>OX336395.1:209018110-210268110 GCA_946902985.2 Meconema thalassinum
AGAAAATGGTAGATTGCAATTAAATGCGCCATAAAATGTCCAACGGAGGAAGTAAATTCGCTATTTAGCTTTAATTCCGAAGTGAGATTCTTCAATTTTTAGTAGCATTTTCACAAGTGAGTGAAGATTTCATAACGGCAGGACTTGTAGATAAAATACAGAATCTAGAAGGTTCCAGAACGATCTCAGTAGAAAAATGGGGCTAATGTAAATCCAACGGAGGAACTAGCTCGGTGAATTATAGACAGCGGATATTTAGATAATATCCCACGTAGTGAGAGGATTTCTCATTTGAATAGCTTAAGAAAAGCTCTTTTTTAGTAAAGTTGGCTTATACAAACAAAGGCTCAACATGGCAAATCCCACGAAGAATGATTTTTGCCCCAAAATAAGCAATCGCACACTGTCTATAAAACATCCTTAAAAGCACGTGAAAGTTAAAACCATGAAGATGAGGTTAAAACTTTAAGATGGTACTTATCTTGATTTCATGTAGAAGATGAAGTTCCCTTTGACGATAACTACTTTGCCAACATGGCGTAGAAGAGAGTTTGACTCTTGGGTTGAGGAGACTAGCTCGAGAGGAGCTTTGACTGACCGAGTCAACTGCCGATTGCGAAGTGAGACCTGCTCAACGGAGCACGGAGGGTCCAAGGAAAAAGAAAAGAGTGGGGGGTAGGAGACAAAAGGAGAACATATAAACATTGCCAACTTGTCAAACATAAATATTCTTCTTGATGAATGGTCTTCAAGGAGTTGATAGTAGGCGATACTAGCGCAGCATGGTGAGTAAAGAAGCAGACGTAAACCTCTTGCTCAAGGAGAAAATAGCTGGCGATGGTAACAGGATCTGGAGGCCAGATGGATATGTAAGTCCTCTCGCACCAGGAGGAATTGAGTAGCTTCAGAGATTCGCTGCTAGATGACGCTAGGTGGGTCACAGAAGTTATATATCTGAAACAGACTTATGAAGACATAAGAGATTTGCCCATCAAGGAGAAAACAGATGATCACTGTTGGTGTTTGACAAAGAGGAAGGAAAGAACATGCAAAAGCATTGAAAATTATAATCTCAGGTACCGTGTATTCCAAGAATGCACCATACTGGGAGGGGCAGACACCAACAGCGAACAAGAAAAACAAGTACACATTTAAAGGTAATAAGCAATTGCGGAGAAGTAGTCTTGTGATCTGACCATTAGTGTTCAAGACTCTGACTACCCTGACTCTCCAATCTCTTCCAGGGTAACACTCGGTCACTCTTCCAAAAGGCCAGACTAGGGGGGGGGGGGGGTGAAACATCCCTAACTAAGACCAAGTCTCCCACTTTAATGTCGGGACTGGAAAGAAACCACTTCTGTCTCCCTTGCAAGGAAGTTAAATATTCCAAGTTCCACCTCTTCCAAAAGGAATTGCGGAGGGCTTCAAGTTTACGCCAAACAATAGGTAAATCAGATTCCCTGAAAGAATTAGGAAGGGGAGGAGGGGCAGAGAGAGAAGTGCGTGTAAAGAAGCGACCAGGTGTAAGTGGAAGGAGGTTATCAGGGTCATTGGAAAGCGGAGTTAAAAGGCGAGAATTATCAACACTTTCAATCACGAAATAGCTGGAAGTTGAGAGAAATAAAGCACTAGTAAAGATTACGATACGATGAGAAAGAAGAATTAACAAGTTTAAACAAAGCGTATAGAAACAAGTACATCTATTCAGGACAAGAATATACCAAATAAACAAAGAAACTATGCGAGTAGAAAGCAAGAACGCCATAGGTAACAAACTAGTAGCCATAAACAATGACCTCAAGTTATAATAAGCATCAAAGGGGTTACTTAGAAAAATACTTAAGTCAGCGAGAAACGTGACGTGACAAGTATGAATGCAAAAACACATCGAATGTAACGACGAGAAAAAGTAAGTTTGTTCATCAATGAACAATAAGATTTCAAAATATGTAAGCAAAGTGTAATACATAAGCGCGTGAGAAATACGCAACGAAGTTTTGAAACAAGGATCGAAGCAGTTATAGAATACGAGCATGAGTAAGTGGAAGACACAGGCAAGCGCGGCCTTGACACACATAGTACAACGAGATAAGGGATATAAATAGCTGAAAGAGTCCTTAACCGGAACAAGTTTATTTTGGGAAGTAGGTGAGCGACTTCCGAGATTACGGTAGCGGCTCGCCAGACAATGGTTGGCAATCAGCCAGAGTTGAGATAAGAGAAACTTGCTTTGACCTTTAGCAAGCATACAGGAAATAAACAGTGACTTGGCGTTATTCAGGCTTGTATACAAACAGGTTTGAAAAACAAGCAGTTCGGAATAAACAAACAACACTTGTTGAATCAGCTGTGACTTAAAGCAGATATTCGGGTTGGACGACATGCAGTCAATCGTAACTTGGACGTGAACAAACAATTTAAAGCTATATGAAATAGAGTAGGAAATCAATTTCGCATAATTGAGAGGATCACGGAATCCGACAATTTTCGACAGGAAAAAGCTTGATTCTTCCGAAATAGGAAGCGAAGCCGGGACATTGAGAAGAAGGTTATGCATAAGAATAGTTATTCTAGATGCTATAGAATTCAGATGTTCAAGCGGTTTCATGAGCGACTTCCAATTGTGAGGAAGGAGGGAGGAGCCGACCGTGGCCGTCCTAAATAGCGATAGAAGTGAAACATAGCTTACAGCGAAGTGATGGAGACTGATAACCATGGTTTTACACAAAGGGAAGATAGTTTTCGATAAAATGTTTAAGCAATTACCTGCTATAAAAAATGACATAAGAAGGTAGACGAAGTAACACAAAGCAAGGCGAACTTGAATTGCCATTTTGTGCGGGAAGAAGGAAAAACCATTTAAACAACTTACAGAGGTAGCGCAGTTGTTCACGATAAGACATCGTTTCGGCAAGTGTTTTTCAAAAATATTGAGATCTGAAACATGAGCGTTCTCTTTTTCAGAAATGCGGTTTATGTCAGCTGTAACGAAATGACATTGCGCTTTGGTTTGAACACTGGGTTGTTGGATCTCACCAGTAATAACCCAACCAAAATCGGTGTCTCTGGCGACCACGGTTGAAGATAACTTGCGTGTTTGTTTGCGAAGGCACTTCCAAAAAACATTGGCACTGAAAAGTACATCAATGGGACCTTGAGCATTAAACTGAGGATCAGCTAACCTTAAGTGCGAGGGAATGTTTAAATCGGAAGTATTAATAGAGTGACTTGGAGTGTCCTTGCCAATACTGGTAAGAATGAGACAGTTTATATTAAGATTGGTGTTTCTTTGGCAAACGTCTCTGATTTTCAATTTTGAAGACTGCAAAACTTGAGTTTTCAAATTGTCAATGCCGGTCACATTGATAGAAGTAGGCGATGACGAAAGACCTAGTTTTTTAATCAACGATTGCGAAACAAAGTTGTGCGTTGAAGCGGAATCAAGAAGACCACGGGTTCGAAACCAATTTCCAAATTTATCTTGGATTTCGAATTGTACAGTGGTCAAAAGGGTTTGCGCACTGTGAGAAGTTTCGGCATTAGAAATGCAGGAAGAAGCATTAGTTTGTTCGGAGCGGCTCTGCAAGGAGCTTGAAGAGGCAGGTACTGATGACCTCGATTTATCGTGAACGTGCAATAAAGAATGATGCGGTTTTTTGCAATGAAAACAGAGATTGGATGACGTACATTTTGAAGAAGAATGCTTAGGTGACAAGCAGTTGAAACAATGTTTGCTATTCAAGACAAACTTCCTTCGATCTTCGACAGACAATTCTTTAAAGGATTTGCACGAATACAATGTGTGAAGCTTTTTACAGAGCGTGCATTTTAACGATTTGTTAAGCGGCCTGATATGTTCTCTTGCATGATTGAAAGAAGAACGGGGTTGCTTGTTCTCGACAGATGGGGGCTGATGTCCCTTTGAAAAAGTAAGGTTTTTCTCAAAAATGTGAGACTGATGATTCGTTTCGACCTTTTCGCACTGAAATGCGAGTGCTGTAAGAACTTGGCATCGGCTGTTAAGAAACGAGATTAAGTGTTCGAAGGAAAATTCTTCCTTGCGAGCGAGTTCAATTTCCCAAGCCTTTAAAGTTGAAAAATCGAATCTTGATGTAGCCAGATGAATGAGTATGGTGTCCCATGTTTGGACAGGCTGCTTAAGTTGGTATAATGCTCTGACATTCAACTGTATAGAGTCTAAGAGGTTTCTTAAAGAGGTGACGTCATTAGGTTTGACGGCTGGCAGGCTGAAGAGACAGCGTATGTGGCGAGCTACACTCAAACGTAAATTGCCATATCTCTCTTTAAGGAGATTAAAGGCGATGTGGTAGTTGTCTGCGCTTAAAGGCAGTGACTCCACTAAGGCTAAGGCCTCACATTCCAAAGAGGTACGGAGGAAGTAGAACTTATGAATGTCTGGGATCTCGGTATTTTCATGAATTAGGGAGCAGTAAAGTTCGTAAAAAGAATACCATTCACCTTCCTTGCCTGAGAAGTGCGGTAGGCTTATCTTAGGAAGTAACGGTTTCGGTTTGTTCTCGTGAACTGAAGCGGGTGCGAACTGGGCCGGATTGATGACCTTAGTGTCCGGTTCTGAGATATTGCGGATCAGTTGGTGGGCCTTTGCAATCCCTTCAAAGTACAAGGGTTCGACCTCGTCCCGATCCGATTGAAGTTCTGGGCAAGCGGATTCAATCTCGGTTTGAGTTTGATCATAATAATCGTATGACCGTTCATACAACTTAAGGCGTTGTGTCAAGATATCTAAATCACACTCGGCGGGATTTAATTTGCTGATGAAATTTCTGAATCTAGTGAGTTGCCCTTTATAGGAAGAACGTCTGGCAATGAGAGTTTCATCTTTTTCAGTAGGGGCCATGACAAAGAGAATAAATTGAAATACAACTCACGAAACTGTAGAACCTTGGAGATGCTGTCAAGTTTGCAGCAGCGAATGGGTAGAAAGAACAGGACACACCAAAGGAAACAGGAGCGGCCTCTTTCCCGTTCACAGGCTTTGCATGGTGTAGTTATAGCTGAAAAATTCAAAACAGAGATTAGTAATATGCAAAGTATTGTCAAATGACACTTTTTTTTAATAAAAAATAAAAAATGGGCTCTCCCGGGTTTCTGGGACCAATTTTTGGGTAGTTTATTGGCTGAGGAATAACCCACCCACCAAGGGAAGATGATTAAGAGAAGGAAGTAGATTTTAGATTGGAGAAAAAGGATAGAAAGATAGGAGGAGAGTCCCACAAAATTGATAAGTTTAACTTTAAATACCCTTAGAAGCAGTTGCCACTGGAAATTAACTCTCTGATACCTAAAGTAGGTACGAGCTTGGTCGAGGCTAACGGGAACCGCAGCTAGGACTTGGGCGGTTTGCAAGAGAGAGGCTTTAGTATATTTCTTCCCAAGCATGTATAAAAGTACTATGGGGAAGGGTGATGGTCTGGCAAGGCTAAGAGCAAACGATTTATTGTATGTCTTCTCAAAGAAATTAGTTTTTGTGAAACGATTCGAAGAATGCCAATAATTCAAATCAAGTTCGGAATTTCCAATTTTCGAAATTATAGAGTTTCTAGAAAAAGAGCCCCAGTGCTTCCAGGAAGGATAGTGACGAAAAATTATAACTTGGAAAGTAATCTTTGTAAGTGAACCAATGGTTGCCTTTGGAAATGGCTAAGCCTTTACTCAGCGAGAGGCCGGCTAAAAGCTTAGACAAAAAAGAAACACTTATCGTTTGGAAAATTGACCATAAGTTTTCGGAGAAAATCTCCACAAGCAGGTAGCTGGCTTAGCGAGCTTTACTTGCCTTACTGGCCAATTAGAATTAGCTATTAAAGCTAACAGAAGCTTTGAAAAGGTTGCCACTAAGAGTTCTTGCTCAAATGCAACAAGTGGTAAAATCCCTATCAATAGATTAAAGGACATCGAGTAGGGAGAGCCAAGGAGGACAGGGCCTTGTTTAACCTTTGTATTAGAAAAATGAAAAGGAGAAACAGAACGCTTAATTTATTTAACAATTCAGGAGAAATTAATATTTTTAACAAATAAATATTTTCCAATCTTATTAACAATTTGAGGTCGCAGACCTCCGACAACATTCAGAAATTGCTCCAGGCAAATAACAATTCTTAAGGTTTTAAACCTGGTATTAAAATCTTTTTAAGATTTGAAAAAGGACCAAATGAAATGAATAAAGTTCAAACATTTACAAGAGTACAAGGAGTGTACTATAAGAAATTTCTGAAAGAATATTCTAGAAAGAATAACAACTTTAAAGCTAACTATAAGGAAAACATAAAGCATAAAATAGAAGTTCCTACAACTTCTTATATTTAAACAGGATTACTTTATGAGAATTATACAGAGGAGGGCAGGTCACTTACTGTGAAACCTAAGTAAGTAATCAAAAGGAAGGTTCTAGACTTCCTATGTTTAATTAGGAATCACGAGCCAAATGGGGCAGTTTCCATTTCGTGAGACCTAAAATAACTCACTCAAGAGTTGAAAATATTGGTTTTCCTGATAATAGAGAAAAACCAATGTAAACTTAAACCGTGTATAAAACACGTAATTATACAGCAATTACTTAATGATAAACAAGAAAAATGGAAGGGCACTTCGCAGAGTGACACCTTATTGAAACAGACCTAAATTGAAAAATTTATTACGGATGGTTAGTAGGAGGTTTAGGAAAGAGAAATAGGGGATTGAGAAAAAATGTTCATGGCCTTATTTAAATATAAACGGACGATCGCGACGCGGTAGAAAAGTTGAGCAAACACTAGTTTTCACTATAGTTCGTGGAAACTTATGAAAAGTTCACTGTAGAAACACGAGAGTTTATGGCAAAGAAAGTTGTTTCAATTTGAAAAAAGATGACTAGTTGCACTAGATGAACAAAAGACTATTGCTGGAGAAAATGGTAGATTGCAATTAAATGCGCCATAAAATGTCCAACGGAGGAAGTAAATTCGCTATTTAGCTTTAATTCCGAAGTGAGATTCTTCAATTTTTAGTAGCATTTTCACAAGTGAGTGAAGATTTCATAACGGCAGGACTTGTAGATAAAATACAGAATCTAGAAGGTTCCAGAACGATCTCAGTAGAAAAATGGGGCTAATGTAAATCCAACGGAGGAACTAGCTCGGTGAATTATAGACAGCGGATATTTAGATAATATCCCACGTAGTGAGAGGATTTCTCATTTGAATAGCTTAAGAAAAGCTCTTTTTTAGTAAAGTTGGCTTATACAAACAAAGGCTCAACATGGCAAATCCCCCGAAGAATGATTTTTGCCCCAAAATAAGCAATCGCACACTGTCTATAAAACATCCTTAAATGCACGTGAAAGTTAAAACCATGAAGATGAGGTTAAAACTTTAAGATGGTACTTATCTTGATTTCATGTAGAAGATGAAGTTCCCTTTGACGATAACTACTTTGCCAACATGGCGTAGAAGAGAGTTTGACTCTTGGGTTGAGGAGACTAGCTCGAGAGGAGCTTTGACTGACCGAGTCAACTGCCGATTGCGAAGTGAGACCTGCTCAACGGAGCACGGAGGGTCCAAGGAAAAAGAAAAGAGTGGGGGGTAGGAGACCAAAGGAGAACATATAAACATTGCCAACTTGTCAAACATAAATATTCTTCTTGATGAATGGTCTTCAAGGAGTTGATAGTAGGCGATACTAGCGCAGCATGGTGAGTAAAGAAGCAGACGTAAACCTCTTGCTCAAGGAGAAAATAGCTGGCGATGGTAACAGGATCTGGAGGCCAGATGGATATGTAAGTCCTCTCGCACCAGGAGGAATTGAGTAGCTTCAGAGATTCGCTGCTAGATGACGCTAGGTGGGTCACAGAAGTTATATATCTGAAACAGACTTATGAAGACATAAGAGATTTGCCCATCAAGGAGAAAACAGATGATCACTGTTGGTGTTTGACAAAGAGGAAGGAAAGAACATGCAAAAGCATTGAAAATTATAATCTCAGGTACCGTGTATTCCAAGAATGCACCATACTGGGAGGGGCAGACACCAACAGCGAACAAGAAAAACAAGTACACATTTAAAGGTAATAAGCAATTGCGGAGAAGTAGTCTTGTGATCTGACCATTAGTGTTCAAGACTCTGACTACCCTGACTCTCCAATCTCTTCCAGGGTAACACTCGGTCACTCTTCCAAAAGGCCAGACTAGGGGGGGGGGGGGGGTGAAACATCCCTAACTAAGACCAAGTCTCCCACTTTAATGTCGGGACTGGAAAGAAACCACTTCTGTCTCCCTTGCAAGGAAGTTAAATATTCCAAGTTCCACCTCTTCCAAAAGGAATTGCGGAGGGCTTCAAGTTTACGCCAAACAATAGGTAAATCAGATTCCCTGAAAGAATTAGGAAGGGGAGGAGGGGCAGAGAGAGAAGTGCGTGTAAAGAAGCGACCAGGTGTAAGTGGAAGGAGGTTATCAGGGTCATTGGAAAGCGGAGTTAAAAGGCGAGAATTATCAACACTTTCAATCACGAAATAGCTGGAAGTTGAGAGAAATAAAGCACTAGTAAAGATTACGATACGATGAGAAAGAAGAATTAACAAGTTTAAACAAAGCGTATAGAAACAAGTACATCTGTTCAGGACAAGAATATACCAAATAAACAAAGAAACTATGCGAGTAGAAAGCAAGAACGCCATAGGTAACAAACTAGTAGCCATAAACAATGACCTCAAGTTATAATAAGCATCAAAGGGGTTACTTAGAAAAATACTTAAGTCAGCGAGAAACGTGACGTGACAAGTATGAATGCAAAAACACATCGAATGTAACGACGAGAAAAAGTAAGTTTGTTCATCAATGAACAATAAGATTTCAAAATATGTAAGCAAAGTGTAATACATAAGCGCGTGAGAAATACGCAACGAAGTTTTGAAACAAGGATCGAAGCAGTTATAGAATACGAGCATGAGTAAGTGGAAGACACAGGCAAGCGCGGCCTTGACACACATAGTACAACGAGATAAGGGATATAAATAGCTGAAAGAGTCCTTAACCGGAACAAGTTTATTTTGGGAAGTAGGTGAGCGACTTCCGAGATTACGGTAGCGGCTCGCCAGACAATGGTTGGCAATCAGCCAGAGTTGAGATAAGAGAAACTTGCTTTGACCTTTAGCAAGCATACAGGAAATAAACAGTGACTTGGCGTTATTCAGGCTTGTATACAAACAGGTTTGAAAAACAAGCAGTTCGGAATAAACAAACAACACTTGTTGAATCAGCTGTGACTTAAAGCAGATATTCGGGTTGGACGACATGCAGTCAATCGTAACTTGGACGTGAACAAACAATTTAAAGCTATATGAAATAGAGTAGGAAATCAATTTCGCATAATTGAGAGGATCACGGAATCCGACAATTTTCGACAGGAAAAAGCTTGATTCTTCCGAAATAGGAAGCGAAGCCGGGACATTGAGAAGAAGGTTATGCATAAGAATAGTTATTCTAGATGCTATAGAATTCAGATGTTCAAGCGGTTTCATGAGCGACTTCCAATTGTGAGGAAGGAGGGAGGAGCCGACCGTGGCCGTCCTAAATAGCGATAGAAGTGAAACATAGCTTACAGCGAAGTGATGGAGACTGATAACCATGGTTTTACACAAAGGGAAGATAGTTTTCGATAAAATGTTTAAGCAATTACCTGCTATAAAAAATGACATAAGAAGGTAGACGAAGTAACACAAAGCAAGGCGAACTTGAATTGCCATTTTGTGCGGGAAGAAGGAAAAACCATTTAAACAACTTACAGAGGTAGCGCAGTTGTTCACGATAAGACATCGTTTCGGCAAGTGTTTTTCAAAAATATTGAGATCTGAAACATGAGCGTTCTCTTTTTCAGAAATGCGGTTTATGTCAGCTGTAACGAAATGACATTGCGCTTTGGTTTGAACACTGGGTTGTTGGATCTCACCAGTAATAACCCAACCAAAATCGGTGTCTCTGGCGACCACGGTTGAAGATAACTTGCGTGTTTGTTTGCGAAGGCACTTCCAAAAAACATTGGCACTGAAAAGTACATCAATGGGACCTTGAGCATTAAACTGAGGATCAGCTAACCTTAAGTGCGAGGGAATGTTTAAATCGGAAGTATTAATAGAGTGACTTGGAGTGTCCTTGCCAATACTGGTAAGAATGAGACAGTTTATATTAAGATTGGTGTTTCTTTGGCAAACGTCTCTGATTTTCAATTTTGAAGACTGCAAAACTTGAGTTTTCAAATTGTCAATGCCGGTCACATTGATAGAAGTAGGCGATGACGAAAGACCTAGTTTTTTAATCAACGATTGCGAAACAAAGTCGTGCGTTGAAGCGGAATCAAGAAGACCACGGGTTCGAAACCAATTTCCAAATTTATCTTGGATTTCGAATTGTACAGTGGTCAAAAGGGTTTGCGCACTGTGAGAAGTTTCGGCATTAGAAATGCAGGAAGAAGCATTAGTTTGTTCGGAGCGGCTCTGCAAGGAGCTTGAAGAGGCAGGTACTGATGACCTCGATTTATCGTGAACGTGCAATAAAGAATGATGCGGTTTTTTGCAATGAAAACAGAGATTGGATGACGTACATTTTGAAGAAGAATGCTTAGGTGACAAGCAGTTGAAACAATGTTTGCTATTCAAGACAAACTTCCTTCGATCTTCGACAGACAATTCTTTAAAGGATTTGCACGAATACAATGTGTGAAGCTTTTTACAGAGCGTGCATTTTAACGATTTGTTAAGCGGCCTGATATGTTCTCTTGCATGATTGAAAGAAGAACGGGGTTGCTTTTTCTCGACAGATGGGGGCTGATGTCCCTTTGAAAAAGTAAGGTTTTTCTCAAAAATGTGAGACTGATGATTCGTTTCGACCTTTTCGCACTGAAATGCGAGTGCTGTAAGAACTTGGCATCGGCTGTTAAGAAACGAGATTAAGTGTTCGAAGGAAAATTCTTCCTTGCAAGCGAGTTCAATTTCCCAAGCCTTTAAAGTTGAAAAATCGAATCTTGATGTAGCCAGATGAATGAGTATGGTGTCCCATGTTTGGACAGGCTGCTTAAGTTGGTATAATGCTCTGACATTCAACTGTATAGAGTCTAAGAGGTTTCTTAAAGAGGTGACGTCATTAGGTTTGACGGCTGGCAGGCTGAAGAGACAGCGTATGTGGCGAGCTACACTCAAACGTAAATTGCCATATCTCTCTTTAAGGAGATTAAAGGCGATGTGGTAGTTGTCTGCGCTTAAAGGCAGTGACTCCACTAAGGCTAAGGCCTCACATTCCAAAGAGGTACGGAGGAAGTAGAACTTATGAATGTCTGGGATCTCGGTATTTTCATGAATTAGGGAGCAGTAAAGTTCGTAAAAAGAATACCATTCACCTTCCTTGCCTGAGAAGTGCGGTAGGCTTATCTTAGGAAGTAACGGTTTCGGTTTGTTCTCGTGAACTGAAGCGGGTGCGAACTGGGCCGGATTGATGACCTTAGTGTCCGGTTCTGAGATATTGCGGATCAGTTGGTGGGCCTTTGCAATCCCTTCAAAGTACAAGGGTTCGACCTCGTCCCGATCCGATTGAAGTTCTGGGCAAGCGGATTCAATCTCGGTTTGAGTTTGATCATAATAATCGTATGACCGTTCATACAACTTAAGGCGTTGTGTCAAGATATCTAAATCACACTCGGCGGGATTTAATTTGCTGATGAAATTTCTGAATCTAGTGAGTTGCCCTTTATAGGAAGAACGTCTGGCAATGAGAGTTTCATCTTTTTCAGTAGGGGCCATGACAAAGAGAATAAATTGAAATACAACTCACGAAACTGTAGAACCTTGGAGATGCTGTCAAGTTTGCAGCAGCGAATGGGTAGAAAGAACAGGACACACCAAAGGAAACAGGAGCGGCCTCTTTCCCGTTCACAGGCTTTGCATGGTGTAGTTATAGCTGAAAAATTCAAAACAGAGATTAGTAATATGCAAAGTATTGTCAAATGACACTTTTTTTTTTAAATAAAAATAAAAAATGGGCTCTCTCGGGTTTCTGGGACCAATTTTTGGGTAGTTTATTGGCTGAGGAATAACCCACCCACCAAGGGAAGATGATTAAGAGAAGGAAGTAGATTTTAGATTGGAGAAAAAGGATAGAAAGATAGGAGGAGAGTCCCACAAAATTGATAAGTTTAACTTTAAATACCCTTAGAAGCAGTTGCCACTGGAAATTAAATCTCTGATACCTAAAGTAGGTACGAGCTTGGTCGAGGCTAACGGGAACCGCAGCTAGGACTTGGGCGGTTTGCAAGAGAGAGGCTTTAGTATATTTCTTCCCAAGCATGTATAAAAGTACTATGGGGAAGGGTGATGGTCTGGCAAGGCTAAGAGCAAACGATTTATTGTATGTCTTCTCAAAGAAATTAGTTTTTGTGAAACGATTCGAAGAATGCCAATAATTCAAATCAAGTTCGGAATTTCCAATTTTCGAAATTATAGAGTTTCTAGAAAAAGAGACCCAGTGCTTCCAGGAAGGATAGTGACGAAAAATTATAACTTGGAAAGTAATCTTTGTAAGTGAACCAATGGTTGCCTTTGGAAATGGCTAAGCCTTTACTCAGCGAGAGGCCGGCTAAAAGCTTAGACAAAAAAGAAACACTTATCGTTTGGAAAATTGACCATAAGTTTTCGGAGAAAATCTCCACAAGCAGGTAGCTGGCTTAGCGAGCTTTACTTGCCTTACTGGCCAATTAGAATTAGCTATTAAAGCTAACAGAAGCTTTGAAAAGGTTGCCACTAAGAGTTCTTGCTCAAATGCAACAAGTGGTAAAATCCCTATCAGTAGATTAAAGGACATCGAGTAGGGAGAGCCAAGGAGGACAGGGCCTTGTTTAACCTTTGTATTAGAAAAATGAAAAGGAGAAACAGAACGCTTAATTTATTTAACAATTCAGGAGAAATTAATATTTTTAACAAATAAATATTTTCCAATCTTATTAACAATTTGAGGTCGCAGACCTCCGACAACATTCAGAAATTGCTCCAGGCAAATAACAATTCTTAAGGTTTTAAACCTGGTATTAAAATCTTTTTAAGATTTGAAAAAGGACCAAATGAAATGATTAAAGTTTAAACATTTACAAGAGTACAAGGAGTGTACTATAAGAAATTTCTGAAAGAATATTCTAGAAAGAATAACAACTTTAAAGCTAACTATAAGGAAAACATAAAGCATAAAATAGAAGTTCCTACAACTTCTTATATTTAAACAGGATTACTTTATGAGAATTATACAGAGGAGGGCAGGTCACTTACTGTGAAACCTAAGTAAGTAATCAAAAGGAAGGTTCTAGACTTCCTATGTTTAATTAGGAATCACGAGCCAAATGGGGCAGTTTCCATTTCGTGAGACCTAAAATAACTCACTCAAGAGTTGAAAATATTGGTTTTCCTGATAATAGAGAAAAACCAATGTAAACTTAAACCGTGTATAAAACACGTAATTATACAGCAATTACTTAATGATAAACAAGAAAAATGGAAGGGCACTTCGCAGAGTGACACCTTATTGAAACAGACCTAAATTGAAAAATTTATTACGGATGGTTAGTAGGAGGTTTAGGAAAGAGAAATAGGGGATTGAGAAAAAATGTTCATGGCCTTATTTAAATATAAACGGACGATCGCGACGCGGTAGAAAAGTTGAGCAAACACTAGTTTTCACTATAGTTCGTGGAAACTTATGAAAAGTTCACTGTAGAAACACGAGAGTTTATGGCAAAGAAAGTTGTTTCAATTTGAAAAAAGATGACTAGTTGCACTAGATGAACAAAAGACTATTGCTGGAGAAAATGGTAGATTGCAATTAAATGCGCCATAAAATGTCCAACGGAGGAAGTAAATTCGCTATTTAGCTTTAATTCCGAAGTGAGATTCTTCAATTTTTAGTAGCATTTTCACAAGTGAGTGAAGATTTCATAACGGCAGGACTTGTAGATAAAATACAGAATCTAGAAGGTTCCAGAACGATCTCAGTAGAAAAATGGGGCTAATGTAAATCCAACGGAGGAACTAGCTCGGTGAATTATAGACAGCGGATATTTAGATAATATTCCACGTAGTGAGAGGATTTCTCATTTGAATAGCTTAAGAAAAGCTCTTTTTTAGTAAAGTTGGCTTATACAAACAAAGGCTCAACATGGCAAATCCCACGAAGAATGATTTTTGCCCCAAAATAAGCAATCGCACACTGTCTATAAAACATCCTTAAAAGCACGTGAAAGTTAAAACCATGAAGATGAGGTTAAAACTTTAAGATGGTACTTATCTTGATTTCATGTAGAAGATGAAGTTCCCTTTGACGATAACTACTTTGCCAACATGGCGTAGAAGAGAGTTTGACTCTTGGGTTGAGGAGACTAGCTCGAGAGGAGCTTTGACTGACCGAGTCAACTGCCGATTGCGAAGTGAGACCTGCTCAACGGAGCACGGAGGGTCCAAGGAAAAAGAAAAGAGTGGGGGGTAGGAGACAAAAGGAGAACATATAAACATTGCCAACTTGTCAAACATAAATATTCTTCTTGATGAATGGTCTTCAAGGAGTTGATAGTATGCGATACTAGCGCAGCATGGTGAGTAAAGAAGCAGACGTAAACCTCTTGCTCAAGGAGAAAATAGCTGGCGATGGTAACAGGATCTGGTGGCCAGATGTATATGTAAGTCCTCTCGCACCAGGAGGAATTGAGTAGCTTCAGAGATTCGCTGCTAGATGACGCTAGGTGGGTCACAGAAGTTATATATCTGAAACAGACTTATGAAGACATAAGAGATTTGCCCATCAAGGAGAAAACAGATGATCACTGTTGGTGTTTGACAAAGAGGAAGGAAAGAACATGCAAAAGCATTGAAAATTATAATCTCAGGTACCGTGTATTCCAAGAATGCACCAGCTGTGTCTTCAAGGAGATGTAAGCTGGCGACGACGATGACGCCTGGTGGTTTGATTGGTAGGGAAGTCCTCTTGAGCATGGAGATATTGAGGAACTTCAGTGGTTAGCTGCTAGATGACGCTAGGTTGACCATGGAAGACAGATATCTAGAACAGACTTATTAAAAACATAAGCAAGTGCACGGAGAAAATATAACGTAAGGAATCACTGTTGGTGTCTGCGAACAGGGAAAGCAGGAATTAAATGAAGCAAATGGATCAAAGAGCAGCAAAAGCTAACTTATACTGACCGTGTATTCCAAAGAATACGCCAGCGGGGACACTTTGGATCATAATAACATTGCTATACCATAGCTCATGTACTAGAGATGTACTTTCTAGACATAAGTATTAACTCAGTTCCTGAAGGACAAACGTGACACCACGGAAAGACACGGTCGAATCACAAAAACGTAGACATTATAGGGCGGCTTGATAGAGTGCACACAAATGAATTTAGATAACACACACACAATTATATACGGAACAGACGGAAAGCGGTGGAACATGCGACCGATTGAAAAACATTTCCCCTAATACACAGCCCTGCATGTCTATACACTATGAACGACAGCTAAACACAGGAATAACGAGGCAGTACAGCCGAATTGAGTACGGAACCCAGAAGTAGCAAATTCTTTTTCAATTAATAGGTTTTCGCGGCAAGGGACAGACAAGCTCCGGATAGCAATAAAATACAGAAATTTGGCGCTTGCCGATTGCTAAACGTCACCGCATGCATACATACAAACACTGAACACTTGAAGGACCAAATTTGTAAATGAAAATCCAACCATTACCATATTCGGTACACGGGGAGACATTGAACGGGGCCGGAAGGGACACTCCTTTATCGCAGCAAGGAGGGCTAGATTGCTGCTTGGTAATAACTTCCAGTATGATATTTTATACATTAGAAGCCCCATG
This sequence comes from Meconema thalassinum, assembly GCA_946902985.2. Classification (NCBI taxonomy): domain Eukaryota; kingdom Metazoa; phylum Arthropoda; class Insecta; order Orthoptera; family Tettigoniidae; genus Meconema; species Meconema thalassinum. The sequence goes on from OX336395.1 coordinate 209,034,028, forward strand.
TGTTTTCTAGACAAAGGACGGACTAGGCATTGTTGCATGCTACAATATTATATGTGCATAGAGACCCTGTATTTTATACATTTAAGGGTATGTATTGCCGATATGCCGCAAGGTATACCATGGGAAAGTAACGTCAAAATGACGAAATTCACATGGCAAATTTAACCCTAAAATTACACGGCAATTTTTTTTACATAATCAGCAGCACTGAACACACATTATTCAGGAGGAACACTACTGTCTGTCTGTCTGTTAGGTCGTCAGCCCGAAGGCTGGTTGGATCCTCAAAAAGCACCGCCGTTAGGTTATGTGGGTAGATACCCATAAAAACCCGAGGCAGCGCTATATAGAGGCGTACTAGGCAAGATGAGGTGTGAGGTTGTTTGCCATTGCTTTCCTCACTGAGTCACAACAACAGTACTACTAATCCTATGAGTAGAACCTTTCACAGCATCCACAGGCACTGAATATGCCCTGAATGGCATTACTAAGCACCACCCATACCTCAGTAGCTTCCATATAATCACAGCCATGAGTGAGACTGAGACATCGGTGAAAAGCCACATTTTACTATAGCCTGTGCCAACAGACAAATGCAAATGTACTGCATTCATCAAGAGATGGCAAACAGGACACAAACAAACATAATACTATTAAACAGAAAAACAGGAACATAATTTCCACAGATAAATGGGACACCGGCCTACAGGCACTAAAACACATGCGTAAGCTAAAAAGGCAACACACACGTAATGCGAACTCGGGATGCCTTGTTAGGCACGAGCGCTCTGGAAATCGAACCCAGATACTCCCACATGCAAAAACAGGATTCCAACGATCACTATTTGTACTACAAACGGGTGACATTCATATTATATACGCCACGCTAGCCACGCAGGTTAGCAGTTCGCATATTTTAATATAGAACGGGGATATAAATGTAATTGTAGCAAGCTAACACAGTACTGGGCTGGAGGTCTTACAGTGCCACAAGGCAGAAATGCAATATAAGCAATAAGCATGACCTAATAGTAGCACGTGTCTGCAGGCGGCCAGTGCTTTGCTGACTAGCAAATTCTTTCCTGGACGCACTAGACAGAGAGCGAACGATAAGCATTCTCCTGGAGTAGAAGAGCGAGCCCGCGGAAAGGAGCGTCTAAATCGTCAACAAGACACATTTACACATTTGTAAATTTAGACAACCCGTCCTAGACACACAGATTATAGACCAATATGGCTATAGACCGTGAACGTCAGTAGATACTAGGAGGTAACGACTTTACGCACACGCACAGTATAGCATAATATGCAGATCAAGAGCGAAAGCGACGTTGGTTCAAAACGTCCTCACCGTACGCGCTTCGCGTCACAACCACTTTCGCGCCAGTTTCCAAAAGCTTGAAAACACATTTTTACCAGACAGGGCGATACAGCAACACAAGAAATACAGTTCACACACGCAGTACGTTAGGTGCCAACACCACATTTCAAGCGCCCAAACGATAGGGATATTACAGGCATTTGCATAGGAGGGCGAGAAGGCTAACAAAATGCACTAACTTAGGACCTGAGGGCACAGGTATCGTAGGGTGCACATACCTTGTATACATGTTTATATCTAGGAATGGATTTTGATAACAGACCACATAACGAATTACGGAGTAATGATGTTAACCAGATACAAAACATAGCCAATTCGACTCTAAAACCACGGGAATATTTCTCAAGACACATTCCAACACAGCAGGCGAACATGCGACCGACTGAAAACCATTCCCCCTTGACATATAGCCCCAATATACAAAACTTAGACCCGTGTAAGTCTGAAAACTGGGTACACAAGTAGGCATAATAATAATAATAATTAACAGCTTAAGCGCACAAAATAGATTCATACATGACCGACATTTCTAAAAAGCCGCGTACCACCCACATAAATGTAACGCCATAGACCAGGGTATGGTTCTAAACTACGTACAACAAGAGCCAAAACTGTACATCCACGAAGGTCAAGAGGACCAAACGCTAGGGATATATAATACACAATAGAATTTCTTAAGGCCACGGCCGACCCCCAGGGCACAAAAGCCAACAACACGAAATAATACGCATAGATAAACAATAGGCATACCATTGGAAAACACATTTACAAGCACGGACACTTCAATTACACGGGTTGGTGGACAGGCGGAACCACAGACGCCACAATTTCACAGGTTGGTGGACAGTCAGAACCACAGATGCTGCAATTACACAGGTTAGGGGACAGGCAGGATCACGGACATTACAATTACACAGATTGGTGGACGATCAGAGTGGCGGACAACAGAATAGCACAGACTAGACGCGTAGGCATAAGTAATGGGACAACGGAAATAATTTTTTCGATATAGGAGACCTAATTCGGGACGATATATGTCGCAAAATATACACAGGCCAGGGGAACTATATTTCGTATCACTTTCAAAACAATTCTCACACAATTCCAGCACACTGTCGTAATGAAAACATCCTGTGCTACGCAATCCATAAACACATTCTGAAATTAGGAGTACGTGTCAGAGAACATACCGGAAGACGGACCAGGCACGCGTCATAAACAAAACATTGCGAAATGCTGACATTAGTAAGCGGACGGCCATATAAAAATTACATAATCCCAAACGAGCAACACTTACGACATTTTTGGCCATCCTATTATTGGCATTAATATCCCCATTAGGGTAATTAGCACATTTAACAACAAACAACATAATGCCGACATTCACTATGATAGCCACCATACTTCTCGACACCTACACAATGCGGTCGGAGAGCGGCCATTAATATCCCAGTATGCGAATGGCGAGCTGCGGGACACGCCACTAGACCCGCCCACATGGCACTCAGATAACGCCAAGCGAGAGACGAGGTAGTAGACAGCATGACGGCGGCCAGCAAGCGGATATAGCACAGATGGAGCCAGCGGCGGCTAGCCCACGACCGACCTGCTGAGGGAAAACTCCATTTTCACAACAGATTTCAGCTAGGCTGCCAACAAATAATGCCTGCAATAAGCGGCGAAAACCATTTACCATAGCAGCTAATACTACCCCCCCTATTATAGCGGTCAACACGTTAATAGGTTACAGGGATTTATTTACGCACAATTCAAATAATATACACACCGATACCAATGATATGAGAGATAAATATAACGGTAGGATATTGCACTAAACGAACAGACAACAGCGAGTAGGGACTATGAGATGCGACAATGCAGAAAGGATATAGAACAGCGCTATGACCGCTAATAATATTAGACAGTACCATACCAATGTTAAGGGATGATCATACGCCAGCAACCCAAAATAACGATCTTGATTAATAAACTCAGCTATGATGCAGCGCCATTAAACACAGTTACCCAGTAAACGCCTATTCACATACCGCTGACGCACGACGCACACAAAATATGATCAGGAGAGGATAGACACTTTAAGGACAGCACAACAGATACGATTTTCTCATCCCCCAGAGCGTGTCATAAACAAACACAGGGTTAACTGCACCCCAAAGGCACACAGCTCCACGACAGAATATAAGAGGCGTACGGAGACAAACAATAAACGCTGGATATATATATATATATATATATAACGGCCAAAGTGATACTAACAAAATATTTTTAATTTAACGCACCCGCATGAGATATTTTTAATTTATACAACCAGCATGGAAATACCCTCCTCACAAACATGTACCCCCTACCTAGAGCAATAACAAACACGCTCAAAATCCATCTATAAGCATGTAAATCCAATCCTAACATACCCATATTTTTATTAACATACCCGCATGGAATACTTTAAATTATTACAACCCGCATGCATAGCCATACCTACAACCCTTTCCCGTACCTCGAGCAATAAATAACAAGCTCGACATCCGTCTCACCAGCATGTATCCACTAATAATACCATATATCCTTCTACAAAACGAAATAGGACCAGTATAAAGAGAAGCCCAAAGACTGATATACCCAACGGTATCACCAAAAATTAACAAAGATGATAACACGCCCCCCGAAACCCATCAATACACCTTGCATGTGTCCAGGATCACCTATTAACGCCCCAGGGCTTATATACATAATAGCAGCGTGGGAATCCGTTGAGCAAGAGGTGCGAAGCAGCCCATGCGACTACACCACAATGCCCTACAATATCCAACACACCCCAAAAAAATTCTCTCTTGGGGCGCTCGCTGTTACTTGTAAGAGGCTTTTTCTAATGCATTCCCTATGGGGTGGGCTGGGTGATAATATAATTCCTGTAGAGCGAGGGAAAGAAAAAAATCCCTAAATTACTCTTAAAAAAATGTCCGCAACTTGCTTGGCTAGTTTGTGAGAGGGTCTCGGTAACCGTACCACGAGATTTGTTGGCTAAACCTCTTTAAACGTGGTACCCAGTACCCCTACCACTTTGTTTAGTCCCTGTTCGTGGGGGGCCTGAACTGGGGGAGTGAGATGTGAAGAGGGTGGTGTGCAGCTAGGGGATGTTTAAGGGATGTGTGGAATCTCCGGACGGGTGCTGGAAAGTGTTGTAATTAAAGGACAAGCTCTACGGACCAAGGATCACAATTAAGGGATTCACCCTCGTGCGGAAGACAATACTTGGCAAGCTAATTGTTAATGAGCGAAGCTGGTGTTGCTGACGGTGCGTCTGTACGAGCCGCGGGCGCTCGTGCTCTCTGAAGGCCAAGGTCGCCTGAATTGTAGGTAAGCTGATAACGCTGGGACAGCGATATTGTGGTAGGACGGTGTTTGAGGAGGGGCGTCCAGGGAAGTCCGCAGTATAACTGGTTGAGGGCAACAATGATAACAATCGAGCGTTAATGAAATTTACTAGTTTACTAGTATCAGGAAATGGTGTAAATGCGCTTCCCTTAACTGTAGGGATAGCTCAAACAAATTAGTGTACAAGTGTTACAAAGGAAAAGGTGTGGTAAATGGGAGAGGAAGTACAAATATGTGAGGAAACACTGAGAGACACACTCACCTCTTGGTACGTCGGCGTCGCTCTGGTCACGGGCGTGGAGACGGTCGGCAACAGGTGTCCCCTCCTCTTTTGGAGGTCTATTTATGTATTTTATGTATTTCCAAGTGCTGACCATTGCGGGATTGCTGAATAGCTGTTTTAATAAGCAGCTTCTGTGTCCATGTTGATGTGTGTGGTAAGCTTGGGCAAGAGCTATTACATAACTCTGCCAGCTTTGTGTAATTAGAATTATGTTGGTGTTGGTTACCGTGGGCGATTAGGGTGCTGTATTAGACATGGGGGCAGATGAGGGTGTAGGCGTTGGTCAGATAGTTTTGATGTTATTAATAGATGATTGTTGAAGTCTAGATTGTAGGTTTAATTGTATACATTCTGGGTGTATATGCGTGTACTTCTTATAGGGCGCCCTATCATAACTCTATCGTAACTTGTCATAAAACAGCTCCTACTGTTCCTAAATCCTTTGGAAAAAGGATGGAATAGGGTCGAAACTAAATGAATCAGGAAGTGGATTATTCTTATCATCATTATAATAACAAATATTTTAATAAATTCAACTGATATGCGACTGGCATTACATTTCACTCTCTTGTAGTCCTTTGAGCATGGTGTCGAAAAAACACATAAATTCCTAGGCTCCAACCGTCGGCTAGATTCCTGACTTGGGAATGAGATATTCTCTCGCACATACTGCGAATCAGTAGGCCCCAAACGTCGGCTAGATCGTATTATGCTCAGGAATGATATAAGCCGTAAATGGACATCCAGCTTATCAGTGAAATATAGAAAAACTGCTCATACAGATAACGGCGCAAAGAAGAGAAGAAATATCCACTCAAATAGTTCGTAGAAATATCGAAAATATTGTGAAAATATTACACTCAAGTCATCCGTAGAAATTTAGAAAACTCAATGACTATCACACTCAGTTCAATCGGAAAATATGAACAATTCAATAAATATCACACTCATATGCTCATGTACTCAAACTATATTCTATTCAACACGAGAAATCATTAGATTGGTAAAACAATGATTACCTTTAGTTGTCTTCTGATTACCTCGATGTGGATCTTCGTCGGCTTTCCGGCATCCTCTTTTGAGCCCCTTCGGTCTCCCACGTCCATGGTATCTCAGCATCCATTATTGAAATTCATCATTGCCTTCCACAAGTTCTTGAAAATCTTGACGACTGTCGCTCATCATGCTCCTCCTTGATCGACGTTCCATTTCTCCACCTCGTCTCGTTGTATTTAGTGCATCATGGTTATGCTGGAATGTTCCATCAGCTTTTCGATGAATTTATTTCTTACGTAAAATGTCATAATGTGTGAAATAATAACGGACCCCATTATCGATGAATATCGCACGCCAGTACATAGCGTGGGCCGGTCCTGACTTACTCTTTTTTGAACCCAACTGTACCTCGCCACGCGCACCTGTCTATACCTTGCGTTCGCTTCTTCTCTGATATTACCCGAACCAACGATCGGAGATGGTCTTGTGTTATGTTGAAAAACTCAGGATGACCCCCCCCCCCTCCTTTTTCTGTAGATCACTTATTTTATAGATTTACCAAATTTTTGCCAAACTACTCGATCATCCGCCCGTTATATTTTCCGAACCCATAATTCTAGAGACTCGTTTGTGGTGTCAAATTAACTGGCATGTTACCCTCCTTACTGTTGACCATTGATTTTGCCAAATTTTACCAAAGGACCTAACTGCAAGAGAGGGACCCATTTAATTTATACATGACTGTACCTTGCTCTAGGACACATGACTAGTGGTAAGGCTTTGATGGGCTATTTAAATGATTTTTGAAAGATTATTTTCTCTTGATTTACCTCTGGGATCCTAAACGAGTAAACATACAAACTTGTGCTAGGTGTTGAATGAATTGGCATGTTACTCCCTTCATTGCAGACCACTTATCTTTTACAAATTTGTCCAAAGAACTTAACTACATGAGAGGACAATATTTTCTTTGTACCCGGCTATACCTTACTCTTTGGTTTCCTACCAATATCTCGCAAACACAGGATTGGAGGAAGTCTTGTCAGGTGTTTTATTAAATGGCATGACTGCACTTTTCCCCAAATTTAGTTAAAGAACCTGAAACGAGTAAGCCATTATTACTATTAGGTAATAATTAATATTATTATTTGATTAAGCTGTATAGGTAGAGAGCCATTACTGAACAAATGTTTACCCTCACTGAGCCGGAAGAAGGGAGGAAGGGGAGAGAGAGAGAGAGAGAAGGTGAGTATTTCAGGAAGGACAGCTGCGGCTAAGCATTGAACAATTTAAGTAGTTTGCGCTAGCAAGTATGTTACAATTACATTTTTATTTTTACAAAACTATATATTGTGTTTAACTCAAGAAATCGGTCTAGAAATACTTTAATAAGGTCATTGGTTAGATATAGCTCTGTTGGCTTACAGCAGCAGCTAGAAATGTCCAGCCTTGCTCGTCCTTGAGGTAAGAATTTGCTGACCAGACATGAGTTAGCTGTGAGGTAACACTTGGCAACTATGCTTGTTATTGACCAGTGGGTAGAGTTATAAAGAAGGGCTTGCCATTTTAGTTTCTGTACAACAGAAGCTTAGGCCTACATAGAAACAAGTTGACCATCCTGGTTCCTGACAGTGATTAAAATAACCTCCAGAATGTAACCTAAGTTAATATTTATTTAATTACTTACAGTATTTATTTATTTCTCCAAAATTCGAAAGTAGACTAAAACTTAACATAGATTTTTAACAAAGTTGAGAATTGTTAACATCTACTTGTGCCACGATTCTCTTTTGTTGACCTCTCTTGGTTAACTCTTGTTTTTGTTGTTGTTGAAAAACGGACGGTATTGGAATTCTAAGAACACACTCGATCCGTACCCATTAGACGTAGATATAATTACATGTTTGTTTGCAAAGAGTTACCGTTATGCCAGGGGTGAGTAGCTTAGTGGTAGAGTGTTTGCTTTGCAAGTGAAAGGCCTCGTGTTTAACCCCAGACTCCTTTAACTTTCCTTGCCCCACTTGTATTATATTTAAATAGTTTTGTTTTACAAATGAACTTACATATTTAGACAACATATAACTTAAGTCCACGGCCGCTTCCTTCCCAATCTCATGTGAATTATAGAACCAACAGTGGTGGTTACGCTCACTAATGCGAAGCGCTAGGCTCACCATCGGCCATTGTGGAAGTACATTTCTGTGGTTTCCCATTTTCACCACTAGGCAAATACAGGGACGGTACCTTCAGACAGGCCACAGCAGCATCCTCTTACATTCTCGCTTAGTTTCATTTATCCTTATTTATTCATTTTATATCTCATTCCCATGCGCAGGCTCTCCACGGGCGTTGACTAGTAAGACCCGCATTCAGCCTCTCAGGAGGCCATACAACAAATAACTCCTCTAGTGTGAAAGGCGTTAGGAATGGCATTCGGACTTAAAAACCATACAACACATAGACTTTTATTCCATACAAGCTGTACCCGGCATGCGTTGCAATGCCAATCAAAGAACGTGTTGGCGTTGAAATTCCGTTTCTTGAAGTGCTTTTGGATACACAACATGTTAACTGCCTCTAAGCTATCGTAAAATGGATTTTCTAATTTAGAACCATTCGTGGAAGCGTGCACAACAACTTTCAAAAGTTTCATCGCTGTCACTCATTTGTTGAATCTACTCGTACGCTACCTGTTGTGAAATGGATTTACTAAGTCGAAACCCTTCCCTGGCGTGTACACAATAACTCATCAATGATTCATCGCAATCGGATGAATTGTATATGCACGTATACGGGGTTTTGTTTAAACGATTCGTGCGCTGTCACTCATTTGTTGAATCTACTCGTGCGCTACCTATTGAGAAATGTATTACTAAGTCGAAGCCCTTCCCTGGCGTGTACACAATAACTCATCAAGGTTTCATCGCAATCGAAGATTTTGTTGAAACGCTTCGCGCGTCGTCACCCATTTGTTGCATCTACTCTTGCGCTACTTATTGTGAAATGGATTTGCTAAGTCCCCTTCCCTGGCGGGTACACAATAACTGATCAATGTTTCATCGCAATCGGATGAATAGTATATGAACGCATACCTGATTTTGTTTAAACGATTCGCACTCCGTCACTCATTTGTTGAATCTACTCGTGCGCTGCCTACTGTAATATGTATTTACTAAGTTAGAAACCGTCACGTAAGTGTCCACAACAACTCACCCAAGTTTCATCGCTATCGGACTAATGGGATATCAAGACATAGGGAACTGTATTGAAATGCTCCACATGTCGTCGTTCATTTGTCGAATCTACTCGTGTGCTACCTACTGTGAAATGTATTTACTAAGCCAGAAACCTTCCTTGGAGTGTCCACCATATTTCACCCAAGTTTCACCGCTAACGGCAGAATGGTATATGACCTTATACGGGACTTTGTTGAAACGCTTCGCGCGTCGTCCCTCATTTGTTGAATCAACTTGTGCGCTGCATAATGTATAGTGGATTTACTAAGCCAGAAATTTTCCATGACGTGTAAACAACATCTCACCCAAGTTTCATAGCTACGGACGAATGGTACATGAATGCATACGGGACTTGGTTGAAACGCTTCGCGTGGCGTCGCTCATTTGTTGATTCTACTCTTGCGCTACATATTGTAATATGGATGTACTCAGCCAGAAACCTTCCCTGGACTGTACACAACATCTCACCCAGGTTTCATCGCAATCGGATGAATGGTATGTGAACGTATACGGGACGTTGTCGAAACGCTTCGCGCGTAGTCACTCATTTGTTGAATGTAAACGTGCGCTTCGTACTGAAAAATGGATTTACTTAGCCAGAAACCTTTCCTGGAGTGTACACAACAATTCACCAAACATTTATCACTATCATACGACTGGTATATGACTTTATACGGGACTTTGTTGAAACGCTTCGCGTGTCATCGCTCATTTGTTGAATCTACTGGTGCGATACCTATTGTAAAATGTATGTACTAAGCCAGAAACCTTCCCTGGAGTGTACACAACATCTCACCCAAGTTTCATCGCTATCGGATGAATGGTATATGAAATTATATGGGACTTTGTTGAAACGCTTCGCGCGCCGTTGCTCATTTGTTGATTCTACTCGTGCTCTACCTATTTATAAAGGGATTTACTAAGCTAGAAACCTTCCCTGGAGTGCACACAAAATCTCAGCCTAGTTTCATCGCTATCGGACGAATGGTATATGAACGCAAACGTGACTTTGTTGAAATGCTTCGCGCGTCGTAGCTCATTTGTTGAATATACTCGTGCGCTGCCTATTGTAAAGTGGATGTACTAAGCCAGAAAATTTCCCTGCAGTGTACACAACATTTTACGGAAGTTTCATAGCTATCGGACGAATGGTATATGAATGCATACGGGACTTTGTTGAAACGCATTGCGTGTCGTCGCTCATTTGTTGAATCTACTTGTGCGCTATCTACTGTGAAATGTATTCACTAATTTTGAAACATTCACGTAAGTGTACACAACATCTCACCCAAGTTTCATCGCTATCGGACGAATGGTATATGAACGCATACGAGACATACCCACAGACATACCCACAGACATACCCACAGACAAACTATCACGTTACATTGATTTTTATATATATAGATTAACACTGACCTAGTTAACAACGGGCGAGAATATGTTTACATGACCTAACACTAGAATTTTTAATTTCTTGCTTTTACCTTGATGGGACGCACTGAGCCACGTGAGACAAAACTGATAAGAGGTGGATTCGATTCCCACCTCATCTAGACAAGAAGTGGATTTGCGTGGTTTCCCACTTCAGGCAAATGCCGGTAGGGTTCCTATCCTCAGGCCACGGTCGCGTGCTTCCCAAACCTCACCTAAATTCCAAATACTCATGCTACTATAGACACTACAGTAACACAGGTTAGCATATACAAAATTGATTTTAACACATTGAATCCTACTTACTTGAGTATGCTCTTTTCTATTATTTTTCCTATCGATCTTTTTTGACAAGCGAAAGAAATAGTTAACAAAGTTCACGAGGTGCATCTCAAGTTGCTGCCATAAGTGAAGATCAAGTGCAAGAATATTGAGAATCTAGCTAACTTCGACAATAATTGAGAGTACACTCTTCAAGATTAAATAATTAACTGAGTTGTAAGGATACAAACAGGGGACGGCCGTGGCTAAAAAATTAAAGCTATGCCACTGATGCAACCTTTAAAGCAATGAAATTGCAGAGAGTGCTATGCACCTAATAGAGTAGTTGCTGCTAAATTGTTGGACTTAGACCAAGTTTAAACTAAAACATAATTTATATAAACTCTTAATTATTGCGTAGACTAGATTAAATGACCAAGTATATAACATATTAGAGTGCCCCAACAACACAATTAGAAATAACTAGAGTTACGATAGAAAATCTGGGGTGGTGCTAGCTACTTGGGCACGGCAGTACTTGCTGAGAAATTTGAACTTCCATTACGAAATGGGTGAAGGGCTTTTGCAAGAGAGCCTTGGCAGCCAAAGTATAATGAAATTGAGCCTACACGGCGCAGGAATGATTCAGTTCCTAGACGGCACGAGCTTGCAAGCTTTGTAAAATTACAATGGATGTGAAGCGTTGTAGCTTCAAGAAAGTTCCAGTGGATTTGAATACCACTGGAAATACGCCGAATGACTTATAAGTGATAAATTCAAATAGGATCACTCGGACGTAACCTCAGAAATACAAAATAAAATACAAAGCAGATTACTTAAATTATATCGTTGATTGTTAGTGGGGTTCAAAGGGGTAGATAAGGGTTTATTTACTGTCTGTTCATACATGTATTTATGTATGCGCAACACTGTTACTTGCAAACCAGACTATTTTCAAGCACGAAGCACTTAAGCAATTGTGGGTAGAGCTTCTCCATAAAAAATCACTGATTAACTTGGTGAATTATTTCCGGGTTGAAAGTGTGCATAGTTTCAGAATAGTTACAGTTTTCAACATGGCTTGAGGATGAAAATCTAGGGCATGAGCAGAGTTATCCCATTAAACGGAGCTAAATGAACTTCACAAAATGTCAATCACAGAGTTTGAATCTGACGATTACACTGGAAGAACTTTCGAGAAGAATTTGCCCAGATTAAATGGAGTACAGACTCAATCCCGCGATTTGCCCAATTATTGGCATTCGACAGAGTAAAGTTGAAAATTCCCACGATATCCAGTTTGGAATTTGACAAAGTAGAGACGAGAAAAAAGAGAAACCCTCGTTGCATCCGACCAATAGTTATAATTTCCGATTTAGCATGAGTTCCCACGATGGCGAAATATTTTGTCAAACATCAAGAAATGATACTTTGTCGTCACAAAATGAGATCTAGCCGTCTAGTTAAAAATCCAATAGCTTAGAATACTTACAAGTATTAATATAGCTCCATAGTTAAGTAAAAATAATGAGAGACCTATCTTTGCATTGCGGCAGGCAGGGCGAGCAAGCAGGAAGGGGTACGGAGGGGGAAGGAGGTGACGTAACACGTACCAACAGGTACACAATACATATAATTCAAATTTACAAATTTCTTTCTTGACACCAAATCCAAAGAACGTCGGAGCGTGTAGGCTGCCATCGGTTTGGAATGATTTGAATTTATAAGCGTTCTTCGGTAGCTGTTGACAACGAGTTCCCACGCCAGCTGCACGGGACAAGAGATTTCAGAATAGCGCCGCAAGTTGGCGCACCAAGAAGAAGCTTGAATTTTTTTTTTAAACAGGGGGAAAGACGTCTCGTTCTCTGTAACATACTAACACATGAAATAAACAAGGGCACAATAGGAGAGCAAAATCACACAGAAATCTCTGTTGGTGGTTTTCACGAAATAAGAGGAGAAGAAAAAACAGAAAAGTTAAAGAAAACCCAGCATGGGTGTGAAATGCATCCAAGCGTATATTCCAGGAGTATACCACACCGTTCAAAGTTTCTAAATAGAAGTCAAGTCAAGTTAGATGAAGGCAACTTTGCTTAAACAAAATCTTATGAATAAGGAGAGCTGCATTAAGAATTATAATGATCTTAAAAGAGAGAATAAAGAATAAGAAGAAAACGTCTGTGACATAACTATTCTTAAAGAGCTGGTGAGAATGCTGATTGGAGTAAATTGTTTGGCAATTTGAAAATTATTGGCATAAAATCCAGGGATGTTAGATTGTCTGCAACCATAGTTATAAGATTGGATGGACATGAAAGTGAGACTGGTATTTAGAAACATGTAAAGACCTATGTTTGCATTGCGGCAGGCATTGTAGTCCGTGTCACATCACTTTCACAAAATGTCGGGCGTGGCTACTGACCCTCGGAGAGTGGTCTGGTAGGTTCGCTGGCGGCAGTAAAGTGAGGCTGAATTTTGTCACTAGTAATTTTTAATCTTTACATTTTGCAAGTAACGAATAAAACGAGAATTAAAGTTAAAGTAGAATTAGAGTATCAAGGTAAAGTAATTTCGACTCCGTGATTTACTGACGACATTGCCATTATAGCCTATTCACCAGAGGATATGAATTAGTTACTAATCGTTGTGTACTAGATGCTGAGGAAAGTATTCATCATAAACTCATTTTATGTAGAACGGATTAAGTGGAATTCAGCCGGAAGATATAAAAACTATTGGTAAAGGTTGGCGGTTGAAATGCTAAAGGACGTTGGTGACTCCAAATTGGGCACAATATGCACAAAGCAAATGAGATATAAAGTTTGAGTTGACATCTGTTGACATGAAATATAGGTCTAGGTAATAACAGGTCATTTGCCAGCGTTTGTCTGAAGCGTCGCGCTAAACGGATAGTAAACATGGACTGTTTGTTCTCTAGCAAAGATGAAATGGTAGGTAAAGTGTATTAGGACTAGTAAGGAAGGACAGTTGTAGACAATATATAGCTTTGTATGGCGCATATTGAGGTAACAAGAATAGCAAACTTACACTTGTTATGGAAGGATAGGTCGAGGACAAGAACTCCAAGCGATATCCAATGTGGAATATTGTAAATGGGTTGCTTCGGATGCAGGGTGCGGTAGATGTGGATATGGAATGATTAGTTCAGGAATGGGCTACAAGAAGGGCGGCATAAAACCTGTCTGAAGGATCATCATCATCTTGAGCAGTTTCCAACCGCTGGTCGGGTCTGCTTGGAACATAAGCCTCTCCATCGTTTCCTGTCCATCCACCATCTCTCGTCATTTACTGTGTCCCAGCACACTCCTCTTTCCTCCACACTCTTCTTAACTCCTTTTGCCCATCTGTCCCTTGGTCTTCCCCTTGGCCTCCTTCCCGTCATTTCCATTCCAAACATCTTCTTCGGTATCCTCTCCTCTTGCATCCTCCTCACATGTCCATACCATTGTAGCCTAGATCGCTCTATTCTATTTTGCAATGGTTCCTCTCTTACCATCTCCCTGACTCTCTCATTCCTTACTCTGTCCATTCTTGTCACTCCTACCCTACTCCTCTGGAACTTCATCTCCACTGCTCGTATTTTATTCTTGTCCCTTTCCTTCATCACCCATGTTTCTGAACCATATGTCAAAATTGGCACAAAGTAGGTCTTGTAGATGATTCCTTTACATTTTTGTGGTACATCTTTATTCCATATCATCCCCCTAACACTCTTGAAAAATCCATCTGCGCACCTTCCCCTCTCATTTATTTCCATCCTATTGCCTCCCTTTTCTTCAATTATGCTTCCCAAGTACTTGGAAGCATTCTACTTTCTGCAACTGCTGTCCTCCAAGTGTTATGCCCATATCCAGTCTGTTCTTCTTCCTCGTTGTGATGACCACTTCACTCTTTTGTGCTGAGAACTTCATCCCATATCATAACACTACCTTCTCCCACTCATCTAATTGCTCTTGTACTTCTTGCTCATCCTCTCCCCATACCAGAAGGTCATCAGCAAACAACATTGCCTTCATTTTCCTTTCCCCAATGCTATTTACCACTTTTCGTATGATTTCATCCATCACCACTATAAATAACAGGGGTGAGAGGGCACTTCCCTGTTTCAGACCACTCTCCAGTTGAAACCATTCCGTTCTCTCTCTTCCCACCTTTACACAGCTTTTGCTTCCCTCGTACATTGCTTTCACTCTTGCCACTGTCTCCTTGTTCACTGCTTTTGCTCTCATTGCTTCCCATACCTTGTTTCTATTAATACTATCATATGCTTTCTCAATATCCAAGAAGGTCATCACCAGATCTTTCCCATATTCATAATGGTGTTCTTGTAGCTGTCTTACTGCAAAGATGAGGTCAACTGTTGATCTTCCTGGCCTGAATCCATACTGTTCTTCCCTCAGCCCATCTTCAACTTCTGTCCGAATTCTTCTCTCCAGTACCTTCTCAAATATTTTGGCGCAGTGGCACATGAGTGTAATTCCCCTGTAGTTCTTGCATTCCTTCCTACTTCCCTTTTTAAATATGGGTATTATTATCCCTCTTTTCCAGTCCTCTGGTATTTTCTTCTCCCTCCATATCACTTTCATTACTCGAAAGAGCCACTGGGTTCCTATCACCCCTGCTGCTCTCACCATCTCCACACTCACTTCGTCTATTCCCGGTGCCTTTCCCCCTTTCATCTTCCTTAATGCTTCCTCCACTTCTTTCCATGTCAATTCCTTCTCTGAAATGTCTTGGTCACTGTCTGTTTCTTCCTCCACAATGTCCACTACGCTGGTTTTAGTTGGATTTAGGAGTTCCTTGAAGTATTCTCTCCAGATAACCTTTAGTTCTTCCATATTTTCGACCTCCTTTCCATTCCTGTCCACCATTCTGACATTTTCCCCTGTATCTCTTCTCTTTGCCTTTATCATTCCATACAACACTTTCTTACTGCCATCACAGTCCTCCTCCATCATTTCTGTCCATTTCTCCAGCCATTTCTTTTTCTCTTCCTTCACTACTTCTCCTGCTTCTTTCTTCCGCTCTTGGTATTCTTCTCTTGTTCTGTCTGTCCTCTGTTGGAACCATTTCCTGAATGCTTCATTTTTCTTTTTCACTGCTTCCTTAGTTCTGGGGTTCCACCATGGTGTTTCCTTCCACCTTTTCTTTCCACTAGTTCTGCCACACACGACTTCCGCTGCTTCTACCAACACGTCCTTGAACCTATTCCATTCTTCTTCACCTGTTTTCGGATCATCCTTCGGTAATTTGTTCCTCACTAATATCTGGAACTTCTCCTTATTTCCATCCTCCTTCAGCTTCCATGTCCTTATTCTTCTTTCTTGGTTCTCAGTTCTCCTCTTTTCCTTCAGTCCTCTCACCTTGGCGACCAGCAGACGGAGGTCACTGTCCAGGGCTTCTGAAGGTATTACCCTTATATCCGTGATACTCTTCTTTGTCTCCTTCCCGCATAGAATATAGTCCACCACTGATTTCCTAGTCAAATCCCTGCTGTACCAAGTAATTTTATGGCTCTCTCTCTTCTTGTACCATGTGTTTCCAACCATTAGCCCATTTATCTTGCACAGTTCCAACAATCTCTCTCCTTCCTTATTCCTGTTTCCCCATCCTTCACCACCAATCACTTCCTCAAAACCTCTTCTATCAGTTCCGACATGGGCATTTAGGTCTCCCATGACTATCAGGTCTCTCCCCGCTAACTGCTTCTGCAACTCCTCTTCAAACTCGTCCTTCTCGCCTTCTGTGCATCCCACCTGTGGTGCATAGACTTGCAGAATGTCCAGGTTTCTACCTTTCACTGTGATTCTGGCTCTAATTATTCTATCACTTACCCTCTTTACTTCCTCCCTCAGCCCTTCTCTCACCACCATTCCCACTCCATTTCTCTTCCCCTCCTCATTTCCTATCCAGTATAGCTGCAAGCCATTTCTCAGTTCTTTTCTTCCTTCCCCTCTCCATCTAGTGTCTGCCAGTCCGAGTACATCCAGTTTTCTCCTCTCCATCATATCCACAATCTCCTCCACTCTTCCCGTCAATGTTGTTATATTCAAAGTTCCGATTCGTAGTCCATTTCCATAGCCAGGTCTGCTTCCTTTAGATCTGTCCTTTCCGAGGCCCGTTCCCGTTTTAAAAGCAGTTTCATATCCACTACTGGCTTGCTAGGCCTAACGTAGCTTCACCATAACCCTGGCAAGGGGCCTGTTTTTGGTCCGCGAGAGGTATTTTATTTCCCTCAAACCCTCCGGACAAGTCCGGCGAGCCCCCCTATCCGCCACCTGGGACGCGCCCGATAGAGGAACAGGCAAACCCCCACGGGTTGATGATTCGAATAAATCAATGTATATCTGTCACACGATATATACACCGCCTTTGTGAAAACTCACCTCAACGTATCGCGATTATGTACGAATTTACTTAAACAAGCTGATCGGTTTGTACATGAAATGAAGTCTCTTACACAATTCCACTTTCAAAATGTAGTGCCAGGTTTGACAAACATGAGAGAAACTTGACCAGATATTTTAAACTTTAAACGTTACACATCGGTAATTAGTTTTGAATAACTGTGTACACATTGTGGATTTGTTGAAGTCTAAGTACAGATCGATATATTATGAAAATAATTCGAAGGAGTGGGTTTAAGTATATTTAATGTTCCCAGGTACTGTACGAGGTTAGACGGTTGTCATGTCGTGGTGAGCCAACAGTTGGATAAATGTGCGCTATGTTTTGTAGTTAATCTTTTTGGGTTTCCACTTTCTGTACAAAATAACAAGCCGCAGTTATTTAAAGTATCTGATTTTTTCTTGGAACATAAAAGTAATCACTCATCTCCACACATTTTCTGTAATGGTAACCATTCATTTGCTATGTATTCAGCAGTGAAGCACATGGCCTGCATATCCCAAATACCCACCATAATCCATAAAACCAACATTACTATTCGGTAGGGAATATCGTATATACGAGCACTTAATTTTGTTAGTCAACTGGTGTTCAGTTGCCCGGATTCCATTAAATAATAATTATAGCCCCGCACAGCCATTCTGTTAAAGCGACACAATGTGGGAGAAGTTAGAGTTAAACACTCTCCGAGGAAGTATGATTCAGGACACAATATCCGTAAGCATTCAATAATTTCAGTTATTGAACTGATCAAAGACCAGGCTGACTTTTGGCAAATAAAATGAGTCTGTGGAAATAATTACCCTTTGCCCATTATAAGCAGTTCTTTTGAAATTGATATGGATTACATTTACAGAGTGGTTCACCACCATCTTATTTTTTACGGGGTTGGCAACCCGACTAACGCGTATATCAAAGTCACCATAAAAACATTACTACCTGCTCTTTTACGGCCTTAGTACAACTTTACCGTTGAGTTTATGCCCGCGAATGTAGTAGAAATCATTATCCGTAGTATTATATCAATGACCTTAACTATAATGCATGCTTTAAACAATCACAGCTCCGAATAACACCGCCTAACGTTTGGACAGTTGTCTATGGGGGCTACGAATAGATTCAATACGTGCCAGCAATTCACTATGGCAATCAGTAGCTAAGGAGATAAATCATGCATTGCTGGTGTTGCGTCAGGTAAGCTGCCTGGTAGCAGGTTCGATTTCCGTGCTGGTACACGTATTTTATTCGTTTAATGCCGATTTACAGTGGTTGTACAATGAACAATTATGTACCTGTTCCAACCAGTGATTTTTTAATTTGGTCCTGAAAAGTACCATTTTAATTCGATGGTACGCAGCCAGGTTGGACGATGACATAATGATTTGTAGAACGAACGAAGCAAGGTACTCTGTATATTCAGGGTATGAAGCGTTTTGGTTTAAAGGGATAATCAAACTCACTCAGGCCACCTCACGTATCGCGTCAAAGACCTCTCTTACCTCATTCCTCATTCTTACGTTCGACAAACTTAAAAGAGTATTAATTGATCCACTAATGGGGAAACCCGTATCGTATTGAGTTCATGGCATTCTTAACATGGCTTTTGTTTGTTTCTAAAGATATGATAAGAGGGAAATTGAAATTACCAGAAACGAAAGCTACTATCTGAATGAGCGCCTGCTGAATAAATTTTCAGGTAGGATTATTATATACAAAAAAGGTGTGTTGGCATATTTGTGGAATTGATTTTCAAATATTAATAATCTACTGGAGACCAACATATAAGTCATCCTGGAAGTGGTTTTCCGTGGCATCCCATTTCTACTCCCGAAAAAACATGCTGGGATGCTTCGAAATTTAAGACCACTGCCACCTCCTTAACACTCCTGCCTTCAGTTACAAGTACACAAACTACGACCAACACCTTAATAATATAGGTTAATAGACAAATTTAAACACGCACATGAACACAAGAATGTGATGATCACGATGCCCAAGCCCCTAAAGTTTAAAAAGAAACCTCAAATATTGACGCCGCTGAGACCAGCAAAATGAAGTATCATGTGCATTGGCTCATGGCTCATGAACTATTAGTCCTACTGACGCGGAATTTGCATTAAAGGAAACGTTGAACCTTCGTCTCTACCTTGTAACTGGTTGTTGTTTGAGGCAACTATTTTCCTAAAATTGGCTGCGATGGTGAAAATACACTTGCGAAACATTTCACTGGGTAATTTCCAGCCAATGATAGCTACTTAAAACTGTGATGTTTAGTTTGAAAGCAATACCAATTTGTGGATGAAGGTATATTTATCATACCAGTGTAAACACCTCACTGATTAGTCTACAAATGCCAATGATATGCCAGTTTGAGTGTTAAGAGTTCACGTTGCATTGAGAAAAGCCCATAACCGCGATAACATTACAATATTCCTAATGCTCATAGCTCCATAACGTAATGTTTCCGCTACCCACAATGCAGTGGAGACGCACGTGGCTAGGTGATGCGATCGAGGTGGTCTTGGGTTAAGGGAACATTTGCACATTTCAGAGCCATCACAACAGAAGGAAAGAAAATGAATCTTATCCTTGAACTTGAACATTAATATTTTTAATGCCCGACGACTAAAATCGTATTTGACACGGTAAACGTTTTAAATAAAGGAAGGATAGTGTCCAACACAAAAGTTCTCACTGTCTATTTTGTAAGGTATTCTGCACTACTTGCAATGTGTAATTCTCAATGGCTGAAATGGTAATGCGTCGGAAGAATCGGGGTTCGATGCTTGCTAGGTACGAATTTTTTTAATTACTTAAGTTTTATCGTCTGTGTTGACCATTTTACCTATGTCTTACTACGGAATTGATACGAGAGATCAGAGTGGATTATTGAAGAGGGGGGGGGGGGGGGTTCTAGTCCTATATTACTGTATAGCAAGCTCATGCATTTTCAGGCTGGGTTCCATGAACGTTACATAGTGTTCAAAAGTGGTATTACAGGAAAGAATCTTAATATGTACACGTCAAATACTGTTGTCCTCTTTTTTGTTAAAATTGAATAACAAAATAATACCGAGGGAAATTCTAAGGAATACGTTTACTTCGATGCCAGCATTGGCGATTTGATTCTCCTTCGATGTGCTATGTTAAAATCGATGTCCGAGTTTTAAATCATGGTTTACAGTATTCACTTAACTTTCTGTCATTACATGTCACATGGCATAACCTACTAATTCGATTGTATTCTCTTCAGAAATTAGTAAATTTCAACGTACTCTGCACAGGAATTCGTCGTAAGTGAATAAATGTGGTAATGTGACTCTGTAAGCGTGGCGTGATATTATATCCCCTCTAAAATGGAGCACGGACTGTCGTTCAAAAAAGATTGTCTACGGCTAGATTCGAAGCACTATTCTCCTCGGTCTCTCATACCACGTCCATGGAGATAACGTACACATTGTGCGCTACGCGGGTACTAGTTAACTAGGCTGTTGTACCTCGAACGTTAGTATGCGTGCCAAAGTCTTCAATCATAGTTTATAGTGTTCATTTAACTTTCTACTATTGCAGATTACGAGGTGTAACATATTAATTCGATTGTATTACATGTACGTGTTGTACCCGTATCCGGAGAAATCTGCCAGAATCCGAAGAAGGAAATGGATCGCAGCAACGTGTGGTACCCGGCTAGGAAAATCACGAAGAACTACTGGCAAATGAATCAGGCGGTGACGGCTACTCTAGATTGTTCGATAGCATCAACTACCGTTTCGGTTAGGAATTAAAATAAACTGAAGACTGAGAAACCGTTTCAAACGCTCAAGGATCGGGTAAAATTGTGGGCCCGTAAGTCCCATCTCCACTATAGCACAATATTTCCCGAATTAATTGCAAATTAAAATACCAATTTTCTATAAAATGTCTGAAACACGCAAATACGTGCCTGTAGATATTTATTTCACAAACACGTACAGCAAGGAAAATAAAACAACCCTTTCAATATTGATTATCGCAAAGCGAATAACAAAGATCAAACAAACTTGCCAATTATAATAATAATCAGCCTTGATAAATAAAGTAAAACTCGAATCAAATTATACCCTAGTTTAAGGAGATTTTTTAGATTACCTATTTCAAAAATGAAACTTGCGGTGGCCTTTCGTTATTACAATAACATCACTGAACTCTATACAAAAACTCCTTAAATATAATTAATCCCTTTTCTATGACTCTTGTAAAATATTCAATCTATCGTAAAATATTAATAATAATATAAATTATAAACTCCGCCATTGTCCGGTCGCAAGTCCGGAATGAGAAAGGAGGAGGGTTGACTGGTTTGGCACCCAATCGGAAAATTTTCCAACCCTCTAAGGCTAACAACCTTATTTCTACAACGTTGGACTTGATTCAACCACTAAACATAACATTAATATCATGGAAATGGCTTCTTATAATTTATATTACCCTGAAGACAAAGTCAGGCTTTCGGATTCCAGGGAGCCTCACAGTCCATGGGTGACGAAGCTAGTGCGTGAATCGGAGCCCCACATGAATCTTGCTAAATTCAAGAATAAAAGAAAGTACTATTTCGGAACATACAATATTAATTCTCTCATTTAGGTTGGAAAGCTGAAACAGCTAACAGCAGAATTACACAGGCTTGACATTTTGATACTGGCCCTACAAGAAACGAGGTACATTGATGAAGTATCCTTTGAATCGGACGGATTTCGAATTTTCAAGGGGAAACCCGAGAAGAAAATCATGAAAAACACTCCACACTGGGAACAGCATTTGCAGTAAATAAGAAATTCTTGAACACAGTAGTTGACTTCAAGAGTATAAACTCGAGACTGTCACTCTTAACGGTTAAATCCAAAAATAAGAAATACACACTGATAAATGCCCATGCACCGATCAATCAGGACAATAAAAATAACCCTGAAAAGGTTGAGGAGTTTCGGGAAACACTGGCGGACGCATTACTTAAGATTCCACAAAACAATATCAAAATCCTCCTGGGGGATTTCAATGCACAATTTGGCCGGGAAAAGAAGTGCTTGGCAACGGTGGGAAGATACCCGGCACACAAAAGGACTAATAAAAATGGAGAAAGATTGATCAACATCTGCAGAATGAACAACCTCAAAATCATGTCTTCACATTTTAAGGCACGAACCCAAAAAAAAAGAAAACATGGGTATCACCAAACCCTATGTTGGGCGAATTTCAATTGGATCATGTAGCAATTTCCCGGAACAATTATAAGGAAATCCAAAACGTCAAAGTCAGAAAAGCGGTTAATGTAACATCAGATCACTCCTTATCTCAGATCAAGATGAATTTCATACCCAGACGGAAAACGCATCCCCGTGTCAACAGAATCGCGAGAATCAACCGTAAATTACTCGTCCAGGAAAATAAAGAAGACTATCAAAGACAATTATAAACACTCAAAAATTGGGATGAAGTGACAAACAATCTGATAGAGCCGGCGAGAGAATTAGCATCTTTGAAATACCACAGCAGACATGCTTGGTGCAATGAGGAATGCGAAGAAGCTATCAAGGAAAGACTGGGGGCATGGAAATTATGGAACGGAAATAAAACATTGGAGAATTTGGAGAAATCAAGACAAATAAGTAAGAAAACACACCGCATACTGAGAAGAATCAGAAGAGAAAATCTTAGAGAACAGGTCATGGAAATGGAAGATAATTTTAAGAAGAACAGCACCGGACTATTCTGTAGGGCTTTTAACAATAAAATTACTGGTTACACGCCACCGAGCCTCCACTTTATGAAACCGAACTGATCCCTTGCCTTGAAACATAAAGGCAACTGTGAGATTCTTGCAAATTATTTCGAAGAACTCCTTAATTGCGAATCACCACAGGAGAAATTGGAAACTCTGAAAGACACAGTCCAGAACCTACAATCAGAACCACCAGATGAAATGGAGATGTGGAATGTAATAAATTCCTTAAATAAAAATAAAGCGTCCGGAGAAGATGGAGTTATCGCAGATAACCAATGACGCCTTCGTGGATGAAAAGATACCGGAGGACCGGTTAGTGGCATTGATTCACCCGTTACATAAAAAGGGGCCGAAAACTGATGTCGATAATTATCGAGGAGTATCACTTCTATCAGTTACAGAACATACAATACTTTTCTAAACTACTACTGAACCGACTGGAACCACAAATTGACCCACAACTGGGAGAATATCAGGGAGATTTACGGAGAGGACGTTCTTCTCCAGAGCAAATACTTAAAAATGATAATAATATATTACACTGCACGATTAAAAGATCTATTCATCTCATCCGTTGACTTTCACAAAGCTTACGATTCAATAGGTAGAGACACATTGATGGACATATCGAGGGAATATGGAGTGGATCAAAATACGCTAAACCTACTTACGCTGACGTTTAGAAACACTATATCCAAGGTGAAATTCTGGGGAGAGATCAGCAAACCCTTCCAAATAAAAACTGGTTTGAGGCAGAGAGACAGCCGATCACCGATGTTGTTCAACGTGGTTCTAGATAAGATCATGAAGACATTGTGGACAACCAATGATTCTGGGGCTTTACTTGGAAGTAAAAATACAAACATCAAACCCAGATGTCTGGCCTTCGTGGATGATCTGGCACTTCTAGCTGAAATGAAACAGGAAGCAATATTACAGATAAATGAACTAAAAGAAATCGCTGGGAAAACAGGGCTACAAATCTCTTTTTCGAAAGCAGTGAAGATGAACACGAACAAGAACTACATGAAGAAAACAGATAAGACGAAATATGGGAAGGTAAATGTCACGAAACAGTTTAAATACCTCGGGGAGATCATTAGCAACAATGGACTGAACAAAGAGTCAATGAAAACAGAAGACTAGAATCTAGAAAAACTCAGCTTCTCCTCTAAAAATATATACAACAAAAAGAACTTCTCCCTTAATGCCAAACTACAACACTACAATGCTGTGGTAAAACCGGTGATCTTGTATGGTGTGGAGACGGCAAATTTAATGAACCTGGAAAAGCTTCTGAAGATTGAAAGGAGGATATTGAGGAGGATTTACGGCCCAAAAGTGGTACAGGGAACTTACAGACTAAGATCAAACAAGGAGATACGATATATGAAAGGGTGGAAGACCTGGAAACAACAATTAGGAAAAGACGTTTACGTTTCTATGGATATATGGTTAGAATGGTTCCAACAAGAGTAAATAAACAAATTGTTGATAAAATATATAATCTGAGGAACCAAGGGGGTTACACCAAGCAGATGAAGGAAGAACTCCGGAGGCTAGAAATTACAGATGACTGTCGAGACAGAACACAATTCATGGAAATACTGTCGAACATAAAGGTTCTTGTGGGATAAAAGAGAGAACGCAGGGGAGGAAGATGGACAGCAGAAAGGTGCAACACTCTGAAAGAAAGAAGGAAGTGTGGAGGAAGAGAAAGGAAGAAAGAACTATGTGATGGAAATGAAATGATATTTGCGTGGTCCTTAGTTTTGGCCGGTTCGCTTAATGTAATGTAATGTAATAATAATTATAATAATTATTTTTAAAACTTAAAAATATATTTACATTTTCCTCCATTATTTTACAATACGAATCTTGCCACTAAACATTAGTCAATATTATTGCCATAGTCATGAATAGGTACTAGTAATCTGTGCAATGAAGCCTAGATTACGATTATGTTCACTCCAATACTTTCTTCTTTGAATAGAAATACTAATAAAAATAACACAAATGGTTTCAATTAATATACTGTCCCCGTTTACCCGGATAGTAGGCTGTCAGATATCCGTCCCCTCAATCGGATTGCCAACAATCAATCGCACCGGCTCAGCTACATCAATGAAAATGGCACTGACAGATACTACCGAGGTTTAAGCACAGAAGTTACCAAGAAAATTATTGTGGAACACACCAAAATAGACGGGGGTTCATACTTACTTTTACTTACCTCTTAAAAATTATCTCGGGGATTGGGTTGACAACAGGATCTCTAAAGTATGCTCCCACAATAACCTTCACCATGACATTTAAAAATGAACCAGAACGAAGACGAGAACTTTGAAATGTACAAGAGCTTTTATTTCAAATAAAGGGTATGATTTTAACAACTCAACAAAATAAATGTGGCTATCAGTAGCCCATGTCAATCTGACTATGTCCTCCTAAAGGACTTGCAAAGTTATCAAACAATTTGTTAGCTCCCATGAGCTCAAAATAACGTAACATTCAAAACACATTTGGATTGGATAAGGAAGTCAGGACGAGACACATATATAGAGCATTTGGTTTCTTTTAATAAACATGACACTTGTATTTATAGGCGCAAGGTCTCAATGTGAACGACCTCGCCCGCTGATAACCAGTTGTCTAACCAGCTGCGATCTACCCTTCAACCTGACGCACACCTGTGAAATGGGGCTCACTTGTCACGCCACACTGCGTAAGAATTCAGCTCCCTCTCAAAGCTTTAAATGTCTGCAAGACAACTCATATATATTGACGCAAATCTTTCAAATGCTCAACTCACATACCACTGGATTATTCTGACAATCCCTAAACTTGTTAAGTTATCATCCAAATGTTTAATAAGCATAGTTTAGAGTATAAAACACACTCTTAAATGTTTATAACAAAACCACCTAAATTATTTATAACAATTAGAAATTGTTTATAATATTGTCGAAGATAATTACAAAAATTTTAAACACGCCTTTAACATTACTTTCGTTCCACATTATTGTCAAAGATATTTACATCATTATTTACAATATCAACATTTAAATTATTCAAATTATTAATTTTAGAAATACATTTAACCACATGTTCATCCGGTTGGTAATTTCATAATCGTTTCAATATAATCGACCAATGAAGGTTAGTTATACATGTTAATGTCACAATCTGGTTTAATAAAGGTTGTAATAATTATTATAATTATTTGTGACGGTAATCGTCATTCAAAATCTTATCTCAAATTCTTTCAAAACTCTTGTTAATTATAACAGTAAATTCACTTGATTAATTTTCAACGAACTATGACAATACACTCCAGTGGAAAATACTTCGCTTACAAAATAATGCACTAACTGCATTAAAATTAGGCCCAAAATTCATCATATATTAATATATATGGCATCAAAATCTTCCACAGAACTTACAAAAACCTCCACTAACAAATTCTTTATCATTAATTACTGTGGGAACCTCCTTCTTTATTCAAGGGCATTATACATCAGCGACTTTCAACACGTCCGCTGCACTAGCGATTATACATTCATAGTTCCACTTAAAAATTCTTATAATCATTAATTGTTTCAAAACTGTTGTCATTTAACCTTCGTGGATTTCATTCATGAATCGAAATGAAGTAAAAACATGCCAATCACAAACAAATTTAATAGTGAATACGCTTATATACGCCTGTCTGGTCTATCAAAATTTAAGATTAACATCTTCAAAGAATTGTAGTATAAAAATACTATCATCAAACAAAGTGCGACTAAACTACAAAATAGTCGAATAGAATCCAATTAGACTGGGGAATGCAAACATCATTATATAAATCTCTAATTGAGAAAAAACTCCTAACAAAAGTTCACGACTTTAATGCATTCAATAATTCATAATTAAAGTTTATCTTTCGCAAAATGGTCTATGATGCAATGATCGTTCATAACTGACGATAAATGTCTGTGTTGCAATCAATTCAAATAACGACTAGTATTTCCAAGATCGTCGACAACGTAATGGATTTTAACGCTCTAAAATCATTTAAATGTTCTTCCTTCTTGATGATGACAGAAAATTGGTCAAAGTAATTAAACTGGGGTAGAATTACTTTAATAAAGAGACATGCTGTCTGAATTTAAATCTGCCATAAAAATCATTAACTTACAGTCAAATCGTGACTACAAAAAAAATAAGCAAATTACTGAAAAATCTAAATATCAGTCTCAACTGATCCAAAATCATTTAACTATGCCCATGACATAACAATGTCTTAATAAATCGTCGAAAAAGGCATAACACATCAAGGTGTACTGAGAATAGGAATCTCAAACAAGAATATT
The DNA here is from genome assembly GCA_946902985.2 of Meconema thalassinum. Taxonomy (NCBI): domain Eukaryota; kingdom Metazoa; phylum Arthropoda; class Insecta; order Orthoptera; family Tettigoniidae; genus Meconema; species Meconema thalassinum. The sequence continues at coordinate 209,061,560 of OX336395.1, forward strand.
GGCAAAATACATGAGGACAAAAATATGGGAAAATGGTTGCTCAAATATTGCTAAGAAACTCAAATACAATAAACGTTCACGACTACCTTATCTGCCGATTGACGTTCCAGAGGAAAATTCCCCAAAGAAGACTGCTGATGGATCCATTTCACCAAGTTAAAGCTGAGCTCCATCCTCGAAACAAGAAACAGCACCCTCGGAGAATCGAACTGCTTCCTCCTCCGGAAATTGCACTGCTCCGTGAAGACGAACGACATCCTTCCGGCAATAATCTTCTTTGTGAGTCGGGACAACCCTGACCTCTCTTGAAAAATCCCTGAAGTTCCAGTAGAAAATCGCCATGAAATTTTTGTAGAAATTTCCGAAGAAATATTCATATTCAGTGAGTATGAAATCGTTTCCATTGCTGTTTGATAGTATTCAGCGTTGAACCACGAAACATGGGTGTAGATGGTTATTCACCACATGTTCGCTTGTGTGGAATAGCAATTAGCGAAGTTCCATGCTGCTATCTTACTCCGTTGAAATATGTCCCAATTGCATAAAGTCCTTTAGCCTTCCATCTTCTCTTCGGTTATGGTAATAGAAGAACAAACTGCCATATTAAACTGCTCCATAATACTGTAGCGTTGTGTCACAAAAGCAATCTGAAGTCTCCCTATTTCACTAGCCGTGTCAGCCGTGGCGTAGAAACTGGCGATACAAAGTGCTTCTCAGGTGGCGAGAAAATCACTTTTGTCAGTCGTCTAAAATTGCCAATAACTTCCAAAATAACTCCTCGAAATTGTTCAAATTTACTATACTGCTTAATGTAGCACTGCACAATAGAATTAGCTTATAGGCGACCGCTAACTGTTCACAGCTAATCTTGTAGACGCGTTATAATGTGCGTTTCAACTTCACCTAGATTTACTCACAGTAAACTTGCACTGCTAGTATGCTCGACTCTCGTTTAATGCAGTGGCTTCACCACGCGTTATAAAGACGACTCTTTCTATTAATCTCCCTCGACGTTTCACCGAAATAACTATTTGAGATCTGACGATTGAGCTATCAGACGATTGAGAATGAGACTCCTCTCTTCTGCGCAAGGCCTTTTATAAACTTCATGAGGGGCGTATCCATCCCTTCCATAGCGTGTTACTGCGTCATCGCTAGAAGTTCCAACTTCGTCAATACATGACGGATTTTCAAAATTCAAAAACTGAAAATAAATTTCACCAAAATTCCAGAACAATACCTCTACTGCAAATGGATTTCCACAATTCTGCATTCCAAAAGTAATAAAAATACCATAGTTTCAGCAATCTCCGTCTTCCTTTAGACTATCGTTCATTGGTTCGAGCCTCCCCTCCAATATCATGATTTCTTCCTCAGCAGAATTCCACGTTTCCTGCGACTGCGTTGTTCGCTTTGCGAATGTTTTTTGTTGGCTATGTTTCCCTTACGGTGTGAAACACACGTTCAATTTTTCTGCCCCATTATTTTTTATTTCGTGAATTGCAGTCTGAACGCGGTGTTCTGATTTGTTTAATATTGGTGTTTCAATTTAATTGCTTTTCTGTAATATTCATGTCAACTCACCTTTTTTCTGTAGTGTCTTTCTAGACGTACCATACCGTCACATTTTCTCACGAGTACTGAGCTCTCTCCAGCGGTAACGCTCGCAATGTGCATGGGGCTGTGCTGTGATTGGCTGCTCTCTCGCCACACCTTCATGCTAGAAGGTTCGGCGCGCTGACGTCACTACCGCTATATAGCCTTAGGTCTCCCGGCCTACAGTGTCTACTCTCGTCCACTCTTCTCAACTGATCACATCTGCTCGTCATCCCTGCTGGGGTTACTGCCCTCTCGGGGTACCTCTGGCTGCCGGAGTCTCTTCTCCGCCGGCAAAATCTCTCTGCTGGACTTGGCGTCCTGGCCGGGCAGTCTAAATTCATCAGCCTGCACTTCAACTAAAATCTTCAACACGGATCTACTCTGCAAATCGTAATTCTGAGGACATCATTTCACCAGCCGCGGGAGGTATTACCAAGAGCCTCTCTATGCTGGTCGCTATTTTAAGGAGAATCTATCATCATCTACTCTAGTTCCGAACCCGGAACTCTGGAGCATGCCAGACTGACCTCGCACAGCCCGAGCGGGCGCACTAAATTACCGCCAGCTACTGATGACCTCCGACGGCCGGCCTACCTTCGGAAGATGGTTAAGGAGTTCTGATACTTCTTGTATCGTACCTTAGAAGAGGTGGTACCCTTTCACTTCTTACACTCTGCCCGGATTCTTTCCGTCAGAAGAGTATTTTATTTTAATCCACTCTGGGATGAATTTAAATCATTATGCTTCCTTTTCAGTAATTTTATATTTAATCCTTTAAAGTTAGTCACTGCTCTATTTACGTTTCCTGGAGAAACAAGTACTTTTTAATTGTTACTATTTTTTATTGTCAATTTTTAAAGTAATTTCTTTGAAGCTATCATTCCTTGCGACATATTCGCTTTATATTAAATAAATATCATTTAAATCTAAATCTTAACTTTTTGGTCTTTTCCCGCACTGTCCTTCATTATCACCTCTTGTGCCCGAAACCTCATTCTGTCTAAATCCCTTAGGATGTACCACATCCATTTGGTACACCCCTTTCCATGGTACCTCAACCCCGGATCAAACCCAGAACCTTCATTCTGAGACCGCAAATTCAATTCAAAAAAAAACTGGTGCAATCTAATATTTGTTCTATACATTTCAGTACATCGTGGCTAGCGCGGGAGATCTGCGGGAAGGCGGAAACAATCCCAGCATATTATACAACTGGTTTCTTTCCGGAGAGCAGGTCTGTCTGGTGCCACAAGCAGCTTTGGTGAGTGAGTTGTTCCAACTTTTCCAGCCATGCCACCAATAATTGATGATAAACTGTTAAACTCTCGGGCGGCCTACAAAGGTCAACTCACCCGTTTTCAAAAATATTTAGCTACTCTACCGAAAGAGGAACAAAACCTTGACATTATATCCCAGCGTTTAAAAGCTTTTGAACAGGCGTACGAGAAATATGATCTCGTGCAACTTGAAATTGAAATCAAAAGTCCAGAACATCAATCAGATAGGGAAGAAGTAGAGAGTAATTACTTTGATACACATGCTCAGGCTGTGGCATTAGTTAGAACTTTGACCCTGGCGTTGAAGGTAGAGGAAACTCAAGGAAGAATTAGCGACCATGGGAACGGTATCAAACCATTGCTACCTAAAATTGAAATTCCGCACTTTTCAGGAAAGGAAGAGATGTGGCAATCATTCTTTGAATTGTTCAGTTCATTAGTACATAATAATGCCACACTTCCAGAAATTCAGAAATTTCATTACTTAAAATCCATTTTGCAGGGACCACCCCTTCAACTTATAAGAGAACTTCCCTTAACAGGAGAAAACTATAACATTGCTATAGAGCTTCTTAAAGGCCGTTATGGCAATGAAAAATTATGTTTACAAAGGCATATTCAAGCCTTATTTAGCCTGCCCACCTTGCGAGCTGAAAGCTTGTCAACACTGCGAGCCTTAAGTGACACGGTCCAACTACATGTCAGAGCATTGGCACGGTTGAATCAACCGGTCGAGCATTGGGATCTATTCTTAATTCACTTGGTTACTTCTAAATTTGATTCATCAACCTTAAAGGCATGGGAGAGGGAACTAACAAATGACACGTCATATACCTATGATTCGTTGCTTACGTTTATGAATAATAGATGTCAGGTTTTGTGAGCTGTAGCCTGTCATATGTCAGGAAGTGCAGATAACAAATCTAATGTTGTGAAACCAGTCGGTGCAAAAATAAACAAATCTGCTGTCTTTACTGTTCAGCATAATTCAACGGATTGTATTCTCTGTAAAGCCCCTCACAGGTTATATTCCTGCGTTGCCTTTAAAGCCCTTTCTACCGACGAAAGACGCAAATTAATAGCTCAAAAAAGATATTGCTACAACTGTTTGTCAACTAGGCATATGGTGCCTGATTGCTTATCTAAAAATACTTGCTCCCATTGCAAGGCTCAACATCATACCTTGCTTCATAGGTTTGAAAAGCCACGTCAGGCTCCTTCCCCTGGATGTTCTAAAGATGCATCCCCAGGAGCTAATGCGCAATCTTATACTCAGAGCTCTAGCTCAATTCGTAGTTCCCAGGTGCTACTATCAACCGTGTTAATAAAAGTTCAAGACTCTTCTGGTAGATGGCTTGAAGCACGTGCCCTATTGGATAATGCCGCCACCCATGACTTCATAAGTGAGCGTCTCATTAAGAAACTTGGTCTTCCCAAGCAACCTACATTAATTCAGGTTACCGGTATTAACAATAGCAATGTTAAATCTTTGCATTTTGTTCATGTTCACATCAAAGATGCTGTGAATTGTAACACAACATTGCAGTTGAATTGCCTTGCCATTGATACTATTGGCAGTAACACCCCTAGTAATTCTTTTGAAATTAGAAAGTGGCAATTTCCTCATAACATTCAGTTGGCGGATCCAACATTTAATACGAGCGCTCCGGTAGACATACTTCTCAGTGCCCAAGTATTTTGGCAATGTCTCCTTAGCTCTAAGGTTAAAATATCACCAGGAGTGTTTGTTCATCATACCAAGCTAGGTTGGTTAGTAACGGGTCAAGTCCCTCGTAAGTCATTTCAAAATTTCTCTCAATGTCATTTTGTCAATACAAGTCTCGATTATAACTTAGAAAGATTTTGGAAAATCGAAACTATAGATTCAGTTTCACCTTCCTCGGTTGAAAATGAAATGTGTGAAAAACTGTTTCGCGAAACGACCAAACGCAATTCAGAGGGTAGATTTGTCGTAACAATGCCCCGAGTGGATAATCCACCTCTTTTATTTGAAACACACCCTAGGGCTCTTAGAGCACTCTATGCTGTGGAAAACAAATTTAAACGTGACCCTGTTGTTAAAACTCAATACTCCACGTTTATGGAGGAATATGAGGCACTTGATCACATGGAGGTTGTTACCAAGAAAGATGATGCTTCTTATACCCCATCTGAAGTCATTTACCTCAATCATCATCCAGTTTGGAAGAATGAGATTTTAAAGGAAAACATAAGAGTGGTCTTTAATGGCTCTGCATTGGATGCCAATGGTACTTCTCTGAATGACACATTATTATCAGGCCCTCCTATTCAATCTGACATTTCTTCTGTCTTGATGAATTTTCGCTTGTTCCCTATCGCAGTGATATCTGATATCGAGCAAATGTATAGGCAGATTTTGGTCGATCAACAACAGTGCGACCTTCAGAGAATTCTTTGGCGCGACGAGCCTACTAAACCTGTCAAGATTTTTCGGCTAAAAACCTTAACATATGGACTAAAGCCCTCTGCTTTTTTAGCCATACGTACGTTGAAATTACTTGCTGAACAGGATGGCCCGTTGTATTCTCCTAAGGCTTCTGAAGTGTTAAAATCATCATTTTACGTTGACGATTTTCTTCATTCATTTGAGTCAGTATCTGAAGCACTGCAGGTCTCTAAAGATTTGACAGCTTTGCTTTTGGGAGGCGGATTTTCCTTGTGCAAGTGGAACTCTAATTCGGAAGAATTTCTTTCTAAATTTCCATTAACTTCAGTCTATAACGACTCAGTAGAGCTTCTTCAAGAAAGTAATTCTATCAAAACTCTAGGCATCTATTGGAGTCCTCAAAAGGATTTTTTCTTTTTCAAAATTAATCTCAGTGACATCAAACCGCAAACTAAGCGGCAAATTTTGTCTGAGATTGCAAAGATATTTGATCCTCTCCAATTTTTGGCGCCAATTATTGTCACAGCAAAGCTTTTCATGCAGGACCTTTGGTCCTTGAAAACTGGTTGGGATGAACCAGTTCCTTCAGAGTTGCAAAAAAATTGGATTTCTTATAGAAATAGTTTGGAAGATCTCTCCAATGTCATTATCCCGCGAGTGATTATTCCCTTTCCCTCCTGTGGAGGATATGAACTTCACATCTTTGCCGATAGCTCATTGAAAGCTTATGGGTGTTGTGCGTATATTGTTTGCCGCAATTTTGTCCAGTCATATTTCTTTTCCAATTTAATTTGCGCTAAGTCAAAGGTGGCCCCTCTTAAATCCTTATCCTTGCCACGACTGGAACTTTGTGCTGCTCTTCTGGCGGTTGAATTATCGGTCAAAATCCGCCAATCTTTGAAAATCCTATTTAGCAAAACTTACTTTTGGAGTGACTCAGCCATCACGTTGGCATGGATTGCCAAACCTTCCTCGCATTGGCAGGTGTTTGTAGCTAATAGAGTGTCCAAAATTCAACAATTGTCTAACTTTGAACAATGGCATCATGTATCTGGCAAGGAGAACCCTGCAGATGTCATTTCTCGGGGATGTTCCCCTCTTATGTTGGCTAACCTGACATTATACTGGCACGGTCCCCCTTGGCTTCTGCAAGAACCTTCCGCTTGGCCAAATTTTCCTCTTCCGGAGTTATCAGACTTGCCGGATGTTGGTAAGATTACTGGATCTTCTCTTCTCGTTTCTGACTCTCCCCTTCTCTTGCAGCGATATTCCTCTTTCCATAAATTGGTGAGGGTTATGGCTTATCTCCTTCGATGGAAATATTTTGTGGTAGAACAACCCCTTTTTCCTAAGCCATATTTAACCCTTTCTGAATTAGGTTTAGCCACTACAAAAATCTTATGGCTTACTCAACAAGAAATATTCTCTGAAGAATGCCAGGTGTTGTCCCAAGGTCAATCCCTTAAGAAATCGAGTAGGCTTTCATCACTCGCCCCTTTTTTGGACACTGATGGTTTACTAAGAGTTGGAGGACGTTTATCTTTGGCTGATCTTTCCGAGGATAAAAAACACCCAATTATTCTTCCTTCAAAGCATCATGTCACTTCTCTAATCATTCGTCAGTATCATTACCAGCATCTTCATGCTGGAACTCGTACATTACTTTCTGTCATTCGTGAAAGGTATTGGCCCATAAACGGAGTCCATGAAGTTACCTCTGTTATCCGGAAGTGCATTCTATGTTTTAAATCCAACCCTAAAATTACCACTCAGCTCATGGGTGATCTTCCCAACTTTAGATCTGCGCCTGCTAGACCTTTTGCCTTTACGGGGGTGGATTATTCCGGGCCTTTTGTTTACAGAAAAAATTCTCCTGAGGCCAAAAAATGTATTTTTGGAAAACTCTATATTTCGCTGATTGTATGTATGGTCACCGGAGCAGTTCACTTAGAACTAGTTACCAACGCCTCTACTGCTTATTTTTTGGCAGCTTTTGCCAGATTTTCTGCTCGCCGAGGGCTTCCTTCAGAAGTATTCTCCGACAATGCTAAAAATTTTATCGGAGCTTCTGAGCAAATTAAGAGAGCTCTTACTCAAAATGCAGCGCTGGAAAGGATTACTGATTATGCTCACCAGAGAAATTTCAAGTGGCACTTCATCCCCCCTTATGCACCCCATCAAGGTGGACGGTGGGAGTCTTGTGTGAAACTCACCAAGAAGCACCTTAGACGTGTTTGTGGCCACACCCCCCTTTCTCATGAAGAGTTTAATTCCTTAATTATTTTTATTGAGGGCATCATTAATTCTCGTCCTTTATCACCCTTATCTAATGACCCTTCAGATCTTCTACCATTAACGCCGGGCCATTTTCTTATCGGTGGTCCATTGACTGCCTCCCCACCTTTGTTATATTCTAATTCTCAATCTTCTTTAGCCATTTCTTGGCGCAAAATTTAAAGTTTGCGCAACAATTTTTGGCGTCGCTGGAGGTTGGAATACCTCGGTTTGCTTCAGCAGCGTGGCAATGGCTTGTTTCCTGCTCTAACCTTCAGGTGGGGGACTTGGTGCTTTTGAAAGACCCTAGTCCTCCTCTTGTTTGGAATTTGGGTAGGGTTGTTGAGTGCTTTCCTGGCAGAGATGGTAGGGTTCGCGTGGTAAAACTGCGGACTTCTGCTGGTCATTTTCTTAGGCCAATCACCATGATTGCTCCTTTCCCACGCGAGGCCTAACTTCTGCGCTTTCTTACTGCAATTTTTTCTCGCCCCTCCCAGCATGTTCGCTTTGCGAATGTTTTTTGTTGGCTATGTTTCCCTTACGGTGTGAAACACACGTTCAATTTTTCTGCCCCATTATTTTTTATTTCGTGAATTGCAGTCTGAACGCGGTGTTCTGATTTGTTTAATATTGGTGTTTCAATTTAATTGCTTTTCTGTAATATTCATGTCAACTCACCTTTTTTCTGTAGTGTCTTTCTAGACGTACCATACCGTCACATTTTCTCACGAGTACTGAGCTCTCTCCAGCGGTAACGCTCGCAATGTGCATGGGGCTGTGCTGTGATTGGCTGCTCTCTCGCCACACCTTCATGCTAGAAGGTTCGGCGCGCTGACGTCACTACCGCTATATAGCCTTAGGTCTCCCGGCCTACAGTGTCTACTCTCGTCCACTCTTCTCAACTGATCACATCTGCTCGTCATCCCTGCTGGGGTTACTGCCCTCTCGGGGTACCTCTGGCTGCCGGAGTCTCTTCTCCGCCGGCATAATCTCTCTGCTGGACCTGGCGTCCTGGCCGGGCAGTCTAAATTCATCAGCCTGCACTTCAACTAAAATCTTCAACACGGATCTACTCTGCAAATCGTAATTCTGAGGACATCATTTCACCAGCCGCGGGAGGTATTACCAAGAGCCTCTCTATGCTGGTCGCTATTTTAAGGAGAATCTATCATCATCTACTCTAGTTCCGAACCCGGAACTCTGGAGCATGCCAGACTGACCTCGCACAGCCCGAGCGGGCGCACTAAATTACCGCCAGCTACTGATGACCTCCGACGGCCGGCCTACCTTCGGAAGATGGTTAAGGAGTTCTGATACTTCTTGTATCGTACCTTAGAAGAGGTGGTACCCTTTCACTTCTTACACTCTGCCCGGATTCTTTCCGTCAGAAGAGTATTTTATTTTAATCCACTCTGGGATGAATTTAAATCATTATGCTTCCTTTTCAGTAATTTTATATTTAATCCTTTAAAGTTAGTCACTGCTCTATTTACGTTTCCTGGAGAAACAAGTACTTTTTAATTGTTACTATTTTTTATTGTCAATTTTTAAAGTAATTTCTTTGAAGCTATCATTCCTTGCGACATATTCGCTTTATATTAAATAAATATCATTTAAATCTAAATCTTAACTTTTTGGTCTTTTCCCGCACTGTCCTTCATTATCACCTCTTGTGCCCGAAACCTCATTCTGTCTAAATCCCTTAGGATGTACCACATCCATTTGGTACACCCCTTTCCATGCGTCGTAGATCTCGGATCCTTCTCGAATAAATGCTGACGTCACTGAGAATCTCAGCTCAAGTAGCCTGCTGGCATAACGTCTGCGTCATCCGTGCTTACGTCATGACTACCCACGTCATAACTATGACAGCCATAACTTTCTTTATAATTTCCAATATAGCCACCGTGGTCTCTAGATAATTCAATTACGGGGGCATTCTCCCCTCACCACGTTTTAAAAACAGTTGCAAATTGTTTTTAAACTCAGCGTTACAAGTACCTCAACTCTCTTGAACACGAAATTGAATTATTACTGGCTTACTCTAGTATGATATTTCCTCTATGTTCCTTAATCATAAATCTCTTCTACTCTGGGTTGTGTGTGGTTAAATGCATTCTCTCCTCTCTACTTTCTCTTCTGTCCAGTATTTCTATTTTCTAAGTTCTGCTGGCTCGTAGAAGGCCCAGGATCGATTACAACATCCTGCCTTTTCTTTTGGTTGTTGGCTTCTTTTTCCCGTAATTTGTTTAGGTATTGCAGGCTTTCCTTCTCTCTTTCCTGATACTGATCGGGTGTCATAACCTGACCTTGAGGATTCTGATTTCTGTTTTGGTTCTGGTTATTTCTGTTATAATTTCTGTTATAACCATTATTGTTGTAATATCTGCCTCTTCCATTGTTGTAATTTCCTCGGTTATAGTTCCAGCCTCTTCTCTGTTGATACGGTCGGTAACCTTGCGATCTGTTATTTCGAAACTGGTTATTCCTGTGAGGACCTACATTGTCAGTTTTCTCCTCATCTGGCTTGTCAGTTTGTTGGACTTGGTCCATATATACAGTATTTATTTCTTTGAAGTCATGCCTTTGACCTTTCTGTACCACGTTAGGCATTGGACTTGTGTAGTCTAATCTCCTCAGTAATTCATCCATGCTGGTCAAGTCCCTGATGTTTGACGAAATAATTAGTCTCCTCACCTCCACAGGTAGCATACGAGAAATCGCATCAATTAATTGCTCCGTTGACAATGGTGGTTGCAAAAATCTCAAGTGGGATAATTGACTCGTAAAGAAATCAGCGTACCGTGTTGGAAGAGAACCTGAGTATTTTCTTGAATAAACCTCCGCTCTTAACAAATTCTGCGCTTCTATGGACCAAAATCGTTTGATTAATGCCTCTGCAAACTCGTCAAAGTTACTGAATGTGTATCTAAATGCGCGAAACCATTCGAGGGGTCCTCCAATCAAATATCTCTCCACTATCTTCATCTCTCTCTCTCTGGGAATGTGAGCTTCGATGAAATAATCTTTGAGGTTCCTTACATATTCTATAGGTGTCAAACTATCAGTGTTGCTGAATTTTTGCGGTTTGTCTTCAAAATTCCTGATGACCGTCACGTTCCGCGGATATGAATCCGGGTAGTTTTTCCCACTATCTCGATAGTTCCACTCAGGTTCCATATTCCTCTCGTCATCTTCCTCCCTGAATCTGGATATACGTTCTTCAGGAGTCACGTCTCTCTCTTCTGGATCTACGTTATATCTTCTGGCATAATTCCTATTAGTTTCGCAAGCCAAGCCTTCTGTATCCTTGTCAGTGATTTCCGTTAAGACTTTCTTGATTAACTCTTCTTTGTAGGTCTCCATCAAACTAGCCTCTCCTAACTTCAAATTCTTCAGTTGGCTCGTCGTTTCATTCACATCACAGACAACTTTATGAATCTGTTCCTCCAATGCAGATTTTGATGCTTGCACATCCTGATCTAATTGTGTTCTATCTTCGACTTGTCTTTCGGATAGCGAATCCATCCTGACGCTTAAATCTTTCCTAATCTGTACTACTTCAGTGTTAATATCAATTTGAGTACTGGCAAGTTTTCTTTCAATACGTTCCTGAATTTGGGTTACATGTTCCCCACTTGACTTATTCCACTCGTCTTTCCATACTGCTACATTTGCCGTTAACATTTCTGCTATGTCTACTTCGATATCTTCTTTCAATACTTTATTATGGTCTAATACTTGGGTTCTCATGACCTCTACATCATACTTTAAACCTGCTAAAGCCGCTGTCGTTCTAACTGACTCATCAACTAATCTAGTCGTTAATGCACTTATATTACGCGTACAAAGGGTTTACGAATTTTCTATCTCTTCCCTGACTTTATTTACATCAGTTTGGACTCTGGTAATATCTACGAAAACTGTGTTGACTTCTACTTGATTCTTAGTTATGTCACTTTGCACCTCATTTACATCCGAATGAATGTTATTAATATCAACCTGAACATTGGATACATCAGTTCTAACATTTTGGATTTCTTTTTGGACTTCCTCAACCTTGTCTTGGACAGTCGCAACATCATTTTTAACAACAACTACCTCAGCCCTAGCACAAGAAATATCACCTCGGACATTAGCTACATCTAGATTCAACATTGTAAGATCTTTCCGTACCTTAGAAATATCTATTTTAACATCAGCAACATTTTTATGCACATTGGACACATCTGTGCGCATGTCAGTTACAGTATTCTCAATTCCTTGGGTATTAATCTGTAAACGCGACATATTATCCTCTAAGTTAACAGAACTGGTCTGAAGAGCTTTCATATTCTCCTCCATTCGACTAGCATTCTCCTTCATGCTTGCTTTCAAATTAGCAGACAAATTACTAGCATTCTCCTCCATTCGACTAGTATTCCTAGCTTCCATTTCCTTTATACTTTCATTCAGCATCTGCTTCATATTACTATTCATGCTTGCTTTCAAGTTAGCAGACATCTCCTCTAACATCATCCTCAAACTTTCATCTGCCATTACAATATTATTCAAAAATTAGACTGCTGTAGGGACATACATCAAAAGAGCAAAATAACAACATTTGAGCAACACTTTTCACCATATATAAATTTGATCAATTTTCTGTCTTAAATCTAACTTATAACTACCTTATAATTAACCTTCGAAGACACTTCATGTTGAAACAAACTCAAGCACATGTTCAAATTTCCCTGGCCCATTTTAAAATATCCTAACACAAATAATTTACATTTACAATCCAAATAATTTAATTTTATCTTTAATATGACTAAAATGTCATAAGCCGGTCAAATAAAATAAGATTCCAGATCATAGGCGATTTTCCTAAGTTTCCAGCCTATTTAACCTTTCTCAAGTTGTATAAGATCTGATCTTTTCTGAGTGTAATTTTCCTAATACAATACAACATTTAATTCCTATATAATCACACTCTTAAATTCTACAATTGGCCAAGACATCTAACAAAGAATCAACCTCTTTATTTGAGTCTAATCGAGCCACACGTTTTAGGTTTGCCAATCCTACTGGCGTTCAACCTGGTGATCCACTTATGTTGAACAGCCCCACATTTTAGGTGTGCCAATCCTTCTGTCCCCGTTTACCCGGATAGTAGGCTGTCAGATATCCGCCCCCTCAATCGGATTGCCAACAATCAATCGCACCGGCTCAGCTACATCAATGAAAATGGCACTGACAGATACTACCGAGGTTTAAGCTCAGAAGTTACCAAGAAAATTATTGTGGAACACACCAAAATAGACGGGGGTTCATACTTACTTTTACTTACCTCTTAAAAATTATCTCGGGGATTGGGTTGACAACAGGATCTCTAAAGTATGCTCCCACAATAACCTTCACCATGACATTTAAAAATGAACCAGAACGAAGACGAGAACTTTGAAATGTAGAAGAGCTTTTATTTCAAATAAAGGGTATGATTTTAACAACTCAACAAAATAAATGTGGCTATCAGTAGCCCATGTCAATCTGACTATGTCCTCCTAAAGGACTTGCAAAGTTATCAAACAATATGTTAACTCCCATGAGCTCAAAATAACGTAACATTCAAAACACATTTGGATTGGATAAGGAAGTCAGGACGAGACACATATATAGAGCATTTGGTTTCTTTTAATAAACATGACACTTGTATTTATAGGCGCAAGGTCTCAATGTGAACGACCTCGCCCGCTGATAACCAGTTGTCTAACCAGCTGCGATCTACCCTTCAACCTGACGCACACCTGTGAAATGGGGCTCACTTGTCACGCCACACTGCGTAAGAATTCAGCTCCCTCTCAAAGCTTTAAATGTCTGCAAGACAACTCATATATATTGACGCAAATCTTTCAAATGCTCAACTCACATACCACTGGATTATTCTGACAATCCCTAAACTTGTTAAGTTATCATCCAAATGTTTAATAAGCATAGTTTAGAGTATAAAACACACTCTTAAATGTTTATAACAAAATCACCTAAATTATTTATAACAATTAGAAATTGTTTATAATATTGTCGAAGATAATTACAAAAATTTTAAACACGCCTTTAACATTACTTTCGTTCCACATTATTGTCAAAGATATTTACATCATTATTTACAATATCAACATTTAAATTATTCAAATTATTAATTTTAGAAATACATTTAACCACATGTTCATCCGGTTGGTAATTTCATAATCGTGTCAATATAATCGACCAATGAAGGTTAGTTATACATGTTAATGTCACAATCTGGTTTAATAAAGGTTGTAATAATTATTATAATTATTTGTGACGGTAATCTTCATTCAATATCTTATCTCAAATTCTTTCAAAACTCTTGTTAATTATAACAGTAAATTCACTTGATTAATTTTCAACGAACTATGACAATACACTCCAGCGGAAAATACTTCGCTTACAAAATAATGCACTAACTGCATTAAAATTAGGCCCAAAATTCATCATATATTAATATATATGGCATCAAAATCTTCCACAGAACTTACAAAAACCTCCACTAACAAATTCTTTATCATTAATTACTGTGGGAACCTCCTTCTTTATTCAAGGGCATTATACATCAGCGACTTTCAACACGTCCGCTGCACTAGCGATTATACATTCATAGTTCCACTTAAAAATTCTTATAATCATTAATTGTTTCAAAACTGTTGTCATTTAACCTTCATGGATTTCTTTCATGAATCGAAATGAAGTAAAAACTTGCCAATCACAAACAAATTTAATAGTGAATACGCTTATATACGCCTGTCTGGTCTATCAAAATTTAAGATTAACATCTTCAAAGAATTGTAGTATAAAAATACTATCATCAAACAAAGTGCGACTAAACTACAAAATAGTCGAATAGAATCCAATTAGACTGGGGAATGCAAACATCATTATATAAATCTCTAATTGAGAAAAAACTCCTAACAAAAGTTCACGACTTGAATGCATTCAATAATTCATAATTAAAGTTTATCTTTCACAAAATGGTCTATGATGCAATGATCGTTCATAACTGACGATAAATGTCTGTGTTGCAATCAATTCAAATAACGACTAGTATTTCCAAGATCGTCGACAACGTAATGGATTTTAACGCTCTAAAATCATTTAAATGTTCTTCCTTCTTGATGATGACAGAAAATTGGTCAAAGTAGTTAAACTGGGGTAGAATTACTTTAATAAAGAGGCATGCTGTCTGAATTTAAATCTGCCATAAAAATCATTAACTTACAGTCAAATCGTGACTACAAAAAAAATAAGCAAATTACTGAAAAATCTAAATATCAGTCTCAACTGATCCAAAATCATTTAACTATGCCCATGACATAACAATGTCTTAATAAATCGTCGAAAAAGGCATAACACATCAAGGTGTACTGAGAATAGGAATCTCAAACAAGAATATTGGCAAAATACATGAGGACAAAAATATGGGAAAATGGTTGCTCAAATATTGCTAAGAAACTCAAATACAATAAACGTTCACGACTACCTTATCTGCCGATTGACGTTCCAGAGGAAAATTCCCCAAAGAAGACTGCTGATGGATCCATTTCACCAAGTTAAAGCTGAGCTCCATCCTCGAAACAAGAAACAGCACCCTCGGAGAATCGAACTGCTTCCTCCTCCGGAAATTGCACTGCTCCGTGAAGACGAACGACATCCTTCCGGCAATAATCTTCTTTGTGAGTCGGGACAACCCTGACCTCTCTTGAAAAATCCCTGAAGTTCCAGTAGAAAATCGCCATGAAGTTTTTGTAGAAATTTCCGAAGAAATATTCATATTCAGTGAGTATGAAATCGTTTCCATTGCTGTTTGATAGTATTCAGCGTTGAACCACGAAACATGGGTGTAGATGGTTATTCACCACATGTTCGCTTGTGTGGAATAGCAATTAGCGAAGTTCCATGCTGCTATCTTACTCCGTTGAAATATGTCCCAATTGCATAAAGTCCTTTAGCCTTCCATCTTCTCTTCGGTTATGATAATAGAAGAACAAACTGCCATATTAAACTGCTCCATAATACTGTAGCGTTGTGTCACAAAAGCAATCTGAAGTCTCCCTATTTCACTAGCCGTGTCAGCCGTGGCGTAGAAACTGGCGATACAAAGTGCTTCTCAGGTGGCGAGAAAATCACTTTTGTCAGTCGTCTAAAATTGCCAATAACTTCCAAAATAACTCCTCGAAATTGTTCAAATTTACTATACTGCTTAATGTAGCACTGCACAATAGAATTAGCTTATAGGCGACCGCTAACTGTTCACAGCTAATCTTGTAGACGCGTTATAATGTGCGTTTCAACTTCACCTAGATTTACTCACAGTAAACTTGCACTGCTAGTATGCTCGACTCTCGTTTAATGCAGTGGCTTCACCACGCGTTATAAAGACGACTCTTTCTATTAATCTCCCTCGACGTTTCACCGAAATAACCTATTTGAGATCTGACGATTGAGCTATCAGACGATTGAGAATGAGACTCCTCTCTTCTGCGCAAGGCCTTTTATAAACTTCATGAGGGGCGTATCCATCCCTTCCATAGCGTGTTACTGCGTCATCGCTAGAAGTTCCAACTTCGTCAATACATGACGGATTTTCAAAATTCAAAAACTGAAAATAAATTTCACCAAAATTCCAGAACAATGCCTCTACTGCAAATGGATTTCCACAATTCTGCATTCCAAAAGTAATAAAAATACCATAGTTTCAGCAATCTCCGTCTTCCTTTAGACTATCGTTCATTGGTTCGAGCCTCCCCTCCAATATCATGATTTCTTCCTCAGCAGAATTCCACGTTTCCTGCGACTGCGTCGTAGATCTCGGATCCTTCTCGAATAAATGCTGACGTCACTGAGAATCTCAGCTCAAGTAGCCTGCTGGCATAACGTCTGCGTCATCCGTGCTTACGTCATGACTACCCACGTCATAACTATGACAGCCATAACTTTCTTTATAATTTCCAATATAGCCACCGTGGTCTCTAGATAATTCAATTACGGGGGCAATACCAAATTGCCATTGTTTCAAGTGCGTTCTCAGATCCATGATCCATTAATAATGAAGACTTGAGCATATATCACTAACGTGACATAAACAGCTGATCGTGATAGTTACCTTAACTTCCATCTCGAAACAGGATCAACTCTTCCACATCGTAGATTTTCACACTCACAATAATGCACACACATCGACGGCTGCATATTACCAACACCTATTTGTTACTTGTTTATCGTGGAACAATGTCAATCACGCACATTACCACTTTCACTCAACAATGCATACTTACACATCACCTAGCTGGAATACCATTCCTCAGCTTCTTAACAAATCTTAAAATTGAATTTGCAGCTCAACTTCGTTAGCAATGTAAAACTGTGCGATAATCCAACGACTATATTCTGAATATAAAATTATGCCTATATAAATCCTCACTAAAATGTCCACTTAATGACAGACCCTAGACCTTTACTATAATGCAATTCAAATTAATAATAATAATGATAATAACAATCTATGGACACTTGAGAAGAATGGGACCGGAACGCCTAGCAAATAAGATCCCCATCTTTCAGGAAAGGAAAAGGACTCAAGTACCACGGTTGAAAGAAGTTTATCAGGATCTTAAAAATGTGGCATTGAGGAGGGAGATATTGCAAAAAGAAAAGTGTTCAGTTGGAAAATTGCGGAGGTGACAGATCTGTCCATTGAGAAACCAATTAGAACTTGAAGGGTGTTCTAGGACGAGGAACGAGCAAAGGTTGGCCAACGAATGAAGGAGTATTGGCGTAACAGGAGTGAACATCAACAGTCAAGGAAGTTGTGTAATCGCAACCCATAGATGGTTGACACGATCTTAAATAAATAATAAATACAATAATAAAATAGCTCTATTAACAATGGTTCCATAATGCAACAACCGCCTTCCAACATTCTTATTCCAGACATAAACATTCGCTACATAATTTCCCTTCAACATTTTCACAAATATTTAACTCCATGGAATAACTTTTCCAAAACCATCAATAAACTTTCATTCTTCTTAAAATTCAACGTTAGAATATATTTAAAAAATCTGTCATCCATTTAAAGTAATGTCAGCTCTCAAAATTAACTCAAGTAAAATGATCACGAAACGATCATCGCCTCTAAAAATACGAAGATTAAATTTGAGTCGCACTTCGTAAAAATCCCAAATATCACCATTGAAATCACAAATCCTAAAAATACCTAAATACGGTCATCGATCATCCTAGATAAAAAATACTACGTAACTTTCATTCGGATATCGAAATTTAATAAAAATAATTCCATTCCAACAATTACATTTACATAAAATATAATACGACGAAAACAATTAACCAACACGAAAATGCAAGTAATAAATCCTACAGCAATATATCGAAAATGTTACATCAAATATATTCAAAGCATGCCTACATTCAAATACTACATAAATGGATTGCTTCTACCTGGTGTTGACCTCAAGTGGACTAGGTGAGTTCCATCTTCCTTTCTGTAGAATAGAAATAATGCTGGTTTAGCATTATTACTTCTCCATATTCCTGGATCGTCGATATCGTATCTCGTAATACTTCTAGCGTGGATCATAGTAACAATGCTTCCTCTTACTAGTTTGGTTATTCACTTCACGTAACTGAACTTTCACAAGTCGGACGACTCTCACCTCATTTTTCGATGTTCACAGTATAATGCTCGATAAGGTATCGTCACATTCTGTTGTTCGGAAACGTACATTGCCGGAAAAAATAGGTCACTCTTTTAGAGGTTACCAATTCACTCAAGATTTATTGTAGCAACAGTGCATTTGAAGTACATGAAATGATTAAATATACAGATCAATAGGTCAAGCGGTTCAGAGATACCAGGTATCGACCCAAGCTGAAACACCCAAATTAGTAAGAGGTGTAGCCTCCTCTGGTGGCAATGCAGGCACTGACTCTTGCATCCGGTCGATCATACAGATGGCGAACACTCTCTTGGAATACGTTATTCCACGCCTAATCGACCTGTCCACACAGTTCTGTAAGAGTTGTGGATGGATGAGTCGCACGAGTCACTTATCGGCCCATTATGTCCGATTGGCGACAAGTCCGGAGATTGTGCTGGCCAGAGAAGTTGCTGGACGTCTTGCAGTGCACGTTGAGTTGCACGGGCAGTGTGTGGGTGAGCGTTATCCTGTTGGAACAACACATCCCCTACCTGTAACAAGAACGGCAAAAGAACGAGTCTAACAACATCCTGCACGCACCGAGCGCTGGTTAGCGTACCCTCCACAAACACCAAAGGTGAACGAGAGTTGTTGCTTATCGCACCCGAGACCACAAGGCCGGGGTGGGGCCGGTGTCTTGGACGAATGCACTCTACGAGACAGCGCCCTCCAAGTCTACGTTGAACGCGCCAAAGACCTTCACTTGTGTGCAGGCAGAATCTGCTTTCATCGCTGAAGACCACGGCGCACCATTCCATCTTCCAAGTGATCTCTGACGGCACCAGTTGAGCCGAGCACGTCGATGCTGTGGCGTGAGTGGAAGTCGGGCTAGAGGTGTGCGTGCCCGCAGTCCCACTGCTAGTAACCGGTTCGCAACAGTTCGTGTTGACACTTCTGGGCTCACAAACCCTCCTATCTATGCTGTGGCAGCTGTACGATCTGCCACTGCTGCCCTTACAATACGATGATCCTGGCGGACGTCTGTGTTGCGTGAACGTCCAGATCCTCGTCGTCCACGGGTGTGAGAATTTTCACGTGACTACTGGTACCAGCATCGTTGCACAACGGACACAGCACGCCCATCTTTTGTGGCATTTCTTCGAAAGGACCTTCCCGCCACTCGGAAGGCCACAATTTGACTCCTTTCATCTCGCTCAGTTGGCTATAGGAAGCACGAGTGCGTCTCCATGACATTGTACCTGCTTGCTTCAAACGCTTTCACCACAATGAGTCGTATAGCTGTGAGCTTCCCCTATTAAATGGTAGACACAGATGGCGCTCTGGTAGCTATGCCACTACGCTATCTGTTGGCGTACGTCGTTGAAACCCTTATCAGTACATCTACTATCCCCCAGATGGCATCTGTCGTCATCGGATCAAAATCGACGTGGTCTTTTCAGGTGACCTATTTTTTTCCCGGCAGTGTATAATATTTCGTGAATATTACTTCGTCACAATTCACATTAATAAAGTTATAATTTACCGTCACATTGTCTCTGCAATAGCATTACGGTATTCCATTTCTTTTATGTTATATCCCCTCACTAAGCGCTAAAATCACTTATTGATTCTGTTCACAGAATCCCTTTCTTAGCAATACTAGGTAATTTTCACGAGGCAGCCTTTTGTCTCCACTTGACCGTACTCACCGGCTCGGTTGCCGATATTCGAAATGTAACTTCTCCCGCTCTCCCAATCACTTCAATTCGCATGTCTTTCTCGTCAGAGCGACACCGATTAAAAGCCTCGAACCCCGCCATCGTCTTCCCCTTCTCCTCAATTTCAGATAGCGTCCTTTCTAAAAGAGCGCGCGTTCTTAGAATTATACAGTTTTCTGCCTTCATTTTCAATTCCATATCAAAATTTTCATTTAGATAATTATTGTTATTAATTATCACATCATTGAGTTCCATAAAATCCTTTTTAACTAGATCGCTAAATAGTAATCAGCAGCTTCTTATTCGGACTAAATGACTTTCATGATCTATGGTCCCATGTCATGTGACTTCTATTGTCTTGAGTTTGTCTCTTTCCAATGTTCATTCCTACGCCAAAGTTAAGCGGCTTTGCCCAATACTCCTTCCACGATACTCCAAATGACTCGTAGCTTCGCTCCTATTGGTGTGGCATTTCTGTATAAACCAACCTTGACTGATACGCCTAAACTCTCTCGTAATAATTTCTCTGATTGGACCGGATTTTTCTTTGCTATCAGGGAGCCCTATTCTCTCCCCTAATTCAATCTTTAGACAACAAAATATCGACACAAAGGCTCCTTTCCAGCGCTGTCAGAAATGCAGTTCTTACGACAATAAAATTCGAGTACAGTGTGTTCTTCAAGGAGTAATAAATCACATATTCGTAGAATGGTCCTTAGTATTTGGCACAGAAGTGATTACGGTCGTTTCTCATTTGCTAGGCCCATGGCTTAGTTTATATTGTTGTCACACGGAAATATCGACCATCAGGAGAATTGTAATGTTAATTGGGTTTCATAAAACTAAATAGTAGGGGGCTGGTGAATCACTCTGTTTATGTAGGATTTAGAGAGATATTTATTTATTTAAAAAATCGAATACTACTAAACAGCTGAACTGCAACACTCATGAATACAACACAACATCTACTCCTCAAACGTTTCTCTCTTGTTTCTTCTTTTTTTATTGTCCTCACTGCCTTCTTGAAACACTCCCATATTCGGTCATCCTACTGTTCATCTGTCCTGGATGACACATAACCATCAGTCCATGTCTTCATGTATTCCGCACTGCTTGAGGTTTGTTTGGGACCCTCATGTTCACCTTTCCGACACACGTCATAGGTTTACTGGTGTTTTACTTTAGTTACACGATACGGTCCAAGAAATTTCCTTCTTTCACTGCGTCCTGGTCCTGTCTGGGTACGCTGTACGGCCACGAGGTCTCCCAACAGGTACTGTCTAGCCAATCGGCGAAGTCTATTGAATGACTTCTTACTTTCTTGCTGGACTTTGAGAATCTGCTGTTTTGAATCTTTCCTCAGATTTTCTCTTTTTGCTTCAAATTCTTCTAGTAGTTCTTCACGGATGAGCTCAGCGATCCTTCAGTCGGTGTTGTGTCTCATTCTGACTCCTGTCAATAGTTAAAATGGCGTCTTTCCAATACTTCGTTTGTATGTGGAGTTAATGGCCGGTTGCAGAGCCTCAACATGCTTGTACCTTCTTGTCGGATCATATATTGCAAGCTTTGCTGTAACTGAAGCAATCATAGAGTTAATTCTCTCTACCTGACCATTCGATCGTGGTAATCCAGTTGTAATGAGCACATGTTTAATGTTTTTAGTTTTTCAGTAATCTTCAAACTCATGAGATGTGAAGGCTGATCCTCGATCTGACATTATTTCTACAGAGCTTCTAAAGATTGCCTTCTTTGCTTATTTCGTAGTGGTTTAAATTTTTGGGTACATACAGACAAACTTTGTAACACCATCAACAACTGAAAATATGTGACGATATCTTCTATGACTAGATTTCAATGGTCCAATATGATCTACGTGATTTGTATGTAATGGCAGACTTTCCTTGCACAAAGGATGCAGGAATCTTTCTTGTTTTCCAGTCCTTCTGTTAATTAAGAGACAATTCACACAATTTGATATGACACTTTCGAATGTATTCTTCATGTGAGGAATATAATATTCATGTTTGACGAGTTCTTCTGTTCTCTTGACAGAGAGACAACTTTTAGTAATTTCATGTTGCATTGATATCGGTACAACAAAAACTTCATGATCTTTACAGAATTTGAAAAGTATGTCATCTCGAATCATGAAGTCCTTGTAAGATCACTCCTGGCACATCTCTGATAGCGTTAAGACCTTCATCATCTTGTTGTGCTTCCCTCACGTGGACTACCAAAGAATCAGGAACTGCATATAAGACAGGATGGTGACTCAGAGCATCGACATGTCGCATCCTCCTTCCACTTCTGCCTTTGACGGTATATCGGGTACTCCTCCAACATCAAAGCCCATCTCGCAACCTTAGGTGTCAGATCTCACTTATGCGTCGTCGTTTGGAGAGCAGCACAATCTGCGATTATCATGAAATCCATTCCCAGAAGATACACTCGATACTTCTTCAATGCAACAATCATGGCTAATACTTCTAGCTCATAACTCTGATAGTTTTCCTCTTGTGGTGTTTAATTTTTGCTCATGTAATGAACAGGATGTAGTTGATCATCCTCAAGCGATCTCTGCATCAGCACGGCTCCATATCCAAGCTTACTTTCATCAGCATGAAGTACCGTCTCATATGATGAATTGTAGATGTTTAAAACAGGATTCTTTGATAAAGCTTCCTTCAATTTCTCAAAGGACATTCTTTGTTCTGTAGAAAATTTAAATGCTTCTTCCTTCTTCAGCAAGTTGCTTAAAGGTCTCGCAGTAATTGAGTGTCCTGGTATGAACTTCCTGGAGTATCCAGTTAATCCAAGGAAAGATTGCACTTGTTTCACATTTCTTGGTTCCGGAAATGTCAGTACAGCATTAGTTTACTCTGGTGACGGATAGAGTCGTCCATCCTCTACCACGTGTCCCAAGTACTCAACCTTCCTCATCAGTAGATTGCATGTTTCTCTGTTCAGTTCAACGCCATAATCTTAAGCTACCTCTCGCACCGCATTTAAGCGGTGCAATGCCTCTGGTTCATCTTTAGCTGGAATTATCAAGTCATCCATGTAAATGAGTGCTATACCTTGAACAACCAACGATCGGAAGAGACAGTTAATGAATCGTTGGAACACTACTGATGAGTTGCACAAACCAAATGGTGCTTTTCGGAACTGGAATTGACCGGCGTAAGTAACAAAACCGGTTTATTTTCTACTTTGAGACCCCACTGGCACATGGAAAAATCCATTTTAAGTAAAGAGTACTGAACTCTCCTTTCAAACTATCTAAGATATCTTCAATGAGCGGCAGCGTTTACTATCTTACTATAGTCAATACACAAACAAGGAGTCATCTCTCTTTCGCACAACCACTACAGGACCAGCGTATTCTGAAGGACTCGAGTAGGGGGATGATGGTGGTTCTAACTCACAACTTTTTGATCCCTTCTCGTATCAACCTTTAAGCCGATATCTCTCGAACCCATGGTTGCATTTTGACAAATGAGTTGTCGTGGGACTTGGGGTGACGCCGTCTTTCCTATGGATCACTCGTTCTATTTTTCATTTCTCTTTGAAAATATTTGTTTTCGAAAGTAGGCCATAGTTTCAAAACCAAACATGATAGAACGTTATGTCAAGGTTCAAATGAATGGTCTCTGTGTCCTTGATCGTTAGAACAAAACTTGATATTTTTACATTTTTTTTTGAAAACAGATCCAATTTTGAAATTTTTACATTTTGGAAACTAGGAATTATACAAAAACGTTCCCTTGACATAAATCGAAGGACCTTACCCCCTCTACCTGTAAACCAAGTTTCAAGTCTCTAGGACAAAAAATAAACTAGTAGGGGAGTGATGTGGGTTCTAACGAGTGTCATGGCCGCCGCGTGAGTCCAAGCCGATATCTCTCGAACCCATGGTCATATTTTAACAAATGAGGTGTCGTTGGACTCAAGCTGACGGGGCTTTGCTATGAACCACTCATTATATTTAAAAGAAATTGGAAACTAGATTTTGTGGTAAACAAGAGTTTTTTGTGATTTTTGATGATATCTCACGAACCAATAAGGCTAGAGACTTGTACGAGGTGTCATTTTTTCGTCGCGTTGCCTTTTTCCCGAGAATGTCTTGTGTCGAGTAGGATCAACAACTTATTTTGGGGTAAAAATGTGGTTTTAAACGTTTTGTTATATCTCGCGAACCAATGCTGCTAGGGACGTGTACGAGGACTAGTAGGACTCGGGGTGATGTACTCTTTCGAATGTGGTAGGTATTATTTTCCAAAAAAATCACAAAGGGCCTAACGTCATACATGTTGAAAAAAATTGTTTACCTGTTTTTTTAATTTTAAATGAAGCGTGCTTGTCAAGACAGACAGTACCACTGGCATGTGTGTCAACGAGCCTGTCGCCAGCTATGGTGGCGGTATCCCATTAGAACAATGGATATTTTGACATGACGGTGGGGCGGTTTATGACGGTTCGTTTTTCGATATTTGTTATGGCGGACGGATGGAGGCTAATATTCCAAAACGCGTATGGGTGTTAGGATTTTTGAACCCCTAAAGGGGTTGTTTAGCGTGTTAGTCGATGTAGTGTCACGGCTCTGTGGCATTCATGCAGCGCATAGGCCAGGGGACAGTTTTAGGATATGAAGCTAGAACGTTTTTATTGACCAAGCAACTTGTATGAAGGCAAGACATTAGCGTTAATGCAAATTATAATTCCGTGCTGAGATAGATTTAGAATGAAAACACAAGCTTTGAATGGTTAAATGAAATGTATGATTCAACACATGTAGCAGGTGGACTGCTAGCAAGCCCCCATGTGTTTTGTCACTTGAAGGCTGAAAAGATCAAAACCTGCTTTGCTAGCTAGCCGAGCTCAGTTCCCACGTTCAACATTTGATATCGCTATCGCAGGAATGCGTCGACCACACTTGGCAACACCGCTGGCTTGTGATAGAGGGCAGGTGAAGGTGAAACAATCTGACAACTACATCAGAGAGATAACAGAGTAAGCGATTACAACTCCCCCCCCCCCCCCTACCATTGCCACAGCCAATTGCCGGTCAAGCGCGGTAAACATATGCGGAGAAACGGATAGAGGGGAGGGGTAAAGAGGGGGAGGGGAGGAGTACTAATAATAATGTTATTGGTTTTACGCCCCTTTTAACTACAGGGGAGGAGTAGAGAACCCATGACAGCCAATAGCTGAACGAGTTGTATGTCAACATGGAGTAGAGGAGTGAGACACAGGCGAGGAGAGAGAAAGAGAAACATGTGTGGACATGCACGAAGCGCTGAGCACCGTACACAGGGCTCTCGTGCAACATGATTCAATAAATAAATTAATTAATAAAACATGCACAGGTTCACACAACATGTAATTTATTGATCCAAGAATTAATCGTAGAGTTAAATCCCAACCATTTCACATACTGTTTATTACTTTTTTGTTTCAACACTTTTTCCACAAGGTAATGTTAAGGAAACGATGTTTTCTGAAGTTCATGGAGATAAAATCTACCTTTTAAGGGTTGATGGTTGAGGTCCTCGATTAAATAGGTGACTGGACTGTCCAAGTTGACTTGATGAATTCGAAATAGTTCGGTCCCCCACTAAGGTGTGTAGTCCTTATTGAAGGCAGACTTAAATTTGCTCACACGAAGAAAATCCCCAATTTTCAGTCGGTGATGTTTAGGGTCTGCTGTTTTCTGGGGTTAAACAGTTTATCCAGTCGCTGAATATTTTTGGTCACGAACCGTGGCTTCTTCCCAATCGTTCTATGTTTGGTGTCATTGTAACGTGACATTAGCTCTGGTAACATTTCCAACCAGCGATAAGGGCCCTGAGTGGTAAACGCTTTCCACATATGCGTTTTTAATGCTTGGTTAAACCGCTCAACCACGCTGGCTTTAGATTGCTGTACGTGGTGTAATGGTAAATACCATTAGATTTGAGAAAACTGGAGAAATCCATGTTGAAAAATTATTTCCCCTGGTCGGTTTGTAGCAACTGAGGTTGGATTGTTTAATAATATTTAGAAAGGCCTTGGTTACTAGTGAACCAGACTTGTGACGCACAGGTTGAACAAAGGCCATTTTGGAATACACATCAATGACGGTCAACATATAGCGTACACCATTGCCCATAAACGCCTAGCGTTACCATATGGTAACACAGCACCGTACATTGCATTTATTGTTCTACAGGACCTTTGCCAGTTAAAGATATTCGAACTTTGCGCTTATATAATCATGGAAGGTCTATTGATTCATTTCCCGCGCACTAGTCGCTAGGGAATGTCTTGAGTGATGCCGCAACAATCGTATACATTTCGTGGTTTGTTTCTCTCGTCGTGATGGCATGCCGCAAAAGGTACGGTTCCTAAATTATTGCGTGAAATGGAGATAGTTTACTTTGTCTTCAAGATTATGGTAGTAAACATATCTAATTTATAATTCAGCAACATATCTTACGTTTTCTTTATACCTGCTCATGCCCGGGACTAATTTTCCCAGCATTACCATATGGTAACGCTAGGCGGATACAGGGTCAGTGGTAAGGCAATATATTTTCTGTTGCACATTCATATGAAATGAGTTAGAATACATTTCATGCATTTATACACAAAACGTTTTTCCATATACAGCTTTTTTAACAGTGCATGCCTTGCACCGCCTTGGACTTTTACGTTAAACAAAATAGCAGTGATATGAGGAATACAGTGGAAGCAAAAACAACAAAAACTAAACAGGATTACGTAGGGAACGAGGAAGGAATACTTCTTTCGATGCGTGCTGGGCCCATGATTCCGAATCGAAAGAAAGATGACTTCCACAGAAAGTAAGCCAGAATAAATGTTTAAGATAAAATCAAAAGGAAAAATTAAACTTAAGTAATAGAGCAAGGGTCCCAGAGACCGTGTTATTCGTAACTTCGCTACAGTGCGAAGCCAAGACTAAGTCGAATTGAAAGACAAACGAGGAACTCAAATACGAGAAATCATAAGACAGAAGCAAATATTGTACTTACTGAATAAAAATATATTAATAATAAAATAAACACATGTGTACTGATTACAAATTAGAAATGAAAATAAAACACGAGCAACTTAAATATAAAATAAAGGAATCTAGAAATAAATTCAAATCATAATAGCAACTAATTGGAAACGCGATTCAATAATAAAACTTAAAAAAGATGAAGCAAAATTAAAGAAATTAAAGAAATTTGTGGGATAGATTACAAGAACGACTACTTACCGAGATGACATGATCTGGACTAGAATGTCCAGCGCCAAAAACAGAACTCAGACGCTCATGATGTTGTGAAATCATGGGGTAGGGGGTGAAAGTGGTGGGGAGTGGAGGAGTGCGTATGTAGGGAAACGGGGGGTGGGGATGACACTGAGTTACGTAATATAACGAAGTCAGAGGAAGTAACACAAAATTAACACATAAAAATAAACGAAATGAAAATTACATTAAATTATTTGACATTACCGGGACAGGAAATAAAAGAAAAAAATCAATCAGCTAAGAAATATGCTTCGTAGGAATATGTAGGCTTACACAGAGGTAGAAATGCCGAATCACAACGACATACGATGAAACAAAGAAAGTAATGTGGTGCATGGACAGTGATTAGCACGATGACCATCGCTCACATACATTTCAATAAAACAGAGGGAGGATCTGGCTGAAGACGTGAGACTCAGCTCCGTAACTTCGCCGATTCCATCCACAAAAACAAGGCTCTGATGCGACAATCCACCGTAGGTCGTCATAAAAGAACGCCGAACCAGGTGGTGACGCAATACAGAGCATAATTAAGCCTCGTTGAAAAATAGCAGATATTTCAGACCTGAGAGATTTACGTAAAAATAAAACCGATTACATGAAAGGGAGGGATGACAAAAAAACACAGAGGCTTCGCTAAACTAACGTAAACAAAAGCGAAGGGACTTGGGTTCATGGATCGAATTCACATCATCATAAGGAAGGGAAATTGTATGTGAATCAATGGAGACAAAAAAAAATAAAAAAATGAATAAACAGAAATTTAAAATGACCTCAATTTAGATAAATTCAATGACTGAATCGTACTTACATTTAGTTGCTTTCTGGGTGCGGGCAAAAGCCCGACACGTGCACACACGTCCGTCTTACATGACGGCTCAAATTGGAAGGGAGACCTTCTCTTAAGGTACGCAGTAACGCGCCTTGTAAAAATAGGACGCAGAACAGCCCCTCGCCAGAACATGAAGGGAGGCCAATGGGAGAAGCAAAGCTTAGCAACAAGTTATGCCTCCGCCAATGGAATAACATTGCGTCAGTAGGGGTGAAAAGTTTCACCATCTGGTGAAACGTTTACGCAGAATTACTAAGTTTGACCGCAGTAGGTGAGACAGAGAAACGTGTCACAATAATGCGACATGAAGGAAATGATGATAATAATAATAACAATAATAATATGACAAAAAATAACGAACCTGATAAAAACGGTTCAAAATCCCCCTGCCCTCCCCCCAAAAAAAAGGAATTTTCCTGGCCATGGAAATTTCTTTTTTTGTACAAATAGAGAGGCAAAAAAATCGTAAAGGAGGAAAAATTGAATACTGAAAAAAATGGGTACTAAAGACCTCTAGAAGAATACAACAAAAAAATGAACAGTGGACTAATCTGACCGTGAGATGAAGGTGGTACCCCCTTCATTGCTCGTCAACACTAGCCACTAACGTCAAAAGTACTGCGTTCAAAAAGAAATACAGTGAGTTCATATATTAATAGTGATCGGTGTTCTAGCTAGTTCATGATGATGCGGATGACGAAATCTTCAAGATGGACGTTACGCCAAGACTGCCAATCTCCCCAGCCTTGATGAGAAAAGACAGACAAAGTTAAATCGTGATCACATTTAAAACAAGAAGTTCCGTGAAGAACTATACAGCCTACTTTTCATGCCAATGATTATTCTACAGTATATGAACCTATCTAGAATAATGACGAAATTATGTTGGTAATATCGAAATATCTAATTAGTTCAAAATATACCTGGTATAATGTAGCCTAATAGAGAACTACAGTTGGCAGCCCTGGTGACTGAAGAAAATTCTTAGTTCCACCTCTTAAGGTACAGAATACAAAATTTGGTTGAAGTCCAATGGACGTTACATGCAGTTAGACACTGGATCTATCAGCACGCGTAAAAGCATGTTGCCAACAATACCATGCGGGTGCTGGTCAGAAATAATCTCAAATATTATGATATCTTGTTGTGCCAATTTTGGATAAAATCCATTTGTTAGTATAGAAGTTACATGTATTTTAAAATTGGACATATCAGCAGACATAGAATCATGTTGGCAGCACTGCCTTGTATTAATTACTCCAAATTAATCTAGAATGTCAGGTGCTATACGTGTGCAAAGTATAGAGCTGTTGGCTTGCATACTTTCTGATATATTGATATTAGGGTAAAAAGAATATAGACAGCATTTATTAACAGTTGGCAGCCCTGATTGCTCTTAACAATACTTATAGTCATATCTGTTATGGTACACATAGCACATACGAAATTTGGTTGAAATCCAACTGATAGTATAGAAGTTACATGTATTTAAAAATTGGTACTATCAGCAGGTTCATAATCATGTTGGTAGAACTGACGTATATAAGTTACTCCAAATTAATCTAAAATGTCAGAATATACGTGTGCATAGTTTAAAGCTGTTGGCTTGCATACTTTCTGATATATTGGTATTTGGATAAAAAAATAGAGAGAGCAAATATTAACAGTTGGCAGCCCTGGTGGCTCTTATGAATACGCTCAGTCATATCTGTTTATGTACAGATATTACATACAAAATTTGGTTGAAATCCAATTGATAGTGTAAAAGTTATATGCATTTAAACATTGGACCTATCAGAAGGCTTAAAATTATTTTGGCAACACTGTCATGGTTGGCCTCCTGGAAATTAAACTGAAATAGTATTATCTACATGTGTGCCAATTTTGGAATAGCTGCCGTGTATACCTTGCAAGATATCCAACATGGAGCTGAAATTTCTAGTGCGTTTTTTCAGCAGTTGGTAGCACTGACATCATTTTCAAATATGGACGTGAGCTATTCCGGTGCACATCTTTACTCATACTAAATTTGGTTTTGATTGCTGCAGCCGTTTAGGAGTTGATAGGGGGGACACACACACAGCCAGACAGACAGAAGGACAGACAGACAGGCAGACACACATTTTCCCGGATCGATCTCATAAGTCTACTTTTTCCTCATTTTTGCAAAATGTGAAAAGTAGGCTAAAAATACAATTGGGACACCCTGTATATAGGACCGCTCGTTGCGTCAACGATGAATATGCAATAGTGTCATAATGTCTTCGAAAGGGAAAGTACTCCCCTTTTCAGCAGCTGAAAATAAAGCCATGTATAGATCCAGTGGGGGGTGACTGGTCCGTTAACGAGTTCCGAGAAGACCCCAGCCGTGTCAGCCCAGGTACACAAAGACTGCTTGTTGTTACTGGCTGCCCGTCTGGATGGTTGCTAGACAAAACACGACATTCTAAGAACACTTGACAATTTAAAACAAACAAAAAAATACATGACCTCACAGTAAACATCAAAATCAAGATGACACAAAAGTACATGATATCTCAAAACCATGACACAAAAAGTCAATTACATCAATAAATTTAAAATAAATCCAAAGTTCCTACAAGGTAAAGCAGGAAGTGTTGAAGGGTCCTTGTCTGTCGCCGAACAATGGGAGCTAAGCCGAGGAGCAGTACAAAAGAGGAGTAGGTGTGCGGTTTCTAAATAGTGACCGACCAGGTATATGCTGATGGCCTCAGGCAAATATATAGCTCGACAGAGATGTCAAGTATTCACGACACACTCGCGTACGAGAAAGAGGCCACGGGTGTCTCCTGTTTTGTCACAGGAATAAATGAAAAGGAAGCACACGAATTAAAATCTGAATAGGCAGACATGCTAGGTTGGCTATTAAGGAGCTCGGGCATCCAATTAGAATAAAAGGAAAACAAAAATACAACATTATAGTGAGGTGAAATTCACAAGATCATTTGACAAATTTTTTCAACTGCGTGACGTGGGCCGAAGTCACTGAATTATCGTGATCGTCCACCAACTCAACTGAGACAGGATTTAAAAAACGTGTAATAGTCTTGGGAGTTGACCAACGTAAGCACAGCTTACTGGAAATTTGTTTGGTAGCGTCACTCAAAGGATGTAAACGACACAAAACTTTGTCCCCAATTTGGAATTTAACATCATGACGGCCTAAGTTGTAACGCTTCGCTACTCTGGCTTTTGCTTTCTTGAGGTGACCGGTGGCGATGGCCCATTTTTGAGCAACAGAGGTAGTGCGAGAGGGTTCGGAAAGATATTCAATATTCCATTTGAGCAGCAAGGGGTCGACAAGCGTTCGGCCTAGGAATAATTTAGCTGGAGTAGTTTGAACGGACGAATGGAAAGAGGTATTGAACCCGAGACTGAAATACTGTAGGTTCGTATCCCAGGAGGTTTGATCGGCATTGTGAAAAGCGGACATACAAGCCTTCAAGTTTTTGTGAAAACGCTCTACGTGATTTCCCTGCGGTCGATACGGTGACAAGGAAATATGTTGGATGCCCCAGTTAAATACCATTGTTTCAAAAGCTTTGGATCGGAACACAGAGGCGTTATCTGACACAAGGTACTTGGGAGGACCAAAAACTCCAAATATATATCTAGACAAGAAATGGATAGTAGTCTGAGAAGTGATATTCTTTACTGGAAATAACCAAACAAACTTCGAAAAACCATCAATGACAGTTGAAAGGGCTTGATTGCCAGATTTTGATCTCACGACTGGACCAAAGTAATCAATGAAAAGGCGTTCGCCGGGACGAGTGACAATACTGGCTTGGTGGAAGCCGACACGAGTGTTCTGGGCAGGTTTAGAACGCTGGCAGACTAAACATCTTCTGACATGAGCAAAAGCATCTACCTTAATTGAGGGCCAATAAAATTCACCGGATATCTTACGGAAAGTGCGCTGCATCCCTGCATGAGTTCCCAGTGCAGAATCATGATAATATGTCAATAGCATATCACTTACTGCTAATGGAGCAAAAATTCTAAATTTAGAAGAGTTAGGAAGAACATAGCCAATAACATAATTTCGAACACAAAAGTTGCTTACTGCCGGATCTTTGTTTGCAATTTTTGCACGGAGGTCAGTGCAAAATGGGTCCTCAGACTGGAATTTCCGGATATCCACAAAAGACCAAGGACAATGTTGCAATAGGAAAAGATTTTCTTGAAGTGGTGTACTGATAGAAACGCTCTCGATTGGAGTCTTAGGGGTCTCTTCAAACATGCGTGACGGGCAGTCAGCTACCGGGTTCTCGCTCCATTTTACGTGGATGATATCAAACTTAAAAGATGACAACCTCAAAATCCACCTGTTGATGCGTCCAAGCTTTTTCACGTGAGAAAGACTCCATTTCAAAGCCTCATTGTCGGTAAAAACAGTAAAGTGACGGTGTTCCAAAAAAGTCCTGAATTTTTCACATCCAAAACCACAGCAAGACTTTCCTTCTCGAAAATTGAGTAACATCGTTCATGTTGATTTAACATACGACTCGCGAAGACCACTGGTTCAAATTTTCCATCCACACGCTGGCTCAAAACACTAGAAATGGCCAAATCACTGGCGTCACAATGTAAAAAGAAAGCTGATTCGAAATCAGGCGTGTGCAGTACTGGTGCTGACATAAGGGCTTCTTTCAAAACATTGAAAGCTTTGTCCTGTTATGGCCCCACACAAATTTCACATTCTTCTTTTTGAGAGCATTTAGAGGTGCCGAAATGTCAGAGAAGTTTTTGATAAAACGAGAATAGAACGTGAACATACCCATTACTCTTCTCAAGGTCCTAACTGTGGTGGGTACAGGTAACTGCTGAATGCAATCTGCGCGCTCAGGTATGACACGGATACCATCGGCTGACAGAATGTGGCCCAGAAATTTAATTTGAGTGCAGCCCAAAGAGGTCTTTTTTGGTTTGATAGTGAGACCGGCCTTCCTGAGGCGGGCGGGAGAAAACTTCCCTAAGATGAACGACATGTTCCTCAAAAGATTTGCTGTATACGACTAAATCGTCAAGATAATTAAATACAAAATTGAACTTCAGGTCTCCCAAGATGTCGTCTAGCACGCGACTGAGGACTTGCGCACCAACAGCTATACCCATCGGGAGACGCTTGAAATTATATAACCCGAAAGGGGTGTTAAAAGCAGTGAAGTCGTGACTCTCAGCATCTAATGGAATCTGATAATACGCACTATTTAGATCAATCATCGAATACACATTGGCCCCGTGGAAATGCTGAAAAGCACTCTCAATAGTAGGCAGTGGGAAATTATCAAAGACTACCTTCTTGTTCAATTTTCGGTAGTCTACGACTATCAGGTACTCGCCCTCTTCTTTCTTGGGAATTAAGAAAGCAGGAGACCCATAAGCTGATTTGGAAGGAACCACTGCTCCCCGATCTTGCAAATCATTGATATACTTTTTCATGGCCAAGAGCTTGGGCGGATTACAAGGAAATGGAGGACTTCGAACAGGTACATTGTCGCTCAAGTCAATGTGGCATTCGTGATTTACAGCAGAACCTAAATTTTTCTGAGGACATCAGAAAATTCCACAACTAAATCATTCAGAGTATCACGTTGCTCGGACATCAAAGTTAATGGAAGATGTACGGAAAATGCAGGAGACACATCAACTTAGTTAGAAGTACATTCTTCAAAGGGGAACATTTTACCTGAGCGAAATTTGAAACAAAATGAATCGTTAATAAAATCCAACTGCATACCAGTTTTATGCATAAAGTCAATTCCTAAAATACATTGAGTGGAGAGATTGTTAACCACATGAAAAACATGTTTCCAAGAAAATCCGTGAATTTTAATGCGACATAGAATAGTTTCGGCAACGTCGATAACTGACGATCCCGCAGAGAGGAACTGACATTTATTCTGTAGGAGACGTTTTTGCGAAGCTCGAATTCTATCTGCCACTGAACGGTGAATGAAACTTCTGGTGGCGCCTGTATCCAAAATACCAGGTGCCGAGACATTATCGAAATTTACTGAGACTCCTGGTTGTAACACAACATCAAAATTAGATGCATTGTCAAGTTTGGATGGAGGACTGCTCCGGGAGTCGAACTCAGAACACCTCCCTATGAGTTTTCCTGGTTGGAATTACAATTCGGACAGGAACGAGTCGTGACCTCATTCATCCCACAGCCAAAACAGAATTTTCGGCGATTTAAAGAACACATTTTAAAATGATGTCCAAGTTCATTACAGTTCCAACAAGTTATGCGAACAGAAGAAACATTGCGTGTGATTGTTGTTGGGTTGTTTGTAGTCCCTTCACGGGAGACAGCAGATGAATTACGAGCCACAGAAGGGTTTAGATTAGAATTCCTAGAAAGGGACTCAGCACGGCGAGCGGACGGCTTAAACCGTAAGGTGTTGTCTTTTGTTCGGTCGACATCTGGGCTAGACAGTGTTGTCAGGGGCGAGTAGGCTAACTCGGGGAAAATCGTATTATCGGCTCTTGGAGGTGGAGTATAGTTCGAACAGGCTCGTGCATTTGATTCATACTCACGGCCTTGCAATATGATGTCTTCGATTGAAAGAACGGATGTACGCCGAATGAAGTATTTATAAGTGGGATTTAAATTCCTGTATACAATTTCCAACAGATCCCTGGGATGAAAGGGTTGGGGGAGGTTCGCTGCTAACAGACGGACTGCGGTTACATAATCGTCGATCATCTCCCCAGGAGCCTGAGTACGGGAGTATATTTCTTTTTGAGAGCGAAATTGAAATCTTGTGGCGTGAAACGGTCCCTAATGCACCCAACAAATTCGTCCCATGACTTATAAAAATTTGGAGAAGTGTGATGCCACATCAGCGCTTTTCCAGACAAAATAATAGGTAAGCAACGTACAATACTGTCGGGATGAATATCGTGACAATAACACAATTCCTCCACACGTTGGATAAAACAAAAAACTGATTAGGTATAGTTTTCTCCGGAAAACGTCAAACCCCACCTACTCACTACTGATGCAACATTTTCGTTGTGGCGAGCACTATTAACAGTGCCAACAGGGGCGGTGGAGCAATCTAAAAGGGGAGGGTCTATCGTTAGCAGGTCCTGTGTCGTATCTTGCAATAGTGGCGTAGGCATTGTTAAGGATTCAAGGCCCATAAAATTTAACTCCCTTTTGACGGGTGGGAATTCTGACTTAGACATGACAATAGACAAGGAGAATAGTAAAATACTTTAACTTAATAAAATAAAGATCACAATACCGTAATGTGTCCTATTCCAGCGTTGCGAAGTACTCACTAACTTGTTGCACTCTTCACCTCGGAACTAGATTCTTTGGATGTCTTGTTCACTCGAGAAATGCTTTCACACTCCACACTTTCTTCGGGGGTGGGGGAACAATTCAGTACAGGTATCTTAAACTCAGAAATACAACATTGTAATAATTGCAAAAGTAATATAAGTTTGGTAACCTAAAGGGAACGATTTCGCGCGTAACCACGCTCTGCTACCATTTGCGCCGCCTTGGACTTTTACGTTAAACAAAATAGCAGAGATATGAGGAATACAGTGGAAGCAAAAACAACAAAAACTAAATAGGATTACGTAGGGAACGAGGAAGGAATACTTCTTTCGATGCGTGCTGGGCCCAAGATTCCGAATCGAAAGAAAGATGACTTCCACAGAAAGTAAGCCAGAATAAATGTTTAAGATAAAATCAAAAGGAAAAATTAAACTTAAGTAATAGAGCAAGGGTCCCAGAGACCGTGTTATTCGTAACTTCGCTACAGTGCGAAGCCAAGACTAAGTCGAATTGAAAGGCAAACGAGGAACTCAAATACGAGAAATCATAAAACAGAAGCAAATATTGTACTTACTGAATAAACATATATTAATAATAAAATAAACACATGTGTACTGATTACAAATTAGAAATGAAAATAAAACACGAGCAACTTAAATATAAAATAAAAGGAATCTAGAAATGAATTCAAATCATAATAGCAACTAATTGGAAACACGATTCAATAATAAAACTTTAAAAAGATGAAGCAAAATTAAAGAAATTAAAGAAATTTGTGGGATAGATTACAAGAACGACTACTTACCGAGATGACATGATCTGGACTAGAATGTCCAGCGCCAAAAACAGAACTCAGACGATCATGATGTTGTGAAATCATGGGGTAGGGGGTGAAAGTGGTGGGGAGTGGAGGAGTGCGTATGTAGGGAAACGGGGGGTGGGGGATGACACTGAGTTACGTAATATAACGAAGTCAGAGGAAGTAACACAAAATTAACACATAAAAATAAACGAAATGAAAATTACATTAAATTACTTGACATCACCGGGACAGGAAATAAAAGAAAAAATCAATCAGTTAAGAAATATGCTTCGTAGGAAGATGTAGGCTTACACAGAGGTAGAAATGCCGAATCACAACGACATACGATGAAACAAAGAAAGTAATGTGGTGCATGGACAGTGATTAGCACGATGACCATCGCTCACATACATTTCAATAAAACAGAGGGAGGATCTGGCTGAAGACGTGAGACTCAGCTCCGTAACTTCGCCGATTCCATCCACAAAAACAAGGCTCTGATGCGACAATCCACCGTAGGTCGTCATAAAAGAACGCCGAACCAGGTGGTGACGCAATACAGAGCATAATTAAACCTCGTTGAAAAATAGCAGTTATTTCAGACCTGAGGGATTTACGTAAAAATAAAACCGATTACATGAAATGGAGGGATGACAAATAAACACAGAGGCTTCGCTAAACTAACGTAAACAAAGGCGAAGGGACTTGGGTTCATGGATCGAATTCACATCATCATAAGGAAGGGAAATTGTAAGTGAATCAATGGAGACCAAAAAAAATAAAAAAAATGAATAAACAGAATTTTAAAATGACCTCTAGTTAGATAAATTAATTGACTGAATCGTACTTACATTTAGTTGCTTTCTGGGTGCGGGCAAAAGCCCGACACGTGCACACACGTCCGTCTTACATGACGGCTCAAATTGGAAGGGAGACCTTCTCTTAAGGAACGCAGTAACCGCCTTGTAAAAATAAGACGCAGAACACCCCCTCTCCAGAACATGAAGGGAGGCCAATGGGAGAAGCAAAGCTTAGCAACAAGTTATGCCTCCGCCAATGGAATAACATTGCGTCAGTAGGGGTGAAAAGTTTCACCATGTGGTGAAACGTTTACGCAGAATTACTAAGTTTGACCGCAGTAGGTGAGACAGAGAAACGTATGTCACAATAATGCGACATGAAGGATATGATGATAATAATAATAACAATAATAATATGACAAAAAATAACGAACCT
Source organism: Meconema thalassinum (assembly GCA_946902985.2). Lineage (NCBI taxonomy): Eukaryota > Metazoa > Arthropoda > Insecta > Orthoptera > Tettigoniidae > Meconema > Meconema thalassinum. Next base: position 209,099,059 of record OX336395.1, read on the forward strand.
GATAAAAACGGTTCAGCCTTCATATAATATGTTTTATGTCACCGTAGCATATTTTTATGCTAGTACCGTATTCAAGACCATACCTTTGCCGAGATATCTGGCTGCAGGCAGTGTTTCAGAAAATACAACAAGAGAATTATTTCGATATTTCAGAGGTCTAGACTGGCTGCGTGGCTCAGTGGCAAAGTTCTCGCTTGCTGATCCCAAGCTTGCAGGATCGAATCCTGGTGCAGTCAGCAGGGTGCGCAAGTGAGTCGTGTCAGTAGATTTACTTTAAAGATCCCCTTCGGGTTAAAATTCCGACATCCCGGCGTCTCTAAAAGCCAGAGCGGTTAAAAGGGACGTAAATGCAATAACATAATTATTATTCAGAGGTCAGACCTTGGCAGAAATATTGGATGAGGTGGAAATGGAGTAATGACGGCATGATTATTGCTTCCTGGCATGAAACAGCACAGTAACTATTGCCTCCACGTTTTTCGCAATTTCCCCCCTCGACCGGGTCAGAAGTTTCACTCGGCCTGAAAAGAAAAATAGTTACAATCCCACGTCGTCTTCTGATCGGCACCTATAACAAATTTATGTGAGGAACAAACCTTATGGATGAAAATGTGAATTGATATCATCTGTCAATAAGAAACAAAAAGTGGTGGCGGGCCATATTTTCTTGGCTTCTTGATGAGAGTCTCCTAAACGCATGGTACCTCATTATTATGTCATGGTAAAGGACTACTCAACTGGAATTCAAGTGGGAAGTGGCGCAATTCTACGTGAACCACGTAGAGCCAGGTGGTTGTCAACAGCATGCGTAGTGCAGGGCCGCGACATTGAAGACTTGTGATATGATGGACGCAATCTTATGGTCATCAACGTCCCAGGACATAAGCGGAGGCGGTGTGCCGGTGAATTGTGTGTAAGCAGTGTCCGCACTGCATGAAATAAATGTGGTGTGGGACTGTGCATAGCATGCTTCTTGCCATTTCACACCAAGTAACTAGTCACTTGACTATGATCGAAGGTTCAAAGGTGTCAAAATACTTGCTTAGTGCTTCTTAAAGTGTAATATTATCAAAATAAGTATTTAGCACCAAATATGAAATTGGTACATTATTGTATTTATAAATCACCATTCAGAATATGCAGTAAGAGTTTTGACAACACAAGCGCCTAGCGTTACATATATGTAACGCCCTGTATTTCCGGAACTTAAGATGCCACCTTCATAAAATAAGGTTTGGGCAGCTTAATAACTCCCTATGGTACGACTTATTAATAAAAAGCTAAATTTTCAAAAAGTATTAATTCGGGCGGTCATGGGTTAACGCTAGCATAGGGATCATTTCCACCAGGTCTGCTTGCCAAAGTCCATCCACACCTCGTGAAATCACCTTGAGTCGCGGATAGTGACGCCTAGCTGGGCGATGCAACTCGTGAGCAATGCTCATTTTAATGGGTGAGGGCTTAAACAATAATTTTGGCATTTCGAAAGTCTTGTTCAATTTCTTGAATTTCTCAATCGTGACCGGTATGGCCGGATTGACGTGAAGCATGCAACAGCTGTAGTCGCTGGACGAGCTTATTGGGAGTATGCCAGTAGGTGACATCCGCAAGGGGTTTTAATGGTTTAAATGTCACTCCCGAAGCGGACGCTTTACACCGAATACTTTGACTGGTGGGAAACATTTTTGCAATGATGGTTTTATATTCTTGAGATATATTGGCATTCACTTGTTGAGTGGGATCATACTGTTCAGACCTGAAATTAGGGTAGGTCAAACAAGGGTGTAAATGGTGGAATTTTGAGTGTGTTGTCCAAACGGGGCGAGTTTCCACAAAGGTGAGGAAACTCCGAGTAAGAGTAAGTGGAAGAGTGTTGGGGGAGTATCCTAGTGCTCTACTAAATGGGGGAGCGTTATCAAAGGGGTGCACGATCGAGAAAGGGCTGTTAACTTACAGGATAAACGCTGAATGCGAGCTATTCACTAATCGCTGAGCGCGCACGTTACGATCGGCAGTCTGAGCACTTCAAGGTTACTACAATTCGAATTGCATGCACAGCAATTATATAACTAATGATGGACACTGGCAATTCAGGATATCAGGTGGGGAAGTGAGAGGTGAAGCAAAAGTGTAATAATAATTGTCTGCAATTGTATGTGATCAGTGTAGATTCTGGTTTATTGATAGCAGAGTGTTAGAGTTTGTTCCTCTAATTTAGGAACGTGTAGACAATGTTAGAAATACAGTCAGTGTTTGGGTGTCAAATTGGGAAGGAATGTAAATTACAAGTTTAGGATTCTGAGTCACACTTACCCCTGGCAGGACGTCACAATGTAGATGGGCTAGGCCTTCGGCAAACAACAGACAATTGGTCCCGTGAGGATGCCCTTCTTATCTTTTGGAAGTGCTGACTTGGTGTTTCTTCACTTGTGTTGATGTCCCAGTTAGTTTCAGTGTAGCAGTGTGTAAATGACGCAAGCCTTAGGCAACAGCTGAGGTTTACACTCTGCCGGCTATGTGTAACTGAAGTGTGGGCCGGTTGCTGTTGCTGTTGTCGTCTCCGGCTTGAGGGTAGATTTAGGGTAGAAGAGGATGTGAGATGTTGGGATTGAAACGTAGTCGTGTTAATTGGATTTGTAGTTGGATGCTTAGTTGTGTAGCCGCCTGCAGGTTCAGGGGTGTGTGGCCATGTCCCTCTTATGGGGTGTAAGGTCCTAAGGGTGTAGGCTCCCTTGGGCCTTTACAAGAGGTTGCTATTTTTGAGTTCGGGTGCTCACGATCTGGAATGAGAGATAAGGGTAAGTGTCTCTTCTTCTTCTTCCTCCTCCTGGTCTTCCTCTTCTTCTTTTACCTCTTCTTCTTGTGGCGTGGATGCGGTGTTCGGTGTAGTCGTGTGTGTCTTCTCGGTGTGTCGGGGTAGTGTGTGCTCAGAAAGGGTGGGGTTTAAGGGTTGGAACAATGTTTGACATTTAGTCACATGAAATTGATGGAAATTCATCGATTTGAAAAAAATATAGGTCTTAAACCTTTTCACGATAATGTTAGCGTTATATACTTGCTGTTCTATACAGGAAGGAAAAAACATCTGTTTGTGCTGTCAGTGCAGCTTGATGAAGAAATTGCTTCCTGTATGTACATTTTATAGCATTGAAAGGCAATTTGTTGAAAGAGTGAAGAGTGAAAGAAAATAATAGATGCCCTGGGGTGAAAATTTAAAGGTATGTAATTAAAATGGTTTATTGTGTGGGGAGAAATAGGCCATCTTTACAACGTGTATTTTAGAAGGGTGAAAATGAAAGTTCATGTGTTTAATTGTGTATAGCATGATGTGGTTGACAGTGTAAAAATAATGAAAATAATAGTAGATGGCGTGCTTATAGAACCAACAAATTCGTATTCATAATAAATATTGTATTGGCAATCCTGACAACAATAGCAATAATATTAATAATAGCAATAATAATAATATCGATAGTAACAATAATAATACTTTTAACACTGGTAATAATAATAATAATAATCAAAATTATAACAATAATAATAATGATAATTACAGTGTTGGTACTGTACTGTTTTTTTTCATAAAGTTTTTGTCCAGATACTGTAATAGAGACGTCAGGAGGCGCGATACAGCTCGCGAGAAAAGCCATGCTATGCAGCGCAGAGATTATAAGAAGTATCATTCGGCTACAGATCGGGAGTTACGAACATTTCCGAGTGGACTGACCCGTAGCCCGGCCGATCAATAAATCCATATGTGACGTCATGTCATACATCGACCACAGCTAGAGGATTATCTTCACTGTTTTGAAGCTAATCAGAGTTCTTGAAGACCTTTCGAAGACTGTAGAACGTGTATTACCATAGCAGAAAGCTATTATATATGAGGAATAGAATGTAACAAGTGAATCGCAGGAATAACATCTGTAACGATCTAAGCTACAAGTGAGATATTGACAAATCGATATATCTATAAAGGAGAGAAGTAGGGATAACTTCCCGTGGCGTGTCGCAGCTAGCGAGAGAGTCTTAGTACTCCAGTGGTTGCTAGCTGATGTTTTCGCAGGCTACGACATGCAGGACAGTACAATTTCACGGGCGTGTTATAACTTTTCTGGTATGAACGACGAGGGCACGGACTGCCACCCGACCATTGTTCGTGTGCGTCGTGTACCCGGGTTCGAATCCCAGCTCCAAGGAAGAAGAATGTATTATCTGATGATAGCGTGGAGATTCATCAGATACTTATATCCTTTTTACGACGCTACAAGATGCAACGAAAGGTACGGGACCAGCAACTCCTTTATCGTAGTTTAGTGAGGGCATTTGTTAGCAATTGCAATTGTCATAACTTTTTCTTTTGTAGATTAAATGGGCATGCACAATTTTAGGTTCGATGTTTCTTTCGAAACTGATTTGTTGCATACCCCATAATTGGAATTCACATAATTAATTCATCCCTTGCGTATTCATAGTTTAGATACACTGAAGAAAATGGAAATGGCAACACCCATAAGGAGTGGTGCTACATTGCCGCAATTGAACATGCAGGACGTGTGTTCGGTTGTGATTCGATGATTACACTTTCAGGTCCTTCTGACCGCATGTTTGGACAACAATCAATACAGGATGTGCCCACCACGAGCTGCAATACATTAATGAATTCGGCGAGGCATGGAGTCAATAAGGCCCTGGATCGCTTCCTGAGGAATTGTGGCCCATGCTTGCTGCATTGCACGGGTCAGTTGTTCGAGAGTTGTGGGTGGCTGAGGTCGGTTGGCCAGTTGTCGACCCATCATGTCCTACACATGCTCAATAGGACTGAGGTCCGGGGATCTGGTGGGCCATTATAAGGTTGCGATGTCGTGGAGAGCTTCTCTGGAGATGCGTGCCGTGTGAGCCCAGGCATTGTCCTGCTGAAACATCTCATTAGCAATGTTCGTCATCATAGGGACAAACACAGGATTGAGTACCCTATCAACGTACTGTCGAGCAGTCATAGTGCCCTCAACAAGCCCTAATTGTGATTTCACATTCAAGCCAATAGCTCCCCAGACCAAAATTCTTGGTGTTGGCCCTGTGTGCCCCTCGGCAATAAGGTCTGGGCGGCCCCTCTCCCCGGTAGGTCGGCGGACACGATTCCGGCGATCACTGCGGACAAGACAGAAGCGCGATTCATCACTAAAGACGACCCTATGCCATTCGTCGACCCACGTTGATCGTTCTCGACACCAGGCTAGCCTTACACGTCGCTGTTGTGGGGTCAATGGAACACCTTTTGCAGGGACACGGGATCGTAAGCCAGCTGCACGCAGGCGATTACCAACTGTTTGTTGTGTAACGTGGGGTGCCACAGTTGCTCGAATTTGCGCTGCTGTTGAATTGAGTTCCTTCTGGGCCATCCGAATGATGCGGCGATCCTCTCTCACAGATGTCTGACGTGCTGGGCCTGTGCCAGGTCTACGAGTGTGGGTACCTTCATTTGACCTTTGCTGCCCTACTCGTTGTACCGTAGGTGCCTGTCGGCCAACACGTGCAGCGACAGTCCTTAGCGATAATCCAGCCTCACACAGCCCAATAATCCGAGCCCTCACAAACGGCGACAGTTGTTGATAGCGTGCTCTTCTCTGTCGTCGAGGCATGTTTGACGGGGAACACTTCACTGCACAGACTGCAAGTCAAATACGCTACACCAGAGTCCGTATACTGGAGTTGATTCCTCCGCGACCAATCACGTGGGGAGATCTGTAGCACAAATCCAATGGGTCTGAAACTTTGATCGTATACATACCTACATGGCATCGTTCCATATCTTGAAAATCAACACAAACGACCAATGCCTTCATGGTGTTGCAATTTTCATTTTCTTCAGTGTATTTAATAAGTAAATTCAGTAATGTCATTTATTTAGTTGTGCGTATTTTTATTGCCGAGAAGCAAGATTAGGAGAAAAACTCCAGATTTTTTTAGAAGTATAGTTGTAATCGCGTTTTGTTTAATAGTGTTTGGAACACTATTTTCCTCGTGGCCAGTACATATTTTCATGTACTACTGATGAGTTAGTAACTCTGTTTTCTCGCAGCGATTTGAATCTTGGAAAGTTTTTCTTGGTGTTCAATGCCTTTATAATTTTAATACACTTTTAGGACTATTTTCATGGAGAGCACTTTGTGCGTGAAGATATTAGTGGATTGGTCTAATGATTATCATTGGATTAACCGGTGAAGTGAACTTGCTTTCATGGTGTAGGTCTTATCCACTGATATTTCGAAGCCCACCTAAGTTGGAAGCTATCCTAATTTCGAGAAGGATCAGTTTCACCTTCTATTAGGTATTAATTTGAGAATAACTTAACATTTGATGTCATTCCGAGACATTTTTTAATAAGACTAACGTAAATAATTACATTCAGTGCAATTGTGTGGGTGAGATATAAGTACAGCATTTTTGAACACCAGCCTGAATTTTGATTAAATTATTCCAGGAAAGCTTGACTTTTAGTCAAGAGAATTAAGCAGTATAGTTATACATTATTGTGAGGCAAGATAGTTTATTTTTACTAGTGAAATGCTTTAGTTTCATGACTTTGAACAACGTGCTTTAGGTTAGTGTTGTAGTTTAAGCATTTATTGTAGGTTTTTGTGATAGTAATGAGATTTAATAATAGTGTTTTGAAGGTTCTTATAACCTTATTTTTCCGATTCGAATGCATATCCGGGATTATGCTGTTCTTTTGTGATTTTATGCTTATTGTAGCATTAGGCCAGTTTTGGATTGAGCCGATAAGAGCATTTTAAGCCAGTGAGTGCCAATCTGTTTTTGATTTCGAGTAGTCCAACACCCGTGTTTGGTGTTATATAAACCTAGGTGAGGTTTTCTTGTATTTTCATGTCTGTTTGAGACATCCAGATGGTTGATCTTTGCCAGATCAAGCCTACATGCCTTCCTTCACCTAATCATGAGCAATGCTTGGATAATCTGTTTGTGTGACTTAAGGCATTTCCACAGCTGATAATCAAAACCTCTACAATCTTACACAAGTCTATTTTATACATGAAACATGAACGTATACCATTGATATTCTACTTAGCTCAATCGCTTGGTGGAATGTAACCCTGTTTAATGAGTATTTCTTTCTATAAAATGTAACGATGCAAATGCTATGACCCAGATCAGCTGTAAAACTGAAACATTTGAGTGTCCAAAGACACATTTCTGTATAAATCTTTGTAAATTCATTGTATATAATTTTGATAAACGCTACAGCATTAGAAAATCGTTTAAGACGATTATATAATCTATTCATGCTAATTCTTTTAATTTATATTCATCGTTCAGTCTATTATTCAATCTACTAAATATCATTGTGAGATTGACACGTAACATTCTTGTAATATACTGCTAGTTATAATATTTAGGAACACCCCAGTGGCTAGGTGATTATTATAATCCATTCTTGGATTTATTCTTTAGGTTTTCTTGACACAGTTTTGGTAACTGTGACTTTGGTCGTTTGACGACAGGGTGTTTTATTTCTTTTCTTTCTCTCTTTTCTTGTCTTGTCCTTTATGGAATAAAGTATGTTTTCCCAATTTTAAATCATGGCGTGATATTTTAACGAAGAGATGGGAGATCGTGATAAGATGGCCATCGCTTAGAATTTTCAGGGTATTCCACCCTTGAGATAGTTCTCTTTAGAGGTGTTTTTCGTGTTCTTGAGCTAGTTGTTTTTTATTCATTTCTCCTTCGAAGCCATGGTCATTCTTAAGACAGCCTGTTAGGATGACTAGTTCCCCATTCACTCCTTTACTTGGTGGTAGGACCTGGGAGGGTTTTTCGCCGGGCATGTTCAGGTTCTTCGATCCAGTGATCATCGAGGGATTTCACCAGGTATTGGTAAGTGGTTTCGGGTACATTGTTATCTGGCGGCCAACGTTTGGGCTCGAATAAACCTGGATTACCATATTTATTGCCATAGTTAGGTGGTGAACCATCGTCATGGGCCCGAAGTAACTGGAATTCCATGTTGATATCTAGTTATGGGGTGATGAAGGCAAATAGATAATGGTGATTCAATATTTTTGCACAAATTATTGAAATTCCTGTGGAATAAAGCAATTATGATGTTACTCGAACTACTTGACATTTTTGGTAGTATTGCAACCATTATCAGATTTTTGATTTAAATGTGTTGAAGTGGTGCCACACTTGTTATTTTTGTGATAAAGGACTAGAACCTGTTCAATAAGAGTTATTCACAGTAATCTCCTTTGACATGTTCTGTCGAGTTAGACGCTTATTATAATACACGTGTGAGTTGCATATAGGTGATTTGTCCTATTTTACTCCGGCTGATGATATTTGCTGACATCATCTATAATATAGGATACTTCGTGTAAACTTAATTTCGTTTTATTGTAGAATCAAGGACCATCACTTATTTAAAAAAGTCCTCTCGGCACGCCGGAAGGCGGAGGTAGATTTCATCGGGCAAACTTGGGGATAGGCAAAAATAGGCTGAATATGTACGTTTTCGTAGAAGGATCACACCTAATTTATTGCGAGAAAGTATTTTATAATTGGAGCTTAATTAACTTTGTTTTTCGTCATTTTATGCATATTTTAAACATATTATTGTCTTTTGGGGACCTTCTTGTAATTTGGGGTCCATTTTTAGCCTATTTTCAATTTTGAAAAAAATAGGCTTATGAGATCACCTTTTGTCCGTGTGTGTGCGTGTGTGCGTGTGTGTGTGTGTGAGGGGTGTGTCCCCCCCTAATAACTTTTAAACAGCTAGAGCGATTTCAATGAAACTCGGTAAGTTCATAGTACTGTTCCGGGCGACCTCGACCGTGCCCTTCAAATTTTGTTACGTCCTACCAATCCAACATGGCGGCTGTGCGAAATATTTCACCAGCATTCAATATCTCCGAAACCATTACCGATATCACCCTGGAATTTATTACGATGTTAAAGGGAACTACTAGAAGTTCACCTATGTGACTTTTGAAAACCTGCTAACTATAAAACCAACATGGCGGCCACGCGAATTTGTGACATTTAAATAGACGTTTCTCGCGATTTAACCAACCGAACACAATAAAACTTGGTACAGTATATGTTTATACACATTTTAATGCACCGACATCTAACTTGGTTCAATTGTTTATATAACCACAAGATGGCGGATGTGGGAAATATTTCACCGGCATTCTATATCTCTTAAACTATTAGCGGTTTCACCCTGAAATTTTGTACGGAGATAAAGGGCACTACTGGATGTTCATCTATAAGACTTTCAAAGACCGGTTATCTACAAAACGAACATGGCGGCCAAGCGAATTTGAAAAGTTTAAATAGACCTTTCTCGACATTTAATGTTCGAAACGCAATGAAATCTGGTACAGGAAATGTTTATACACATTTTAATGCAGTGGTATGTAATTTAGATCAATTGTTTACATAACCTCAAGATGGCGGATGTGCGAATTTTAAAATTAATTTTTTATTTCTTGTGTCGTAATCATGCGATCGTAGTGAAAGTTTGAATAATGAACCTACGCAATAATTATCCTTTAATGGTACATGACTATATGGCCCATACATTTAACAATCCAACATGGCGACCATCCGAAATATTTAGACGGCTCTGAATTTCTACGAATCTATTATAGCAATAAAACTGATTTTTTTAATGTTCATAGGGGCTATGAACTTAAGTTCACCTATAGGATTTTAAATAACCTGGTGATCACAAATCCAACATGGCTGCGACGCGAAGTATAAATATTCACATGAACGTTTCTCACAATTTAACCATCCGAGTGCCGTGAAACTTGGTACAGTAAATCCTTATACGAATGTTAATCCACTGGCATCTAATTTATTTCAATTGTTTGCATAACCGCAAGATGGCAGCTGTGCGAAATTTTAAAATCTCCTTCTTACGTCTTGTGTCCTAATCATGCGATTGAAGTTTGATTGCTATACTTACACAATAATCTTCATGTAACAGTAGATAACTCTAGGACCTACATATATAAAATCCAACATGGCGACGATCCAAATTATTTAGTCGGTTCTACGAATCTATTACAACAATCAAACTGAAATTTTGTATGTAGATAGAGGCAATTAACATAACTAGGATATATGAAAATAGGCTGTATAGTTCTTCACGGAACTACTTGTTATACTTGTTGTCACACTGTCCTTATGCAAGGTTTCGACCCTGATGTGTAACTATGTAACGGTATGTTACTTCTTCACGCAAAATTATATCTCCTGCAGAGATTTTGGTTGGTTCCTCAGTTTAGGGACTGCGACAACGCGGTCATGTAACCCCGTGTACTTTGGGTGAGTGTAGAATCTCTCTGACAAACAGTGTGAATTGTGATGGCTGTATTAGTCTGTAATTCAGGTAAGGACTGCAGACGGTCAATCTCAAGCAGTAGTTCCTAATGTTGCTACCAGATACTACCGTCAACGACACCTAGCTCTGAACTTGGCTACGAGATGCCACCGCAACCGGCAACTCGCAACAAACGTTGGATCTTCCCCTCCAAAGGAAAGCATACTGAGGGATTTTTAGCGCTCTTAGAAAATCCGATGACTTCGGCCGGCTTTGAACCCGCGAACTTGGGCATAGAAGTTCAGCATACTACCAGTTACGTCACCGAGGTCGCTTCTCACTTAGTGAGATGAAAAACTGAATGTGATCGCGTGCAAGTGCGTTGTCATAGCAACGTCTGATGGCTCATCCCTCATCAATTTAGTAGTGTTGTCATGGCAACCCCTGATAGCTCTTGGCATTTTCTTATAATTCCGAAATCATTTTTCTCATCCCTTGGCGTAATGGTGGGTCATATCAAAAATTCTTTCAGACAAAAGTTTTAGGTAATTATTAGGGGAATATTGTCCATTTTGTACGGTTTTGATATTGTGCCTATTAAGAGAGATATGATTAATGTTTCCCGAAAAAACCACTTTTTTCCCTCCCCTTTGGTCAATGGTTGGTGCTATCAAAAAACTCTTCAAACATAAATTTTTGGGCCTTATTCGGCACATAGTATGAACTTTGAATGGATTCGATATTTCAGATATTAAGAGAGTTATAGCGATATTTCACTTTTTCGAAAAAAGCCCCCCATTTTCCCCCCATCGACCAATTATGCCCATTAACGAACTCGACCGAGATTTTATAAGGATACATATTATGTAAAAAATTCAAATTGATTGGTGCAAAATTGCTGTAGTTATCGTGTCCACAAGAAAGTGATGTATATATATAAATTATATATAAATATTTTAACTGACGGTGGTTTTGGGGTCTAGGGGATGTGAAACGTGAAGATATGTCGAAATTTTCCGGAAGTCGAAACATGGTACCCATTGCAATAGTTAGCTTTCTAATGAAATCTACCTAAAATGTCACGCATATTTAGGTTTAGGCAATCTCAGAATGATATTGGACGACATGAATATATTTTAAGTTTAAATATAAGGTAACGCAAGGCAATAAAAATACGCACCTTTATGGCAAATTGTGGTTGTGTGCAAATGTTCTCGCTATGCTTTCACATGTGGTGTTCCCATGTTTTCTGTCACAAGTGTATTTTATTGAATTATGGCTGATAACCAAGCAGTCACGGTCGCAGACTTTAAAAAATTGTTTGAGATGATAGAAAGAAGGTTACAGCATCTCAACCAAGACATTGAAAAGATCAAATCTCAAATCAAGACTACATTTGATAATATTGATGTCCCATGCAGGAAAACAAACGCGTTACTTGAATACTTAGAAGAAGAGGGCTTTTCCTTAACGAACAAAAGTGATGAGAAGACATACATAGCTTTCAATGGCACAAGCACGATAGATCTCTTATTCATAAGCAACGACATAGAAATATTGCATCAAGAAGTACTATCCAATGTTGTAGCAAGAAAACACCTCCCATTAGCAACCACCCTCTCAGTTAACATCAATATAAACATTCAAAAAAGCTCCAGAACCCCTATTTCGCGGAAAATAGACATGAACAAATTGAGCACTATAGACATGGAAGGAATCACGAACATAATCAAATCTGGAAACATAGACGCCGCGCTAACACTGATCGAGAATCATATCAAGGACGCAACTCCTAAGATAGGTCAAAATACAAGAAGAGCAAAACCATGGTTCACTACCGAATGTTACCAACGGAGGAAGGAGACGCTAGCAGCATTACACAAGATAAAATGGGCAAGTACACATACAGCACTACAAGAGTATGTCGAGAAAAGAAGATATTATAAGGAGGTAGTTAAAAGAGCAAAGGAAAGCTATCAACAATTGAAGGAAGCTCAACTAATACAGGAGGCTGAAACAAACCCTTTCTCAGCCCTAAATCCCAGAAGACCCAAATTCCCAAAGGACATTCCTATGACAACGTGGATTCAGCATCTTACAGCAACCCTACAAGCGCGGGACACCAGACCTATTCAGGTTAGCAACCCTTCTCAACTACCAGTGCCGATCACGGCACAAGATGTCCTAATTGAGATAAACAACTGCGCAGAAAAGAAAGCATGTGGTCCAGATACTATTCACTACGAGCACCTGAAGATGACAGCTCCGCTGTTAAAAGGGCTATGGGCAGAGCTCATGAACGAATGTTTACTTCAAGGTCACATACCGTCAAACTGGAGAACCTCGACTTTGAAGATGCTATATAAAGGAAAAGGTAATACAGGAGACCCACATTCCTATCGTGGTATCGCTTTGGAAAACACAATCTTTAAGATCTTTACGAAAATACTCACTAGAAGACTCACAGATTTAGTTGACAACAAGATACCTGAAGAACAGTTTGGCTTCCGGAAAGGAAGGAATACACTACAAGCCGTTAACTGTCTTTTAACGAATGTAGAAGACGCGCTAAGACAGAAAAGAGGAAAGCTATATGCAGTATTCGTCGACTACACCAAGGCGTTTGATCTAGTGAGTAGAAACACTTTGCTCAGGAAACTTGAAAATATGATCGGAAAAGAACATTACCTTTTTGGGATAATAAGGGACATTCTCCACAAAAACAGCCTACAAATAGATGACAGTATAGTTCAATCAGAACGAATAGAACAAACAAATGGTGTACTTCAGGGTGACCCTTTGAGTCCGTTACTATTTAACATCGCTACAGCTGATGTCATTGAGGCTATTTACCTTGAGGGAGCGAAAATTTACATCTACGCGGATGATATGGTTGTGGCATCGACATCAAAGGAAACCTTGCAATCGTCCATTGATAAACTTGCCACATGGGCTCAAGAAAATGATATGACGATAAACTGCACCAAGACAGTAATGCTGGCATTCCGTAAAGGCGGGAAACTATCCGCAGATGAGCATATACTACTAAATGGAGAACCGCTAGTCAATGTAAATCATTTCAAATACCTAGGAGTAGTAATGCAAATGCAAGGGAACGTATTCACGCGACATGTCAGGGATAGAACAACATCCGCCATAAAAGCAATGCAAGACATAATGCAAGTGGGAAATCTATCTTTACAAACCGCAATGAATTTATTCAGAACGAAAATAACTCCAATAGTGACATACGGCATTCAAATAACTTGGGATCATTTGACACAAAGTAACCTTCGAGAGATAGAAAGAGTTAAGTCTACTTTTCTAAAGAAAATTCTGCACTTATCAAAATACACGCCATCTCGTCTAACGTACGTACTAGCAAGGGAGACTTTCTTCATAGAAGACCTGCGTTTGGAGAACTCCCTACCATCAACAGTGCAATACCAGAGACTGATCGAAGAACTAAACCTCAAGCGTAATGACATATGGCCTGATTTCTATTCCACAGAAGCTCTTATGTCGACGGACTGGATGAATGCCAACTTTGAACTGCGGCATACGATCACCCGTTTTGCAGTCCACGGTTTTCATTTTAAGATATGCACAGCAAGAGGATTTCATGACCCAGGCCCCCAATGCACCTGCTCTCTGTGTGGTAGTGCTTGTGATAGATATCACGCCATTTCCTGCGCCCAGAGGAAAGTATCGCTAACACGCTTCTGCTGCGAATAACTATATATATAGCAAAGAACCTGTCAGACACTTTGTATATAGACACTTTGATGAGTAAGATTTAAGTTATTAGTATTAGTTTTGTATCTCGGCATGGCTATTTGCTGCAATAAATGATTATTATTATTATTATTTGATAATATATATGAAAATGTTTCACGTAATCATGACATTGTGAAGGATGCAGTAACTGAAAGCATCCGGGGTGAATTAGATAGCATTCAGTCATCCATGAGAGAAATCAAAGACAGTTCTAAAAAAATTCAGGCTAATGTTAGTCATGTTAGGTCGAATCAACAATCCATGGAAAGCAGCCTTAAAACAGACATTACTAATGTTAAAACTGACATTGATAATGTCCAAACCAACATTAAAACTGACATTGATAATGTCCAAACCAACATTAAAACTGACATTCATAATGTCCAATTCAACCTTAAAACAGATATTGATAATGTTCAAGGTAATCTTAAAACTGAAATTAGCAATGTTCAAAATAGCCTTCAAACCGATATTGGCAATGTTAAAGTAGAAGTTTGGAATGCCCAGGCTAATCTTAAAAAAGAAATTACTAATGTTAAGACTAATCTTGATCAAGTGCAGAAAGGTCAAAAGGAGGTTGAAGAAACTGTTAAAGATGTTAGCGCTAATGTTAGAGTAATACAAGCACAGGTTAACGATCTGAAAACAGATGTGGATTTAATAGTAACCACACAAAAGGAAATACAATCTCAGGTTAAGAATATTCAAAATGACGTCAATCAGATTGAGTCGAAACAAACTAAGATCCAATCCCAAGTAAATAAGAACGAGTCAAGTCAAGCCTACACAGAAATAAAATTAAATGAAATGGAACAGTCAAATACCAATTTTCGTAGTGAAATCATATTGAATTTCGAAAGGGGTAAAAAGGAAAGTAAAGATCTTATTGATGCACTACAGTCGCAATTTACTCACGACACCAGTCAAACGCAAAAGAGTTTGGAGCATTTGAATGGTGAAATGAGCACGTTGCAGACTCAAGTGACTGATCATACTAAATTAATTAAGGCAGACTTTGACATCGACCTCAAAGCTATTATTAATGAAGATCTTGTTCTTATAAAACAGGATCTGATTAAGGTCAATGAGGATAGTTTTCAAGATGCTAAATCTAGTCTAGAGAAAAGTCTTGCCGTCAAACTTTCCAATGCTAATAGGGAAATTATAGATGTAAGGACTGATTTAAACAAAAGAGTGGATAATTAAATACAAGTTTTTCGGGCTTGTAGGCCGTGGTCCAGACAGGATATCTCCCGACGTTTCACCGGAAACTGCGTCCGGCATTATCAAGGGTTCCGCTCCTTTCCTTGGTCTGCAGTGGAATGAGGAAGAGGCTTGAAATAATGGGTAACGGCTAGTAGTGGAGTATTGTTGTTTGAATATGACTGTTGGTTGGATCTTGGCGATGAACTAACGGCTGGAAGGTAGTTTGGATCTTCAAATTAGCATGGTGAGCCGAGCGTTCTCTTCGCATTCCGGCTGGATCGTCTGATCTCACGTACATGTTGCGGGGTGCGGTGCGTGCTCCGGCTTCGGCGACCGAGCTTGTGAGGGTCATGTGTTCCCTGCGCGACTGCCGGGATGTAGCGGGAAGGTTCTTCAGGTTGATGTGTGAGTGATTTCTTGGCCTTGGTGTTCCTAGAGCCGGGATCCATGTATTACGCACACGTTCAATTTCTTCCTTCCGATTAAAATTGTCGGGGTGTTTGAAGATTTCTATGGCTTCCCGTTGCAGCCTGGCGTGGTAGTGTGTGGTCGTGGAGAGTATCTCCGTGTCCCCGTACTTTACATCGTGTCCGGGCAAGAGTGAATGCTCAGCGACTGACGATTTCTCAGTTTGACCCAGGCGGCTGTGTCTGTTATGTTCCTTGAGTCAGGTGGTCACGCTCCTCTTCGTCGTTCCTATGTACACCTTCCCACAGGAACACGGGATTCTGTAGACACCTGCAGTGGAGTGTGGGTGGCGCTTGTCTTTAGCGGATCGCAGCAAGTCCCGGATTTTCGCGGTGGGTTTATAAACCGTCTTCACCCCATAGGTCTTCAGTAATTTGCCTATCCTGTCCGTCACCTTCTTCACGTACGGCGGGAATGCGGTGGCCACCGGAGTTTCCTCAGAATCTTTCCTCGTGCTCCGGCGCCTGGGATGAGAGGCTCGCTCAATCTCCTTATTGCTGTATCCGTTGGCGCATAGGGCCCTCTTTATATGTTTCAGCTCTTGGTTGAGGTTGGATGGCTCACAGATTCTCCTAGCACGGTCTACCAATGTCTTAATAACTCCGTGTTTCTGTCGGGGGTGGTGATTGGATGTCTTGTGTAGATACCGGTCGGTGTGTTTGGGTTTCCGGTACACGGTGTGCCCCAAGCGCAGGTCATTAGTCCTGGTGATCAGCACGTCAAGAAAGGCCAGGCAGTTGTCTTTCTCCTTCTCCATAGTAAATTTTTATGCTGGTGTTGAGGCTGTTCAGGTGGTCCAGGAAACGTTCCAGCTCTTCCTCTCCGTGGCTCCAGACTACGAAGGTATCGTCAACATAACGTAGCCATACTTTCGGTTTGAGGGGTGCAGTCTCGATCGCCAACTGCTCGAACTTTTCCATGTAGAAGTTCGCAATCACAGGGCTTAGTGGGCTACCCATGGCAACTCCCTCTATTTGCTCGTAGAAGTTCTCGTGCCATAGGAAGTAGCTCGTGGCGAGGCAGTGGCGAAACAAGTCAGTGATGTCTTCCGTGAAGAGCTCGGCAATCTGGCTTATGGATTCTTTCATAGGCACCTTCGTGAAGAGGGATACTACGTCAAAGCTGACTGGGCGGTCTTCAGGTTCCAGGCGTATGTTCTGCAATTTATCAATAAAATGGCCTGAATCCCTGACGTAAGTCTCAGTGTTACCGATGTGTGGTTGTAGAATGATGGAGAGATGCTTGGCGATGGTGTAGTTTGGAGAGCCGATAGCACTCACGATAGGTCTCAGTGGAATGTCAGTTTTGTGTACTTTGGGAAGACCGTACAGCCTGGGAGATAGAGCTTCACTCTTGCATGTATCCTTCTTCACGTGGTCTGGTAGTGAAGAGGCCTTGATTAACCTGTTGGTCTCTCTAAGTATCCGTGTTGTGGGGTCTTTCGTGAGTTTTCGGTATGTCTGAGGTTCTAGTAGCGACAGGATCTTCGTGTCGTAGTCTTCCGATGACAACTACAGTGGCGTTGCCCTTATCTGCAGGTAGAATGATGATGCTTCTATCCCTGTTAAGGGTTTTAAAGGCATTTTTCTCTTGAGGTGTGAGGTTACTGCTGGGCGCTGGAGCTTTACGAAGGATGCGTGAGGCCTATGAGCGGACTTCCTCGGCCTGCTCCCTGGGTAAACGGTGTATGGCAGCCTCAATGTTGCTTATAATGTCTTCTACAGGCACAGAAGTTGGGGTGACAGAGAAGTTCTGACCTTTCGCCAAAAGTGAAGTTTCCCTTGGCGATAGACCACGGTTGGTCAGGTTTACTACAGTGCGAGACGAGTCCGGCGCAGATGTGGTTGCAGTTATCGTCTTGAGGTCCTGACATAGCTCAATTTTTTTTCTGGCGATTCGTCGACTGTTCGAAGGTGGAGCGCATAGAATAGTGCGTGATGTGGTCGATGTTGTCCCAATCCTCGCTTGAGAGCGTAGACGTGAGTCGGAGATGCACTGATATGAGGTCCCGGTCAGTCGTAGCTAAGTCCCTGCGTGTAGCATGTATCTGTTCTCGCAGCATTGAGCACTCAGCTCTGTCGTATATACGGTGAGCATGTGCTGAGCCGAAATTCCTCTTCATCCTAATAAACTTAGGAATCGTGTCCGTGTCCCTGCACCGTAAGAGAAACGTTAGCGAAGAAAGTTGCTGGGCTTTCCTCTTCCGTAGCTTCTCGAAGCGACGAACTAGGTTGGTAGTTTCCTCCCCGTAGAGGACCGTAAGGACCAATTGCGATTGCTAATAAATACTGATTTTAGAGTTGCCATAGATGAGCCAGTTAACCCAGTACAGGAACAGAGAGGAACGGGGAGGAAACTACCAACCTAGTTCGCCGCTTCGAGAAACTACGGAAGAGGAAAGCCCAGCAACTTTCTTCGCTAACGTTTCCCTTACGGTGCAGGGACACGGACACGATTCCTAAGTTTATTAGGATGAAGAGGAATTTCGGCTCAGCACATGCTCACCGTATATACGACAGAGCTGAGTGCTCAATGCTGCGAGAACAGATACATGCTACACGCAGGGACTTAGCTACGACTGACCGGGACCTCATATCAGTGCATCTCCGACTCACGTCTACGCTCTCAAGCGAGGATTGGGACAACATCGACCACATCACGCACTATTCTATGCGCTCCACCTTCGAACAGTCGACGAATCGCCAGAAAAAGAAATTTGAGCTATGTCAGGACCTCAAGACGATAACTGCAACCACATCTGCGCCGGACTCGTCTCGCACTGTAGTAAACCTGACCAACCGTCGTCTATCGCCAGGGGAAACTTCACTTTTGGCGAAAGGTCAGAACTTCTCTGTCACCCCAACTTCTGTGCCTGTAGAAGACATTATAAGCAACATTGAGGCTGCCATACACCGTTTACCCTGGGAGCAGGCCGAGGAAGTCCGCTCAGAGGCCTCACGCATCCTTCGTAAAGCTCCAGCGCCCAGCAGTAACCTCACACCTCAAGAGAAAAATGCCTTTAAAACCCTTAACAGGGATAGAAGCTTCATCATTCTACCTGCAGATAAGGGCAACGCCACTGTAGTCATGTCATCGGAAGACTACGACAGGAAGATCCTGTCGCTACTAGAACCTCAGACATACCGAAAACTCACGAAAGACCCCACAACACGGATACTTAGAGAGACCAACAGGTTAATCAAGGCCTCTTCACTACCAGACCACGTGAAGAAGGATACATGCAAGAGTGAAGCTCTATCTCCCAGGCTGTACGGTCTTCCCAAAGTACACAAAACTGACATTCCACTGAGACCTATCGTGAGTGCTATCGGCTCTCCAAACTACACCATCGCCAAGCATCTCTCCATCATTCTACAACCACACATCGGTAACACTGAGACTTACGTCAGGGATTCAGGCCATTTTATTGAGAAATTGCAGGACATACTCCTGGAACCTGAAGACCGCCTAGTCAGCTTTGACGTAGTATCCCTCTTCACGAAGGTGCCTATGAAAGAATCCATAAACCTGATTGCCGAGCTCTTCACGGAAGACATCACTGACTTGTTTCGCCACTGCCTCGCCACGAGCTACTTCCTATGGCACGAGAACTTCTACGAGCAAATAGAGGGAGTTGCCATGGGTAGCCCACTAAGCCCTGTGATTGCGAACTTCTTCATGGAAAAGTTCGAGCAGTTGGCGATCGAGACTGCACCCCTCAAACCGAAAGTATGGCTACGTTATGTTGACGATACCTTCGTAGTCTGGAGCCACGGAGAGGAAGAGCTGGAACGTTTCCTGGACCACCTGAACAGCCTCAACACCAGCATTAAATTTACCATCGAGAAGGATAAAGACAACTGCCTGGCCTTTCTTGACGTGCTGATCACCAGGACTAATGACCTTCGATTGGGGCACACCGTGTACCGGAAACCCACACACACCGACCGGTATCGACACAAGTCATCCAATCACCACCCCCGACAGAAACACGGAGTTATTAAGACATTGGTAGACCGTGCTAGGAGAATCTGTGAGCCATCCAACCTCAACCAAGAGCTGAAACATATAAAGAGGGCCCTATGCGCCAACGGATACAGCAATAAAGAGATTGAGCGAGCCTCTCATCCCAGGCGCCGGAGCACGAGGAAAGATTCTGAGGAAACTCCGGTGGCCACCGCATTCCTGCCGTACGTGAAGAAGGTGACGGACAGGATAGGCAAATTACTGAAGACCTATGGGGTGAAGACGGTTTATAAACCCACCGCCAAAATCCGGGACTTGCTGCGATCCGCTAAAGACAAGCGCCACCCACACTCCACTGCAGGTGTCTACAGAATCCCGTGTTCCTGGGGGAAGGTGTACATAGGAACGACGAAGAGGAGCGTGACCACCAGACTCAAGGAACATAACAGACACAGCCGCCTGGGTCAAACTAAGAAATCGTCAGTCGCTGAGCATTCACTCTTGCCCGGTCACGATGTAAAGTACGGGGACACGGAGATACTCTCCACGACCACACGCTACCACGCCAGGCTGCAACGGGAAGCCATAGAATTCTTCAAACACCCCGACAATTTCAATCGGAAGGAAGAAATTGAACGTGTGCGTAATACATGGATCCCGGCTCTTAGGAACACCAAGGCCAAGAAATCACTCACACGTCAACCTGAAGAACCTTCCCGCTACAGCCCGGCAGTCGCGCAGGGAACACATGACCCTCACAAGCTCGGTTGCCGAAGCCGGAGCACGCACCGCACCCCGCAACATGTACGTGAGATCAGACGATCCAGCCGGAATGCGAAGAGAACGCTCGGCTCACCATGCTAATTTGAAGATCCAAACTACCTTGCAGCCGTTAGTTCATCGCCAAGATCCAACCAACAGTCATATTCAAACAACAATACTCCACAACTAGCCGTTACCCATTATTTCAAGCCTCTTCCTCATTCCACTGCAGACCAAGGAAAGGAGCGGAACCCTTGATAATGCCGGACGCAGTTTCCGGTGAAACGTCGGGAGATATCCTGTCTGTACCACGGCCTACAAGCCCGAAAAACTTGTATTTAATTATGTACGCCGGCCGTGAAAGCCTAAGCTGTTATAAAAGAGTGGATGCTGTTCAGGAAAAGCAGATAGATAATATTTCCGGTTTAGAAAGTCGAATTAAAGCCGGAGAATTTAAAATTGACGAGGTTCATATTGAATTAAACGAGATAAGGGAAAAGAAGACTTCCGAGATCAATGAGCTAAGGAAAGGCCACGAAAGCATAAATTTGGGAGGAAGTATCAACTTGGATACATTTAAGGACCAATTGCGATTGCTAATAAATACTGATTTTAGAGTTGCCATAGATGAGCCAGTTAACCCAGTATAGGAACAGAGAGGAACTGACATTCAGGAATCTTTTAATGCTCCAACGTCTGTTGAGTTTAGTCCGATGGAACAATCGAATAGGGCTACACCTCGCACATCAGAATTCCAAACTCAAGGGGAAGACTTTACTTTTTCAAGTCCCAATGTAGGTGCAAGTGGTTATGTCACAAGAACGTCAGACAGGGCATCCAACATAAACATCATTAGGAACTTTGAAGATAAGCCCCGAAAATTTAATAATCTAGATGGAACCAATCCTATAGAATTTATTAGAGGAATCCAGGATTATTTTGTGGAATCCCATGTGCCACATGAACGTAAACTGCGAGTAGTAGAGAGATTTTTATCTGACGCACATGTCCAGTGGTTTGAAGCGTTCAGGTACACCTTTGAGGATTTTGACCAGTTCTCACAGGCGTTTATTCAGCGTTTTTGGTCAATCGAGGTCCAACAGAACATAAGATCCGAGATTTATTCAAGGAAGTATGCTACTACAGGACCGACTAGCTATGCAGAATATTTCATTTGTCAATTAGCGAAACTTAGATTTCTTAATCCACCCTTATCGCAGGTCGAATTAGTAGAAGCTATATCGCGACAGCTTCCAGCTGAAGTTAGGAAGTCACTCATAGCCTCTGGTATCTCGACCTTAGCATCGACGGATGATCTATTGCGTCGCCTAGATCATATTAGTCTGATGACGCAACCGACAGTCACCAAGAGTTCTAGACAGGAACCTAAGACCGTAAACGCAGTTATGATGAATCGGACTCAACAAACCGAGCGTCCCCAACCTCGATATGAGAATAGACCAGGTCCAATCAGAAATAGCTGTCAGAACGATAGGAGATGCAATGACCAACACAGAGATGATCGCGGCAGACCTGGACAACGTCGTTATGACGATAGAAACTTTTACAACAATCGGTATAATCAGAATGATCAGAGAGAAGCTCCATATGACAGGAATTGGAGAGAAGCTCCGTATGACAGAAATCGGAGAGAATCTCCGTACAACAGGAATCAAGGAGATAACCGACAGAACCAAGGTTACTCCAGATATAAAAACCACAGAACCGAGGAATATGAGAGAAAGAGACAGCAAGATAGGCTCAAGAGAGGGCGAGATAGGTCCTCAGAAGACGGACGAAGAAGGTCAAAGGAGAGAAAGGAGGGAGTGAGAGATCAAGCACAAGCCAGCACCATCAGAAAGGACAGAAGTCAGGAAAGAACTCCTGACAAATAAAAAACTCCAATTTCGCAATAAGAGTGGAGACTGACGCTGGCATGCATCCGCATTTAATTACTATTCATGATTTTTTTGAAACCACCGATGATGATTTGCTATTCGAGCAAAGGATCAACCTACAGGAAGAACGGTAGGGTTACTTGTTATAAATGTTCAAGTGGGCACGCAAAAATGTAAAGCTCTGGTGGATACGGGAGCCATGATTTCGATTGTGAATGTGGAGTGTTTTGAGAGACTGAAGATGGAAAATCAGTTCATCACGTTGCCAGCTTCTCCGACAAAGATAAGAGGGATATTTAAAGACAAAAGCATGAAACGCAAAATCCAAATCCTCATGAAGTTTGGGATTAATCAGAAAATGTATGAACATGTGTTTATCATTGTGAAGAATGTTAATTTCGATGTAATATTGGGAATTGATTTCATCACGCAGGCCAGGGGTATCATTGATATGGATCAGAGGATAATACAATTTCAGGGAGAGACTGTAGATAGGACAGTCAATGAAGAAACAGACAGGAAAATGATATAGAAATCCCAAGATTGGAAATCCTGGAGAACGTAGTAGAGGAATCCGAGGGAGAAAAGCAACATTATACTCCAAAAGCAGAAGTATTCGAAGATGTAGAGAAAGAATTTGATGATTTAGTTCAAGAATTCCATGACATATTTGATGATAAACCCGGTCTAATAAAAGACTTCAAATATCAGATTAGGCTTACGGATGAGTCCCTGTATCAAGACAAATTATATCCCATACCCGAAAAATACCATGAAGAGGTAAAAGAAGTTATAGTCAAGATGGAAAGAGAGGGTATAATTCAGAATCAGGCTTCCTCATATCTTAATCCCATCACGGTTGTTAAAAAAGCGAACGGACAGCTGAGGCTATGTCTGGACGGCAGGAAAATTAACACCAGAATCATGCTTGAGACAGACCGACCTCCAAAGATTAGAGAGCTCCTAAGGAAATTTAAAGAGAAGGCGTGTTTTAGTGTCCTAGACCTGACCGCTTCCTTTTATCAGGTTGAACTAGAAGGAAATAGTCGACAGTATACAGGTTTTCTGTTCGACCAGACCACGTTCGTGTTCTGTCGCGTACCGTTTGGTATGGTGAACAGTGGTCCGGCACTTATTAGAGCCCTAGACAGTAAACTGACTGACGCAGTGAAACGCAATGTGATTTGCTACATTGACGATCTGATTATATCGTCAGCAAACGTCAGAGAACACCTGATACACCTGAGACAGTTATTTGAAAATCTCAGAGATGCAAACATTAAAGTTAATATGCAGAAATGGCAATTCATGCATGAATCGATCAAGTTTTTCGGCCATACTATTTATCAACACGGGTATCACCCGTATACGAAGAAAATAGAAGCCATCTGTAAATTCCCCAGACCTGCTAAGATCAAGCAACTCCGAGAATTCCTTGGTATGTGCCAATTCCTTAGTAGTCATTGCCCTGGAAATTCCACAACAATGGCTCCTCTGTATGAAGTTTTAAAGAAGAATAACCGGTGGAAGGGGACAGAAGAGACGAATAGGGCATTTGAAGAGGCGAAACATATGCTTCAGAATTGTATCAAATTAGAATATCCAGAATTCAATCGAACGTTTTATGTCGAGTCAGATGCATCAAGAGTAGGAGTTAGTGCTGTCCTCTATCAGTAGGACGAGGACGCGAGGAAGCACTACTTAGATTTCCACACCAGAAAGCTGCAGGAGCATGAGGCAAATTATTACACCACCGAATTGGAAGCGTTAGCATTTGTTTCAGCCCTTCAAAAGTGGAAGAAACTTCTGCTAGGTTATCAAGTGGTCATTATAACGGATCACAGAGCGCTCCAGTTTATGATGCAAACGGACCTTTGCAGTGACAGGCTGACGAGGTGGACATTGTTTCTTCAGCAGTTCAATGCCACCATCGTGCACCAGCCTGGGAAGGATAATCTGCTCGCGGATGCTCTCTCAAGAAATCCAGTAAGCGGAATCGAGATTAACACTGTACGGTTGGAGAGGGAGCAAGAACTTACCCTAGACAAGCTACGCAAGATAGCAGTGTCACAGAAGAGACACACCCCAACTAGACAAATGTACAGGTTTTTGAGAGGCACCATGGACAACTCCGATCCTAATTACGGGCAGGTTAGGAGACACTCTGTGAAATTCCTGTTGTGTGACGACACAGTTTGCAAATACGTTGACCAAGAGAGGACGAAAATTAGAATTGTAGTCCCTCCTAAGCTGCTTACTGGTTTGGTGTGGTTAGCTCACTGCACGATTGGTCACAGAGGTGTAGACAAAACGTTTCGAACGCTTTTAGAAACAATCACGTGGTCGAGAATGCGGGGCTCCATAGCAACCATTATCAGGTCATGCCCAGAGCCAACGTGGGAAATACCCGTCCGCTCTGACGAAGGAAGAACCTCGGGCCATTATTCCTGAAAGGCTGAGAGAGCTAATGGCTTGTGACATCTTCGGTCCTTGTCCGAAGGGGGCTAGGGAGAATCAGTTTCTCTTAGTCACGGTTGACGTATTTTGAAAATGTGTGACCCTTGACCTTATGCAGAGGGCCACGTCAGCCCAAGTCCTTAGTCGACTGGAAAATAGTGCTTTTCGGAAAGCCAGAATCCCTGCGACTTTATTGTCAGATCACGGAACCCAGTTTACTGCGCAGAGTTTTGAAGATGCCATGAACAGATAGGGAGTCAGACACATCTTCTCGAGCGTGAGATATCCCGAATCTAACGTCTCTGAGAGAATTATAGCAGAGGTTAGTAAATTCGCGAGGATTTACTGCCCTGATGACCATGCAAGTTGGGTCAAGTATGTTCCAGTCATGGAAGAATGTCGGAATTCGACTTTCCATGAAAGCCTGGCTGATATTCCGATGAGAGTCCATTTAAACAGAAAGCCAGATAGAGCTTGGGCAGAAGTTGTCAGATTCTTGCCAAAGGACGCTGAGCCCACAGAGCAAGAACGCATACTTTCGGAAAGAGAAAAACTGATAGATTCAACCGAGAAGCGGTAGAAAAGAATCAAGAACAAATTATATCGTCCACCGTTGAGAGTAAATGATTTAATCCTCATCAAGACACCATCAAAAGCTGACGTGAAAAAGAAGATATACACGAAATGTTCGCATGTCTTTCATGGCCCCTATATGGTTGCAAGAGCCTTTGGAAATAACTGCTATGAGATTGTAAGCACTAATGATAGAGAAGTCATAGGACGTTTTAATGCTAAAAACATTAAGCGATTTGTGGAGAAGATTGTTTAAGATCTGTATGAAAAATAACTATACATATATCGAAATTACCTAGATTGGTGCAAATAAAAGCTCAGATGACTTTTATTTGAGATATCAGTGGGGAGATGTACCGTTTTTTTTCATAAGTTTTTTGTCCAGATACTGTAATAGAGACGTCAGGAGGCGCGAAGCAGTAGAGCTCGCGAGACAAGCCATGCTATGCAGCGCAGAGATTATAAGAAGTATCATTCGGCTACCGATCGGGAGTTACGAGCATTTCCGAGTGGACTGACCCGTAGCCCGGCGGATCAATAAATCCATATGTGACGTCATGTCATACATCGACCACAGCTAGAGGATTATCTTTACTGTTTTGAAGCTAATCAGAGTTCTTGAAGACCTTTCGAAGACTGTAGAACGTGTATTAGCATAGCAGAAAGCTATTATATATGAGGAATAGAATCTAACAAGTGAAACGCAGGAATAACATCTGTAATGACCAAAGCTACAAGCGAGATATTGACATATCGATATATCTATAAAGGAGAGGAGTAGGGATAGCCTCCCGTGGCGTGTCGCAGCCAGCGAGAGAGTCATACTCGTTTTCCAGTTGTCAGATGTGCTGTTACGTAACTCGGCCGGTGAGCTATTCGCTAGTGTAAGGCGAGTTGAAGTTCCTACGTGTTGAGGCGGCTGGCATATTTACTTGGCTAGGCCGAACGTTTTCTTCAAAGTGTGTTGTCTCCGGATACAGTATTATGCCTCGGCAATTGGCCGTGTACCGTGTGCGAGTATTTACCGCAGCTACCATATCATAATGGAATTGAGACGTGCAGTTCAGTTCAAATGCAGATTGTCGTATCGAGAAAGACTAGTTCCTATACGGAGCGCGGACTGATTTATTTCTTTGTCCAGCGGTGTCCGTGTTAAGGCAGCCATTTAGAAATCCTGTGTGGACTCTTTCACATGTTATAGCAACGTGTATTCTCGAGCCAGTATATGCCGACATCAATACTTATTACGCAGTGCATCATGCGGATAATAGAAGGCATATTGTTATTTGAGATTTCGGTGGGGAATACTAACGTTCATGTTATAACTTCCAGAATGGCTGGTTAAATGATATGGGGTAGCTCCGTGTGGAATGCATGAGCGGGATGCTTGCAACCCTCAAACTGCATTTTCCTTTTAGGAAAGGAGCCTACTTTCTTAGTACTCCAGTGGTTGCTAGCTGATGTTTTCGCAGGCTACAACATGCAGGACAGTACAATTTCACGGGCGTGTAATAACTTTTCTGGCATGAACGACGAGGGCACGGACTGCCACCTGACCATTGTTCATGTGCGTTGCGTACCCGGGTTCGAATCCCTGCTCCAAGGAAGAAGAATGTATTATCTGAAGATAGCGTGGAGATTCATCAGATACTTATATCCTTTTTACGACGCTTCAAGATGCAACGAAAGGTACTGGACCAGCAACTTCTTTATCGTAGTTTAGTGAGGGCATTTGTTAGCAATTGCAATTGTCATACCTTTTTATTTTGTAGATTAAATGGGCATGTACAAATTAAGGTTCGATATTTCTGTCGAAACTGATTAGTTGCATACCCGGGATTTTGTATTCACTTAATGAATTCATCCCTTGCGTACTAATAGTTTAGATATTTAATCAGTAAATTCAGTAATGTCATTTATTTAGTTGTGCGTATTTATATTGCCGAGAAGCAAGATTAGGAGAAGAACTCCAGATTTTTGTATAAGTATAGTTGTAATTGCGTTTTGTTTAATAGTGTTTGGAACACTATTTTCCTTGTTGCCAGTACGTATTTTCATGTACTACTGATGAGTTAGGAACTCTGTTTTCTCGCAGCGATTTGAATCTTGGAAAGTTTTTTTTGGTGTTCAATCCCTTTATAATTATAATACACTTTTAGGACTATTTTCATGGAGAGCACTTCGTTTTTGTGCGTGAAGATATTAGTGGATTGGTCTAATGATTGTCATTGGATTAATCGGTGAAGTGAACTTGCTTTCATGGTGTAGGTCTTATCCACTGATATTTCGAAGCCCACCGAAGTTGGAGGCTATCCTAATTTAGGGAAGGATCAGTTTCACCTTCTATTAGGTATTAATTTGAGAGTAACTTAACATTTGATGTCATTCCGAGACATTTATTTTTATAAGACTAACGTAAATAATTGCATTCAGTGCAATTGTGTGGGTGAGATATAAGTACAGCATTTTTGAACACCATCCTGAATTTTGATTAAATTATTCCAGGAAAGCTTGACTTTGAGTCAAGGGAATTAAGCAGTATACTTGTTATACATTATTGTGAGGCAAGATAGTTTATTTTTGCTAGTGAAATGCTTTAGTTTCATGACTTTGAACAACGTGCTTTAGCATAGTGTGTAGTTTAAGCATGTATTGTAGGTTTCTGTGATAGTAATGAGATTTAATAATGGTGTTTTGAAGGTCCTTATAACCTTATTTTTGCGATTCGCATGCATATCCGGGATTATGCTGTTTTTTGTGATTTTATGCTTGTTGTATCATTAGGCCAGTTTTGGATTGAGCCGATAAGAGCTTTTTAAGCCAGTGAGTGCCAATCTGTATTTGACTTCGTGTAGTCCAACACCCGTGTTCGGTGTTATATAAACCTAGGTGAGGTTTCCTTGTATTTTCATGTCTGTTTGAGACATCGATGTCGGTGATCTTTGCTTGATCAAGCCTACGTGCCTTCCTTCACCTAATCATGAGCAATGCTTGGATAATCTGTTTGTGTGACTTAAGGCATTTCCACAGCTGATAATCAAAACCTCTACAATCTTACACAAGACTATTTTATACATGAAACATGAACGTAGACCATTGATATTCTACTTAGCTTAATCGCTTGGTGGAATGTAACCCTGTTTAATGAGTATTTCTTTCTATAAAATGTAACGATGCAAATGCTATGATCCAGATCACCTGTTAAACTGAAACATTTGAGTGTCCAAAGACACATTTCTGTATAAATCCTTGTAAATTCATTGTATATAATTTTGATAAACGCTACAGCATTAGAAAATCGTTTAAGACGATATATATATATATAATCTATTCATGCTAATTCTTTTAATTTATATTCATCATTCAGTCTATTATTCAATCTACTAAATATCATTGTGAGATTGACACGTAACATTCTTGTAATATAATGCTAGTTATTATGTTTAGGATCACCCCAGCGGGTAGATGATTATTATAATCCATTCTCGGATTTATTCTTTAGGTTTTCTTGACACAGTTTTTGTAACTGTGACTTTGGTCGTTTGACGATAGGGTGTTGGATTCTTTTCATTCTCTGTTGTCGTGTTCTTTATGGAATAAAATTTGTTTTCCCAATTTTAAATCATGGTGTGATATTTTAACGAAGAGATGGGAGATCGTGTTAAGATGGCAATCGCTTGGAATTTTCAGGGTTATCCACCCTTGAGATAGTTCTATTTAGAGTTGTTTCTCGTGTTCTTGATCTACTTGTTTTTTATTCATTTCTCCTTCGAAGCCATGGTCATTCTTAAGACAGCCTGTTAGGTGACTAGTTTCCCATTCACTCCTTTACTTGTGGTAGGACCAGGGAGGGTTTTTCGCCGGGCATTTTCAGGTTCTTCGATCCAGTGCTCATCGAGGGATTTCACCAGGTATTGGTAAGTGGTTTCGGGTACAGTACCTTTCGTCATTATATAGTCATTCCATAGCGCTCTTATCTGGCCATTATTATACAGTCTTATGATATGCGCTTATTATCGTTGTCCTGTTGGTGGAAGGATCTGCCGCTAGGATGACTCCTAACGTTGTCCAGGGTACACCCGATCGTCTGTAATGGCATATTATCTGCGAAACGATCTACGGGGAGGCACCTTCCTTGTACCCCCATACATGACCCGAAGAAACCACTATCTTTCAAAAGTGGGAGATGGCGCTTTGGATATAACTCTGATAACATTTTCGTAAGTGAACATATAGCCCACCAGTCGAAGAAGGATGTTATGGAACCAATCCCACGCTCTCAGCATCGAGCTATTATCTCTGTTGTGGAAGCAGCTGTGGTGGCACAGAAAGTCCCATTCCAAAGGCGATTTAATTTTAAGAGAGCGCGGTGGACTAATTTCACCGAAGATCTGGATAGTGAAGTGGAATATGTGGAACCTCTCCCAGAAAAGTATGATCAGTTTGTCGACTTAGTGAAAACTATCTCACGAAGACATATCCCCAGGGGCTGTAGAACTGCATACATTCCAGGACTTGACTACGATTCAAAAGTACTGCTGGGGAAGTACGAACAACTATTCAATGAAGATCCTTTCTCTGAAGAAACAATTCAAACTGGTGAACAGCTGGTGTCTACCATATCTGCTTCCAGAAGAGAAAAGTGGTGCAATCTGGTGACACAGTTAGACATGAAGCATAGCAGTAATAAAGCATGGAAACTACTGAAAAACCTTAGCGGTGACCACACTAGAGTTTCTTCTGAAATGTCAAATGTAACTCCTGATCAAATAGCCCATCACCTGCTACTAAATGGCAAAACTAAAAGGCGATCTGAGAGGACCAATCTCCAAAGTTATGCTGAAGAAAATGATTTTATTGCTTTCCCTTTCACTTTAGCGGAACTAGACGTTGCCATGCGGTGCATGAAGAATAATAATGCTCCAGGATTAGACGATTTACGAGTAGAACAAATAAAGAGATTCGGACCAGGTACTAAAATGTGGGATTTAAATCTATTTAACAACTGCATCTCCATGTTACAGATACCCAAAATCTGGCGTAAAGCTAAAGTGGTAGCCTTATTGAAACCTGGAAAAGATCCGACAGACCCCAAGAATTTTCGATGGGTCTCGCTTCTCTGTCATCTCTACAAACTGTTGGAAAGAATAATCTTGAACCGCATATCGGGATATGTAGACCAAAACCTCATTAAATAACAGGCAGGATTTCGCCCGGGAAAATCATGTTGTGGTCAAATCCTCAACCTAACTCAGCATATATAGAATGGGTACGAGAGAGGGCAGATTACAAATGTAGCAATCGTAGATCTAACAGCTGCGTATGACACAGTAAATCATAACAAACTCTTAAGGAAAATTTATACCATCACCAAGGACTACCGATTAATGCAGTTCACCCAATGTCTACTACAAAACAGACGGTTCTTTGTCACCTTGAATAGAAAGAAAAGCCGATGGAGAGTCCAGAAGAACGGCCTTCCTCAAGGCAGTGTGCTGGCACCGTTGCTGTACAATATCTACACCAATGACCAACCTGTCGGAACGAACACAATATCTTTCATTTATGCCGACGATACAGCAGTTGTAGGCCAAGGATGTACGTTTGATGAGGTGGAAACGAAGCTGACTACAACCCTCGAAGTCCTGGCACATTACTATGACAATAACCACCTAAAACCTAATCCAACCAAAACGCAGGTCTGTGCGTTTCCACTTGAGAAATAGACAAGCTAGGAAGAAACTGGAAGTAACTTGGAGGGGAAAACAACTAAAACACTGTGACACCCCTACATACCTCGGAGTATAGCTCGACCGCTCACTCTCGTTCAAAACCATTGCGAGAATACGAAGCTCAAAGTCTGCAGCCGAAATAATATCATACGCAAGCTCACTAACAGCACATGGGGGGCTCAACCTAGTGTACTAATTACGTCTGCTCTAGCTCTATGTTTCTCCACTGCAGAATATGCAGCACCAGTCTGGCAGAACTCCGCACACGCCAGGAATGTTGACACCGCTCTCAACGAGACAGGCCGCATTTTGACAGGTTGTCTACGACCAACTCCAGTTGACAAAATCTACCATATTTTAGGCATAGCACCTCCGGATATTAGAAGACGAACAGCGGCAGAGGTTGAGAAGAAAAAAAAACAGGAAAATGATCCAAGGCATCCCATGTTTGGAAGTGAAGCATCACGCCCCAGGTTGAAGTCAAGAAAGAGCTTTCTTCGAACAACTGAATCAATTGCAACATCATCTTCCGCTCGCCGTATAGAGCTATGGCGAAACAGGACACCTGGAAGTAATGGCCAAAACCGAAAGGAAGAGCCGGCTGCTGGTTTTCAACTACCTTACCAGACGTGGAAGACGTTGAACAGACTGCGAACTGGAGTGACGCGTTGCAAACAAAATTTGAAGCGGTGGAGCTACATTAATGAAGATGCAACCTGCGAATGTGGAGATATTCAAGATGTATAACACTCTTGGTCTGCCCGAACTTGCCTGAAGCCTGCACGCTGGATGACCTGGTTTCAGCAAATGTTCATGCAATCAAGGCTGCCGAGTTCTGGGCCCCAAAATCGATTTGATCTGTTCACAATTTGTGTGTGTATTGTGAATATGTTTTGAATTGTAAATAGCTGTATTGTACTGTCCTGGATACGAAAATATAAATATAATATGCTATGGGCTAATTACTCTATATCGTACGTACCTTTCATCTATGCGGTCGTTTTAAGTCATGGTTCAGTGGCTAATCCGCTGTTTCATTTTAATTTAATATATACCCTAGTGGTTTTCCCACCGTGGGTTGGGAATTCCACCCTGATGATGAGGTATGGCACTTACTAAAGCTGTGTCGCCCCTCGTCATCGTATGTCGCTCCTCATACGAGCGTTGGGTAATTGGCGTCAATAACTTTCAGCGTCCCACGGATAATGAATGCCATTGGCCGCTGCCGTCATCACATTATTAGTGTGACTAAATCGAAGAACAGTGTATGTGTCTGTACAAGAAGGAGAGACTGTGGTATTTTTGTGTT
The DNA here is from genome assembly GCA_946902985.2 of Meconema thalassinum. Lineage (NCBI taxonomy): Eukaryota > Metazoa > Arthropoda > Insecta > Orthoptera > Tettigoniidae > Meconema > Meconema thalassinum. The sequence continues at coordinate 209,131,558 of OX336395.1, forward strand.
GGAAAATATATTTACAATAGGTATGTTTACAATCCTCGTCATCTGTAAATCAAAATGCATTATGGGCCATTTATCTGAAAACATGTACATACTGTCGCTGCCTTGCTTTCCTGAAAATAGGGTATATTATTGTCATTACAATACATATATATATATATAGCATTTCAATCGCTGCGCATAGTATATAACCCAATTACGGCGCCACTTAAGCCTAACTTAATTCTAGGTCGCCTGTACTCTACCGTACTACTTATGTCTATAATCCTAGTGTATATGTGTAGGTGTGTGTGTTATCAGTGTATACAAGTGTGTGAATATGTGTGCTTGCGACGTCGGTGGTCCACCTTACCTTTTATTATGATCATTTTTGCTGGTTTCTGCATAGCTGCGTTGGAGCTCATTTCTGAAATATAAATACATTGTATAAATATGCCCTTGGCCAAATATATTCCTTATATATGTATCGCGCAACGCTTTGGTCGGTCAGCTTCGGTTGCTGTACCGTATTGTCGCATATATTGCGCGCATCGTGCAGCGCTATTTTATGGGTCGACTGGCTTCAGTGCCACCGCCCTTGGTGCACCTATCGCTTTCTTCGCTTGTCTATCATTTTGTTTTATCGGACTTACCCCTTTATCGTGACGGTTTTCGGGTGCCGAACGCGCTATCTATTGCCTTCGCATTCACGCCGCTGGCATATCTCGGCATCTATATGGCACTGTCCTCTTTGGGACGTGGCCTCCGCGATAGTTGTGCCGTGTTCATGTACCTTATATCCAACTACATGCTAGTCTATATCTAGAAAAAATCGAAATGGTTACTTAATCTATTGCCGAAATACCCCTTTGTAAGTTATTGTTTTGAAACAATAGCTTACTAAATTTGCTTATATCTAAGTTGCTCCCGAAATATGCAACTATATCTTATATACTAAATTTCTAACGAGGAATATCTCCCTTATCGGTGGTTCCGTGCCTGCAAGTCCTCATGGCACCGGAAGCCTCCAGGACCGCGAAATCGAAGTCCTTTTTCACTTTCCTCCTTATATACTATACTGTCGACTTCCCCCCCCTTAATAACTAAGTGTGTGTGTGTATTGGCCTGTGTATGCATTGCTAAATAGCAAACACTGCATCCGGGATATCCATGGCTTATTGCCGCTTTGTAAAATCACTTTCCGGGCGACCCCGCGCTAGTCAATTGTGGCCAATTTCGGGAGGCCCAATCCCCTTTGGTGGTCGCTATCTACCATTTATAAACTCACGGTGCGCGTTTAACCGACATTTAGTCTCGAGAGTCGCTACTCAACATTTGTGGTCTTGCGGAACAAAATCATTTATATCAACCGGGAAAATTCCATCCGGGAAAAATTCATTTATATATTCAAAATCTTCACCTTACTTCCGGGCTAGGGCTTGTCTTCACCTGGGGGTTCCGCTTATGCCAGGACTTTCGGTCTTCACTCCCTGCGAACGGGAGACTACCCCTCACGCCTCAAGGGGTGGACTTAGCATATAACTAACTATGAAGTCAGTAGTAAGCGTTTGCTACACTCCAAATATTGCATCATCATGACCAGAAATTGCGTAATCCTGATGACGTCATGGGTCCTTAGAGCGACCACGTGGTCCAGGAGCGGGGCATGTGCACTGCACGTGTTAGCGTGGGAAGGGGTTGACCTTTTGGCTTGTTTATGTGATTGTGATAAAAAGTTAATGGGTGTTGACGGCATGGGGGTTGTTTATTAGGATGGTAACTCGAAATTCAGACTCCTCTTCCACTCCTACAGGGGAGTTTCTTGGTTCGATTCTGTGTTTTGTTATTTAATTCCCGGGGCAGCCTGTGTATCATGGTTATTAAGTATTGATTGATTATTGAATTATATTTTGGTAATTTCCCAAGGAAGTGTAGAGAGTCTTGTGTGTCATAACTTTTGAATGAGAGTGTACGGTGAGGCACTCGACATAGCCGGATCGCTACCAGACATGTGGTGTGCAGCTGTTCCGTTTTTGCTCGCGCCGTGCGGCAAGCCATGAGAGTAGCCAGCGCATGTAGTGCATGGTTGTCGTTAAAGTTTTTGCTAGCGCAAGCTAAATAAGTAATCAGATGTTGTAATGCGACACTCTGTTTAAGTACGACATATATTACCACAGCGTGGGAGTGGAGTTGTGTTACTCCTTCTCGCTATGTTATGTCTGTTTAATTTAAATGATGTTAACATTTTTTGTGTTCTGGCTTGCTTCATGATCTCAATCTGGTTAAAGTGTTTTATATGACATGTATAACTTTGAGTGTGTGAAATGAATTTCGATCTGTTTGTTTTTAGATTCCCAGATGTCATTAGTCAAGTCTGTAATTTTTAATGCGAGAACGAGATTGGATGTCGGTTCCCAGAGCTCCATGTGAAAATGTTTAAAATAGCTTTTTGCAGTTTGATATTCGCAATATATAAGAGCACATAGCTATGATGTAACACTTAGTTTCAAAGCAACTCAGTTAACAATCAACATGACCATGTATGGAAATCTTTTAGTTAAGCTCCAGCAGCTCTATGAGATAAAATCTCTGAGAGAACAATCAGAGAGGCTGGGGCTAAACTTCGCAGTGAGCGCGTTCAAAGTGGAAGAGGACGTTTGGTTCAACGGGCTTAGCAATCTTCAGCAGGACATGTATAATTGCGAGTTATTGGAAATAATTCGAGACCGCCAGCATTGTAGAGAGTTGACAGCGGATGGCGTAACCCCCCACATATTGGGGGTGATCATTCAGCGGCTGGAATCAATCGACTCCGACAGTATCGAGCTGCTCGATTTTCCACCGCTGGAGGAAGAGAGTGTGGGGGGTGAAGATCGTATGGATGCCGAAGAAGGTGGAGAAGAAGAAGAAGAAGAAGAAGAAGAAGAAGAAGAAGTCCAAATGATTAATTAAATGGACGTTGGACAGTGGGTGTTTAAAAAAAAAAATTAAAAAAAAATGTAGTTTAACGAATTGACTAAGAGCCATACCATGAGAGGTATAGGTAATTGAAATTGAATCCTTAGCTGTTGACCCTACTACATGTAAGCTATAGCAATGCCCACCTATAAGCTATCATGTTAGAAAAAGAAATGTATGGGTTGTTTTAAACGGAGAATGATTGTGTTTACTGTGAAACACAAATCTGAATTTAAAAATAGTTTATGTCCTACATGATGTTTGAACTCTCTTTTTATTTATTCTGAATTTAAAAATAGTTTATGTCCTACATGATGTTTGAACTCTCTTTTTATTTATACTTTAGACAAACGCTAACATAGTTGTAATTCAGAAGCCATGGCTGCCTCCTTTCCAATCCTACACCGTACACTGAAGTTAAAGTTAATAATGATCACGTTACAGGCAGCCAGTTTCAAAGCCATGAGAAATAAGTGAACAAAGTATACAATTCTTGACCCAGCCGGGAAATCAACATGGTGTTGTTTCAAACAAAAGACAAGCGTTCTATAAACTTGACCACCAAGCTGTCCTATCGACCCCTAATTGTTTGGCTGATGGTGAAAATAAAATTAAATGTAAACTATAACTAAAACTAACTACACACTTATAACTAGAAAAATGAAATGTAAGACAAAAGGATAACAGGACAAATAAAGGACAGAAGGAATAAATAATGCCCCTCAACCCTCAAGAATGTGGATTGATGAACTTGAAAGGAAGGAGAGCCATAAAAGGTAGATATGAAAGTAAAAGAGGAGAGAGTCCCGCTCCAGAGGTAATCGATAAAAGGAGGAAAACTGGGCCCAGCTCAGGAATCCCTTGTGGTCGCAAACTTCCAAACTCATCAGCCGTAAGCCCCTGAGGGTGTAGGCATATCCAGGGTGCACCACAAGTGGTGGGGCTACATACACCCTACCTTTAGTGTGGCTTGTGCAATAGGCAGGAAATAACATAAAAATAAAAAGAAGGCTGCCTCCTCACACAAGGAGGGTATCAGAAAAATAAACAAGGGTCAATTAAGTCGGAAAATAAAGAGACTCCCTAAGCCTTGGATAGCCTAATAATGTCGGAGTCGGTAGAGAACAAGAGTTGACCAAGTGTGGTCGACAGGAAAGAAGACAGACAGGAGCCTAGCACAAGTCAGTGGGAACAATGACGGATTCAGCTGGGGCTCCATGGTCGTCGACCTACATTACACTAGATGAAAGCCCTTGTTTGGGGGTGGTGGAAAATAAACACCTCTTTTGTTTTAAATCACTGGCTTTAAGGACGGTAACAAATGGCATGCCATTATAATGCGATACTGGTCCTAGGGATATGCAAAATTGTATTAGATACTCAGCTAATAATAGTGTACATGACCCCTTATTATTTTCCCTAATTACAGTACATGGGAATGATGACCATGATTTCCAAGCCCCTAAGTAAGACAAAAACATATTATTTCCATTCCCAAACAGTTGGGGCGAGGTGAGGCGAGTTTTCTAAACGTCAAACACATGTGGTTTTCCACTTTTACTCCAGGTAAATGCCATGTTTGCCCACAGACAAGTGCAAAGAAAATCGAAACATGTTATGTTTGGATCAATTCCTTACCTACATGACAACATGTACTTGAAATAACAAGTAATGAGCATTCTATGTTAACAATAGTGAGATGCTTGCAAACTGCCAATGCTTAGAGCTCATTAGCGGCTTCTAAGGGAGGCAAGGAGTACACTTACTTGAAAAACTAACAAGAGGAGTGTTCGATTTTCCCACAACACCCAATCTGAAAGTAAATATAAATGACTATGCACTTAAGTCCATAACCACCTCCTTACCATTCCTACCCTTCATAGTCAAAGGCACACATTAATACAGCCATCACAGTGACAGAGGTTATTTGTAAAATATCTAAATATCTGAGATTTATCTTGAAATTGACCAGAATTTTGTAAAATCCACAAAATTTACCGCAAATTTAGCAAATTCCACCAAATTTCAGCAAAATCCAACAAATCACTACCAGATTTATTGAAATGCCATTGAATTATTAAAGAATGGTTTGAACTAGCTCAAATTTATATAAAATTACCCGAATATTGATGAAAATTCACCAAATTCTACCAAATTTAGCCAAGAGGTCTACAAACCATGAAATTTAACCATTTTTTTTTTAAATTCACAACATATACTCGAAAATTCCATAATATTCCCTTTGCGTGTATATTTTTTTAGTTGTTGTTTCGTTTCCCCCACTCCCTGCAGACAAATACCTGAACATGGCTTTATTCTAGACTAGGAGCTCCACATTCGACATGATAGCTGAGTTTCATCTCCCATAAACTCGTCTCTGAGGTGGGTGCCAGAAAAGGCGTCCAGCTGTAAAAACCACACCCTCACATAGACTTTCATAACTTCTTACGTTGAGGTTCATAACACTACGTTGATTGATTTATCGGTTTCCTTTTCACAATTCCTGTCTATACATTCCTCTTGAAGGTTGCAAGATGCGTGCAAGGTTCCTAAAAAGCAATTCAATTTAATAAATACCTTAAGATGGTTTGATTTGTTTAATGATATGGTGTTAATACTATTTTTAGGTCTTGACTGGCTTTGCAATAAGAATTGACTAACCAAACATGAGTTACCTATCAGGGAAACATTTTGGCCACTATGTTGGCTATTGACCAATGAGTTTAGCTGTTTATCATTTTTTTCATCATAAACAACAGAGGCTTAAACGTATAGATAAACCGTGTGACCATGTTTGTTAAACAAGACATTATACCAGAGACAATTAGGATACTTATGTAGAGTTTACCAAAAATAATTTTGTGTAACAGTAAATGCTAGTCAACAGTTATACACTTCTAAAAAAAATCATCATACAATACCTGAGAGCTCTTCTAAAATTATTGATGTGTAACATGTTTCCACTAACTTGCTATGTATTTTTTGGCTTGGGGGTGATTTTCAAGAAATGCAAATGGAACTGAAATGCAATACAAACAATGAGCGCGCCTGGTGGCTGAGATTGATACCATGACGTACTGTCGGTTATGTAGCTATGTGGAATGTATATCAAATATGGTTTACTTCAAGGTCTGGAGATCCCTACAATTCCTACAATAAATGATCTTGAAATGGTCATCCTATGGTGTGAAAATATTTATTAGGTATATATATATTTACTGAAAAACAATTATGATTTATTAAATGTTTATATGTTTACAGTATTGTTATTTAATGTAAGCACTTGAGGCACTACCGACCAAAATACAGCACTATCTGCAATATGTATTGCATACTTGAAGGTTTGGTGGTCCCATTAAAGGTATTCCTACAATAAATGATTTTCAAGTTGTCATTCTATGACGTGAAAATATTTAATATATGATATTTGCTAACAGAATATGCCACTGGAATTATTTTACAAGTAGTTATTTTAATGACAACAGAGTTCACTGTTAATAACAGAGAGCCCTATGTGGAATGTAGGATAACATGTAACATAATATACGTGATATGTCACAACTGTAAGGCTTGTGATTTTTTTAAGATGCCTTTATACCTATATTAATCACTCAGTTTACAAGACTGATAACTGTAATGCTACGGAAAAATCATAACAAATCAAAAATGTGCATTGGAAAACCAAAAAGTGGTTGAGCAAATATACAGTCAACATGCAAAAAAACAAGAAATATATACAAATTGTGTTAATTAATTTAATTCAAATATATATATTTTTACAATAGGTATACACACACACACACACACACACACACACACACACATACAGAATACAGCTCTTTTTTGTTCATGTTTGCCTGCTACAGTTTTTAAATATAACACTTGCTGAACATTATTTTAGGGGTGGGGGTGTTGCTACGTTGACCAATTACACAATAATACCAGCTTTACGAAGTTCATCTTCTATTTTTAACAGCTCTTCCTCATAACCAATATGACCAGCCTGTTTACAGGCATGCAAGAGCTGTAGACGTTCGACTAATATATTAGGATCGTTCCATTTGCTATTTTTTATGAATGGTTTCAAATACTCGGGAAGCAGTCCATCATTTTCACCATCAACATCATTATCATCCTCATCATTATAATCATCTTCATAATGATCATCATCATCCTCGTCATCTTTACCATCATAATTTCCACATGTGTCCACAGTCTGTTCAATGGTTTGAGTTCCCTTTGATAGTGTTGAAAGCTTCTTTTTAGATGTACTAGAGTGCTTTAACAATATGTTATTATTATCACCATCTTCATCCTTTTCATCTTCCCCAACCAACTTCTTGATGGGGTATGTTGTCTCTGATAGAGTTGAGGGCTTTTGAGATGTGTGTGTGTGTGTCTGATCATGGGTTTTACTGGAGGTCTTAAAGGTTTCTCATTAAATAACTCGCTAACAGCATGAGTGCGTTGTAGTGCCCCATATTAATGCCAACTCTTATAATTATAAGCAGCAGCAGGGTAGGTTAGGTTATGTTAGGATTGGTGAAGTTAGGTTAGGTGAGGTTGGGGCAGGTTAGGTTAGGTTAGGTTATGACTAAGTTTGTTATGCTTAGTTGTTTTAGAAAAACACTACATTGGCTCTCATATTTGCTTCCATATTTTCTTTGCACTTTCAATTGTCTTGAATTGTGTATTTACTTTTGCCGGCATATTTGTTGACATATTTGTTAGCATATTTGCTCCCACTTTTTATATTTGCTTTGCTCCCACATTTCATCCCATATATGCTCCCACTTTTTGCTTCCCAATTTTTGCTCACAGTTTTTGCTCCCACATTCATCCCATATATGCTCCCACTTTTTGCCTCCCAATTTTTGCTCACAGTTTTTGCTCCCACATTTGCTCCCACTTTCGCTGACACTTTTTACCCCCACTTTTGCTCCCTCTTTTTGCATCTATATATGCTCCCACATTAATCTATTGTTGTTATTTCCAAGTTGTCTTTACTAGAAATTAGTTTATGCTTGACAGTTGATATGGAAGTATCAGTGACTAGGTATGGTAAGCCTTATGCATACTATAAAGGTTATTCATATATTGTGAAACGAAGCAATAAAAATGGAACTGTTATTTGGCGCTGTTCAAAGCAACGATCGAAACAGTGTCGAGGAATGCTTAAGACAAGAGAATTGGACATACTTTCTTCAAACAGTCATGATTGTAAACTTAATAATCATGCTAGTGTAAATGTAAGGAAAACTCAAACCGAAGCAAAAAACCAAGTCCAAGAAAAAAATAGTGCTGCTCAAGATAATATTAACCTCGGGTTTAATACACTACAACGCACTCATGCTGTTAGGGAGTTGTTTAATGAGAAACCTTTAAGACCTCCAGTAAAACCCATGATCAGACACACACACACATCTCAAAAGCCCTCAACTCTATCAGAGACAACATACCCCATCAAGAAGTTGGTTGGGGAAGATGAAAAGGATGATGATGGTGATAATAATAACATATTGTTAAAGCACTCTAGTACATCTAAAAAGAAGCTTTCAACACTATCAAATAGTACATCTAAAAAGAAGCTTTCAACACTATCAAAGGGAACTCAAACCATTGAACAGACTGTGGACACATGTGGAAATTATGATGGTAAAGATGACGAGGATGATGATGATCATTATGAAGATGATTATAATGATGAGGATGATAATGATGTTGATGGTGAAAATGATGGACTGCTTCCCGAGTATTTGAAACCATTCATAAAAAATAGCAAATGGAACGATCCTAATATATTAGTCGAACGTCTACAGCTCTTGCATGCCTGTAAACAGGCTGGTCATATTGGTTATGAGGAAGAGCTGTTAAAAATAGAAGATGAACTTCGTAAAGCTGGTATTATTGTGTAATTGGTCAACGTAGCAACACCCCCACCCCTAAAATAATGTTCAGCAAGTGTTATATTTAAAAACTGTAGCAGGCAAACATGAACAAAAAAGAGCTGTATTCTGTATGTGTGTGTGTGTGTGTGTGTGTGTGTGTGTGTGTATACCTATTGTAAAAATATATATATTTGAATTAAATTAATTAACACAATTTGTATATATTTCTTGTTTTTTTGCATGTTGACTGTATATTTGCTCAACCACTTTTTGGTTTTCCAATGCACATTTTTGATTTGTTATGATTTTTCCGTAGCATTACAGTTATCAGTCTTGTAAACTGAGTGATTAATATAGGTATAAAGGCATCTTAAAAAAATCACAAGCCTTACAGTTGTGACATATCACGTATATTATGTTACATGTTATCCTACATTCCACATAGGGCTCTCTGTTATTAACAGTGAACTCTGTTGTCATTAAAATAACTACTTGTAAAATAATTCCAGTGGCATATTCTGTTAGCAAATATCATATATTAAATATTTTCACGTCATAGAATGACAACTTGAAAATCATTTATTGTAGGAATACCTTTAATGGGACCACCAAACCTTCAAGTATGCAATACATATTGCAGATAGTGCTGTATTTTGGTCGGTAGTGCCTCAAGTGCTTACATTAAATAACAATACTGTAAACATATAAACATTTAATAAATCATAATTGTTTTTCAGTAAATATATATATACCTAATAAATATTTTCACACCATAGGATGACCATTTCAAGATCATTTATTGTAGGAATTGTAGGGATCTCCAGACCTTGAAGTAAACCATATTTGATATACATTCCACATAGCTACATAACCGACAGTACGTCATGGTATCAATCTCAGCCACCAGGCGCGCTCATTGTTTGTATTGCATTTCAGTTCCATTTGCATTTCTTGAAAATCACCCCCAAGCCAAAAAATGCATAGCAAGTTAGTGGAAACATGTTACACATCAATAATTTTAGAAGAGCTCTCAGGTATTGTATGATGATTTTTTTTAGAAGTGTATAACTGTTGACTAGCATTTACTGTTACACAAAATTATTTTTGGTAAACTCTACATAAGTATCCTAATTGTCTCTGGTATAATGTCTTGTTTAACAAACATGGTCACACGGTTTATCTATACGTTTAAGCCTCTGTTGTTTATGATGAAAAAAAATGATAAACAGCTAAACTCATTGGTCAATAGCCAACATAGTGGCCAAAATGTTTCCCTGATAGGTAACTCATGTTTGGTTAGTCAATTCTTATTGCAAAGCCAGTCAAGACCTAAAAATAGTATTAACACCATATCATTAAATAAATCAAACCATCTTAAGGTATTTATTAAATTGAATTGCATTTTAGGAACCTTGCACGCATCTTGCAACCTTCAAGAGGAATGTATAGACAGGAATTGTGAAAAGGAAACCGATAAATCAATCAACGTAGTGTTATGAACCTCAACGTAAGAAGTTATGAAAGTCTATGTGAGGGTGTGGTTTTTACAGCTGGACGCCTTTTCTGGCACCCACCTCAGAGACGAGTTTATGGGAGATGAAACTCAGCTATCATGTCGAATGTGGAGCTCCTAGTCTAGAATAAAGCCATGTTCAGGTATTTGTCTGCAGGGAGTGTGGGAAACGAAACAACAACTAAAAAAATATACACGCAAAGGGAATATTATGGAATTTTCGAGTATATGTTGTGAATTTAAAAAAAAAATGGTTAAATTTCATGGTTTGTAGACCTCTTGGCTAAATTTGGTAGAATTTGGTGAATTTTCATCAATATTCGGGTAATTTTATATAAATTTGAGCTAGTTCAAACCATTCTTTAATAATTCAATGGCATTTCAATAAATCTGGTAGTGATTTGTTGGATTTTGCTGAAATTTGGTGGAATTTGCTAAATTTGCGGTAAATTTTGTGGATTTTACAAAATTCTGGTCAATTTCAAGATAAATCTCAGATATTTAGATATTTTACAAATAACCTCTGTCACTGTGATGGCTGTATTAATGTGTGCCTTTGACTATGAAGGGTAGGAATGGTAAGGAGGTGGTTATGGACTTAAGTGCATAGTCATTTATATTTACTTTCAGATTGGGTGTTGTGGGAAAATCGAACACTCCTCTTGTTAGTTTTTCAAGTAAGTGTACTCCTTGCCTCCCTTAGAAGCCGCTAATGAGCTCTAAGCATTGGCAGTTTGCAAGCATCTCACTATTGTTAACATAGAATGCTCATTACTTGTTATTTCAAGTACATGTTGTCATGTAGGTAAGGAATTGATCCAAACATAACATGTTTCGATTTTCTTTGCACTTGTCTGTGGGCAAACATGGCATTTACCTGGAGTAAAAGTGGAAAACCACATGTGTTTGACGTTTAGAAAACTCGCCTCACCTCGCCCCAACTATTTGGGAATGGAAATAATATGTTTTTGTCTTACTTAGGGGCTTGGAAATCATGGTCATCATTCCCATGTACTGTAATTAGGGAAAATAATAAGGGGTCATGTACACTATTATTAGCTGAGTATCTAATACAATTTTGCATATCCCTAGGACCAGTATCGCATTATAATGGCATGCCATTTGTTACCGTCCTTAAAGCCAGTGATTTAAAACAAAAGAGGTGTTTATTTTCCACCACCCCCAAACAAGGGCTTTCATCTAGTGTAATGTAGGTCGACGACCATGGAGCCCCAGCTGAATCCGTCATTGTTCCCACTGACTTGTGCTAGGCTCCTGTCTGTCTTCTTTCCTGTCGACCACACTTGGTCAACTCTTGTTCTCTACCGACTCCGACATTATTAGGCTATCCAAGGCTTAGGGAGTCTCTTTATTTTCCGACTTAATTGACCCTTGTTTATTTTTCTGATACCCTCCTTGTGTGAGGAGGCAGCCTTCTTTTTATTTTTATGTTATTTCCTGCCTATTGCACAAGCCACACTAAAGGTAGGGTGTATGTAGCCCCACCACTTGTGGTGCACCCTGGATATGCCTACACCCTCAGGGGCTTACGGCTGATGAGTTTGGAAGTTTGCGACCACAAGGGATTCCTGAGCTGGGCCCAGTTTTCCTCCTTTTATCGATTACCTCTGGAGCGGGACTCTCTCCTCTTTTACTTTCATATCTACCTTTTATGGCTCTCCTTCCTTTCAAGTTCATCAATCCACATTCTTGAGGGTTGAGGGGCATTATTTATTCCTTCTGTCCTTTATTTGTCCTGTTATCCTTTTGTCTTACATTTCATTTTTCTAGTTATAAGTGTGTAGTTAGTTTTAGTTATAGTTTACATTTAATTTTATTTTCACCATCAGCCAAACAATTAGGGGTCGATAGGACAGCTTGGTGGTCAAGTTTATAGAACGCTTGTCTTTTGTTTGAAACAACACCATGTTGATTTCCCGGCTGGGTCAAGAATTGTATACTTTGTTCACTTATTTCTCATGGCTTTGAAACTGGCTGCCTGTAACGTGATCATTATTAACTTTAACTTCAGTGTACGGTGTAGGATTGGAAAGGAGGCAGCCATGGCTTCTGAATTACAACTATGTTAGCGTTTGTCTAAAGTATAAATAAAAAGAGAGTTCAAACATCATGTAGGACATAAACTATTTTTAAATTCAGAATAAATAAAAAGAGAGTTCAAACATCATGTAGGACATAAACTATTTTTAAATTCAGATTTGTGTTTCACAGTAAACACAATCATTCTCCGTTTAAAACAACCCATACATTTCTTTTTCTAACATGATAGCTTATAGGTGGGCATTGCTATAGCTTACATGTAGTAGGGTCAACAGCTAAGGATTCAATTTCAATTACCTATACCTCTCATGGTATGGCTCTTAGTCAATTCGTTAAACTACATTTTTTTTTTTTTTTTTTTTTTTTTAAACACCCACTGTCCAACGTCCATTTAATTAATCATTTGGACTTCTTCTTCTTCTTCTTCTTCTTCTTCTTCTTCTCCACCTTCTTCGGCATCCATACGATCTTCACCCCCCACACTCTCTTCCTCCAGCGGTGGAAAATCGAGCAGCTCGATACTGTCGGAGTCGATTGATTCCAGCCGCTGAATGATCACCCCCAATATGTGGGGGGTTACGCCATCCGCTGTCAACTCTCTACAATGCTGGCGGTCTCGAATTATTTCCAATAACTCGCAATTATACATGTCCTGCTGAAGATTGCTAAGCCCGTTGAACCAAACGTCCTCTTCCACTTTGAACGCGCTCACTGCGAAGTTTAGCCCCAGCCTCTCTGATTGTTCTCTCAGAGATTTTATCTCATAGAGCTGCTGGAGCTTAACTAAAAGATTTCCATACATGGTCATGTTGATTGTTAACTGAGTTGCTTTGAAACTAAGTGTTACTTCATAGCTATGTGCTCTTATATATTGCGAATATCAAACTGCAAAAAGCTATTTTAAACATTTTCACATGGAGCTCTGGGAACCGACATCCAATCTCGTTCTCGCATTAAAAATTACAGACTTGACTAATGACATCTGGGAATCTAAAAACAAACAGATCGAAATTCATTTCACACACTCAAAGTTATACATGTCATATAAAACACTTTAACCAGATTGAGATCATGAAGCAAGCCAGAACACAAAAAATGTTAACATCATTTAAATTAAACAGACATAACATAGCGAGAAGGAGTAACACAACTCCACTCCCACGCTGTGGTAATATATGTCGTACTTAAACAGAGTGTCGCATTACAACATCTGATTACTTATTTAGCTTGCGCTAGCAAAAACTTTAACGACAACCATGCACTACATGCGCTGGCTACTCTCATGGCTTGCCGCACGGCGCGAGCAAAAACGGAACAGCTGCACACCACATGTCTGGTAGCGATCCGGCTATGTCGAGTGCCTCACCGTACACTCTCATTCAAAAGTTATGACACACAAGACTCTCTACACTTCCTTGGGAAATTACCAAAATATAATTCAATAATCAATCAATACTTAATAACCATGATACACAGGCTGCCCCGGGAATTAAATAACAAAACACAGAATCGAACCAAGAAACTCCCCTGTAGGAGTGGAAGAGGAGTCTGAATTTCGAGTTACCATCCTAATAAACAACCCCCATGCCGTCAACACCCATTAACTTTTTATCACAATCACATAAACAAGCCAAAAGGTCAACCCCTTCCCACGCTAACACGTGCAGTGCACATGCCCCGCTCCTGGACCACGTGGTCGCTCTAAGGACCCATGACGTCATCAGGATTACGCAATTTCTGGTCATGATGATGCAATATTTGGAGTGTAGCAAACGCTTACTACTGAAGTCCAAGTCAAGCTGGTCGTCCCTAGGTGAGTATTTTATGTCCGATACTGAGGTGGCTATGTCTCCTATCAGACGGGTTAATTCTCCCCTACAGGTCTGGCTTCGTTGACTGTAACGCATAGTGGGTGTAACCTATCCGACATTAAGGGCAAGCTATTCCCTAAAGGATCTCAATGTTTGCCCGCGTTACGTCATCGTCGTCTGACCTTCCCTCTTTCTGAACGTCCGTGAAGCTTTGTAATATCTGTCCATGCCGTCTTCGGCTTTGCCCTCTGTGACTCCTCGTGATTTTTTACGAGTGTCCTTACCAGTATGTTCTCAGATCCTCTATTTATATATCTTCTGAGGGGTAGTGTAATTAATGTACAATTAATGTGTAATTGTGTATTTGCTGTGTATCTGTGTTTATTTGTGTTCGTGTAAACGATTGTGGGGCATTTTAATAAGTGCATAGACTGCATAGACACGCTATTGCTCAATCAGATTCTCCACGCTATTTTTTTTCTCTGTATTCGTAGAAATGTTAGTGGGATTCTTGGGTGTATAAGGTATTGTTAGCGAGGTCCGCAGGGGAGTTATTTGTTAACAGGGTGTACCGTGTAGGTTTGGAAGGGTATAGCATCGTAGGACTCTGTAATTCTCTTTGGCCTAGAGTCGGTTATGCTTTGGGGATGTTTTTTAATTACTGGATAGGGTTGGTTTTCCCCCGGGTGTTTGTAATTCAAATATCGCATGCAGGTATAATACTGATAAAACCCTGTGTTTGTTGGTGGGATGCACATACGTCCCGTTGGATTTTGAGCGTGCATGTCAGTCGCTCAATTTAGGGAATGGGTTTGTGTCGGTTTAATAATTTTATAATTGTATCATGCAGGAACTATTACTGAAAATATGTTTGTGTCTGTGGCCGACATTTATATTTACATATAAGTCTACCAGCGTCTGTTAATTGTTGTCTGATCACCCCATATACTCAGGTGTGAGCCGCGTGCCTTTGGGGTGCAGCAAAACCCTTATTTTTAACCTCATGAACGCCTCACAACGATTGTGTATTGTAGTGAGATATTGGGGTAGGATTTTGATGGGATATGTGATGTGGATCTTTTTCCTACATGGTGTCTTGGGGAAAATGTATGTATTATATTAATGTGTGCCTTTTTCCTTGGTGCCTTTTACCTGGTGACCGTTCTCACTTGGTCCTACCGTGCTTTCTTCGCTCACTGCCGTTATTTGAATATTTTCTCACTGGGCATCTGTATTCTCGATGAGTGCCTCATGGCGAATAATGTCTACTATACTCAATTGCTCACTGGAGCTGTGTAACTACTATCCTCATTGTCATTAAAATATAGTATAATATCCGGTAGCGTCATTGCGCTTCTTTCACTCTTTACTGTATAATGGCTCTGTTTTACCATTCATGGTTACCCCTATTTTATAAAGGATATCTGTGGGGGGGGGGGGTGCGCTTTGCGCCCTGCCTATATGGTTGCTATAATACTTATGTACCTTTTATGCGCTTAACGCTCTGTGGCCTGTGTATCTGGCCTGTGGATAGCCTTGACTTTTATCTGTATGCCTGTATATAATCAGTGCCTCCGCACCGGTATGTATGCCAATTTACTATTTACGCTATTTATGCCCTTGCTAGCGTCTTTGTTGGCGCTATAATGGGGGTTAACATCCCTGTATTCCATAAATATGGACGTCCCTGAAAATGGGAGGTGTATTATTTATCATTGGGCGCTGTGTTTATCCGCCCTTGTATTCAATTATCTGTGCCGTCTATGCGACTTTATAGCGACCGCACTATGTGTTGAGCGTGTATGGCGGGAGACGGCCAAGGCCTTCAGCGCATATCATGGCTTCCGCACGAGCTCGCTTGTTGGGCCTGCTGTCGGAGTGCGTCATATTATCGGAGTCGGCCTTATCTGCGCGCGTGTAACGGTGCCCATTAACATGCAGTGTCAGTAGTTACTTTCGCAGCCGGCTTCTGCATGTCTGTTTAGAGTAATGATTTGAGCGGCTTAAAGCAATGTGCCCATTTTAGTTCATGTCGGACTTGTAGGTATCCTAGTGGAGATGTAGTAATCTATTAATATTACTAGGAAGCCGTGTAATTATGTAAGTGTGCAGTGTTGCAATTGTTTGCCTTCCGTGAGCCTGTTGGTTTATTGTCAGCAATTCTGTGTGATGTTTTTGTTTGTGTTTCCGTAGGCTGTAATTCGTTCTGGTATGTGTTAAGTCTTGGCAGTCTAAGAATTTGTTATTATACATTGCGTTCGAGCGCTTGCGTTTCAATTGCACCAACCTGTTTACGCTATCCCAATCCTCGTTGGGAAATGACAACGACATTTTTTTTTGCGGTGTTGTTCATATTTCACCATGTATCGGCTTAAAATGTGCCATCATGCTAGAAAAATTATGTCTATGTTTCGTCTAGACCTCCCTTTTCTAGGTATTGTACCCCTGGTGTCAGTTTACCAATTTGTACTCTTTTATAGATGCTTTGGGCCTGTTACCTGGTGTTACTTCTGTTTCCCAGTTTAAATACTTGTATTTTGCCTACCATGTGGGCATTCGAGACGTGGCGTTCCCAACTTCTTGCCAACTGATGGGTTTACCCGAATATGTTCCTATTTTATGCTTGGATTGTCACTTAGCGTTGTACCGCTGGTGTCCGGAGTTTAGAAAATTTTCCCGGTCTAGAGAATTGTGCATTTAGGGCTGACTGATTTTCAGTCGGTCGTCATTTTCGACTACTCGGCCTTGTAACCATCTGTGAGCCTATCTTAATTGTATGACGTTTCAAAGCCGTCCTTAGTGTATCCGTGTGTGTCTGAGAAGGGTCAATACCGTCTATTTTCAGTCGGTCGACTGTTGCCCTTTTATGTATGTATGCTGATCGCCTCACGGGTCATCCGTGCTTACTTAGTCCTCCGGACCTCTGATCATGTGTATTTCTCGTGAGCCCTATATCTCTGCATGTGTTAACGAGTGTCATGGTGTGTGTCTGTATCGGGCCTCCAGTAGTGTGCTTCGTAGCAAGGTTTCTTTGGCTAACTTACCTCTTGCTACGCCCTTGTTCCCTGTTTTAATGTGTGTATAGTGCCAGCCGCCGTGCCTTTACCTGGTATCCATGGTTCGAGTCCTAGGCATGGCTTTCTTTTCAACAATTAGCGTCCTGTCCCTATTAACTGTTTATGTGCAGCCCTGTGGGATATATATGAGATTCTTCTGCACCCTACTCCACTTTTGTTCATAAATTGGATACCCTGTCTGTATTGCTGAGTTTCAATGCCATGTGGGCTGTACGCGACCATGTATTGTGTAGGCTTTGTGGAGTCTTCATGTGTACAAAATGGTGTGAATGATTACGTTTAACTGTCTTACCCCTGAGAGTGCTGCTAAG
This sequence comes from Meconema thalassinum, assembly GCA_946902985.2. Lineage (NCBI taxonomy): Eukaryota > Metazoa > Arthropoda > Insecta > Orthoptera > Tettigoniidae > Meconema > Meconema thalassinum. Next base: position 209,149,153 of record OX336395.1, read on the forward strand.
CCTTGCTAGCTATCTCTCCTTCGATTGTGCTCGTGCGCCGAGTTTTTCGCTGACGCGTACATAGCTCAAGTTATCGGGTTGTAGCAAGCAACCTTGACAGCCTAGTCGTTTGCATGTTTATAATCCTACCGTGTAGAACAATCACCTCTGTGATATGGCCCATCTGATTGTGTTAGCCTGTCTAATATAAGAGTAAAAGAACCTACCATTAATTAAATGCAATTTCCCCTGACGTTCCCTGATATGACGTCTGCTACTGTAATGGTTTTTTTAAATTTCTTTGTAAAAGAACCTACTGCTACACACGTTTGTGTTGTGAATGACATTGAGTATCTAACATCTGAAATTCCTGATATGCATATAACATACATACATAAACACTTGTAAATACAGAATGTTTTTCCTGCCTGCTATTGACATCACACGTTACATAGATATGTCCGTCTTGTGGACCCCTGTAAGGGTTTGGCAGTGGTGATGTATAGGTTATGTGCGTGCGGCCCAGTGTATTGTCAAATGACGTGTAATTGTTCGGCGCTAACTTGCCGTATGTGTAAGTGTTTGTCTCCTTATGGGTCCTTGGTTCGATTCCTGTCGCGAGGCTTGTTTAAACTTAAGGCCGTGAACATTTCCGTTGCTCTAAACCGGAGCTGCCCACTCAGGCGAATAAGTCCCCTATAATTTGTCTTCCTGTAAACTTTGCTAGTATAGTCATTGTCCTCGATACATTTTGATTAACGGTAGAAATACGTATACGATATACATATATGAACCCTGTGGCTCTTTAAGTTTACTTCCATAGGCCTGTATTTTGGAATCTTCGTCCGGAAGCCTTTATATTTACTGGACCCTTATTTTGAATACTATAAGTGCCGTATCCCCGTATATGGATAGGATGAGTTATGTATAAACCTGTAACTATGTTGTACGTGGAGCGTCGCCTGTGTTAATGTCTACTGTTCGTGTCTTAACTCTGGAATTACCCCTAAATGGTGGCTGTACTCTGGCAGGGGTGTCTTTAACAGGGTGATTGTGGGTCCAACCCTTAACTGTATTAACATAATTGTTTAAATGTATAGTATATGTTTGTGTGCGTGCTGTTGATTTTGGCAAACGACAAGCGGCAATTTACTGTATTAGCTTGCTGCCCTGGATATTTCAAGCTGTATGTGCGAAATGCCTCGCTGGGCTACTCACCCTCCTCTAGCGACTAAGCGCTATCGCTCGCCGGGGTGATTGTGTTCGGCCTGTGATGAAGGCGTAAGTCTCCGGTAACCACTTAGACGCTTCTTTACTGCCTCCTGTGGGTGTTCTCAAGAGGGTGAGTTTGGGCTTTCGTGTACTGTTCTCCCCCCTTGTCGAATGATGTGTCCTTGTAAGTGGGGGTGTTCTCGCGCGCTGCGGTGTACCGTAATTGTCTATGGGGATGTATGTCCCTCTGTTTGGATAGCCCGTGGGGGTAGGAAGCAAAGTTTTCCTCTTTCCCCGTGTACTTTTTCCATGAACGGGCGATGTGTGCTGAGGTATGTGGACTATATTCGGACGGTTTTGATTCAACACCCTTCGATGTGTCTGGCCTGAGAGGGTAGGTGCCAGTATCCGCCTGCGTTCTGGCATAATTGCCCTTTGAACCTGCACTAAGGATCGTGTAATTGTTTGTGGCTGTATTGTGTTGCAGGCTGGAGTGGCTGGCTCCTGTTTTAGGGCCACGGCATCCTCCTTCCCCTTTGTGTTGTGATGTGTAGAAATGGACATCTGTGAGAATTTTTCTGTTAATGTGTCGATGTCAACATTGTGTTTCGTGGGCTTTCCTGCCGCTAACTCGATTATGACATTGCTAGCCGGCAATTCTGTATATGCTTCCCAGATTTCCGCATATTGCTGGATAATAGCTCTTGCCTGCTCGGCTACCCTTGTGCCGTATGTGTTTATGTGGACGTGTTGTTCCCTAAGCTTATGGTACTCTTGAAACATGGCATCATGCTGCAAATGCAGGCGCCAGTGTGAACGGTTTAACTGTGCCCTTATTGTAGGGATTCTGGCCCTGATTTTGTTTTTCTTGGCCATGCTCCGTGGCCGGACAAGTGCCTTGAGGATCCTCATGTACTGGGAGTGTAGGAGCTCCTGGTATCTCCTTAGGTAGTCCTGATTTACTGAGATCCTCTTGTGCCATTCTATGAGATCCTGATACCCTGCGATGCTTTTAAGCATGGTCAGGTGGTAAAATGGAGCCATTTTGTATGTAAGTTGGTTAATGAAATGGTATATAAGTGTTAGGGTATTAAATATAGAAGTGTAAGCTGGGGGTCTTGTAGTAATAACGTACTAAGCTTACTCAAAAAAAATCCTTTAACTCGTGGCTCTTAATCTGGTCTTATGCCCTGTTTCGATAGCTTCCTTGGGGGACTAGACAAAATTTCCCTAAACTACCTTGCTTTCAAATGTATCAGTATTCCGCTCGCTGTTTTGCCAGAGATTTTGCTGCGAGTACTCTATGGGGTGGGTGGGAGGGCGAATATGAAGTATATATTCATATATAAGAAAAAAATTCCTGAAAATTATTTCCCTATTTCGCTTGGCTGTATCAGGTAGTGGAATCAATAGTCTCGGGGCTCACTGTGTAATTCCCTGCCGAAATGGAGACTACCAGCGCCTCTACCACTTTTGTTCAGACCTGAAATGAGGGTAGGCTGAACAAGGGTGTAAGTGGTGGAATTTTGAGTGTGTTGTCCAAACGGGGCGAGTTTCCACAAAGGTGCAGGAACTCCGAGTAAGAGTATGTGAAAGAGTGTTGGGGGAGTTTCGGAGAGCTCTATTAAATAGGGGAGCGTTATCAAAGGGGTGCACGATCGAGAATGGGCTGTTAACTTACAGGATAAACGCTGAATGCGAGCTATTCACTAATCGCTGAGCGCGCACGTTACGATCGGCAGTCTGAGCACTTCAAGGTTACTACAATTCGAATTGCATGCACAGCAATTATATAACTAATGATGGACACTGGCAATTCAGGATATCAGGTGGGGAAGTGAGAGGTGAAGCAAAAGTGTAATAATAATTGTCTGCAATTGTATGTGATCAGTGTAGATTCTGGTTTATTGATAGCAGAGTGTTAGAGTTTGTTCCTCTAATTTAGGAACGTGTAGACAATGTTAGAAATACAGTCAGTGTTTGGGTGTCAAATTGGGAAGGAATGTAAATTACAAGTTTAGGATTCTGAGTCACACTTACCCCTGGCAGGACGTCACAATGTAGATGGGCTAGGCCTTCGGCAAACAACAGACAATTGGTCCCGTGAGGATGCCTTTCTTATCTTTTGGAAGTGCTGACTTGGTGTTTCTTCACTTGTGTTGATGTCCCAGTTAGTTTCAGTGTAGCAGTGTGTAAATGACGCAAGCCTTAGGCAACAGCTGAGGTTTACACTCTGCCGGCTATGTGTAACTGAAGTGTGGGTCGGTTGCTGTTGTTGTCTCCAGCTTGAGAGTAGATTTGGGGTAGAAGAGGGTGTGAGATGTTGGGATTGAAGTGTAGTCGTGTTAATAGGATTTGTAGTTGGATGCTTAGTTGTGTAGCCGCTTGCAGGTTCAGGGGCGTGTGGCCATATCTCTCTTTTGGGGTGTAAGGTCCTAAGGGTGAAGGCTTCCTTGGGCCTTAACATTACTGTCTTTTGTGGGCATGGGTGTCCAATAAAATGGATTTATATTTGCCAAGCTCCTCTGACGTATAATCATGGGAAGAGGGTGTTACGAGAGAATAGAAGTTTTAACAGTCCTGGCGTTAATTTATAGTTGTTCTTTTTAATGACAGGTTTAGTACGAGCAAATTTAATGGATGAATCACCAATTTTAAAACTATCATCCTCATAGCGAACACCATATGTGGTATCTGTGTTTCCAATAAATATATCGGTGAAATAGGGTTCCAGTGTTGATCCATAATATTTTATTAAAATGTTTTTCAGTTGAGCTTTATGTTGAGGGGTGGCCAAGAGTTGTGAAAACGGGGACGATCTGGAAGGGCAAGGTATTTCGACCATGGCCAAGGATTTCTTTTTTCTCAAAAACTCTGCAAGGTGGGAGGATTTTTTTTGAGGCGTAAACACTTGTTCCTCTTCTTCATCCTCAACCTCGCTAACACTAGTCAAACCTTCATGTTCCTCTTTCTCTTCCTCTTCCACAGGGTCCCCGTGTATCGTCTGCGTGGCTTGTGAAACAGTGGGTGGCGGTTCACATGGCTTTAAAGAGGAAGTAAGCATGGCTTTTAGCGGAGGTGCTAAATGTTTTTGAATAAACAAAGCATGATCCGCATGTGATCGTTTCAATTGACGAAACTTTTGGCGAATAGTATTTTCTGCTCTAATAATATGCTTTTTCAATTGACTCTCTGCTAACGCCATGGTGTCTTGACAAATGACTTGAGAGGGAATGAGACAGTGGCTTAAATAGCAATAAAATGATCAAACCCTAAGCGATAACATCCTTGGTTGAGTTCACTTTGTTTGTCAATGACGAAACATGCATGACGTTGAGTATTCCAGCACTTGGCACACAATTCAGTAAACATTTGATAGGTCATATCCGAATTCACATGTTCATTATAAATGTGACGACTATTCCTCTCGTCCTGTCGAAATAAAACAATGACATTGGCATTGTCACGAATCAACTGTTTGGACATTTTAGAATATGTTTGTCCAAGATAGAAGCAATCGATATGCTTGTGACGACCAATGCTGAAATAGCTTTGAATGATGCCTTGGCGTGGATACATCATCGAAAATCATGAGTGAATCAGCCTTTACCTCATCCGGGGCAATATATAAAACAAAGTGTCCTGACTGACTGACTGGCTCACTGACTCATCATCGCCCAGCCAAAACTATTAAAGTTAGAAACATGCGATATGTTCGTTGTAAGTCAAAAACACCCACTAAGAAGGGATTTTGGGATATTCAGATACAAAAGGGGTCTTAAGGGGGTAGACCTGCATTCCATTGAATAACAATATCTCCCGATTGGTTTCATTGGGGAATGTGATACTCGGCATATAAACTCTTCATAAAAAATAAGAAGATAAGTGTCTGAGGGTTTTTTGATATGGTGTATATTATGAGGTTAAAGGGATAAAAAGTGTGGGTTGAAGGATTCCTAACGGAGCGTGTATCTCTTAAACGACATAGGCGAGGTGTTTGAAACTCAGCGCAAATAAATCAGCTTAAAAATAAGTAAAAAGATGTTCGACCGTTTTTTCATAAATCCAATTTAAGGGGCCCATGGGGAGGGATGAAATTCTGGGGGGTGAAAACAGGAAAGAAAGTGTCCTAACTGATTGACTGACTCACTCACTCATCAAACTCAGGGGGAAAAACCGCTTAAAAATAAGTAAATAGGTGTTCGACATTTTTTTTCATAAATCCAATTTAAGGGGTCATGGGGAGGGGTGACATTCTGAAAAAAAAAATGTAAATAAAAATTAATGACTCACTCACTCATCATCGCCCAGCCAACATTATTGAAGTTAGAAACATGAAATTTTGGGGATATGTTCGTTGTATGTCAAAACCGTCCTCTGTGGAAGGATTTTCGAATATTCACTTTCTAATGGGGTCTTAAGGGGGTTAATCCTGCATTTCATTGAATAAAAATATCTCACGAGTGGTTTCATTAGTGGATGTGATACTCGGCATATAAAATAATCATTAACAATAAGCAGACATATGTCTAAGGGTTTTTCGATGTGATGTATATTATAAGGTGAAAGGGGTGAAAAGTGGGGGTTGAAGGAAACCTAACGGAGCGTGTATCTCTTAAACGACATAGGCGATATGTTTGAAACCCAGTGGAATAAATCAGCTTAAACAAAAGTAAATAGGTGTTCGACCGATTTTTCATAAATTCAATTTAAGGGGCCAATGGGGTTGGGTGAAATTCTGGAGAAAAAAGGAGAGAATGTGTCCTAACTGACTGACTCACTCACTCATCAAACTCAGGGAAAAATACAGCTTAAAAATAAGTTAATAAGTGTTCGAGCGTTTTTTTTTTCATAAATCCAATTCAAGAGGCCCATGGGGAGGGGTGAAATTCTGGTGAAAAAAAATTGAAAGAAAATATCCTGACTGACTCACTCATCATCGCCCAGCCAATATTATTGAAGTTAGAAACATGAAATGTTGGGGTTACGTTTGCTGTATGTCGAAAACGTCCACTAAGGAAGGATTTTTGGATATTCAGGTTCTAAAGGGGTGTTAAGGGGGTAGACCTGCATTTAATTGAATAACAATATCTCCCGATTGGTTTTATTGGGGAATGTGATACTCAGCATATAAACTCATCAATAAGAATAAGAAGACATGTCTCTGAGGAATTTTGGACGTGGTGTATATTATGAGGTGAATAAGAGAAAAGTGGAGGTTGAGGGATTCCTAACGGAGCAAGTATCTCTTAAACAATAGAGGCAAAATTATGAAACCCGGGGGAGTGGGGGGATAATCATCTTGAAAAATAAGTCAATGTGTGTTTGACCGTTTTTCATTAATCCAATTTAAGGAGCCCATGGGGAGGGGTGTAATTCTGGGGAAAGAAGTCCACTAAGGAAGGATTTTTGGTTATTCACTCATCATCCTTCAGCCAAACCTATTGCAGTTAGAAACATGAAATTTTGGGGATATATTCGTTGTATGTCGAAAACGTCCACTAAGGATGGCTTTTTGGATATTCATGTTCTAAAGGGGTGTTAAGGGGGTTAAACTTGCATTTCATTGAATAACAATATCTCACGAATTGTTTCATTTGGGGATGTGATATTCGACACATAAACTAATCACTAAAAATAAGCAGACATGTGTCTTAAGTGTTTATCGATGTGGTGTATATCATGAGGTGAAAGGGGTGATAATTGGGGGTTGAAGGATTCTTAACGGAGCGTGTATCTCTTAAACGACATAGGCGAGAAGTTTTTAATTCATCGGAAAAAAATCAGCTTAAAAATAAGTAAATAGGTGTTCGACTGTTTTATCGTAAATCCAATTTAAGGGGCCCATGGGGAGGGGTGAAACTATGGAAAAAAACAGGCTCACTCACTCACTCATCAAACTCAGGGGTAAAAACAGCTTTAAAATAAGTAAATAGGTGTTGGAAAGTTTCTTTTATCATTCCAATTTAAGGGACTCATTGGGAGGGGTGAAATTCTGAAAAATAAATGAAAGAAAATGTCCTTACTGACTCACTCACTCATCATCGTCAAGCCGAAATTATTGAAGCTAGAAACATGACATTTTGGGGATATGTTCGATGTATGTCGAAAACATCCATTAAGGAAACATTTTGGATATGCAGGTTCTAAATGGGTGTTAAGGGGGTAAACGTGCATTTCATTAAATAACAATATCTCACGAGTGGTTTCATTTTGGGATGTGATACTTGCCACATAAACTGATCATTAAAAATAAGTTGACACGTGTCTTATGATTTTTCGATGAGGTGAAAGGGATGAAAAGTGGGGGTTGAAAGATTCCTAACGGAGCGTGTATCTCTTAAACGACATAGGCGAGGAGTTTAAAACTCAAAGGAAAACAATCAGCTTAAAAATAAATAAATAAATAAATTAATTAATTAACAAATAGGGGTTCTACGGATTTTTCATAAATGCAATTTAAGGGGCCCATGGGGAGGGGTGAAATTCTGGAAGAAAATCGTCCACTAAGAAAGGATATTTGGATATTCACTCTCATCGACCGACCAAAACTATTAAAGTTAGAAGAATGAAATGTTGGGGATTTGTTTGTTGTGTGTCCAAAACGACTACTAAGGAGGGATTTTCGGATATTTAGGTCCTAATGGGGTGTTAAAGGCGTTAAACCTGTATTTCATTGAATAACAATATGATACGACTATGACGCTAGGGAAGACGCGGGTACCTGCTAGTAACCCATATTTTCAGTTTGTAATCCAGGCATGACTTGATCCAGAAACACGTAGAGGGGTTGGTAGAGAGATTTTGCAAATATATAAATATTTTGAAAACGCAGACCATTGGGTGCTGTGATGACCGTCAGCAAAAGATTGGTCTTTCCAAAGCCGGAAGGTCCCACAATGATGCAGCGAATGGAAGATGGAAACAGTGAACCATGGCGTTGTTCACGTGATGTGGGATAGAGATGGGAAACCATGTCCCCCACTGGGAGTGACTCTTGCTGCTTAATAATCTTCATATCAACTAAGGCTTAGAGAGGCTAGCAGACTGTCTATATACTGAACCCATCTGCAATTGGTTCAAGCGTCGAATCCATATATTTATTTGCAAAAGAAGAGAGGAAATAATACAGTCTTTGGAATGACTTGGAAAGATTTTAAGAAGTGGGCTGTTATAATGTGGCGCAAGAATGGGTGACCACGAGTCATGCGGACGTGAGATCATGCTTGACGCATCGATAAGGAGCTGGCTCATGATTATTAATAGAACGAGAAAAACTTTCTATGACGAGTAAGAGAGAAGAAGTTTCGGAAATAGACCTTATTCAGCTGGAAAATGACAACCTCGCAATGGCGCAAGAAGAGAAATAATTAGAATTAAGCCATTTGCGAGCATTTAATTAATGAAAGAAAAACATCATTGTTGATCATTCTGGAATTGAGATTTTTGTGTGGGGAAAAAGTTTATAATATTTACACATGAAAGAACTGCGGACGTAGCATGACGTAGTTAGTAATTCTCCGAGACCAGAGTTGGTAGGGATGGAAAAATAAACCTCAACACCCACGTATCTGAGGAGCCAAATTATTTAATATCTTGGAATCGTGTGATCGATTTTTATGATCAAAGAAACTAGTTTGCGTTTAAAACAGGAGCTTTCCAGAGATATATTTTTCAAAATTATGCGACAATTACTTCAGAAGTTAGTGCTGGAGAAGACGCGGATTTGATATTTTTGCCGCCGATTTCGATATAAACCCTGGAGATGCCAGGAGGAGCATGCAGTTTACAACAGACCTCGTTAGGAGGTGCTGCATCACAGCAAATGCAGTTATTCCGAGAGCCCGAGAGTGGGCGTCCGGCTGTATCAAGTACATGCAGTTTCAGACAGCCCGAGGGGCGTCACTGTGTCACAACACCAGTCAGTTTACCAAGGGCGCGGGAGCGCATGGTACTGTTTCGCAGCAACAAATCAGTTTACCATTGACGCCGGAGAGCGTGGTACTGTGTCGCAAAGTACAACAAGTTATTTTAGTGAGCGCTTAGACCCTGCACGCAGGAACAATTATCGTTAAAGTTCACCAGTACAGTCAAAGTTTAGGCTGTGGACTTAAGAAATAACAGGCGATAGGTTCTCGAATATAATAATTCAGTTAAATAACCGACGCATTATAAGGTTTCGAGATACCCAAGGAAAGTAAAATAGACAGCCTATCTACGTTAAGGAACCCAAGCAGGGTAGAACGAAATAGTAACGCCTAGTGTTCCTGAAATCAAGGGGACTAGAGCACAAGACGTTAAAAATTAGGAATTGTAGTTCCAGGCTTTGTCTAGGAAGACAAAAGAACAGTTAAACATTGGGGAGTACTCCAATAAGCTGCGAATCAAAGTAAAAGAAATTAATACAAGGACATTACTAGGTCACCGATAAACAGTTCGAGCGATCGAAAAAGTAATACATCAAGGACAGACTTTTATTTAGACGGACAAGTTAGCGTCTAGCAAGATACGACGTCGTGCAGTAAAGTTATAGAAGCCGATAGTCAAACCCAGAATTAGAAGATCAGCCGTTCCAGGTTTAGTTCGATCGAGACTTTCCATCATCTCGTCATATTAAGAAGCAGACGTGCTATAGTGCAACCCTTGGAAACGGGAAAGGAAAAGAAATCACGTGTGTAAGGCGAATAATTAACGCCAGAGTGATACATTTTTATGTAATGTAAATGTAGTTAAATTTTTGAGTGTAATATTTTTAGTGAAATTGTATTGTGTTAAGTGAAAACGAATACAAAATGGTATTCATTATATTCCAAGTGATTGGGGTATATATTTTATGTGCCGTTAAGGAGGTGTCATTGAGTGTCAATATAACCATGAAAATGGCTTAAGAAAAAGTTGGTGGGCGAAAATGTTCCATCGCTGGAGAATTCGGTCGCTGACCGTACAGTCATGTTAGTAACTATTTCATTATTATGTGTTTGGGAAGATTTGCGTATAATCCTCATGAGTGAGAGTAGGTATATTTAATAACAGGTGAAAAAAATGATTGCGCGATCGGAACGATTAATTTAAGAGAAATATAATAAATATGTGAAAAATAAATGAATCCCTTGTGAAATGTATTCAGTAAAATATCAGTGTAAATGGTAAATGATATAAATATGAGAAAGCAAGTGTAATAATAATAATAATAATAATAATTATATAAATGAATGAATATTGTGATGAATTTTATATTGAAAGTGGTAGCTTCCGAGCTCCTTTAGATGAATTAATACATGTTATGAATACATGTTCCTTACGGTAAAAATGATTATTGTTAAGGGAGGAAGAGAAATATATGTTTTGAGATGTAGATCAAACGTTGATTTTGAATTTATTTAGTTCTTTGAAGGCAACTTGGCTAATTTATGTATGAGCGCCATGTAGCGCAATGAAGTAATTTGTCACGCTAGGAATGCGTTGAAATGCTCGGTAAAAGTAATTATGAGGGACAGTTAGTCGTGGTAAATGAACTGTTATAAGCCCTCAAAGTTGTGATAGTGATCACGAGGCATTGTGTGTTGTATGTTAAAAGGGTGCTATTTATGTTGTATTATGAGCGCTGGTAAAAGGCGAGGCCTACCCTAAGTCGCTAATGTTATAAGTCCTCCAATTTGGGATACTGCTCCCGAGGCATTTGAAAGGATCGAACTCAGAGTCGTCCGTGTTGAAGCCCCTTAATATTGGTTGTATTATTGAATTTTTACTTCCCGCTAATGAGGACACTTCATAATTATTATATACCGAAGCTAAGAGAATAGGTCTGTAGAACCTAAATATGTCGTTTTATGATTTGTATCGGAAGCCTTGTCATTCAGAGAATTGCATTTGAAACAGCTATATTGAAAGCTGATGTAGCCAGTCCCTTGAGAAAGCGAGACTCTGGTGGGCTCTCGTCTCTCCCTGCAATAAATCACGCCAAGTAGTTAAGATTGGACCCTTACCCTCTGGTAGTGCGGTAGGTTAGGACGGACTGTCTGAGTCATAATACACAGAAGTGTTTAAAGATTGTTTTAACGACCCGGTCTTTGAACCGAGGTCCCTTTATATCCATTATTATCGCTTGCAGAGTTCAGATCGCTGCTTTCTTATAATATAATGGTCCTTGAAGACATAATGATAAATCCCTAACTGTATTATTCTATAATTCAGTGATTCACGAGTTCTATTGAAGACATTAGATTCCGGGAGTAATCTTAAGTTTGACTTGTTCAGTAGTCTTCTATAGCTCGGGAGTACGCAAGTTTTTCCCAATCACGGTAGTGAGTTGGGAGCTTGAGTTGAGGGATGGTAACATATGAGCATTGTGAAAGCCCAAAATTAATTGATGATTAGCCATACTTTGGTAATTTTGATATTTATGATTAAAAAAAGATATACTCATATAAATAGTAAGTGATGTGTATTAAATTGATAACACAGTGTATGTAAACATTACCGAGCCGTTTGGAGCTCTTTATTTTAAAGAATGTAAATTGACACCATATGGAAGTGAAACTTAGTGGAAGTTTTGTTGGTTTTTGGAAAGCCAGTCATTATGATTTTGCAATTGTTTAATATGAATTCCTTGTTCAACTTTGGACAAGTGTGAAGTGGAATGTCAGTATTTTTATTTGTTTAATTTTTGTAGCGCCATATTTTTGGATAATTAAATGTTTTAATAGTAGGATTTGATTTTTGTTTATTTTTGGAAGTGTATCCTCTGCTTAATCCAAAGTGTGTAAGTCACAGAGTGGGAGAACAAACCATGAACCCCGATACTCCCCATTGAACATTGCTGGCAAACTGTGATTTGCATATTTCATTGTTGAATGGGCACAATACATGGAACCGAGTCTTGTCATAGAAACAGTAGACTCGTACTAGAGGTTGACGATGGATGTCTTAGGACGTGCATTGATTGCCAAATCTAGGTTAGTCCCCATACATGATCCTAAACAAGAAACAGATCCTGCTAATGAACACTATGTGGATAGGCAATGCACGAAACAGGGAGATTATGACTTTAAGGAAAAGCGGTTAACCCATGTGAAACATCCTCAAGTGTCTACAGACGTTAGTACAAAAAGTATGTGGATAACAAGGTGTATGAGATTTATGACAAAGTGCCTCAGGTTATGGTGAATGGCTATACCGCTAATCATCACCGCATTATTCACGTGGAAGACCCACAAGACGAAGGCGATGTCTGTATCAAACGTTACGTGACCTATGAAATGAATAGGCTTTATAAATTTATCCCATCCGTATTTTTAGTGTATCTGACAAATGAAAAACCTGTGAATGACAGAAACCATTTAGCGCTAGTCCATGACCAGCACCTGACCTATGTGCTTGCTTCGGATTTAAGCCACTATCGATTGGACTATGATGGAACCATTCACATGTAATACGCGATGCCTAATGAGAATCATTTACAATTAGAGATAAATGGTCATAGGATGTTGATCTATAACCATGAAATGGTCAATGCAGGTGACGAATTATCCTTTCATCTCATGTTGACATGGGATGAAAAGCGAACGGGAAAAACTATAAAAGATTTCCCACTTTATGTGGAATTGGAATATACAGCCATGAAATAACATCCTGACGTTAGATGTGACTTACACTTTCTTGTGAAAGGTTGTTGGTCATCATCATGGTGAAAGAAGGATATGTGGTGAGAATGACTAAAAATAAGACTCTGTCCTTGGCAAAGCCTGGGCTTAAGGCATTAGTGGACAAGCCCTTGGCAAATAAAAAAATTAAAAAATAATGTGTTGACCGTAAGGAAAGCCCTTCGAGCAGCACAGGGACATGTTTTTCCAAAACGTCAGGGACATTGCTTAAAACAAGGGCGAGTGATTCCCGTCCCCGAACGAGTGGAATTTTACCAGCTTTATTTGCTGGTCTGGCTGCTCTGGGTTCACTTTTGGGTGGTGCCAGTGCAGTGGCGAAGACCATTAAAGCCGCACAGAAGGGCAAGCAACAACTAAAAGCAAGCCAGCGATACAATGAAACCATGGAAGCGATTGCTATGGGGGCTAGAAATGCCAATTTAAAGTCAGCCTTTTATCAACAAGGATTTGAGATTTCACTAGGTTTATGAGATCACCTTTTGTCCGTGTGTCTGTCTGTGTGTGCGTGTGTGTGATTCGTGTGTATGTCCCCCCCCTAATAAAATCTAAACGGCTGCAGCGATTTCAATGAAACTTGGTAAGTTTAAAGCACTATTCTGGGCGACCCCGACCTTTCCCTTCAAATTTTGTTACGCCTCACCAATTAAACGTGGCGGCTGTGCGAAATATTTCACCAGCATTCAATATCTCCGTAACTATTACGGATATCACCGTGGAATTTTGTATGGTGATAAAGGAAACTACTAGAAGTACACTTATGTGAACTTTGAAAACCTGGTAGCTACAAAACCAACATGGCGGCCAACCGAAATTGTGACATTTATATAGACATTTCTCGCGATTTAACCAACCAAACGCAATGAAACTTGGTAGAGTATATGTTTATATACATTGTAATGCAACGACATCTAACTTCACTCAATTGTTTACATAACCTCAATATGGCGGCTGTGCGAAATATTTCACCGGCATTCTATATCTCTGAAACTATTACCGGTATCACCCTGAAATGTTGTACGGAGATAAAGGGCACTACTGGAAGTTCATCTCTGAGACTTAAACAAAACGGTTAATTACAAAACGAACATGGTGGCCAAGCGAAGTTGAAAAATTTTAAATAGACTTTTCTCGCGATTTAATGATCCAATCGCAATGAAACTTGGTACAGAAAATGTTTATACACCTTGTAATGCACTGGTATGTAATTAAGTTGAATTGTTTACATAAACTCAGAATGGCGGGTGAAAGTTTGAATAATGAACCTACGCAATAATTGTCCTTTAAAGGTACATGACTCTTTGGCCTATACATATAAAAAAGAAGAAGATTGTAGTTTTACGTGACCGTGAATCTGATGATTATGAGCCACGGGATATAAAGAATCGAACATGGCGACCATCCGGAATATTTAGACGGTTCTCAATATCTACGAATCTACTACATCAATCAAACTGATTTTGTATGTTCATAGGGGATATTACCATAAGTTCAACTATATGACTTTCAGTACCCTGGTCATCATAATTCCAACATGGCGGCGACGCAAAATATAAATATTCACATGGTCGTTTCTCGCAACTTAACCATCCAAGTGCAGTGAAACTTGGTACAGGAAATCCTAATACAAATATTAATGCACTGGCATCTAATTTATTTCAATTGTTTCCATAACCACAAGATGGCACCCGTGCGAAATTTTAAAATCTCGTTTTTACTTCTTGTGTCCTAATCATGTGATTGAAGTTTGAGTACTACACGTACACAATAATCTTCATGTAACAGTACGTAACTCTAAGCCCTACATATATAAAAGTCCAACATGGCGACCATCCGAAATATTTAGACGGTTCTCAATATGTACGAATCTATTACAGCAATCAAACTGAAATTTATTATGTTGATAGAGGCAATTAACATTAGTAGAATATATGAAACTAGGCCGTAGACTTCTTCACAGAACTACTTGTTTAACCTCAGCCATAGCAAGACATGCCCTGACTCATCACCAAGTGGAAAGCTATGCTAAACAACTAAAGCTTTCTCATTTTAGAGGTGCGTTTATGCGAAACCAATTACCACCACGACCATGGAAACAGGAATGTGCGGTTGTCAATTTGGATGATCACCGAGGACCAGGAACGCATTATGTAGCTTATGTCAAAGAGGGATCCACCGTATGGTACTTTGACAGTTTTAGGAATTTGCCTCCCGCCATGGAACTAGTGACCTATTTTAAAAACAGGATCAAGATATATTATAATGTGAAGCGTGAGCAAACGTATAACTGCCAACAGTGTGGACGTTAGTGTTTTTTTATATATATAAGACGCAGCATAAGCAAAAACGTCAACAGTATCTCGGCAGAAAATAAGACGTTTACACTGCATGGACGTGGACCAGAAGTCAGCCTAGACTGTCGAATTGAGTGAAAGACCTTATGGTTTAGGACTTGTTTCACTTGAAATGTACAATAGAATATACAACATACGTGAAAATGTGAACAATAAGTTTTACTATAATGATTCTGTGCTCACCCTGAACGCTGGTGGATATACGTGGATGATATTTATGAACACATTTATGTGGTGTTGGTCAATGAATATGGCTTAAAGTCCTTTCTCGTTGGAACACGCAAGTTTGAACTTGTAGGAAATACCAACACGCATCGCTGCAGTATTTTCTCCACATTCAAAATTGACTTTAAAACACGCCCCGATTCCATTAGTCCATTACTAGGATTTAAACCACGCATGTTAGAGCCCAACAAAACATGAATCAGACCATGAAGTGAAATTCATTGAGGACCATCATGTGTCAGTGACGTGTAATATTATTAGCCAAGTGTACACCAATCAAGAACCATCGCATTCTCTTTAACACTTTATTGTGACATCGCCTAATGGCTATATTATTCGTGAAAACCTCCAGTAATGATTTTTCATTCTGTGGCTGTCGATGTTATTAGTAAAATAATATTAAGATTGATCAATAGAGAGCAACAACTCATTCAACTAGATTCTACCACACCAGTGACCTACATGTTGGTGCTAAATCCACTATGAAGTTGATGTATAAGGCAACAACACCGTCTAGGAATGGTGTTAGTTGTTTGCCACGTGAATACAAGTTAACATCTAAGGACAAACAGATTTCACAGCATTTGGGTTACCACGTCAATCCCCATGATGAATTCTATCCTAGAGGTAGAGAACCACATCGAGGAGCAACCAGGGGTGGTAGGAATTGATCTCCATTCCTATCAAGCTAAAACACCTGGACTCAATAACAATGATGAAATTCAATTTGTTATCAACAACCAATATATCTACACCCTACCGCATGAAAGTGTAATTCAGATTGAAGGACGGCTTACCAAAGCCCATGGCTCTACACCCACCACATCCAAGTTAGCCAACCATGGTTTGGCCTTTCTGTTTTCTGAGGTGCGGTATGTTATTAACGATATCGTAGTGGATAGCACTCGAAATGTGGGTATTTCCAGTGTCATGAAACTATACCCCTCTTATAGTGAGGAAGAAGGTAAAACACTTTGCATGGCGGGTTGGTGTCCTGACTCAACCAATGACTCGATGGCACACACTGATGGGACCTTTACTGGATATTTACCTCTTAAACTGATTTTAGGCTTTGCCGAAGATCACCAGTACATTGTGGTCAACGCAAGGCAAGTGCATTATCTGGTGAGAGACAGGAGTGATAATTATGCACTCAAGGGAGCCGACAATGCACCCATAGATTCAAAAATTCAACTACAATGCATGCTATGGAAAGTGCCTCATGTGACCCTTGACGATAACAAAAAAAAACTGGACATACTCAAAATGGTAAAATGAGATATGCCTGTACCCTTCGAATTTAGAAGCTGGGCACTCCATGAGTACCCGCTATTGCCCACCACCAACACGCACAGTTGGTCTGTAAAAACAGGCCGCTATACAGAGAGACCTCTCTACATGATCGTGGGTTTTCAAACGAATCGCAAGTATCAACAAACCAAAGATGCCACGCAATTTGATCACCTGCAATTGAGAAATGCACGTATTTTCCTCAACGGAGCTGTGTTTCCCTATGAAGGACTGGATTTAGATTTTTCAAAAAATAAGTTTGGTCCCCTGTACGACTTGTTTTCTAAATTTAGATGGTCGTATTATCAAAAAGATGATAATAATGATGATAATTGTTGTTTTAAGGGGCCTAACATCTAGGTTATCGGCCCAAAGTATCAAAAAGAGAACAGCCCCATGCTGCTACCCCCAAGCGTTTAAGGCAAGGGCGCCACTGATTGTCTTTGACTGTTCTTACCTGGAAGAGTCTGTCAAGCCATCCAATATTGACATTCGACTAGATTTTGAAATGCATGATAATGTACCAGCCAATACGACGGCCTACGGTTTGATTATTCATCACAAACAAGTCAACTATTATCCACTGTCCAACCAAGTGACGAGTGAATAAATAACAGGTCAACCCACGTCAAGCCGCTCAGTCATGTCTTGCTTTAAATCATCAAGTTACGTCACACCAATGAATTTAAACTCTGAGGAACAACGTTTCAAGACCTTTGCAACGTGGCCTGTGCCTTTCATAAACCCTCAAGCCTTGGCGGCCTTGGATTCTTTTATTTAAAAACAAGAGATGAAGTGAAATGTGCCTTTTGTGCCATTACCATAGACCAATGGCAAGAGAGCGATAAACCCATGCAGGAACATCAGCGTTGGTCACCCGCCTGCTCCTACCTATGCAGAATGGAATTGGGAAATATACCATGTCAATCAAGCTATCCTTCACTCGTGCCTCTGGGTGATTAAAAACCAAGTTACGATACGTGTGGACCGTATGGTGTCAACGGTGCTTCGGTGAGCGGCTCACGGTCAAGAACGCCTAGTTTAGAGACATTGGGACATCATCGGTGTTATGGACGTTACAAACAAAAGAGACTACATTGTTGTATCAGTTGGTATCGTCCTTCTCCCAAAATGACAAAAGCCTGTTAGACGTGTTATAATAATAAAATGATGTAATAAAAACTTAGGTGGTTGTTCTTGTTATTCTTATTTTTCATGTCCCCCTGTCCTACTCTAACCTCAATTTTTTTGAAACTAGCATGGCAGGTAAATCCATGTCACGGTCACACTTTAGTGGTCGATCGTTTGTCAGTCGTCAGTTGAACTTGGTCCTGACAAGCGTCAACATGTTGCGCACACTCATTGTGGATTGACAAGGGTTTAAAATTGGTGACAACAAATTTATATTTAAACAAGTGTCCATTATCGATTGTTCCGCGTTTTGGATATCGCAAGCTACGCATTTGGTATTTAAACCGCCCCATGCTTTTGATTTGCTGTGTTAAAAAGACAGTAAACAAACCGAGTGGATTGAAAACCATAGGCAACTTGACTGGAATCAAGGAACCATTTCCTATAACTATTTCGACGTGGTTATGAAAGCACACTTGTCCTCGTCCAATGTGGTATTTGTGAAAGGTAATGAAAAACGTGAATGGTTGCAACCATTTTTTGCGCCTTACTGTCGATGTATCGATCTCATGGACTTGGGCTGTACCATCCCTGCAAAAACTCGTGGATATTTGTCCCTGTGGCAACATTACCCATTCAGCCCTAGCGCATGCGTGGCATCTCTTTCATTGGTTAACCACCCATGCCTGCTGGGAGTTGAACATAATTAAAACTCAAGATTTACCTGTGAATGACGCCAGTGTGATTTCTACAAGCGACGTGTAAACATCTACAGAACGTGATACCATGGAGAAAGGCAATGCTACGGACAAATCCATCGGCAAGTTCGTTGTGTGCAAAAAGAAACTAGACAGTTTTACCAAAGAGGAACTTTTGGCGCTCCCCAAGTCGTTCATTTATTATGTGGCCGCCAACGCGGTGAAAGAAATCTGGCAACATGTACCAAAATCATGGACTCAAGACCCTATGTTGAGTGAATTGCAACCCTGTACGGATTACGATCACCATAAGCAAGTGGCCATGGCAAAAATACCCTCTATGCGTCAGTGCGCAACTTGCCAGCTGGTGAAACTGTATCACGGTCATAAAAGTCAGTGTAAAGGCTTTGTTGAATGATTCCACGGGTGTCATGGCGAGAAAAAGCAACAACAACAAACACAAACATCGTCCACAGAGGAGGAAGAAAATCAAACCTTTTCACCAATGATGGGAAAGGATATGCCAGATCTGTACTGGCAATGGCGTCATTGACAAAGTGATTCAATACTTACCTTTCGAACTCATGAACTCCATCTTCCAGGTTATCGTTTTTGTGGCCCTGGAACTCATCTTGAAAAACATTTGCAGCGTCAAGATGGCGGCAATATAAAGCAAGCCACTGAGGTACCAATTGCTAGTGCTACCTCTGTACAAAATATTGTTCAATTTGGTTTCACCGTGTTTGAATAGATAATGGGAATCGATTTGCACACATACATGGCCACCACCTGCAATGTATATGGCTGATGACCTTGTAGTTAGGTCTAAAGGTTTTTCTTACATAAAAGTATAATGTTGCAAAATTTGGTCGAGATCAGATGATAAGATTGGTCGTAATTTGATTTAAGCTTTTAACATTTGGGTGGCCGCTATTACGTTTTCGTAGGTTTGGCCTCCAAAATGTATGTATATCGCACATTAGACTGTATATATTTTTCATGCACCGTAAGCCTTTATAATTTATTAAAGGGGTCTTCCTCTGGATGGGGACTTGACACAACAGTGAAGGTCAGTTTTATTTGACGTGTATTGTGTTTCGTCTACGAGGTTTTCAATTTTATTTTCACGTCAGGAATCACACGTTAGGTAAATTCAGTTTCAGAGCATATTTTAACTAATGATTTTTCTTTGTCGACAAACAGGTTGCAAGCCCCTAACCATTTCAACAGTAGCTCAATTGATTACGTCTTGTTAATAATACCGAACACCGTTAGAAGAATGGGTACTTCTGCTACTTTTATATATATATATAAATGACAATTTCCCGCACTCACCCATCCTACCTTACCGTGTTTGCTCTGGTCATACATACACACCAGCTTTCTCTCTATTCATACATTCACACCTGTCTTTGGGAACAAACACAACCACTTTATTTATTCCCAAAAGCACATTTTCGACATGCACACTTATCCCAAAAGACCTTTTTTAGTTTACCTTTTATAATTTACATTCGGCTTCGGTAACGTAGTCGGTAGCATGCTGAACTGCTATGCCCACGATAGCGGGTTCAAACCCGGCCGAAGTCGTCGGATTTTTAAGAGCGTTAAAAATCCTTCAGTATGCCTTCCTTCGGAGGGGAAGTAAAGCCGTCGGTCGCATGTCATAGATTTATGGCATGTAAGAGATCCTTTTACAGACTAAACTTGTGTAAAGCAAAATTTGTTAGGTTAGATTTCGTCAGAACGCTCTATCAAAGTTCCAACGTTCACCACTAGGTATCATTGATATCTGGTGGCGAAAGTTGGAACTACTTGAAATTGAACGGAACTTGTAGCTCACCCTATAGGGTGTCCGCTGGAAGCAGCTACAGACTCAGGCGAGACGAACATGTCCTCGGACACTCCCGGCACTAAAAGCCATACCATAAATAAATAAATAAATAAATAAATTTACATTGCAAAAAAAATACTTGTCATCAAGGTTACTAAAAAAATACTATTACTCATTGAATATTTACATAAACAACAAATAACACTATTGTACAGCTTGAAAAGTATCTAACTATTTACCATTTTCCAACTCTGTTAAATTTAAAATTTAAATAAAAATCAACTAGGGTTGCACTGGGCTTTTAAATTGCAAAAGGTCCAAGTGGGTTGCCGCTAGTTAAAAAATCCACTATTTACAATGACAAAAACCAATATTTACAAAATACAAAAATACTAAAATCTACGAGTTACAAAAAGCCCATGTCCCTAAACGTTTGAACAGAAAAATCACACCTCCTCCTCCTCCTTGCGATCATAACCCCAGGGCAGGCTGGTGAGCAGGTCATCAACCCACACACGTTTGTTATCCATGGAGGCGAGGGTGCGTTTTCTTGGTTCCACGAGATACGAATGTAGGTTGCTGTATTGTAGCTTGTACTGTGTATGGGACATAGCTTTGCCAGTGCGTAAAAATGCCTGGTTGTAGCGATTTTACCACTGCCCTTCCTACACCTTTTGCTCTTTTGGCTTCCTTACAGTCTAATGTGCGAAAAACATAAATTTTGGAGGCCAAACCTACGAATTCCGTCATGACGGAATCTCCACATTCATCTTTTAAAACGCCCATTTCGTTCTTATTTTTAAGGGCAGCTGAAACACGTTGTCAGCGCTATACTAAGAGGTGTCGAACCAGTCACTATGCTGCCTCATAATGTCATAAGGGTTGTAATGGCGAATGTGGTAAATGAATGCGTCCGTATCCATACACAAAAGAGAGACGTCCCCAAAATTGCGTTTGGCAAACTCATAGTGGAATCGATACAGGACCAATTTGGAAAAGTCTAAAATGACTTGGCCCAAGTAAGTGGATTTATCCATGGTCACGCTGGTGTTACTCAATTCAATGGTGGCCAAATTCTCATCCATAATGTTGATGGATTTAAAATTTGGCTTGCCAATGTACCGCCGGGCACCCCACTGCCTCTCCCAGACATTCACCAATTTAATTTCGCGGTATTTGCAGACATTTTCCATGGACTTGCCATAGATGCAGTTGTTCATTAATTTTAAAAAATATATTTCAAACTGTTATGTTGCCATTTTTCGGTGCTCGGTGTTGAGTCGCATGTATGGCTTGAGCAATGGTTTTTGGCCAAAGGAAATACCCCTATGGATATTCTTCAACACCAAGCCTTGGGCGAGGCATTGCACCAACATTTGGATATGTAGCACATACCGATTTTTGTTTTAAAGTGTGCCCATGAGTTTTTCAATTTTCACTTTACTGTCAGGGGGGACCGTTTGCTCTAGGCAGAATGGGAAATCGGCATGTTCATCATACAAGGATGAGGGATATTCAATATCCACTTCTAACACATCCACGGCCTGTTTCTTGGCTAGCCATGCTCACATCAAATTCTGACACCTGTTTGTCAGTCAACCAAGCAAACTCCCCATAGGGCAAAGGCTGGCTCATGGCATAGCCATACAAATTATCACGTCATAGTACATTTAGTACGATTCTGGTTTGTCTGGTGAATAATCAGGCATGTAGAGATTGTTCGTTTCGGCATGGCGCTGGTTAAACCACACAAAGCCGCCGCGAATGCCCTTTTCAAAGAATAAGACCATGTCTACATCAGTGAGTAAATCCAATTCCACTTGAGTGTATTTCAAAGCGCCATCAAACGAGAGCCCAGGACTCGTATAATATTGAGCCGGGTCAAGACTTTAAATGTGCTGACACAACTCACGGAATTTTTGAAACACATCGGCGAGCAGCAATACATCCAATTTTAGGTAATGTATAGCATATTCACCTAGCGTGTTAATGCCAAACACTTGCCAAACTTGGCATGCAAGTGCATAGTCATCATCGGAAACGGTACTACGTGTTAGTATAAAATTTGTCTTGCGGTGGGAGAGATTTTTGATTTAACACGTCCCAGTTGTTACAGAAATCATACGGAAATATACCTTTCCGAATGCACATTGGAAATTGCTCAGGATCATTAAAATGAATTCTGTTACTTTTAATTCCTCTTCATCCAAGCCATTCACAAGACTATCTAGCGAGGATGCCATAAACTTAAAGGAATCCAAAATCCAATGATAAAGTCGCTCAACCGCCATGTCAAGGCTGTACAACTCTCATGGTTTTGGGGGATAATGGAAAATGAGCCCTTGTTGACATGACCCAATTCACGAACCAAAAACTGAATGTCATAAATCGTCGGATTGTGGAAAAAGACACTCATAAAACGTGGAGCTGGAAAGTTTAAATTGCATTTGCTGTGTGCAGCTCCCCGAAACTCTCCCGTAAAATGTGAGTGGTGTCTGACTTTTTCCTCTCCGCCTAAAATGGGCTTTTCACAAATATGGCATGTCGTGGCATGCTCATACTGCTGCTGCTGTTCTGGCGTTAGGCTCATGGGTACTGGGTGATCCAGTAATCCCTGTTCATGATGAGCCAACTTTACAAGTTCATCCTAAAACCATATGGCACTATCTGACCCCTCACGGGATTTATAAATGGATTGTGTGGGGTCATAGGCACACACCACATTAAATCCTATGGCAAAAGGTTCATGTTTTTGAAAGGGTGTCGTTGAACTGATGGTGGGATCTGGTTCATATCCCGCCATGGGTGTGGTAAGTACTTTGAAATCTGCATATACCACCTAAGGAACAGTGTCACGCTTATGAATGTTCTTGAATTTCAACACTGCCTTGTCCCCTTGTGGCAATATCAATCTCACCGCTTGCTGAGAAACACAATCTACCCTATGACGTTCTAAAAGCATAGGGGTTGTAAAATATTGCAGCCAACGATCACAAATATGTTTTGCACACACATGTTTGGACATTTGACTGTTTAGCAATCTACATAAGCTTATAATCAGGCAATAGTGATTCACCTCTCCGTCAGATAAATATAAAAGATGAATGTGGTGTCGTTTCGGTTCTTTTATGGCATAAAGAGGACCCACAATCTCATTACCATCAAGGCCATACTCCATGAACGATAAGTCTTGGTTATCTTGTTCAAACCTATGGGTCTCGGTTAAGTCCATAGGGAACGATACTCTAGTTAAGTTTAAATTTTCATTCAAATGGTTAAATACATCCTTGCATATTCCTGGTCGACAACTATTCTGTTGTACCGGCTGCAAATATACAGCCACAGACCACAGAAAACATTTATCGTCTTTATTTTCAGTGTTGACCACAGCCTTTTTCAAAGCTACTACTAGTGGTGTTTTAATAAAGCTAGAATCAGCATTCAACGGATTGAAATGACAAATGTTGATTTACAGGTAATGGATTTTGTCTAATGCTAAACCACTGGATCCTTGTTGCAGTTTTTCAAATTTTGATAGCAAGGCATTCATCACGTGGCTTTGATACCAATTTTTTAGATTATCAGCTATTAAAAGCTGTTGCATTTTACTGCCAATTTAAAATGTTTTTATGCTCACCGTCCTTGTTTTTATATATGAAATCGCACAAGATTTGTGTTTTGACCTTTAAAGCCGTATGCAACCTTTGCACTGTACAAATTTGTTCTTTAAACATTTCGAAACGAGATTCGACAAAGTCATTTGGGATTAAACTCTCACTAACATTCACTACGCGGCCAGAGCACACACGTTTCTTAAAGCAGGACTCGAGGGGTACCCAAGTTAATATATTGGTAACGGCAAAAGACATGAGTTTTATAAAAGAAACAATATCACCCAAGCTTTCAGCCGTAGATTTCCCAGCAATGGTCCCAAACACACACGTTCCTGGTTTTTGAACAGTGGTCATGCGTTTACCAACACTCTAAAAATGAAATAAAATAAACCACCGTGAGTATATTAATTCCAAATAGCATCTTGCTTAAATAAAAATAAATGAAATAAAAATAAAACAGGTTATATATAATTTTAAAAAATCCTTGGTTTGTAAATTGGTTTCTCTCTCTGTCCGACTGTCCGTCTCGTCCTCTTTTACCCCATCAGGTATGCGTATTACCTAAAACAAACAAATTAAAACAATTCACCAATTAAATGGTAAACCAATAATAATTTAAACATTGATTAACATTTAAATAAACTAAACAGTGTTAATCCCACACTTACCTCAAATATATAATGTATCCAATAAGGTCACTAATTAGAGTTGAGCACACAGTTTCCTCGGTTAATACACAGTCTCTGTTCACAGTGTAACGATTAAAACAGGAATGAAGCACAATGCGCTATGATAAGCTCAACACTCTCTCTTACCCCACCTCTCCCCGCCCCTCCCTCTGCCCCCCTCACCGCTCTTGATCGGCAATTGGCTGTGGCAATGGTAGAGTGAAGGTGTTGTAGTTCCTTACTCTGTTATCTCTCTGATGTAGTTGTCAGATTGTTTCACCTTCACCTGCCCTTTATCACAAGCCAGCGGTGTTGCCAAGTGTGGTCCACGCATTCCTGAGATAGCGATATCAAGTGTTGAACGTGGGAACTGAGCTCGGCTAGCTAGCATAGCAGGTTTTGTTCTTTTAAGCCTTCAAGTGACAAAACACCAGCTACAAGTGTTAAATAATACATTTCATTTAACCATTCAAAGCTTGTGTTTTCATTCTAAATCTATCTCATCACGGAATTATCATTTGCATTAACGCCTATGTCTTGCCTTCATTCAAATTGCTTGGTCGATAAAAACGTTATAGCTTCATATCCGCTGGCCTATGAGCATGAATACCACAGAGTCGTGATACTACATCGACTAACACGCAAAACAACCCCTTTAGGGGTAAAAAATCCTAGGACGCCTCACGCGTTTGGGAATATTAGCCTTCATCCGCCATAACAAATATCGAACCATCCCACCGTCCTGTCAAAATATCCATTGTTCTAATGGGATACCACCACCATAGCTGGCGACAGGTTCGTTGACACACATGCCAGTTGTACTGTCTGTCTTGACAACCACGCTTCATTTAAAATTTAAAAAACAATTTTTTTCAACATGTATGGCGTCAGGCACTTCGTGATTTTTTGAAAAATAATAACTACCACATTCGAAAGAGGACATTACCCCGAGTCCTACGAATCCTCGTACACGTCCCTAGCAGCATTGGTTCGCGAGATATAACAAAACGTCTAAAACCACATTTTTTACACTAAATTAGGTTGTTGATCCTACTCGACACAGGCATTCTCGGGAAAAAGGCAACGCGACGAAAAAAAATACACCTCGGACAAGTCTCTAGCCTTATTGGTTCGTGATATATCAGCAAAAATCACAAAAAACACTTGTTTACCCCAAAATCTAGTTTCCATTTTTTTAATATATAATGAGTGGTCCATAGCAAATCCCCCGTCAACTCGAGTCCAACGACACCTCATTTGTTAAAATCCGACCATGGGTTCGAGAGATATCGGCTTGGACTCACGCGGTGGCAATGACACTGGTTAGAACTCACTACTCCCCTACTAGTTTATTTTTTGTCCTAGAGACCTGAAACTTCGTTTACAGGTAGAGGGGGAAGGACCTTTAATTTATGTCAAACGAACGTTTTTGTTAAATTCCTAGTTTCCAAAATATCACATTTTCAAAATTGGACTGTTTTCAAAAAAATGTTAAAAATATAAATTATTTTATTTAGCGTATGGCACATTAAAACATTAAATTATCACATACATGAGTTTGACACAAATTCCAGCTGTTACAACTATCTACACAAATTGGTATACAAATATTGGATTTCATTTTGTAATAGGATTTTTTGTAGTACTTGACATTTCGATCTTCTTATGCCTTAGCTGGAAAACCCTGAGAAGGGCTATTTGTATTCAAGTTTTGTGACATCAAGCAATATTTTGAGCCAGGAGATCACTGGGATTGTCTGGCTGCCGAAACTCCTTGGTGTAGATGTTTCCCACGGAGTGACTGTTCTTTAGCACCACCCAGGGGACACGTGTAGCTTAAGGAATGCTACGGACGCGAACAGTCTTAAAAATATAAAGATTTGTTCTAACGATCAAGGACATAGAGACCATTCGTTTCAACCATGACACAACGTTCTATCATGATTGGTTTTAAATCTATGGCCTACTTTCAAAAACTTGTTTTAATTTGAAAAATATAGTGAGTGATCCATAGGAAAGGGGGGTCACCCCAATTCCTACGACACCTCATTTGTCAAAATGCAACCATGGGTGCGAGAGATACCTGCTTAAAGGTTGATACGAGGAGGGATCAAAAAGTTGTGAGTTAGAACCACCATCATGCCCCTACTGACTAGCTTCAATTTTGCGTTTCTTTAGCTATTTCTTCACTTGGACGACAACAGCATCTTTTTCTGTAGGTGCAAGTCGACGTGGTCTACTGAAAACGGGAAGCTCATCCTTTAGTTTAATGATCAACTCCACTTCTGAACGTTTCGTTTTGGCAGGTACATAGGAGGATATCATTTCTTTTAGTTACTTGTAGTCATCACTTGTAGACTCACCTATATCTAATGACTGCTCTTCATCAACATTGATCTCTATGAGAAATATATCTGGTTTTGTCACGGAAATTCGAATGTCATTTTGATTGATTACTACTTCTTTGTTGTAGTACATCACTTCCAATTATTTCCAGCATCGTCATTGTATCACGAGTCACAACATAAATGCCAGCCTCAAATGCTTCATCACTAATAAAGACATCGTTGTGGAAGTAGCCTTTAGGTACGACATAATTCTTCCCAAAACGTGTAAGGATAAGCTCACTATTTCTTAGCGGAGGAGCGCCTAAATCTACATAGATGTCTTCATGGATTAAAATAACGCTTCTTCCTGTATCATCTAAGACATTTATCGACGTACTAGCAATCCTTAATATAGTGGTGAGAAAGGGAGGTGCTGGTTTCGTTAATGTGTTTACTGCGTTGCCCTTACCTGCTTTACCATCTATTGTCTTGCACTCCACTGACTTAAAACCAAATTTATTAACTTTATGACATTTCAGATCCTTGACTATGTGACGACAACTCGACGATTTATGCCCATCTTCACCGTATTTTAAACATATCTGTGCTCTTTGTATTTTTCAACAGCTCCAGCAGTCTTGTCAATCGAAGTAGGTGTCTGTGTTCCATCTTTCTTCAAGATTGTTGAGTTCCGTCTTTCAACTATGAACTCATAGTCTCGCAGCTTTTCCTTAAAATTCTTGAAATTCTTTGCGCCATCGGAAATCAATTTACTTCCAGGATCGTCTTCTATACCATCGACAATGTACTGTATCAAGGAGTTATCATCAACTTCACCTTGATGTGCAATCTCTTCCATTACAAGCAGGTACCCTCGGAATGCTTCTTCTTTCTTAATCTTCCGCCTAGTCAGTAGTCTATGTACGTCTCCACTGCTCATCTTGACATCAAACTCTTCTATTAACGCGGCCTTTAATTCCTTCCTTGTAGATAAACCAGTTTCACTTTGAATGAATAGTTTTGCTAGACCAGACAATGTTTTCCTAGCAAATAACAACTTATGCAAGTCGCCCCATCCCATCAGAACAGCTGTTTCGTTAAATTCCATAATCCATTAACTGACTGGATAATCTCCTTTACCATCAAAGGTGCACATAGAATCTTCCACATCTCGAAGTGTTATCACAGATTTGCGGCCTGAATTTTCCCGTTTTCTTGATGAGGAATGGTCCGTAAGTAGGTCATCTTCTTCACTCTCTTCTGCTGATGTGTCTGTCTTGTATATTAATTTCTTCTTAATTCTAGTGTGCTGACTTGAATTCCCTTTAGCTTTCAAGCGTGAACTGCATTGGACAGCGTATTCATCATCTGCGTCGTCACATTCTTCTTCGTCATCATCGTTATCGTCTTTGTCATCTCCGTCGTAGTCAAGTTTTGAGAGCAATTCTAATTTAATGACATGCCTTAAAATAGGCTTCACTAGCTCCTCTTCATCTCCCTCAAACTCCAAACATAACACATTGCATACTGTATTCAAATCACGTTCAAAAAACGTTCAAAAATTATCCAGGACATACTTTACTATATCTTCATATTCAGTGGATCCT
The DNA here is from genome assembly GCA_946902985.2 of Meconema thalassinum. NCBI lineage: Eukaryota > Metazoa > Arthropoda > Insecta > Orthoptera > Tettigoniidae > Meconema > Meconema thalassinum. Next base: position 209,177,752 of record OX336395.1, read on the forward strand.
TGCGAAAACTGAAATCCTGTAAACCCTCGTAAACTTTTACGGTTTTGTCGTTCGCCTTCCTTGCTATATATAAACTTATGCAGGATTGCAACTGCAGACACAGATGCAGTGGGAATTTTCCTGTTTATTCCTTAATCCTTGATTGCAATTGTTAACATTCATCGAAGTTGAACATCGTCGTCATTTACTTTTACAATGTACGTCTTCATTCTTCTATAACGTCGTTTATTTGGATGATAATGGCAACGATTTTCAGTCTACTTACATTGGTCTGCGTCAGCTTTTATTATTGAATCTTACCGTCACTACAACAAGTAAGACATCGTGGTTAAAACTTACGGATCATGCAAATTAATATTGAAGAACTTGGTCGATCTAAATGTCAATGTCGCTCCCGAATATCCTTGAATACTATGTAGATGTAGCTGTTATACAGGAAACACGTAAAGATCACATGGAAAATTTAAAATCAAAAGGGCGCGTTGCAGGATATGAATTCTTAGGAGCTACTTATCACCATACTTACGGCTGTACTATTTACATTCGTAACAATATTGAAAATGCACATTTGATTTCTGTGGACACCTCAGAAAATGTTCACATTATCGTGATAAAGTTTGAGAACATTACAATAACGAATATTTACTAGCCAGCTGCAATAATCTGGTCTGCTGAAGTGATCCCAAATCTACCTCAGCCTAGCATATATATCGAAGACTTCAATAGCCAACATACTGTGTGGAATTACAATGAAGATGATGAGAATGGTGAAAGAGCCTAAGTCTAGTATTTAACTCAAAGAACAAAGGGACTTTAAGATCTGCGGTCTGGAAGAAAGACTACAACCCTGACCTTTTTTTTGTTAGTCAGAACTCTAAATATCAACCTCTTGCCACAGTAAAGACATTTCTCGGGGATATTCCAAATAGCCAACATCGGCCATTTTTAGTTAAAGTAAGTATTCTAATACCTATAATCTGATCCATTTCAAAACCAGGATGGAACTTAAAAAATCTAACTGCAGCAAGTTGCCCAATGAACTTGATAAAGTTATTATGTGTATAACCCGGGGAGTGAAAAGTATGAGAGATTTGTTGGAGCTGTTTTATCAACGGCAAAAAGTGAATGCCAAAGGGGTTTCGCAAAGAGTACATTCCAGGATGGAACAAGGATTGTGAAGAACTATACCAGTCTTACATAATCACCAATGATCATGGAATTGCTACCGAATTGTTACAGAGCTTAGATAAAGCTCGCATAGAAACCTGGGTACAAAAGACAGAGAACTTTGACTTTACAAGATCAAGCGGAGAAGTGTGGAGCCTGCTGAAGACATAGGGAGGATGTTCCCCACCTAACCGTGATGATCCACATGTACCACCAGATCAAATAGCCAGTAGAATAATTTCATTTTCCACGGCACCATCACAAAAGCAGCATACAAGAAAGGTTAAGAAAGAACTAACCAACCTCAAGCAACACGCAGTCCACCGGTCAGAATATTCCACTGTTTTCACAGTAGCTGAGATGAATACTGCACTTAACGATGTTAAAACAGGCAAATGATCAGGGTTTGATGGCATTCATCCTGAATTCCTTGTCAAATGTGGGAACAAGACTCGTAAATGGCTTGCTGCTTTCTTTCTAATATAATGATCACTGCCAAACAACCGACCGCTTTCAAGAAAATGAAAATCGTAGATGTATTGAAACATGGTAAGTCAAAGGATAAACCAGATAGCTGTCGACCGATAGCACTCCTAAGCTGTTGCGATAAACTTCTGGAAAGACTCATCTTTAACGGAATTGGTTCGAATATTCACGAAGTAACACCTATTGAAAAAGCAGGCTATAGACCAAGTAGAAGCTGCACAGATCAAGTACCAAGTCTCTCCACTCATATAGGAGCAGGGTTTCAACAACAACTTAAACGTATATTGCTTTTGTAAACCATAAAGCAGCCTATGACACAGCATGAAAGGATGGATTACTCTACAAACTGATGCGTATCATACCATGTCGAACTATGAAGAAGCTTATTTACAATATGCTGTCTGAAAGATATTTCCAAGTGGTTATTGGTACCAAAATAAGTAAGCAAAAAAAACTGAACAATGGACTCCCAGAAGGTTCCGTTTTATCTCTAGTGCTCTTTAACTTGTACACAGCAGACCTCCCTATAACGCAACCAAGAAAATTCATTTATGAGGATGGCCTGGCTTTGACAACTCAACAAAGAACTCTTACGAAGTGCGAACAGATTCTTTCCTTAGATCTAAGCATTACGAATGTATACTTCAAGAAATGGAGACTAACACCGAGTCCTAGTAAGACTGAAGTTCGTAGTTTCCACTTAAACAACGGGTTGGCAAATATAAAACTGAATGTCATCTTTAATGAGAAAGTCCTCCGTCATCAAAAGTTTTCAAAATATTTAGGCGTTACTCTCGATAGGACTTGGTCCTTCATGAAGCACTTGCAGAACACTACAGAAACACTAAGATCACATAATAACATCTTGCAGAAGTTATGTGGAACCACATGGGGAACTACAGCAACAACTACATTACGATTTTCTTCTTTAGGACTTACCAATTCAGCTGCTGAATACTGTGCACCGGTGTAGCTTAACAGTCCACATGTGTAGCAGTTTGATGTCCAATTGATTTCGGCGATGAGGATAATATCAGGTTGCATGAGGACCACTCCTCTGTACTGGATCACACCCCTCAGTCACATTGCACCACATGACTTGTAGAAAATCTCTCTCCTGAGGAATATCAGAAGATACTCTCCACTCCACAACTTCCTATTCATTCTGACATGCCTAGAGTAAAGATAAGTCGCTTGAAATTCCGCCGACCAGCCACTAATCTTTACAATTAAATAATTACCAGATTGACAACAAATGGTCTGAGCTATGGAATAATTTATTTCAAGAGATATATAGAAACTTCATTGATCCTATCAAGAAACCAGCTGGGATGGAACTACCACGCCATACATGCAAATCACTCAATAGGATTCGAACGAGATATGGGGTCACCACAGACAGCTTATAAAAGTGGAATAAGGCTTCATCACCTCAGTACGACTGTGGATTGGAAACATATTGTGAAGGATTGCTGCCTTCGAGCCTATAATGGGAACCTGAAAGACTTTCATGATGCAACGCAGCCTGCTCTTAATTGGATTTCAAATTTAAATATTACCTTGTAAATCTGAAAATGTTATCTGCTAAATATGTCTCTCCCAATCAAAATTCATTTTACAGTATTATTTTGTGTTCATTTAAATGTTAATGTACTGTATATGTTTAATGTGTTCCTTAGCCTGTAATTATGTAGATGTACCATGCCATACGCTAAGTAAATAAACCGTCGTATCACTATTTTGGCACGTTCTTGGTCATCTATTAGTGCTCTATCCCGGATGACCCCCCAAACTTTGCGATTTTAGGGACATATTTATTTCTTTAAAAAATAAAATACTACACTACAGCTGAACTGCATTACTCATGAATACAACTCAACATGTACTCCGCAAACGTTTGTTTCTTGTTTCTTCTTATTTTTATTGTACTCTCTGTCTTCTTGGAACACATGGATATATCCGTAAAAGTATGACTCCAAATACTCTGACATGACACAACACAATCTATGAATAATTTTAAAATATTCTGTAAGTGATTGTAATGATTGATGCTCTAATTATCAGTTCATTAGTTAGATCTCTGTATCTTGAAAGTATTATTCACTTTTTTCAGATAATTCAATACAATTAATAGCGCAGTGCAATACATTTATACCAATGATTTCAGGGTAATATGTCCAAATACTTCGATTCCTGATGTGGGGAATATTTACTCATTATGTAATACTGGAGGACATTCGGCTCCAACTGTATCTGGAAAAAAGAATGAAATCAAACAATACATGGAAACCAATCTGCTTATCGCCAGCGGCGAGAAGCCTTGCTCAAGTAGCATATGTGAAGCCAAGTTTGATCGGACCGGATTTTTGAACACACACAAGTTGACGCATACCGGCGAGAAAACATACTCATGTAGCACAGGTGGAGCCAAATTTGTTGTGAAAGCAAATTCCATTGATGCTGTGTTAAATCATAGCGTCCAGATGCGTTTATCATGTTACATCTGCAAACATACATTTGCATCCATGTTTTTCCTGAATAAACACATGTTGACCCATACTGGCCAGGGACGTAATTCAAGTAGTATATGTGAAAATAAGTTTTCCCCGGAAGGACATGTGAAGTCTCACAAATTTACGCATACTGGTGATAAGCCCTTTCCATGCAGCGTATGTGAAGCCAGCTTTGCACGGAAAGATTATTTGAAGTCTCACATGTTAACGCATACTGGTAATAAGCCTTATTCATGCAGCATGTGTGAAGCCACGTTTGCTCGGAATCTACATTTGAAGCGGCATATGTTATTGCATTCCGGTGAGAAGCCTTATTCATGCAGCATATGTGAAGCGAGGTTTGCTCGTGGAGAACAATTGAAGTCTCACATGTCAACGCACACTGGTGATAAGCCTTATTCATGCAGCATATGTGAAGCCAAGTTTGCACGGAAAGAATATTTGAAGTCTCACATGTTAACCCATACTGGTTATAAACCTTATTCATGCAGCATGTGTGAAACCAAGTTTGCTCGGAAAGCCTATTTGAAGTCTCACATGTTAACGCATACTGGTGATAAGCCTTATTTATGAAGAATGTGTGAAGCCAAGTTAGCTCGGAAAGAATATTTAAGTCTCACGTGTTCACGCTTACTGAAGCCAAGTTTTTTAGGGAGGACAAATGTTTTCTCACATGTTAACGCATACTGGTGATAAGCCTTAATCATGAAGAATGTGTGAAGTCAAGTTAGCTCGGAAAGAATATTTAAGTCTCACATGTTCACGCATACTGGTAATAAGCCTTATTCCTGCAGGATATGTGAAGCCAAGTTTTTTCAGGGAGGACAACTGGTCTCACATGTTTACGCATACTATGAAGAATGTGTGAAGCCAAGTTAGCTCGGAAAGAATATTTAAGTCTCACGTGTTCACGCTTACTGAAGCCAAGTTTTTTAGGGAGGACAAATGTTTTCTCACATGTTAACGCATACTGGTGATAAGCCTTAATCATGAAGAATGTGTGAAGTCAAGTTAGCTCGGAAAGAATATTTAAGTCTCACATGTTCACGCATACTGGTAATAAGCCTTATTCCTGCAGGATATGTGAAGCCAAGTTTTTTCAGGGAGGACAACTGGTCTCACATGTTTACGCATACTGGTGATAAGCCTTTTTCATGTAGCATATGTGAAACCAACTTTTGTCGGAAAGAACACTTGAAACCGCACAAGTAATTCCATACTGGTGAGAAGCCTTATTCATGTTGCATATGTGAAGTGAAGTTTATTCAGGGAGGACATTTTTAATCTTGTATGTTACTGCAATACTTGTGACAAGCCTTAATCATGCAGCATATGTGAAACCAAGTTTGCTCGGAAAGAACAATTGAAGTATCACATGTTAACGCATACTGGTGTAATTCCTTACTCAGGAAGGCAGTGTTTGGCCGGAAACAACATTAAAATCCGCAAATGTTAACGCGTGCCGGCCAGATCATGCACCATATGTGTAGCCAGGTTTTCACGGACAAATCGTTTAATGTCTCACATATTAACGCATACCGGAGAATAACCTTATTCATTTAGCATAAGTGAAGGCATCTTAACAAAAACAAGGCATTTGAAATCTCAGCTGTTAACGCATACCGGCGAGAAGCCTAACTCATGTAGCACATGCAAGGCCAAATTTGCTTGTAGTGGGCCTACGAAGACTCGCATGCCGGTACGAAGGCATATTTCTAAAGCCATGCCATTATTATTTTCCCAAAAAGGGAATTTGATAAAACAGAAGTGAAGGAGAGTTTGCTCCGGTACGGCGAATGGCCCATAACTCATTTCATCTCGTTTTAGATTTAAAACGGGTCAACTTAATTCACACTATACCAATATAACAAATGGATAGCAAATAACATATATAATTGGCACCAATTTAATATGTTAGACCCCTGGCGTTTGAAATGTGCAAATCGCACACATTTTAGGCAAACTGTTTTTGGAGTCGTTTCTTAATTTTAAAACTTAAATGGTTTATTCTGGTTCCGGTTTGGTAAACGAATTACTATAAACAACTTAGATGCTCCGCCGGATCAATACATATATTAAATATGATCACTGTGTGGAAATTTGTGGGACATGTTTCGAGGCCTAATTATTAGTTTTGGTCCCTTATCTGCCGTTATGAAAGACTCTTTAGATCTTGAAATTTGTATGGTGCTTTATGCCCACATATAATATGGCCAGGCTTGCTTAATTGATTTTAGAACAGTTTATACTAATTAGTTTATCAATACGGAACCAGAATGAACCTTTTAAGTTCTAAAGTCAATGAAGCGAGCGAGGCTAACTTAGCTAAAAAGCACGATACTAATGTAAATATCTAAAGATTCTTTCATATCGGCTGATGAAGGGGCCAAAACTTATAATTTAGGCCTCGAAACATGTGCCACTAATGACCACACAGTGATCATATTTAATAAAAGTATTGATCAGGCAGAACCTTTAACCTGTTTACTAATGGTCGTTTATTTGGCAAAGTTATACTATTTACTCTTTTAGTAGACACTTGTCTCTGGAATATTCAAGAAAGGCCAACCCTCGACTTCATATTTCATAGGTTGAACGCCTATGATCAAACCCAAAATTTGAAATAATAATAATGAAAATAATCACGGACGATCATTGCCAATGAAAATCAAATGGAGATACGTGAGCCGGAAGTGTACTGTGAATAAGCTTCGGTGCCATTTTAACTTATGGAGGCCCTGTGTTGGAAATCAATATTTATCAGAGAGTTGGTTGAAATTATATATATATATATATATATATATATATATATATATCCTTTTTATGGCCAAAAGCCATGTTCCTGTAGCATATGCGAATGCAAATCGATCACAGAAGACTATTTAAGAGTCACATTTGAATGTTTGAATCATTGTTTAAATACAGTAATGGCAGTCAGACACTAGAGGTCAAGTTTAGCAAGAACCTTGACTGAAGATACGGTATTTTAACATTTGCTCCGAAAGTTGAAATACTAGAAGACTCGTAAAAGATCAGACTGGGTGTTTTGAAGAGCTCTATCATCTTGTTCTTCGGTCATTCGGGCTACCTATAGACAATGATGCTTGTGCTTTACCTGTTGTTTGCCGCATCCGATATTTTTGGTGGATTGTTTGGCGACTGCTTTTTTGCTGAAACCTTGAGCTTTTCTATTGGACCAGTAATCTCTCATCTTTTTGCTGAACTGTATCTTATATACCTCGGACCATTTCCTGGACGCGTTGTGGTGAACTTCTATAATGGATGTAAGGAAAGGCCTGGATTCAACTCTTAAGACGGTAGCGATTCCTGACATTTATTGTGTCTTGCTGAATATTACGTTCAGTATGATCATTCTCAATTTGTACGATCACAAGTACCCAGTTGCTTTACCCTTCTTGGCTACCTTAAGGATCTTGTAAGACAGTCTGTGGTGGTCCATTCTGTACAGGTGGCCGTAGAAAGCCAGACTTGTCCTTCTGATGGCATCGGTGAGGTTTGCCTGGTGTTTGTAGAGGTCGAAATTTGATTTGTACCATCATCTTTCATCTGGGAAGATTCTTGGTCCCACTATTTTCCGCAGGAATTTCCTTTCCTGTACCGCGAGGTCCCTTAGAGGGGTCTTCTTAGTTAGAAGCAGGCACTCAGGTGCGTAGAGGATCGATTGTCTGGCTACTGCATTATCATATCTTAGTGTGACATTCATCGACAGATGTTTCGAAGCGTACCGATTTCTGCAACAATAGTATGCCCTGTGTAGTTTGATCCTCCTTAGTTCGAGAGCCATTATCTCACTGAGATGGTCTGAGATCCATTTTCCAAGGTATTTTACTGCTTTCACTCCCTTGATATGGTTAGTATCACTGACTCTCAGGTTTTAGGGGTTTCTTGAATATTGGTAATGAACTTTACCTTTCCTATGTTGATCAACAGACCCGTTTTCGCCGCTATTGAATACAGTGTTTGGTTTTGTGTGGTGGCCTCTTACATGTCGTCTGCCAGCATGGTTAGGTCGTCTGCGAAGGCTGGGCAAGGGAAATTTAGGTTATCTGCTTTGGTACCCATCCTTAATCCGGTGTCGACTGGTAGGTTTCTGGTCCATTCCTTGACATTTTTCTCCAGAACACAGTTGAAAGATGTGCAAGATATACCATCTCCATGTCTCACCCCTGTTTTGATTGGGAAACTCTCCGAGAGCTGTCCTCGAAACTTTACTCAGGGTGTAGTATTGCAAAGGGTGGCTTGTACCAACCTCATCAGTATGACGTTAAGTACCAGTTCCCCTAGGATTATGAAGAGAGTGGTTCTATCCACAGAGTCATATGCCTTCTGGACGTCAACGAAGGTGACCTCCCACATTCTGGCTCGTTTCTTGCTGTTTTAGGGGATGGTCTTAAGATTTTGTATTTGTTCAGTACAAGACCTTAATGATCTGAAACCAACTTCGTATACCTCTATCTTTGTCTAATTGTCTCGTTACATGCCGTTCTAAGATCTTGGAAAATATTTTATAAATGACTGCTAAGAGTGATATACTTCTGTAATTTGCAGGATCGGTTTCGTTCTCTTTCTTGTGGATTGGGTGAATTACGACTGACGTCCAGTCATCTGGGAGCCTCTCACAAGTCCATATGTCCAGGATCACAGCGTAGATACGCTGAAGGATTGTTCTCCGGCTAGTTTTAGCATTTCTGCTTCTATCCAATCTTCCCCAGACGCTTTGTTGTTCTTGAGGAGTTTTATGATCTCTTCATGTTGGAGGAAGGATGTAATCGATGTGAGGCTTAGTGGGTTCCACATTAGGGAGTCGTTCGGCAGGTTCTTCGGCATTTAGGAGTGTCTGCAAGTAGTCAGCTGGGGTTTTAGTAGATTCAATATCATTGAGGCACAGTGATCTGTCTGCTCTCTGGATATGTAAGGTGGGGAGCGCAAACGAAGTCGTTTGCTGTGTGAGGCCCTTATATAGGTTTCTAGAGTTCTTCCCCTTAAAATTCTCTTCTGCTTGCTTTATCAGTTCGTTGTTGTGCTTCTTTTTTGACCTTCTAATGATGCTGGACTGGAGGTCTTCCCTTGCATAATAAAGTCGTACAAATTGGCTTCATTCTTATGCTGGGTCCATTTGATCCACGTCAGTCGTCTGGTCTCTATTGCCTCATCGCATTTGCTGGACCACCATGCGTACTTGTTTGCCTTAAGACTTCTAGGGATTGTCTCCTGAGCTGTTTCTATTATGGCAATTCTATGGGGGCCCACCTTGTAGTGGTATTACTCGTATTGGTATGATAGTTCAGTCTTTCTTGGTAGCTTGAGCTGTCAATTTTAAGTTCAGTGGTATCTTATTTTGGGACCTTCTTGCTCTTCACTGGCATACCATTGGATTTTTGGCGGCTTCAGGTTCGTCGTAACCAGGGATAGGTAGTGTTAAGAGTCGATGTTGGCTCCCCTTAGCACCTTGACATTCATGATGTCACAGTTGTGTTGTCTGTCTATTGCAACTTGGTCAATCTGGAACTCACCGAGCATGCTGTTTGGGCTGCGCCACGTCATGGCCTTCCTGGGTAGATGTTTGATGGCCGTGTACATCAACAGTTGCCCATACTTTGTGCACAGGTTGATTTAGTGTTCCCCATTCTTGTTGGTTCTTTTCTGAGCAGGGTATTGTCCTACAATTTGCCGGTATTTATGTTCTTTCCCAATTTGGGCGTAGAAATCTCCTAGCAGTATATACGTGTGGTGATGCGGCATCTTATTTAGGGTTTCTTCAAGGATATCCCAGTACTGGTCTCTGTTCTCCGTGTTTTTCCTGTTAGAGTCGTTAGTAGGAGCATGGAAGTTAACCAGGGAGTATCCCCTATTGTTGCATTTGATGTCTAGTACTGAGGTCCTCTCGATAGGTGAAAAGAAGCCAGGAACACTTTTAATCCAACTGTGGTGAATTGCGAAGCCAGTCACCAGGAAGGGTACTGAGCCAGTATTTTGCATTGATTAGGAACCTGGTCATGATGGAAAGAACACAGCTGATATTTTTTGGCAATATTTCAGCTGCAAGCAGCAGCTATGACTTTGTGATGCGCGCTTAGGAGATGCACTAGCAACCCGCACTACAATCTTGACCACGTGGCTTGTCCCAGGTACAGGTAATGCTTGCAAGATGGATGCCGTACAAACATGACTCCAATACACGCTGTTATAAAGATCTACAGAGATTACAGAAGGGAGCCACAACTGGCAAATGCATTGTATTTCATGTAGAAACGATCTGAGTATGATTTTGACATTATAAAATGCACATTTCAGAATATCAGGTGATTATCGCAATCACACTGTGTCGACTTCGATTGTCATATCGTTTGCACCCAGGAGTATTGGCAGTTTGAAAATCTCACTCGGGGGAGATAGCACATCATTCGTTCGTTGAGTATACTACTTCCGTATCGGCCAAGAAACGCGTCCGATGGCATGACTGAATGTAGGCATATTAAGTGAACAGTCCAGTTCTAACGATAGGTCTTGACTTGCAATGGCAAGACGCGAGTGTTAGCAGCGTATGGGAAGAACGAATAGCCCATTGTGTTAGATTTGAGTGCAATGTAAGTGAACACAGTCTTCATATAGACTGGTGATATTCTACTGCCATTATAAGACATTTGAACATTATAGTACGGTCAATGTATACTGCAGAAATGAACGTTGATATTATATTGTGTGGAAATACGCTTCGATATATTACAATAATGATGAAGAGATACTAAATGAATAAGAGGGATTCAGCCGCTTAGCAGAGTTGACCATTTGGAATGATTAATAAGATCAACTATGAATTTCAATAGCAGAATGCTCTATAAGAAGAGGGTGAAGGCACTCTTGAGATATTGACGCTACATTCGTACTTCTACAATATGAACTTTCAACGGCATTTTCAACTAAGCTATCGAGCAAACTTGAGAAGTGTCGGAGCGATGAACTTTGCACGCGAACACCTGATTTTTTCGAGCCGGACGGGAACGGGGTTCGATTCTTCGCAGTTCCAGGCGGTACGAGAGCTACGCAACCTAAGAACAAGGGTTCAGTCCCTACCAGGAATGTGTGCTTCAAACATTCTTTTCCATTTTCACCGAGCAAGGTAGCAGGAAACATTTCATATAAGTAGACAGTATGAATTAGTCTTACTTTAGAATGTTCTTCTTTCACCAATTTTTATTCAGTAGATAGAAAGTGCATTCTAGGGCTAGACTTGATACATTTATCATTTCTGTCCAAGCATGTATTTTTCTTTGTAGTTAATATTAATATTAAATGTGATGTTATTTTTAAAGCATTACTTTTCTTTTTCTAAATTTACATTGGCGATAAATTGAGCTTTATAATTAGTTGTGAAGACACGATATAAGAAGAACAGGGCCAAGACTAAGATAAAATTATATAAGAATAGTCGTTAGCAAGACGATGAGCGATATTTCACGTATACTTCAACATTATTCAGAATAAATACGTGTGACTATTTAAGCAACGAAACTGAATATTTTGGCATTTCATGCAACATTGTTTGATAGACGTGTTAGTCTATTTTTGATAGAGTTCGATATAGACTCGGAAATATAGTGATTTCTAGTGTGAAAAAATACGTTTTTGGATTAGGCTGCTGTGATCCACAATCTTGAATTTCTTTTTGAATATAGACACTTTTTCGAGTTCGTTCAGTTTTTCTACTTTCTTTATTCTTTTGTAAGACTCCAACTTGGTTAAGCGTTTGATTCTAATGCATTATTTGTACCTTCTTAAGACAGGCTCTTTTTCATATCGTAGTCTCTTACGTGTTTCCTTAGAGGAGGATTTCCATTTCGAATTTTGTTTAGGCGAAAACTGAATTGTTCTTTTTGATAGTGATCAATCTATAATTCTTTGAAAGAAATCTTAGTGAAAAATGAGAGTACAATGAAATATTATTGAAAGAAAAGAAATCTATGTATAAAATATATTCCTCATAAAACGAAATGACAATTTTGGAAAATCACCAATACTATTATTTGAACATGTGAATACAACATATTTAACACAGTTCTGATAAAAATTGTCCATGACACTCTAACTTTTGTATATTATGAAAAATGGTATTTTACGATTGTTGTATAAAAGCTTTTTGGATCTTAAAAATGTTTGGTAATTATATATAGCTATTGAGAGCTATTATACGTGTAAAGCAATTAATGTTTGCGAGAATTGAGTTATAATGAAGTAGATATTAGACATCGATGGATGGTCAATATCAGATTTCCAGTATTAAATAAGCTGATAAGCTATTACTGAGTAAATTAATGTGTATTTTTGAACGTGAATTTCAGTCACTATTTCAGTTACTAGAAGGCTAGTAAGCATTTAAATCCAACATTTAAACCAAGTTATGCATTGTAACAATTAATCTAAAATGAATTGTTAATAATAAAATTTGTTTTGTGAAAAGTTTCGATTTGAAAGACTTGTAATAATATCTGTGTAACATTTTAATAATAATAATAATAATAAGTGAAAGTTTAATGGATGTTAATTTAAATATTTTATGTATGATTTAAAATGAATTGTTATATAATTTTGAAGCGATATAACGTTCAATTAACTTCATTGTTCGTCGGATATGCCCAAATAAGACTGTAACAGATCTCAATAGAACACTTGTCAATGGATTTATGAATAATGTAGCAGAGATTCGAACAAGGAATTAAGTGTATAAATGTATATAGATTAATACGAATTTATTAGGGTTTTTATATTTGTTAAATATATTTGTACGATCTTGTAGAATTGAATGACGTTTATTTTGAACTTCGTTTAAAATGCTGTAATTCTTGAGCAGCTTATTTTAGCCAAATTTCAGGCTAATCTCACACCTGACTATCATGTGCTTCAGTAGAAGCAATCATATATTTTTGTTGAGTGGAGAGAATTTCCGCAATGCAGCAGTTTTATAGACAATAAACGGTTGATCCATTTTAAATTTTCTTCGATTGACTTGGTGATTTATATTCGAACCAGGATGTGCTACGAGGACCAGTGGGTTATTTTTATTGAATGCTTAGCCTTATGCCCGAGATTAATTTAATTTTTAAGAGTCTTGTTAGTTCATTTTGAGCTGATTTTCGTTTTTATTTCGTCGACCACTGGCATCTTGTTATCACATTCTTTTATAATAAGATGTCCTTATCCCGGGTTGATCCTAGTTGGTAGAGTTTTGGGGGTTATTTCAGCCGGGTAATTCCAGATTCTATGCTCCAGCTCTTCCATCGGATTCCAACAGATAAGATCGCGTGGATACGCGTACAGTACGTTGTCCAAAACTCTCTTACCTGGCTTGCCGTAATATATACTCTATCCTCCATAGCACCTTCATCTGGGAACTTAAACTCTTGTAGGGCTGTTATACGGATGTCCTTGTCATTCAGGACTTCAAGTGTGTGTTTAAGTTTCCCGGTCTTTATCAAGGAGTTTATATTGATCTTAGCTAAATATGTGACGTTCCTTTTATGTTCCAACTGAGTTAGACGAAGGTATAGGTGTAGGCTCCCCAGAATCCGATGGCCTACATGCCCGTCATGAGTGGGGTTGGATTGGTTACCACCTGGGGTACAATCTATGTTAGTTTCGTACTTCATGTTTAACAGTTTATCACACAAGTGTGTAGGATTGGTTACCCGAAGGTAACGGGTTGATGACTATCAACGTTGTAAGCCTTGAAGCCCCCCGCACGAATCGACTCAGCTTCCCACTGGGATTGGTTACCTAATATTCCACTGGCTTGCTCAGCTTTACATGGGTACCTCTTGTAGGTTATGCGCTGGAGTTGGAGTGAAAGAGGCTGTCATATTTATAAATAAAATTTTGCATATTACTTCCGGCCTGGGGGAGGTATACCTTTCGAATGACAATTTCTACTGAGTTAACAAAATTTATATCTCATAAACTAAGTGTTACAAATATATAAACTTTGCATGATTATCAAACACAGTTCACTCATTATTATTATTAATATGATTGTGGTAATGAATTATTATACCATCAAACTTTCAGCTCTTTTTCTACAGTTAGACTTCATTTACATGATAAGTACCCCACAATTTAAAATATTTACATGCAAGTCCTTTTGGGCTGTTGGTAACATTTACGACCACAGGATACACCAAATAAGTTGATACACATATTCAGGATTATTTTAACATATTCTTATTCGAAATGTATATTTATTTATTTTTACTCTTTAGGGTAAAATATATTCTCTTAAAATGGAAGTATGTTTGATACACAAAGTATTTTGGCGTAAGTTGTTCATGTTAGTACAATACACAATCATGGAAAATGTCATTGAGGTATCTTGCATAGTATTTGAGTTTTCATGTAAACGCTGTGTGAAAATATAGTTTTCGGGAAACAGGCTTCAAACGTACTGTACCCGTAAAAATCAAAGAGGTACTCGCCGGTCATCCAAAGCGAAGCTGGATATTTGAAAGGTGAAAGTCCCGCCTTAAGATAGTTTCAAGGTCCTGCCAACGGGCTCTCCAAGATTATACAACAGTATTCATGAAACTTGTTATGGATATAAAAAACTAGCTTTTATACGTAAGTGTGCAAAGTTACCTGCTTTTCTCGTGGCTTTGTTTGGATGGAGAAAGACATCCTATCTTTTAGGCTATTCCATCAAATGTAACAAACGTATAAAAAAATATAAATTTATTAATAAAACTAGTTAACACTCAAAAAATCTACATAACAACCTAAAACTAAACATCCATATTCGCCACTGACTCTTAAATAAAAACTCCCCACATTGATACAAGCGTAAACTGTTGAAATTTAAAGAAGTACTGCCGTCTGCAAGTTTAAAAAATCTAAACATTTTACTGCTGCTCCTATAAAGCGAGCATTCCAATTAAATTACTGGCATATTTCAGTCGCATGGCTGTCAACAAGGCTGGACTGGTTATTTAATAGCTCGCTTGCCCGTGCTTCACACAGATGTGAGAACTGCATTCATTCGTTTGGTGCGACCTTGTCAGAAACGGGACAACTCGTTTCTCAGCTGGCGTGGTCGGCCCTGGCCACACAATACTAGCAATGAACACGCTAAATGCTCCTCGTATTTCAAACAATAATGTTTTACAAACACTGTTGTATCTCAGACAAATCTGCTTCAAACTCATTTATACTTGAAAACTCTCATTCAGAGAATCGTTATCTTTGTTCTAGACCAACGATGATAGCATACACACAATATTTTGCAATAAAAATTAAACACTCATTTAGAAGAAATTCACATTCTCTAACTATAACCTAAGTCAAGAACATTTAAAATTATTATTGTTATTAAAAATTCATTATCCCTTAATATTAACAAATTGAATTATTCACACACTATATACAAGTGTCTATCGCTTCTAAGACTCATTTTTGAGCGATACGACCGCGTTTGTTTAATTATCAACGCTCATTCCTAATAGTATCATTTACTATAGCTTTCTATTTACAGAATGCTAAACCACTTTCTGTCATCTCATGTTGATAGACATTATCGGTATACCAATGACGGATCATTCAAGATGAGTTCATTGTTGTTACAACTTCAGTTTGATATTAGTTAATAATGATTTAGAGAACAGGAACATTATACCTTTTCCTAATGAAGTTCCGCCAATAAACCAATAAACGACATTCGTGTCGCATATCTGATCACACTGACTCTCCTGATAACACAACAATGCTACTCTTATACATTCCTCAGTATTTCATGACAATGAATACGGTAATCCCCTTTGTATTTCAACAATTATTTATGGCTGAAACCTCCAGATAACTCCACTATAAAACTCACATATCATTAAGACACTTGCTCTAAACAATGGTTCCACTGTACTAGTATAGCTTTCTCCTAGCTTAGATCTTATTGTCGTTGCAACTCCACAACTTATCAATGAACAGCGATATCTGTTCTACAATTATATTGATCGTTCTCAAACGATGTTATTAATAGATCTTGCATGGTTTACTAATCAAAATTACTCAGTCATAAAACACCACATCTCCAAATATTTAAAAAAATTTACATGTTTCCTCATACTGGTCATTTCTAAAAAGTGCACGGTTGCAATACTGCGTTGAGACATATCGCAGTGTTACACTTGTGCCTTGATAACACCTCGTGTTATCTTATCGCTCAATAAGGATCGATCACAACCGGAATAGGTTTTAACTGAACTCTCCTAAGGTTGGATAAATTATCTTTCAAAAGATATGTCTCAAATAATTTACATTTAATGAAGAGCAACGCATTCCCTCATTTCATTTGATTATTGGTTTGCCATTAACTGTATCTTAATTCTACACAAAGAATGTTCATAACTATTCACTTTCACATCATATTCATAACGAATATAGCTTCCTAGATCGTCGTATTGTTTCTAATATTAGGTGATATTACACATTATATCACTCGTAGATTTCTTCTCCTAATTATAAATTCTTCTTACAAAAAAACTCCCAAGTTCATTTTAAGCAAAATGAATTTACTGAACGTCTAAGATGATATGTCTGAAGTATTGAATAAAAATCGAAATCGTTGAATAAATACTTCCTTAAAGATTTTCCCAATGGAAAATAAATTTCCTAATAGTCCAGTGAAATTAGTTTTAACGTGGACAAAATTAATAACAAGCTGAAAATTGGTGGAAACGTTAGGAACCATGTCCTAAACGAAATCCCAAAAGTCCCAAAAAATCCGCGCTGGGGAAAAGCCGCCATCTTGGAAAAACCGCCGCCATCTTGGATGTTTCTGTTTTTGGCCATATCTTTCAAACAAGTTGTCCTAGCAAGGTCAGACTGGTGTCAAATTGACAGAATTTTACTGCTTAAGTCTCAGGAACATTAATAAAATAGGTTAGACGCGTTCGTACAAATGTTTATTCATTTAATTACTATTAACATAAATAGAGTGTTTAAAGTTTGATTTTGGCCGTTTCTGTCACAATAGCTAAAACCTACCAATGAAAATAATGTGTTTAAACCTAAAACTATAAATCATATTCTTGAAATTGTGCGTATCACATCTAAAATGCTTAAAATATTGTCAGTATTAAATACAGAGGCTCTATGAGAAATGTAAGCTTTTACTTGTAATGCTTAGCGGCTTCCGTCGTTTGGTGGTTCCATGAGATCTGTAAAGAAAAAGAACAGTGAACATTTTATCTTTTGTGCAGATAATGTCTATATATATTTCGAAATAACTTGCCCTCGTATTAAAGCACAAGATCGTCAGGGTCGTCAACGTCGATGCTCTCCTCAGGGCGATTCGCACATCCGTGCATTGTTGTGCAGCGTAGGCCATTCAGTAGGCAAGCGCATTTGCACTCACATCCGAATCTGCAGTTGCAGGAGATAATGTTCAGAATATCGGCTGGTGCACCAACAATCGTAGTACGGACTAGAACAAAGCGTCCGCGTCGCTGGTACGGTGCCACAGGCAGGAGCCCTCGAGATGGTAAGTCTATATCTTCTGAAGACCGACGTACAGGAACGCTTGCGTTCACGCTCTTTCCTGGTGTGACACACTGAATTCCACCCATGGCGTTAAAAGTCCCGTGTCTGTCAAGCGTATGCAAATTGTGTTCCGCATTGTCAAAAACGAACTGCATATAAGCGTCGTCGTCTACGACCAGAGGTGCATATTTAGCCAGCAAATTCTCGAAGTTGATCGTTTCTTTGTACATAGCACATACTCCACATCCGGATAATACGTCAAGAACAAGCTTCGAGCCAAACCTCCTGTGAAGTTGGACTCCGAGACCAAGCTGCAATGGCGAGACGAACGATCTTGGTCGGGCGGTTGCAATAATTGCATGAGCGATGTTGATTGCTTTTCTTTTCGTAATTGTGTCGTCGAATGGTTTTCTGGTCATTACAATAGTCCGTATCATTGTTTGTAAAGTCTCGGGTACCAAATCTTTTCGTCCAGAAGCAATATCTTCAGAAGCAGGATACACAGAGCAGTCGTAAACACGGGATCGAATGTCCTGTCGAATGATGTTGGCTGCAGTCTCGACGATTCGCGTCCTTTCCTCCTCGGAATTGCACTTTCTGGAACTGTACCAATTAGCCGTCAAAATCTTGTTTGCTGTTCCTAGGAAACAAATAATGTTAGACTATCCAACTTGTTCCGCTATGACAATTTGGTCTCCGTAATGATATTGCAGTTTCCTTTTCAGATTTTTCTCGCTATAGAGCATTTCTTCTGGGGAAGAAGTCTTCATAAATTCCATTAACTCGGCAAAGGTGTATTGACATTCGTCGTTACTCTCTATATAATCACACAGTTTCTCAAATGCTCTAAGATTGCTGGGATCATCGGGGCGGCCGGCATTTCCGCAGGTAAGTCCAAATGTTTGCGGATAGTGACCTGGGCGGTCAAAATACGCGTAGCACTTACGATGATAACGAGCCTCCGCTGCCACTAGGTCGACCTCCGTGTTCAATCTCAACAATACTTTTTCTGCCCAAGCGTCAGAGCGTCCAGAAGCTATAGTGCGAACCGTATTTATAACGTGGACCACCGTGACTACGCTGTAAGGTCCTTGTCGATCTGGGTGTTTATTACTGTCATCACAGCTGATCACGCGTTCGCAAAACATGCACTGGCGTTTAAAATCAAAACCGTCAAACGAAGAACGAGCCTTTCTTTCAACTGGTTCCTCTTGCGTATCATTCGACAGCGTAGGAACACGGCGAGTATATTCTTTCCTACAGTTGACGTGCACTGTAACAAAGTTCGAGTCGCCGATTAGAGCGGAAATGCCGTCATTGCGAGCTTCACTATACCGACGAATGGTGTCAATCCCTCTTTGAACCATAACCTGCTCACCACCGTTTTCCTCTCGACAAAAAATACATACACTGTCCATTTCGAAGAAATAACCGCCAATTCAGCTATTAACTTGCAATATTGGAACAGCAACACCCACAGTAATAGGATAGGTGAAGTAAAAAATCCATGCGAACACCACACTTAACACACACAACACACCTCTGCTTTCATAGTTTTTCCATAAAACTTCCAACACTTTCCCAATCCGTGTTTTTGCCTTCAACCAAGTAACGGATTATCACTACAGACCACTCAAATTATCATTTAGAACACACACAACATTCATAAAACACGTCGCTATCTTCGGTTTAAACGCCATGAATGGACAAACAACACAGCCGCATTTAAACTCGCCGTACAGAACATGACAACAATGCCCGCCGCCTCCTTATAAACTTATACCGAGACCAGCGGTACCAACCTCCTTTCGCACCGTGGTATATAAGCATTTTATTCCACTTAAACATTAAAACCACAAATACAAACAAAAACAAGACTTGAAATGTTGTGTTACTATTAGTTTTGAATTATAAAACGTTGCAACCCAACACTCATTTCCGTATAATACAATTCTTTGTCTATGCTCAACTTCTCAGTGGTATAGTTTTGCATTGCTTTTCATTCAGACAAGTAATCTTAGCGTGTATTTTTCCTTCCATTCTTAGCCTAACCAAACATTGTAGAGAATCCTGACAAAACGTAAGATACATAGTTATTGTTTTGAAAACCGGCGCATTGAACTTTAAACACACTATTTATATTATTAAAAGTCCTAAAATAAATTTAAAAAAAGATATAAGAATGCGTCTATCATATCTTATTAATGTTTATGAAACTTTAACAGTAAAATCTGGTCAATTTGACACCAGTCTGACCTCGCTAGGACCACTAGTTCGAAAGATATGGCCAAGAACCGAACAATTCAAGCTGGCGGCGGTTTTTTCAAGATGGCGGCTTTTCCCCAGCTCGGATTTTTTGAGACTTTTGGGATTTCGTTTAGAACATTGTTCTTAATGTTTCTACCAATTTTCAGCTTGTTATTAATTTTGTCCCAGTCAGAGGTCAATTTTGTCTAATTGCACTGGACTATAAACAATGACTTCAGTTCAGAAACTGAATCATACAATATTTAACAAGAATAGATGATAAATGACTTTCATCTTATACAATCTCGAAGAATAAAATTTACTAAACATCGAAGAGAAAATACATGAAACAAATATGGAGAATTGTTGTTCCGAAATGCCATCAAACACACTCAAACAATATAATAATGGGAAACTTTTCTACCTTGGTCTTGTAGAAAATTGAAGTTCATTGCCGGTATCAGAAAATACCCGGCTGGATCGTCATCCAGGTATGATTTGTTGAAATCAAACCCAGTCCCATCCATCGGATACGAACTGCAACCTCGAGAATGGAAAGGATTCCTTCTCGGCATATTCGTCTCCTCCTGGTATCTAGCCTCGTTCCTCGGACATGAATTCCATCTCGGACAATCATCGGGCCCGATATCTCCTGTCTTCCGTCGATGACTCTTCAATAGCCGACATCTCTCGAAGATCCTCAATCATCATTGAACAATATATTCTTGATAGCATCATCGTTACAAAATAAATTCGTAAGTCAATGTCGATTCACTGTCGTAGATGTTAAAGTTCATTTGGTTGGTCAATGAAAGATTATATCTGCTCAAACTCGAGAATGAATGTACATGACAATGCATTAAATTTACTGGATGGAAGTGTACAAATTGCATCATATTGTCTCGGCATTATATCTATCTAGATGTCATAGATATTCTCATTGTTTCTTAACGTTGTTCCATCGTTGCTATCACTACTCTGTCTTGATATATCCCAAACGCGTAATAGTTTAATTCATCATCACACACATACTTAAAAAGTCATGAACTAGTTCCACTTCATTAATGTCTGTAGCCATCATAATGTTCATACACAATAAAGTCACAATGTTCATAAAATATCACTGTACTTACTTCGTGCTGGAACGTGGACTTGCTTGTGTTGAAGTCTCACTGCACTAAAATGATATTCTTCGTTCGGAGTTGAGTAACTTTTTTCGACAATACAAAGAGTCTAATATCTCTTAAAATACTCGATGGATTTTAATAAATCTTCTTGTGGTGAAGCCTTATCACTGGATAAGTATAATGATTACTCCTTAATCTCGACAAAGTCGAACACTTGTACTCGTCTGAAGTTACGCGCCATTGTTGGTCCCGCGCAGTTAGTGGCGCGCACTTGTAAAATCCTTATTACGGTGAAATTATTCCGTTTAACATCATTCAAAGTAGTAGTAATATCTTCCTTTAGATCTCTTAATGTTTTCAATGGAACAGGATTGTTACATAGGGCTTAAATGGCATAGTTAATCATATTAACTAGGTAAAAAACCATGTCTGCTTCCATAAACCCTCCTGTCATTGGCCGAAAGCATATATCCAATGATATATATTATAACAATTAACTGGTAATATTTCGCGCTATTTCCTTGTTGATAGGCAGTTTGCAATGATCGAGAATATTCTGGGGCGTCTCTGATCACGTGATGGGTTTCTACTATACCCTGCGTTCGCTAACACAGCTCTCTTGAGCCAACTTCC
Source organism: Meconema thalassinum (assembly GCA_946902985.2). Classification (NCBI taxonomy): domain Eukaryota; kingdom Metazoa; phylum Arthropoda; class Insecta; order Orthoptera; family Tettigoniidae; genus Meconema; species Meconema thalassinum. The sequence goes on from OX336395.1 coordinate 209,199,461, forward strand.
AAGATTTATATTCCGATGTTAAACTGTATCATGGGCTCGGATAATAACATCATTTTTATCATAACTCATCCAAATTTCGGGCGCATTCTCCTCTCAGCTAAGGTCAAAACCAGTTCCAAAATTATTTTAATCACCTTATTTCATGACGTTAGATATGTCACTGAGCTGAAATTTTGGATGCTAATTTAGCCTACTTTCTTGAGATATTTCTTCAGATTTTTCGCGTTGAATTTTCCAAGTATAACATTGTTTTCTTCGTCGAATAGTTCGTAACAATTGCTTCCAAAGGCATTCTCTATGCGATATGGGTCTGTCTTCTTGTCCATCGTAGTCTTTTTCGGCTCCTATCATAGGTCACTCAACCTTTCTTTCCTCTTCATCTCCTTCTGGTGTCGTGCTATAGCATTGGTCTTCTTTTCTCCTCCTAATTTCTTTTAATAACGGTGATTCCTCCGTGTCGTCTGTGCGAACCATTTTCACTATTTCCCTGCTGGCTTGGGATCGACACTTGGGTTTTTCTCCCCTCCTTTTCCATTCAGTTCATCCTGTCTTAAATTCTTTAAGTATTCTTTCCCTTCTCTGTGTCTCTCGTCATACTATTCCTCTGTGAAGGAATTCTCTCTATAGTTTCTATTTCTGTTATAACCCTGGTTATTGTTGTTATTATTATAACGGTTGTTATAATTATTATGGTCAATACAATTTCTACGCGAAATATCATTGTTTCTCCCCTGTTGTTGTTGGTAGGGTCTTCCTCCTCGGAATCTGCGGTATCTTGGTTCGGGTATCCTGTCTCGGAAATAATTATTCCTTTCCGTACCTATGCTATTCTTATCTCTTTCCTTAGGACTCTCCATCTGTTGTGTCTGGTTGATGTAGATGGTATTTATGTCCCGTTGGTCTTGTCTGCTGTGTCTGGACATTACAGTGGGCATCGGACGAGTATAATCTAGCTTTCGCAGAAGCTCGTCCAAGCTAGCCAAATACTTTATTTGGGACGAGATAATCAGTCTCCTGTCCTCAACTGGAAGCTGTCTCGAAATAGCTTCGATGAGTTCTCCCGTTGATAATGGGGGCTGAAGGAACCTAAGTTTGGCCAATTGCCTCGTGAAGAAGTCTGCGGAGTGCGTTGGCAAAGTACTCGAGTACTTTCTCGAGTATACGTCGGCCCTTAAGCTATTTTGTGCCTCAATAGACCAAAATCTCTTGATTAAAGCCTCTGCAAATTCCTCGAAATCCACGAACGTGTACCTGAAGGCGCGTAATCACTCAAACGCTGCTAGAGCTAGATAGCGTTCCACGATTTTCATCTCCCTATCCCTCGGAAACTGAGCTTCGACAAAGTAATCTCTCAGATTTCGAATGAATTCAATATGGGAGAATCCATCTTCGTTATTAAACAGACGAGGTTTATCTTCGAAGTTACGTATAACCGTGATGTTCCTAGGCTGACTATTTTGACTATTAATCCTGGGATCCCTCGTATCTCTTTCAGACTCTTGAATTCTGAATTCGGGCCTTTCTATAGATCTCAGTACCCTTGCTTCTGATCTGATATCTCTCTCTTCGTGATCTATACTATCTCTTCTGTTACGGATTTCCCATTCACCTATGTCCTCTTTTTCTTTCCCTTCTAAGTCGTTAATGATATCTTTTAACTGCTGTCCCACTTCTTTCTTGAGATCTTCTTTATATGTCTCCAAGACAGTAGTATCTCCTATGTTCAAGCTTTGGAGTTTCCTAGTGATATACTTCTCCAATTCGGTAGACTTTGCCTCCTGAATTTTGTCAATATTACTAACGTCAGTGACTAGCTTGCTAATCTTATCTTTTAAAGTCTTACTTTCCTGCGATAATTGATCCTTATTGCCGACCTGTGTCTGCTGGAGCTAAACCAAACGCTTATTTGAATCAGTTCGCACGCTTGTTACCTCTTTGCTTGATTCTAGCTGAGTACTAGCAAATGTCTTTTCAATATTGTCTTGAATCTCTTTAATATGCTCCTTACTATATTTGGTCCATTCCTCCTACTATATTACGACATGTGATTTTAACATTTCGCTTATATCGAGTTCAATGTCATCCTTAAGTATCTTATTATGGTCAATTACTTGGGAACGCAATGAATCTACATTTTCTTTCAGATCACCCAATTGTGACTGAACTGCACCTATAATTTCCTTACACTGCGTTTTAGACACCTCTAGTTTTTTCCTAATGCCATTCTGGAATGTTATATTACTGGACTCAATATGGTTTAGCTTGGTTTGTATACCTTTTTCAATAGTATTCACCTTATCTATATCAATAAACACATTATTTACCTCGGTCTGTATTCTGTTAACATCTGTTTGTACAACATTTATGTCGGTTTGAACATTGTTGACATCCGTTTGGATATTGTCAACCCTATCCTGAACAGTATCAACCTTTGTTTGAACATCTTTTACATCACCCTGAACAGAATCAATTTTCGTCCTAACAAGGTTAACATCACCCTGGACAGCACTTACATCACCCTGAACAGTGTCAACTTTAGTCTGGATCTCCTGTAAACGCGACATGTTATCCTTATTTTCAGTGGCACTAGTCTGCAATCCTTCCAAGGATGATTGTAAACCCTGTATCTTCTCTTTGACACTTTCCTTCACACTCTCAGTAACACGACCTTTTATATTCTCAACAATATTTTCCACTACTTTGACAACAACTCTATCAATATCATCCTTCCTATATTTCTTGACCTGCTCCAGGTCCTGCTTTGTTTCCTTAAATTTACGGTTCAAATTCTGAAAATTCACCTTTAAATTCTGTCATCTCCAGCTTCAAATTTTCCTGTAAATTACCTTGTAAAGATTTTAATTGTTCTGTCAGGGTAGTCTGCAAATTTTCCTGAAAATTACCTTGGACAGTTTTCAAATTTTCTTCCATACTATCCTGCAAACTCTTCTGCATCTCGTTCAACATCCTCTGCACTTCCTCTTTACCCATCGTTGCCATTGCAAAGATACAAATATAAATCACTACAGGGATACATCAATACAAAGCCTGACAACAACATTTGGAACAACAATTCCTACCATGTAATTGGGTGTTCTTAATGTCTACCTAAAGTCTTAAAATTAACACAGTAAATACACTCTTACATTAACAAACGTATTGTTTCGTTCCGCTTGATCCTGTCCTAAATTATCTATACGACCATACTAACATTTAAATTTACCAACGTTAAAACAAGTTAACTTTACACTGAGCATGGCTATCAAAGTCCATGAGCTGGTCTGAAATGAAATGAATTCAGATCGTAGGTCATTTTCATAGAATTCTAACTTATTTATACCTATCACAGGTTTTCTATAAGATTAGATCTGTATTCGAGAGCAATATTTCCAAAAACAACTTAAAACCACCTATGATATCGCACTCCATAATCACCTAAATTAGGCTGGCTTCAATTCCCTTCATAAAGGCTCTACAAACACCCTTCCACATGTTTTCCGAAGCTAACAGGTAGGGTTACCAATTTCTTGCCTAAGAATGGTTCATCGAATGCCCTTTCACATGCATTTCGACGCATAGACGTTGGGCCGCCAATTTAATCCTAAATTGGCTCGACCAACCGCTCTTGATAACCTCGGGATCGCCCCCATAGTAGGGTCGCCAATTTACTGTACCCGTAAAAATCAAAGAGCTACTCGCCGGTCATCCAAAGCGAAGCTGGATTTTTGAAAGGTGGAAGTCCCGCCTTAAGATCGTTTCACAGTCCCGCCAGCGGGCTCTCCAAGATTATACAACAGTATTCATAAAACATGTTATGGATATAAAAAACTAGCTTTTATACATAAGTGTGCAAACTTACCTGCTTTTCTAGGGGCTTTGTTTGGATGGAAAAAGACATCCTATCTATTTTAGGCTATTCCATAACATGACTCCATTTATAGAGTAATAAAGGAACACTGAACAAACGCATAGACATATAATATGAGTACTTTTTTGATATATTAAAGGTTTCCATATGTGTCGACATTAGACTGAAAGCGATATGCCAGCCACTGGAATGTGGAGTGCATGATTTTCTTGCGTGATCCACTCCTTGTTGACAAACTCAAATCTTCTTCTTGTTCTAGCTTTTGTCCCACAGAACAGGGTCAGCTTTTCTGCACAATTGCCTCCATCTTGCACGGTCATCCCAAATATAACTAGTTAACACTCAAAAATCTACATAACACCCTAAAATTAAACATCCATATGCGCCACAATACAACACAATAAGGCTTTGGTCTCCAGACAAGGGTTGTTGTCCAATATGGGCCTCCACATGGGCTCGATCCATTTCCATGGTCTTCATTCGTCCTCGTCGTTGTCGTGATGATATGACCAGACTCCTCTCCAAAGTCGTCATGTTCCTTGGCTTAGCGGATGCTACAGTCATGGTTCTCCTGTCATCGGCTGTAGTTCTCCGGTCCTCTCCTTCACATTATGAAGTTTAGCAGTTCATCTCCACAGATGATGCGTAATAAAGATCGTCGTACACGTGGTTATCAGGAAGTGACATGTTTAAATATGAAGTAACCAGTCGAAAATACGGAAAATGAGCGTAGCACAGTTGCACTGAAGCTAGCTTTAATATGGTAACAACTTCACTGCTTTTACACGGCGCAGATGATTTATAAATTGGCCATGCACTGTTGTCTGCTTCACTATCATAGATTTTAACAGCCCACAAATCACGTGGCATCAAAGTTGTATGCTACAGAAATTAATCGCTCTTGCGATGATAGCAATATTCGTAGTAGTGATTGTTAGAACAATTCACTGGATTAATTATAAATTCACAGTAATTGACATATTTTCTCGTCACTTGACGATGTTGAAATTTCCACAACACGTGGTTGAAAATATGGTGTTCCACGTTGCACGATTATAATCACTTTCCAATAATTCACAATTATCGTGGCCCAAGCCTTCTCTGGCTGTAATATTCACTCGAATGATGTACAGTTCGTAGCAGAATAATGCGCGACGCACAACGATTATTTTCCTCGCCTTCCAGGCAGACTATTTCCTCGTCTTTAAGACGGACATTACAAACACATCCAATCTGGATGGAAAACCAAACACTCGTGCCAGGAGCTCTGTCCTGCGCTGCGAGAACTTGTGAATACACTAGTCATGCAGGGACTGGTTGGTTCCGGTTCGCGTATTTGCGATGTTAATACCTTACCAAAAGTAGAAATAACATTCTGAAGAATGTTTCAATGATACAGAATTACAACATGAGAATATCTGAGCTTCGTAGAAAATAGAAGTGTCATAATTAAGCCTCAGATCATATAAAAATGGTTTTCTGCATAGTCAAAAGATCAACCAACCATTTATAACTCAAAAGAATGTTAGTATGTAGCTACAGCATGGCTAGTCAGTGGGTACGTTCTAAGGTGATGCAACAAAATGAATTGCAATGAAGAATATCACATGAACCAGTGCTTAGCGGGTTCATCTGCCTCTCCGTCGTTTCAAATAAAAATGAAGGATTGCTTTTTTATTTTTCTCCAATCCAAGATCAAGTTTGGTGATCTTTTTCAGATTAGCTGCGTTAAAGTTTCCAATGCGCTCTCGAGCTTGGAGATCTTCAATCACATAGCTTCCATTGTTCAGTGGTTCTTGAACACGATGGTAGATCAAATAATCATCAGCGATAGCAGTTGTCTGAGCATAATTGACATCCTGGGCGTCCATTCGGTTCTCCAGAAAACGAATGATATTTCTCAGTTCCTCCTCACGTCGTTGCCCTTCTGGTAAATGACGAAGTCGGCGAAGGTGTCCTTCGCATTCTCCCTCGACGTCAATGGCATTCACGGTGGCTTCAGGATTCCGACTGAGAATATCTGCCTGCACATTCTCTCTGCCAGGACGATAAACAATCTCTTGATCAAACTGTTGAAGAAACAGTGTCCAGCGTGTAATCCTGTCGCTTGCCAGTCTTGTTCGTAATATGAAGGTTAACGCATGATGGTCGGTCCTCACTATAATCTTCTGGCCTAACAGAAGTTTCTGCCAGTACTCCAATGCATAGCCAATTGCAAGTGCTTTGATCTCCGTTGTAAAATAGTGAGTTTCATGGGCTCTCAAACGTCTGCTTAAAAAGGGATATAGTGACGTTTCTTCTCATCCTGCAATAAGATTGCTCCGATTCCAATGGCTGATGCGTCAGTCTCCAAGATGAAATTCCGGGAGTAGTTTGGATATTCCAACTGGATTGAGTTTACAAGCATCTGTTTAGCCTTCTGAAAAGCTATCTCACACTTTTCGTCCCATGCCCATCGGCAATTCTTCTTAAGTAGACCTTGCAGTGGTGCAACAGTTTCGGAATACTTCTCGCAATGAGCAGCAAACAATTGGAGAATCCCCAAAAACTGCCTCACATGTTTGATACGGGTCGGTGTCGGAAATGCTGTGATGGTTCTGATTTTCGCCAGATTCGGCCTATATCCATCTCCGTTAATTATGTGTCCCACAAATTTAACTTCTTTCTGGAAGAATCGACACTTGTCGAATTTCACCTTGAAATTAGCCTGTCGAAGATTATCAAATACAAGGCGTAAGGTGGCTAAATGTTCCTCTTCCGTCTCTGAAGCTATTATGATGTCATCCACGTAGCATATGACTTTCCTCTTCACTTCAGGAGTTAAGTTCGCATCGAGTGCTCTAATTAATGCAGCTCCTGCATTTTTCAATCCAAAAGGTGGTTTTCGGAAAACATACGTGGTCTGGTCAAACAAGAAACCCGTATACTTCTGAGTATGCTTGGACAATCTAATATGATAGTAGGATTGTACCAAGTCTAACGATGAAGATACTCGTTTTCCCTTAAATGTCCTTAGGAGATCTCTGATCCTCGGTGGTCTGTCGTGCTCTGGAGCTAAGCGTTCATTCAAAGCTCTGGCATCTAAACAAAGCCTTAGACTTCCATCCACCTTAACCACAGGCGTTATAGGATTCACATATGAAGTTGGTGCTTTCTTGATAATACCGGCTGCTTCCATCTCATGGATCTTCCTAGCAGCTTCCTCTCGGTGTTTTTCCGCGATAGGGTAAACCTTCTTCGATGGAGAATCGTCTAGTACAATCAGGTCGTACTCGTAATCAAGTATCTCACCAGGTGTGATATCAAAAATATCCTTAAATTCAGTCAGAAGTGCCTCTAATTTCTCTTGTACGGGTGCTGATAATTGCTCTGCCTCTTCCTCGGCGTCTTGTGTCTTACCATTTCGCTTGCCATTCAACTCTTCAACTATGTTGACTTCGGACTCAATTTCCGCATCATCCTCCAACTAAATTCATCTGAATGGGCTCGTTCGGCTTAAATTCCACAGTATTGCGTCCCATATTAATGATTCCATCGTATTTGCGTATGAAGTCTGCGCCTAAAATGGCTTCATGATGCAGTCCCTTCATGACTAAAAATTGGTGCAAGTACAGTGGCACGAAATCTTTAAAGTGCACAAAATCTGGATTTTGCACGTTACAACACGGTCAGGTATAACTCCTCTGACGCTTACTGCAGAAACTGGCAGCTCTGTCACCTCAGAGTTTGCTTTCAATCAGGCATGGCATCAGCAGAAATGACACTTATCATAGCCCCTGTATCAATGAAAATGGTCTGTAGACATTCGTTCAAAGTAGCCGTTACCTTGGGTAGACGTGTTAATTCGTAGTCGCGGTTCGTTGATCTTCTTTCGTCCAAAAGATCTTTCTGGATTGGTTCCCAGAGTAAGATAGTGGATGTTACTCTGTGAACAATCAGGTCAGAATCTACTTCATTTTCGGCGTTTTTTTTACCTTGGGAAGTACTGGGCTGGTCATGCTCAATATCTTCCTCTGGAATTTCACGTGCATCCCTCGGTGTACGGTTCTGGTCCACCTCTTCTTGTTGATTGCGGAGTTGTCGGATGTATTCTCGACTCTCCTGTGCACGTCCTCGCCAGTCTCGATCGGTCCTCCACCTAGGAACTCAATCGCGTCGATAGCCTCCGCTATAACGATAGTCTCGACGAATACTTCCTCTTCCTCGCTGAATTTCTCCTGTCCCACGATGGTCATTGTCGTGACGACGGTTATCGCTCGTCCCTTGGTTGAAACGTCGGTTCCAATATCCCCTATTGTCACCTTGTCGTCTCTCTCTCGCGTATGGAGTATTATTCCAGTTGCGTTGATTGGGATTGTAATTTCCTCTATTCTCATTCTGAGTCTGAGTTTGCTGTGACGTCTGACTAACTTAATCCACAGTAGTCAAGTTCACGTGGCGTGTCTCTCCTTTGGTTGGACGGTGGCTTGCAAATTGTTCAGTATTTGCGTCCAATCGCCTTAGAATTTGGTCACATTGCTGGAAGGTTGTTGCTCCCGCTGCAATTAATACTCGTTGGACATCGGCTGGATATTGCCAAACAATAGTATTCACTAAATCCTGCTCTGATAGTGGGGGTTGAAGATATCTAAGTTTCGCCAGCTAGGTTGCAAAGTAATTTGCATAGCGTGTAGGCGTATTTGAGCTGTATCGGCGAGTGTACATCTCAGCTCTGATATTCTGATGTATGTCACTCGACCAATAAGTACGCAACAAGGCTTCTCTAAAATCCTGGTATCCAGTAAAAGAGTATTTGAAGGCCCTGAATCAAGTATCAGCTTGACCTTCAAGAAGACGCTCTATGACCCTGAGCTCTCTCTCCGGTGTCACCATAGTGTCACGTAGATAAATCTCTACATTCGTCAAAAATTCGACTGGTGTGATGCCGCTACCAATACCTGAGAATCGAGCTGGTTGCTCTTCTCTTGATCGTATGATCATCACATTAGCCTGATCATGCTGAGTTTGTGCTGGTCTGAATGGATTAGCATAGGCATTTGTCGGCATGTCAGTTGCTTGATATTGCTGTAAGTTTGTAGGTCTAAACGGATTTGCAGCGTAATTCAGCGTTGATTGAGTAGTTATGTTGGCGTTATCACCGAAGTATGACTTCGTGAATGGTGATGTTTCATTATGCATGGTACTTGCGAATCTGAAGGGTTGTGTTTCAGGTGGTGCGCTCGGTTGAATACAGGACGATGTCGATTGTACGAATTGTGGTCCAGGTGTATTCTGTGTTTCAGTTGACAGTGTGGAAATTCGAGTCTCCCTCGGTTGAGCTTCCAACTTATCTAAACGTCTTTCAATAATGTCGAGGCCTGGAATAGTTTTTGCTTCAATTTTACTTCCAAGATCGTTTAATTGCAACTTGACCCTGTCGATTTTCCCTTTGAGGTTTGTGTCGACCTCTCGAATCGCTGTCCTAAGGTTGTAGCTAAGTTTAAGACGCTCTGTCACTGCAACTTCTTCTAACCTTTTCTTCATAGATTCTACTTCCGTTTCGAATTTGGACACGTCATCTTTGACCTGATGAACGTCATCCTTAACCTCTGTGACGTCCCCGCGAAGTTCCGTTACTTCGTCTCGAACACGAGCTACTTGAGCTTCTATAACATGTTTGTGTTCATTAAAATCTCCTCTTAACAATGAGATGTCAACTCTCGTTTCTTCTCTATGAGTGTGCATGGTTTCGCGTTGCTCTCCCACGGTGTCCGTTAACAGAGTAACGTTCTTCGTATTCGTCGCTAGTGTTTCCCTGAATTCAACTATGTCGTCAGCGATAGCTTTCACACTAGGGTTTACGACGTATGCTGCTCTTCTCATCAAGGTTAATCCTACATTGACTGCAGCGATATCCCTCTTGACATTGTCGATAAATCCCTCGACGTTTGTGAGTCGATTACCAAACTCTTCTCTAGTGTGATCCAAATCAGCCCTCATATCGATCTGAAGACGTCCCCGCGAAGTTCCGTTACTTCCTCTCGAACACGAGCTACTTGAGCTTCTATAACATGTTTGTGTTCATTAAAATCTCATCTTAACAATGAGATGTCAACTCTCGTTTCTTCTCTATGAGTGTGCATGGTTTCGCGTCGCTCTCCCACGGTGTCCGTTAACTGAGTAACGTTCTTCGTATTCGTCGCTAGTGTTTCCCTGAATTCAACTATGTCGTCAGCGATAGCTTTCACACTAGGGTTTACGGCGTATGCTGCTCTTCTCATCAAGGTTAATCCTACATTGACTGCAGCCAGCGATATCCCTCTTGACATTGTCGATAAATCCCTCGACGTTTGTGAGTCGATTACCAAACTCTTCTCTAGTGTGATCCAAATCAGCCCTCATATCGATCTGAATTCTATTTATAGTCGCCTTAATCTGAGTGGTGTGATCGCCTAACCTGGTCTGAACATCTTCCCTCGCTCGGTTCATTTGATCGGTTAAATGATCTATTCGATTGTTTGCATTCTGCTGGTGTCGCAAGACAACAACTCTAACTGCTGCTAAACCTGCTGTAAGGTTATTCCTAGCCTCTTCCCTATGAGCATCTATGTCAGCCCTGACCTGAGTTAGATCAGCCCTAACATTCGTTATATCTGTCCTAACATTATTAATAGTCTGAGTGTTCACACCCAAATCTCCCCGGACTTGTTCAACATTTCCACTTACAGTTCCTAAGTCACCTCGGACTTCACCTAGATCAGTTCTAATCTGTTGGAGGTTGGTGTTAACAATAGCCAACATCTCTCCCATCACACGACGAATCGACTCCTCATCCATGATACAAGAATATATGAGAGAACAGAAGGAGCATTCCAGAAAACTTACAGCTATGACTAGTTACTTTTGCGGTATAGAAAAGCCTGCTTTCTCTAGAATAAATATCACAAGTACTGCTGGAGTATGCGAACTATGTGCTTCAACATTTACATTAACAACAAGAAGCAAAGTATTACATTTACTTAGGATGAGGCATCCACAAAGAAAAACCTATCCTTCAATTATCTATACTACAAAGCCTCACCCCATGGACTTAAATCACGCACGAATGCCATGCGGTTAATTGATCTGCAGTACGACTTCTTAAGTTCGTCCCAGTCCAGTCAACTTTCTTTAATCACAATAAAATCCTCATAAAAAAGAGCATGGAGCAGAAGGTCACCATGTCTACAACGGCACAACCGATTGGGTGGCAAAGAAAGAGAGTAGAGTATATGTGCCCGTCAGAGTATCTATCAGGGTTGCCAAAAACCGAAATGACATCCCTAACACCTCACCTGTCGGACCCATGTGCCATGAGGATTAGGCGAATTTCTTATAGGCCATACCGGCACGAGATTCCATGATCCAGGGGATCCGTGGTAACATGGTGGCTAAAAAGGTCATAGACAGCCCAAGAAAATACACCTCCTAAAGCTAGACTGAGAAATAAATTTCCAGGCTTAAGTAAAACTTGTAGAAATATTTATTCAAAATATTCAGACACCTAGCCTAGTTCGGAGGGTTTCTATCGGCTAATCCGCAAACTAATAAATAAACCCAAAAAAAGGACCCTACCTGTAAACTACTATAAACCCTCGCGAAAGATCTATTAGACAAAGTAAAACAACAACAGCAACGCTAGGAAAATGGTACGGCAATAATCTCTAAGTCAAGTTACAAAATAACCTAATAACGGAATTTACATTTAACAGGGTAGCAATAGCAAATCTAAGTTAGGATGGTACCATTTCCTCATTTACATTTAGTGATAAATAATCTAGCTAATTCCTAACAATTAATACAAAATTTACGGCGATGACGTCCGTAAAGCAAAGCAATTAATACAAATCTACATGACAAGCCATAAAAAAAACATTTAATGCCCTCTTACAAGCTAAGAAAGGTAAAAAAGGGACTATCATACACTTAAATAACTAACAACAAGATCACGATCAATTTTATTCCTGCCTTCGCCCTGGGTTACTCTTTGTAAACCAGTGTCATCGACGTGCATGTCATTTACGGTGGCAAATGCGTAGTAAACACTACGTCTAACATTGCATGAAGCTCGCGCTCCACCAGCTACTGACTGAAGGTTGAGCAAGCAATCCGTCGATAAAAGTTAGTGTCATCTGTCCTAGATTACTTCCACAAAAGAAGTGTGCACAAAGCAAGTGTCAGCCAGCAGGTCCAAAATGCAAGAAAATCAAGGTTAAATGCTATAAACAGTTAGTTATCAGTTTATAATAATGACTTGTTTGATTATTAGATTGTCGGTTTAGATTATCATTGGTTTCTGGTGAATAGGCTGACAATCCTGAATACCTTGGGATCAGCAGTAGCAGTCTCGTGCGAGATCAATCTCTGCTATAAAATACCATCAACGTGCTCTCCCGCTCGAACATAACAATAACGCAGGTTATTAGTGGCTCTCGGCTCACTTAATTTACCTCTGGGTCGGTCTGGAATGAACATCAGTTACCTCCCTACAATAACACAGTCAACATAATCGAAGTCTGGACACACATAAGTATAGCCTCTACACAGGTGCCTCGTCTAGCCTCTCGATCTCAACAAATAAACCTTAACATAACGTGTAATCATTCTCAAATGGAGAAAAAAAGTAGTCGCTCCAATAGCGATGTAAACACATGGCTCTTGCCAGTCATATCAAAGTAGCAAAACATCTGATTATTGCAAAATTGTGGCCTGGACATTGACCTACATATGAGACACAACAACAAATGGTTAGTAATGCTATAAGCATTGTCAAAAGGTCTGAAAATGTATGTCTCACTGAATGAGTGGTGCTCTAGTACATTGCATGCTGGGAACTGTTACCACCTGTCCATGACGAGCTAGGCTCGCTACTCACTGTCATCCACACGGACAGTTTAAAATGAAACAACACTGAAGGCAGGCAGCTTTCTCGCAGGAAGTCTATCAGAAAACTGGCCTTGTTATCTGGTCCCAAATATAATATAAAGTAGCATAAGCATCAATCTAAAACTATACACAAAGACGTGGCATGTTCATAAAAGTCGAATAAAAGAAAAATACAGATATACCACTTGTTCTGAACTTTTTTGAAATCTGCAGATATGTCACTCCATAACTGCTTTGTCTAATTATAACCAAAATAATAACTGTGTCGAAACACCTGACACAAAATAAACATCATAAAGGCGCAAATCTTACAATTGCTAAGTTTTCCAATGATGCGGCATTCATTACAGGGTTCGATGCTAGATTGCATACAAAATGTAACACCCTGAATGTGTTCACAACTTGAACTGGATGGCTTCATAGCACATCAAAATGAAAATGGCATTGAATTACAAAACTGGTAGTTTTAGTCGACTACCTACTGATACGAACTGTACTAACTAACTCAGTGGCGTGACAACATTTACAAGGAAGGGGGTTTTATAAAAATAACACTGGCCATACGTCTGATCGTCATCCCAAATAACTATACACAAAATCACCCACCTAGGGTTGGACAAAACGTAGTAACAAAGACAACAGTCACGCTTAGCAGGGGTAGAACTAACAACTTAGCGATGTCCATCAGAATGCACCGTGATCGAAAGTGATTCAACCACAACGGGTGACTAACAAATCACTGGAAGTGAACTACAAGGATTAATTCTAACAGTACAAAACCTACTTATGGCTTGTCAAGGAGTTCGGCTGTTTCTACAATTAACTACAATAAACTACACTAACCTACACCACAAAAGAACCTCACAAGGAATAGATTATTCGGACTCACAAGAAAGGATGTCTACATCTCAGTCGTTCCAACGACCTGAGGGATACAATAAGGCTTTGGTCTCCGGACAAGGGTTGTCCAATCTGAGCCTCCACATGGGCTCTATCCATTTCCATGGCTTTCATTCGTCCTCGTCGTTGTCGTGATGATATGACCAGACTCCTCTCCAAAGTCGTCATGATCCTTGGCTTAGCGGATGCTAAAGTCATGGTTCTCCTGTCATCGGCTGTAGTTCTCAGGGCCTCTCCTTCACATCATGAAGTATAGCAGTTCTTCTCCACAGATGATGCGTAGTAAAGATCGTCGTACACGTGGTTATCAGGAAGTGACATGTTTAAATATGAAGAAACCACTTGAAAATATGGAAAATGAGCGTAGCACAGTTGCACTTAAGCTAGCTTTAATATGGTAACAACTTCACTGCTTTTACACGGGGCAGATGATTTATAAATTGGCCATGCACTGTTATCTGCTTCACTATCATGGAGTTTAATAGCCCGCAAATCACTTGGCATCGAAGTTGTATGCTGCAGAAGTTAATTGCTCTTGCGATGATAGCAATATTCTTAGTAGTGAGTGTTCGAATAATTCACTGGATTAATTATAAATTCACAGTAATTGACATATTTTCTCGTCACTTGACGATGTTGAAATTTCCACAACACGTGGTTGAAAATATGGTGTTCCACGTTGCACGATTATAATCACTTTCCAAAAATTCAAAATTATCGTGGCACAAGCCTTCTCTGGCTGTAATATTCACTCGAATGATGTACAGTTCGTAGCAGAATAATGTGCGATGCACAACGATTACTTTCCTCGCCTTCCAGGCGGACTATTTCCTCGTCTTTAAGACGAACTTTACAAACACATCCAATCCGGATGGAAAACCAAACACATGTGCCAGGACCTCTGTCCTGCGCTGCGAGAACTTGTGAAGACTCTAGTCGTGCAGCGACTGGTTGGTTCTGGTTCGCGTATCTGCAATGTTAATACTTTACCAAAATTAGAAATAACATTCTGAAGAATGTTTCAATGATACAGAATTGCAACATGAGAATATATGAGCTACGTAGAAAATAGAAGTGTCATAATTAAGCCTCAGATTATATAAAAATGGTTTTCTGCATAGTCAAAAGATCAACCATTTATAACTCCAAAGAATGTTAGCATGTAGCAACAGCATGGCTGGTCAGTGGGTACGTTCTAAGGTGATGCAACAAAATGCATTGCAATGAAAAATATCACATGAACCAGTGCTTTGCGGGTTCAATATATTGAAGGAAGCACATCTGGTCGACATCATCAGCATTATTTATTCACCATATCAATTCCAATACCAATATTTATTCACCATATCAATTCCAATACATATTTCGCCGCCATATTGTACGGTAACTTTTCCTAACCAATTTCGTTTGGCGAGTGTAACCGCAAACTGTAACCAAACCTAAACCCAGGTTAAAACCAGAGGGAGCGCCAAAACACGCCTAATATCTCACGAGTGGTTTCATTTGGGGATGTGATACTCGGCATATAAACTAATCATTAAAAAGAAGCAGATACGTGTCTAATGATTTTTCGATGTGGTGTATATTATGAGGTGAAAGGGATAGCCTAAGTGGGGTTGAAGGGTTCCTAACGGAGCGAGTATCTCTTAAACGATATAAGCAAGGAGTTTGTAACTCAGTGGAAAACAAAGAGCTTAAAATAATTGAACAGGTGTTCGCCCGTTTTTTTTTCATAAATCCAATTTAAGCGGATAATGAAAAAAGGGGGGGGGGTGAAATTCTAGCAGAAAAACCTCGACTAAGGGAAGAATTTTTATATATTCACTCATCATCGATCAGCCAAACTATTAAAGTTAGAAACATGCAATTTTTTGGTAATGTTTTTTGTATGTTGAAAACGTCTACTAAGGAAGGACTTTTGGATATTCAGGTTCTAAAGGGGTATTAAGGGGGTAAAACCAGCATTTCATTGAATAACAATATCTCACGAGTGGTTTAATTTGGGGATGTGATACTCGGCATATTAACCAATGAAACAAACAAAAAACAGACACGTGTCTAAGGAATTTTCGTTGTGGTGTATACTGTATTATGAGGTGAAAGGGGGAATTGTGGCCGTAGAGGTATTTTACTTTTGTAATTTTATGATGTGAATTTTTTTTCACAGGAATTTAGGTAAATGGATTTTGTGTTTATTCAGTGTGTTTAATATACTGTATCTCATTTATTTCCTATTTACGTTTGTGGTCGGTAACCGTGTTGTGATTTTGAGTCGAATTTTATCCATATGATGCGACGTGACGTTGGGGAGATTCTGGTATTTATGTGCCATTGTTGTGTTATATTGTCTTTATTGTCTGATGGTTTACGGACATTACCAAATTATTATCATTATTATTATTCAAAATTAAACGATAAGTCAGTCGTAGCATGTATGATTGAGATGTTGCTAAGTGTACTTTTTACAACTACAATATTCGCGGGCGAAGCCGCGACGGTTAATGCTAGTATATTTATATAGGCCTGCAGAAAATAAAGCATGGGATTTGCTCATGTTTGCGTACCTATGCCTAAAACATTGAAAAGCATAAAAACTTAGAAGGTACCCAAGAAGCGAATTTTTCATGTTATACTGAAATCTACTATAATAGCCTACCATTTTCTATTAAAGCGCGTGGTGGAAATTAAGATTGCCTAAGGGCCTATGTATCACTTCTCTTCTCCTGTAGATTGTACTCATTGCCATGTATTTTGAATCAAAGAAATGTAGAAGACTGCTTACACCAAATGTCTTCTTTTCATGTATAACAGCTCGTGATAGCAGTTTCCCATCAGAATTAGGGTGTTTATAAGCCACAGTAAGCATCCTTGCCACGAGCGCGCAATGCAGTTTAAGCTATGTTTGCCCCTTCCACCAGGCAAATGTAATCGAAAAGCAAGAGGCCTCATTCTATAGAGGAGATCAATGGGTTTCTCATATGTATAAACAATAGTGGAAAGTGTTCTGAATATACTTGCGAAACACTCTATTCTTGGCTGTCACCGCGGAGGCCTGGTCTGGGGGCTGGAGCGGGGTACACTCAGCCTCGTGAGGAAAAAATGGATAGAGGTGGGTTCGATTCCTATCTCAGTCATTCTGGAAGTGCTTTTCCGTGGTTTCCCCACTTCTACTTCAGGCAAATGCCGTGATGGTATCTAACATAAGGCCATCGCCGTTTCCTACTCAAATCTTACCTCAATTGCAAATACACACACGAGTACAGACAACACAGTGGCACAGGTTATCAGAAAAATTCTACACACACGCAATTACAGGGGGTTAGATGACCACTATGTCGCAAATCCCCTAAAACAATCAACAACAACATAAAACTGCAGCCCAGACTACTTGGGCAATGCACAGTAGCTTCTGTAAAATAATGAATACCGGTATTTCTCTCTCAGTCATAAACATAATGCATTCTCTGGGTTGCAGGAAGGATATAGGCCTTCCGTACTTTCATAGCACATTGCTTTCAATTGTTTTAGGCTAACATATTAAATGTCTGAATTCCCTTGGTTAACTCTTGTTCTAGTCTGACCCCAAAGCCATTTGGTAATGTTTCTGGGGCTAGAGTATCCTTCCTTTTCCTGCCTCCCATGCCCCTTTCGCTTTCTTATTCTGATACCCTCAGTCTCTACGGACTGGAACTCTGAACTGTGATATGAGTTACGGTACATACTAAGCACCTTGCAATTAGCCACTAGAGATTTTAGTGCTACACTAAGCAAATACTTTTCTCATTTAGTGCTTACAATTGGCTGATGAAGGGGACAAAAAATTATCTTAGTCCTCGAAACATGCACCATTTCTAATGTCCACATAAGTGATCATTTTCAATAGAAGTATTGATTCAGGCGGAACCTTGGCCCATTAGAAAACGTTATCTTGAGACTATGTAGACAATTGAACTAATTGCAACACAACGTGTTTCATTCATTCATTCATTCATTTATTTGCAATGGGGGGTGTGTCCCCCGGTGGCAAATTGGATATACATAACAAATAAATAATTATACATAACAATTCAATAACAATTATACAACAGTTAAACTGGAGTATTTACACAAATAGTCAGTCTTTTCATAAATACACCTATATGTTTGGGAAAAGGCTCTAAGGCTGCGGCAGGTAGAGAGTTCCAGTTATCAATGGCACGGTTTACAAAAGAATATTTACCATAATTTGTTCGCTGTGGTCGGCCCTTAACTTTGAAAGGATGATCGCTCCTACCCATGTAAGTGGGCTTTTCCAATCGCTTGCTAAGCTCACCCCATGCTGGTTGATTTGTATACGTGTTGTACATAGCGCAGAGTCTAGATTTCATCCTCCTAGCCTCCAGTGATTCCCACCCAAGTTTCTTTAACAAACGGCTCACACTGCTCCTGGGATTAAAGTCACTGAGCACAAATCTAGCGGCCTTTCTTTGTACCATGTCCAACTCATTGATGACCCCTACTTGATATGGATCCCAAATCGCCGAGGCATATTCCAGACTAGGTCTTACAAGTGACAAATAGCCTAATTCTTTAGCAGAGGTACTACTTCCTTTTAATACCCTCATTACAAAGTGCAGGGATTTGTAAGCTTTTTGGGGGGGGGGGCGTGGTGGCTCAGCGGTCTAGCTGTATGCCTCTCACCAAGGCGGTCCGGGTTCGATTCCCGGTCAATGCATGTGAGATTTTCGAAGTGAAATGCCATGTCTTGTGGTTCGTATTCCACGTAAAAGGAGGTCCCGTGGCTCATAATCACAAGATTCACGGTCACGTAAAACTACAATCTTCCTTCTTCCTTTGTAAGCGTTTGAAACTACACATCCTACATGACTACTCCATTTCATATCATTCGATATTTGCTGTACCATGTTTTACTGCGCTCGGGTGGTTAATTCGCGAGAAAAGTCTATTTAAATGATTCAAATTCACTTGGCCACCATGTCCGCTTTGTATTTAACAGATTTTTAAAAGTCACATAGGTGACCTTGTAGTAGTGCTCTTTATCGCCATTAGGGTGATATCAGTAATAGTTTCGTAGATATAGAATGTCGATGAGATATTTCGCATAGCCGCCATGGTGGATTGGTGAGACGTAACAAATATTGATGGGCACGGTCATGGTCGGACGAAAAAGTACAATGAGTTTCATTGACATCGCTAAGGCCATTTCGATTTTATTAGGTGGGGACACACAGGGGTGGCGGTGCACTTCAGTCAATCCTTTGTATAAACATTTTTTAAAACTGAAATTACCTGATTTAATGGACGGGCGGATATCTGGAGAGGATTTAGTATTAGATGTTCGCTACTCCGCTGTCATAGACCCGCCATTCCGCCCAAATAGCAACACGACTTATATAGTTGAAATCGAATGTCTGACGACCATCTTTCTCACTGAGTCAGTAATGCCAACCCCACGCGTTTGTTACTATTTCGCACGTGATTTATGAAATCACTATACTCAGTGAAAAGTGAACTCAAATACAGGGTTTATTTATCTATTTATAAATGTACTTTCGTGTGCAATTATACTATTATTATCTATATATTTAAAACAAAGGGTCACGTAATGTTAAAAGTGCGCCAAATTGAACTATTCCTTCAGTGTTAAGAGAGCCATGGAGTGTGTCGGGTGTGAAATTACTGCTTTTGATTTCAATTATCAATACCGTGACGACCGTAACAAGTTAATGCAATTTTTACAGCAACACAATGTAATAGTGAACTACCAGTAAAGTAGTCAAAAACGACAGGTAGGTTACTGGTCATTTGTAATAAGACACTTCCTGGGCCACCAAAACGAAAGTGTAACTATCAGAAAACAGCCTTGAGAGGAACCTTCTGTTTTCAATTCACACTTATCTACTCTAGAAATTGTGAACTTTAATAATATGTGGTGCTTGTTGCCCAACCCTCGACCGAAAGTACAGATGGAGGAACTGCACCTCACCGCCCATACTGTAGTAGACTGGTCGTCATTTTTGCCGGGAAGTGTGCGAGCATTGGTTGTTTCACAACAGGGCACAAATTGGAGGGCAAGGTGTAACTGTCGAGATTGACGAGGACAAGTTTGGAACACGGAAGTACAATCGAGGAAGGCCAATAGATGGTCAGTGGGTCTTCGGTGGGGTTGAAAGGGGGAAACAAAAAAAAGTTCTTCATCGAAGCAGTACCCAAAAGGAATAAAGAAACCCTCCTGGAGGTAATTCGACGATGGATATTGCCTGGGTCCATAATAATTTCGGACTGTTGGGCAGCTTATAACTACCCAGCACAAGAAGGTTTTGTCTACCTCAGGGTGAACCACAGTGTGGTGTTGTATGTACGCAACAGAGTGGGCAGGTGTACCACCTCAAGCAAATCGCTATGCAAACAGCAAATATCGCTCCGATGGTCCACACTCAGAACATCGAAAGAGAATGGCGCAACGTCCGGTACAGTATCCCGATCTTCGGTAAGAAGAAGAAGCACTTTGCTGGGTATTTGGCGGAGCACCTGTTGAAGCGAAACTACCCTTATATCGCCAGAGTGCACGAGTTCTTCAAATCTGTTTCACAGCTATACCCCCCCCCCCCTCCCCCCCATCCGAGAGATAAACCTTACCTAACCTAACCTAGCTTAGCCTAGCCTAGCCTAACCTCCCACCACCTCTCCTCTAAACCCTTAAACTTGTGTGGTGTATACTCAGTGGCGTACCGCCGGGGGGGGGGGGTTCAGGGTTGAACCCCCCCCCCCCCCAGATTATTCCTTTACTTGAATCTATATATTGTCCCATCTATCACCTGTTTTACGGCATCGCTCGTTAAGCGACTTAACTCCCGTATATACTTTAGGTGTGGTCACGTTCCTCACTTAATAAATGCCATGCACTCTACTCGCAGTGTTGGAGCTACCCATGGATCAGTTTTGCTGTTGAAGTGTGCGATCGGGAACTCTTTTCACGTCGCTTCGGGTCGCTTTAATTGTGTGTGCCCGTTTCCTTAAATATAATTCATTAAAAGAGGCGTTTCTACAATTTATTCCAATTAATGATACAGATAAAATAATCAAGATAGGCAGATTTTGAGAGCCAATAGCAATTGCATTAGAATCACGGAGAGAAAATATTATTTTTCTCTCACATAATATCAATATTTTAAGCAAACACGTCACTATGGTCATGATGATACCACTGCATCGTTTCAGTCTCAATATTTAGTTACTGTTGTCCATATTTTTTTTAGAATTTCTTTTCATTTTTTTATTGTGTCGAAAAAATGAGACCTAAAATATTTTTCATGGAAAGAGAGCGGTTATTTAAATGTTTTTTTTAATGAATATTAATCAAAGTATTATTTTAATTATGATGATGACTGTTGTTTTAAGGGGCGGAACAGCAAGGTCATCTGTCCCTGTAATATCGGTAATGTACACAATTACCCTATTATATTGATGAAACCCCACCAGAAGGAAATCCTGCGTACGCCACTGTGTATACTGTACCGGACACGTTGGCTAAGTGTGTCGGAACGTTTCAATTTCAAACAATTTTGGCTAAGTGTGTCGGAACCTTTCAATTATATACAATTTGAAACTTTCAATTTCAATCAATTTCAAAAATTTCAAACTTTACGTGTCAATAATAATACGTGTGTCGTGTCTTGGCTAAGTATGTCAAAAAATTTCAATCTCAGAGAAGTTCAAACAATTTGAAACAATTTAAAACAATTTCAAACTATTTCGAACTTTACGTGTCAATAATATCTTTCAATAATATGTGTTTAATTTTCAAACAATTTCAAACTTTCAATAAGTTAATATGTGTGTCGTGTGGTGAAATTCTTTATTCGAGTTCGTAACGTAATCACATGATCGTCTTTCGGGTGTCACATGACTGTCCAAGATGGCGACCGTAAGTGAAGGGAAATGCTTTATTTCTGTAAAATAACAATTATTGCGGTGCAGCAGTGGCTATTTAGTATCAAGAGATTGTGAAACGACTCCCAATAACTCCGAGAAAGGTATGTATATCATAAATGATATATTTTGAATAAGCTAAGTTGTTAAAAGTGATTTAAAGCGAGGATTGGCTGAAATACACAATTAATCCCACAGGGACAAAAGGTGATCTCATAAGCCTATGTTTTTCATAAATAAAAATAGGCAAGAAATGTACAGCATTTCACGGCACGAATATCGATCGCTCAAAGGCTAATCGGCATATGCCACTCTTATACATTCCTACCTTATGTACATGAACATAATATGGAGTAAATGTACACAGGAATCAATAAATGAGCTCGAAGTACTCCAAAAAGGAGCAATTAAAATCATGTATGTTTACGATTTTAGGAAACCAACTGTACTAGTATTTCAGGAGACAAAAATATTGCCATTACGAAGCCAGCAAAAAATACTCTGAAGCTTTATTTATGTTCAAATATAAACAAGGTCTTATTAGTCTTATTACTGAACTTCAATGGAGGAAAGACATTCATACCCATAAAACAAGATCAGCATGGAGCCAACAAACACAACTAGATATGGTATTAAAAGTATTTGCTATTCAGCCAGCACATCTTATAACAACTTACCTCCTAAACTGAGACAAATTGTAAAGTTAAACAAATTCAAAAAGAAGCACGCAGGTACTTCCTGAATCAATATGTTGAAAAATATAGATGAACCCATAAAGACTGAATAAATGATCCTACCACCTTAGTATATTCTAGTATAAGTTACTAAGCCATATTTGTAAAGGGCAGTCCCCCCTTGAGCTACCAGCTCAATGGAACTTTACTTTCTGTACCCTATAAATAAAAACATGGCAAGAGTATAATACTCGACGCCTCTGGGGCAAATAAACTTCGCTCCCCCCCACTTGGAATATGTAGATTTATTAAAGCTTCCTTAACATATGGGGCTCTTTCTTCACCTGAGTGTGTATTTAATTACGAGTGGTAAACACTATAAATATGCGTATATTAAATTACAAGTAGAAAAAAAATTACATTAAATTTGAACACATATCACTCAATTATTTAAATAACAAGTTTAGGATTTCCTAACTAGTCCAATTTCATATTCAAATCATATCAACAGCAAGAACATCATGGTGACTAAGACGATCCTTTAATTTATGTCCTTAATTAATCAACATCGCTAAGTTAAAGTGTGTACTCTTGTGGAGGGTTTAAACTTTAATAACTTGACCTTTAATGCCCAAAAGGTTTTGTATAGTTTTGCAGAAATTTAGCAGCTGCCCAGTCTGTCCCCCCATAAATACAGGCCGGAATACAGTAAATGATCCAATATTGTAAGCACGGCCTTCGAGGTCCAGTAATTTACTGGTTGGCAAACAAAACCGTATTTCAGGAAATAAGTTCCGCTAGCGGTTCAAACACAGCCGAGGTCGTTGGATGTTTTAAGAGCGTTAAAATCCTTCAGTATGCTTTCCTTCGGCGAGGCAGTAAAACCGACGGGCCAATGTTATATATTTATGACATGTAAAAAAAACTACCACTACAATCGGTAGTGTGGGCAATTTTTTTATCTGATATTTTGCTAGAAATGATCTACCAAGTTCCAGCGAAGGTGACAGCGGTATCTGGTAACAAAAGTTGAAACTACTTGAAATTGAACTTGCTCATTCATCTTCATTCATTCCATCGCATGCACACGCGACGGTACTTGTAGCTCACCCCATGGGTGTCGCATAGATGCAGCTACAAACTCTGGCGAGCCAAACATGTCCTCGGACACTCCCGGCACAAAAAGCCATGCCTTAAATAAATAGCGGTGTTGCAATGTCTAAAAATATCTCCAGATCGTGCTTTCATATCGCCACTGCCGACGTGAGGTGGCAAAAGTAGTAGCCACTCGTGTTAGTGTAGGGGAAACAGAGGTTATTTGACACTAGGCATAACCGTATTGAAATTTGGAGCTATGTTTCCATTGGTGGTCTAGTGTATGACATCTTTAGTACGGTACCAGTTTGTTTTTAAATGTAGACTAAATATATGTTGTAACAGTTGTCAGCCGACTATCAGTAACTTCAATTTATGACATAAACTCTCGTGACAATGATCAATTGAATATCAACATTGTCGGAAATCCATGGTGAGGCCCTCCTGGTCCCATATTGCCTACCTCCCGTCCCCCTTCCTAGCTGCGCCCATCTTTTGATTAAAAATTCACTGCCTATTTGGGACTACCCGGTACTTTCGGACATGGTGAACGCACAGTGTATTACATTGTAGCCTAAATGCATAGTTGGAGTGATCTAAAGAGTATTTAGGTAGGGTGAATGGATGAAGAGTTTTCCTCAGGCCTAAATACAATCTGTGGAGAGGGATAAGAATAATAATGTAGATAGTGTGCCCGTTTAGACCGGAGTCCGCACGACCACATATGCATTTTACCAAGAATCAGTCAGCACGAGAGTAAAAATATCCCGGGGCGCCAGATGGGTTAAAGCTAATCGCAAAAACGATATCAAATAAAAAAAAAAATGCTTTACTGATTTTTGACTCAATGCAACAATAAGGATAGAAGGAGATTCAACTGGCATAACACATCATGTAAAATTATCTCATTTTATTCTGAATTTAAAATTGACTGCAAAATAAAATGCTCAAAGCAGCAGCATTCATGTGTGGCGACCCACATTACTATTTACACAATGTACAGAAATTTTCCAACACATTGGACAATTATCTTTGGAGACACAAGTCTGATTATCAGTCCTGTAGACTGTGTTCCAAAATTATAATAATTATTTATGATTAAATCCAGTTCAAATTTAATTGTCTTTACTGGAAATACTGTAGTTCACTGGTTGAATTTTTACATAATATTAACACTCGTAGAATAATTGTTCATAGAATTTTTAACTTTCACTTATTTTTCCAGTTTCAAAAAAATATTGTCAAAAAATATTATTATCTCTGAATCAACACAAATTATGTACACATATTAATAACAACACCTGAAAAGTATCTGACCCATGAGCATAGCATCGAAGAACTGTGCGAAGCACAACAAAATTAATTGTTCTTCCGACCTTAAACGTTTCGAGAAGTGACTCGATTATGAACTTCAAGTTCCTAACAAAATATATGATTTCTGAATCATCAACTTGATCAATAAATTGTTGGACCATTCAATTATTCGATTTTCCACTTGGAATCATTATTAAGAAAAATATTTATATTTGTGGCCATTTTAATAATTTTCACAACTTGCAATTCTTGAACAGAATGCGGAAATAAGAATTGTAGCTTCATAATAAATTAATTTAGTTCATGACACTAGGATTGAAAAACATCCTTCAAATTATTCGTGGTTATAGAATTATTTATAATTGGCAGTGGCCCATTTTATTATTTTTATAAGAACACAATATTCCAACAACAATGGCAAAGGTCTTCCTCTGAAGAAGAATAAAATACTATCATGACAAATCCGGGTTCTAGCAAAATCAAAGTCTTAATGGAATCCGTAAACAAGATTGAAATAAGAACTGATGGTTTTTAAGAAATAACCTTTGGGTCATTCATACGACGCAATGTGTAGTTCCAATACTCCTTCTTTAACACTGAGTCATCGAACCTGCTATTTGATTGATGCTCAAATAAAAACCTCCTCATTCCTGCGACTTAAACCTGCGCACCTGGGAATGGCATTTCAACTACTCCACACACATAAATTTTCTTCCCAAAATTTATACAATAAATCAAGCCTCTGCTTATTATCAACACTGGAATATTTATAAACTTACAAGTTTATTTTATTTTACCATTCAGTTCAAATCGTGAAGTTACCACACTTATGATACTCTCTATTTCACTTTCGAATGTGTATCTACGTCATGATTTTATATAAATACAAAATATCCTAATTGATACAAATATCATTTGCTTCCCGTTTCATGCCTCTCCGTGTTATCTGAAAATATACTTTGCTCATGGCAAATATTAACTGTTCAACCAGAACTGTCATGTTGGTTGAATGCGGGCTTGCGCTAACCACTATCCTTCGGAAAATCACCTGTTCCAAACTAGAAATGATTAAACTACTTCATAAGCTCTCTCTGAATGTGATTATTAGAAAATATAAGATTCAAGAATTATTTAGAAAAGTTATGAAAATCATTATTATTATTATTAGTGGATTATTATTATTATTATTAGTTATATTATTTTAAATATGTTTAATTATTATGCCATTATGTGAGAATCCACATGTTCGATTCTTCGAATATGGATAAAATATCCATTTCTCAACAAAAATAATTATTAACTTTTACAGTTACCTCGGCTGATTACCGTTATTATCAAAAAATATGAAACATTCAAATAAATGCTCGTTATGCTCGGTCATCGATCCTAAACTGTTCTGAGTGCTGAAAATACTCAGGATAACACTAATGTGTCTTGCGTAAATCAATGCAAGATTTAAATACGAAGACAAATAAATGTGAATCTCTGTTTTTCGGGCTTATAGGTCGTGTTCCAAGGACATTTTGTCGTCCTGACGTTTCGCTGAATACTGCGTTCAGCATGTTCACAGGTTACATGTAACTGCGTTCAGCATGTTCACAGGTTACATGTAACCTGTGAACATGCTGAACGCAGTATTCAGCGAAACGTCAGGACGACAAAATGTCCTTGGAACACGACCTATAAGCCCGAAAAACAGAGATTCCTATTTCAACGCCGGTCGTGAAAGTCTACATTTTTACAAATAAATGTGTTGGTCATCTGCAGAAAATGAGTTTGTTCCAATTAACTAGGCATAATATAAAAGTCAAATGTGGCTTACATTTCTCGTTGGTCTTGAAGCGTAGTGAACCTGGTCTGTACCAGATTTATCCAGATACATGCCCTATTGGACACGCACGTGTCGGCCGCCATTATATACCCACAACTTGTCTAACAAGACATAGTGGAAATATCTCTTGAAGTAGGAAGTAACTGCTGATCCATTATAATATTTACTTCTGTTAAAGCCATAGCAGTTTGCTTAAATGGGGTCAGATCCAAATGATCTATTCTCAAATACGTCAGTTGTAACATAACTCACGGTAATCTTTTCAGTACAAGAAAACACTGACAGTCTAAATCAATCAACGGCTGTTCTGAAGATCGTTCCCTGGGCATGGTTTATCACCATCTATCATGCGCGAAGCAACTTATAGTTTCCCTTTGTCGGCTAATGAACAACACCGTGATAGACTGGCCTTCAATATACTGAAAGATCGGAGTGGTTATCAAGTTTTAATATATGAAACTGACTAGTTGGATTAAAATATCCAAGTATAGAATTGAGTTAGCCGTGGGCGTTACGGCATGACTGTTGGCAGTCGCTCATATCCGGGAGGCGAGGAGGTTCGAATCCCCCTGCCGGCAACCTTGAAGATGGTCTTCTGTGGTTTACCATCTTCCTCCCAGGCAAATGCCGGGGTTGGCCCCTAACTATAGGCCACAGCCGATACCTTCCAACTCCTCGTCCTTACCTTGAAACTTCCCTCCCCAACGGTACTCGTAGCTCACCCATTGGGTGTCCGTCTCGAAGCAGCTACAACACTGGCGAGCCGAACATGTCCTCGGACACTCCCGGCACTAAAAGCCATACGCTAAAAAAAAAAAAAAAAAAAAAACTGGACTGTGACAAAGTACTTTCTAGACAAAGTCTAGCATATGTCCATATAGAAATAAAGTATTTCACCAGTGTTCGTAGAAAAATAACAATCACCTTAGTGATTCCCTCTGCCGGAAACTTACTATGTTCCACACGTATCGTAGTACTTTTGTAACTATCACAATTTAAAGATATCTTCGGCGTAGATCCGGAAACCATGTGCCTTGGCTCAACGTAGCAGCAGCACCTTGTCATACAAGAGCTTGGTTCGAAGTGAGCTGATGATGCTTGGGCCGGTCGGCTTTTATTCAAAACGGTCGGGTCCACGCTGGATCACGCTGAAATCTGGAAATCCTCATATCTCCGGTGTCTCTGGTCCGATTCACTTGAGACTAAGTGCATTCTCTTTCATTTGGCCGTGCCAGTAATCTGATCCAAGTCTCAAGTGTCTCCTCCATGGCTAACTATTTAATCAACAAATAGTCTCGACCTCTGCTACTACTCGCTACGTCACTTAACATGCTCTTGGCTGCACAAAGTTTCCATTTCATTCTAGAAGTAGTGGAGCGCGATATTCAAATATCTCAACTTTCAAAAGCGGCTGTAGCCTTTCCCTTGATATCTAGGTGTCTGAATCTTGGAATACCCATTCCTAGAGTTGGGCACAATAGGCCTACATACAAATATGTTCCTATATTATCGGGAGTTGACAGGTAGGCTACCAGGGATTCCGTCACTGGAATTAGTATTTCTGATATGCATTTTGGCAAGATGTAAGTGTAAGAAATCTTTATTACACGCAAGTAACAAGTCCATGTTGGAAGAAATAAAATGTTAGAGACGGTGCTGTATCTTGTTTGAACTGGGTGGTTTGTAATGAAAGGG
The DNA here is from genome assembly GCA_946902985.2 of Meconema thalassinum. Classification (NCBI taxonomy): domain Eukaryota; kingdom Metazoa; phylum Arthropoda; class Insecta; order Orthoptera; family Tettigoniidae; genus Meconema; species Meconema thalassinum. The sequence continues at coordinate 209,227,674 of OX336395.1, forward strand.
GTAGGTTTTATTCGTGGTGTGGCAACTAGTGCCGGTTTGAAATACCACTGCAGCAACGTAAGTACACTTCCACGCAGCCTAATTAAACGTATTGGTAGGTACTTTATCGTCTTACAATATAATATTTAATCTGCTTCCCCAAATCAAACTTTTGTGTATACAGGAATAGAAAAATCGAATGTAGGATTCTTTATTTCCCTGCTCTACAAGCAGGCACCATTAGTTAGGCCTATATCTATTCAATTGGAAGGATAAATAGTAGCCATGACGGTCAACTTGCAAACCCAAACTCTTTGAGGGTTCTGAGAATACCTAATTAATTAGATATGAAACTGATATGGTGTAGGCTAAGGTCTTTAATGCTCTCTCTTTTAGTTTGCTAATCAAATTGGAGAAACAACTATTCATCAAGAGTGAGCCAGAATGTTTGGCTCTTGAATTCCCGGACATTGTAAGTTGCATTATAATTGGTATATTGTGTAACATTGACGCCTTAGTGATGTGCATGCTTTAGTGACATGATACTGTACTTTATAGTTAATGGTACTCTAAGCAGGATCTGTTAAATTTTACTTGTTATACACATAACTTAGTACCAGCGGCGGCTCGTGGGGTTAAAGTTCGGGGCAGCCCAACACACGCTCGTGTGCTGTAAACGCATACATTTTGAATAGGTGTGTTGGGTCATCTAGCTAGGAGGAAATCTGGTATCGGAGTGTTGCATTGGGAAGACAATGGCACACAAATCAACCGCTGTATTATTGTCAAGCACTTACTTTAAATAGCACAACATAAGTATAAAATTAACTAAAAGAGCAAATATTACTCACATTCGGTCACGTCTATTGCTTGTTTGTTAAATGTATTCTTCGGTCTTTTGAAGCAGTGAACTTGTCTATGATGTCATCGTAAAAGGGCATTGTATTCATCAAGTCGTTGAGCAGTGACTTCTCTAGGGATATGGTTGCCAGCGCAGTCAGCTTCTCCTGGGATGTTGCATTCCTTAAGTATGTTTTAATCCGCTTAAGGCATGAAAAGCTTCTTTCTACTGAGAAACTGGTAGACGGTATAGTAAGTACTAAACAAAATAATTTATACGCATCTTTGAACACATCGTTAAGTTCATTCTTATTGAGCGACAAAACTATTTCCTCCAAACTGGTATTTTTGTAGGTAGAATCAGAATAGATGTACTGAAGTTCGTTTTTTAACCTGTGTGTGTCAAATATCGTGGGATAAGAGATTTTTAAGTTCTCTAGAGCATCAAGAGGGAGGATTTTAGAATATTCTTCAAACTTAGAGCTATCTCCTAAGCAAAGATACTGGAGCTTCTGCATATCTTGAAATCTTGTATCAATTTCTACGGAGACTATATCCAATATCTCAAAATACATCACTCGTTTTCTGTTTTTAAACCAGAATGTCTTTTAAGTTCAATTTTAGTTTTCTTCTCAGCCATTTGAAAATAGGTTTGAAGCGTTTCTTCATTCCTTTTACCTAGTATCAGTTGCCGCGTAGTGTTTATTTTTGAGATGCAGAAGTAAATGTCCAGAGACTTCTTTTGGAGCACGTTAAATAATATATTAGCAATCTCAAAAATGGCATTGAATACTATTGATAAAAATGTGAATTGGAAGCTATTAAGGTTATTAAACAACCCCTCTGATTGACGAATGGTCTTTTCGTCTGACTGAGGGTCGTGCATAAGTCTTTCAAAAATATCTTTCAATCCCTCCCACTCCTCGACAACCACGTTTAAAAGTTTTCCATGTAACGACTAACGTGTATCCACACCAGATGGTATTCGTTTCGCAATTACTGAATCAGCGACGAAAGTTTTTTTGGCTGATGAATGAAACAATGAGGGTATACCACCCAGACTCGCAAAAAAATACGGCACTCTGATATGTTGCTAATACTTTGCTTTACCACTAGATTTAATCGGTGTGCCAAACAATGTACAAATAATGCTTGAGGGGCATCTTCCTTGACCTTAGTTTGAAGACCGTTTAGATGGCCTGCCATGACACTAGCTCCGTCATACACTGGGCAATCAATTTAGTTTTGTAAGAAAATTCACTCAAAACAGTCTGAAGCAAGTGGAACAAAGTAATCGCTGTACGGTCCGAACTAACATCATAAAAGCCATGAAACCGTTCAACTAGTGCACCTTTGTAAGTAATATACCGAAGTATCACCGAACACTGCGATTTCTTTGTGATGTCAGTTGTATCGTCGACCTGAACTGAAAAGAAAGGGGTTTCTAAAATTTCTTCTTTCACAGCATCCCTAATGAAGGTATAGATGCAGTCTATTAGCTCACACTGTATGGTTTTCGATTCTCCGCTAAAAACTTCCTTTATCGAAGCATAATGCTGTTGCATTTCTAATGAGCTGCTACAGACTAGAAGTTTCAACAGATCTTTGAAATTCCCTCTATTTAAGGAGGAGTCGCTCTCATCATGGCCTCTAAATGCCATTTCCTGTTTAGACAGAAATAAAACTGCATCGATTGGTAATCGCATGAAAAGTCTGTTAAGCCTCACATTCTCATTAAACTTTGTGATGTAAAGACGAGCATTTTCTCTTAAAGCGTTAGCAATTTGATTCTGATTCTTTTTAAGTTCTTTAAATCCCACGGCACTTTTTATATGCTCCGAGGAACCTTCGTGCTTTTGGAAAGACCTAGTAGCACAGGACATATTTTCAAATACTGTGTGATTCCAGACTCCCTGTTTCACTCCTACAATAAGACAAGGCCAACAAAAGAGTTTCTGCAAATACTGACTACCGCATAACCACGGATAACTACTATACCAAGATACCTGGAAATTTCGCGTGTGCACCTTTCCGGAGGCAGAACTAGTTTTTTTGTGATATGTCAAAAGTGGTTGGGGTTGATTGTTTGATAACATTTCTTTTTTATCCTCCTCCTTCCATTTAGAAAACGAAGTTTCTCTTAAAATACAAACTAAATCTACGGACGGTTCCATGTTAAAACACGCCTTGGAGGAAACACTATTATTTCACATTATAAGAAAAGATTTAAATACGACCTCTCACTCTACATAGGTACTCGTACTTATATTTATAACATAACTGAATTTCAAACGCACTTCCTCTCCAAACATACACCAATAATTATGTTAAGCTTAGCACAGTACGGTAACTATAAAAACGCCACTGCTACTGTATGCTCTTCAAAAGCGCTCGTTCTATTTACACTTCACTCACAATTAATGCGCCACACGGCCACGAATCACAATTTAACAGCACAATTTTTACTGTAAAAGAATACTTCGTACACCACACGTTGCTTCTTGTTACAACTGTTCCCGAACAGTCTACCAGCGGGGAGCCAGAGTTATATTCGGGTGCGTTCGGATAATATCGTTACAGCTCGTGTGAAGCAGCCCAATATCCCGCTTGCTCGAACGGCTGCACCAAGCCACACCAAGCGGAATAGTTCTACATACATAATGCAGGTGGTTTGGCGCGTTGTCATGGCAACCGTTCAGTTATACGTCACAAGTCAGCCCATACTGCTGTGAGCATTAGTAGGGCTGCACTCATCCCGCAAGGCGCAATCGTAAGGAAACATACTGCGGGGCTTGCTTAATTTACTAGTAAGTAAGAGCGCTACGCCGGTTGTGTAATCACAACATATAAAGCGCACTCTTCGTTCTTATTAACGAATACGGTAGGTTTTAAAGAGAAACTATAGGGATTCAGAAAATGATAAGACAATTGGTTTGAGAAATGTTAGTACTGCCGGGCTGTACCCGATGCACCCGAAAAGCCGCTACTACTTAGTACTCATATTGTGTCGATATATTTAACATTGGGGGTTACTTCGCAGGATTCAAATGAGCTGTTGCCCTCTGATAACCCGCTGGACGAGGCTGGCAATATATTTGACGATGAAAGTATAGCAGTTAAGGAGGAACAAGAATTTCAGGTAATTATATGTTCTGCATTACTTCTATTATAATAATACAAAAGATTTATACAATAAATATTATTTAGAAGAATGGATTACTTTGTAGCCTATTGCTTTCTATGAGAAGATCCTATTGGTACTGCAGTTCCACTGTGCTGGGACCCTGGATCCTATTACAGGTGAAGACTGCACAACATGCGATGTTTAAACTTGATCATATACGGTGTTAAATGGTGTAATTAACCCACATCTGCAAGTTTCAAATGGATATTTTATGAACACAACAAGACATTACATTCCCTGGAACGTGAATATGCAATGCTTGAAATCATTCATATCATGTCGGCCATCTTACCAACTATGAAAAAATAGACAATCGAAGTGTAAATAAGGCGAAGTGTACAGACAAAACTGTACATCCTCCCACCTTGAATTGCGGGGCAACTCAACACAGTCCTACGTCCTAAAAGTAACCAAAAGTTCTCTCTAAGAGCACTCAATAATCCTTGCGCACCCACAAGACACATCTCCTCGTGCTTCTCTAGGATCATTTATCTTCACAACTTTATGATTTGCAGGCAAAATAATAGGATATCAGAAGTTAATTCTGCCTTTTCTTCGCGTAATCTTGGTTTTCATCCATAAAATTCCAACTTCATCTGTGTAGGGCCTTAAAGATGAAATGCGAGGACTCGCAATATCAACATTGGCTTCTCGCTGAATTTATTTCAGCACTATCTTTTCAGCATCATTAAATTCCGATACTGAAAGATCTCCCTGCCTTTTGTGATTGTCTTTCTTACAATTATTCACGAAACGGCATATCCAAGCTATCATTGCGTATCACCTTCCGATATCGTGAAAAATACTCATACCACCACATTACATTGATTGGCTCATTCTTGTTGGTACAGCCTACAGAAGAAGTTACACGTTTTCAGCCTATTTTCATTTTATGAAAAATAGGATGATGAGATCACCTTTTTTCCGTGTGTTTATATGTGCGTGTGAGTGTGATTCATGTGTATGCCCCCCCTAATAACGTATAAACGGCTGGAGCGTTTTCAATGAAACTTGGTAAGGTAATAGCACCATTTTGGCCGACCACGACCGTCCCCTTCAAATTGTATTACATCTCACCCATCCAATATGTCGGCTGTGCGAAATATTTCACCAGCATTAAATATCTCCGAAACTATTACCGATACCAACCGGAAATTTTGTATAGTGATCGAGGGAACTACTAGAAGTTCACCTATCAGACTTTCGTCAACCTGATAGCTACAAAACCAACATGGCGGCCAAGCGAATTTGCGACTTTAAAATAGATGTTTCTCGCGATTTAACCAACCAAACGCAATGGAACTCGGTACAGTATATGCTTATACACATTGTACTGCACCGACATCTAATTTCGTTCATTTGTTTACATAACCTCAAGATGGTGGCTGTGCGAAATATTTCACCGGCATTCTATATCTCTGAAACTATTAGTGATATCATCCTGAAATTTTGTACGGGGGCACTGCTAGAAGTTCATCTGTGAGACTTTCAAAAACCCGTTAACTACAAAACGAACTTGGCGGCCAAGCGAAGTTGAAAGTTTTAAATAGACTTTTCTCGCGATGTAATCATCCAAACGCAATGAAACTTGGCACAGCAAATGTTTATACACATTGTAATGCACTGGTATCTAATTTAGTTCAATTGTTTACATAACCTCAAGATGGTGGGTGTGCGAAATTTTAAAATTATTTTTTTGTTTCTTGTGTCGTAATCATGCGATCGAAGTGAAAGTTTGAATAATGAACCTACGAAATATTTTTTCTTTATGGTACATAACTATATGGCCTATACATACAACAGTCCAAAATAGTGACCATCCGAAATATTTAGACGGTTCTCAGTATCTACGAATAATTTACAGCAATCAAACTGATTCTCTTAATGTTCATAGAGGCTATGCAGTTAAGTTCATCTATGGGGACCGTGCGGATGCGAGATTTTTAGTAGCTGGCGCCCCTAGCGGAAGCAGCGACAACGGCGTGGAGGAAGACCGCTGACAGCGCAGATCAACGGAGCCATTGCAATGAGCATTGACATTTGCTTGCAAACAAACGTGTAAAGCTTAATGAAGGCAAGAAAGAAATGAAATAAATCCTGATGGAGCAATGGCGACGAGAAATATTACTGTAAACGAATTTTTATAGTGGGAAAACTTTAATATTCTCCGTCGTACGCTTTGGGGTCTTTCACAATACACTTTAATGCAGTCTATAATGCACGTGCAATTTTTATAATATGTCGTAAAATAAATTGGCATTGTTTTCATGATACTAGATCGCTGTGGCCATAAAATCCACGCCTTCGGTTTCTCGAATAAGTTCTGTAGAATGAACTTAAAGGCAGCAGAAGCTGTCGTCCTATGGCAACTAAATATTGCACCAAGAGTACCAAAACTGATTCCTAGTTTCATCTTCATCAAAACCAGGAGCAACATATTATGTACCGGTATTCTAAGTGTGCAGTTGCGGTGTATCGAAGGGAATAATGGCAAGAGAACATGGAACACTGATAATTTTACGCCCGCGATGTCCAAGAGCTGCTGTTCATTTCCCTTAACTGATTGGCACCCGTAAAATGAATGTTTAGGTTGTAAAATGTAAGCTTCAACACTGCGATCTCTTTTGGAACAATTGTCCGTCATGGTTTGCATATTGACTAGGGGCAAAGGAAGACTAGTCTGAGTTTCTGCCTCACCATTGCTTTTCAAATAACAGAACATTAACTTAATTTACATCGCGGGTTATTAAACTAGTGTCTGTCTGAATACCGTATCACTACTAGTAAGCGAGCAAGAAGTCACTTCCACCGCCAAAGTGCTTTCTTCTGTTCTGCCGTCACTGTGCCTTAGTTTTCTTTGTCCCCCAGGGGCCCACATCTAGTGGGACGTGGGTTGGCGACCACGGGAGCCCACATCTAGTGGGACGTGGGTTGGCGACCACGGGACCCCAGCTGAGTACGACATTGCTTCCACTTGTGCCGGGCTCCTCTACGTCTTATTTCCTATCGACCTCCCTTGGTCAATTCTTGATCTTTTCCGGCCCCGACGGTATTAGGGTATCCGAGGCCTAGGGAGTCTTTCACTTTCCCGCCTTAATTGGCCCTTGTCTCATATTTCCTGATACCTCCTTCTTCGAGGTGTCCGACCTCTTTAAGAATCCTGCACTTTTTTTCTTTAATTGGCTCTCCGTATATCTAATTTCCCTTTAGCGAATTTTTTGCATCTACACTCTATTTTGTAGGTATTTTCAATCTACGTTTTATTTTTTAAGCCTTTTCGATCTAAATTGCATTTTGTGAGTAATTTCAACCTCAATTGCATTTTGTAAGGCTTGACCATCTAAATTTATTTTTAGTACTGTACCGTAAGTCTTTTAAGATATGGCCTGGGACTTTGTGAATATTTTGAATTTCAATTGCATTTTGTAAGTATTTTCGACCTAAACCGCTTTTTGCAAGTATTTTCAATCTAACTTGCATTTTGTATGGTGGGCACATTGATTCTTAATTGCATTTTGTGGGTATTTTTAATCTAAATCACATTTTGTAAGTACCGTATTTTCAATCTAAATTGCATTTTGTAAGCATTGTCCATCCAAATGAGTAGTTTGAATCGACCATACATTTTGTAAGCATTTTCAATTTCATTTGCATTTTGTAAGCATTATGAATTTCAATTGCACTTTGTGAGTATTTTGGATCTGAAATGGGAGTTTTTCAATCTAAATTGCATTTTCTAAGTATTTTGAACCTCAATTGCATTTTGTACGTATTTTTAATCTCATTTGGATTTTGTAAGTATTTTGAATTTTATTTGCATTTTGTAAGTATTTCGACTCTACATTGCATTTTGTACGTATTTTGAACCTCAACTACATTTTGTGCGTATTTTTCAATCTATTCCTTTTATGAGTATTTTCCTTCTAAATTCCCTTTTGTAAGTATTTCCACTCTCCAGTTTGTGAGTCGTTTCAATCTGAGTTACATTTTGTATTTTCAGTCTCACTTAATTTTCGTTCGGGTTTCCATTTCACTGTCATTTTCGCTATTACCCAGACCATTAGGGGCCGATAACCTAGATGTTAGGCCCCTTAAAACAACAATTATCATCATCAGTTTTCTTGTTTGTATCTAGCTGCAATGTTTTCTGCCACAGCGTGCTGATTATTTACCCACGGCGGCGTCATGTAGAGTGTAGGTACTGCCCCCGTAAATTGAATTATATTGAGACCACGATGGCTGTATTGGCTAATATGAATAAAGTTATGGATGTCATAGTTGTGACGTGTATATTCATGACGTAGGCATGGATGACGCAGATTTCATGCAAGTAGGCTGATTGAGCTGAGATTCTTGGTGACGTCATGAGTTTGTTCGAGAAAGATCCTAGATTTACGACGCAGTCGCAGGAAACAAGGTATTGTGCTAAGGAAGAAGTTACGCTATTGGAGGAGAGACTCGAACCAATGAACGATAGTTTGGAAGGAAGACGGAGATTGCTGAAACTACGATATCTAATTACTTTTGGCATGCAGATTTGTGGAAATCTATTTTCAGTTATGGCATTGATTTGGAATTTTGAAGAAATTAATTTTGAGTTTTTGAAATTTGAAAATCCGTCAAGTATAGCCAAAGTTAAAACTTCTAGCAATGACGAAGCAACAGGCTATGGAAGGGATGGATACGCCCCTTAAGAAGTTGATAAAAGGTCGTGCACAGAAGAGAGGAGCTCTCAGAACTCATACTCAGAACTCATACGGATCATACCGCTGATACCGCATATATATTTCAGAGGTCATATATTCATTTTCGAGTGAATAAGTGAAGCAAGTTGTCTTTAGCGTGTGGTTAAAGCCCGGCGCATCGAACGAACACGGAGCAGTTCCATTTTACGCTGCTCGAAACTAGGTGAAGTTGAAACGCTCACATTAACGTTTCTACCAGATAGGATATCAAGAGTTAACTTCTGCCTTCATTATAATTCAATTGGGCAGTACAACATTGAGGTGTGTAGAAGATTTGAACAATTTCACAGTTATACTTCGAAAGATATTGGCACTTTAAGGCTGCCAACAAAAGTGATTTTCTCGCCACATGAGAAACACTTTTAAAATTCCACATTATACACTACGGCTGACACGTGGATTGCAACAGTGATATTGGAGAATACGTTTGGTAATACAACGATACAGTCTACTATGGAACATTATAATCTTGCAGTGCTTTCAATGATTATAACAGTAGTTGAGATGGAAGGCTAAGGCTTTAATGCAATTGGGACATATATCGATTGAGTGAAGTAACAGCATGGAACTTCGTTAATCGTCTTTCTACAAAAGCGAGCATGTAGTGAATATCCAACTACACTCATGCATCGTGAATCCATCGCTGAATTATATCAGATGACAGTGGAAATATTTTCATACTCCACGATTATGAATATTTCTGCGGAAATAACTGCAATAAACTTCATGGCGAATTCCTACCAGAACTTCAGGGAACTTTCAAGAGAGGCCAGGGTGGACCCGGCTCACAAAGAAGAGTTTTGCCAGAAGGATGTTTTTCGTATCCACGGAGCAGTGCAATTTCCGGAGAAGGAAGCAGTTCGATTCTCCGAGGACGCTGATTCCAGGTTCGAGGTCGGAGCACATCTTCACGCTGGTGAAATGGAACCAACAGCAGTTTTCTTTGAAAACTTTCCTCTAGAACTTCAATCAACAGATAAGGTAGTCGTGAACGTTTCTTGTATTATTTGAGTCTTGTAGCGATATCTGAGCAACCATTTTCCCATATTTTATGTCCTTTCTTTTGCCCCATTTTCTTGATTGATATTTCTGTACTCAGTACACTTCGATGATTTATGCCTTTTTCTACGATTTTTTGAGACATTGTTATGTCATTGGCATACTTAAATAATTTTGGATCAGTTGAGACTGATAATTTAGATTCTTTCAGTAATTTGCATATTTTTGTAGTCACGATTTGACGGTAAAGTTAACAATTTGCTATGGCAGATTTGAATTCAGACAGCGTGTCATTTTATTGAAGTAATTCTATTCAGTAAATTACTTTGACCAATTTTCTGTCATCCTCAAGAAAGAAGAATAATGAAATGATTTTAGAGCGTTAAAATCTATTACGATATCGACGATCTTTGAAATACTAGTCGTCTTATGAACATGATTGCAACTTAGACATTTATCATTGCATTATAGACAATTTTATGAAATATGAACTTTGATTACGATTTATTGAATACACTATAGTAATGAACATTTGATAGGAGTTTTTCTCAATTATAGATTGGAACAATAATGTTTGCATTCCACAGTCTAATTGTATTCTATTCGACTATTTATGCAGTTTAGATGAACTTTGATTGAAGATAGTATTTTTATACTGCGATACTTGGAAGATATTAATCTCAATTTTGATAGACCAGGGAGGAGTGTCTAATCGTATTTGCTATTAAATTTATTTGTGATTGGCAAATTTTTACTTCATATCGATTCATGAATGAAACCCACGAAGGTTAAATAATAACAGTCATTAATACAATTGATGAATATAAGAATTTTTAAAGAGGAACAATGGATGTATAATCGTTAGTTCAGTGGACATGTAAAAGTCGCTGATGAATAATGCCCTTGAATTATGAAAGAGGTTCCCACAGTAATAAATGAAGTTGATGAATTTATAAGTGGAGGATTTTTGTATGTAGTCTGGAGGATTTTTATGCCATATATATGAAGATATATGATGAATTTTGGGCCAATTGTAGTGCAAGTTTGTGCATTTTGAGCGAAGTATTTTTCCGCTGAATGTATTGTTCTGGTTCTTTGAAAGTTATTCATATGAAGATACTGTTAAATTTAACAAGAGTGTTAAACAATTTGAGATGAAGATTTTGAATGGAGGTTACCGTCACAAATATTAATAATAATTATTAAACCTTATTAAACCTGAATTTGACATTTAAATATAACTAACCTTCATTGGTCGATTATATCAACACGATTTAAGTAATTATCAACCGGATAAAAGTGTGGTTTAATGTATTTCTTATATAAATAATATAAACAATATAATATTGTAAATAATTTTGTAAATATCTTTGATAATAATTTGAAATGAAAGTGATTAATAGAGGCGTGTATAAAATTTTCAATTGTCGTTTGACATTGTTATAAACAATTTATTATTGTTATAAATAATTAATGAACTTTTGTTATTAACATTAAGAGTTTTGTTTTTATACTCTAAACAACGCTAATTAAGCAGGTGGATTGAACAATTAAACATGATTTGGGATTTTTGGAGTATTCCATTGGTGTTTGAATGGAGCATTTAAAAGATTTGAGTGATAATATTTCAGTTGAGATGTGAACATTTACGTGTTTTGAAAGAGAGCCAAGCTCTGAGGTAACTCGCTTATGCTAGGGTTGAACGGACGGGGTGAGTCCACTTTGACGATGCAGGTGCATTGCAGCTGGCCCGGACAACTGTATGACAGAGGCCAAGGACGTATCCATAATAGCCTTGTGGCTATAAATAAAATGTGAAGTATATAAACACGCAAAACCATTGATATATGTGTCTCGTCCCAAATCCCGTTTCCATTCCAAATGCATTATTATTTTTACGTTACTATGAGCTTGAGAAAGCTGAAACATTGTATGTAGAGTATACAAGTCCTACAGGAGGACATGGTTATGTGGTCGATGGCTTCTGATTGCCACGTGTATTTTGTTGTTTTATTTTTGTTAAATTCATTCTTTTTGTGAAATAAATTATTGTGCAGTTTAAAGTTTCTCGTCTTCGTTCTGGTTCATTTTAAATATCATGGTGGAGGTTATTGTGAGGGCATACTTTAAGTGATCCAGTTGACAACCCAGTCCCCGAGATAAATTTAAGAGGTAAGTAAAGGTAAGTATGAACCCCCGTATATTTTGGTGTGTTCCACAATAATTTCCTTGTTAACTATTGTGCTCTAATCTCGATAGTATCTGTCAGTGCCATTTTCATTGATGTAGCTGTGCCGGTGCGATTGATTATTGGCAATCCGATTGAGGGGGCGGATATCTGACAGCCTACTATCCGGATATCGGGTACAGTGCGTAACCTGGGCTAACAGGATCTGTTGTTGGTGTACCATTTACGAAATGTTGACTGCAAACTCGAGAATACTTGCTAGGAGTCCACGGTTTTCCCTCTATTGTGTCACGTTTTACTGCCGCTAGGCAAGCTTTTCTTCTGATACCATGCTGAGCTTCGTTTGGAAATCTGAACAGTTTAGTTCCCGGAGGACTGTTTCTATATGTAACACTACACCCAACGACACAACAGTTTTGATTACTTCTACGTTTTCTGTAACCAATCTGTGACTCAACACTGAAACAAATTACTTCACACTCCCATTCATCACTAACTTGCTAGTGTCTTGCAGCAAATCCCTCCAATCGTTTAGTGAGCCCACCACCAGAACGCAGCACTCACCATTCGCATGGTCCCTATAGGACTTTCAATAACCTGGTGAGCAAAAATCCAACATGGCGGCGACGGGAAATATAAATATCTAAGTTGACGTTTCTCGCGATTTAACCATCCGAGTGCAGTGGAACTTTGGACAGTAAATGCTTATACAAATTTTTATCCTCTGGCATCTAGTTTATTTCAATTGTTTCAAAACCACAAGATGGTAGCTGTGAGAAATTTAAATATCGTTGTTCTACGAGTGTCCTAATCATGCGATTGACATTTGAATACTACACGTACACAATAATCTTCATGTAATAGTATATAAATAAAAATCCAACATGGCGACCATCTGAAATAATTAGACGGTTCTCAATATCTACGAATATATTACAACAATCAAACTGAAATTTTGTATGTTGATAGAGGCAATTGACATGAGTAGGATATATGAAAATAGGCTGTGTAGTTCTCCAGGGAACTACTTGTTTCTTTTCATTTCTTACCTATTCTTCATCAGAGAAGGGTCTGGCACTAGGCCACATAGTAGATGGTTGCCTAAGCCAAACAGGGCCCTCCCACAATCTGGACTCGAGCAAATGTTGTCCTGAACAACCTCTGGATGGGAGATCTGCTGGATTTATATTACCAGGTCAATGTCACCAATGCCATTGTCCTGTCAATCTCCTAATTTCCGTCACTCGATTGTAGACAAAGACTCCCCACTCTTCATTTCTATGAATCCAAGATAGGGCAGTGGAGGAGTCACTCCAATAATAAATAGTCATGTCTGGGATTGAAATATCCTTCACCACAAAAGCACATAACCTATCCCCTATTGTAGTAGCTAGCAGCTCAAGTCGGGGAATAGTAATTTTCCTTACAGGTGCCACCCGAGATTTGGCTTGCACTAATTGTATGGATACTCCAAGAATCGTTTGAACTCGAATAAATACTGCTGCTGGATAAGCAGCCTGACTAGCATCACAAAACATGTGCACGCTACATTCACCAATATGTCCAATCCCACCTGTTATCCATCTAGGAACTTGAACACAAGCTACATACATTAAATCATTTCAATGTGAATATCCTTAAACCATTTAGGATCTATCACGATTCTAGGTGATGTTTCAACAGGGATCGCTGCTAAATTCTCCGTAGGTATCGTATACTCCCATCCTCTCAAATCAAATTTCCGAACAGCAATTAGTCTTTGAGCTTCCAGAATGAAATTCTGCAGTTCATGTTCATCATTGACACTTGTCACACAGTTGTCCACATAGAAACTTGTCAACAATGCTTGAAATCATTCATATCATGTCAGCCATCTTAACTACTATGAATCAATAGACATTCGAAATGTAAATATTGCGAAGTGTACAGACAAAACTTTATATACGGCATTTGAGATATGTTTCCCCTTAAGTTTATGCGCTGCTGCATGTGTATCATATTGCTTATAGGGTAGACTGCTACAGCAAAGCAAGCTCGGTACCGGCATAAAACAATGCGAAGATTGTATCTTGACAGTCAGCAATCATATTTCCAATTAATTATCATCACTACATCGTTTTTCTTCTATTTCTTGAAGTCGTGACCGCCAACAGAATAAACAGAATACCTTACATTCCAGGCAGTTGTGCTAAGCAACTCCAAATCAACGGTCTTTGCCTGTGGTAGCTCATTTGTCAACTCTTGATGTAAAGGGCAAGATTGTACAGTGTCAAGTGCATTGCTCTCTAGAATTATTTGTATCAACACATGTTTAAGATAGCATAAGTGAATACACAGAATCTAAATATTAACTTGCCACAATAACGGTAATTGGAAGTTGAGACCCACATGGCCTGAGTAAAGCCCACCATTGCTTCTGGTTACTTGTCCATCTTTTCATTTTACCATCCCTCGTCAACTCTCCCTTAATTCTTATTCCGATACTTGCAGGTAATCATCCATTTTCTCTCCCTTATTGACTGTTTTCATTACTGCCTGATAACTTGTTCATAACTTTTTACGGGGCCAGACCTCTTCCTTCTCTTCATGGTATAATGGTGTTAATTGCACAGCACTGCTGCCTGGAATGTAAAATTCAGATACATTCCATCATTCAAAAGAGGTAACTTAAAGGGCGGTGTGTACCACACCTGCAATAACCTGATCACAAAATCAGCATTGCGGCGAAAATTATATATATATATATATATATATATATATATATATAATCGTTCAAAAATGCAAGGCACAAAAATATCTTTAAGGCTTAATTCACTGATGTTTAATTTAATTTAAAAGTTATGACCTTATGACAACTTAAAAATTGGGGTTGTGCACATTTTTTTAATAACAATTTTAAAAATATGAGAGAAATGTACATTGGTCTAATGAACACATATTATGGCATATAACTCTACAGCCTAAACATAAAACATTCCAACATGGCGCTCATTTGATACATCACACAAGATCAAAATATCTCTCAAACCATTTAAGGAATCAAACTGAAATTTTGTATGGTGCTATTACACTATTAGGTAAGTACGAACAATAACTTCGCCTCCACGTGATTTTGAACTACTCAAAATAACATTTCTGGCGATAAAATACTCGATGGCAATGAAACTTACCGCATGGAATCTTTCTTCGCAGTTTAGTGTAGATTATTCAAGATGGCTTCAGTTCGAAATTTCAAACCATATATTTTTATCTCTAGTATCCTATTTAAACCATGGATGAGATTGATTGGAAATTAGATAACCTTTATCTAATGATAGTAAATTATGTGGCTTACTTTCCCAAAATCTTAAAAGACGTGCTTTTGACTCTTCTGAAAGTGAATTTCCATGACAGAAAGATGGCATGTATCTGGAGGAGTCTTAATCACCTATACCGAAAGTTATACACACCGCACATTATTATTGGTGTTGGTATATATATATAGAGCTTGTTTTTTCTCTAAGAATTGGTGATGGTGGAGACAAGTCGTTTGTTTTGTACATCATATGGAATATATATTTGATGGACGGGAGAGTTTTAAATGGGGCAGTTGACCTCTTAGTTCCGCCCCTTTAATCTCCAATAACTAACTCAGAATTTTCAATGGAAAAGTTCTGTGGGATATATGAATATAGGCTAATTATTTCTGCTTGTTCAGATTTGCCTTAGTAATCTTGCTCAATATATTGATTTCGGTGCATTCCGTGAGGAGTTGTGCTGCATTAAGACAAGGGTCGTCTTTTTCTTTTCCCCTCAATGTGCTGTTTTGTACATTCGCATTGACCATAAAATTATCCCTCTCATTTCCAGTTTCATTCAGTTTTCAGGGCTTATTCCTATAGGAGAGTTATTGATATTGTACCCCTATTTCTCTGAGATACCACAGGGCCCAAGGCCAAATTCAAGCCTCGTGAAATCCCATCACAAACAAACACATACCACCACAGACATAGCCTTGAGGTAGTCACAACATGAGGATGTTACTCTCAGGGCATCAGGTAAGGATTGGGTGGAGTTAGCTCAAATACACGTTATTTAATGAAAAGGAAGGTTCTAATGTACTGCAAGTCACCAACCATTTCAGATAAAAACGTTTCCCAACATAATGTACTCATGAGAGATCCCTTGCCATTACATTATTAGGGATAAATTTATTTATTTCAACTAAATTATGAGGATTAAAAGTAACTTTAGCTGCAAAACACTGCCACTACAATACATGTTTCATTTAAAAATAAACTTAAATTAACCTAAATAGTCTTCATAATAAGGAAGAGATATTTACAAACCATTTCACCTGCATAAGTAGGTCCTAGCATTACAAAGTTGCATTTTGAACCAGCAAAAATTGAAACTCTTAACACCTGCATCTCAAACATGTTTTCACGGTCACTGGAGCACCGCCTCGTGGATTATACTCAACATCTGTTACATCTCAATTCAGCATTTCAATTTCCAAAAGCGGGTCGTTCGCATTTCGGTTGAACTCACCTTCCAGGCTTGAATTGGATGTGCCATAATGATCTCCTTCCTCTCATGTTGAATTGAGTGGCTCATGGTGTTGGTTGGTATCGTCCTCTGTATGGAAAGAAATGTCATAATAAATGCATCACATCTTCTACACTTGTAGTAAATAAATGCTCTGCTTTCAGATTGATCACATATTCTAGCATTGCAGCACTTAGAATAATTTTTTCGTTCACTTCTCTCACGTGCCCAACTTCATGTCTAATTCTCTGCACACAGCATTCAAGGCGTCCTACAATTAATTTACGGACTAAACAATATTTAAGCTCTATCTTGTCGGTGTGGCACTTCCCAGTTTTATGATATGCATTCAAACGATCGTACATTGACCTTGCACTCGACAGATCGCAAAATTCAATACATACACAAATCTTTGTTTTCAAATCATCGAACGCGTATTTTAGCGTGTTCCACACTCAATAACGAATATTTGCACTCTAATACTCAATTCTATACACCGTAGATTAACAAGTGGTTCGATGCTCGAATTTCAGTACCAACCCTCCCTGGCGATCGACAAGTTCTGTTTTGTGCGTAGATTAGCCTTCCCGTCTTCTCCGTTCTGCGGCCAATGAGCTTTTTCCTTTCTTCCGGGTTGTTCGAAGTATTTCCGTACAATGTACGGTGAATGTCTAACTCAACTTATTATATTGTCCGTTTCTTCAATCTTCATACTACTAATGTTGATATCATGTTTCCAATGAATTACACGGATCGATCGATCCCTTCGCAGCCTTAACAAGTATCTTTTTCTACGCCCTGACTTCATAATTGTACTCTGCTTACAATCTCAGAAAATGACTCAGTGTTGTCACGTGGTCTGGCATGAAATTGAGATCTTGGCGCGGTTTTTGAACAAGTGAACGGGGACAATAAATATATATGGAGATCAACTGATGGAGTTACCCAAGTCTGGGATGTTAACTCCGAAAACAGAACTACAGTTCTGTTCAAAATTTTTAATCTAGGACTTGTATGTCGCATTATGTTTGGAAGGTATTCATAGTAATGGAAACCTGTGTATGATTTAATTCCACTTATGCAAAGGAACATGTTTGTGAAACAAGTAATTGCTTTGCAGGATGATGCTAATCCCACTGAGTATATTAAGGTAGAAGAATTCTTCATACCAGAGTTTGTTCCATGCATCAAAACAGAAACTCCATCCTTAGCGAGTGGTGGTGATTTCAAAGAGGTAAGAACCTGATTGGGTTACTACTTGTTCCATCTTATGAAGGAAATGTCCTGATCACCATCTTCTTCTCACCAGTCCTATTTAGGGATTACAGAATTGTGTATTCAGACCGTAGTGATGACGAATGGAAGCTTTTTTCTGTTAGGTTCTGTAAATTAAAGACAGTGCACGACGTCTAGATGGTAAAGGATTATTTTGTCCGACTAGTACTGGACTCAAACCAATGACCTTCCTCTGTGTAAGCCGTTGGTCTATTCACTGAGGTAATGGAGGATATCTTAATTCTCATAGGTGAAGTGTTCATTATATGAAGCCAATCACTTTGTATTAGTTGCCTGTTGTGAAGGTTGTATTTTTGTATGAAGAAGTTACAGTATTCTCATGGACGAAATTGTTGGGCTATTATATAACCACCATCTAATGACACTAAATTATGTGGCTTAGCTTTCGTAAATCATAGGTCATGTGCATTAGACTCTCTGAAACTTAGATTCCATGACAGAAAGATGCCATGTCATTGGATGAGTCTTAATCGCCTATACTGAAAGTAATATATACAGCACATTATTTCTCAAATTAATGGTATTGGTAGAGACAGGTCGTGTACATAAAGCTATTTAGTACATGACGAGGAATATTTTTCTTTTATGGACAGGAGAGCTTTCAATGGAAAAGATCAGTGGGATATATAAAAACGGCTAATTATTTCTACTTGTTCACAGTTTCCTTCGTAATCTTGCTCAATATATTATTTTCGGTGCATTCTCTGAGAAATTGTGCTGTATCAAGGCAAGGATCATCTTTTTATTTTTCCAGAGATATGCTGATTTCGTACATTCCCATTGACCAAAAAATCTCCCTCTCTTTGATTTTCATTCAGCCTTCAGGTCTTATTCATATAGGAGAATATTGATATTGTGCCCGTATTTCTGCGAGATACCACAGGGCTGAAGGCCAAAATCAACCCTCGTGAAATCCCATCACAAACAAACAGATACCATCACAGACATTGACTTGAGCTGGCCACGACATGAGAATGTTACTCTGAGGGCATCAGGTAAGGATTGGGTGGAGTTGGCTCAAAATACACGTTAATTAATGAAAAGGAAAGTTCTAATGTACTGCATATCACCAACCATTTCAGATTAAAACGTGTCCTCGAATAATGTATTTATCCATGATCCCTAGCCTACACTTTATTGGTGAAAAACGAAATTATATTAATTTAATTGCCAGTAGGGTAACAAAACCCCTTTAGCTGCAATTAATTGCCACCGAAGTACATGTTGGCTCTTAGAATAAACGTTATTTGAAATAGTCTAAATACTAAGGAAGAAATATTTACAAACCATTTAACCGACTTATGGGCTCTCCCTAGCCTTTACAAGGCTGCATTTCAAAACAGTATCTAAATTCTCTTAACACCTGCACCTCAAACACGTTTTCACGGTCACTGTAGCACCGCCCCCTGCATTATACTTGACATCTGTTATGTCTCAATTCAGCATTTCCATCTCCTGAAACCAGATCTTCGAATTTTGGTTGAACTCACCTTCCTGGCTTGAATAGCATTTGGGAGGATTTCCAGGAAATCTCCTTCTCTCTTCCTGTAATGTTGAATTTAGTTGCTCATAATAATGGTCGGAATTATCTTCTCTATAGTGTGAAATTTCATAATAATTGTAACATAGCTTCTTCACTTGTTTCAATTGTAGTATATATAAATGCACTGCTTTCAGATTAGCACAGATTGTAGTAATCTAGCACTGTGAATAATTTTTCTCGTGCACTTCAAACACGTGCTCAACTTCACGTTTAAATCACTGTTGCTTATACCTGATTTTATCGGAGTAATAGTGCTTTGAAAGCCTCCTACAATTAAATTACGCAGTACAACAAATAATTCTGAACAATATTTGAGCTCTGTCGTGTTGGTGTGGAACTTTCCATTCAAAGTGAAATGTGCTCAAACCATCACGCAAACTCCACAGATCTCAAATTTCAATAAATACACACTTTTTTCTACATTCAATAAGAAATAATCTGCACTCTATTTCACAACTTATACTCAATTCTATACACTGTGGATTACCCAGGGGTTCTATACTCGAATATCTGTATCCGCCATCTCAAACGTTTGACATATTCAGTTTTGAGCGTAGTGTAGCATTTCCGGCTTCTCCGTTCTGTAGTCAATCAGCTTCTTCCTATTTGTATTTCCACGCAATGTGCGGTAAATGTCTAACTCATTTTTTGTTTGTTTCTTAATTACTTAATTTTTTTTATTATTATTGATGATCTCGTGTTTCCAATGAATTCCATGGCTCGCTCTATCCTTTCACAGTCTTCACAAGTCTCTATTCTCGTGCCCTGTCTTCATAATTCAAGTCAGCTTACAATGTTGGAGATTGCCTCGGTGTTGTTTCGATGTCTGACATCGAATTCAGATCTTGGAGCGGTTTATAAAGAAGTGAACGGGGACAATAAATATATATTGAGATCAGCTGATTAAGTTACCAAAGTCAAGGATGTTTACTGTGGACACAGAATTACCCTTCTGTACAAAATTTCGTATCTCGGTTTTGTATTGTATGTCGAATTATGTGTGGAAGGAATTCAAAGTAGTGGAAACCTGGATAAGATTTAATTCCACCTATGCAAAGAACGTGTATGTGAAACAAGTAATTTCTCTGCAGGATGATACTGATCTCACTGAGGATATTAAGATAGAAGAAGCCTCCATACCAGATATTGTTCCAAGCATCAAAACAGAAACTCCATCTTTAGCGCGTGATGGAGAATTCTAAGAGGTGAGTACCTTATTGGATAACCACTTGTTGCATCTTACAAAGGACATGACCTGATCGCCATCTTTTTCTCACTAATGCTATGCAGGGATTTCAGAATTGGGTACTTACACCGTGCTGATGCCAAATGGAACCAGTCTACTATTTGGTTGTAAAAAGTACGGAAAGTACAAGACGTCTAGATGGATGTTAAAGCATTATATTTGCCGACTAGGGTTGGACTCAAACCATGGACCTCACTTTATGTATGCCGCTGTTCTATTCACTGAGCTAGTGGAGGCTATATTTTAATCCTCATAGGCGAAGGGTACATGATGTGAAGCCAGCTTATCCTTAGCACAATCACGTTGTATTAGTTGCCTGTTGTAAAGCCAGTTTATCCTTAGCACAACCACGAATTAGTTACCTGTTGTGAAGCCACCTTAACACAATCACGTTGTATTAGTTGGCTGTTGTGAAGCCAGCTCATCCTTAGCACAATCACATTGTGTTAGTTGCCTGTTGTGAAGCCAGCTTATCATTAGCACAATCATGTTGTATTAGTTGCGTGATGTGAAGCCAGCTTATCCTTAGCACAATCACGTTGTATTAGTTGCCTGTTGTGAAGCCAGCTCATCCTTAGCACAATCAAATTGAGTTAGTTGCCTGTTGGGAAGCCAGCTTATCATTAGCACAATCACGTTGTAATAGTTGCGTGATGTGAAGCCAGCTTATCCTTAGCACAATCACATTGTATTATTTGCCTGTTGTGAAGCCAGCTTATTCTTAGTACAATCACGTTGTATTAGTTGCGTGATGTGAAGCCAGATTATCCTTAGCACAATCACGTTGTATTAGTTGCCTGTTGTGAAGCCAGCTTATCCTTAGCACAATCACGTTATATTAGTTGCGTGAAGTGAAGCCAGCTTATCCTTATCACAATCACGTTGTGTTAGTTGCCTGTTGTGAAGCCAGATTATCCTTAGCACAATCACATTGATTTAGTTGTCTGATGTGAAGCCAGCTTATCCTTAGCACAATCACATAGTATTAGTTGTCTGATGTGAAGCCAGCTTATCCTTAGCACAATCACATAGTATTAGTTGTCTGATGTGAAGCCAGCTTTTCCTTAGCACAATCACATTGTATTAGTTGTCTGATGTGAAGCCAGCTCATCCTTAGCACAATCACATTGTGTTAGTTGCCTGTTAGGAAGCCAGCTTATCCTTAGCACAATCACGTTGTATTAGTTGCCTGTTGTGAAGAAGCCAGCTTATCCTTAGCACAATCACATTGTATTAGTTGTCTGATGTGAAGCCAGCTTATCCTTATCACAATCACATTGTGTTAGTTGCCTGTTGTGAAGCCAGCTTATCCTTAGCACAATTACATTGTATTAGTTGTCTGATGTGAAACCAGCTTATCCTTAGCACAATCACATTGTATTAGTTGAGTGATGTGAAGCCAGCTTATTGTTAGCACAATCACATTGTATTAGTTGTCTGATGTGAAGCCAGCTTATCCTTAGCACAATCACATTGTATTAGTTGTCTGATGTGAAGCCAGCTTATCCTTAGCACAATCACATTGTATTAGTTGTCTGATGTGAAGCCAGCTTATCCTTAGCACAATCACGTTGTATTAGTTGCCTGTTGTGAAGCCAGCTTATCCTTAGCACAAGCACGTTGTATTAGTTGTGTGATGTGAAGCCAGCTTATCATTAGCACAATCACGTTGTATTAGTTGCCTGTTGTGAAGCCAGCTTATCCTAACACAATCACGTTGTATTAATTGCTTGTTGTGAAGCCAGCTTATCCTTAGCACAAGCACGTTGTATTAGTTGCGTGATGTGAAGCCAGCTTATCCTTAGCACAATCGAATTGTGTTAGTTGTCTGATGTGAAGCCAGCTTATCCTTAGCACAATCACGTTGTATTAGTTGCCTGTTGTGAAGCCAGCTTTTCCTTAGCACAAGCACGTTGTATTAGTTGCGTGATGTGAAGCCAGCTTATCCTTAGCACAATCACGTTGTATTAGTTGCCTGTTGTGAAGCCAGCTTATTCTTAGCACAATCACGTTGTATTAGTTGCCTGTCGTGAACCCAGCTTATCCTTAGCACAATCACGTTGTATTAGTTGCGTGATGTGAAGCCAGCTTATCCTTAGCATAATCAAGTTGTATTAGTTGCCTGTTGTGAAGCCAGCTCATCCTTAGCACAATCACATTGTGTTAGTTGCCTGTTGGGAAGCCAGCTTATCCTTAGCACAATCACGTTGTATTAGTTGCGTGATGTGAAGCCAGCTTATCCTTAGCACAATCACGTTGTATTAGTTGCCTGTTGTGAAGCCAGCTTATTCTTAGCACAATCACGTTGTATTAGTTGCGTGATGTGAAGCCAGCTTATCCTTAGCACAATCAAATTGTGTTAGTTGTCTGATATGAAGCCAGCTTATCCTTAGCACAATCACATTGTATTAGTTGAGTGATGTGAAGCCAGCTTATCCTTAGCACAATCACATTGTGTTAGTTGCCTGTTAGGAAGCCAGGTTATCCATAGCACAATCACGTTGTATTAGTTGCCTGTTGTGAAGCCAGCTTATCCTTAGCACAATCAAGTTGTATTAGTTGCCTGTTATGAAGCCAGCTTATCCTTAGCACAATCACATTGTATTAGTTGCGTGATGTGAAGCCAGCTTATCCTTAGCACATTCACATTGTATTAGTTATCTGATGTGAAGCCAGCTTATCCTTAGCACAATCACGTTGCATTAGTTGCCTGTTGGGTAGCCGGATTATCCTTAGCAAAATCACGTTGCATAAGTCGCCTGTTGAGAAGCCAGCTTATCCTTAGCACAATCACATTGTATTAGTTGTCTGATGTAAAGCCAGCTTATCCTTAGCACAATCACGTTGCATTAGTTGCCTGTTGGGAAGCCGGATTATCCTTAGCACATTCACGTTGTATAAGTTGCCTATTGAGAAGCCAGCTTATCCTTAGCACAATCACATTGTATTAATTGTCTGATGTGAAACCAGCTTATCCTCACAATCACGTTGTATTAGTTGTCTGTTGGGAAGCCAGATTATCCTTAGCATAATCGCATTGTATTAGTTGTCTGATGTGAAGCCAGGTTATCTATAGCACAATCACGTTGTATTAGTTGCCTGTTGTGAAGCCAGCTTATCCTTTGCACAATCACGTTGTATTAGTTGCCTGTTAGGAAGCCATCTTATCCTTAGAACAATCACATTGTAGTAGTTGCCTGTTGGGAAGCCAGCTTATCCTTAGCACAATCACATTGTATTAGTTGTCTGATGTGAAACCAGCTTATCCTTAGCACAATCACGTTGTATTAGTTGCCTGTTGGGAAGCCATCTTATCCTTAGCACAATCACATTGTATTAGTTGCCTGTTGGGAAGCCAGCTTATCCTTAGCACAATCACATTGTATTAGTTGTCTGATGTGAAACCAACTTATCCTAAGCACAATCACGTTGTATTAGTTGCGTGATGTGAAGCCAGATTATCCTTATCACAATCACATTGTATTAGTTGTCTGATGTGAAACCAGCTTATCCTTAGCACAATCACGTTGTATTAGTTGCCTGTTGGGAAGAAGTTACAATATGTTGATGGTATAAGTGCAGTTAGGAGCGTTATGTTGTGGCAAAATGTATGTTAAATAGTCTCTCTAGAAGCACTTACTCTAATTGGCTTACTGGAAATTTCCTGACAATGTACCTGCCTTAATAACAAATTTTGCAGTTTTTTGTTAGGATGTAAGAATACTGCTTTGTGACATAAGAGTGATTTATACATTCATCCTTAAAAGCTGTGCTATTACAACTATTCGGGACCAAGTCACGTGTAAGTGACATGTGCATGTATTATGTGCTGTGACTGAAATGAAAGAAAAGGATGGACCAGTAAGAGAAAAGACTTTTACAGTCTTCCTGCTAGAAATTTCAAAAATAATTCTTTCTTAAGCCCATTACTTCCTTTAAAAGTACTGATCTCCACATTTTCTATCACGTTTCAATTTGTTGTTTGGGTTTCATCTCTACATAGCTACCACAGCCTACATCCGCCGATCTGTTAAACATATTCTAACCTTGGTCTTTCCCTACCGTTCTTGTCCTCGACTCTAGCTTTGCTATTCCTGGGTGTTTTAGTATATGTCCTACCAACCTATCTCTTCACTTCATCTGCAGTTGCCAGAAACATCTCTCTTCTACCACTCGTCTTAATACCTAAATCTATATTCAATGTCAACAGATTCCTTTTTTCTAAAAATGCTTTCCTTGCCTGAGCCAACCTACTTTTCCTATCCTCTTCGGTTCGTCCGTTGCTGGTTATTTTGCATTCTAAGTATCAGAAGTCTCCTACTTCCCTTAGCATTTCACCTGGAAATTTGAATTCCATAGGGGTTTCTCATTTCTTTTGGCTGGGTTCAAATATTTTTGTTTTATATTTATAAATTTTCATCATGAATCCTTCCGTG
Organism: Meconema thalassinum; assembly: GCA_946902985.2. Classification (NCBI taxonomy): domain Eukaryota; kingdom Metazoa; phylum Arthropoda; class Insecta; order Orthoptera; family Tettigoniidae; genus Meconema; species Meconema thalassinum. The sequence continues at coordinate 209,252,657 of OX336395.1, forward strand.
AGCACAGGTTGCATACCATTTAAAACGCATTCAAATCCTCTGGTGTGTTGGGTAATATAACGATGTCATCATCAAATATCTGAGTTAAAATTATTTCCCTTTGAATATTTACTCATACTTTGAATTTTCACCAATTTCCTTCATTGCTTGTTCAATGTACACATTTGATAAGTTGCAGCCTAGCATTACACCTCTCTGATTGCCAGTTTCTCTCTCATGCCCTCCGGCTTGAATAAGTCCTCTCTGGTTTCTGTATAGATTGTATAGCACCAAACTATCTCTGTACAGTAATACGATCTTTTTCAATATATAAAACAACTTACTCCAATCAACATTATCAAATGCCTTTTCTAAGACTACAAATGCCATGAACGTTCTCTTAACTTTCCTTATCCTTCCTCCCAAAATCAGCTATAGTACAGCTTCCCTTGTTCCTATGTTTCTGCTGAAGCCAAACCGGTCTTGACCCAACTCTGTTTCTGTCTGTCGTTCCATCATCTTGTAAATTATTCTCGTCAGGACCTTTCAAGCATGACTGATCAAGCTGATTGTACGGTAATCTTCACACCTGTCAGCGCCTGTTTTCTTCGGTACAGGGATGATGACATTTTTCTTGAAATCAGAAGGTAACTCAATTTGATCACAAATCCTCCAGACCAAGTGAAATAACCTGATCAGACCTTTATCGCCTATGCTGCGTGGCAATTCAATCGGTATATCATCTATGTCTGGTGATTTGTTTCTGATTAAGTCTTCTAATACTCAGTCAAATTCTGATTTATTTGAACTATTAATGAGGGATGTCTTTGATAAGTTTCAGATCTAGATGAGACTTGTATTATTTAAGTAAGATATGATCGAGAATAAGAAAGTAATTTCAGTCAGTCTTGCAGCTGATAAATCCTTACTTCGGGTTGAGTTGTGCTGTTAAGTTACATTATTTGTTATTGATTGTGTGGAAGCGTAATATGATAGTAAATAAATTTATGACTCATTCTTTGTTGCTAGGATATTAAAGATGAAACCCATGATGAAGAGTGTGATGCAGGTGGAAATCATATAAATGAGTAAGTGGACAATATAATAAGGAAAAGTATGTTATGTATGGTAACTAAAACTCCTGGATGTGAATTACTTTTTTTGACAAATCAGTTATTGTAATTTTTTTTATCGTTGAACGTTTTTATACTTGTCTCTCTTACGTGGATATTGAGTTTCACTTTTAAGTTGGAGGCTCAAAAACTAACCGTTCTCATCCAGAGTTTTAATTGTTTCAAGTATTCCAGTAAGAATGTTATTGAGAAGATGACCTACTAGTTGTTCTCACCATGCGTAGCATTGCCAATCAATGAAAGAAAGAAAGAAATATTGTGATTCTGTTGTAATTTTGTTTATTTAAGTGTAATTTGTTTTTCCGTCCGGTGCGTACATAAATAAATCAGAAGTCATTCCGACGCGTAAGCAAACAACAAACAACTATCCATGTGAGAACATTTTTGTAACGAAAGTCAAAAGTTACATCTAAATTAAACCCCAAGTCGATTAGGGTTCTTGTTCATGAAACAAAGCTATGCGCCAAGTGACTCCTCATTTCACGCTGATTGTGCGGGATGTCTCGAACAGCAGGTATTCCATCATCTTTAGTTTTAATGAACAAATCTGGGAATTACCATGCAAAACATAACCCATTTATTGTAATGATCATAATACCTGCGCTATATGGTAATGGATTTTCCGCAAATGTACAGTGAAAGTAAGCTAAGGTGCAAAATAAATAAATAAATAAATAAATATATTAAATAAATAAAAATATAATAAATCAGATATATTCAGACATGGTTGGTAGAATACATAACCATTCATGGCATTAAAAATTTACTCCCAGTTTCAGTACGGCATAGAATCACTGTAGTTATACCGAACCTTGTGTAGCAGAACTAAGAAGAAATGGCTTCGTTTCCTACTCGAGCGATCCCTAAAGTTGTTTTCCGTTGTTTCCCCAGTTCTTCTTTAGGCAATTGCTGGGATGGTAGCTTAATTCATGTCACGGCCGCCTCCTGCCCAATCACAAATACACTAGTTCAGCCATCATAATCACACTTGTTATCAAACATGTTCACGGGACTCCATTGCCATGATGTTAAGCTCTTAGAAGGGTTATCATTAACCGTCACCAATGTATACACTCAATTGGCCTAGTAATCCAACCCAGTGCACCTGGGGGTGACAAGACCCCTGCACACACAGTGTTTATAACAATGTGTACTCTCAGCTCACCTACAAGTCAATACCAGGGTACCCTATAGGTGACGAGGCCCTTGCACACACAGTGTTTATAACAATGTGTACTCTCAGCTCACCTACAAGTCAATACCAGGGTACCCTAGAGGTGATGAGGCCCGGCACACACAGTGTTTAAAACAATGTATACTCTCAGTTCACCTACAAGTCAATACCAGGGTACCCTAGAGGTGACGAGGCCCCTGTACACACAGTGTTTATACTTTCAGTTCACCTACAAGTCAATACCAGAGTACCCTAGAGGTGACGAGGCCCCTGCACACACAGTGTTTATAACAATGTATACTCACAGTTCACCTACAAGTCAATACCAGGGTACCCAAGAGGTGACGAGGCCGTGCACACACAGTGTTTATAACAATGTATACTCTCAGTTCACCTACAAGTCAATACCAGGGTACCCTAGGGGTGACGAGGCCCTGCACACACAGTGTTTATAACAATGTATACTCTCATTTCACTTTCAAGTCAATACCAGGGTACCCTAGAGGTGACGAGGCCCCTGCACTCACAGTGTTTATAGCAACGTATACTCTCAGTTCACCTATATGTCAATACCAGTGTACCCTAGAGGTGACGAGGCCCTGCACACACAGTGTTTATAACAATGTATACTCTCAGTTCACCTACATGTCAATACCAGTGTACCATAGAGGTGACGAGGCCCTGCACACACAGTGTTTATAACAATGTATACTCTTAGTTCAACTACAAGTCAATACCAGGGTACCCTAGAGGTAACGAGGCCCCTGCACACACAGTGTTTAAAACAGTGTATACTCTCAGTTCACCTACAAGTCAAAATACCAGGGTACCCTAGAGGTGACGAGGCCCTGCACACACAGTGTTTATAACAATGTATACTCTCAGTTTACCTACAAGTCAATACCAGGGTACCCTAGAGGTGACGAGGCCCTGCACACACGGAGTTTATAACAATGTGTACCCGCAGCTCACCTACAATTCAATACCAGTGTACCCTAGAGGTAACGAGGCTCCTGCACACACAGTGTTTAAAACAGTGTATACTCTCAGTTCACCTACAAGTCAATACCAGTGTACCCTAGAGGTGACGAGGCCCTGCACACACAGTGTTTATAACAATGTGTACTCTCAGTTTACCTACAATTCAATACCAGTGTACCCTAGAGGTGACGAGGCCCTGCACACACAGAGTTTATAACAATGTATACTCTCAGTTCACCTACAAGTCAATACCAGGGTACCCTAGAGGTAACGAGGCCTCTGGACACACCGTGTTTAGAACAAGTGTACTCTCAGCTCACCTCAAGTCAATACCAGGGTACCATAGAGGTGACGAGGCCCTACACACACTGTGTTTATAACAATGTATACTCTCAGCTCACCTACAAGTCATTACCAGGGTACCCTAGAGGTGACAAGGCCCTGCACACACAGTGTTTATAACAATGTATACTCTCATTTCACTTTCAAGTCAATACCAGGGTACCCTAGAGGTGACGAGGCCCTGCACACACAGTGTTTATAACAATGTATACTCTCAGATCACCTACAAGTCAATACCAGTGTACCCTAGAGGTGACGTGGCCCTGCACACACAGTGTTTATAACCATGTGTACTCTCAGATCACCTACAATCCGTAATTGCTTCCTAAGTGTCACAAAAATATTTTTCTTTCAATTATCAAGACGAGTAAGACTTAAAAATTACGCTGTAATGTTTCGGCAAAATGCCGTGTGTGTTTGAGTCTTCAGTCTTTTGACTGGTTTGATGCAGCACTCCATGCCTCCCTGTCCTGAGCTAATCGTTTCATCTCTACATAGCTCCGACACCCTACATCCGAGGCAATCTGTTTAACATATTCTAACCTTGGTCTACCCCTACAGTTTTTGTCCTCGACCCTTCCTTCCATAACTAAGCTTGCTATTCCTGGGTGTCTTAGTATGTGTCCTACCAACCTATCTCTTCTCTTCATTAGCAGTCGCCAGAAACATCTCTCCTCTCCCACTCGTCTTAATACCTCTTCGTTTGTAACCCTACCTACCCATCGGATCTTCATCATTCTCCTGTAACACCACATTTCAAATGCTTCAATTCTCCTCTTTTCTGCTGCACCAATAGTCCAAGTTTCACTTCCATAGAGCACCACGCTCCAGACAAAGGCTTTCAAAAATGACTTCCTAATACCTAAATCTATATTCGTTGTCAGCAGATTCTTTTTTTGTAGAAATGCTTTCTTTGCCCGAGCCAACCTACTTTTTATATCCTCTTTGCTTCGTCCATCACTGGTTATTCTGCTTCCTAAGTAACAGAAGTCTCCTACTTCCTTCAGCTTTTCACCTGCCAATTTGATCTCCATAGAGGTTTGTGATTTATTTCGGCTGCATTCCAGTATTTTTGTTTTACATTTATTAATTTTCATCATGAATTCTTTCTGTAAGACAGAGTCCATACCATTCAAAAACTCATTCAAATCCTCAGGCTTGTCGGCCAAGATGACGATGTCATCAGCAAATCTCAGAGTTGGAATTATTTCTCCTTGGATCTTCACTCCCACTTTAAATTTTTCTCTAATTTCCTTCATTGCTTGTTCAATGTAAAGATTGAAAAGTATGGGTGATAAGTTGCAGCCTTGCCTTACACCTTTCTGAATACCAGCTTCTCTCTCATGTCCTTCCACTCGAATGACTGCTGTCTGGTTTCTGTACAGATTGTATATCACCCTCCTATCCCTGTACTTTATTCCAATCGATTTCAAAATGTCAAACAATTTAGTCCAATCAACGTTATCAAAAGCCTTTTCTAAGTCTACAAAAGCCATGAACGTTCTCTTATATTTCCTTATTCTACCTTCCAAAATCAGCCTAAGACTTAGTACAGCTTCCCTTGTTCCTACATTTCTTCTGAAACCAAACTGGTCTTCACCCAACTCCGTTTCTATCTGGCTTTCAATCCTCTTGTAAATTATTCTAGACAGGATCTTTGAAGCATGAGTAATCAAGCTGATTGTACGGTAATCTTCACATCTGTCAGCTCCCACTTTCTTTGGTATAGGGATGATTACATTCTTCTTGAAATCAGGGGGTACCTCACCTGTCTCATAAATCCTACACACCAAGTGAAATAACCTGATCAGACCTTCATCGCCTATGCAGCGTAGCAACTCTATCGGTATATCATATATGCCTGGTGCTTTGTTCCTGCTTAAGTCTTCCAAAGCACGATCAAATTCTGATCTCAATATCAAATCTCCTTTCGCATCCTCATCAATTTCCTCCTCCCTTTCCATTACATGATTCTCAATCTCCTTTCCCTTATACAAACTCTCTATGTAAGCTTTCCATCTCTCAACCTTTTCTTCCCTGTCTGTTAGAGGCTTTCCATTTGTGTCCTTAATATTACAGCTCTTAGTCTTCTTTTCCCCAAAAGTATTCTTAATCCTTCGATAAGCTGTGTCTACTTTTCCTAATTTCAGACAATTTTCTATACCTGCACATTTCTCTTTCAACCATTCTTCTTTCGCTTCCTTGCACTTCTTGTTAACCTCATTTCTCAGACGTCTGTATTCTGCTTTCCCCTTTTCATCTCTTACATTCTTGTGTTTCCGCCTTTCATCCATCAATTCTAGTATATCCTGAGTGATCCACGGTTTTCTACCTATTCTTTCTTTCCTACCAATGTTTTCTTCTGCGGATTTTGTTATTTCATTCTTCAAAAGTGCCCATTCGTCTGCAATTGAAGTTTGTTTAGGGTTTTTCATTAGTCCTTCCTTTATACTCTTCTTGAATCTTTCGTTTACATCTTTCTCTTTCAGTCTGTCTATAGCCCACCTTTTTGGCTTTTGACTTTTCTTCAGTTTCTTCAACTTTAATCTGCATTTCATTACAACCAGATTGTGGTCAGAGTTTATGTCAGCACCAGGATATGTTTTACAATCCAAAATCTGGTTTCAAAACCTCTGCTTGACCATAATGAAGTCGATTTGGTAACGCCCTGTATCTCCTGGTCTCATCCATGTGTATATTCTTCTATTGTGGTTATTGAATAAGGTGTTAGCTATGACCAATTCATGCTTGGTGCAGAATTCTACCAGCCTGCTTCCTCGATCATTCCTTTCACCTAATCCGAAATCTCCTACTATCTTCCCTTCCCTCCCTTTTCCTACCACAGCATTCCAATCTCCCATTACTATAACATTTTCATCACCCTTGATATACCTCAGAATTTCGTCTATTTCTTCATAGACCTTTTCAACATCCTCATCATCAGCTTGATTGGTAGGCATATAGACTTGTACCACTGTGGTGCAGGTAGGTTTAGTATTGATTTTTGCTACAATAATCCGTTCACTATATTGCTTATAATATTCCACCCGCTGTCCAAGTTTCCTACTCAATATGAGGCCAACCCCTGCTTGGCCATTGTTTGATTTAGTGCTACTGACCCTATAGTCTCCTGACCAAAAGTCCTGTTCTTCCTGCCAGCGCATTTCACTAATCCCAACCAAATTCAACCTCAACCTATCCATTTCCCTTTCTAAATTTTCTAACCTTCCACTTCCTAGCAGACTTCTAACATTCCACGCTCCGATCCGTAGAATGTCAGATTTCCTCTTTGTCACTTCTGTGATGTTAACCCCCTCTCGAGTAGTCCCCACCCGGAGATCCGAACGGGGGACTAGTTTACCTCCGGATTGAAATTTTACAAGGGAGGAGGCCATCATCACATGTAATTATGCATAGAGAGGGGCATATCCTCGGAATAGCATACGGCTGTAGTTTCCCGTTGCTTTCAGCCGTAACTGGCCCGAAACTTCAAATACGTAACAATTGGACCCTATTATTATACCTAAACACGGGTTAGACGGTCTACAGTGCAGTAGTGAACTTTACTTAGTGCTTAGAATCGGTGTTGTGATATGAAGATTTACATTGTTGTTGTTTGAGTCTTCAGTCTTTTGACTGGTTTGATGCAGCCCTCCATGCCTCCCTGTCCTGAGCTAATCGTTTCATCTCTACATAGCTCCGACACCCTACATCCGAGGCAATCTGTTTAACATATTCTAACCTTGGTCTACCCCTACAGTTTTTGTCCTCGACCCTTCCTTCCATAACTAAGCTTGCTATTCCTGGGTGTCTTAGTATGTGTCCTACCAACCTATCTCTTCTCTTCATTAGCAGTCGCCAGAAACATCTCTCCTCTCCCACTCGTCTTAATACCTCTTCGTTTGTAACCCTACCTACCCATCGGATCTTCATCATTCTCCTGTAACACCACATTTCAAATGCTTCAATTCTCCTCTTTTCTGCTGCACCAATAGTCCAAGTTTCACTTCCATAGAGCACCACGCTCCAGACAAAGGCTTTCAAAAATGACTTCCTAATACCTAAATCTATATTCGTTGTCAGCAGATTCTTTTTTTGTAGAAATGCTTTCTTTGCCCGAGCCAACCTACTTTTTATATCCTCTTTGCTTCGTCCATCACTGGTTATTCTGCTTCCTAAGTAACAGAAGTCTCCTACTTCCTTCAGCTTTTCACCTGCCAATTTGATCTCCATAGAGGTTTGTGATTTATTTCGGCTGCATTCCAGTATTTTTGTTTTACATTTATTAATTTTCATCATGAATTCTTTCTGTAAGACAGAGTCCATACCATTCAAAAACTCATTCAAATCCTCAGGCTTGTCGGCCAAGATGACGATGTCATCAGCAAATCTCAGAGTTGGAATTATTTCTCCTTGGATCTTCACTCCCACTTTAAATTTTTCTCTAATTTCCTTCATTGCTTGTTCAATGTAAAGATTGAAAAGTATGGGTGATAAGTTGCAGCCTTGCCTTACACCTTTCTGAATACCAGCTTCTCTCTCATGTCCTTCCACTCGAATGACTGCTGTCTGGTTTCTGTACAGATTGTATATCACCCTCCTATCCCTGTACTTTATTCCAATCGATTTCAAAATGTCAAACAATTTAGTCCAATCAACGTTATCAAAAGCCTTTTCTAAGTCTACAAAAGCCATGAACGTTCTCTTATATTTCCTTATTCTACCTTCCAAAATCAGCCTAAGACTTAGTACAGCTTCCCTTGTTCCTACATTTCTTCTGAAACCAAACTGGTCTTCACCCAACTCCGTTTCTATCTGGCTTTCAATCCTCTTGTAAATTATTCTAGACAGGATCTTTGAAGCATGAGTAATCAAGCTGATTGTACGGTAATCTTCACATCTGTCAGCTCCCACTTTCTTTGGTATAGGGATGATTACATTCTTCTTGAAATCAGGGGGTACCTCACCTGTCTCATAAATCCTACACACCAAGTGAAATAACCTGATCAGACCTTCATCGCCTATGCAGCGTAGCAACTCTATCGGTATATCATATATGCCTGGTGCTTTGTTCCTGCTTAAGTCTTCCAAAGCACGATCAAATTCTGATCTCAATATCAAATCTCCTTTCGCATCCTCATCAATTTCCTCCTCCCTTTCCATTACATGATTCTCAATCTCCTTTCCCTTATACAAACTCTCTATGTAAGCTTTCCATCTCTCAACCTTTTCTTCCCTGTCTGTTAGAGGCTTTCCATTTGTGTCCTTAATATTACAGCTCTTAGTCTTCTTTTCCCCAAAAGTATTCTTAATCCTTCGATAAGCTGTGTCTACTTTTCCTAATTTCAGACAATTTTCTATACCTGCACATTTCTCTTTCAACCATTCTTCTTTCGCTTCCTTGCACTTCTTGTTAACCTCATTTCTCAGACGTCTGTATTCTGCTTTCCCCTTTTCATCTCTTACATTCTTGTGTTTCCGCCTTTCATCCATCAATTCTAGTATATCCTGAGTGATCCACGGTTTTCTACCTATTCTTTCTTTCCTACCAATGTTTTCTTCTGCGGATTTTGTTATTTCATTCTTCAAAAGTGCCCATTCGTCTGCAATTGAAGTTTGTTTAGGGTTTTTCATTAGTCCTTCCTTTATACTCTTCTTGAATCTTTCGTTTACATCTTTCTCTTTCAGTCTGTCTATAGCCCACCTTTTTGGCTTTTGACTTTTCTTCAGTTTCTTCAACTTTAATCTGCATTTCATTACAACCAGATTGTGGTCAGAGTTTATGTCAGCACCAGGATATGTTTTACAATCCAAAATCTGGTTTCAAAACCTCTGCTTGACCATAATGAAGTCGATTTGGTAACGCCCTGTATCTCCTGGTCTCATCCATGTGTATATTCTTCTATTGTGGTTATTGAATAAGGTGTTAGCTATGACCAATTCATGCTTGGTGCAGAATTCTACCAGCCTGCTTCCTCGATCATTCCTTTCACCTAATCCGAAATCTCCTACTATCTTCCCTTCCCTCCCTTTTCCTACCACAGCATTCCAATCTCCCATTACTATAACATTTTCATCACCCTTGATATACCTCAGAATTTCGTCTATTTCTTCATAGACCTTTTCAACATCCTCATCATCAGCTTGATTGGTAGGCATATAGACTTGTACCACTGTGGTGCAGGTAGGTTTAGTATTGATTTTTGCTACAATAATCCGTTCACTATATTGCTTATAATATTCCACCCGCTGTCCAAGTTTCCTACTCAATATGAGGCCAACCCCTGCTTGGCCATTGTTTGATTTAGTGCTACTGACCCTATAGTCTCCTGACCAAAAGTCCTGTTCTTCCTGCCAGCGCATTTCACTAATCCCAACCAAATTCAACCTCAACCTATCCATTTCCCTTTCTAAATTTTCTAACCTTCCACTTCCTAGCAGACTTCTAACATTCCACGCTCCGATCCGTAGAATGTCAGATTTCCTCTTTGTCACTTCTGTGATGTTAACCCCCTCTCGAGTAGTCCCCACCCGGAGATCCGAACGGGGGACTAGTTTACCTCCGGATTGAAATTTTACAAGGGAGGAGGCCATCATCACATGTAATTATGCATAGAGAGGGGCATATCCTCGGAATAGCATACGGCTGTAGTTTCCCGTTGCTTTCAGCCGTAACTGGCCCGAAACTTCAAATACGTAACAATTGGACCCTATTATTATACCTAAACACGGGTTAGACGGTCTACAGTGCAGTAGTGAACTTTACTTAGTGCTTAGAATCGGTGTTGTGATATGAAGATTTACATTGTTGTTGTTTGAGTCTTCAGTCTTTTGACTGGTTTGATGCAGCCCTCCATGCCTCCCTGTCCTGAGCTAATCGTTTCATCTCTACATAACTACCACACCCTACATCTGAGGCAATCTGTTTAACATATTCTAACCTTGGTCTACCCCTACAGTTCTTGTCCTCGACCCTTCCTTCCATAACTAAGCTTGCTATTCCTGGGTGTCTTAGTATGTGTCCTACCAACCTATCTCTTCTCTTCATTAGCAGTCGCCAGAAACATCTCTCCTCTCCCACTCGTCTTAATACCTCTATGTTTGTAACCCTATCTACCCATCTGATCTTCATCATTCTCCTGTAACACCACATTTCAAATGCTTCTATTCTCCTCTTTTCTGCTGCACCAATAGTCCAAGTTTCACTTCCATAGAGCGCCACGCTCCAGACAAAGGCTTTCAAAAATGACTTCCTAATACCTAAATCTATATTCGATGTCATCAGATTCCTTTTTTGTAGAAAAGCTTTCTTTGCCTGAGCCAACCTACTTTTTATATCCTCTTTGCTTCGTCCATCACTGGTTATTCTACTTCCTAAGTAACAGAAGTCTTCTGCTTCCTTCAGCTTTTCACCTGTCAATTTGATCTCCATAGAGGTTTCTGATTTATTTCGGCTGCATTCCAGTATTTTTGTTTTACATTTATTAATTTTCATCATGAATTCTTTCTGTAAGACGGAGTCCATACCATTCAAAAACTCATTCAAATCCTCAGGCTTGTCGGCCAAGATGACTATGTCATCAGCAAATCTCAGAGTTGAAATTATTTCTCCTTGAATCTTCACTCCCACTTTAAATCTTTCTCTAATTTCCTTCATTTACATTATGTGAGCGAAAATTGGAGGACGTCTAAACGAACCCAGTGTTAATGTGGACGCTATTGTTCACTCTTCACTTGGCGAAATTGCCTTGGGTGTACAAATTATAGAAATATGCCAAAAAGAAATCGGCGTGTAAATACTAGATTTGCTGGAAATGGACAACTATCAATGTAATCAGTGGAAGTGGATAATAATAATAGGAATATGTCCATGCGTGGGGGAAGGAACCTTTTTGTATCCCTGCTTGCTCGGAGCATGGAGCGGTGTGAGGCTTGTTGTTTATGTAGTATGCGCTGCATATCGTCACATAGTGCATTGTGACAGCCGAGAGGGTTAACTCGCGCTCGATGAGGTAAAAAGTTCGTATCCCACCTTGGGCATGAACTTTTGTCATAGTTTTTGTTGTTGCTGGATCCAAGTTTGAAAGTTCAAGATTGGTATTGGCATAGCCAAAAAGAAAGCATTGCTTTGATGAAATAAAATTGTTGGTGCTAAAAAATGAAGTTGCCCGAGTCCAAAATTATATTGTAGATAGTGGACTGAGGCATCTGTGGGTTCATGAACCCAGGACCAATGGGTGGTATGTCTAGCAAGTTGAACCCTCGGATACTCGCGCGGACTACAGGTGTAGCCCAGTGATTTATTTTGTTGTAGCGCAGAGTATATTCTTTGCTAGGAATATTGAGAATATCTGTAGCTGCCTGTTGACGGTGTACTTAACAGACGGGTGTGTTTCCGACTAAACTAATTGCATCAAACTAACACCAGATGCATTAGAAGTCGTAGTCCGCGCGAGCATCGCTGTTTCAGAATTGAGCGTGCAAAGAAACGTTGTCTCACAGGAGGTGGCCATGGAGATGACTTTCAAATCAGTCAGTGTTTAGATGAAATTTGTGATAGGTTGAGTGTAGTGGAATAAAGTAGCCTGTTGCTTCTTGGGTGTATGAGGGATGGATAAAGTAACAAGGAGTAGGCCTAGATGCGCAAAGTGCAATACAAATCTTCTCGGATCATTGTGTCCATTTGCAATGAATGCTTGGGTGACAAATTTGTGTGAGCATGCTTATGTATTTCCTGGACTTTAGATTGTAGCCAAAAGAGCAAAAATAAAATTCAAGAATTTGAGAAAAAAAATGAAAATACTGAAATTGTTCATAATAAGTGCTGTTTATTCTAAGGAAATTATCTAACCAAGTAACCTATTTTTGTTTAATTCCAATCAAAATATACACTAATGTAGGTATTTAGGTTTACATAAAAATAATGTAACAGTTCTAGTTCCATTAGTTTTATTTCTGTTGCTGTTTTACCGAAGACGATAAAATTGAATTTTCTTCATAGGTTTGTATTTTCCATCCGTATGAAAATAAAAGCCTACATAAAATCCTCAGATTACGTGTGTGAGTCCATCAGATCAATTAATTGTTTGGGCTACATATATAGTCGCGCGAGTAACGCTGTATCTATTACCAGCGCGAGTGTCGGAGGGCTAATGGAGGACTGTGGTTGTGCTGGAGGTGCTGGCTCACGTCCTGGATTGAAACCGGTATTGCGGCTGCGCGAAGAGGCGGCTGCGTTTCCTGGGTACAATATAAAGGCGAGGCACAAACTGCACAACAGAGGTCGTGGACAATAACCTGTGTTGCGGCTGCGCGAAGAGGCGGCTGCGTTTCCTGGGTACAATATAAAGGCGAGGCACAAACCGTACAACAGAGGTCGTGGACAATAACCTGTGTTGCGGCTGCGCGAAGAGGCGGCTGCGTTTCCTGGGTACAATATAAAGGCGAGGCACAAACCGCACAACAGGGGTCGTGGACAATAACCTGTGTTGTGGCTGCGCGAAGAGGCGGCTGCGTTTCCTGGGTACAATATAAAGGCGAGGCACAAATCATACAACAGAGGTCGTGGACAAAAACCTGTGTTGCGGCTGCGCGAAGAGGCGGCTGCGTTTCCTGGGTGCAATATAAAGGCGAGGCACAAACCGCACAACAGAGGTCGTGGACAATAACCTGTGTTGCGGCTGCGCGAAAAGACGACAGCGTTTCCTGGGTACAATATAAAGGCGAGGCACAAACCGTACAACAGAGGTCGTGGACAATAACCTGTTTGTGGCTACGCGAAGAGGCGGCTGCGTTTCCTGGGTGCAATATAAAGGCGAGGCACAAACCGCACAACAGAGGTCGTGGACAATAACCTGTGTTGCGGCTGCGCGAAGAGACGGCTGCGTTTCCTGGGTACAAAATAAAGGCGAGGCACAAACCGTACAACAGAGGTCGTGGACAATAACCTGTGTTGCGGCTGCGCGAAGAGGCGGCTGTGTTTCCTGGGTGCAATATAAAGGCAAGGCACAAACCGCACAACAGAGGTCGTGGACAATAACCTGTGTTGCGGCTGCGCGAAGAGACGACTGCGTTTCCTGGGTACAATATAAAGGCGAGGCACAAACAGTACAACAGCGGTCGTGGACAATAACCTGTGTTGCGGCTGCGCGAAGAGACGGCTGCGTTTCCTGGGTACAATATAAAGGCGAGGCACAAACCGTACAAGAGAGGTCGTGGACAATAACCTGTGTTGCGGCTGCGCGAAGAGGCGGCTGCGTTTCCTTGGTGCAATATAAAGGCGAAGCACAAACCGCACAACAGAGGTCGTGGACAATAACCTGTGTTGCGGCTGCGTGAAGAGACGGCTGCGTTTCCTGTGTACAATATAAAGGCGAGGCACAAACCGTACAACAGAGGTCGTGAAGCATAACGTGTGTTCTGGCTGCGCGAAGAGGCGGCTGCGTTTCCTGGGTACGATATAAAGGCGAGGCACGAGCCGCACCACAGAGGTCGTGGACAATTACATGGTTTGTGCCAGCATGGAGTCAACTCCAAGCTTGCGGCGCGCAGGTTTGCCTAGTGATGTGTCCGGTAGTCCGTAAGTCTGCGCCCCAATTGTAGACTGAGCAGTTGCTTGGCGCCCCCAGACTTCGCGCAAATTCAGCAGAGTTGGTAGAACGCCACAACATACGGCATCAGATCTAGGGGATCGCTGCTGCGGGTTTTCCGGGTGGATGCAAAATGGCTCTCACAACCTGGTTTCCAATCACTCAGGGACACATATTTCCTGGCGAAAAACAAACCATGTCACAGAAAAGGAAACTCCTACCAATAATCTAAGTTTATTTTACAGCAACTATATACACCAGTCATCCTAGCACACAACACTTGGGGAGAGAGACATTAAGTAATGGATGGGGGAAGAGATGTGAGTGGGTGGGTGTGCGACTGTCGTGAAGGTTATCCTGGGAAAGAGGAGTAGCTGCTGTGAAGAATGGAAGGAAAATACGTTGGGCGCGAGTGATATATTATCAAACCAAGGGGATGAATGTGGCTGAGAATAGTAGGCATGGTAATAGGGGGGCAGTGGTGCTTCTGACGCACAGCCTACTTTCCTGGTGACGTCAAATACTAACCCACTATACATTAAGGGGAAAGCCGATATCTCCCGAACGCGTGGTTGGATTTTGACGAATGAGGTGTCGTTGAACTCGGGCCTACACGTCCTTTCCAATGGACAACATATTTCCACCCCAAAGTCAAACCAATCCCTACTAGGGGGTGAAATTGTAATTTTGTAGTAAATGTCGCTTTCCAAGTGCGACATGTGAGAGTTTGAGTGCTAATATGAAATTAAACGTTGTTCCACATGAAAAATATGTATAGTCCTAGATGCAACTATGATTTAACATTCTTGTTTGTTGTTTTCACGAATGCACACTTGATTTTTCTTGTAAGAGGGGGGGGGGAGGGGCTTTTTGAATAATGATTTATAAGTAGGGGTCGGTGTGATGGCAGTTCTAGATGATAGCCTACTTTCCTACGAAGTTTGCTGATATCTCTCGAACGTATCGTCGGGTTTTGATGTGTGATGTGTCACGTGACCCGGGGTGACGCCCTCGTTACTATGGAGAACGTATTTTCCCCCCAAACTAAACACTACCCTTACTAGGGGTGAAATAGTAATTTTTGTCCTAGAGACTTGAAATTTATTTTGGAGTTAGAGTGGGTAAATAACTTTGAGTTATATCAAATACACTTTTTTTTGTAAAAATTTTAGTTTCCAAAATATAGCCCATTTTGGAAATGGATTTTTTATTTTTCATTTTAAGGACTTGAGATTTGGTTTGTCGGTAGGGGGGTAAGGACCATGAATTTATGTGAAACCCACTTTTTAGTAAAATTTTTAATTTTGGAACTATAGCCCATTTTTCAAAAAAAATGTTTTGTCCTAGAGAGTTGAAACTTGGTTTGTGGGTAGAGGGGTTAAGGATCATGAATTTATGTTAAACAACCTTTTTTGTAAAATTCCTAATTTCGGAATTATAACCCATGTTGAAAACTATTTTTGAAAAATAAATTGAAAAATACACAATATATATATTGCTATATGCTATTTTTGAAAAAAAAAAAAAAAAATCCGGCCACGGTGGCCATGGCCCCCGATTAAATCCACGGCTGTTTTTGATGAAACGGCGGGTCATGATACGATGAATCGTTTTCTGATCTTTTGGAGAGACGATACCAGTGGGTTGCAGGCAATCGAACTCCGAATACTTTGTGCCAACGTGTAGCGCGCTAACCAGCTAGCTATGAATAAACGATAGCAGTGACTGACCACGGTAGTCATGCTTGCAAATGCAATAATCGATATTTCAAGAATCATGGTTCGCAGAGGCTTATGCGATGGTTTGTAGCAGGCAATCGTACCCGGGATACTTAAGGCCAAAGCCTAGCACGCCTACCAGTTAGCTTTGAATGAACGATAGCGATAACTGGTCACGGTAGCCATGCTTGCAAATGCATTAATCGATATTTAATGAACCATGGATCGCAGAGGCTTAGGTGATACAATTTGGCCACGGTGGTGATATTCCTATAGAACAATCGACATTCTGATGGAACGGCGAAACGTGATACGACGGTTCGTTTTCCAATTTTTGATATTGAGAATCGATTGCGACAGACCTGGTCCGGAAATGGAATGAATGAAGTCCCCATTTAGCGACAAGGATATGAAACTGTGCAGGCTGCTGAAGCATGTACACTCCCCTGGGATAATGATTAAATGAATGACCAATGAAATAAAATGATTTTGGAGAGTGTTGCTAGAATGAAATGGTGCCAGTAAAAACTGGAGTAGCTAGAGAAAAAAAAACCTGTCTGTCTCAGCTTTATCCAGCACGAATCTCATATGGAGTGACTGGGATTTGAACCACGGACCCAGCGGTGAGAGGCCAGCATGCTGTTTCCTAAGCCGCAGGGGCTTAAAGACACGACTGTGATCATTGAAAGAACCAAAGTATAAGGATGGCCACCGAGCTATAAGACATGACATTGACAGGGAGTGGGTGTGGAAATTGGAAATGTGAAATGCCAACTACAAGACATGTATTAATCCGGAATTGAACCTGGATTACACTTACCAGTTATCTGCTGCGTTCCAATAAGAATAAGTATTGAAACATTTATGTATATTATATGTGTGTGTCTATGATATTTCAATCTCAGCTCTCAACTACAAATGACTCACTGAATTCCCTTTGTGTTAACGCAAAAGTGCAGTGTGTGTAATACGCATTATATAACACTTCCGGTTAAACAACAAACAGCCTGCAGAATGGCGAGTGAGTGTACAGCCTCCATAGAATAACGCTAGCGACTTGAGGTTGAGAGGTACTATTCCAACATTTGCCCAAATACAAATGTTAGAATGATACCTCCTGTAAGGCTACAGCAGCCTCCTTTCCACTTCCTTGTAACACCCACTCACTCTTCCCATCCCTCTTTCCCAGGTTTAAATCCAGGCTCTGGCACCAAATTTAATTTCTGGTTTCACGATTGAAACAGGGTCTAGTCAGCCTCGGGTACCACAAATGAGTAGAAGAGGTTCGATTCCCACCTCAGTCATTCTTGAAAGTGGTTTTCTTTAGTTACCACACTTTGTCTTTGGGCAAATGTTGGAATAGTACCTCTCAACCTCAAGTCGCTAGCGTTATTCTATGGAGGCTGTACACTCACTCGCCATTCTTCAGGCTGTGTGTTGTTTAACCGGAAGTGTTATATAATGCGTATTACACACTCTGCTCTTTAGCGTTAACACAAAGGGAATTCAGTGAGTCATTTGTAGTTGAGAGCTGAGATTGAAATATCATAGACACACTCATGTAATATACATAAATGTTTCAATATTTATTCTTATCGGAGCGTGGCAGATAACTGGTAAGTGTAATCCAGGTTCAATTCCCGATTAATGCATGTCTTGTAGTTGGCATTTCACATTTCCAATTTCCACACCCACACCCTGTCAATGTCATGTCTTATAGCTCGGTGGCCATCCTTATACTTTGGTTCTTTCAATGATCACAGTCGTGTCTTGAAGCCTCTGCGGCTTAGGAAACAGCATGCTGGCCTCTCATCGCTGGGTCTGAGCTTCAAATCCCAGTCATTCCATAGGAGATTTGTGCTGGACAAAGCAGAGACAGACAGGTTTTTTTTCTCTAGCAACTTCAGTTTTCACTGGCACCATTTCATTCTTGCAACACTCTCCACAATCATTTTATTTCATTGGTTATTCATTTAATCATTATCACAGGGGAGTGCGACAGGCTTCAGCAGCCTGCACAGTTTCATATCCTTGTCGCTAAATAGGGACTTCATTCATTCCATTTCCGGACCAGGTCTGTCACAATAGATTCACAATATCGAAAATTGGTAAACGAATCGTCGTATCACGTTTTGCCGTTCCGTAAAAATATCGCTTGTTCTATTGGAATATCGCCACCGTGGCCAAATTGTATCACCTAAGCCTCTACGATCCATGGTTCATGAAATATTGATTAATGCTTTTGCAAGCATGGCTACCGTGACCAGTTATCACTATCGTTCATTAATAGCTAATTGGTTAGTGCGCTAGGCTTTGGCCTATAGTATCCTGGGTTCGATTGCCTGCTACAAACCATCGCATAACCCTCTGCGATCCATGTTGCATGAAATATCGATTAATGCATTTCCAAGCATGACTACCGTGGCCAGTCACTGCTATCGTTTATTCATAGCTAACTGGTTAGCGCGCTAGACGTTGGCCTAAAGTATTCCGGGTTCGATTGCCTGCAACCCACCGGTATCGTCCCTCCATAAGATCAGAAAACTATTCATCGTATCACAACCCGCCGTTTCATCAAAAATAGCCGTGGATATTTTCGGGGGCCATGGCCACCATGACCGGATAATATTTTTTTATTTTTATTTTTTCCAAAAATAGCACTTCAACTCTCTATTAAAAATAGTGTGTATTCTTCTTTTTTTTTTCAAAAATAGTTTTCAACATGGGTTATAAATCCGAAATTAGGAATTTTACAAATAAGGTTGTTTGACATAAGTTCTGATCATTATCCCCTCTACCCACAAACCATGTTTCAACTCTCTAGGACAAAACTTTTTTTTTTGAAAAATGGGCTATAGTTTCAAAATTACAAATTTTACTAAAAAGTGGGTTTCACATGAATTCATGGTCCTTACCCCTCTACCCACAAATCAAGTTTATAGTCTGTAAAATAAAAATAATGAAAATTCCATTTTCAAAATGTGCTATATTTTGGAAACTAAAATTTTTACAAAAAAAACTGTATTTGACATAACTCAAAGGTGCATATCCATTCTACCTCCAAAATAAATTTCAAGTCTCGAGGACAAAATTTACTATTTCACTCCCTAGTAGGGGTAAATTTTAGTTTGGGGGGAAATACGTTCTCCATAGCAACGAGGGCATCACCCCGAGTCACGTGACACGTCGCACATCATAACCCGACCAAGCGTTCGAGAGATATCAGCAAACTTCCTAGGAAAATAGGCTATCATCTAGAACGGTCATCACCCCACCCCCTATTTATAAATCATTATTAAAAAAGCCCGCCCTCTTACAACAACAAAAAACAAGTGTGCATGCGTAAAAGCAAAAAACAAAAATGCTAAATCATAGTTTCATCTAGGGCTATGCATGTTTTTCTTGTGGAACAACGTTTAATTTCATATTAGCATTCAAACTCTCACATGTCGCACTTGGAAAGCGACATTTACTACAAAATTACAATTTCACCCTCTAGTAGGGATAGGTTTCATTTTGGGGTGAAAATATGTTGTCCATTGGAAAGGGGGTGTCAGCCCGAGTTTAAGAACAACTCATTCGTCAAAATCCGACCATGCGTTCGGGAGATATCGGCATGCCCCTGAATGTATTGTGGGTTAGAATGTGACGTCACCAGGAAAGTAGGCTGTGGGTCAGAAGCACCACTGCCCCCTTACTGATGGTGTAGTAGAGTGAGATACGGGCTAATGGTGTGTCAAGTTTAAGGTGATAGGCGATGCGAAAAGCATGGCGGCCGGGGATGGACAGCTTGAAATAGATGTTGGGTTTGGCGGTAATCCAGGCTAGAGAGCCATAGAGAAGGATGGGAAGGATAAAAGGTTTGTCGAGGTTGATGATTCGGGGGGCTTAAGGCCCCAGGTGTGGCCGGTGAGGGTACGGAGAACAGTTAGACGAAGATAGGCACGGTGGTATTGGGCGTTGAGGTGGTGTTGCCAGCAAAGGTCATTCTGAAAGGTAATGCCAAGATAGACGGCAGTTTGAATTCAGGAATAGGATCATCGTGATGGGTAAGAGGAACTTTGTTACGAGGACGACAGATGCGGGATTTAGAGCGGAAGACGACAAGTCGGGTCTTGCGGACATTAACAGTAATGTGAGAGGAGAGGAGCCAAGATTCCAGGGTAAAATATAGGTTTGGATGTGACGGGTAAGGGAAGGAGCAGAACGGGCTAGGGCGAGAATTGCGAGATCAACCGCGAATAGGTACAGACGGAGAGGCGGTGGGGGATGGGGAATATCGTAGGTAAAGAAGAGATATAGGAGGGGGGAAAGAGGTGACCCCTGAAGGACTCACAGCGCGGAAGGAAAAGGTGTAAGTGGAGGCGTTGCGAATGCGGACAGAAGCAGTACGATGTTGGAAGAATTGGTAAATAAGACGAAGAAAGGAAGGGGGTAGAGGGTGATGACGGAATTTGTACATGAGGACGGGATGGTAAACGGTGTCAAAGGCTTTCTCTACATCTAAGGAATAAAAGGTGGTGGTATGGTGAGCTTTCACAAATGCATGAAGAGAAGAGGTGATCATGAGTTGAGCGTTGGGCGTGAAAACCAGCTTGGGATTCGCGGAGGAGGGGGAGAGATTCTAAGTAGGAGCTGATACGTTTGGCGAGAATGGGTACAAGTATTTGTGATAGGACCGGAAGGAAGCTGATTGGGCGATAGGAGTCAAGGTCGGAGGGGGGTTTCTTAGGATTGAGGAAAAGTAAGATGGAGGCGTGGCACCAATGGGAAGGGTACAGAATGGTAGTATAAATAGAATGGTGGGCATGGAGAAGGACCACCGGGGCTTCCTGGATAAGCCGATAGGTTATGGTGTCAGCGACCGGGGCGGTGGATTTGCGACGACGGAGGACTGATGAGATTTCTTTGGGCGTGATAAGGCGATTGAGGGGGAGGTTGAAATCGATATGAGCAAAGTGATCAAAAGAAGGAAGGTGGGAAGGGCTATGGGTGGGGTCATTAAGGCGGTGGTGAAGAGGGGAGTAGGGGCGGGGGAGAACACGGTATACAAATGTGCGGCAAAGGGGTCGGATTTGCAAGATCAGTGGTAGGGAAGACAGTGAGAGTACGGATGTGGTACGTGGGACGGGGGGTTGTGTTCTTGGTAAGACGACGAAAGGTCAGCCAAAATAGGGAAGGACCAGGAGTTTGGGAGAGTTTTGTACAGGCATTGTTCCAATAGAACCGTTAAATGGCTTTGATGACAGATTTTGCATGGTCGAGGTGGAGACGATGTTCGCGAAGATAATCGGGATCACGGGTGCAAACATAGGAGCGATAGTAATCATGAGCGAGGTGGAGGAGACGAAAGGCTTTAGGTGGGATAGGATGTTTGGTAGGCTGGAACGAGCGATGAGGTTTATGTAGCCGATCAGCGGTGAGAATAGCAGTTTCAGTAACAAGGGCTTGGTTGTTAGGAAAGGAAATAATATGATGACGATAATTGTTGTTTTAAGGGGCCTAACATCTAGAGGAAAGGAAATAGGAGGGGTAGGATGAGTGAGAAGTGAGGTGATGGTAGCGGACCAGTCGGTTTGGGTAAAGTAGCGGGAAGGGGGAGTTTGGAGTGGGGCAGTGGAATTCAGGGAAGAAATCAGGGATGGTGATAAGGACCGGTACATGATCACTGCCAATGAAAAGGACGATGGGAATAACACAAAGCGTGGGAGACATCAGAAGAAGATCGGGAGTAGAGTTGGAGATGGGGCGAGGTGGGGAGGTGAAGGGGACACTCACTCCGCGGATGCTGCTAAGAATGGTGCGAAACGCTTGATTATCAGTAGCAGAAAAGAATTAATATAAATATCGGTGACAAGAAGTTGTGATCAATATAAGTGAGAAAGTCATTAGGACGTGGGAGATAGAGAGTAACTATGGTAAAGGTTTTGGATGGGGCAAAGACTTCTAAAATCAAATACTCGGAGAAGTGGTGAGGGAAATTATAGTGATGCTGAGTGACAGTAAGATTCCGATGGAGTCCAACAGCGACACCTCCTCGAGCTGCGAAATGTGGATAATCCACACGGTAGGTAGTGTATGGAGGTAGGTGTAGCTCTTGGGTTGGAAGACAGGTCTCATTAAGGACGATAGCATCCGGGGAGTGTTGGTGAAGGGAGAGGTCCTTGTTAGGTTCCGGGCGCGGAACACCAAGAGCCCGCTGATGTGCCAGCTTAGTGCTCCTGGGCGAAAGCCCACTCAAGACACGGCATAAACCTAGAAGAATTGTTGAGTTTTAATTCACGGGCCGTGAATGCCAGTGTACCATCTTCTTAGCTCTCGCATTTAGCGGTGCACGTACGCTGCATAAGAAGGGAGGAAGTGCAGAGTTCGCTATTCCTGTGGGGGTCCGGGCGTGGAACATCATGAGCCAGTTTGGTGTTCCTGGGCGAAACCACACACAAGGCACGGCATAAACCTAGACAAATTACTGAGTTTTATCCGTTGGTTGTCAGTCAGGTATGTTTGATAGTCATTGACCTCATGCTGCTCTCCAATTGGCCAGAGCCCTAGCCAGTCACGTGCTTAGAGAACTCTCTATGTACTGCTAAGCTTGAATCTGTCGTCGCGGTTGAATATATTGGGATGCTTCAAGGTCTCTAATGTCTCTTTTATTATCTTGTTTTGATGTCTAGGAATTTTAGAAACCGTTTCGGACTTATCAAATTCTATGGCGTGTCTCGTGACGTCAGTTTGTTCAACTATTGCAGATCTGTAATATAATTATTTGGTTTTGTCTCGAATGTGCTCTGATATCCTAATGGAAACGCGACTTTTTGTATACCCTATGTATATCTCTCCACAGGAACAAGGCGCTTTGTAATCTTCTGCGTCCTGGTTTTGGCTCCTTTATCTCGGCTGACCTACGCACCTTTTTTGTCAGCTTGATCAGTGGTTGGTTAACCGTTGTCACGTTGTGTTCCCTTAGCAACTTGACGATTCTATTTGTCAGCCCCTATATATTAGGCAGAAAGGATCTATGGCGGGGTCGATCTTCGTTCTTTCAGCAGTTTTCCGGCGTTGTTCTTTATTCCGTATGACCCTATTTATATGTCATTTGCTGTATCCCTTAGCTCGGAGCGTATTTCAAAGTCGTTCATTCTCTTCTTTTACGCTATCCTTATCGCAAATGCGGTTGGCTCTGGTGAGGAGTGTCCTAGCTAACATTTCCTTCTGCGACGGGGGATGGCTTGAGTTTGCATGTAGGTCCCGATCTGTATTAGTGCCTTTCCTTTAGACCCTGTGTCCAAGCGTGCTGTCTGTTCCTTTATAGACCAGAACGTCTACTAAGGCCAGTGGATTATTTTCATCTACTTTCATTGTTATGTTGTTGCTCAGACGTCTGAAGCGCATGAAGTCTAGGAAGTCCTGAAATGAGTTGCGTCTATGTTCCCATATCAAATAAATCTCGTTTTCGTATTTGAACGAACACTCAAGATCAATGGGCTCTCCTTTACAGCCTCTTCCTCGAATTTGCCATGAAATCGTTGGCCAATAATGGAGAGAAGGGGGATCCCATGGCTGCTCCCTCCATATGTTGAAAAATCTGCCAATTAAAATAACCTGATTTCTTTGTGGCGCCAGGTACATGAACCTTGGTAAATAAGGACTCAGCATCTAGGCTTGCCAGTAAATCGCCGTAACTCAAGTTTATACTCGCTATGATATTTACGCAGTGTTGGGAGTTTCTGGCGTGAGAGGGTGGCGGCGGGAATAATGGATCCATGACCTGATTCAAACTAATAGCAAGAGCGTGAGTTGGGGACGCTATGGCACTAAATATTGGTCTAGGAGGCACATCGGTCTCATGTATTTTTGGTAAGCCGTAGAATGTCGGAGTTTTTGAGTAGCAAGGATCTAGGGATCTAGTTCTCTTCTGTAATTGATGACTCGTTGATTTTGTTTATGGGGTTCCTTGGGATTGCCTTATAAGCTGGGTCTGATCTGCGGGCCTGGCAAGTTTGATGTCGTGAGAGGCCTCTTTTCTAATTTATTCCGCTTCGAAGGCTGGTAGATGACGGATAGAAACTTCTAGCCCGCAGACAATATCTTCCGTAGGAAGACGTCTCAGCGTGATGGCGAAATTAAGTACATTGCTTCGGTTGTAAGGTGTGGTAGTTTTGTATAGAGGAGTGAATTGATTGCATCAAGATTAGGAGACATGAAGTGCTGCTTTGAAAGCGTCAAATGACTGATAGCTCAAAAAAAAAAAGATATTGTGTCTTTGTCACTTATCAATTTAGCCGCCTCTGTGAAAACTCACCCAATTATTCTTAAGAATAGACTCATTATCATGAACATTGGCAAAGTCCTAGCTGTGTTGAAATGGGTGGAGGAATGAACACCTTGACCTTCGCACCACCCGGCATGTAGACAATCTAACGACTTTTGATCGGAAGATTTTGGTGGCTAAGATACGATCCAAATACACTCATGCTGTCCGAGTTATAAATCCAAAAATGTTCAAACTGCTTGTTCAACATATTATTGATGAGGGGGTAACGAAAGTCAGTTACAGGTACTTCTTGGAGACAAATTTTCTGGTAATGGTATTAAGGAAGTTGTCCCAATATATTATTACTTCCTAGATCTCTAAAATTCTATTATTCTTCTTCCGTGATAAGGTAGCGGACTTTAAACTGTAAGCACTAATTATTTCAGGTTCATATGTCCAGATACCTCGGATAATGCTGTTAGTAAGATTTACCAAATTGGTAATGCTGTAAAAAAAATATGCTAACAGTGCAACTAGTGGAATATTTACTACCAAACATTAAAGTCAACCGTTGCTAGATATACTGGTAAAAAGGCTTATTCGTGTAACGTATGTGAATCCAAGTTTACTCAGAGAGGAAATTTGACAGTACACATGCGCATCCATAGCGGCAGGAAGCCATTTTCCCGTATCGTATGTGAATCCAAATTTATACCGAGTTCGCATTTAAAGACACACATGCTCATTCATAGCGGCGTGAAGCCCTTTCCATGCCGAGTATGTGAAAGCAAATTTACCACGAGACGAGAATTGAAGATACACATGCTCTTCCATAGCGGCGAAAGGCCATTTTCATGTAGCATATGTGAATCGAAGTTTACCACGAGAGGAAGTCTGACGACACACATGCTCATCCATAGCGGGTAAAAGCCATTTTCATGTAGCGTATGCGAATCCAAATTTACCCAGAGTGTACATTTGAAGACACACATGCTCATCCATAGCGGCGTAAAAATCTATCCATGCACTGAAAGTGAATCCAAGTTTACCACGAGAATAAGCTTGAAGGAACACATGCCAGTCCATAGTGACGAGAAGGCATAGCGTATGCAAAGCGAAAATTACCGTATGCAAATTTTTAGTGGGACACATGTGAATCAATAGCGGTGAAAAGACTTATTCATTTAGCGAATTTGAATCCAAGTTTCTCTGGAGTGGACATGAAGAGAGAGACTGAATGATGAATAAACACATCCCAGTCCATAGTGGCAGGAGCTCTATTCATGTAGTATAAGTGAACCAGAGTTCTCCCAGGGTGTATCATTGAAGAGACGCATGCTAATTCAGACACACACTTCCTAAACATAGGGGAGAAACCATTCCTATGTATTAAATCGAAGGTCGGATTACCTTAAATGTGAACATTTTATGACATAACTTATGGTGGCAAGAAGCAATTTTAATGTAGTACAGGCAGATTCTTTTGCTGGATTGCGGCATTCGGCCAGCTACCAGGGGCGCACGCCTTCCGCCAGCCTACCGAACTCGGGTCGCAAATTGCGCGCAGGTAAAAACCGTAACATAGTACATAATGGTAAGTTTCACCAGCAAATCATGATAAAATAACTTAACTTTTCGCAGGTGATGCTGAAAATGTTCTTCAGCTGACAGACAGGGGCTGTATCGTGTAATTCAGCGTTTACACGTTGTAATTCCATTCTGTTTTGAGGAATATCTGCCGCAGTATATTGATCTCCAGATCCACCAGAGTACGAGAAATTGATTTGTACACTTCCTTTTAAAATACCCCACAATTATACATGAAATGGGCTTCGGCCTGTGCTTTGGATAATTATACATGAAGTAAACACGTTGGGTGGTACAGGAGTAGCTACATAATAAAATGCTGTATCTTTCAAAGATTTAAAATTCAAGAGTTGGGGAATGTTTGCTATTGTCATTCATCATCTGGGAATCTAGGTCTTATCTATATTTTGTGCGTTTCGTCTGAGCCCTCCCAATAATTCTGGCTGCCTGGAGTGGCAAGCCCATCTTTTAAGTACAGGCGACGACAGATACAGACCAGTAGGTGTGCTTGCTGCAACAGCTACGAACAGTTGGTAATGGTTACTTATTATCTAGCCGCGAGGTTCACCGCACAAAAAAAAATCATTTGCTGTACTTTTATTTAGAACGAGTCTGCTAGTGTTACTCGCAGAGCATTTCAACAGGAATTTTTGGAGGTAAGGTGCCTTGGAATACTGCAGTTCGGAAGGTTGTGAAGGATTGATGCTGGATCATTCTTGGGTTCGCAAGTGAAAAGTATCGATTGTTTTGGAGTTCACACGTCCATGTAAATAAAACCACACCCCGTCACGATTCTCCTGAAACCAAATTGGTCATCACCCAACTCCGTTTCTGTCGGTCTTTCGATGCTCTTGTAAGTTATTCTAGTCAAGTCTATGGCGTCATTTTTAAATAAAAATATTAAAAGAAAACGTCACGTTGGGATAGAAGGGAAATTAGAGAACATTACTGCTCGATTATTATGGTCAGCAGGAACTTCTTGGCAAAAACAAGCCAACGTGTCATATTCAACGACTCGGAGGGCCGCAAAACTCATTATCGGCCGGACAAAATTACTCAGGTTCAATTCTTAAGTCCAAGAGACCCAGTGTCAAGAGCCATACTGTAAACCAGTCCGTGCACGAAGGAATTTTAGATCCACAGTTAACTTTTTCAGTGACGGGATGTGGTTTTATTTACATGGACGTGTGAATTCGCAAAACAATCGATACTGGTTACTTGCGAACCCAAGACTGATCCACCAAATCCCGCTGCATGACCCAAAAATCGGTTTGTGGTACGCAGTAACCACAAACCGTGAAACTATTAATACTGCTCCATAGTTCAGATTTTTTTAAATAATATCTTTGTCCGATTAACATACAGGGACAAATTTTACTATTTTTTCCAGCACACCGCCTACTGTGCATTGTTCTTTGGAAGCAATAAGTGCTGTCTTTGGTGACAGGGTGATTAGTACTGGATTGTGGCCGCCTCGAAGCCAGGATTTATCACTGTGATTTTTATTTGTTGGGACACTTAAAAGACAAAGTGTATCGGTCTAATCTTTGTACACTAGAGGAGCTGGAGAACAATATACGCCAGCAGATATCCCTCATTACGGAAGGAGAATTACAACTTGTAAACGCTAATTTATTTACACGATACAACGCCTGTCTGTCAACTGAAGGAGAACTTTTTAAACATCTTCTGTGAGAAGGTAAGTTCTTTAATCATCAGTTGCTGGTAAATTTTCCATTAATTAATGTAATATGTCACGTTTTTTACCTGCGCCCAATCTGGGGACCGACTTCTGAAGTCTGGCGAAAGGTGTTTGTGCGCCTGGTAGCTGGCCGCTGTTCCCGCTCCAGCCAAAGGATCTCACTGCATATGCAAAAACATTTCAGATGTAAAGAGATATTTGAGGACATACGATCGAATCTATAGAGTCTAGATACCATGTCTCTGTAGCAATTGTGAAGCTTCATTTCTAAGAGAGGATATTAAACAATCACATTCTAATTCGGTGTGCAAGTTCATACGTTTGATTTTTAGTTATTGTTGTTGGGTCTTCAGTTTTTTAACAGGTTTGATACAGTCCTACTTACCTTTATGTCTTGCGTCAATCGTTTCATTTCTCATCCCCGTACTTGACTCCAATTTGTTTCAATATGTCATACAACTTACTCTAATCAACGTTATCAAAAGCTTATTCGAAGTTCACAAATACTACGAGCGTTCTTTTATTGTTCGGTATTCTGCCTTCCAGGATCAGCCTGTTACTTAAGTACAGCATCCCTTGTTCTCACGATTCTCCTGAAACCAAATTGGTCTTCACCCAACACCGTTTCTATCGGTCTTTCGATGCTCTTGTAAGTTATTCTTGTCAAGATCTTTGAAGCTTGAGTCATCAGGCTGATTGTGAGACAATCCTCCCATATGTAAGCCTTGTATTCTTTGCTATAGGGATTTCAACATTCATCTAAAATTCAGAGGGTACTTCACTTGTCCCATAAAACCTAGTGCTCTATCAAATTAAGATATCAATATTAAATATCCTTTCTCGTCGTCATCAATTTCCTCCTCGCTTTCTATCACATGATTCTGTATTTA
Source organism: Meconema thalassinum (assembly GCA_946902985.2). NCBI lineage: Eukaryota > Metazoa > Arthropoda > Insecta > Orthoptera > Tettigoniidae > Meconema > Meconema thalassinum. Next base: position 209,281,006 of record OX336395.1, read on the forward strand.
GTAAATTTATACAAATGCTCTAAGTAGGTTTCCTGTCTCCCTCTGGAATTCTTTTCTTCTTGTTACAGGTTTTCCATCTGAAACCTTAATAATACAGCACTTAGTCTTTAGTCTTCCTTTTCCCACATGTACTCCATTCAGTAAGCTGTAAATACTACTCCAATGTTAAGACAATTTTCTATAATGATACATTTCTGTTTCCAATAGTCTTCCTTTGATTCCTGCTCTTGTTTAATTGATTTTTCAGACATCTGTATTCTGCCTTATCTTTTTCATCTCCTGCAATTACCAAAATTTTCAGAATCGCGTCCTGGTGCAGCCAGCTGACATTGGAGAGTGCGCAAATGCGAGGGAACCCTGTCAGTAGAATTACTGGCACGTTAATGATCCCTTTCCGGGCAAATTTCTGGCAGCCCGGCGTCTCTAAAAACTGCCGTAGTTAAAAGGGACGTAAAACCAATAACGTTGTTTTTATCTACTGCATTCTCGTGTTTCCTCGTTTCTTCCTATACTTCTAGTGCATCCTGAGTGATCCACAGCTCTATACCTATTGTTTCTTCTCTACCAACGGTTCACCTGCATTTGAAGTTTTTCAGGATTCTTTAATAGTCCATTCTCTTTTTCTCGTCTTGAACTTTCATAATCCAGTCTCTTGTGTACGTGTGACTTTCTCCCTCTCCACCTTGCCCTGAATTCTAGCAGAAATATCTCTCAATGAAAAGGATAAATAATAAGTACGGAATTTTTTAGTACCGGCGGACCTGCGACAGTGACTTATATACGTATTAAAATTAGAAATGCAACAAAACTCCCCCAATCAGTTCATTGCGAACGTCTCATCTAATGTTAATTCTTAAGAGTTAGGGTATCCATCAGACATTTTGAAAAGCACACATCACAGTATGCATAGAATGGAATAAATACGGTATGTGAATTTGTCAACATCCCTGGAATCTTCTGTACGCCGATGATGTCTTGTTGGCAAGGGCGTCACGCCAAGGCCTAGAGCAGCACACACAAAGTTAGAATTACTACCTTGATACATATGGACGGAAATTAAACATTTCCAAAACTGAATACATGGAGTGTGGAGAACAAACCGATGGCTCCACATCTATTGTTAGAAAACAACTCAATAAGATCACTAGATTCCCATATTTGGGCTGTTACATAACATCAGATTGAGACACATTGTGAGAAGTACGAATGCACTCAAATACAGCTAGGACTAAATGGCGACAGGCCATAGGAGTTTTATGTGATCGTAAGATTCCTGTACGACCAACTGCAAGCCTTCCTGATTCGTTGCTTGAGACGTATCATCAATCGAAGATGACCGGATGTCATATCAAATGAAGCTCTATCGGAGGAAACCTACCAGCAGAAAATGGATATACAAATGAAGGAGAAAAAGTAGTGATGGAACGGTCACACCCTAAGGAAGCCTGCTGGAGTCATTTAGAAGCCTGCCTTCCATTGGAACCCACAAGTGTCCCGAAAACGAAGTCGTCCGAAGAAGACCTGGAAGAGGACGATCGAGGAACATTGCCTGGAAATGGGAAAGACATGGAGTGAGGTCAAGAAGATGGCCAACAACACGGCCCGATGGAAGCGTTTCACAGAAGCCCTATGCTCCGAGAGGAGCAGCAGGAATTAAGTCAAGTAAGTCAAGGTTCCAGTACAGCTGGAATCAAAAGTATACCGCACTGTGATCAGACCTATAGCATTATATGGAACTGAGTGTTGGCCAGTAACCAACAGATGTGAGCAAGGGCTGCAGTTCATGGAGATGAGGATGCAGCGCTGGTCCATTGGCCTAACAAGACTAGACCATGTCACCAATTACCATCTACAAGCCGGACGTTTGTTATAGACGATTGTTCTTTACCTTGAAGCCTGCGGGTGAGCCTGTACACAGTCACTCTATCGCCCTCTCGCTTCACAGTTGTCACAACCGGTCTGATGTAATGGAATTCCAGACTTGAGTACGTGACGACACCACCATGAAGAACAGTGCAGTCTACGTTGAAGTATTGTGATGCGGAGGTTCACGTTACATAGTTACGAACAGAACGGCATTGTATTTGCCAATGACTGTACATCAGCAGTAGCATGAGATAGTTTTGTCCGTCATCCGATCACTTGGAGCAAGTGACAACAACACAAGTAATGTAGTAACTCGCCTCGAGGCTTACATTATGATTTTTCACTCGTCTAAAACCCTTGGTGTCGAACCGATCCCTGAGGAGAGTCAGGAAGCTCGCCTGCGTTGGTACGGACATGTACTACGGATTTCCGAGGACACAGTGCCATAACTAGCAACTAGATGTAGTAGGCACAAGGACGGCCCAAGAAGCGGTGGCTTGACCAAATCAAGGAGGACATGAGAGCAGGCAATGTTGAGAAGAAGGACGCTGTAGACCGTAGAAGATGGAGGCAATTGTGCAGAAAAGCTGACCCTGTTCTGTAGGAAAAAAGCTACAACCAGAAGAAGATTTGAGTTTGTCAACAAGGAGTGGGTCACGCAAGAAAATCATGCACTCCACATTCCAGTGGCTGGCATATCGCTTTCAGTCTAATGTCGACACATATGGAAACCTTTAAAATATCAAAAAAGTACTCATATCATATGCGAAACAAGAACATCACTGTTCTTGCCACTCGAATGTTAATTGTTCCAGTGGGTGAAATTAATATAGTCACATTAAGAAAACAAAGTTGATACCGTTTTTTTTGTGGTAAATACGTATGTGCTAGGGGCGAAATGGATTGTGTTGCATGAGCCCCTCAATACGACTTAATAACTTGAAAACAGAATGACGATATCTTAAACGGTTCCACAGGTATTTGAGGTGGTCTCCTTACCATTATTAACCATCTAGGAGACGAAAGTAAGAAAACTTGTAAATCTTACGATCATCAGCCACGGGACCTCCTTTTTACGTGGAATCCGAACCACATGACATGGCAAGACATTTCACTTCACAAATCTCACAAGCATTGACCGTGAATCAAACCCGGTCTACCTTGGTGAGAGGGTATCGGCTTCGCCGCTGCGCCACCACGCTCCCTAACAATCTAGAATTAATGACTCTTACTGTCTCTCAGCCATGGATGGCAACTGCACGTCTCGGCACCGAACTTAACTATGATTTTTCTCTCAGCTAACTTTTAACTACCGTAGATTCTTTGCACATGGCGTTAGGAATGAGAAATTGTAACATTCAAGAATTAAAAAAAGCTTTTTTAAGAAACAGCTTATAACGTAGAGCTATTATCTGTGTTTTTGATTTTTTAATTATAAAAGTAGACATCATCACAGAGGAAATCTATGAAATAATTAGACATGGCAACACCGTACACGAGCATTTAAGAAAGATGGGAACTGTGAAATCCTTGCCTAGCAACTAACATTATTAGTTTGTTTGTTTTAGCTCTGTTGGCTGTTGCATATTTGTTAATTCAGTGTTTGTACACTAATTTACTTATTTATTTGATTGTACTGGACGTTGATAAAAAGATATAAAACTTTATAACTTATGGGTTAATAATATGTATTCTGCAACATAGCGCTGGGTGTTACACGAATTAGCTGGTTATAAACTCGGCTACGCAGCTGAGTGGTTCCGGGCTCCCGCCATATCCTTAACGTTCTATATTTAGAAAGACAGCAGACTGCTGTTTATCGTGATCCCAGCTGGAACTGATATATGAGCGAGCAGAGAATCAAGGGTTCAAGAATGGTTTTTTTTTTGAGAAATAATCTTCAGTAATTCGTGGTTTTATTTCTTGATGGGTGCGATTTAGCGACTCCACCGCTGCCAATCATAGCATGCACGTGGTTTGAATTGTTTGATGGGTGTGATTTAGCAACTCCACCCCTGCAAATCGTAGCATACACCGTGGTTTGAATTGTTTGATGGGTGTGATTAAGCAACTCCACCGCTGCGAGAGATAGCATACACGTGGTTTGAATTGTTTGATGGGAGCGATTTAGCAATTCCACCGCTGCGAAAGATAGCATACACGTGGTTTGGAGTGTTCGAAGGTGTTGTTAATTCTCGCCCTTTGACCCCGCTTTCTAATGATCCTGATGACTTACCTCAATTAACCCCTGGTCATTTCCTTGTTGGTAATTCTCTTTCTTCCACTCCCCTCCTTGCTAACTCTCGCAGAGATTCTCGCTTGCCTATTTTTTGGCGTAGGATTGAGACCCTTCGTATTTTTTTCTGGAAAAGTGGAAGTTGGAGTACATAACTTCTTTACAGAGGTGACAAAATTGGCTTCTTTCTGATCCTGATATCAAGGTTTAGTCCTGGTAAGGGACGCTTCGACTCCACTGGTTTGGACCTCTGGCAGTGTGGCCGAATGCTACCCCGGAATGGATGGAAGGGTTCGAGTCATAAAAGTTTATACCTCTAACGGTCATATTACATAAGACCGATTTACCTAACTTCTGATCATTCTTCTCTTTGTTGGTGTCGGCCCCAGCTTGGTGTATTCTTTGGAATACACGGTTAGTTAGAGTTAGCTCTTGCTGCTCTTTGCTTTTTCATTAGTTTCTTTTATTTTTCCTTCGCACACACCAACAGGGAACCCCTTCTTTGTATTCCCTTTTTCTTTGAATATGCACTAAAATGTACTTAAGTTTGTTTCAGTTATTTATCCCCTGGATTTCGACCCCAGCCCTCCATGCGGCAACCTGTCGAAGTTTTGGAATCAGAGATCTCAAGAATGTCTTCAAACCGGTCAAGCAGATGTCGTTCTTGTCGTCAGCTAACATCTCCTTGAAGACCTTACCCCATGAAGAAAATTATATTATGTAAAGGGTTTATATTGCTCAGATTATGTCCTTTGTCACTCCCAGTGGCGTAGCCAAAGGGGGGGGGGGGGTAGAACCCCCCCATTGGAAAATCGGCAGTTTGTGATTTGTGTCTGTGGTGATGTACTGCTGTCGCCTTTCAGCCCGGGTCCCCATTTGTGGCTACACACGTCTTCATGACAACGTATAACCTCAGTCTACCTACAGATCGCGAAGCTTGGCTCATATTTTTCTACCGCCAGCAGCATGAATGTGCCGACTGCGCTATGTTGTTGTATGTTATTGTTGCTGGATTTACTGCATGTGAGCATTGTGTAAAGGTTATGTCTTTAATTTGACATGTGCTTTTCAAGAGGAGATATGCAGTTCATTAAACAGATCTAATATTAGAAGCAATATTTCAGTGTTGCTAAGTAACCTATATGATCGCTTTTCAGTCGGTCAACACGAGTGTACGGTACCCAATTAGATTAGCTGGGCAGTGACAATTTATCTCCTAATGCCTGAAATAAAAATTCATGAATCGTTTATACACTTAATAAAACACTTCTCACATAAAGAGGGGGGGTTGTATGAGAAGCGTTTTATTATATGTATAAATAATTATTTTATTATGTATTACACAGGGAAATTAATTGTTACTCCTCGCCCAATCTAATTGGGTGTATTCGTGTTGAGCGACTGGGACGTCAGACTGTTCAAATAGCAAGACGACACCCGAGTTTCCAAAGGACCCTAAAAGGTAACATTTGGTGTATGGATTTTAGGCTAGTTTTAGAAAGCTTTTCAAGGGAAACGTAATGGTGCAGTGGCGTAGCTACTCGTCAATCTACCGGACGGCCGGAGATCCAATCCTGGCCACAGTGGGGTGGAATTTTCACCTGAAAAATTACGTGGCGTCAGGAAGACCATCCGGCCTTAAACCCCCGGCCAAATCCAAAATGAACCTGATTGGCTCCGGCGACCCCAATTAATTGGGATACGCAGTAGAAAGTATTATAAAGCTTTTCAATCAAACGACGGAACTAGGTCTTTAACTGGGTATAAATCAATAATATTGTTATTGGTTTAAGTTTCTTTTAACTACTGTGGCTTTCAGAGACACCGGGGTGCCGGAATTTTGCCTTGACCGTGCAAGTAAATCTACAGACACGGTTCTCTCGCATTTGTGCACCCTTGAATGCCAGCTGGCTGCGACAGGATTAGAACCAGCAACCATGGGCACAGCAAGCGAGAACGTTACCGCTGAGCCACGGAGCCAGTTGGTTATAAATCAGAAGCATGACTAGGTAGGATATCTATGCATGGCTTTGGTGGAGTAGTCGGTAGCATGCTGAACTGTTATGCCAAAGTTCGCGGGTTCAAACCCAGTCGAAATCGTCCGGCCCATGTCATAGATTTATGACACGTAAAATAACTTACAACTACAATTGGTAGTGTGTAGCCAAAATTTGTAAGCATGTAGTAGGGGAGCAGTGACAGTTCTAAATAGTGACACGAGCAGCTCGGCTACGCTGACCTTTTATGTATATTTAGCGAAACCATGGGCATGCGACATATCGTTGGACTCGCGCTGACGTGCTCTTTCCTATGGACCATTCGTTATATTTTTCAATTTTGTTTTTGAAAAGTTTTGTTTTTGAAAAATTTTGTTTTTGATAATGGGTGATAGTTTGAAAACGAAGCATGATAGAATGTTGTGCCATAGCTTAAACGAACGTTCTCTATGTCCTTTATTTTTATAATAACACTTTTAAATTTTTTTTTTTTTTTTTTTGAAAACAGTCCATTTTTGAAATTCCTATATTTTGGAAACTAAGAAATGTACAAAAAAGTTTGTGTGACGTAAATGAATGGCCCTGACCCCCTTTACCCCCAAAATAAATTTCAAGTCTCTAGGACTAAAACTGTGCAGTAGTGTGGTAAGGAGAGTTCTACTTCCCCGCCTACTTTCATATAAACTTTGCCGATATCTCTCGAACGCGTGGTCGGATTTTAACGAACGAGGTATTGTTGGCGGCGGGATGACGTTCTCTTGGCTAAGCATGTGTGTTGTTTTTTTTTTTGAAAATTCTTGTTTTTTGGATTGGCACTATTTTGGAAACGGTGAAATTTGGAAAAACGTTTGTTGGCTGTTAATGAAAGGTGGGTATGCCCTATAGGCGGGCAGCAAGTTTCAAGGGTGTAGGAGGAAAAACAAAATGAAAGCCTACTTTCTCGCTAATATTGGTGATCATTGGCGAACGGATGGTGCTCACGAGGCAGGAATGTCTACGTCAGCAGGAAGTGTGATATCAGCTTACTTGCATCGTGCTGGCTAGCAGGTGTGCTGTTTAAGCAGAGACCGCCATTTTGGTTCTGAGACAGTAGGACTGCCGATGTATAAGAGGTAGCCATTTTGGTTCCTTATTAAAAACATGAAACTAGTATAAGGTACACGAATCTTATTCAGATTGAGGAATGTGAAGAGGCGTGGGAACACGTGCGAGAGAGAGACAGAGAACCATTCAAGGTCAAAACGCTGAGAAAATACAACTTTTTCTGTTGCCAGGCTAACTGATAACGATTCCGTTAGTCATGCACTTGCCATTTTAGCACACGAACGTATACAGTCGAGCTGTGGAAGAAAAATCCTTTTATTTTTTGGTAAGTACCTATGAATGATTATTTAATAATGTCATGCTAATGAACCTTAAATTTGTAGTTATTGATTAGGTAATTATTGTTTTTTTAATTTATTTGTTTGCAGATAACCAGTATACCTTACATGTCAGAGATACAAGAATCCAGTTTACATATGAGCCCACTAGAAGGAAACAGCAAGAAGCCACTGCAAGTAATGGTGGGATTATTTTTTTAAACTAACTTGTTTCATTTTTTGTTTATATTTTATTTTATGAAATGCATGTATTAACCTGAATTTAGGTATTTATAACGGTTTATTGTAAATATTTTTAGAAACTTGGAAAGAAAAGCCTTACCGACGTAGCAGTCGCTGAAAACCCGAGACGCCGTAAAGTGCAACCATTGTTTCCAAGCAGTGAACTATTTAAAACTCAGGTAAGCCTAACATAAAATGCTATTCCATTTTACCACTACTGAAAACTCGTAGACAAAAAAATTCATTACCTGTACATGACTAGGACGATGATTGCTTTCTTGATTAACGATTATGTATTGGCAACCGGTACAAGACCATATTGGTTGTTTACCGGGAAAGTACAAGGCCATATTGGATTTTGTAAATAACAAAAATTTTAATTTAACTGACATGTCGTTCCCTATAATAATAATAATAATAATAATAATAATAATATAATATTAGTAATAATAATAATATCGTATGGCCTTGGATGCCGGGGGCAAGCTTTGTTATTTGACACACAGAGGGTAGCTTGCATGTCGAATTTAGTTGTTCCTTGACTATGAAAGTCAAGGAGGTTAAATGTTAGATATCTAATCTCCTTAAACTCTATAGCGCTTTCTAGTAGAAAAATGAGGAACTTTGTACCCTATGAACTCAACGAATATTCACAGGTTTGAACATGATAATCTAAACAAAAGACATGACATTATTATTTTATGTTTATGTATTGGTTAAAGGGGAATGTAAATGACTGCAGGTTTATAAAAAAGAAAATGAGTACATGGGTTACTGTTAGTACCGACATACAGTTTATTATATTTTTTATGGTGTTTTGATATATTAATGCCAATTAATGTTAAAGTTTTATTTACAAGTATTGATTGATTGATTGAGTGATTGGTTATTTTGTTTGCTTTTAGGGGTCGCCATGCGCCATTAACGTAATGAACAGACAGTAAACAAGCATACATTGTGCTTTAAAGTACTCTGTGCAACGTTAATAACATACAATAAGAAAAAGTTTTATTATAACACATGGCGTTAGTACCAAGTACAACAAGTGTGCAAGTTGGATTACCACGTGGGTTAAATTTAAAATCAGAACATGATCGTTGGTTACCATTTGAATCCTGGCCTGTAGGTTTTTTGTCGACACATAAACTTGCAAAAGCCGTTTTTTTTACTTGAATCGAGAAGATGTGGTGCGCTGTGTGTTTTGTCGTATTGAACTTTCACACTGGGAAGAAGGGGATGATCCCTTTAGAGATCATTTGGGATGGTCTCCTTGTTGTCCTTAGATGCTTGGAAAACAAGTGGGTAACATACCCGTGTATTCATTTTACCGAACCACAAGACCATTGGCCACTACTTACGTTGCTGAATCACAAATAAATAATAATAATAATGATGTATTACCAGCCAAAAACGGTAGTTTCGATATATATGGTCCATATGCCATAGACAGTGTTGAATTGGCATGTGCTTTTGAAAAATTGGGAGTTTGCAAGACTAAAGCACTAGCACACCCATAGTACAGCTCTGTTGAGAAACGTTTAGAATCTTGTAACAAGAAGTTCCGCGACGAACTAAAGAGCCTACTTTTCTTAAAATTTAAGATTCATGCCAATGATTAATCTACATGGATCTATCTAGAATAATGACGAAATTAAGTTTGTAATATCGAAATTTCCAATTATTTCGAAATATTGTATATCTGGCATAATGTAGCCTAATAGTGAACTACAGTTGGCAGTCCTGATGACTGAATATATTCTTAGTTCCATCTCATAAGGTACAGAATACAAAATTTGGTTGAAGTCCAATGGATAGCATGGACGTTACATGCAGTTAAACATTGGATCTAACAGCGCGCGTAAAATCATGTTGGCAACAATGTCATGCATATATTGGTCAGAAATAATCTGAATAAATATGATTTATAGTTGTGTCAATTTTTAATGAAATCCATTAGTTAGTATAGAAGTTACATGCATTTTAAATTTGGACCTATCAGCAGGCTTAGAATCATGTTGGCAGCACTGGCCTAGGCCTATATTAGTTACTCCAAATTAATCTAGAATGCCAGGTATTATACGGGTGCAACGTTTAGAGCTATTGGCTTGCATACTTTCGGATATATGGATATTAGGATAACAAAAATAGAGACAGTATTTATTGACAGTTGGCAGCACTGGTTACTCTTAAGAATCGGCATAGTCGTATCTGTTATGGTACACATAGCACACACGAAATTTGGTTGAAATCCAAATGATAGTATAGAAGTTACATGTATTTTTAAGTTGGACCTCTCAGCAGGCTTAGAATCATGTTGGTAGTACTGACGTATATAAATTACTCAAAATTAATATAGAATGTCAGGTACTATACGTGTGCATAGTTTAAAGCTGTCGGCTTGCATACTTTCTGATATATGGGTACTTGGATAAACAAAATTGAGAGCATTTATTAACAGTTGGCAGCCCTGGTGGCTCTTAAGAATACGCTCAGTCATATCTGTTTATGTACACATAGCACATACGAAACTTTGTTGAAATCCAATTGATAGTGTAGAAATTATAAGCATTTAAAATTTGGACCTATCAGCAGGCTTATAATCATTTTGGCAACACTGCCATGTATGGCCTCCGGGAAATTAAACAGCAATATTATTATCTATACGTGTGCCAATTTTGAAACAGCTCCAATTCATACCTTCCAAGATATCCAATATGGAGCTCAAATTTCAATTGCTATTTTTCAACAGTTGGTAGCACTGACATCATTTTCAAATATGGCCGTGAGATATTCAGGTATAGATCTTTACTCCAACCAAATTTTGTTTCGATTGCTGCAGCCGTTTAGAAGTTGATAGGAGGGGACACACACAGTCAAACAGACAGACAGACAGACAGAAGGACAGACAGACAGACACACATTTGCCCGATCTCTTGCAAAATGTGAAAAGTAGGCTAAACATGTTTGGCCATTAATATTAAAACACCTTACCAAACAGCTAAGTGAAGCTGGATTTTTTTATACTGGTGAAGGGGATAAAACAATATGTTTTATTGTGGATTTGCTTTAAAGGATTGGCAAATGACTGATGACCCTTTTTTGCAACATGCTCGTTGGTTACCTAACTGTAATACATGGTGTTGCTTAATGGTCAGGAATTTGTGAACACTATTCGTAAAGAAAACGTGATTGCAGCACAAGACATAAAAGTGCCTTTAGAGTTAGAACATGCGGAGCAAATACATGAGACTGAAAAAAAGACTTGTCTCACGAACAGTTACAAAAGTGTGACCAACAATTATGTAAAATTTGTTATAAGATGAACTAGGTGTTGTATTTTTGCCTTGTGGACACATGATAGCCTGTGTCAAGTGTGCATTGGAACTCAACACTTGTGCTATATGCAGAAAAGCAGTATCTGCTTCAGTTAGGGCATTTCTTGCATAAATAGTAAAATTTATCAGCCATGCATAGTGCAAAATCCCTAATTGCACAATATTATTAAAGCTGTTTTAGAGTGTAATATATATGCTTTTTCTTTTGTTTATAGACTACTACAATGAATGTTTTGAATGCTGTGGGTCAAGCATGTGGCTTAAAGACAAAGAAGCTCAGCGAATTGCCAACGCATATTCCATTCCGCATTATCAAGATTCGGAAATTGAAAACATCATATGGTGATCGTTTACTTTGTGTATGTGAAAACTTTGAGACATTTCTGCCTACACGGTTTAATGATATGTCGGAGAGTGTTTTTGATGAAGTCAATAATGCTGTACAACCTGTACACTTAATTTATGAAGGTTTTAAAAACAATAAGTGCATGGTACTGTGCCCGTTTAGACCGGAGTCCGCACGACCACATATGCATTTTACCAATAATCAGTCAGCACGAGAATCAAAATATCCCGGGGCGCCAGATGGGTTAAAGCAAATCGCAAAAACGACATCAAATGAAAAAAATGCTTTACTGATTTTTGGCTCAATGCAACAATAAGGATAGAAGGAGATTTAATTGGGTATAACACATCTGGTAAAATTATCTCAGTTTATTTTGAAGTTAAAATTGACTGCAAAGATGCTCAAAGCAGCATCATCCACGTGTGGCGATCCACACTCTTATTTACATAATATACAGAAATTTTCCAAACACATTTGACAATCTTTTTGGAAAACACAAGTCCGATTAATAGTCCTGTAGACTGTGTTCCAAAATTATTTAGGATTAATTCCAGTTCAAAGTTAATTGTCTCTACTGGAAATATCGTAGATCACTGTTTGAATATTTACATGATATTAACACTCGTAGAATAAATGTTCATATAATTTTTAAACTTTCACTTATTTTTCCAGTTTCAAAAACATATCGTCGAAAATATTATTATCATTGAATCAACACACATTATTTACACATATTAATAACATCTGAAAAGTATTTGACCTTGAGCATAGCATCGAAGAACTGTGCGAAGCACAACAACAATTAATTGTTCTTCTGACATTAAACATTTCGAGAAGTGACTCGATCATGAACTTCAAGTTTCTAACAAAATACATGATTTCTAAATCATCAACTTGATCACTAAATTGTTGAACCATTCAACTATTCAATTTCCCACTTGGAATCATTATTATGAAAAAAATATTTATATTCATGGCCATTTTAGTAACTTTCACAACTTGCAATTCTTCGACAGAATGCGAAAATAAGAATTATAGCTTCATAATAAATTCATTTAGTTCATGGCACTAGGATTGAAAACATCCTTCAAATTATTCGTGGTTAAAGAATTACTTTTAATTGGCAGTGGCCCATTCTACTATCTGTGTAAGAACACAATATTCCAACAACAACGGCAAAGGTCTTCCTCTGTAGAAGAATAAACTACTATCATGACAAATCCGGGTTCTAGCAATATCAAAGTCTAAATGGAATTCGTAAACAAGGTTGAAATAAGAACTGATGGTTTCAAGAAATAACCTTCGGGTCATTCATCCGACGAAATGTGTAGTTCCAATACTCCTACTATAAACCTGAGCCATCGAACCTGCTATTTGATTGATGCTCGAAAAAACCTCTTCATTACTGCGACTTAAACATGCGCACCTGGGAATGGCATTTCAACTACTCCACACATATAAATTTTCTTCCCAAAATTTATACAATAAATCAAGCCTCTGCTTGTTATCAACACTGGAAGATTAATAAACTTACAAGTTTATTTTATTTTACCATTCAGTTCAACCCGTGAATTTACCATACTTATGAAAATCTTTATTTCACTTTCGAGTGTATTTACGTCATGATTTTATATAAATACAAAAATATCCTATTTGATACAAATATCATTTGCTTACCGTTTCATGCCTCTCCGTGTTATCTGAAAAATATTCTTTGCTCAATGCAAATATCAACTGTTCAACCAGAACTGAAATGTTGGTTGAATGCGGGCTTGCGTTAACCACTCTCCTTCGGAAAATCTCCTGTTCCAAACTAGAAATGATTAAACTACTTCATAGGCTCTCTCTCAATACATATGATTATTATAAAATATCCAAGAATTATTTAGAAAAATTATGAAAATTATTATTATTATTATTAGTGGATTATTATTATTATTATTATTTATATCATTTTAAATGTGTTTAATTATCATCTCATTACGTGAGAATCCACATGTTCGAATCTTCGAATATGGAAAAAATATCCATTCCTCAACAAAATAATTTAACTCAACCTTTACATCGACGGTTTTCCGTGGTTTCCCTAAAATATGAAAAATTCAAATAAATCTTCGAAATGCTCGGTCATAAATCCTAAACTGTTCTGAGTGTTGAAAATGCTCAGAATAACTCTAATAAGTCTTGCGTAAATCATTGCAAGATTCAAATACGAAGAAAAATAATGTGTTGGTCATCTGCAGAAAAATTAGTTTGTTCCAATTAGCTAGGCATAATATAATTCAAATGTGGCTTACATTTCTTGATGGTCTTGAAGTGTAGTAAACCTGGTCTGTACCAGATTTATCCATAGACATGCCCTATCGGACAAGCACGTATAATCCTTGTATCGGCCGCCATTATATACCCACAATCCGTCTAGTCAGACATAGTGGTAGTATCTTTTGACGTTTGAATAAACTGTTGTTCCATTTTAATATGGGCTTCTATCAAAGCCATAACAGTTTGTTTAAATAGGGTCAGATCTAAGTGATCTCTTCTTAGATATGTCAGTTGTAACATAACTCACGGTAATCTTATCAGTACAAGAAAAACACTGACAGTCTAACCAATCAACGGCTGTTCTGAAGATCGTTCCCTGGGCATGGTTTATTATATCACCATCTACCATGCGCTAAGCAACTTGTAGTTTCCCTTGCGTAGACTAATGAACGCCACCGTTATAGACTAGTCTTCAGTGTACAGACAGATCGAAGTGGTTAACTAGTTACAAATATGAAAACTGACTGAAATGGATTTAAATATCCAAGTATTAAGTTATTACTGGACTGTGACAAAGTACTATTTCTAGACAAAGTCTAGCATATGTCCATGTAGAAATATAAATATTTCCACCAATGTCTGTAGAAAAATCAATCACCTCAGTGATTCTCCTCACCGTAAACTTACTAAGTTCCACCTCGTAGCGCAGCACTTTCGTGACTATCACGACTTGGAAAAGAACTTCTGCGTAGATCCGGCAACCATGTGCCTTGGCTCAACGTCGCGGCAACTTGCTAGGCAAATGCTTGTGTTGAAATGAGCTATCGATGCTTCGGCCAGCTGGCTTTTATTCAAAACTTTCAGGGTCACGCTGCATCAGCTGATATCTAGAAATCCTCATATCTCTTGAATCCCTGGTCCGATTTACTTGATACTAATTGCATTCTCTTTCATTTGGCCGTGCCAGTAATCTGATCCCAGTCTCAAGTCTCTACTCCATAGTTAACTATTTAATCAATAAATAGCCTCCACCTCTGCTATTACTCGCTACGTCACTTGACATCCAAGTATCGGTAAATTCTTTCCAATTGCTTCGAGAAGCAATGTAGCGCGATATTCAAATATCTCAACTTTCAAAAGCGGCTACAGCCTTTCCCTTGATATCTAGGTGTCTGAATCTTGGAATACCCATTCCTAGAGTTGGGCACAGTACGTTTTAATTAAATAAATAAAAAAACAAATGTCAAATAATAATGGAAGATATAAGTCATGACAAAGGACTGAAAGAAAAATTTGTGTGTAGAATAATAATGTTTTAGTGTTTAGTATTGTCTTAAAAAATATTATCATGAAACCAACAAAAGTATATAAAGTTTGTAAATAAATGAAAATAATGGTACAATGTTGTTTTATTTTCTATAGAAGTCAGAATATTTAACATTGCAGAGCATACATGATTATAACAATAAAAAGCACTCTTAATACAAGTCTTTGCCTTTACGATAGTGTGTTATAGTTTTAAAAACAAAGCTTGTTGTAGATCTTTTTTCTTCCACGGTGAACAATAGGCATGAGAAAGTTATTGTCTTGTTTTGGATCATTATCACTATCATAATCATAAGCAGCATGATCTATATCACTATTATTATAATCACTATAATTATCCTCAACATTATCCTCAACATTACTAAAACCAGTTAAATATTCCTGTTCCTCTTCCTGTTCCTGTTCCTCTTCCTGTTCCTGTTCCTCTTCCTCTCCAGTGTCCTCATGTAGAAACTGCGTGGCTTTTGATAATGTTAAGGGTTTTTTGAACATTGAATTATTTTCAATCGTAGAATTGTTTTGTAGCACTTGCTTTTTAACATTTTCATGATTTTCTGTTGACAGCAACAGTTTTTCATGCAGTACACTACATTGATGATCATTGACACTTAAAACCTCACAATTTTTAGTTTTTAGCTCACTGCGACATTGTTTTGAACGTTGTTTTGAACAACGCCAAATAACAGTTCCATATTTATTGGTTCGTTTCACAATATATGAATATCCTTTACAGAATGCATGAGGCTTACCATACCTAGTCACAGATACTTCCATATCAACTGTCAAGCATAGACTAAGCTCTAGTAAAGACAACATGGTAATAAGAACAATAGTTTAATGTGGGAGCAAAAAAGAGGGAGCAAAAAGTGGGAGCAAAAATTGGGAGTAAGAAGTGGGAGCAAAAAGTGGGAGCAAGTATGGGAGCAAATGTGAAAGCAAAAGTGGGAGCATATGTGAAAGCAAAAAGTGGGAGCAAAAAGTGAGAGGAAAAAAAGTGAGAGCAAAAAGTGTAAGCAAACGTGGGAGCAAATATGAGAGCAAAAAAAGTAGGAGCAAGTATGGGAGCAAATGTGAAAGCAAAAGTGGGAGCAAAAAGTGAGAGAAAATAAAGTGGGAGCAAAAATTGTAAGCAAAAGTGGGAGCAAATATGAGAGCAAAAAAAAAGTGTGAGCAAATATGGGAGAAAAAATTGGGAGCAAAAAGTGGGATAAAAAAATAAGTAGGAGCAAGTATGAGAGCAAATGTGAAAGCAAAAGTGGGAGCAAGTATGTGAGCATATGTGAAAGCAAAAGTGAGAGCAAAAAGTGAGAGAAAAAAAGTGAGAGCAAAAAGTGTAAGCAAAATAGGGAGCAAATATGAGAGCAAAAAAAAGTAGGAGCAAGTATGGGAGCAAATGTGAAAGCAAAAGTGGGAGCAAAAAGTGTAAACAAAAGTGCGAGCAAATATGAGAGTAAAAAAAGTGATAGCAAATATGGGAGCAAAAATTGGGAGCATAAAGTGGGAGCAAAAAGTGTATGCAAAAGTGGGAGCAAACAAGTGTGAACAAATATGGGAGCAGAAAGTGGGAGCAAATGTGAAAGCAAAAGTGGGAGCAAAAAGTGTGAGCAAAAAGAGCGAGCAAAAGTGAGTGCACAAAGTTGGAGCAAAATGTGTGAGTAAAAAGTGGGGACAAATGTGGTGTTTTACTAAAACAATCTCCCCTAACCTAACCTAACTTCACCTAACCTAACCTTCCAACTCTCAGATCAAAAATTAAATTCTGGCCATAGTCGAGTTGGAAACCAAAACCTCTGGGATAACACCAAAGTATACTAGCCACTACACCGCGAGATGGGCAAATTATCATGCAACACAACACAAAAATAAAAGTTTCCTCTAGTGTAACTCATTGGCTGACAACCATAGTTGAGAATTCAAACCCAAGACCTCAGGACTTTTGTTTTGAACATTATCAGAAATATTATTCCATTTACATTTTGTTGTTGCTTATAGTTATAAGAGTTGGCATAAATATGGGAGCAAAAGTGAAAGCAAAAAGTGGGTGCAAGCATGGCTGGTTGTTGAGACTTTCATATCAACTAATACACATAAATTAAATTTTGGTAAAGTGACTTGGCTAATAATAATAATAATAATAATAACAGTTTAAATAAATTCAAGGGGAGTGATATATTTCAGGGTGTAATTTCCAAAGTACTGTCAAGAATAGTAATTACATTAACAGATTCCAAGAACTCTAGAGTGCTTTTAAGGTTAATGATTGGCTAGGAGTGAGATAGAGCTAGCTAACCTAAGTTAACCTCAGCTCACTAAACATAACCTTGCCACATGACATGTTCTACAAGTATAGACTTGCTTTGAGACTGGCTATGACGTCACAGATGAATGGCGGTGGGAGGCTGGCAAAAAGGAAAATGTTTTTGTGTAATAAAAAAGTCATGTCCAGCCCCCCACCGCCATTCATCTGTGACATTTACGTTACCGTCGCTTTTGGGTAAATGATGAAGTAGACCAATGAGATCAAATGTGTGGGTGTCTGCCTGTCCTCTGTGAGTGTGTCCCACTATTTACCCTGCGTAAGCTTAAAAGGCGCACGGACGTCAGGCCGAGGTGAACAGCTAACTCCAAACACATAAGCAATACTCTTATCTGAAGAATTAACTCGACACGACTCGGCAGTTTGATGCTGGCTGAAGCTAGGGTGATAGGTCGCTCGCAAGCTCGTAAACTCTCTCTGAAGCTAGTAATTTAAATTTCCACTGAATGAAATAATAATGCTATTGGTTTTACGTCCCCTTTAACTACTCTGGCTTTTAGAGACGCCGGGGTGCCAGAATTTTGCCCCGAAGGGGATCTTTAACGTAACAGTAAATCTACTGACACGGCTCCCTAGCATTTGCGCACCCTCAAAAGCCAGCTGACTGCGCCAGGATACGAAACCTGCAAACTTGGGCCCAGCAAGCGAGAACGTTACCGCTGAGCCACGCAGCCAGCCCCACTGAATGGAGATTGCTGGAAGAAATGAAAACGTAAAAACACTTACAGTGGTCGATGTGGGAGCTGTCGCGGACTTTCTTGCAGAACTTTTCATGCTGAACAATTCTCAGAGAATATCGATTTTTTTAAAAGACACATGGACGTTAGGTTTTTCTTCAACTAAATTCACTGAAATCGTAAATGCTCGGCTTCTTTTGGTCATAAATAAATGTTGTTCTACTTAATCCTTCATCGAGAAATCCTTTACAGAATGGTGAAAACCGCATCAAATTCCATCAAGTTGCTCTCGAGTTTACCCGTTACATCCCAGAATTGGGAACTTTGTTTTATAATAAGTAGATAGAGATATCCACACAATTTAAGGCTACAGCGGTACAATTTGGTGTTTTGTCTACTTATGAACAATGGTATAAATTTAAAATAAAAGATGGGTCTCTTATATTTGAATTTAGAGATATAACTCTTGGTTAACATATAGAGGTGTGCAAATTAAGAAGAATTAAATAAATAATTTTAATGAGTCATAATTACTTTTATTCAAAATCATTTTATTGACCAACTTCTTTTGTTGTCCTACTTAGTAGTGTTCCCTCTCCCGTGGAATTACACCTTTTCCCATCAGGAATTGCGTCTGGAAACTTTCAGATTATTGGATTCCGAGGGATATCTGACCTGGGTCCATTTTCAATTTTTCATTGACTTTGGAATTCAAGTCTGGTGATTTCAATGCATATTTCATGAATCTTTGAATAGTTCAATAGCGTTCATCATTTAAAAGACCCCAAATCCTTTCGCTCTAAATTCACACGTAAATTAGAGTGAAGTAATAAAAACGAAATGTGTGGCATTTTGCATTTGCAAGGCTCCTTTGTTAGTGGAAATTCTAAAAAATCATTTTAATTTGAGTTTCTTAAATGAAAATATAATTAGGAGTCTTGGTTAAACATTTGAAGTAATTTCATCGCCTTGTAAACATACTTTGTGCATTAAAACGTGAAAAGTAAAAATGCAATTTTGGAAAACTGACATCGAATCTAATCTAATAATCTAATAATCTAATAATACTGATAGAAAGTAAGTAAAGGCGATTGATGAGAAATGAAAAGATAACTCACACAGAAGCTGTAAATTTGATTGAGTATATCTTTGTTATAGAACTGAGGGAATGAAATAACAGGTTGTAGGATAGTAATCACCGATGTAGGACAATAGTATTTTTTTACCATTACCACAGGACAGTTATCGTATTAGGGATGCGGACGTCCTTGTATAGTTGTTATTTAATCTGTGCCCCGTTTGCTGAGGTCTGTGCTCCTCCGCAACATTCGTTTCAAAATTCTAATAGTACTTCCTTCCATTCGACATTTGCTGTTCGCTTGCCTTTTGGTTCTATTTGAACTTTGACGTCATGAAAGGATTTTGCTCGCGATAGTGCGGCATACAGTAAAGTTGTCCGTGGCTAAACACTGGTTGAGGTAAATAAATGCCTACTTGATCTAGTGTTTGACCTCGAGCTTTATTGATAGTTATACAAAAAGCCAAACGTACTGGAAACTGCCTCCTTTTGAAGGAAAATTGCATAGAATTATCTGATGGCGTAAGGTCAAGGCGAGGGAGTAGGACATTGTTACCAACATTTACACCAGTAATAATTTCCAGGTGTAAGCAATTGTCAAGCATCTTCCAAACCAACAGTCTAGTATCGTTCAACAGACCTTGGATAACATTAATATTTCTCAACAAAATCACAATTGAGCCTTCTTTTAGTCGAAGGATATGAGGTGACAATCTACTTATGCCTATGCTGTCTAAAAATTCTATTGGGAATTGTAGAAGTTCATTTTCATCTTCAGTAATCAAATTATTCACACTGATGTAAGTTCTCGATTCTCCTGGGATTAGGTCTAAAACTTTGTCATTGATTTCTTTACAATGTTCATTTTTACGTGCTAAAATCGCTATTTTTGAAAAGCGTGAAATATTTTTCAGCGTGGGACTAATTCTGAATTTTCTCCATCGACGTGAGGGTATTCACCGTTACCAATTTGTATGAAGAAGTTTGCAAAGTCAAGTTGATCTGTATCCGCTCGCATATTTTTGTTGAGTTTAAAAATTTTGAATAATGGCCTCAAAGGAGAGAACCTTACTGACATTTGGACTGATGCTGCTTTAGACGCAAAAGGCACAACAGGCAATACCTGCCTAAAATCTCCACCTAATATGATAATTTTTCCTCCAAAAGGTACGCCGTTATTCATGATGTCCTTGAACAACCGATTTACACACATCAACGTGTGCTGATTAGCCATAGAAGCTTCATCCCAGATGATACGTTTTGCTGAACGAATATAAAAAGCTTCCTTGATGTTAACTTTTATTCCTGATACAGAACTTTCATGTATATGTAGAGGTAACTTGAACTGGCTGTGTACAGTAGTAACATTGCTGCAATACCAGTCCATGCAACAGAAACTACATTTAACCCCAAATTTGTGCAACTGTGAATCAAGCATTGGTAAAGAAATGTTTTCCCGGTGCCCCCTGGACCGTCAATGAAATATGCATTACTCATCCTTTCATTGCTGTTTTTACTAGCCCCAAAATTTCTGTAATTATAGCCGTTTGGTTTCCATTTGCTTGGTTTATCATCCGACTTAATTGATCCTCATTAAGTTTTGGATAATTCATTGGTAAATTTGTCTGAGGGAAATTAAAAATAATAGCTGGCAATTCTAGAGAGGTAATGGGAAGACCATGGAGCTTTAATGTAATAGAAATATGTATAAGAGTGAACTGATATGCAATGTTAGGTTCGTGAAACTGCTGATAATCATCTGATAATGAATTCTTGAAAATGTCCCATAACTATCTTACATTTGAAGGGGTCTGAAAGATACATATGTAAGAAAACAGTTGTCGTAACTGAGAAGGCATCTGAAATTGTGACGCTTCTGCCAAACAACGCTGCCATTCAGAATCGTCAATCAGCAAACCTCGCTCCTTAGCTGTTTCTTTAAAAGTAGAATAGACAACTGCTTTGTATGTTCGTATATCCTGGAAGCTGGTAGCACCTATGACGTGAAGCAATAACAGGCGTAAATAATACCTTTCTGTTTCTGTAGACGAAACATTATACATTCTGCCTATAGTTTTTGAAACATTTTTTCTTTTTTGCCACTGGCAGTTGCTCTTATTCCAGACGTAATGTACTGGTGTTTCAGGATATATATACGGACTTCTGGCTTGCGAATCTTGATTTAACTTGAACCACGCTTGTAATTCCGTGTTGCGCTACTGTGCTTGAAGTAAAATATCAGGAGCGTTATCATTTTTAAAATAGATATTTCGCAAGTTTGGCAAATGAAGGTTAATCGCACGATAGAATGTGACGGTTCATGCAAGTGAAATGAAAATATCCTGAATGCGGCTTCTGTTGGACCAACATATCTAGCATTTAGGAAAAAAGTAATTTCCTCGTAGTTCACCGTTTCGCCTTCAGGACAAATTTTAACAATGCAGCAGTCATGACCTTTATACACATACTTGTGGATTTTAATATATAAGATAGACTACTTGTGGATGTATTTAACACTCCGTACACTTGAACATATTTCAACGTTAATATGAGCTTGCACGTAAAGTAAAATAAATGGATTGTAGGAAACAATGAATCGACTATAGACTTCAATGTCAATGCCTCGAATTGTTTTTATAATAACCCGTCCATTATTTCTTCTCCTATACGAAGGATAACCATTGGCATTATCTTTGGTCTCTTCCTGAAACTGTTTAGGGAATACATACGCCATCTTTCATACAGACTGATGCAGGATTCAAAGATCCGCGAGGACCATGTACCATATGACGCCCTACTAAATCGTATAGCGCTTCATCTTCGAGATCTGGTATTTCGGCTGACACCACACTGTCAATGTCAGAAATTTCTCGAAACGTACAATCTTCCGTTAATGTTAAGAGTAAATGGATGTGCGGGAGACCTCGTCTTTGAAATTCCACTGTATATAGATATGCTTTTACCGAAAATTTCCTTAACATTAATCAATCGTAGCAATTCCTTTACTTTGCAATGGAAAACTCTCACTTCAATATCAGGCCTATTATTAGCCGTTTCCCAGAGATGAATGCTGTTAAGTATTTCTGGCCAGCCCGCATTATAGGTGAACATAATGAATAAATCTGACTTTCCAAACTTCCTCACTATCGCCATCGTATCCTGACAATTTTGCAATATTTTCCTTGGGCTACCTGTAAGAGAAGATGGCAAAACTACAATACCACCGACTCTGAGATTTTGATTTACTGCTCGTACATGCAAGGCGTCTGCTAAACCGGCATATGTATCAACTCGTAACTTCGTTTGTTGATGACGTATATATTTTAACCGGTCACCTTCCATACGACAGTAGTAATCCCCGAATAAATATCCATTTTGTAAACTTGAGCAGCGACAACTAACTCAACATGACCTCCATGAACACCATTCATAGACATATGTTAGTAATCATCGCTCGTATTGATAGTAGTTTCGTACATATCGCTGTTGCCAACAATAAAGGAAGAATAATTATTCCACTTGTCTGTAACATGTTTTACAATTCGCTTTCTAACCTGTGTAAATAAACTCTGATTGTTGTACTCACAATATGCCAATGACCTGAACAGACAATTACCGTCACCTTTAATCTTTATAACATTTGTAATTGATTGTCGCCTCTCATTCATCATAATATGATTCATTGTATTGATTGATCACACAACCTATAAGGACGAATGATGAAACGAAAAGAAGACAGTTTGTAGCTGGTGAGACCAAAGACTGTATAACAGAAAGATCGGATACACAATACAAAATGGCGGTTCCAACATTCGTCTGTAGCGAAATCTTCGTGAAATTAGTTGTCTTTCGTATACAGTATTTGTTGTCATTCAAAAAGATGTTGACATGACAGTGTCATTAGCAAAATGACTGCTGATTGTGCATGAGCATTTCAGTCTCAAAGTAATCCATTCTTTGAGAAGTTTTAATAAAATTATGTGCACAGAATCCCCATCTACTTAATGTATGGATACATGCGACATTAGCGCCCGAGTGGAACAGGTAGAAGTTAACGATATCATGTATGGATACATGCTACATTAGCGCCCGAGTGGAGCAGGTAGAAGTCAACGATATCATGACGTAATTAGGGAACTCTATGTTAATATCAAGTTAGATTTATTATTGGGGCGGCGTTGAATGTCATGATGTGTTAGTCGTTGTCGCCTTGCGACAATATGTCCGTCAAGTCATTCGATTCTATTTTCGTGAGAACTTGAAGGAAGTAATATACGCAATTATGTTAATACTCGAATGATATAATCATGTAAGGTGGGTATCAATCGACGGTGCTTGACGGGCATTACATTTTAAGACAACAAACGCCGTCGTAGCGCAAATACTTCCCGTGATATTTCAGTTTTAGTAAAGGGTGGAATTTTTTGAAAACTATTTTAATATATAAGATTATTATTATTATTATTATTATTAGCCAAGTCACTTTACTAAAATTTCATTTATGTGCATTAGTTGATATGAAAGTCTCAACAACCAGCCATGCTTGCACCCACTTTTTGCTTTCACTTTTGCTCCCATATTTATGCCAACTCTTATAACTATAAGCAACAGCAAAATGTAAATGGAATAATATTTCTGATAATGTTCAAAACAAAAGTCCTGAGGTCTTGGGTTTGAATTCTCAACTATGGTTGTCAGCCAATGAGTTACACTAGAGGAAACTTTTATTTTTGTGTTGTGTTGCATGATAATTTGCCCATCTCGCGGTGTAGTGGCTAGTATACTTTGGTGTTATCCCAGAGGTTTTGGGTTCCAACTCGACTATTGCCAGAATTTAATTTTTGATCTGAGAGTTGGAAGGTTAGGTTAGGTGAAGTTAGGTTAGGTTAGGGGAGATTGTTTTAGTAAAACACCACATTTGCCCCCTCTTTTTACTCACACATTTTGCTCCCACTTTGTGTACTCACTTTTGCTCGCTCTTTTTGCTCTCACTTTTTGCTTCCACTTTTGCTTTCAAATTTGCTACCACTTTCTGCTCCCATATTTGCTCACACATGTTTGCTCCCTCATTTGCTTATACTTTTTGCTCCCTTATTTGCTCTCACTTTTTCTTGCTCTCATATTTGCTCGCACCTTTGCTTACGCTTTTTGCTCCCACTTTTTTCTCTCACTTTTTGCTCCCACTTTTGCTTTCACATTTGCTCCCATACTTGCTCCTACTTTTTTGCTCTCATATTAGCTCCCACTTTTGCTTACACTTTTTGCTCTCACTTTTTTCTCTCACTTTTTGCTCCCACTTTTGCTTTCACATATGGTCCCATACTTGCTCCCAATTTGCTTTCACATTTGCTCTCATACTTGCTCCTACTTTTTTTTATCCCTCTTCTTGCTCCCACTTTTTGCTCCCATATTTGCTCGCACTTTTTTTTCTCTCATATTTGCTCCAACTTTTGCTTACACTTTTTCTCCCACTTTTTTTCTCTCACTTTTTGCTCCCACTTTTGCTTTCACATTTGCTCCCATACTTGCTCCTACTTTTTTTGCTCTCATATTTGCTCCCACTTTTGCTTACACTTTTTGCTCTCACTTTTTGCTCCCACTTTTGCTTTCACATATGGTCCCATACTTGCTACGACTTTTGCTTTCACATTTGCTCCCATACTTGCTCCTACTTTTCTTTGGCTCCCACTTTTTGCTCTCAATTTTTGCTCCCACTTTTTGCTGCCACTTTTTTGCTCCCACATTTGCACCCATATATGTTAGCACATTGAACTATTGTTCTTATTACCAAGTTGTCTTTACTAGATCTTACTCTATGCTTGACAGTTGATATGGAAGTATCTGTGACTAGGTATGGTAAGCCTCATGCATTCTATAAAGGATATTCATATATGGTGAAACGAACCAATAAATATGGAACTGTTATTTGGCATTGTTCAAAACAACGTTAAAAACAATGTCGCAGTGAGCTGAAAAGTAAAAATAGTGAGGTTTTAAGTGTCAGTGATCATCAATGTAGTGTACTGCATGAAACACTGTTGCTGTCCACAGAAAAACCATGAAAATAATAAAAAGCAAGTGCTACAAAGCAATACTACTATTGAAAATAATTCAATGTTCAAAAAACCCTTAACATTATCAAAAGCCACGCAGACTCTACATGAGGACACTGTAGAGGAAGAGGAAGAGGAACAGGAATATTTAACTGGTTTTAGTAATGTTAAGGATAATGTTGAGGATAATTATAGTGATAATGATCCAAAACAAGACAATAACGTTTTCATGCCTATTGTTCACCGTGGAAGAAAAAAGATCTACAACAAGCTTTGTTTTTAAAACTATAACACACTATCGTAAAGGCAAAGACTTGTATTAAGTGTGCTTTTTATTGTCATAATCATGTATACTCTGCAATGTTAAATATTCTGACTTCTATAGAAAATAAAACAACATTGTACCATTATTTTCATTTATATACAAGCTTTATATGCATTTTTTTGGTTTCATGATAATATTTTTAAGACAATACTAAACACTAAAACATTATTATTCTATACACATATTTTTCTTTCAGTCCATTGTCATGACTTATATCTTCCATTATTATTTGACATTTGTTTTTTTATTTATTTAATTAAAACGATTATGCACCTATTGTTTTTAAAACCTTCATAAATTAAGTGTACAGGTTGTACAGCATTATTGACTCCATCAAAAACACTCTCCGACATATCATTAAACCGTGTAGGCAGAAATGTCTCAAAGTTTTCACACACACAAAGTACACGATCACCATATGCTGTTTTCAATTTCCAAATCTTGATAATGCGGAATGGAATATGCGTTGGCAATTTGCTGAGCTTCTTTGTCTCTAAGCCACATGCTTGACCCACAGCATTCAAAACATTCATTGTAGTAGTCTATAAACAAAAGAAAAATCATATCTATTACATTCTAAAACAGCTTTAATAATATTGTGCAATTAGGGATTTTGCACTATGCATGGCTGATAAATTTTACTATTTTGCAAGAAATGCCCTAACTGTAGCAGATACTGCTTTTCTACATATAGCACAAGTGTTGAGTTCTAATGCACACTTTACACAGGCTATCATGTGTCCACAAGGCAAAAATACAACACCTAGGTCATCTTGATAACAAATTTTACATAATTGTTGGTCACACGTTCGTATCTGTTCGTGAGACAAGTCTTTTTATCAGCCTCATGTATTTGCTCCGCATGTTATAACTCTCAAGGCACTTTTATGTCTTGTGCTGCAACCACGTTTTCTTTACGAATAGTGTTCACAAATTCCTGACCTTTAAGCAACACCATGTATTTACAGTTTGGTAACCAACGAGTGTGTTGCACAAACGGGTCATCAGTCATTTACCAATCCTTTAAAGCAAATCCACAATAAAAACATATTGTTTTATCCCCTTCACCAGTATAAAAAATCCAGGTTCACTTAGCTGTTTGGTAAGGTGTTTTAATATTAATGGCCAAACATTTTATAAGATTCTAAACGTTTTTCAACAGAGCTGTACTCTGGGTGTGCTAGTGCTTTAGTCTTGCAAACTCCCAATTTTTCAAAAGCACATGCCAATTCAACACTGTCTATGGCATATGGACCACATATATCGACACTACCGTTGTTGGCTGGTAATACATCATTATTATTATTATTTATTTGTGATTCAGCAACGTAAGTAGCGGCCAATGATCCTTTGGTTCGGTAAAATTAATACACGGGTATGTTACACACTTTTTTTCCAAGCATGTAAGGACAACAAGGAGACCATCGCAAATGGTCTCTAAAGGGATCATCCCCTTCTTCCCAGTGTGAAAGTTCAATACGACAAAACACACAGCGCACCACATCTTCTCGGTTCAAGTAAAAAAAACGGCTTTTGCAAGTTTATGTGTCGACAAAAAGCCTATAGGCCAGGATTCAAATGTTAACCAACGATCATGTTCTGATTTTAAATTTAACCCACGTGGTAAACCAAATTGCACACTTGTTGTATTTGGTACAAACGCCATGTGTTATAATAAAACTTTTTCTTATTGTAAGTTATTAACGTTGCACAGAGTACTTTAAAGCACAATGTATGCTTGTTCTCTGTCTGTTCATTACGTTAATGGCGCATGACGACACCTAAAATCAAACAAAATAACAAGTCACTCAATCAATCAATACTTGTAAATAAAACTTTAACGTTAATTGGCATTAATATATCAAAACACCATTAAAATTATAATAAACTGTATGTCGGTACTAACAGTAACCCATGTACTCATTTTCTTTTTTATAAACCTGCAGTCATTTACATTCCCCTTTAACCAATACATAAACAAAAAATTATAATGTAATGTCATTTTTTTCAGATTATCATGTTCAAACCTGTGAATATTCGTTGAGTTCATAGGGTACAAAGTTCCTCATTTTTCTACTAGAAAGCGCTATAGAGTTTAAGGAGATTAGATATCTAACATCTAACCTCCTGTACTTTCATAGTCAAGGAACAACTAAATTCGACATGCAAGCTACCCTCTGTGTGTCAAATAACAAAGCTTGCGCCCGGCATCCGAGGCCATACGATATTATTATTACTAATATAATATTATTATTATTATTATTATTATTATTATTATTATTATTATTATTATAGGGAACGACATGTCAGTTAAATTAAAATTTTTGTTTTTTACAAAATCCAATATGGCCTTGTACTTTCCCGGTAAACAACCCATATGGTCTAGTACCGGTTGCCAATACATAGTCATTAATCAAGAAAGGAATCATCGTCCTAGTCATGTACAGGTAATGAATTTTTTTGTCTACGAATTTTCAGTAGTGGTAAAATGGAATAGCATTTTATGTTAGGCATACCTGAGTTTTAAATAGTTCACTACTTGGAAACAATGGTTGCACTTTACGGCGTCTCGGGTTTTCAGCGACTGTTACGGCGGTAAGGCTTTTCTTTCCAAGTTTCTAAAAATAAATAAAATAAACCGTTATAAATACCTAAATTCAGGTTAATACATACATTTCATAAAGTAAAATATGAAACAAAAAAATAAACAAGTTAGTTTAAAAAAATAATCCCAACTTCACTTGCAGTGGCTTCTTGCTGTTTCCTTCTAGTGGGCTCAAATGTAAACTGGATTCTTGTATTTCAGACATGTAAGGTATACCGGTTATCTGCGAACAAATAATTTAAAAAATCAATAATTACCTAATCAATAACTACAAATTTAAGGTTCATTGGCATGACATTATTAAAATAATCATTCATAGGTACTTACCAAAAAATAAAAGGATTTTTCTTCCACTGCTCTACTGTATACGTTCGTGTGCTAAAATGGCAAGTGCATGACTAACGCAATCGTTATCAGTTAGCCTAGCAACAGAAAAAGTTGTATTTTCTCAGCGTTTTGACCTTGAATGGTTCTCTGTCTCTCTCTCGCACGTGTTCCCACGCCTCTTCACATTCCTCAATCTGAATAAGATTCGTGTACCTTATACTAGTTTCATGATTTTAATAAGGAACCAAAATGGCTACCTCTTATACATCGGTAGTCCTACTGTCTCAGAACCAAAATGGCAGTCTCTGCTTAAACAGCACACCTGCAGCCACCACGAGGCAAGTAAGCTGATATCACACTTCCTGCTGATGTAGACATTCCTGCCTCGTCAGCACATCCGTTCGCCAATGATCACCAATGTTCGGGAGAAAGTAGGCAATCATTTTGTTTTTCCTCCTACACCCTTGAAACTTGCTGCCCGCCTATAGGGCATACCCACCTTTCATTAACATCCAACAAACGTTTCCAAAATAGTGCCAATCCAAAAAACAAGAATTTTCAAAAAAAAAATAAAAATATCAACACACATGCTTAGCCAAGAGAACGTCATCCCAACGCCAAAAATATCTCGTTCGTTAAAATCCGACAACTCGTTCGAGAGATATCGGCAAAGTTTATATGAAAGTAGGCGGGGAAGTAGAACTCTCCTTACCACACTACTGCACAGTTTTAGTCCTAGAGACTTGAAATTTATTTAGGGGGTAAAGGGGGTCAGAGCCATTCATTTATGTCAAACAAACTTTTTTGTAAAGTTCCTAGTTTCCAAAATATAGGAATTTCAAAATTGGACTGTTTTCAAAAAAACATAAAAAATAAAAAAAAGTTATTTAAAAAAATATAGGACATAGAGACCGTTCGTTTAAGCTAGGGCACAACATTCTATCATGTTTGGTTTTCAAACTATCACCTATTATCACAAAAAAAAATTAAAAAAATGAAAAATATAACGAATGGTCCATAGGAAAGAGCACGTCAGCCCGAGTCCAATGATATGTCGTATGCCCATGGTTTCGCGAAATATACATAAAAGGTCAGCGTAGCCGAGCTGCTCGTTTCACTATTTAGAACTGTCACTGCTCCCGTACTTATTGGGTTAGACACGCTGTATCAGGTTCAAACGTGCGCCGTTGGGTTTCAGTGACAGTGGCGTCTGGTAGCTTAAGTTGGATCTACTTGACATTTAAATTGGCTAACCTACGGGCGTTCATGTGAAATAACCTGCTATGGCCAATGGCTACAAATCAAATATAAACATCCATGCATTTTGAAAATTAAAGTAAACGGTAGGCTAATTGAACGAAAAAGAAGTCATCTCAAACGCGTGCGGACATAGTAATTTTCAGATGTAGGAAAGATTCCGTACAATAATATAAACTAATTAACGAATCCTTTGGAAGCAAGCCAATTTATGTCGTCAGGATAATGCTCACAAACTTAGATGTCTCCCACATGGCTGCTGTGAAGGTACGGTACACAATTGTTATTGCCGATATTTAGTAAAATTGGCATTGTATTATTTTGTCAAATTCTGGAATGAAAGGTTTCAGACCGACAGAAAAAATACGAAGTACCTACGATTGAGCCATTTAATACCTTAAGATCTTTATATACTTTTCGACTCGCAAATCACACTGGTATTGTGTATATTAAGGCTTTCACGGCCCGGATTATATAAATAATTCATATTTTTTGGGCTATTGCCGTGTGTATTTAGATTAGAACCATACGTTTCGGAGAAACCTTGCCTCATTTTCAATGGAAATCATACAATGTGGCCAAAGAAAGTATATCAATGAGATTACACAAATTACAAAAAATATAGATAAATTCCTCGGTTCGTCACCAGAGAGCAGCTGCCAGAAATCACTGTATGGACCATGAAAGAACGGCGGAAAGAGTAGTGAGTAAGGAGAAGGTAAAGGGGGCGGGGTGAAAATATAGAGACTCCTCGAAGAATGAGGATGTCCAAAAGAAATGGGGGAGGGCAGGTGGGAGGGTTAGAAGGATATAAGGAAACATAAACAAAAGGGAAGTGTATCTGAACGATACCTAACGTCATACAGGCAACGGCGAAAAAACAAGTGGAAACTCCTCCAGTGACGAACAAAGGAGATCAAATAGAGGAAAAACAGTACAATTTGAAATAGGTGAAGAACAGAGAGACTGACAGGAACTATCTTCCTAGATCCTTAATAACTGGTAGCCAAGTGTCACTTAGCTGATATCCAGTGTCTCTGTTAAAATTGTTGGGATTTTTACGAATGTCAACTGCCTCCCTTATAATTCTAGACCAGTTGTGCTCACAAGGGAAAGCGCATGAGCATCCTTGAATCATACATCGTGCCCTAAAGACAGGGCTTGTTCAGCTATAGCTGATTTGTCAGGTTGGTTTAGACGGATGTTCCTTTCAGCCCGGGTCCCCATTTGTGACTACACACGTTTTCATCACAATGCATAACCACAGTCTACCTACAGATCGCGAAGCTTGGCTCATATTTTCTACCGCTAGCCAATAATGCTCTCATGCAGCCAGCAAGAAAGTGCCGACTGCGCTATGTTGGTGTATGTTATTGTTGCTGGATTTACTGTGTGTGAGCATTGTGTAAAGGTTTTGAATTTTATTTAACATGTGCTCTACAAGATGAGATATGCAGTTCAATAAACAGATCTAATATTTGAAGCAATATTTCAGTGTTGATAAGTAACCAATATGATCGCTTTTCAGTCGGTCAACACGAGTGTACGGTACCCAATTAGATTAGGTGGGCAGTGACAATTTATCTCCTAATGCCTGAAATAAAAATACATGAATCGTTTATACAGTTAATAAAACACTTCTCACATAAAAGGGGGGGGGGGGCGTTGTATGAGAAGATGATGATGATTGAGTCTTCAGTCTTTTGACTGGTTTGATGCAGCCCTCCATGCCTCCCTGTCCTGAGCTAATCGCTTCATCTCTACATAGCTACCACACCCAACATCCGAGGCAATATGTTTAACATATTCTAACCTTGGTCTACCCCTACAGTTCCTGCCCTCGACCCTTCCTTCCATAACTAAGCTTGCTATTCCTGGGTGTCTTAGTATGTGTCCTACTAACCTATCTCTTCTCTTCATTAGCAGTCGCCAGAAACATCTCTCCTCTCCTACTCGTCTTAATACCTCTTCGTTTGTAACCCTATATACCCATCTGATCTTCATCATTCTCCTGTAACACCACATTTCAAAAGCTTCAATTCTCCTCTTTTCTGCTGCACAAATAGTCCAAGTTTCACTTCCATATAGCGCCACGCTCCAGACAAAGGCTTTCAAAAATGACTTCCTAATACCTAAATCTATATTCGATGTCAACAGATTCCTTTTTTTTTTGTAGAAATGCTTTCCTTGCCTGACCCAACCTACTTTTTATATCCTCTTTGCTTCGTCCATCACTGGTTATTCTGCTTCCTAAGTAACAGAAGTCTCCTACTTCCTTCAGCTTTTCACCTGCCAATTTGATCTCCATAGAGGTTTCTGATTTATTTCGGCTGCCTTCCAGTATTTTTGTTTTACATTTATTAATTTTCATCATGAATTCTTTCCGTAAGGCGGAGTCCATACCAGTCAAAAACTCATTCAAATCCTCAGGCTTGTCGGCCAAGATGACGATGTCATCAGCAAATCTCAGAGTTGAAATTATTTCTCCTCGAATCTTCACTCCCACTTTAAATTTTTCTCCAATTTCCTTCATTGCTTGTTCAATGTAAAGATTGAAAGGTATGGGTGATAAGTTGCAGCCTTGCCTTACACCTTTCTGAATACCAGCTTCTCTCCCATGTCCTTCAGCTCGAATGACTGACGTCTGGTTTCTGTATAGATTGTATATCACCCTCCTATCCCTGTACTTTATTCCAATAGATTTCAAAATGTCAAACAATTTAGTCCAATCAACGTTATCAAAAGCCTTTTCTAAGTCTACAAATGCCATGAACGTTCTCTCATCTTTCCTTATTCTACCTTCGAAAATCAGCCTAAGACTTAGTACAGCTACCCTTGTTCCTACATTTCTCCTGAAACCAAACTGGCCTTCACCCAACTCCGATTCTATCTGGCTTTCAATTGTCTTGTAAATTATTCTAGACAGGATCTTTGAAGCAAGAGTAACCAAGCTGATTGTACGGTAATCTTCACATCTGTCAGCTCCCACGTTCTTTGGTATAGGGATGATAACATTCTTCTTGAAATCAGGGGGTACCTCCCCTGTCTCATAAATCCTACACACCAAGTGAAATAACCTGACCAGACCTTCATCTCCTATGCAGCGTAGCAACTCAATCGGTACATCATTTATGCCTGGTGCTTTGTTCCTGCTTAAGTCTTCCAATGCTCTGTCAAATTCTGATCTCAATATTAAATCTCCTTTAATATCCTCATCAATTTCCTCCTCCCTTTCCATTACACGATTCTCAATCTCCTTTCCCTTTTACAAACACTCTATGTAAGCTTTCCATCTCTCAACCTTTTATTCCCTACCTGTTACAGGCTTTCCATTTGTGTCCTCAATAATACAGCACTCAGTCTTCTTTTCCCCAAAAGTATTCTTAATCCTTCGATAAGCTGTGTCTACTTTTCCTAATTTCAGACAATTTTCTATACCTGCACATTTCTCTTTCAACCATTCTTCTATCGCTTCCTTGCACTTCTTGTTGACCTCATTTCTCAGACGTCTGTATTCTGCTTTCCCCTTTTCATCTCTTACATTCTTGTATTTCCGCCTTTCATCTATCAAATCTAGTATATCCTGAGTGATCCACGGTTTTCTACCTATTCTTTCTTTCCTACCAATGTTTTCTTCTGCGGATTTTGTTATTTCATTCTTCAAAAGTGCCCATTCGTCTGCAATTGAAGTTTGTTTAGGGTTTTTCATTAGTCCTTCCTTTATACTCTTCTTGAATCTTTCGTTTACATCCTTCTCTTTCAGTCTGTCTATTGCACACCTTTTTGGCTTTTGACTTTTCTTCAACTTTAATCTGCATTTCATTACAACCAGATTGTGGTCAGAGTTTATGTCAGCACCAGGATATGTTTTACAATCCAAAATCTGGTTTCGAAACCTCTGCTTGACCATAATGAAGTCAATTTGGTAACGCCCTTTAACTCCTGGTCTCATCCATGTGTATATTCTTATATTGTGGTTATTGAATAAGGTGTTAGCTATGACCAACTCATGCTCGGTGCAGAATTCCATCAGCCAGCTTCCTCGATCATTTCTTTCACCTAATCTGAAATCTCCTACTATCTTCCCTTCTCTCCCTTTTCCTACCACAGCGTTCCAATCTCCCATTACTATAACATTTTCACCACCCTTGATATACCTCAGAATTTCATCCATTTCTTCGTAGACCTTTCCAACATCCTCATCATCAGCTTGACTGGTAGGCATATAGACTTGTACCACTGTGGTGCAGGTAGGTTTAGTATTGATTTTTGCTACAATAATCCGTTCACTATACTGCTCTTAATATTCCACCCGCTGTCCAAGTTCCCTACTCAATATGAGACCAACCCCTGCTTGGCCATTGTTTGATGTAGTGCTAATTACCCTGTAGTCTCCTGACCAAAAGTCCTGTTCTTCCTGCCAGCGCATTTCACTAATCCCAACCAAATCCAACCTCAACCTATCCATTTCCATTTTTAAGTTTTGTAACCTTCCACTTCCTAGCAGACTTCTAACATTCCACGCTCCGATCCGTAGAATGTCAGATTTCCTCTTGGTCACTTCTGTGATGTTAACCCCCTCTCGAGTAGTCCCCACCCGGAGATCCGAAGGAGGACTAGTTTACCTCCGGACTGAAATTTTACAAGGGAGGAGGCCATCATCACATGTAATTATGCATAGAGAGGTGCATATCCTAGGGAATAGCATTACGGCCGTAGTTTCCCATTGCTTTCAGCCATGCAGCAGAACGCAGTGCAGCCATTAGTTGGCTTATATTATCAATAGCTTAACTGTCTATAAGACTAGTAAAGAATTGATTTATTCTGTAAGGCTGCTACTCCCTTTCAGAATAAGTAAAGAGCAATTCTACTAACAAAGATACTAACCTTCAACTACCAATTAAATACCAACATTCTACTAACGAAAACAATACTAAAGTTCCACCAACAACAAATACTACAACTAAAACATTCTGTCACCAGGCACACTCACATGCACCCTCACACATCACAATGAACTATAACTAATAAACAATGCAACTGCCACCAGACACACTCACATACCACAGTCTAATAGAACAATGACATATATCTAATAAACAAACTAACTACATACTTACAATTAAAACTAACTACATACTTACTGTACTGTAATTTGAATTGACAATATTTACAAAATGCAATTTAGATAGAAGAAAATACTTACAAAACGTAATTTATAAATATATATATAAATTACATATAAACTTTTGAACCGACGGTGGTTTTGGGGTCTGGGGGATGTGAGACGCTTACAGTCTATATAGAATTAATTTTGACGGGTAGGGTTAAATAGTATGCTAATAAGGTGATAGGGTCTTATTTTTTTGTGCTGTCAATCTACCGTTGCATTTTCTGTGCCTCCCATATGACAACGCAAGGTGCGGTCGCATCGTTCGCACCGCCCTAGGGCCGCCCCTGAGAAAGTATGCTATGTTCAGATTAATAGAAAAAAAACAAGATGTTCAGTAAAGAACATATAGCCTACTTTCTCCTAAATGCATGGGTATTGTTATAACTCTTTGTCCTTTTCAAGGAGTATGATTGAATGTTGGTTGTAGGAGCTTGTTGAAATACAACGTGCTATAGGGATATTAAACATGAATATGAGGTGCCCTTTGCTAGTGCTACCTCTGTACCAAATTTCGTTCAATTCGGTTTCACCGTGTTTGAATTGATAGGGGGAATCGATCTGCACACATACTTGGCCACCATCTGCAAACTATTGGGCTGATGTTCTTGCAGTTTGGTCAGAATATGTTTCCCACATAAAGATATGGTGTTGCAAAATTAGGTAGAGACTAGATTATTAGGTTGGTCGTAATTACATTTTAGCTTTTAACATTTGGGTGGCCGCGATTACGTTTCTATCAAGATAGCGGTGATATAAAACATGACACTGAGGTGCCCTTTGCTAGTGCTACCTCTATACCAAATTTCGTTCCATTTGGTTTCAGCGTGTTTGATTTAATAGGGGGAATCGATTCTGACACAAAGATGGCCGCCATCCGCAAACTATTAGGCGAATGACCTATTAGATTGGTCAAAGGATGCTCCCTCCATAAAGGTATGTAGTTGCATAATTTGGTAGAGATCGGATGATTAGGTTAATCGTAATTTGAGTTAAGCTTTGAACATTCGTGTGGCCGCCATTACGTTTCAGTCAAGATGGCGGCGATATAAAACATGACACTGAGGTGCCCTTTGCTAGTACTACCTCTGTACCAAATTTCGTTCCATTCGGTTCCACCGTGTTCGAATTAATAGGGGGAATCAATTTTGACATAAAGATGGCCTCCATCCGCAAACTATTAGGTGAATGACCTATTAGATTGGTCAAAGGATGCTTCCTCCATAAAGGTATGTAGTTGCAAAATTTGGTAGAGATCGGATGATTAGGTTAATCGTAATTTGATTTAAGCTTTGAACATTCGTGTGGCCGCCATTACGTTTCAGTCAAGATGGTGGCGATATAAAACATGACATTGAGGTGCCCTTTGCTAGTGCTACCTCTGTACCAAATTTCGTTCCATTCGGTTCCACCGTGTTTGAATTAATAGGGGGAATCAATTTTGACATAAAGATGGCCGCCATCAGCAAACTATCAGGTGAATGACCTATTAGATTGGTCAAAGGATGCTCCCTCCATAAAGGTATGTAGTTGCAATATTTGGTAGAGATCGGATGATTAGGTTAATCGTAATTTGATTTAAGCTTTGAACATTTGTGTGGCCGCCATTACGTTTCCGTCAAGATGGCGGCGATATAAAACATGACACTGAGGTGTCCTTTGCTAGTGCTACCTTTGTACCAAATTTCGTTCAATTCGCATTCACCGTGTTCGAATTGATAGGGGGGACAGACATTCAGAGTACACACACTCACACACACACACACACAGACACACACACACACAGACTCACACACACACATACACACACACAGACAGACACACTTTTTTCGCCCTGTGTTGATCTCATAAGTCTACTTTCATTTTTTGCAAAAATCGAAAGTAGGCTAATACAGGTATGTAAACATTAGTAGGTAGACTCACAGCTGTTTGTTTTGAGGAAATCTGTAAAATGACTTGGTATCACTTTGTATTTTGGAATTAAAACACCCACACATAGCCCAAAAGTTACACTTCTAACATGTACAGCATGAGTACTAATATTATTAGCTAACATTATCAGTGAGTTTTATGAAACAGGCCCCAGGGCTTGATCACCGACCCTGTCAAGAAATTTAATTCCGGCTTGAGGACTGACACGGGTTACATTTTAGTTCAAAGACAAAACCGAGGAGATGTTGATTCGAGTTTCAATTTAACCATTTTTTTAGAAGAGTTATTGTGTATTTCTCTTTACTTTTACACCAAGACAATGCTGGGACGGTACCTAACTTAACACAACGGCTGCTTTCTTTTAAATTTTTGCCAGGCTTATTTATTTGTTTTATCCATGCGTAGATAGCCCCCAGGGGCGTCGACTAGAAAGACCTGCACTCAGCCTCTTAGGAAGTAACATGACAAAAACATTTTTTTTCTGTGGTTAGTGTAAGGAAGGGCATTCGGTTATAGAAACCATACAACACGTAGTATTTTATAACATAGTAGCAATCCGCCCTGGCTTTGATTGGGAACAGTTATTTTTGTAATTGAATGGAGATTGTTGGAAGATACAACACGTAGTATTTTATTACATACTAGCAATGTTACATACTAGGCCCAGCAAGCCAGTAGTGGATGAAACCAAATGCTTTCAAAAATGGAACGAGCCTCGGACATGATGGATTTAATAGACGACGACACAGCTGTACACACGGACTAAGATTTGGAACCCCAAACCTAAGAACGCTGACGGGGAAGGTGGAGGAGATAGTGGACATGATGGAAAGAAGAAAGTTGGATTCATTGGGATTGGCAGAAACAAGGCGGAAAGGGGAAGGAAGGAGAGAACTGAGAAAAGACCATAGACCGTACTGGAGATGCGTTTTATTAAATGTATAAATAATTATTGTATTATGAATTACACAGGGAAATTAATTGTTACTCCTCGCCCAATCTAATTGGGTGTATTCGTGTTGACCGACTGGGAAGTCAGACTGTTCAAATAGCAAGACGACACCCGAGTTTCCAAAGGACCTAAAAGGTAAGATTTGATCTATGGATTTTAGGCCATTATTATAAAGCTTTTCAAGAGGAGCGTGATGGTGCAGTGGCTTAACTGCTCGTCAATCACCCGGACGGCCGGAGTTCTAATCCCGGTGACAGTGGGGTGGAATTTTCACCTGTAAAATTACGTGGCGTCAGGAAGGGCATCGGGCCTTAAATCCCCTGCCAAAACCAAAATGAGCCTGATTGGCTCCGACGACCCCAATTAATTGGGATACGCAGTAGAAAGTATTATAAATCTTTTCAATTAAACAACGGAACTAGGTCTTTAACTGATTATAAATCAATAATAATGTTATTGGTTTTAGGTCCCTTTTAACTACTGTGGCTTTTAGAGACACCGGGGTGCTGGAATTTCGCTCTGAAGGGGATCTTTAACGTGCCAGTAAATCTACAAACACGGTTCCCTCGCATGTATGCACCCTTAAATGCCAGCTGACTGCGCCAACATTAGATCCTGCAACCTTGGGAACAGCAGGCGAGAACGTCACCGCTGAGTCACGGAGCCAGTCGGTTATAAATCAGAAGCATGTCTCGATAGGATATCTATACATGGCTTTGGTGGCGTAGCCGGTAGCATGCTGAACTGCTATGCCCAAGTTCGTGGGTTCAAACCCAGTCGAATTCGTCGGGCCCTTGTCATAGATTTATGACACGTAAAAGAACTTACAACTACAATTGTTAGTGTGTAGCCAAAATTTGTAGGCTATTGGGTTAGACACGCTCTATCAGGTTGAAACGTACGCCGTTGGGTTTCAGTGACCGTGGTGTCTGGTAGCTTAAGTTGGAACTACTTGACATTGAAATTGGGGAACCTACGGGCGTTCATGTGAAATGCCCTGCTATGGCCATTGGCTGCAAATCAAATATAAATATCTATGGATTGTGAAAATTAAAACATACAGTAGGCTAAGTAAATGAAAAAGATATTATCTCAAACGCGTGCCGACATTTTAATTTTCAGATGTAGAAAATGGCTTTTTAATAGTCAGAGAGCTGATTTAATGAATAAAGATTTTGTACAATAATATAAACTTATTCTCGAATCCTTTGGAAGCAAGGCAATTTATGTCGTCAGAATAATGATCACAAACTTAGATGGGGTACATTGTTTGTTAATTCTCTTATGGAATACCTGGTCTCCCACATGGCTGCTGTGAAGGTACGGTACACAATTGTTATTGCCGATACTTCGTAAAATTGGCATTGTATTATTTTGTCAAATTCAGGAAAGAAAGGTTTCAAACCCACAGAAAAAATACGACGTTCCTACAATTGAGCCATTTAAGACCGTTTCGTTTCACAAATCACACTGGTATTTTTACTAATTAACTATAATGTTACGCAATTTTACGGAATAACTAGCTTTTGATACGGTTAAGAATTTGATATTATATTATATCCATACTATCAACCTGCCCCGGCTTCGCCTGGTATCTTAAAGGGGTCACTCAGCGTAAGCTTAAAAGGCGCACGGACGGTAGGTCTCAGACGCAATTCAGAAAAGCCGAGGTGAACAGCGAAACTCCAAACACTTATAGTCTACTCTTCTCTGAAGTCTTAACTCGACACGACTCGACAGTTAATGCTGTCCGAAGCTGGGGTGATGGGCTCGCTCGTAAACTCGCTCTGAAGCTAGTAATTTAAATTTCCACTGAATGGTGTTTGTTGGAAGAAATTAAAACGTAAAATCACTTATAGTATTAAAGATAAAGGTATGCTGTCGGGGACTTCCTTGTGGAACCTTTCATGCTGACCAATTCTTACACTCATAGTATATGGATATTTGTAATGGTTTACCCAGCATAAGCTTAAAAGGCGCACGGACGGCAGGTTTCCTTCGACACGATTCACTGAAATCGTTACTGCTCGTCTTCCTTTGGTCATCAATGAATGTTTTCCTACAGAAACATCCTTGAGAAATTCTTCACTGAATGGTGA
The DNA here is from genome assembly GCA_946902985.2 of Meconema thalassinum. NCBI lineage: Eukaryota > Metazoa > Arthropoda > Insecta > Orthoptera > Tettigoniidae > Meconema > Meconema thalassinum. Next base: position 209,320,770 of record OX336395.1, read on the forward strand.
AAACCGCATCAAAATCCATTCAGTGGATTTAGAAATTACCCGTTACATCCAGGAATCGTGGACTTGGTTTAACATATAGAGCTGCCAGCGACTATCATTGAAACAAATACATGGGTTAATAACTAGTATGGACTATGAACTCTACACAAGACTCATTAAATACGTCATACAACTGTATCTACGGATACTTATAGAGGACTGAACTAATAAAAACAGAGCATTCTTTTTATGTTTCTATGAATTAAAAGTGTGAGTATATCAACATTGTGGCTTTTTTCTGTAGTAGTTGGTGATTTAACGTGACTTATGTTCACAATGGAAATAATCACTCAGGTGAGTTAAAATTCAAAAAACCCTTGCATAAGTGAAATCATCAGTCCCGCGAATAACATGCTCAAGGCAGTAGCCAGCTTGCTGGCCGCCACGAGCGTTAGTGTCGCTTCACCTACAAAGAGGATGCAATTTCGTAGCTTCGCGACTGTGTATTTTAGACTGTGGTAATACAACTCCGTCTTCCCAGGGTTGCCAATCTAACTTTTCCCTCGCGAAATAACTAGCGCCAAATAATTTTTAATCCCACACAGCGGGACAATATTAGCCTTTTCTTTCTTTTATTGGCGGGAGAGAAGTTATATGTAGGCCTACATTAATTTAGTTTTTATTAAAAACTAGCTGTACCCGGCATGCGTTGCAATGCCAATCAAAGAAAGTGTTGGCGTTGTAACTTTGTTTGTTGAAGTGCTTTTGGATTCCCAATATTTATTTATTTTCCGTTAACCACCTCTAAACTATTGTAAAATTGATTTACTATCTCAAAAAAATATCATGGGAGCGTGCTCAACAACTCACCAAAGTTTCATCGCAATGAAATGAATGGTATATGAACGCATATGGGACTTTTTTGAAACGATTCGAGCGCCGTCATCCATTTGTTGAATATACTCGTACGCTACCTATTGCAAAATGGATTTTCTAAGTCGAAAACCTTCCCTGGCGTGTACACAAGAACTCATGAACGTTTCATAGTAATCAGATGAATGGCATATGAACGCATACGGGATTTTGTTTAAACGATACACGCGACTTCACTCATTTGTTGAATCTACTTGTGTGCCACCCATTGAAAAATGGATTTACTAATTCATACAACTTAGCAGGACTGTACTCAATTCAACAACGTTTTATCACAATCGGATGAATGGTATATGAACGCATACGGGACTTGGTTGAAACGATTCACGCGCTGTCGCTCATTAGTTCAATCAACTCGTGCGCTACCAATTGTGAAATGGATTTACTAAATCAGAAATATTTGCGGGAGTGGAAACAACATTTCTCTAAATTTCATTGCAATCGCATGAATGGTATATGAAAGCATACGATTTTTTTTTTTTTTTGAAACGCGCGCCGTTACTCATTTGTTGAGTCAACTCGTGCGCTACCTATTTAAAAAGGATTTACTAAGTCAGAAACCTTTCCTGGAGTGTGCACAACAATTCAACCAAAGATTCATAGCAATCGGATGAATGGTATTTGAACGCTACGGGACTTCGTTTATGCGATTCGCGTGCCGTCGATCATTTGTTGAATCTACTTGTGCGATACCTATTGTAAAGTGGATGTACTAAACCAGAAACCTTCCCTGGAGTGTACACAACATCTCACCCAAGTTTCATCGCTATCGGACGGATGGTATATGAACGCATACGGTACTTTGTTGACACGCTTTGCGCGTCTTCGCTCATTTGTTGAATCAACTTGTGCGCTACCTATTGTAAAATGGACTTACTAAGCCTGAAACTTTCCCTGGAGTGTACACAACAACTCATCCAAGTTTAGTCGCTATCGGACGAATGGTATATGAACGCATACGGGACTATGTTGAAACACTTCGCACTTCGTCGCTCATTTGTTTAATCTACTTGTGCGATACCTATTGTAAAGTGGATTTACTAACCCAGAAACCTTCCCTGAAGTGTTCACAACATCTCACCCAAGTTTCATAGCGATCAGACGAATAGTATATGAACGCATACGGAACTTTGTTGATACGTTTCGCGCGTCGTCGCTCATTTGTTGCATCTACTCGTGCCCTACCTATCGTAAAGTGGATTTGCTAAGCCAGAAACCTTGCCTGAAGTAAACACAACCTCTCACCCAAGTTTCATCGCTATCGGACGAACGGAATGTGAACGCATACAGGACTTTGTTGAAACGCTTCACCCGTCGTCACTCATTTGTTGAATCTACTTGTGCGCTAAATATTATAAAATGGACTTATTAAGCCTGAAACTTTCCCTGGAGTGTACACAACAACTCACCTAAGTTTAGTCGCTATCGGACGAATGGTATATGAAGGCATACAGGACTACAGTATGTTGAAACACTTCGCGCTTCGTCGCTCATTTGTTGAATCTACTCGTGCGCTACCTATTGTTAAGTGGGTTTACTAAGACAGAAACCTTCCCTGAAGTGTATGCAACATCTCACACAAGTTTTATCGCTATCAGACGAATAGTATATGGACGCATACGGGACTTTGTTGAAACGCTTCGCGAGACGTCGCTCATTTGTTGAATCTACTCGTGCGCTACCAATTATAACATGGATTTACTAAGCCAGAAACCTTGCCTGTATTGTACACAACCTCTCTCCCAAATTTCATCGATATCGGACGAATGGTATGTGAACGCATACAGGACTTTGTTGAAACGTGTCGCTCATTCGTTGAATCTACTCGTGCGCTACCTATTGTAAAGAGGATTTACTCAGCCAGAAACGTTACCTGAAGTGTACAGAACATCTCACCCAAGTTTCATCGCAATGGGATGAATGGCATTTGAACGCATGTGGGACTTTCTTGAAACAAACGCACGCATTTTGTTGAAGCTACTACGCCTATAACTTTTCCGGGACAGTGCACAACTTCTCACCAAAATTTGATCGCAATCGGAAGAATTTTTTATGAACGCATCGCCATTACGCATTTGTTTAAACTACTCGCGCGCTATCTATTTTGAAATGGATTAACTATGCCTATAAACCTCCCGGAAGTGTTTACTACAACTCACCAAAATTTGATCGCAATCGGATGAATGGTTTATGAACGCATAAAAGACGAACACACAGACATTCCTTTTTATATATACAGGGTGTCATTTAGGTACTTGAGTACCCTTAAGGGGCGTGTAGGGCATGGGTATAGGAACAACTTGAGATAGGGAACCTGGGGTCGGAATGGCCTCCTAACACCAGAAAACAGGTTTGTTCCAGGCCCTTCGCCCCTGTTAAGTAGGGAAGCGTGCCATATTTTACTCTGAGGTCAGGCACTCTTTGGCCGTCAACGGTCTTGGCGCGACCACCGCTCAAAGCTGCGTTAGCCGAGAGCTGAATTCCAATTGATAGTTCCATCGTCTTTAACTACTACAGAAACACACGTAACTCGTTGATACTAATAATCAAAAGCCAATTCATTTACAAAATCTACGATAGTTTAAAATAATCAGCACAGAATAAGCACGCACTGTGACTACCCCCTGTCCTTCCCCCATAAAAAATAAAGAAAAAGAAAAATTGAAGGCAATTCACCCCAGGAGAAACGAACCCGGGACCACCGTGGCACCGCGCCTCGCCGCTATCCTCTCGGCTAACGCAGCGTTGAGCTGTGGTCGCGCCAAGAACGTTGGCAGCGAAAGAGTACCTGACTTCAGAGAAACACATGGCGCGCTTCCCTACTTTACAGGGACGAAGGGCCTGAAACAAACGTGTTTTCTGGGGTTAGGAGGCGATTCCGACCCCAGGTTCCCTATCTGAAACTGATCCTATACCCACCCCCTACACGCCCCTTAAGGGTACTCATGTACATAAATTACACCCTGTATATAACGCAGCGTTGAGCTGTGGTCGCGCCAAGAACGTTGGCAGCGAAAGAGTGCCTGACCTCAGAGTAACATATGGCGCGCTTCCCTACTTTACAGGGACGAAGGGCCTGAAACAAACGTGTTTTCTGGGGTTAGGAGGCGATTCCGACCCCAGGTTCCCTATCTGAAACTGATCCTATACCCACCCCCTACACGCCCCTTAAGGGTACTCATGTACATAAATTACACCCTGTATATAACGCAGCGTTGAGCTGTGGTCGCGCCAAGAGCGTTGGCAGCGAAAGAGTACCTGACCTCAGAGTAACACATGGCGCGCTTCCCTACTTTACAGGGACGAAGGGCCTGAAACACACGCCCTTTAATAATGACTTAGAAAATTCTATGGGTACATTAACACTAATTTTGGGATCATTAATAACATCTTGAGCATGAGATAACTGTCAGCCGAGTTGCTTCATATTACGTAAATGTATGTTCAGCAATTCCCCGAATTACGGTTATCTCCCAGTTACGAATGAGTGAAATTTGTCGCCTGAATAGTGTTAGCAATTAAAACTTTTTCCGACTGCATGTAGCATTTGTAAGGTAAGAAGGACCTTGGTAGGTGCCAAAAATCTTCGAAAATGATACTTTAGGCATTCAGGGCTAATTGCAATATATAGCACAGGATCTTGTTGGAAAAACTGAATAAACATAAAGATGAGTACCGGTATTGAATTAATCATAAATCAATATCATACATCGGGAGAGGACATGCCCACTTTTGCTGAGACCTCTATAAATAATTTCTCTTGTTGAGGGATACGCAGTCTTCATGTTGGTAGCACAGATATATTTGAGTTTATTTTGTTCCTGTCAGGGGAACAGGAGTGTTCTAGATTTACCATTGAAGTGAGACATTTCAATCAAAAATTAACTTAATTTTTTAAAGAACTGATTTGTTTTTGTCTTTTGAGCATATTGTATTACTCGAAAAATTCTGGATCAAAATACATGGAACTTTTCTTGTGTAATAATACCACATAGAGATATGGAAATACATGTAGAGTTGTTGTTAATTCATTTGAGGGGCTTGAGACACCTTGGTCATCAGCCCCGTGTAGTTAGGAGTGTGTTGAAGCTGTCTGGCAACCTGTATTGCTGTGATGATTGTAGTTGTGGGTGTAAATGTATCTGGGACAGGGATGGAGTAGACGCTCCGGGACTTGAGCAAGGCACTATCCTGGCAATTTCCTTTAGGGAGTGTTGCAAAACCCGGGGAAAAAACACCGTCAGGATAACCGCTGTCAGCACCGGGATTCGAACATACGATATTCGTACTTACCACAGCTGCCCTCGCGACCTTGGTGCACGTTTGACGTGCTTGTAGAATTTGGCTTGAGTACCTGACCCCTCCAACCGTTGGTCAATCCTGGGTAGGCTACTGCTGGAATTAGTACCTCCTATATATATTACGGAGAGATATTTGTGTTCGTTTTAAATACGTCAATAAAATTTCAACTATAGAAGAATTCAATGCACTTTGAGGCATGACAAAACCGAGTTTATGATAACTTAACTTGTTTTACGCAGAAGCAGAGAAAAATACATAAGTGCCTAGTGCGGATTATCAGTGACACTCAATATACAATATTTAATTGTAGAAGATGCAGACGTATAGCTGTATAACAAGCAACAGCCTTATGACGACATTATAGGCTTACAAGTTACCCACTTGTTAAGAGCCAATTAACGTATCTTGGTTGAGCTGGGTGGTTTGTAACACGAGGAATTTTATTTTGTGGCGTCTGAATGCCTGTAGGCAGCTTGTGCCGATTTATAATTTAATAACTATAGGCCTAAACCAACCTCATTTCACTTTAACGTAGACTAAGTTAATGTGTTGATAAGTATGTAATGTAAGTACTTTATGTTCTGACAATGTAACATTTAATCTGTTTACCCCAAATCAAGTTCGGGTGTTAACAGGAATAGAGAGACTGTATGTAGGATTCATAACTTCCCTGTTCTGCAAGCAGCCACCATTATTTATTTATTTTACGTATTGAATCGCAATGATAAATAGTAATAATTTATTCGTCCATAGCGGTCTACTTGCAAACATATGAATTGGAGTAGCCTTAATGTCGAGCGTCTTGGTTGTAGGCCTACATGTTTTATCAAATAGTCTCATTTGATTTTTTAAATTACTGATTTAGGGGTAACTTACTGGTGTAAATGAGGTAATTAATTAATTCTTGAGTGCTCTCTCTTTCCTTTCCGGTTTCCAGATCATAATGGAGGAACAACCATCGATCAAAAGTGAGCCAGAATGGTTGATTAATACTCCTGAGTTCCCTGACATTGTAAGTTGCATTTGATATCGTATATGGTGTAACATTGCAATCTTATTGATGCGCATGACAAGCAAGGGTCTTAATTACTTAATATAATCAACAGTAAATGGTCCGCTAACCAGGATCTGTTAACTTTTACTTTTTATGATACACATAACTTAGTAACATCGGGTCATACTTGTAATACTTCACAGGGGTCAAGTGAGCTGTTGCCCTCTGATAACTTGCAGGCCGAGGATGGTGATATATTTGATGTTGAAGAAATAGTAGTTAAGGAGGAACATGAACTACAGGTAAATATAGGTTCTGCAATACTTCTCTTATAGGGTAATACAGTATTATGAATGATTTTAAGATTGAATATTATTTGGAATATTGGATTACCGTACTTAGACTTATTTTCTATAAGAACATCTCACAATAGCTGATGTTTTTGCATTGATCATACAAGTCTAAAAAATGTGCCATATATAAACTCAATCATATAAGGCATAGAGATTGATTGCCCTTAAGTGAATGTGCTGCTGGTTGTGCAACCTATTTCTTATAGGCTAGTGGGGAAAGGGGAAGACTGCCTCAGCAAAGCAAGTTCGTTGCCGGCATGAAACATTGTAATGATTCTAGCTTGGCCGTCACCAAACATATTTCTAATGAATGATCATCTCCACATATTTCTTCTTGTTTTTATTGAAACATGACCACCTACAGAAAAAAAAAAAGATTATCTTTCATCCCAGGAAGTTGTTGATCATCACTCGATACCTCAAGTTCACTTATGGAACTTAATATAACATCGTGAGCAGAAACCTAATATGGTGGCGATTTGAAATGTAACTATTTAAATGGATTCTTCTAGCAATTCCCTTTGACAGTCAAATTATCACTCCCATTTCTCTTGTTGATTTTCAGAATGTAGCTCATGTGCAGGCGGTTGATATTTTCAACAGCTACAGGGTTTATTCTTACAGGGGGAATTATATGTATTGTACCCTTATTGCTCCGATTTCCCACAGGGCCGAAAGCCAAAAGCGATCTTCGTGAGACCCAATCACAAACAAACACATACCATCACAGACGTGAACTTGAGCTAGTCCCAGGTCGGGTATGTTACTCTAAGAACATCGGGTAAGGATTGGGTGCAGTTAAGAACTAGCCCAAAATACTCGTTAATTACTGAAAAGAAATTTATAATCTGCTGCGAGTAACCAACCATTTAAAATAACAACGTGTCATTGAATGATTCAACGTTGTTTAAGAAGAAATGCTGAGCAATGTATGAAGAGAACACTCCTGAAAGAAATCATACCCTACACGATTGTGCTACCGTCCCCTGAAGGAATCATTCTATACAAGAATTGCGGATCTTAAAAGCCAAGGAATGGCACAAAATAAATTCCTATGCAAATACAAATGTTATTTACTCATAAGATTTAATCCCATTGCTCTTATTTTCTGTTGAAGAAAGATTTCTTCCAATTGAATCCGACTTAGAAAGCAAAATAATTACATTCTAAGTTATGTTGGTACCATTTCCAACATGCAAGTGTAAACGTGTAAACCAAACTAGCTAAATCCTGATGTAAAATGCTATATTTACCACGCACCAGAATATTTACGCTATGCTGCATAATTAACAAAAATATTTTCACAAATGTGCACAATAAGAACAATCTCACTGTGTCATAATTTTTTGCACAGCCAATCAGCTGTTTCAGCTTGAAGTCGCCTCACTATCGGTTAAGTCTCGCAATTTGGATCGAAATGTTATGGAATGTTCGTTAGATTATTAGTATATTCGTGGTGGTTAACATCTCATGTAAATTACATGTGCATTCATTTCTGACCAGCTCGTACATTCTTAATCAACATAACACTCGGCTGTACAAAATGCTGTTATATTTGTCAATGTTTGTCTATTCGTGGCTTGTTCTTTTGGTTTCCACCATATCTCATACAGCAATTTCCAATCAGATTGTCGGCTCCGTTGCCTTTCTCAATGTTTAGATTTCATAACAAATCAAGTAGTTCCGTGAAAAACTAAAGCCTATTTTCATATAACCTACTTATGTTAATTTCTTCTATCAACATACAGCATTTCAGTTTGATTGTAATAGATTCGTAGATATTGAGTACAGTCTAATATTTCAGATAGTCGCCATGTTAGATTGTTATATGTAGGTCTTAGAGTTATGATTTTTATTAATTCCATTTGATCAAATACATGTATACAATACATTTTTGATATTGGGCACGTCAGAATTTACACCTATTACATGAATATTATTGTTTAGGTATAGTATTCAAACTTCAATCGCATGGTTAGTACACAAGAAGTAAAAACAAGATTTCTAATTTCGCCCAGCTGCCAGCTTCTGGTTATGAAAACAATGGAAATAAATTATATGCCAGTGGATTAACAATTGCATAGCCTAAGCATTTACCGTACCGAGTTTCACTGCACTCGGATGGTTAAATCGCGAGAAACGTCCATTTAAATATTCATATTCGCGACGCCGCCATGTTGGATTAGTGCTCACCAGGTTATTGAAAGTCCTATCGGTGAACTAATATTCATAGTCTCTACGAACATTAAGAATTTCAGTTTGATTGCTCTAAATAATTCGTAGATTTTGAGAACAGCCTAATATTTCAGATGGTCGCCATGATGGATTGTTATATGTAGGCCATAGAGTTATGTACCATTAAAGGAAAATTATTGCGTAGGTTCATTATTCAAACTTTCACTTCCATCGCATGATTATGACACAAGAAATAAAAACTTAAATTTAAAATTTCACACAGCCACCATATTTTACCGGCATTCTATATCTCCGAAACTATTTCTGATATCACCCTGAAATTTTGTACGGTAATATAGGGCACTACTTCCAGTTTATATTTGTAAGTTTCAAAAACCTGTAGAGTACAAAACGAACATGGCGGCCAAACGAAATTGAAATATTTCGCACTGCCGCCATCTTGAGGTTATGCAAACAATTGAACTAAATTAAATGTCAGTGCATGACAATGTGTATGAACTTTTGCTTTACTAAGTTTCATTGCATTTGGATGGCTAAATCGAAGAAAAGTCTATTTAAAAGTCTCAACTTCGCCTGGCCGCCATTTTGGTTGCGTAGTTACCAGGTTTTTTATAGTCTCATAGGTGAACTTTTAGTAGTGCCCTTAATCATTCTACGAAATTTCAGGGTGATATCGGTAATAGTAATAGTTTCGGAGATATTGAATGCTGGTGAAATATTTCGCATAGCCGCCATGTTGAATTGGTGAGAGGCAATAAAATTTGAAGACCCTGGTCGGGGTCGGCCAGAATGGTGCTATGACCTTACCGAGTTTCATTAAAATCGCCCCAGCCGTTTAAAAGTTATTAGGGAGTGGGGACACACACACATATATAAACACACACGGACAAAAGGTGATCTTGTTGTTTGAGTCCTCAGTATTTTGACTGGTTTGATGCAGCTCTCCATGCCTTCCTGTCCTGAGCTAATTCTTTCATCCCTACTTAGCAACCACACCCTACATCTGAGGCAATCTGTTAAACAAATTCTAACCTTGGTTTACCCTTACAGTTCTTGTCCTCAATCCTTCCTTCCATAACTAAGCTTGCTATTCCTGGGTGTCTTTGTATGTGTCCTACCAACCTATCTCTTCTCTTCATGAGCAGTCACCAGAAACATCTCTCCTCTCCCACTAGTCTCAATACCTCTTCGTTTGTAACTCTATCTACCCATCTGATCTTCATCATTCTCCTGTAACACCAAATTTCAAACGCTTCAATTCTCCTCTTTTCTGCTGCACCAATAGTCCAAGTTTCACTTCCATATAGCGCCACGCTCCAGACAAAGGCTTTCAAAAATGACTTCCTAATACCTAAATTTATATTCGATGTCAACAGATTCCTTTTTTGTAGAAATGCTTTCCTTGCCTGAGCCAACCTACTTTCTATATCCTCTTTGCTTCGTCCATCACTGGTTATTCTGCTTCCTAAGTAACAGAAGTCTCCTACTTCCTTCAGCTTTTCACCTGCCAATTTGATCTCCATAGAGGTTTCAGATTTATTTCGGCTGCATTCCAATATTTTTGTTTTACATTTATTAATTCTCATCATGAATTGTTTCCTCAAGACGGAGTCCATACCATTCAAAAACTCATTCAAATCCTCAGGCGTGTCGGCCGAGATGACTAGGTCATCGGCAAATCTCAGAGTTGAAATTATTTCTCCTTGAATCTTCACTCCCACTTTACATTTTTCTGCAATTTCCTTCTTTGCTTGTTCTATGTAAAGATTGAAAAGTATGGGTGATAAGTTGCAGCCTTGCCTTACACCTTTCTGAATACCAGCTTCTCTCTCATGTCCTTCAGCTCGAATGACTGCTGTCTGGTTTCTGTATAGATTGTATATCAACCTCCTATCCCTGTACTTTATTCCAATCGTTTTCAAAATGTCAAACAATTTAGTCCAATCAACGTTATCAAAAGCCTTTTCTAAGTCTACAAATGCCTTGAACGTTCTCTTATCTTTCCTTATTCTACCTTTCAAAATCAGCCTAAGACTCAGTACAGCTACCCTTGTTCCTACATTTCTCCTGACACCAAACTGATCTTCACCCAACTCCGTTTCTATCTGGCTTTCTATCCTCTTGTAAATTATTCTAGACAGGATCTTTGAAGCATGAGTAATCAAGCTGATTGTACGGTAATCTTCACATCTGTCAGCTCCTACTTTCTTCGGTATAGGGATGATAACATTCTTCTTGAAAACAGAAGGTACCTCACCTGTCTCATAAATCCTACACACCAAGTGATATAACCTGACCAGACCTTCATCTCCTATGCAGCGTAGCAACTCAATCGGTATATCATCTATGCCTGGTGCTTTGTTCCTGCCTAAGTCTTCCAATGCTCTGTCAAATTCTGATCTCAATATTAAATCTCCTTTCGCATCCTCATCAATTTCCTCCTCCCTTTCCATTACATGATTCTCAATCTCCTTTCCCTAATACAAAAACTCTATTTAAGCTTTCCATCTCTCAACCTTTTCTTCCCTGTCTGTTACGGGCTTTCCGTTTATGTCCTTAATATTACAGCACTTAGTCTTCTTTTCCCAAAATGTATTCTTAATCCTTCGATAAGCTGTGTCTACTTTTGATAATTTCTGACAGTTTTCTATACCTGCACATTTCTCTTTCAACCATTCTTCTTTCGCTTCCATGCACTTCTTGTTAACCTCATTTCTCAGACGTCTGTATTCTGCTTTCCCCTTTTCATCTCTTACATTCTTGTGTTTCTGCCTTTTGTCCATCAATTGTAGTATATACTGTGTGATCCACGGTTTTCTACCTATTCTTTCTTTCCTACCAATGTTTTTTTCTGCGGATTTTGTTATTTCATTCTTTAAAAGTGCCCATTCGTCTGCAATTGAAGTTTGTTTAGGGTTTTTCATTAGTCCATCCTTTATACTCTTCTTGAATTTTTAATTTACATCCTTCTCTTTCAGTCTGTCTATTGCCCATCTTTTTGGATTTTGACTTTTCTTCAGTTTCTTCAACTTTAATCTGCATTTCATAACAAGCAAATTTTGGTCAGAGTTTATGTCAGCACCGGGATATGTTTTACAATCCAAAATCTGGTTTCGAAACCTCTGCTTGACCGTAATGAATTCGATTTGGTAACACCCTGTATCTCCTGGTCTCATCCATGTGTATATTCTTCTGTTGTGGTTATTGAATAAGGTGTTAGGTATGACCAACTCATGCTCGGTACATAATTCTATCTGTCTGCTTCCTCGACCATTCCTTTCACCTAACCCAAAATCTCCTACTATCTTCCCTTCTCTTCCTTTTCCTACCACAGCATTCCAATCTCCCATTACTATAACATTTTCATCACCCTTGATATACCTCAGAATTTCATCTATTTCTTCGTAGACCTTTTCAACATCTTCATCATCAGCTTGACTGGTAGGCATATAGACTTGTACCACTGTGGTGCGCGTAGGTTTTGTATTGATTTTTGCTACAATAATCCGTTAACTATATTGCTCATAATATTCCTCCCGCTGTCCAAGTTTCCTACTCAGTATGAGACCAACCCCTGCTTGGCCATTGTTTGATTTAGTGCTAATGACCCTATTGTCTCCTGACCAAAATTCCTGTTCTTCCTGTCAGTGCATTTAACTAATCCCAACCAAATCCAACCTCAACCTATCCATTTCCCTTTCTAAGTTTTCTAACCTTCCACTTCCCAGCAGACTTCTAACATTCCACGCTCCTATCCGTAGAATGTCAGATTTCCCCTTTGTCACTTCTGTGATGTTAACCCCCTCTCGAGTAGTCCCCACCCGGAGATCCGAACGGGGGACTAGTTTACCTCCGGATTGGAATTTTACAAGGGAGGAGGCCATCATCACATGTAATTATGCATAGAGAGGTGCATATCCTCGGGAAGAGCATTACGGCTGTAGTTTCCCGTTGCTTTCAGCCGTGTATCAGAACGCAGTGTAGCCATTAGTTGGCTTATATTATCAATATCTTAACCGTCTATAAGACAAGTAAAGAATTGATTTATTCTATAAGGCTGCTACTCCCTTTCAGAATATGTAATAGAGCAATTCTACTAACAAAAATACTAACCTTCTATTAACAATTAAATACAAAAATTCTACTAACGAAAAAATACTAAAAATGCACCAACAAGAAAATACTACCACTAAAACAGTCTGTCACCAGGCACACTCACATGCTCCCTCACACATTACAGTCTAATGAAACAATGAACTATATCTAATAAACAATGCAACTGCCACCACACACACTCACACATCAAAGTCTAATGAAACTCTGTACTATATCTAATAAACAATGCAACTGCCACCACACACACTCACACACTACAGTCTAAAGGAACAATGAAATATATCTAATAACAAACTAACTACATACTTACAACAAAAACCAACCTCAACGCCTACAATTCCATAAAATGGTAATCCCGACAGCCATACGTACACACTACTCTAGGTTATCGGCCCCTAATGATCTGGGTGATAGCGAAAATGTTAATGAAATGGAAACCAGAACGACAATTAAGTGAGACGGAAAATACTTACAAAAAGGAACTTAGATTGAAACAACTCTACTGTAGAGACCAGAATAATACAGTGTTAAATGAGAAATCGTGAAAATGAAATATGTGTAGGCTACCTGAGTTAATTTAATTGGAGAATACTTGGTGTTTAGAAGATAAAACGTATAAGCACGAAAGCGCAGTGGTCGAGCTACCTGCCTCTCACCAATGCCGGGTTCGATTTTCGGTTGATTCAGATTTTCACGATTCGATATTCTGATGTAAGGAATATAGCCTAGTCTGTTCCAATCTTCTGGAGAAACATTCATTAGTGAAAATGAAAATCAACAGCCTGCTTCCAGTCGACCGACCGGGTCAGGGAATGGAATGAATGAAGCCCCCATATACTCTCATGTAAGGAGAGAAAGAGTGAGAAATGAAGACATTTGAAAGGATGTGAATGTACAAAAGCTGAATTATAAGCTGGAGCATAACAGATTAAAATGGTATGGGCATGTGAAAAGGTTGAATGATGAAAGAATAATGAAACAAGTGATGGAGAGATGAATGTCTGGAAAGAGAGGACGAGGAAGACCTAGAATACGGTGGATGGATTTGGTGAAGGACAATGTGAGAGAAGTGCGGAGTTCAGTGGTTGGGGAAGGTTGGTTGACAGACGGAGTAAAGTGGAGGGGTGTCATATTTGCTCCGAACCGGCTTAGGCTGGAAAACGGAAATTCATGATGATGATGATGATGATAAGACCTGTTGTTATATGCTGATTTTAATGCTGAAAAATTGAGGAGGGTCTTATATGCACATACCTCAAAAATTAATACGGTAGCATGTCAAAATATCTATTAAATAACTACCGTATACATATCAATATCCTCAAAAATATATTTCAAAACAGAACAATTTTTATTCAGGTTTAAAAATACAATTACGGTTATAACAAGAGGAGATAGGGAAGGGAATCATGAAATTGTGGACAGCTTCAAATATCGAAGAAGCAAAATAATGCAGAATGCAATGATGGTTGCAGAACTTAGCCAAAGGGTACAACAGAGTAATGCATTTTATCCGAGTGTGAGAGACCTAGTTTGGAAGAAGAATGTTCCAATTAATGTAAAGAAGTGATGATACTCCTATACTGACCTATGCAGCAGAGACCTGGACAGTGACGAGAAGAGAGGAGAGGAGAGTAATCTTCAGGCCAGTGAAATTAAGTTCTTACATAGTATGATAGGAAAAGCAAGAAGGAATAAAGTGAGAAATGTCAAAGTCAGGACGGTTATTGGAGTAGAAAAGGTGAATGACAAAATTGTGAGGAGCAGGTGAAAATTGTTTGGACATGTCAAACGAATGGAAGATGGAAGAATACTGAAACACATGATGGAGGATACATGGAAATGAAGGAGAGCAAAAGGAAGACCTCGAGCAAGACGGATTGACTTGATTAAGTCTAGAATAAGTAGACGGAATATGGACTTGAACAGACTTCTGGAAGAAGAAGAGTGGAGGGACAGAAGAAAGTGGAGGAGTACCATAAACTGGATAAAGGGGAAGTATGATGATGATGAATTGTGGTCATGGACCATTATACAATAGTAGCCTGATATAAATCAACCGCAATTGCGGGGCAAGTATCCGTGCATGGTAGGTTACTCTAATTTCACATTCCATGCGTCTGAAATAAATGGAAAATACCGATATTTAATGCAGGAATGTACGTGGAATACCATATTGAAAATAGCAATAACCTGATATTTTCCCATCATATAACGTGTAGTAAAAGGAACTCTGTAGTAAACACGCATCGTTAGTTACCTGTACTTCGTTAATAATGGGTCCAATATGCGAGGCAAATATTATTCCTCTCTTTCCTGACTGAAAAAAATGGAGGAGGGTTTGATATGTGAGTAAAGATGGGCATTTGTTGTACATGTTTCAAACACATTGATTTTTTTCTTCAGCAACACTGATCATTACAGCAAAGCATTTTAAGAAACAAAACATTTAAAAACATTTCGAAGCACACTTAACACACTTAAGATTAGTCTTCAAGCTTACCATTATATATTAAAGACTGATTTGGAAAATAAATGAAACTTTATGGACATGTGGAAAGACTTCCACCGATTAAGCTTACCCACTAGATCATGATCTACACAGAAAAACTGAAGAATATACCGCAGATTCAGACGCTTCTAACGTTTATATTTACGACATGGCACGCAGCTGTTGATGAATACAGCACTCTCAAGGACAGCCGGCACTTCTGTTAGTTGTAGATTGCGCGGAAAAGCATCACTCAGCGACAGATGTAGCAAGTGTGTAAATTAGGAGGAAGATACGGAGCCGTTTGAGTAACAAGTGTGTGTGGGACCAACAGCTCTCCCTCCGTGCACTTTGGCCTGCCTCGTCCAACTCCCTCTGAAGTCTAGAAGGACTGGCTGCGTGGCTCAGCGGTGACGTTCTCACTTGCTGGGCCCAAAGTTGCAGGTTCGTACCCTGGAGCAGTCAGCTGGCATTTGAGGGTGTGCAAATGCGAGGGAGCCGTGTCAGTTGATTTACTGGCACGTTAAAGCTCCCATTCGGGACAAAATTCCGGCATCTCTAAAGGCCAGAATATTTAAAAGGGACGTAAAACCAATAACATTATTATTATAAAACCGTCCCGTTCCCGTCACGTCGTCTATAGAGTTGTTGTTGATTCTTTTAGGGGTTTTGCGACATCGTGGTCATGTAGCCCTGTGTACTTGAGTGTTTGTAGAATTTGTCTGATGACCTGTGTCTCTGTGATGTCTATACTACTGTGTGTATTTCTAATTGAGGTAGGGTTTGGGTAGGAAGGAAGGAAAGTTTCAGATTAACATGACCATTAATCTCGCGATCATGAGCCACTGGATTTCCTTTTTACGTGGAATCCGAACCATAGGACATGGCATTTTTCACTTCGAAAATCTCACATGCATTGACCGCCTTGGTGAGGGGGTAACAGCTTGACCGTTGCGCCATCACGCCCCCAGAGGGGAGGGGGAGGGTGTGGGATGCGGTCTTGGCGGCCTTAAGTTAGGAATTTTCCTGGAGTAGAAGTGGGGAAACCACGGGAAAAATAACTTCCAGCTTGGCTGAGGTAGGAATCGAAAACACCGCTTCTCAGTTTTGCCTCACGAGGCTTAGTTTCTCCACAGAGTCGGGATTTGAACCAGGGCCTCCGCAGTGGTCTGAACAAGTGTTTAGGGCTCGACAAAGAATACAATAGTCCACGTCACCTTAAAAAAACAGGGAATCTTCGGAACGACCAAAGCCCCTAGGCATAACATTTCAGGAACATCAACAAATTGTTTATAATCTCACTGTAGTGCATATTTCTCCGAAATTGGCACCTCCCTTACACATAAGCCGACCATGAAAGTCCAGGATTACAGAACAAGCGACATAGGCTAGTTCACAGAAACGTAACACAGCTGAGAAAATTCAAATCTTGTTTATATAGACGAAAGTTTAATTATATTTTCTTTTTGGGAACATCGTTTGACCGACTGAATAGCATCGAACTTTCGTTTACTAAGGCAACATTGAAAATGGCTTCAAACACCATAATGTTGTTTATATAGATTGTTATTCGAAATATGAATAGAATGAAGTTTCCAGGTGTCATGATTACCAAAGAATAAATCTTTTATTAAGTAGTTGTATTGTTTGCTAATCCACTTGCCAAGTTCTGTAGTCTATTTCTATCGCAATTGATCACTATTATTACTGCGTGAATTTACCATGATCGCGCAAGGTTGGCAGAATAATCCTAGTTGACAAATCTGCTTCAAAGAATTAAGAAGTTGCTTTTTAGTGGTTAAAGTTGGATGATTCCGAATAAATGTGAGCAGAAGTGCAATGAAACCTATCCCTTTTTTTTGGATAGGACTAGCCTTATCAATCTGCCGACAAACTGCGCTTCATCTCTAACACCGGAAGATGAGTGGGGTAAACTGAACTAATATCTACAGCTAACTACAACACAATATTTTATCTTGTCAGAGATTTAGTGGTGGGGCCACTGACGCCATCCAAGTGGTCGAAAGTTTCTAGTCCATTACAATATAGGAAAATTCTGGAAGAACTTTTTTTTAGTGTAGACATACACTAAAAAGGAATAGTGACTTCGGTGGCCTAGTCGGTAGCATGCTGAACTGCTATGCCCAAGATCGCGAGTTCACACCCGGCCGAAGTCGTCGGATCTTTTAAGAGCGTTGAAATTCTTCAGTAGGTTATGCGTTATTTCGGAGGGGAAGTAAAGCCGGCGGGCCCATGTCATCGATTTATGGCATGAATAAGAACCTATCACTATAATTTGTGGAGTGTAGCTAAAGTGTAGGTTATATTTCGTTAGAAACGCTCTATGAAGTTCCAACGTTCGTCGCTAGGTATCAGTAGCATCTAGTAGCCAACGTTGGAACTACTTGAAATTGAACTTGCTCATTCATCTTCATTCATTTCATCTCATCCACACGTGAGGGTACTTGTAGCTCACCCCATGGGTGTCCGCATAGAAGCAGCTACAAACTCTGGCGAGGCGAACATGTCCTCGGACACTCCCGACACTAAAACCCATACGCTAAACAAATAAATGAATCCACAAATGTTATAGAAATATTATGTTAGTTATTGCTGTTTTAAAGGGCGGAATAGCGAGTGAAGTCATCTGTCCCTGAAATCTTATGTTATTATTTTTGTTGATTCATTTAGGGTCTTTGCGACATTACGGGATGTAGCACCGTTTACCTGAATGTGTGTGGAATCCGTCTGACAACCTGTGTCACTGTGATGGCTGCACTAGTGTGTGCATTTGTAATTGAAGTTAGGATTTAAAAGGAGGCGCCCGTTGTCTTAAGCGAGGAACTATCCCGGCACTTGCCAGGACTAGAAGTGGGTAAGTGCGGCTTCGGTGGCGTAGTTGGTAGAATGCTGAGTTTCTATGCCCAAGATAGCTGGTTCAAACCCGGCCGAAGTCATCGGATTTTTTAAGAGTTGATCTCATAAGCCTATTTTTTTTTCATAATATGAAAATAGGCTAAAATACGAAAAATAAAATAAAGCATGCTTATATTTGCAACTTCGAAATGAATCCACAGTAGCCCACTGCTTTCTGTATTCTCCTGTGCTAAGTCACATTTACAATAAGAAATGTCATAATATCATGCCTGCCGTAGCGAATTGTACAGCTACTATTATACAAAGTTTGGCCTGTTAACATTTCTAAAGGAATAAGGAAACACAACTGCATTTTAACAGGATTACAATAAAGTGAATTAGTTAAAATTATCAGCATCTTCGTACCCTTAAGTTATCCCTTGACCTTGATTTAAATTATCCCTCCCGGATAAAATGGGATTGTCATTGTGAAAATGAAGGTACGTTCTCCATCGGCGTGTAAGGTTTTAGTTGGCTAAGACGTCATTCAGAACCTGTGATATCGCGTACATTTCTCAATGATCCACGGCTTCTACACTTCATGTAATATGATAAATAATTGCTCTGCTTTAAATCTGACACTGATTCTTTCACTATTGCACTTGTTAATATTTTTACCCAGCACAGACTTCTGGCCATTTCCTCGTTAACTATTAGATGGTTTTATTACTGCAACCTGGCTTCCAAGGCCTACTATAATGTAGTTACACTGTGCACATTGTATTGCAGTATATAATATTATTTCTGCTCTTAGCTCTGATATAACACTTTGCAGTCTGTGGTACGTTTTCACATAGTACGACGACTGACCTTGTGGTGCACAGTTCACAAGTATTTAATTCGTTCGCAAATAGTTTTGTGAAAAATGTTCGAAGCGTCACTAGGGTATCGCGCATTAACGAATTATACAATATTTAGAAGGATTTTACTCAATTTCTATAAATTTCAATACCGTATGTTTGTATTCACTAATTATCAGGGGCGGCTCCTTACCATAGTATCAAGTTTGCGCTACAACCAAAATTCTGGGCATTATTGATTCAAATAATATAAATATTCTTGAATGGAGGCGTGATGTATTGAATCTCATTACTCATAGTGGGTTGAGACGAGCGCAGTTCTTTACGCTGCACACGCAACCAGGGGCCAACTGTGTAGTGCACTCCTCTCTGCAACCCAGGCAGCTTGTATAGGCCAGTATATGCGAAGACGAACCTTGGGAGTGTAGCGGATGCATGGGGGGATTGGTTTGGTTGGAGCTACGTGTGGTTGGTTAACATTCAATAGCGTTCAAAAGTAGATACGGTATATTCTGCTCACGGGCAGTAGATGGCGCAGCAACATTAGCACGCTCTACTGGTTAACAAGCACAACACTTCGTCTTCTTTTAAGATATGTGCAGTATTTGCATGATTGAAAAACAATGTATAAACAATTTAAATCTTATACTGATATTTCTCTTTCATATAGATAAAAGTTATTTGAAACATACAGTGTGATCAGTTTAACTAAAGCGAGTAGGTACTCTCTGAAAAAGTTCATCTTTTGTTTTGTGACTGACCGGTTTGCTACGTTTCAATTTTGTATCGATTTGGCTTGTTATTTGTTTCGTTGTGAAAAATTTGTGATCGTGGAATTTTCTACCTGGTGAAAGACACTGGAATTATGTGTCCGCAATTTTTCTTTCTCGTCAGTTCCATAATACAGGATCGATACGTTTGTTATTTTTAAATGTTGGCATCTACATTGTGGTGGGTCGAATGTTAGTTGTTCAACACTAACCGTATTTCACAGTTGTCATCAATCGGTTTTACGATATCCGCACCATTTAATGCGTATTTAGTTTGACATTTAGCATTATTGGTACGGTAGTGAGAACGAAATGAATGTGACTTTCTGTTGAAGTGTTCGGTACGTAGCCTATTCGTTTCGTTCTACTGTCCATGTTTGGAAGTGTGCATATACCTTACCGTGTTTCGTATAATTTAGCAGGTTTGCATTACAATATTTGTGAATCTGATTCAACGTTTAGGTGGATGGTGATGTTTCTTCAAGCAGTTTACTCTAAGGGTATATAATTACTGTAGGTAGGCTACAGCACTGCATTACGCCTACCGGTAATAATTCAGATGATGAATTCAGTCCAGTCACTCTTAGGGCGACCGTTTTCCTTGCTTCCCTTGGAGGAGAAACACGAGGTTAAGCGACTAGGTAGGCCAAAGGCTCACCTTAAGATCACTCAGACTGTTAAGACAAAACGAGAAGTTTTAACAGAAATTTTCATCCCGACGTGTATGATAAATATTACTGGATATGTGGCTGTGACGTGACCAATACCTTGTTTTTCTTCCCATGTATTTTGTTTGGGGGTGAAGTTTCATGGACAAAGAATGGTGTGAGTGATCTGCAGCATCTTCATGACCGAGCTAAAGAGCATGCTTAATCGAAATTGCATATGAAGAATACCATGCAATTGGTCATGTTTGCCAATGTTAATATAGCACAGCAGATGGACACAGGATACCGAAGAGCAATAGAAACTCATACGGTAATCAAAAGGTAGCACAAAATAGGTATGTTTTGAACATTATAATTAACTGTATTAGATTTTGTGGTTCATTTGAGTTGGCATTGCGCGGACATGACGAGTCCGATACATCAAGCAATCCGGGTTTTATTCGTGGACTAATCAATTTTAGTGCAGAATTAGATAGTGCTATGAAAACTCATTTGGAAAAAGTGACTGTATTCAATGGCACCTCAAAAACAATACAGAATTAAATTCTGCTGTGCATGCTTGAAGTTTGCCATGAAGAAATTGCAAAAGAAATTAAAGAGTCAGAATTTGTGTCTGCCATAGCAGATGAAACAAGTGACGTAGCAGCAATGTCTCAGTTGGTCATTGTATATAGATACTTAGTCAACTTGAAGCCAGTGGAGAGATACTGGGGATTTATTAATCCTGAAGGGTAAAATGCAGAATCATTGCCTGCATGCATATCTGATAAACTCGAACGTTACTTTATTGGTTGTGAACATAAGCTTATCGCACAAACGTATGATGGTGCATCTGTTATGAGTGGTTCTTAACATGGTGTTCAGGCGATAATTAAGCAGAAGTATACATCAGCTGAATACGTTCATTGTCATGCTCACCAGTTAAATTTAGTCATGTTGAATGCAGCCTCAATCAATACAAGTGTGAGGATTTTCTTTGTAAACCTTCAAGGACTCTGTTCCTTCTTCTCAAACACTCCTCAAAAACTGCAGTTTTAGATGAAATAGTTGGAAAACATTTGCCTAGATCAATCCCCACTAGATGGAACTTCCAAACACGATCAGTGAATACTGTCTTCGAGTACAGAAGTGGGTTGATAGAATGTATGAAAGTACTTCAGGAACGTGTTAGAATTCATGCCTCTGGCTACATTGGTATTTTGAATGATGATAATATTACTTTTTGGTTGTCTTTCTTCCATAAAATCATGCCACATGTAGACATTTTGTACAGTCAGCTTCTGAGGCGTGACTGCACTCCGACAACAGTTCTGGCAAGACTAAAATCTTTCGAAATAGAGATTCTGAAGCTAAGAAATACCATCAATTCCACACCAGAGCAGTCTGGCATAGTCAAGAAACGAAAAGTAGAATCAGAAAGAAACAAGACAGGCAACTGAAGTCTGTGATGTCATTTTGACTGAAATGTCAGACAGATTCAGCTTTCTTGGCCACTTGGGAGCAGTTGCACTCTTTCTTCCAGACAAATTTGCAGAATACGAGCTGCACTTTCCGGATGAAAATGTCAGACTTGTTCAACAAGCTTACCCATTCATTGAGTGCAGGAAACTTGAGACAGAACTTTCAGTTATTTACAGTTCAGCGGAATTTAGACACATATCAGGTGCTCTGCTACTAATGGAATTCATTAGGGACAATAATTTAAGTTCAACTTTCAGTGAATGTGTTAAATTACTGAGTGTAGTTCTGACTATTCCCATGACATCTTGTGAGGCGGAACGATGTTTCTCCACCCTGAAAAGGATTAAGACGTTCTTACCAAATACAATGTCTCAGGAGAGATTATCAGCCCTTGCTATGCTGTCTACTGAGCGATATTTCATCATGCAAATAAGGGACTTTAATGACAGAGTCATTGACATGTTTGCAAGGAGGAAGGAGAGTCGTGTTGATTTTCTGTACAAATAGGTGAGTAATTTGGCATAACCTTCAAGTCAAAGAGTACAAATAGTATAAGCTAACTTATGTTAAAATTTCTGCTTTTCCTTAATTTGTATCTGTTCGGTACCTAAGGGATGTTTTGGTTACTCTTATATCAGTGATCATAGTTATGATAGTTTTGTGAACCACCAACTTTTAGATCCACCAGCCGCCACTGCTAATTATCACACTCACGCTGTCCTGCCATTCGTCAAGTAATGTCCTCTAATTAGTAAGTGTTTCCAGCTTCCTCCTCATGTCCTTCCGGATTTTTTTAATTTGCTCATTATTCCCACGTGTATTAATCCCCAAAATCATACAGCAAACTTTCAACTCAATTTATTGTATTGTCTATGAAAAAGAAAATACACAGCCTGCTTCCAGTCGACCGACCGGGTCAGGGAATGGAATGAATGAAGCCCCCATCTAGCGGAGAGGATATGAACTGTGCCGGCTGCCGAAGCCTGTCGCACTACCCTAGGGCAATGATTAAATGAATGACAGATTAAATGAAATGATAGTGGAGAGTGATGCTGGAATAAAATTGTGACAGGGAAAACCGGAGTACCAGGAGAAAAACCTGTCTGCCTCCACTTTGTCCAGCACAAGTCTCACATGGAGTGACCGGGATTTGAACCACAGACTCAGCGGTGAGAGGCCGGCGTGCTGCCGCCTAAGCCACGGAGGCTCTTGTATTGTCTATCTCTTCTGTTATTTAAGTGTTCATTTCCGTAAATTAAATCTGGTGCGGTTCACAGCTCATTCGCTCTTTCCACAAACTTCTCATGCACCTTTCTCAATGTAATATCTTCCTCAGTAGACTCGGCTCGCTATCGCGGAGTATACGTTGATGTCGTCACGTATACTCTGTGTATATGGTTATCAGCTAAAGAACTTAACGAAGTCTGGTATGTTAAATCTGAAAATAGAATCAATATTCTGTACAAAATTTCTGATCAAGTTCTTCTATGTCGCATTGTGATTGGAAGGAGTTCACAGCAATGAAAACCTTTCTAAGATTAAATTCCACCTGTGCAATGGAACGTGTTTGTGAAACAAGTAATTTCTCTGCAGGTTGATTCTAATCTCACTGAGGATATAGAGACAGAAGAATTTTCTTTACCGGAACCAGAGTTTGTTTCATGCATCAAAATTGAAACACCGTCTATGGTGAGTGGTGGAGATTTGAATGTGGTAAGTATTTTTGGGTTACTATTTGTTATATATATATATATATAAGCTGACCCGGCAGACGTTGTCCTGCCAATCAAAGAAAGTGTTGTAACTTGTTTCTTGAAGTGCTTTTGGATACACAATATTTTTTTTTCTATTTCTGTTAACTGCCTCTAAACTATCGTGAATGGAATTAACTAATTTAGAAACATTCGTTGGAGCGTGCACAACAACTCTCCAAAGTTTCATCGCAAACGGATGGATGGCATTTAACGCATACGTGATTTGGTTTAAATGATTCGTGCGCTGTCACTCATTAGTTGAATATACTCGTGCTCTACCAACTGTGAAATGGATTTACTAACTTAGAAAGCTTCATGTAAGTGTACACAACAACTCATCAAAGTTTCATCGCAATCGATGAATAGTATATGAACGCATACAGGATTTTGTTGGAACGCTTCGCGCGTCGTCACTCATTTGTTACATCTACTCGTGCGCTACCAATATTGTAAAATGGATTTACCAAGTTGAACATCTTCCCTGGCGTGTACACAACAACTCATCAAAGTTTCATCGGAATCGGATGAATGACATATGAACGCATAAGTGATTTTTTTTAAACGATTCGCGTGCCGTCTCTAATTTGTTGAATGAACTCATGCGCTACCTATTGTAAAATAGATTTACTAAGCCTGAAATCTTCTCTGGCGTGTACTCAATGATTCACCAAGGTTTGATCGCAATCGGATGAATGATATATGACCGCATACGGGACATTTTGGAAACGATTCGCGCGCCGTTGCTCATTTGTTGAATCAACTCGTGCGCTACTGGATTTACTAAGACAGAAACATTCCCTGGAGTGTACACAACAATTGACCAAAGTCTCATTGCAATCGGATAAATGGTATATGGACGCATACGGTACTTTGTTGAAATGATTCGCGTGCCGTCACACATTTGTTGAATCTACTCGTGCGCTACCTATTGTAAAATGGATTTATTAAGCCTCAAACCTTCCGTAGGGTGTACACATAATCTCACCCAAGTTTCATCGTAATCGGACGAATGGTATTTGAACGCATACGGGACCTTATTGAAACGCTTCGCGCGTCGTCGCTCATTTGTTGAATCTACTCGTGAGCTACCTATTGTAAAATGGATTTACTAAGTTAGAAACTCTCACGTAAGTGTACACAACATCTCCCCCAAGTTTCATCGCTATCGGACGAATGGTATTTGAACGCATACGGGACTTTGTTGAAACGCTTCGCACGTCGCCGCTCATTTGTTGAATCTACTCGTGCGCAACTTCCTGTGAAATGGATTACTAAGTTAGAAGCCTTCACTTAAGTGTACACAACAACTCATCAAAGTTTCATCTCAATCTGTGAATGGAATATAAACTTATATGGGACTTGGTTGAAACGCTTCGCGCGTCGTCAGTCATTTGTTGAATCTAGTCGTGCGCTACCTAATGTGAAATTGATTTACTAAGCCAGAATCCTTCCCTGGAGTGTACACAACATCTCACCCAAGTTTCATCGCTATCGGACGAATGGTATTTGAACGCACACGGGATCTGTTTGAAACGCTTCGCGCGTCGTCGCTCATTTGTTGAATCTATTCGTGCGCTATCTATTGTAAAATGGATGTACTAAGCCAAACACCTGGAGCTCACTCAACATATCACCCAAGTTTCATGGCAATCCGATGAACGGTATATGAACGCATACGGGACTTTGAAACGCTCTAACGTGCGGAGACAAACAGTAGAATTCGACATCACTGCCACCTTTGGTATAAAACACAACTTTTCGCTACGGGCGGAGTGTATATAGTGGCGGTAGTTGTACAGGTTGCGACCTGGTGGCTCTAACGTGCGGAGACAAACCGTCCAAAGACATCAGCTTTCACCAAGGCCAAGGTTAGTGGTTTCCATGACGACTGTTTTTGACTGTATATTGTGGTTCTAAAATTGTGTGTAAATTGTGGTTCTAAAATTGTGTTAATTCCACCTACCGGGCCAGATTGTGAATCTAAACCATACATGGACCCACCCTAATATACATACCAAATTCCATCAAAATCGGTTCAGTCGTTTAGGAGGAGTTCAGTCACATACACACGTGTCGAAGAATTATATATATAAAGATGTAAAATTGTACTTTTGTATTTCTGTCTGTCTGTTCCTCCTTCAATTGAAAGCGACTCAACAGATTTCGTTCAAAATTTGCAAATGGCTATATGAACATCCCGGAATCACTTCAGGATGTTAATTTCAGCAAAACATGCAGTGCGCTTAAGGGGACCAAGGGGTGCCCTATTATATTTACCTTAGATTTAATCGTGTGATATGTCGTACGAAAGGTTTTTTAGAGCCCTATAAGTAGTGTGTTTTGGATGGTTCTAATGCCTCCTCCTCCTCCTCACCCTCCTCACAAGATGGCGGCAGCCCGATATCTCTCGAACGCATGGTCGGATTTTGACGAATGAGGTGTCATTGAACTCGGGCTGATACCCCCTTTCCAATGGACAACATATTTCAACCCCAAAAATAAAACCTACCCCTACTAGAGGGTGAAATTGAATTTTTTAGAGAATCTCTGTTACCAATTGCAACATGTGAGAGTTTGAATGCCGATATGGTTTTAAACGTTGTTCCACATAAAGTGCATATGTTCGGTGGAAAGCCACTATGAATTAGCATGCCCACTCATGGCTTTTGAAGAGGGTGGGGGGAGCGGATCTCTGTGGACGAGTCCTTGTGGACAAGTCCTAGTGGACGAGTCCTTGTTGACAGGTCCTTGTGGACGAGTCCTTGTGGACAGGTCATTGTTGATGAGTCCTTGTGGACAAGTCCTTGTTGACAGGTCCTTGTGGACGAGTCCTTGTGGCAGGTCCTTGTGGACAGGTCCTTGTGGACAGGTCCTTGTGGACAAGTCCTTGTGGACGAGTCCTTGTCCCTTTGGACTGATCCCTTTGGACCGGTCCCTTTGGCCTGGTCCCTATGGACTGGCTCATGAATTTATTTAAATTATGTCAAAGGGCCTAACTACATTTGTGTGTGTTGAACTGACGTTGTTCACCAACCCCCACTACTATAATGTGATAATGATATGAAAGGAAAGAGATGAAATACATGTGAACACGTGTGAGATGTCATTATTATCATTCTCCTTGTGAAACAAGTCACATCCTGTTTTGATTCATACGTGAGAAAATGCGAGTTCATGTGTGTAATATGATCTAACACACAGGTGTTCACCTGTACACGCGCACGATAAGAGCTAACAAGTCACAACCTGTTTTGGCAGTGGTGGGAATAAGGCTAGAGACATGTACGAGTAGTCAAATTACTCTGGCAGACAACCCCTTTCCTATGGATAGCTTATTTCCACTCAAAAATAAAATCTACCCCTACTAGGGGGTGAAATAATAATTTTTAGGTAAAAGTCGCTTTCCATGTGCAACGTGTGGGAGTTTGTATACCAATATGAAATTAAACTCGTTCCACATAAAGTGCATGCATACAACTGAATGCCGCTATGATTTATCATTTTTGTTTTTTGTTTTACGAATGCGCAATTGGGGTTTTTGTAAGAGGGCGGGCTTTTTGAATAATGATTTATAGATACGTTTTTTTTACAAATTAACCAAAGATCCAAAAACTAATAGGTCATCGGCTTTTTAATATCTTATGAACTAAGAAAGCTAGGAACTTGTATGAGGGGTCGTTGGACTTGTGGTGACGCCCTGTTTTTGGATGTATTATTCATTTTTTGTCAAAAGGGCCTAACTGCACTTTCGTTAATATCTCGCTAACTAATAATCACAGAGGGTCGAGTGAGGTGTCATAGGACTTAAAATGGCCAACCCCTCCCCATGACCAATGAATTTACCAAAAAAAAACAAACAAAAAACAAACAAACAAAAAACAGCAAGGTCATTAACCTAAGATTGTATCAACTAATAATCAGAGAGGGACAAGTGAGGTGTCACAAGACTCAGGATGGCCAACCCTTTTCCATAACCAACGAATTTACCCAAAATACCCAAAACAGCAAGGTCATTGACCTAAGATTTTATAAACTTATCAGTAGAGAGGGTCAAGTGAGGTGTCATAGGACTACGAATGGTTAACCCTTTCCCATGACCAATGAATTTACCTCAAAAATTCAAAACAGCAAGGTCATTGACCTGAGATTTTATAAACTAATAATCGGATATCAACATGTGAGGTGTCATAGGACTTAGAATGGTCAACCCTTTCCCATGGCTAATGAATTTACCCAAAAATACCCAATACATCAAGGTCATCGACCTGAGATTTTATAAACTTATAATCGGATATGAACATGTGAAATGTTTACAGTGAGTGATGAAACATAGCTAGGTGGTGAAAGAATTATTGTAGGCTACATGTATGGCGACTGACAAATCTTTCACCATTGGAACTTGTTTTCAGATCAAACTGCAGTACAGAGAGAGTATAGGTTGTAGGTATGGGATAATAAATGACAAATGGTGTATACAAAATCTGATTAATCGATTCAAGAAATAAGAGTAGTCAATCTTTAATTGATTGGTTAAATAGGATAGCTAAAATCCAAAATGGTGACTACATTGAACTAAACTGAACCAAGCTGAATCAAATCCAACCAAACCGAACCAAACTTAATCAAAAACAAGCCAATGGTTTAAGTGTAAAACTTGTGGTTGAATGTGGGCATTGGTAATGTCAGAAAGGAAAGGGATAACGCTCTACCTATAGAGGGTAAGGTAAAGCTAGTGCATGATGCTAATGCACACACACACACACAAGTACATGAACCACACACAACCATCCTATGCAGTTATTATGGGTTGACTGTTAAAACTTGCTCAGTGGTTACTGGGACAAGATGGTCGCTACACACAACAAGCTTTAAATACCTGAGGCTAATAATCTATACACACACTCACACACACTTGTTCTAAACTAAACTGTCTTGCTGGCAGAGCTCACACAGTAGGTAAATGACAGAAATGCTTGGCTAACAGAAATACAATCATTTTCGGTTGTCTAATGTTATCAGCTAAACATTACGTGCTATAGTGGTGAGCACATGTGCCTCTTTCACTGGAGATCTTAACTCGATTTCTAGCTCTAAGGCCTAGAACGAATCAAACTTAGAAAAAAGGGTATGGTGACGCAGTGGTTAAACTGTTAGCCTTTCACTAAGGTAGACTAGGGTTTGATTTTTGGTTAATATGCATGTCATAAACAATCAAATAAAAGCAGAGATAATGTTTAAAACTGATTACACTTGTCTCTTTTCAAATTATTACTTAGATTACAAATACAAACGTGGACTGGGTTTGACATACAGTTAATGCTTCCTATCACATACCAGACTGCAAGAAAGCCAAACAAGCAAAAGCAGTGGTAAAATCGCTATGTGTAGAGAAATACCTAACGGTTTTATGAACTGGCAAAGGTATGTCGCATAAACAGTGCAGGATACAATCCAGCAACCATAATTTTTATCTCGTGGACAAGAGAAAGCATATGTATAGAGAGAGATAGAAAGATTGTGTGTGTGTGTGTGTGTGTGTGTGTAGCATGGGTTGTTTGACCAGAGAAAATACGGTGAGGTAGGGTGGGGAGAGGGAGAATTAGCACTTATATATGAATGGAAAATAGATTTTTTTCAATCGTTTTGTTTTTCAAATGTAGTGGTAGATAGTCGTTTTTTGTAAAACATTCTTACTTGCAGTAGTAATAAGCCTCTATGGTTCCGCTAACATATAGATAGACTGTATTATTGCCATGGTCAAGCACTCACATTAAGATCATTTACAAAATCATAAAATGAAAAATAAAAATCTTGTTTTGGAAATATCGTTTTTCAACATACACACAAAATAAATATATAAAAAATTTGTAAACAGCAAATTGGAAAATCCATGTTTCCATATAGACAAAATTTAAAAACCTTAAACGGACATTTAAGAAAATATATGCAAAAGGGAAATTGACAAATGTGTAAATATGAAAATGGAAAAATCCATGTTTCCATATCATGAAATTGAAAAACATCAAACTGTCATTTTAAAAAATGCAAATGGAAAATTGACAAATTGCAATGTGTGAAATGTGAAATTGAACAAATGACTATCATTATATAAAAAAAGAACATGGTGCTCTATGGTTGAGGTGTGAATCAAACCCTCTCTACTTATTTGGACCACTCGAGACTGAGTAGACTAGTTTTTGTTGTCATACCACTTTTAAAAGTTTTTGTTAAATCTAGGAATTGAACCCCAGAGCTTGTAGGGGGGATCCAAGGTTATAATATGTTAAACAGATAGCCTTGAATGTAGGGTGTGGTAGTTATATAGAGATGAGACGTTTCGCTCGGGGCAGAGAGGCATGGAGATCTGCATCAAACCAGTCAAAAGACTGACGACTCAAACAACAACATGTAGAGCTCACCAAAATAATGTTGTGTAACGGTAAATGTTAGTCAACGAACAGTAATGCATTACTAAAACCCATGACACGATACCTAAGAGCTTTTCTAAAATTATTTTAAAATGCCTTTAACCGTATATTAATCACCCAGTTCACAAGACTCATAACTGCAATGTTATGGTCAAACAAAACAAAATCTATATTTCAAAACAAACAAGTGGTTTAGTCAATGTATACTGAAAAAAGTTTTATAAACACTCAAGTCCACAAAAATAATTAAATTAGTAACTGTCAGGTTGACCGAGTGGTTATGGTGTTTGACTTAAGTTCAAATTTTCTGTACAAGAAAGCAAGGGTTCGAATACCTTACCTGATATAACTATTGCCTCAACATGACTTGACCACACTGTATTATTGTGTACTCGGTACACAAACCATAGATAGAGTGTATTGTTTAAGGTCACTCTCTTTGCGAACATAGTCAGAGACTGTTGATGGTTAACAATTGCATTAAGAGTGGGACATAGGGATAGCAATGAAGAAAAACAGACAATACCCATACACTTTTTTATTTATTTAATGTAAGTACTTGTACAATAGTTATATACAAACTACAACTCTCTTTTGTCTATTACTATCTAGTCCTTTTCGATCCACTTGCATAACAAGGCAGATGACTTTGTAGTTCAGCCCCTTAAAACAACAACAACACTACCTCTTGCATAGTCTGTGATGTTGATGACTCTTGAGGCGTGGAAGATGGATACAACATAACTTTTACAACAGGGGTTAAACGTTGCTCAACAATCAATGCACTATTTTGAGTAGCAACATCTTTCTCTTGTACTAACTTATTAGCATTCTGATGATTTTTTGCCAACACCATCAGTGTTTTGTCTGGAGCACTACATTGATGATCACTCACACTTAAAACCACACCATTTCTACTTTTCATATTGCCTCGACATCTTGTTGACCTCTGTTTTGAGCATCGCCAGAATATTATTCCTTTTACATTTTGTCGTCTATAGTTATAAGAGTAGCCTTTATAGAGTACACGTTGTTTACCTCGATTAGTTGTAGTAAGTTCCATAGTAGTAACTAACCTGTTAGTATGATTTGCACACTACAAAGGTTATCTCTGTTCTGGTAATAGAATTATTTAGCGTTGGCTTTTATATTTAATATGTACAGTTAAAAGTGATAGAAAAGTGGTAGAAACGTGGTAGCAAAGTGGTAGACAAGTGGTAGACAATTGGTAACATAGTGGTAGAAAAGTGGTAGCAAAGTGGTAGAAAAGTGGTAGAAAAGTAGTAGCAAAGTGGTAGAAAAGTGGTAGCAAAGTGGTAGAAAAGTGGTAGCAAACTAGAAAAGTGGTAGAAAAGTAGTAGAAAAGTGGTAGCAAAGTGGTAGAAAAGTGGTAGCAAACTAGAAAAGTGGTAGCAAAGTGGTAGAAAATATTACATGTATTGTTAAGAAATAGTTTAAGCGGTTACATGGATTCATTACACTATAATTTTAGCATTACGAAGCTTATTTTCTATATCCAAAAGTTCTTCCTCATATTTAGTATGACCAGCCTGTATACAGGTATGCAAGTACTGAAGCCGCTGGATTAGCTTATTGGGATTGTTCCAGTAAACAAATTTAACAAATGATTTTTTGCGGTGTAAACCATTATCATCCTCATCATCATCATGATAATAATCATCATCATCATCATCATGGTTATCATCATCAATATAATTATCATCAATATAATCATCATCACTATTACTATCTAATCCTTTTTGTTCATCTTGCAATGCAACAACCTTTGGCATAGTTTGTGTTGTCTTTGATAGTGTTAGAGGTTTCTTAGACGTTAACGACTGTCCTAACATGTCTTTTTCAGGAGATAATAAATGCTCTTTAACAAACAAAGCACTATCTTGAGCCACACTATTTTTTTTCTTGGTCTTGCTTTTTTACCTTGGTTAGAGTATTTTGTCCATTTAAATGAGTATTATTTTGAGATTTACAATGATGATCGATTGAAATAAGTATGTTGGAGCCTTTTGTTTTAATCATTCCTCGACACTTTATGATCGTTGTTTCGAACAGCACCAAATAACAGTTCCATTTTTATTAGTTCGTTTTACAATATATGCATATCCTTTATAGTAAGCACATGGCTTACCATAGCTAGTCGTTGATACTTCCATGTCGACTGTTGAGCATAAACTAATCTCTAGTAAAGTTAACTCGATAATAAAAATGATAGTTTGTAGTATGTGCAGTTTAAAGTAAGAGCAAAAGTGAGAGTCAAATGGTAGAAAAGTGTTAACAAAGTGGTGGAAGAGTGGTAGCAGTTTATAGTAGTCATGATCTTTTTTACCAGAATGTGATTTGAGTAAATGTAATTTCTAAACCTTAGCAGTGAGTAGTCAGTTAGTCTTGGTTCAGACAAGCGTAAACAGTTCTCCAATGAATCAGAGATCAAGATTTTCATTATGAAACAGTTGTGTGTAACCAATTAGGTATCGGTACTTGATAGCTTCACACATGAACAAAAATTCCAACATATCTGACATCAGATTTTCATTATGAAACAGTTGTGTGTAACCAATTAGGTATCGGTACTGGATAGCTTCACACATGAACAAAAATTCCAACATATCTGACATGAAATACATGATTTGAAAGTTGACAAAGAATATCCAATCAACCATTGTAGTTGCAATGTCAAACACAAAGACAAAATCAGCATGAACTTTTAAGTTAGAGGAAAATTCTATGAAATAGACTATGCATGAAATTTGGAAATACACATTAGAAGTTTGCAACACCATCCTTCTAGCCTATATAAATTATCGACATGGAAAGTGTGCACTGCCCCTAACATTAAACCAATTTATCAATAACGCAAGTCAACAATCAAAACATTTTGTCTTGAGACTATCATTTAATGCATATATTCTGTCTACATTGAACAGTAATAAAAAACGCCAATCATAATTAATTAAGTTTGCTTTAATTCGTTATGTAATGATAAATACATATTTAAAGTTTTGGCTGACTGTTCAGAGTGAATCGCCTTTGAACACATAAGAGAGGGAATATTTTAAGATTTAACCTCTGCTCACCTAACATAACCTAAATTTACCTAACCTAACCTTGTCATATAGGTAAGAAACGGGTCAAGCTATGCTTTCGACTACCGAGTTTCAGCTACTTTTCAAGGTTACTCTCCCGAACATTGCCGGAGACTGCTGATAAACACTTATGTTCCCACGGCGGCGGCGCGCAACGACTTACATGATGCGCTTCCCCCCTTTTCATTGATCCCTGTTGATTTGTCCCTTTGGACTGGTGCCTGTTGACTAGCCCCATTGGAAGAGCCCTTTTAGAATGGAGTCATTTTTGACGGGTCCCTGTGGACAGGTCCTTTTGGCTGATCCCTTTGGACCGGTCCCTTTGGACTGGTACCTATGGACTGGCCCATGCAATTATCCAAATTATGTCAAAGGGCATTGCAAGATGAACAAAAAGGATTAGATAGTAATAGTGATGATGATTATATTGATGATAATTATATTGATGATGATAACCATGATGATGTTGATGATTATTATCATGATGATGATGAGGATGATAATGGTTTACACCCAAAAAAATCATTTGTTAAATTTGTTTACTGGAACAATCCCAATAAGCTAATCCAGCGGCTTCAGTACTTGCATACCTGTATACAGGCTGGTCATACTAAATATGAGGAAGAACTTTTGGATATAGAAAATGAGCTTCGTGATGCTAAAATTATAGTGTAATGAATCCATGTAACCGCTTAAACTATTTCTTAACAATACATGTAATATTTTCTACCACTTTGCTACCACTTTTCTAGTTTGCTACCACTTTTCTACCACTTTGCTACCACTTTTCTACTACTTTTCTACCACTTTTCTACCACTTTGCTACCACTTTGCTACCACTTTTCTACCACTATGTTACCAATTGTCTACCACTTGTCTACCACTTTGCTACCACGTTTCTACCACTTTTCTATCACTTTTAACTGTACATATTAAATATAAAAGCCAACGCTAAATAATTCTATTACCAGAACAGAGATAACCTTTGTAGTGTGCAAATCATACTAACAGGTTAGTTACTACTATGGAACTTACTACAACTAATCGAGGTAAACAACGTGTACTCTATAAAGGCTACTCTTATAACTATAGACGACAAAATGTAAAAGGAATAATATTCTGGCGATGCTCAAAACAGAGGTCAACAAGATGTCAAGGCAATATGAAAAGTAGAAATGGTGTGGTTTTAAGTGTGAGTGATCATCAATGTAGTGCTCCAGACAAAACACTGATGGTGTTGGCAAAAAATCATCAGAATGCTAATAAGTTAGTACAAGAGAAAGATGTTGCTACTTAAAATAGTGCATTGATTGTTGAGCAACGTTTAACCCCTGTTGTAAAAGTTATGTTGTATCCATCTTCCACGCCTCAAGAGTCATCAACATCACAGACTATGCAAGAGGTAGTGTTGTTGTTGTTTTAAGGGGCTGAACTACAAAGTCATCTGCCTTGTTATGCAAGTGGATCGAAAAGGACTAGATAGTAACAGACAAAAGAGAGTTGTAGTTTGTATATAACTATTGTACAAGTACTTACATTAAATAAATAAAAAAGTGTATGGATATTGTCTGTTTTTCTTCATTGCTATCCCTATGTCCCACTATTAATGCAATTGTTAACCATCAACAGTCTCTGACTATGTTCGCAAAGAGAGTGACCTTAAACAATACACTCTATCTATGGTTTGTGTACCGAGTACACAATAATACAGTGTGGTCAAGTCATGTTGAGGCAATAGTTATATCAGGTAAGGTATTCGAACCCTTGCTTTCTTGTACAGAAAATTTGAACTTAAGTCAAACACCATAACCACTCGGTCAACCTGACAGTTACTAATTTAATTATTTTTGTGGACTTGAGTGTTTATAAAACTTTTTCCAGTATACATTGACTAAACCACTTGTTTGTTTTGAAATATAGATTTTGTTTTGTTTGACCATAACATTGCAGTTATGAGTCTTGTGAACTGGGTGTTTAATATAGGGTTAAAGACACTTTAAAATAATTTTAGAAAAGCTCTTAGGTATCGTGTCATGGGTTTTAGTAATGCATTACTGTTCGTTGACTAACATTTACCGTTACACAACATTATTTTGGTGAGCTCTACATGTTGTTGTTTGAGTCGTCAGTCTTTTGACTGGTTTGATGCAGTTCTCCATGCCTCTCTGCCCCGAGCGAAACGTCTCATCTCTATATAACTACCACACCCTACATTCAAGACTATCTGTTTAACATATTATAACCTTGGATCCCCCCTACAAGCTCTGGGGTTCAATTCCTAGATTTAACAAAAACTTTTAAAAGTGGTATGACAACAAAAACTAGTCTACTCAGTCTCGAGTGGTCCAAATAAGTAGAGAGGGTTTGATTCACACCTCAACCATAGAGCACCATGTTCTTTTTTTTATATAATGATAGTCATTTGTTCAATTTCACATTTCACACATTGCAATTTGTCAATTTTCCATTTGCATTTTTTAAAATGACAGTTTGATGTTTTTCAATTTCATGATATGGAAACATGGATTTTTCCATTTTCATATTTACACATTTGTCAATTTCCCTTTTGCATATATTTTCTTAAATGTCCGTTTAAGGTTTTTAAATTTTGTCTATATGGAAACATGGATTTTCCAATTTGCTGTTTACAAATTTTTTATATATTTATTTTGTGTGTATGTTGAAAAACGATATTTCCAAAACAAGATTTTTATTTTTCATTTTATGATTTTGTAAATGATCTTAATGTGAGTGCTTGACCATGGCAATAATACAGTCTATCTATATCTTAGCGGAACCATAGAGGCTTATTACTACTGCAAGTAAGAATGTTTTACAAAAAACGACTATCTACCACTACATTTGAAAAACAAAACGATTGAAAAAAAATCTATTTTCCATTCATATATAAGTGCTAATTCTCCCTCTCCCCACCCTACCTCACCGTATTTTCTCTGGTCAAACAACCAATGCTACCCACACACACACACACACACACACAAGCTTTCTATCTCTCTCTATACATATGCTTTCTCTTGTCCACGAGATAAAAATTATGGTTGCTGGATTGTATCCTGCACTGTTTATGCGACATACCTTTGCCAGTTCATAAAACCGTTAGGTATTTCTCTACACATAGCGATTTTACCACTGCTTTTGCTTGTTTGGCTTTCTTGCAGTCTGGTATGTGATAGGAAGCATTAACTGTATGTCAAACCCAGTCCACGTTTGTATTTGTAATCTAAGTAATAATTTGAAAAGAGACAAGTGTAATCAGTTTTAAACATTATCTCTGCTTTTATTTGATTGTTTATGACATGCATATTAACCAAAAATCAAACCCTAGTCTACCTTAGTAAAAGGCTAACAGTTTAACCACTGCGTCACCATACCCTTTTTTCTAAGTTTGATTCGTTCTAGGCCTTAGAGCTAGAAATCGAGTTAAGATCTCCAGTGAAAGAGGCACATGTGCTCACCACTATAGCACGTAATGTTTAGCTGATAACATTAGACAACCGAAAATGATTGTATTTCTGTTAGCCAAGCATTTCTGTCATTTACCTACTGTGTGAGCTCTGCCAGCAAGACAGTTTAGTTTAGAATAAGTGTGTGTGAGTGTGTGTATAGATTATTAGCCTCAGGTATTTAAAGCTTGTTGTGTGTAGCGACCATCTTGTCCCAGTAACCACTGAGCAAGTTTTAACAGTCAACCCATAATAACTGCATAGGATGGTTGTGTGTGGTTCATGTACTTGTGTGTGTGTGTGTGCATTAGCATCATGCACTAGCTTTACCTTACCCTCTATAGGTAGAGCGTTATCCCTTTCCTTTCTGACATTACCAATGCCCACATTCAACCACAAGTTTTACACTTAAACCATTGGCTTGTTTTTGATTAAGTTTGGTTCGGTTTGGTTGGATTTGATTCAGCTTGGTTCAGTTTAGTTCAATGTAGTCACCATTTTGGATTTTAGCTATCCTATTTAACCAATCAATTAAAGATTGACTACTCTTATTTCTTGAATCGATTAATCAGATTTTGTATACACCATTTGTCATTTATTATCCCATACCTACAACCTATACTCTCTCTGTACTGCAGTTTGATCTGAAAACAAGTTCCAATGGTGAAAGATTTGTCAGTCGCCATACATGTAGCCTACAATAATTCTTTCACCACCTAGCTATGTTTCATCACTCACTGTAAACATTTCACATGTTCATATCCGATTATAAGTTTATAAAATCTCAGGTCGATGACCTTGATGTATTGGGTATTTTTGGGTAAATTCATTAGCCATGGGAAAGGGTTGACCATTCTAAGTCCTATGACACCTCACATGTTGATATCCGATTATTAGTTTATAAAATCTCAGGTCAATGACCTTGCTGTTTTGAATTTTTGAGGTAAATTCATTGGTCATGGGAAAGGGTTAACCATTCGTAGTCCTATGACACCTCACTTGACCCTCTCTACTGATAAGTTTATAAAATCTTAGGTCAATGACCTTGCTGTTTTGGGTATTTTGGGTAAATTCGTTGGTCATGGAAAAGGGTTGGCCATCCTGAGTCTTGTGACACCTCACTTGTCCCTCTCTGATTATTAGTTGATACAATCTTAGGTTAATGACCTTGCTGTTTTTTTTGTTTTTTTTTTTTTGTTTTTTTTTTGGTAAATTCATTGGTCATGGGGAGGGGTTGGCCATTTTAAGTCCTATGACACCTCACTCGACCCTCTGTGATTATTAGTTAGCGAGATATTAACGAAAGTGCAGTTAGGCCCTTTTGACAAAAAATGAATAATACATTCAAAAACGGCGTCACGACAAGTCCAACGACCCCTCATACAAGTTCCTAGCTTTCTCAGTTCATAAGATATTAAAAAGCCGATGACCTATTAGTTTTTGGATCTTTGGTTAATTTGTAAAAAAAAACGTATCTATAAATCATGATTCAAAAAGCCCGCCCTCTTACAAAAACCCCAATTGCGCATTCGTAAATTAAAAAACAAAAATGATAAATCATAGCGGCATTCAGTTGTATGCATGCACTTTATGTGGAACGAGTTTAATTTCATATTGGTATACAAACTCTCACATGTTGCACATGGAAAGCGACTTTTACCTAAAAATTATTATTTCACCCCCTAGTAGGGGTAGATTTTATTTTTGAGTGGAAATAAACTATCCATAGGAAAGGGGTTGTCTGCCGGAGTAATTTGACTACTCGTACATGTCTCTAGCCTTATTCCCACCACTGCCAAAACAGGTTGTGACTTGTTAGCTCTTATCGTGCGCGTGTACAGGTGAACACGTGTGTGTCAGATCATATTACACACATGAACTCGCATTTTCTCACGTATGAATCAAAACAGGATGTGACTTGTTTCACAAGGAGAATGCTAATAATGACATCTCACACGTGTTCACATGTATTTCATCTCTTTCCTTTCATATCATTATCACATTATAGTAGTGGGGGTTGGTGAACAACGTCAGTTCAACACACACAAATGTAGTTAGGCCCTTTGACGTAATTTAAATAAATTCATGAGCCAGTCCATAGGGACCAGGCCAAAGGGACCGGTCCAAAGGGATCAGTCCAAAGGGACAAGGACTCGTCCACAAGGACCTGTCCACAAGGACCTGCCCGCAAGGACTCGTCCACAAGGACCTGTCAACAAGGACTTGTCCACAAGGACTCATCAACAATGACCTGTCAACAAGGACTCGTCCACAAGGACCTGTCAACAAGGACTTGTCCACAAGGACTCGTCCACTAGGACTTGTCCACAAGGACTCGTCCACTAGGACTTGTCCACAAGGACTCGTTCACAGAGATCCGCTCCCCCCACCCTCTTCAAAAGCCATGAGTGGGCATGCTAATTCATAGTGGCTTTCCACCGAACATATGCACTTTATGTGGAACAACGTTTAAATCCATATCGGCATTCAAACTCTCACATGTTGCAATTGGTAACAGAGATTCTCTAAAAAATTCAATTTCACCCTCTAGTAGGGGTAGGTTTTATTTTTGGGGTTGAAGTATGTTGTCCATTGGAAAGGGGGTATCAGCCCGAGTTCAATGACACCTCATTCGTCAAAATCCGACCATGCGTTCGATAGATATCGGGCTGCCGCCATCTTGTGAGGAGGGTGAGGAAGAGGAGGCATTAGAACCATCCAAAACACACTACTCCTATACAGCCAGATAATTCTCATTACTGCCTGTAACGATTTTGTTCAATTAATTATAAAAGTTGTAAATGTGAGGCTAAAGCACTGAATTTGCATGCCCCGCAAGGTTTATAATTTCATTTAGGGGCGTCATCACGAGGATGGGGACTTACAGCATCCGTGAGGCATCATTATTTCGGGGTATGAGCTGAAAAAACACTATTTTTCTTGCTTTAATCCTTACTTTATCTGATTCTTTCAGTTTTGCGGACAGAATCAATACCATCTTTTAGGGTATTTTCTTTTATACAGGTGGTGAGACTGTTAGTACGAAAGTCTCGACACTGATGTATGTCTGTTTGTTGTTGTTTGGGTCTTCAGTCTTTTGACTGGTTTGATGTAGCTCTCCAAACCTCCATGTCCTGAGCTAATCGTTTCATCTCTGCATAGCTACCACACCCTACATCTGAGGCAATCTGTTTGACATATTGTTAACCTTGGTCTACCCCTACAGTTCTTGCCCTCGACCCTTCCTTCCATAACTAAGCTTGCTATTCCAGGGTGGCTTACTATGTGTCCTACCAACCTATAGCTTCTCTTCATTAGCAGTCGCCTGAAACTTCTCTCCTTTCCCACTAGTCTTAATACCTCTTTGTTTGCAACCCTATCCACCCATCTA
Organism: Meconema thalassinum; assembly: GCA_946902985.2. NCBI lineage: Eukaryota > Metazoa > Arthropoda > Insecta > Orthoptera > Tettigoniidae > Meconema > Meconema thalassinum. The sequence goes on from OX336395.1 coordinate 209,360,890, forward strand.
ATCTTCATCATTCTCCTGTAACACCACATTTCAAACGCTTCAATTCTCTTCTTTGCTGCTGCAATAATAGTCCAAGTTTCATTGCCATAGAGTGCCACGCTCCAGACAAAGGCCTTCAAAACTGACTTCCTAATACCTAAATCTATATTCGATGTCAACAGATTACTTTTATGTAGAAATGCTTTCTTTGCCTGAGCTAACCTACTCTTTATATCCTCTTTGCATCGTCCATCACTGGTTATTTTGCTTCCTATGTAACAGAAGTCTCCTATTTCCTTTAGTTTTTCACCTGCCAATTTGATGTTCATAGAGATTTCTGATTTATTTCGGCTGCAGTGCAATATTTTTGTTTTACAATTATTAATTTTCATCACGAATTCTTTCCTCAAGACGGAGTCCATACCATTCAAAAACTCATTCAAATCCCCAGGCGTGTCGGCCAAGATGATTATGACATCGGCAAATCTCAGAGTTGAAATTATTTCACCTTGAATCTGCACCCCACTTTACATTTTTCTCCAATTTCCTTCATTGCTTGTTCAATGTAAAGATTGAAAAGTATGGGTGATAGGTTGCAGCCTTGCCTTACACCTTTCTGAATACCAGCTTCTCTCTCATATCCTTCAGCTCGAATGATTGCTGTCTGGTTTCTGTATAGATTGTAGATCACCCTCCTATCCCTGTACATTATTCCAATCGTTTTCAAAATGTCAAACAATTTAGTTCAATCAACGTTATCAAGAGCCTTTTCTAAGTCTGCAAATGCCATAAACGATCTCTCATTTTCCCTTATTCTACCTTCCAAAATCAGGCTAAGACTTAGTGCAGCTTCACTTGTTCCTACATTTCTCCTGAAACCAAACTGGTCTTTACTCAACTCCGTTTTTATCTGGCTTTCCATCCTCTTGTAAATTATTCTAGACAGGATCATTGATGCATGAGTAATCAAACTGATGGTACGGTAATCTTCACATCTGTCAGCTCCCAGTTTCTTCGGTATAGGGATGATAACATTCTTCTTGAAATCAGAGGGTACTTCGGCTGTCTCATAAATCCTATATACCAAGTTATATAACCTGATCAGACCTTCATCTCCTATGCAGCGTAGCAACTCAATCGGTATATCATCTATGCCTGGTGCTTTGTTCCTGCTTAAGTCTTCCAATGCTCTGTCAAATTCTGATCTCAGTATTAAATCTCCTTTCGCATCCTCATCAATTTCCTCCTCCTTTTCCATTACATGATTCTCAATCTCTTTTCCTTACTACAAACACTCTATGTAAGCTTTCCATCTCTCAGCCTTTTCTTCCCTATCTGTTAGAGGCTTTCCATTTGTGTCAATCCTTCGATAAGCTGTGTCTACTTTTCCTAATTTCAGACAATTTTCTATATCTGCACATTTCTCTTTCAACCATTCTTCTCTCGCTTCCGTGCACATCTTGTTAACCTCATTTCTCAGACGTCTGTATTCTGCTTTCCTCTTTTCATCTCTTACATTCTTGTGTTTCCGCCTTTCATCCATCCATTCTAGTATATCCTGATTGATCCACGGTTTTCTACCTATTCTTTCTTTCCTACAAATGTTTTCTTCTGCGGATTTTGTTATTTCATTCTTCACAAGTGCCCGGTCGTCTGCAATTGAAGTTTCTTTAGGGGTTTTCATTAGTCCTTTCTTTATACTCTTCTTGAATCTTTCGTTTACATCCTTCTATTTCTGTCTGTCTATTGCCCATATTTTGGCTTTTGACTTTTCTTCATTTTCTTCAAATTTAATCTGCATTTCATAACCACCAGATTGAGGTCAGAGTTTACGTCAGCAGTGGGATATGTTTTACAATCCAAAATCTGGTTTCGAAACCTCTGCTTGACCATAATGAAGTCGATTTGGTAACGCCCTGTATCTCCTGGTCTCATCCATGTGTGCGGGCCGATAACCTAGATGTTAGGCCCCTTAAAACAACAATTATCATCATCATCATCATCCATGTGTATATTCGTCTATTGTGGTTATTGAATAAGCTGTTAACTATGACCAATTCATGCTCGGTGCAGAAATCCATCTTTGTGCTTCTTCGATCATTCCTTTCACTTAATCCGAAATCTCCTACTTTCTTCCCTTTACTTCCTTTTCCTACCACAGCATTCCAATCTCCCATTGCTATATCATTTTCATCACCCTTGATATACCTCAGAATTTCATCTATTTCTTCGTAGACCTTTTCAACATCTTCATCATCAGCTTAACTGGTAGGCATATAGACTTGTACCACTGTGGTGCACGTAGGTTTTGTATTGATTTTTGCTACAATAATCCGTTCACTATATTGCTCATAATATTCCACCCGCTGTCCAAGTTTGCTACTCAATATGAGGCCAACCCCTGCTTGGCCATTGTTTGATTTGGTGTTAATGACCCTATAGTCTCCTGACCAAAAGTCCTGTTCTTCCTGCTAGCGCATTTCACTAATCCCAACCAAATCCAACCTCGAGCTATCCATTTTTAGCCTACTTTCGATTTTTGCAAAAAATGAAAGTAGACTTATGAGATCAACACAGGGCGAAAAAAGTGTGTCTGTCTGTGTGTGTGTATGTGTGTGTGTGAGTCTGTGTGTGTGTATGTGTGTGTGTGAGTCTGTGTGTGTGTGTGTGTGTGCCTGTGTGTGTGTGAGTGTGTGTACTCTGAATGTCTGTCCCCCCCCTATCAATTCGAACACGGTGAATGCGAATTGAACGAAACTTGGTATAAAGGTAGCACTAGCAAAGTACACCTCAGTGTCATGTTTTACATCGCCGCCATCTTGACGGAAACGTAATGCCGGCCACACAAATGTTCAAAGCTTAAATCAAATTACGACTAACCTAATCATCCGATCTCTACCAAATTTTGCAACAACATACCTTTATGGGGGAGAGCATCCTTTGCCCAAACCAATAGGCCATCAGCGTAATAGTTTGCGGATGGCGGCCATCTTTGTGTGAAAATCGATTCCCCCTATTAATTCGAACACGGTGCAACCGAATGGAACGAAATTTGGTACAAAGGTAGTACTAACAAAAGGCACCTCAGTGTCATGTTTTATATCGCCGCCATCTTGACGGAAAAGTAATGGCGGCCACACAAATGTTCAAAGCTTAAATCAAATTACGATTAACGTAATCTTCCGATCTCTACCAAATTTTGCAACAACATACCTTTATAGAGGAAGCATCCTTTGACCAAATGACTAGGTCATTAGCCTAATAGTTTGCGGATGGCGGCCATCTTTGTGGGAAAATCAATTCCCCCTATTAATTCAAACACGGTGAAACCGAATGGAACAAAATTTGGTACAGAGGTAGCACTAGCAAAGGGCATCTCAGTGTCATGTTTTATATCGCCGCCATATTGACAGAAACGTAATGGCGGCCACACAAATGTTCAAAGCTTAAGTTAAATTACGACTAACATAACCATCCGATCTCTACCAAACTTTGCAACAACATTCCTTTATGGAGGGAGCATCCTTTGACCGATCTAATAGGTTATTAGCCTAATAGTTTGCGGATGGCGGCCATCTTTATGTCAAAATTTATTCCCCTTATTAATTCGAACGCGGTGGAACCGAATGAACGAAATTTGGTACAGAGGTAGCACTAGCAAAGGGCACCTCAGTGTCATGTTTTATATCGCCGCCATCTTGACGGAAACGTAATCGCGGCCACACAAATGTTCAAAGCTTAAATCAAATTACGATTAGCCAAATCACCCAATCTCTAGCAAATTTAGCAACAACATACCTTTTTGGAGGGAGCATCCTTTGACTAAACTAATAGGTCATCAACCTAATATTTTGCGGATGGCGGCCATCTTTGTGTGAATATCGATTCCCCTTATCAATTCGAACACGGGGAAACTGAATGGAACGAAATTTGGTACAGAGGTAGCACTAGCAAAGGGCACCTCAGTGTCATGTTTTACATCACCGCTATCTTGACGGAAACGTAATGGCGGCCACACAAATGTTCAAAGCTTAAGTTAAATTACGACTAACATAACCATCCGATCTCTACCAAACTTTGCAACAACATTCCTTTATGAAGGGAGCATCCTTTGACCAATCTAATAGGTTATTAGCCAAATAGTTTGCGGGTGGTGGCCATCTCTATGTCAAAATTGATTCCCCCTATTAATTCGAACACGGTGGAACCGAATGGAACGAAATTTGGTACAGAGGTAGCACTAGCAAAGGGCACCTCAGTGTCATGCTTTATATCGCCGCCATCTTGACGGAAACGTAATGGCGGCCACACAAATGTTCAAAGCTTAAATCAAATTACGATTAGCCTAATCATCCGATCTCTAGCAAATTTAGCAACAACATACCTTTATGGAGGGAGCATCCTTTGACCAAACTAATAGGTCATCAGCCTAATATTTTGCGGATGGCGGCCATCTTTGTTTGAAAATCGATTCCCCTTATCAATTCGAACACGGTGAAACCGAATGGAACGAAATTTGGTACAGAGGTAGCAATAGCAAAGGGCACCTCAGTGTCATGTTTTATATCACCGCTATCTTGACGGAAACGTAATCGCGGCCACCCAAATGTTAAAAGCTAAAATGTAATTATGACCAACCTAATAATCTAGTCTCTACCAAATTTTGCAACACCATATCTTTATGTGGGAAACATATTCAGACCATACTGCAAGAACATCAGCCCAATAGTTTGCAGATGGTGGCCAAGTATGTGTGCAAATCGATTCCCCCCTATCAATTCAAACACGGTGAAACCGAATTGAACGAAATTTGGTACAGAGGTAGCACTAGCAAAGGGCACCTCATATTTATGTTTAATATCCCTATAGCACGTTGTATTTCAACAAGCTACTACAACCAACATTCAATCATACTCCTTGAAAAGGACAAAGTGTTATAACAATACCCATGCATTTAGGAGAAAGTAGGCTATATGTTCTTTACTGAACATCTTGTTCTTTCTAAGTTTTTTAACCTTCCACTTCCCAGCAGACTTCTAACATTCTACGCTCCGATCCGTAGAATGTCAGATTTTCTCTTAGTCACTTCTTTGATGTTAACCCCCTCTTGAGTAGTCCCCACCTGGAGATTCGAACGGGGGACTAGTTTACCTCCGGATTGGAATTTTATAAGGGAGGAGGCCATCATCACATGTAATTATGCATAGAGAGGTGCATATCCTTCGGAAGAGCATTACGGCTGTAGTTTCCCGTTGCTTTCAGCCGTGCAGCAGAACGCAGTGTAGTAATTAGTTGGCTTATATTATCAATTTCCTGTCCTACTCCATGGCTAAATGGTTAGCAAGCTAGGCTTTGGCCCAAAGTGCCCCGGGTTCTATTCCCGGCCGAGCCATCAGGGATTTTAATCTCCTGACATTAATTCCCGTGGCTCGGGGACTGGGTGTATGTGCCGTCTTCATCATCATTTCATTCTCATTACGACCCGCAGGTCGCCCACGGGCGTCAACTACAACGACCTGCACTCGGCCTCTCCGGAAGCCACACGATCATTTATTTATGAATATCTTAACCATCTATAAGACAAGTAAAGAATTGATTTATTCTAAAAGGCTGCTACTCCCTTTCAAAATAAGTAATAGAGAAATTCGACTAATAAATATACTAACCTTCTACTAACAATTAAATACTAAAATTCTACTACCGAAAAATACTTAAGTTGCACTAACAACAAAATATTACCGTACCACTAAAACAGTCTGTCACCAGGCACACTCACATGCACCCTCACACATCACAGTCAAATGAAACAATGAACTGTATCTAATAAACAATGCAACTGCCACCAGACACACTCACACACCACAGTCTAATGGAACAATGAACTATATCTAATAAACAAACTAACTACATACTTACAACTAAACCCAACCACACACCCACATTCTTGAAGAAGAAATGAAAAACAATAATAATAGTAACGGAATCAAAAGTCAGGGGGAAAGGAAATGCCCTCAACCCTCAAAGAACAAGAATTAAGGGACCCGGAAGAAAGGGGAGCCAAGAAAGGCAGAAAGGTAAGGTAAAGAGGAGATGGACCGCCCCAAAGGCAATGGAAGAAGGAGAAAGGCCGGACCCAGCTAAGGAAACCCTCGGGGTCGCAACTCCGTGCTCACTAATGGTAAAGAATGATCGAAATATGCATTTATTTTACAAATAAAAACCACTATATTGGGACTATATAGGAACTAAATAAGGAGATCGAGGAGAAAAGCATTTTTGTTCATTCGGTGATATGATGGTAACAGAGGAAGTAAAAAAAGAAAATCCTTTAGGAGTGGAGATACATAATAAGAAAATCTATTTAGAACGCCACACTACAGCTTATTCCCATGCGTTCCTCTGAGAATAATAATTCTCATGATCGAAGTCTAGGATGTTGATAAATGTAGCCAGAATACGAATGTATATAACAGTTACTCATAGAAAATCTATTGTTCAGAGATACCGGATTAACCAACAAAAAATAAACCATTTCTAAGCACGAAACCCTGGTGAGCATCTAATATGACCTTTCACAAGTCTATACTCTATTTTAGTATCCATAAATATTCTTTGTCTTGATTCTTATTTTATTAAATTCATTTCTTATAGATTAGCTTGCGGTATCTATTCAAAAATAATATTAGATTACAGTTTATGTTAACTTACCTCTTATATAATAAATCCTGGTTGGTGGTTATAACACCCTGCGGCTCGAGAGTGGGAGTTCTGCTGTGCTCTAATATATATTATACAGGGCCCGGAAAAGTTCTCCGTAGTGACTGCCGGCTTCTGCCAGAGCTAGCATCAGCAGTTTAGCTGGCAGGACGGTGTCCTTGACAGGGTGAATCCCACACATGTGGGATCTGTTATGAACGGCTGTGGCGTGTACAAAGTTTACTGTTTGTTTGTTTGTTTTATTACAAGCGACAGTCGTGCTGCCAACGTAACTACCGATGACAGCTCTCGCAGACGCCTGCAGGCACAGCACAGAACTCTTCCTGGCGCCCTGAATGTTTATTGTTTACAAGCCTTCGCTAGAGATATTGAAGTTGAAACCTGTTTGTGCCGTTGTCGTGGAGTCGTCATATTATACATACAGTTTAAGTTATAGTATATTTTTTATTTACAATTGTATGTAATATGTGTACAAGCGGAAAAATAATACAGAGCAGTCGCAGTTCCACAACGGTAATACGATAGCCCCAGTAAATATTATTAGTCTAACAGTATTATTATTTATTTGTTACAGTCAACTATGGACCACGTCTGACTGCTTTTACATTATTTGTTGTCTTCACTCTCTGCCAATATCTCGATCCTCTCTCCCACTTCCTTCTTCTGTTCCTCCGTGTAAGATATTCCTTTCCTCATTGACATCTGTCTCCTGGAAACCTGCAAACCCCTTAATCAGCCGTCTAAATCGCTCTCTATCCTTTATGTCTTCTTCTTTCACCCCCATCTGATCCAAGTCCGATCTTACTTCACGAAACCATTTCGGCTCCGTCTTCCTCTTCCTGAAGAATTCAAAAATCCTCCGTCAATCTGACATTGTTCATCCTCACCAAGTGTCCATAAAACTGTATTCTCCCTTTTCTCGTTAGGGCTACGACTCTGTCTTCAGGTATATTTCTTTGTTGGGTTTGCGTCTCCTCTCTCCATCCTTGATATTTGGGCCTAGGATTTTTCGGAGCATTTTCCTTTCCCTTTTTCGGATGTCTTCGATGCCACCCTTCCCAATCATATCTAGTGTTTCTGCTGCGTACAGACATTCAGGTTTGACAACAGTATCTAAGTGTCGGAATTTAGCCCCAAAGGATAGACCCTTTTTGTTGTATGTATCCTTCGTTAGTTGGTAAGCCATTTCCATTCTCCTCGCCCGCTCTTTGATGGCATCCTTTTCCGACCAATTGTCTTGCAATTTTTCTCCCAAGTACTTATAACACTTAAGTCGCTTTATCTTAGCTTCTATCAACTCCAAATGGAGAGGGGCGTCTTTGATATTGGTCATAAACACAGTCTTCTCAAAAGAAATTTGTAGGCCAGTCTTCTTGGCTATCATCTGGAGTTCTTCCGTCCTTTTTATCGCTGTTTCAACACCGTTAGTGAGTATCACAACGTCGTCAGCGAATGCCAAACATTCCGTTCTTATACTTGCTTTACCTCTCCCTAACCTGAAAGCCTCCTTATCCGAAATTCCCTTCGTCCATTCTCGAATAACTTTTTCTAAGACGCAGTTGAATAATATTGTTTATAGCCCGTCGCCTTGTCGTACGCCAGTTTTGATTTCGAAAGGCTCTGACAACTCTCCCCTGAACTTTATTTTGGAGAAAGTATTGCTAATCGTCTGTTGAATTAGATTCCTCGTCTTGTTATCCACTCCAAATTCCTCGAGAACTGCCAATAAGGGTTTTCGGTCAATGGAGTCATAGGCTTTCCGGAAGTCCACAAAGACGGCAACATATTTATTCTGTCCCAACATCTTGGACTTTATGAAGATTTGTTCCACGCATGATCTCCCTTTCCGAAAGCCTGCCTGGTATTCACCCAGTTCAGAATCCAGTATCACTTCTATTCTTGTCAGTAACGCTTTCGAGAAAATCTTGTAGGGAACTGAAACAAGAGTGATGCCTCTATAATTATTAACATTCATCTTGTCACCCTCCTTATGAAGGGGATGGATCAGAGCCATTTGCCAGTCAGCAGGGATCCTCTCAGTTATCCATATGTTCTCAAAAAACCGTGTGAAAGATTTTACGACTCCCTCAGATCCCAGTTGTAGGAGTTCAGCGACGATACCATCTGCACCTGCTGCTTTGTTGGCCTTAAGTCCTTGAATAATCCGGAAAACTTCGTCTTAATCAGGAGGCAATGAATTGGGAGATGATACCTCTGGTGGTTCCATTTTCAGGTTTTCTTGCGGATCATCACAGTTAAGCAGTGAGTCGAAATATCTGGCGCGGATGTCACAGTTTTGCTTGTCGGTAATTCCTAACCTCCCTGCTTCATTCTTGAAGCACATTCCGGATGCCTGATAACCCCTTAACCGCGATTTGAACGTCCGGTATAAGTTACGTGTATTGTTCATTTGGAAATCTTCTTGCGTTTTCTTCAGCTGGTCTTGTTCATATTGTCTCTTAGTTCTTCTGAATGTCCGGGCTGTATGTTTCGTCTGATTTCGGAAGATTAACAGATCATCATCTTTTTTCGTTGAGCTCCATTTCTTCCATGCCTCTTTCCGACGTCTCAGTGCGTCGTCTCATTCTGCATTCCACCAATTTTCTCTCATTCGCTTTGTCTGAGGAATCGTTCTTTCAGCGGCACCTTGGATCTTGTCTCGGATTTCATCCCAATTTCCTGACGCAAGGCACTTCAGTTCATCTCGGTAACTTTCCCTTGTCACATTATTGGATGTTAATTTTCCGACGTCATATCGAGGGATATTTTGTCTCCTTGTTATTTTCCTAGTTGGTAGAAACTTCAATTTAATCCTGGTCAAGTAGTGATCGTAATCTACTTCTGCTCCCCTTCCTACTTTCACATTCATGATTTATTTCTTTCCCACCGTAGAAATAGCGACATGGTCGATCTGAAATTCTCCCAATAGAGAATTGAGTGATCGCCATGTCTTTTGTTCCCTGGGTAAATGATTGAAAGTCGTTGACATAAGGTGTAGAGTAAAGGCTCGGAAAAGTTCTAAGAGTCTCTCTCCGTTTCTATTGGTATGTTTATGTGAGGGATATTTTCCTACTATCTTCCGATATTTTCTCTCCTTCCCGATCTGCGCATTGAAGTCACCCATTAGCACCTTGATCTTCTTCTCTGGTATCCGAGACATCTAATCTTCTAGCTCTTCCCAGAACTGTTCGACTTTGTCTGGATTCTTGCGATTATCTTCGTTGATTGGGCTGTGAGCATGTATGAGAGTGTAGGTCTTGTTGCCACATCCTAAGTGCAGAAGTGACAGTCTTGGGGATGAACTTTCAAAGCCTACCACCGAGTCTACTAAGCACTTGTCTACTATAAGCGCTGTTCCAAGAAGCGGTAGGGATTTGGTATTAGCTACTCTGATTGCTGGTTTCCCTTTGTATATCCTGTATTGTCCACTTTCAAATTAGTTCTCATCTCTGTACCGTGTTTCCTGAATGGCCATGACCTTGATATCACGGTCTCCCATAGTTTTCGTTAGCTCTTTTAGTTTCCCCACTTTAAGAAGTGATTGCACATTTGGAGTTCGAAACCAGTAACAGCGTATTGTCTTGAGTTTGTGATTTCCAGGGGACTCCGACTTCCCCTCGCGTTGCAGTGCAGGCACTCCAGAACCCTTCGGCCCGCTTGCGCCGCTGGTCGTGGCGGTGGATTCCCCTACCGAGCTACCACCTGGAGTAGTTTCAAAATTGAATAGACTTTCCATAACGCAACAACTGTCTAATCATTAGACTGGGCAAAGTAAGTTATACATTGAGAAATTAGAACTAAGATTGTGAGTCCTAGAGCTATCGAAGCAGCCGCCCCTCGCATGGGAAAACAGACGCTGACCAGAACGCCGCCCGATACGAGAACAGACGCGTCTGGATTTTAGGGTTCTTCCGCCCTGTCCACCGTTGGGAATTTCTTCCTCTTCCGCTTTCCAGGCCGTTGATCAGTTTTCACCTGTAACACTAGGCAGGGGCCCTCACAGGGTACTATCAGCCGGGCCAGCTGAACCCTGTTTTTTTAACGAGATTGTTACTCTTCCCGTTAGGTCTTATTATTATTATTATTATTATTAAGGATACAAATATCCTACAATTTAACTGCATGCTATTCATTTCATAAATTTAATTATTTTCCATATTACGAACGGTTACTTGCAACCACTCCGTGTGCAGCCTATATACCTCCCACCTGACTTTACTGTTTTGCGGGATGGACGCGACACAGTTCTGGCAGGGGCTATTTGTTTATATGATTATATGTTGCGTTAATTTTCAAGAAATGCAAGATTTTTCCTGTACTATTTGACGATTTGGAAGATTTTGGTACAAGCCGAATCTTCTAACGCCGTCTATTTAAGACCTTTAGTTTTCTGAAACATACAGATAAGAGATTTATACACTGTATATGATGATGATTTTTCATAACTAAACCACACGTTTACCAGTACTGTGCCCGATATTCCAACCTTGGATTGCGTGGCCTGACTCATCACGATCCTCGGTTGAAATTCGGTACAACATTATCAAAAACTTTTACAACAGAAAAACATGAATGATTAGATATACGCCGGCATGAAGATGCGACGAAAGACAAACAGATGAGATCTAGGTGACCTCGGGATGTGAGTATGGACTGGGTTTCATATTTTAACACCTAACGTCATTTCCAGTCATCCATGAAAAAAGTTTGCACAAATTAGATAAAACTCCACATTTGTATTCAATGATGCACTAATACCGACATTAAAAATAAATATTCGTAACCCCCTGCACTTGGAGATTGACTAAATTAAGCCTTGATGTGTAATCAAAATGAAATGCGTTTTAATTGGGACAAAATCTCCTCGTGTCCTGCCTTTGGTATAAATAAATTTAATTTCACCCCCTAGTGAGACACTTCCGTTAACTGGATTACTGTGGGTGAAAGCACAAACACAATTGTTCCTTTAAAGAAATATAATTCGCTTTATTGCGGGCCTGAAAGATACACCACACAAATAGCAAATACAAGCAATTAGTACCTCACTCCAGTTTCCTCTCGTAGGGAGCACTTGCCTTTCACTTGTCAATAAACCACAGAAGTTAATCCTTCCTAATGAGTCCGGTGGCCTTGACAGAACTACCTGCAACACTACAGTTATTTACGATAGCCAGTCACTCACCACTACACTCTGCTTCGCTGACCGCTGGCTAGGGAAACAGCCCCCGGTGCTTTCGAAATTCACCACACTAACCTCTGCTGCACTGGAAAACACACTCGTTCAAGATACAGTTCCTCTGTAGGCTTCACATTCACACTCCTTCGCTGTCAAGAGAATCAGCTTCACTAGGGTTTCGCAAGTCACGTCGCCAACAACTGTCGCTCAAAGTAAATGCTCGCACTAGCTCGAAAAAAAACTGTCCACCCCGCTTGCCAGGTCGCTGTTATATGTCAGGCCGGTGACTCAATAAATGCTTCTAGACCCATCCAGGATTCACGACTTCTCGAGGTTTCCATCACTGGCTGGGTCACGAATATTCTGGACCATCCCTTTGTTCTAGTAGCCCTGTTGCGTAGGGCGCACGTGATACACTGAGGCAGAGCACAGCCCAGCCCGGGGGCAGCTGTGACTCATGCGGCGAGCGACGAAACAAACTCACAGCCGTAACACCACCCCCTTCCTAAAAGGCTGATCGTCCCGATCAATCATTGGTCCGTCTGTGTCCCTCCGTAGGCTGCCAGGCGATCTCGATGCACGATCTTCATCTTCGCCCTCGGGCTCCGCTGGATCCTGTTGACGACATCGTGGATCCGTTTCACGACTCAGTCGGGCCCTCCCAGGACTTCTGCAGTTTGGATGACAGGCTTTTCTTCCGTAATGGGTTGAAGAGCCAGACCAGGTCGTCCTTGTGGAATCCGCCGGCATCCGTCTGTTGGTCGTATCGGGTCTTCATTCGGTCGGTCTCGATACGCAGTTTCCTCCTCGCGAACGCATGCATGTCCTCCAGTTGGTCGACCAGTTCTTGACAATATTGGCTTACCGGGACCGGATCATTCCCAAGTCGGCCGAAGGCAAGATCGACAGGTGGACGGAGTTCCCTCCCAAACATGGCCTGGGCTGGTGTGCACCCGGTGGCTTCATGCACGGCGGCGCGGTAGGCCAGGTGAAATAGTGGAAGATGTTTGTCCCAATCCCTCTGGTGCTCGCTGACGACTATTCGAAGATGGTTCTCGATGGTGTGATTGCATCGCTCTACCATCCCGTCCGACTGAGGGTGTAGCGGCGTCGTCCTTATCTTCCGGATTCCCAGCAGCTGGCATAGGTTCTGGAACACCTGCGACTCGAAGTTCCTCCCTTGCTCGGAGTGCAGCTCCAGGGGTACTCCGTACCGGCTGACGAATTCCTTCACCAGGGTCTCTGCAATCGTCGCGGCTTCTTGGTTATGGAGCGCATACGCCTCTGGCCATTTGGTGAAGTAGTCGCTGACGACCAATATGTAGCGGTTCCCTGCCTCGCTCAACGGGAATGGCCCAGCAACATCGATGGCCACTCTCTCCATGGGGCCGCCCACGTTGTAGGTCTTCAGCGGACCCCGTCGTCTTCGTCCTGGGCCCTTGCTGGCTGCGCAATCGTGGCACCTCGCGCAGTGGTTCTCCACGTCTGTTCGGCATACGATCCAGTAGAACCGCTCTCTCAGCTTCTCCAGGGTCTTCTTTATCCCTAGGTGTCCACCAGATGATCCCCATGGACTTCCTTCAGGACTTCCTCCGTCATAGCCTTTGGAACGACGACTTGTTCCCGAGATGTCTTCCCGTCGGTGCTCTCCCAGGTACGGCACATGAGGCCATCCCTTACAATCAGCGAGTCCCACTGCGCTCAGTAGGACTTAAACTTTGGGCTGCAGTCACTCACAATGATCCACCCGGGTCTGGGGACACAGGCCCTCTTCCATTCGGCTATCAGTCCCAGGTCAACATCTTCTGCTTGTGCCCGCGTGAAAGATTCGCGGCTCCAGCTCCCTTGAAGTTCCACGGTAGTCCTTCGGCACTGTATCCCGGGGTTCTCCTCCCTTCTGGTACAGAAGGTGCAGTCTTCGGGGCACGGTCTTCGTGACAGGGCGTCGGCATTAGAATGCAGTTGGCCTTTCTTGTGCTGGATCTCAAAGTTGTACTGTTGAAGCCTCTCTAACCACCGCGCGGGTTGACCCTCGGGCTGTTTGAAGTTCAGGGGCCACCGCAGGGATGCATGGTCGGTCCTGATGAGAAATTCTTGCCCGTACAGGTACTTGTGGAAGTGTTCGATGGTCTTCATGATGGCGAGCAGTTCCTTCCTGGTGACGCAGTAGTTCCTCTCTGGCTTTGACAAGGCTTTGCTGAAGTAGGCCACTACTCTCTCCTCGCCGTCCACTATTCGCGACAAGATTCCCCCTATACCAAAGTCGCTGGCATCGGTATCGACGATGAACCTTGTTCCAGTTCTGGGGTAGGCCAGAATAGGCGCGCTGCACAGAGCCTGCTTGAGTTGTTCGAAGGCACTGTGGCATTCTGCTGTCCATGTGACGAGTTGGTCCTTCTCAGTCAGTCGATCCAGTGGTTTGGCGATGTTGGCGAATCCTCTCACGAAGTGACGGTAATAAGTGCAGAGTCCCAGGAAGCTTCGTAGTTGGGACTTGTCCTTCGGAACTGGCCACTCCCTCACAGCTGCGGTCTTTTCTGGGTCGGTGCGCACCTCTTCCTCGGAGACAATATGCCCAAGGTACTGGACCTGCTTCTGGAAGAGCTGACACTTCTTGGGGCTCAACTTCTGCTGGGCAGCCCGTAGCTTCATCAAGATCTCCTTCAGGTTGCTGTAGTGCTCCTCAAAGCTTCTCACCAAAACAATGACGTCGTCTAGGTAAACCAGGCAGGTCTTCCAGTGTAGTCCCCTCAGAATGGACTCCATTTGTCGTTCGAAAGTCGCAGGGGCGTTGCACAGACCGAATGGCATGACGGTGAACTGCAAGAGCCTGTTGCCCACAGGAAACGTAGTTTTCTCGCGATCCTTAGGGTGGACCTCCTCCTGCCAGTAGCCATTCTTCAAATCCAAGGTGAAGAACCATCTTGACCCTGATATGGTGTCCAGGGTGTCGTCGATCCGGGGTAGAGGGTAGCTGTCCTTCTTCGTGATGACATTCGCCCGCCTGTAATCCACGCAGAACCTGGTGGAACCGTCCTTCTTCTTCACTAGCACGACCGGAGAACTCCAAGGACTATGTGATGGCTCGATCACCCCTTGCTCCTTCATCTCTTCTACCATCCGGTCGACTTCAGCTTGCTTGGCGAGCGGGACACGGCGGAATGGGGCCCTAATCGGTGCGCTGCCCCCAACGTCGATTCTGTGCTGGACCAAGCTTGTCCTGCCGAAGTCTTTGCTCCCCACGGAGAAGACATCCTGGAATTCCTGTACAGGTCCCGAAGTTGGCGTGATTGTTCCTCGTCTAAATGGTCCTGGTATCCTTGGTACAGCTTCTGTAGTTCTTCTGGCAGGGCGCGTCTTCTTCGGTTGTCCGTCTGCAGGTGTCCGTCCGTCGTGTCTGTGATGCGGGCAATCCAGGAAACGGGCTCGCAGACTCCTAGGTTGGTGTCCCGGTGAACCGTAATGTCGTAGTCGTTCAGGTACGGCCGAGACGTCGTGTTGGTGAGAGTCTTGGCAATTAGCAATCCTTTTGTCTGGATGTCCTCATAATTTGGCTCGATGATAGCCGCCACTCCCTCAGCAGTTCCGTCAACAATTACGGCAGCGCTGACTTCCGCCCTGGCGGGAACGATGACGTCCTCTCTCAGACTTACTCCTCGTGTGGTGACGGCCTCGTGTGCTGGTTGCAAAGCAAGTTCCCCACCACTGAAGTGCAGAGTGTTGGTACTCAGGTCCAAGATTATGTTGTTCTGGTCCAGGGAGTCCAGTCCGATGATCAGTTCGTTTGATAAATCAGCCACAAGCACTGGATGCTTTACCGCCCGTCGACCAATGACGAACTCCAGTGATGCTTCGCCATGAACTGGTGTGGTCTCTCCGGTCGTGGTTATTAGCTGGAGGTTCCTTTGTGTGGGTTGCACTCTCCACTTCGGAATCACGGTGGGATTGGTGATGGTCCTCGACGCTCCCGTGTCAATCAGCATGGGCCATCTCACTCCGTTGACGACTCCGTCGACCATCAGGCTGCTATCATCCCTCCGTAACTTCGTCACATGAACTTGGGCTGCCGGGGCTTGACGACTGTCACAAGCCGACCTTTGCCTCCCAAGGCTGGCTGGTACTTGTTTTCCTGGGCCGCGCGGTTTTCCTATGACTGACTTTCCCGACGGAAACCCTTGGCTGTGGCGAACATTGCAGTCCTTGCTCAGTTGGCCCTTCGTACGGCATGTCCAGCAGGTCGGTAGTCCTCATCCGGGCCGCCTCTCCGGGTGTCTTCCGGCTACGTCGTTGTTGGTGGTGCTGCGACTCTTGAAGAACCAGCCTAGCGCATCCATCAGTTCATCCGCCAGGGGCTTGGTCTCGTTGGCTTTGACTGGTTCGTCGACGCCCACTTGACGCACCCGTGCTTGCATTCTGGATACCTGCTTTGCCGTCTCGAACTCAAGTGCGTGGCTCAGCGCATCTGCAAGTGTCTTATTGCGCGCAAGTCGCAGTGCCAGTTGAGTATCCGAGTCCCGTAGTCCGTCGGTGAAGGCCTGCGTCGCAATCTGTTCCAGAAAGTCGGCCGGCGTTGTTGGATAGGCGAGCCTTACGAGGCGTGCGATGTCCATCTCGAACTCCTGCAGGGTTTCCGTGTTCTTTTGTACCCGGGTCCGGAGCTGCATCTGGTAGGCCTGCTGAAGATGGCTATCTCCATATCGGGACTCCATATGGGCGATTAGTGAAGCGTAGTCCTGGGATCCAGTCGGGATGGCCTGAAGGACATTAAGGGCGTCCCCTCTCAGCGCTACAATGAGAGCTGTAGCCGTTTCCGTGCTGTTCCAGTTGTTTATGGAACAGGCTGCCTCGAACTGACGTAAATAGGTGCTCCACGGGATCTTTCCGTCGAAGGTTGGGGGCGTCACTCTGCTCTGTCCCGTTCCTGATATTCCCGGTGTACCTGTGGGCGGGCGTCGGCGCAGCTCGGCAACTTCCTCTTGAAGAGCGTTGAATCTCGGTTCCATCCCCGTCGGCGGTCGTTGGTTCAGCTCAGCAATTTCCTTTTGTAAGGCGTTGAATTTCTCTTCCACCCCCGTCAGCGGGCGTTGGCGCAGTTCGGCAACTTCCTCTTGTAAGGCGTTGATTTTCTCCTTCACCCCCATCAGCGGGCGTCGGCGCAGCTCGGCAACTTCCACTTGTAAGGCGTCGAACTTCTTTTCCACTGCCGTGACATCCTCACGCAGACCCAGTGCTAATTACTTCAGGTCCTGTGTCAACTTATTCTTACCGTCTTCCATCTTCTTCTGGCCGTCCTCTATCCTCTTCAGGTTCTCCGCTAGCTTATTTTGACCGTCTTCCATCTTCTTCTGGCCGTCTTCTAGTTTGGCAGTTAGATCCTCGGCTAACGTCTTCTGGCCGTCTTCCTCTGGCCGTCTTCCATCTTCTTCAGGTCACCTTCAGGTCCTTGGCTAATTTCTTCTGGCCGTCTTCCATCTTGGCTTCCAAGCCACTTAACTTTTCTAGCAATGCTGCAAATTGCGCTTCCATTTTAGATGTTTGTCTTGTAAAGGGCATGCACTCACAGGAAAATTAGAGAATTGTGGTAAAATGACCTGCTCGGTTTTTGAAACCAGGACCTTCAGGTGTTGTGCTTGTGCTTGAGTTCGTAATCCGGCTTCTGACACCAGTTGTTATGTGCCACACCCTAGTGGCACTTCCGTTAACTGGATTACGGTGGGTGAAAGCACAAACACAATTGTTCCTTTAAAGAAATATAATTAGCTTCATTGCGGGCCTGAAAGATACACCACACAAATAGCAAATACAAGCAATTAGTACCTCACTCCAGTTTCCTCTCGTAGGGAACACTTGCCTTTCACTTGTCAATAAACCACAGAAGTTAATCCCTCCTAATGAGTCCGGTGGCCTTGACAGAACTACCTGCAACACTACAGTTATTTACGATAGCCAGTCACTCACCAATACACTCTGCTTCGCTGACCGCTGGCTAGGGAAACAGCCCCCGGTGCTTTCGAAATTCACCACACTAACCTCTGCTGCACTGGAAAACACACTCATTCAAGACACAGTTTCTCTGTAGGCTTCACATTCACACTCCTTCGCTGTCAAGAGAATCAGCTTCACTAGGGTTTCGCAAGTCACGTCGCCAACAACTGTCACTCAAGGTAAACGCTCGCACTAGCTCGAAAAAAAACTGTCCACCCCGCTTGCCAGGTCGCTGTTATATGTCAGGCCGGTGACTCAATAAATGCTTCTAGACCCATCCGGGATTTATGGCTTCTCGAGGTTTCCATCACTGGCTGGGTCACGAATATTCTGGACCATCCCTTTGTTCTAGTAGCCCTGCTGTGTAAGGCGCACGTAATACACTGAGGCAGAGCACAGCCCAGCCTGGGGGCAGCTGTGACTCATGCGGCGACAGACTAAACAAACTCACAGCCGTAACAATACTTTAAAATCAGGAGAGTACCGCCATTTCACACAGAATGCTATCCCTCTTTAAAAAGTGCACACAGGACGGAGACTGGCGGATGTGTCCCTGTTTCCACATTGACAGTATGGCGAGGAAAAAAAAACAAACGCTAACCACGGTCACCACCACAGCCAAAACAAAACATCAGCCATAAAGTAATGTCTAGGCATCCCGCTCTACGCGCGAGCTGAGCGGCCCCACTTTAACTGCAGGTTCGACTATCAAAGAGGCTACAGAGGCTTTTTCATATTCTATCTCGATAGGCTACATCACGCGTTAAGTTCAAATTATGCGAGCTAAGTAAACTATGATAAAAACAATTAATATTCAGTGTACTGAGCATATAATTTAAGCTAAAACAATGTATCCTCCAAATATTTGGACGACTAGTATCAGCAAAACATTTGTAATCGCTTTGGATTATTGTTGCTCAATTTTTAGTAATTGTTTCGTGTACTTGTGTCTATCTGTAGAACTTGTCTGACAACTTGTGCTAATGTGGTACGTATCATAGTGTGTGTATTTTAAATAGAGTCCATGATTGGGAAGGAGGCTGTCGTGGTTTTGAGATGGAAACTATGTTGGCATTTGCCTGAAGTGGACGTGGAAAACCACTTCTAAGACGGCTGAGGTGTGAATCGAACTCACCTCTTCTCAGCTTTGCCTTACGACACTGTGTGTAAACCTTTCCAGCCCTCAAACCTGAATTGAATTTCTTAGCAGCGCCTCAGCAGACCTACGTACCCCAAAACCACTGATGGCCACTGACCAAAAATCAAAACACTTTTAACGATGATAAAACATCTTAAAAACGAAATAACGTAGACTATATATAAACAAGTATTGCGGAGATGAGAATGTAAGAAAATCACATGAGTTACAGTTATATGATAAATTTATTCGATATTTATTCACTCAGATAGCTCCGTAATTGTGATAATAATAGACTGTGTTCCAGAGGAAATATGGTACCATTCCATCACTTTCATGGAGCGAGTGTGATTCTGAGTCTAATTTTATAGTATCTGCGCCGCCTCTTGTGTGTGAGTATTTGGATCTTTACAATGGCTTACCAAGGTATGATTGTTTCTATTTTGCACAGTATGCTTTCTTAGTGTTTATAGATTAATTTTTTGTTACTTGAATGCTTCTGTTTGCTAATATTTAACTGATTTTTGTCGTTTTCTACCATTATATGCAACCTAAATTCAGAGACTACTATGTCGAATTCTACCGACTCTCCCATTAGTTCTTTATGTTTTCCTTATAAATCTTCCTGGTCAATTGCTCAAACCTATTTAAATTAAACTGGTATTTTGTTTTTTACGGTCAAGGAAACACCGCACAAGACACAGCGAAACCTAGAAAAGTACCTGAATTTTAATTGCTTGGCCGTGATAGCCAATATACAATGTTTCTGGAAGCCTTTATAGGGGGTGAAAGGCTGTTTGAGCGTTTAGCTCCCGCAGTTAAGTACCGCAGGTGCTGTAGATAAGAATTGAGGTAGCGCGCAGTTTGCTACTCCTTTGTGGGTTTCCAAATTGACAACAAGACCCATCTAGGAATTGCTAGACGAAACCGCTCACAAGATACGGCATAAACTTGAAATGATACAGTTTGTTTTGTTACTTTTACTGTTAATTATGACATGATACGTAGTTTGAACAATATTTCTTACTGCGGATATGACAATTGCTACCAAGTTTGATGTATTTTTAGCATACGTACTATTATTTATTTTTACATATAGGGTGAGGACGTTAAACGATGGGTGCTCAATATGTCAGAAAGGTTATTTAAATTTCTCTACATAGAAGCCTCCGTGGCTAAGGCGGCAGCACGCCGGCCTCTCCGTTGGGACTGTGGTTCATGACTATAATCATATTTTTTTTTTGTTTTTTTTTTGTTTTGGGGTCTTTTATTTTACTACGTGTGTTGTTTTTCGTGTATGAGTGTTTCAGTATTGATTTCATCTGAGGAAGGAGAGCTTTGGTAAATATAGATTCAGATATGATTTGTTACTTATCATATAATTTTTTTCGTCTTAGTCTTTCATCACATAGAACCTGGGTCATTTAAGTGTATGGTTTTCACTTCCAGATATGGTCATCTGGGTGATATGGTGTTTTGAATAGGTTTGGTTTGTCTCTTGGCCACAATATTTCTCTGCACTTGAATGAGTAGTTCTTATTTAAGTGTAGGTGGTCATACAGATTCTTAGATGATACTTAGTATGTATTTCTTATTATTCAATATTTCCATAATCAAATGCATATAGTATTATGAAGCTGGGATTCTAAGCGCTTATTTGTGGACTTCCATTATCCACTTCAAATGTTGCTGTCCGAAAAAACACGCAAGGCTTTATTAAGAAAAAGAAATGCATTGCCCCTTAAAATGTGTCAGTTTAATAATGCATACAATGACTGAAGTAGGCTCCTTAAATATTCAGTTATATTAATGAAACATCCGGCTTAATCTATAAGCTACAAGCGGTATAAAGCCGTCGTACGCTCCTATTTAATAACTTCAGCACAATTTTTGATCAGATGGAATCACGCTCAAGGACTTTGAGTGGCATTAATATTGCTCATTATAACAACGACCTTCCTCCGGGTTGCACACATTACGACAATGCGAGCAAAGGTACGATCTCTTAATATCCAATTGTAATCCCGAGCAACGCCGGGCATAACAGCTAGGGACTAACAGATTGTGTGTTCAGACCGCTCTGATGATAAATTGAAGCTGTCAGCTGTTGTGTTGTGTATGGTATGGAAATTACAAGACGGTAAATGGAAGGTAAGGCACTATATAATCTGAATAGTGGTGGACTTGGACTCATAACTCCCTCTTGGTATGCTCTGTTCGCTAAGCTATTGGAAGAAAGATCTTGATTCTCGTAGGTTAAAGTACATATTGTGAAGCCAGCATATCTTAGCACATCCTTGTGTTGTTAGTTGGCCTTTGTATATTTGTGTGGATTGCATTATTTTAACGGTATAGGTATCCAAAAGATCTGGGCCCGACTACATTACAATGTTCTGAAGTGCGAGATCCCGTAATGAGAGAATTGGTTGGGGATGGTTTTGACTACTTCAAAAATTGAGCAATCTGGCCTGCCATTTTAACTCCAGGCCATTGCAGGAATGCAGTGGCCACCATGCTTCCTAAATCTTGAATATTCTACGATTATGCAACAAAATTGAATGTTCTTCTGTCGGTCAACACGATTGCACCCAATTGTAATGGGTGGTTCGCTAATCATAAAATAAATTTACGAGATTATTAAATACACTTGGATGACCAGTTTCGATCGTCAAGCGATCATCAATACATCCTTTGCACTTGGCTATTAAATATATGCCTACAAGTATGGGTTATGATATTTGCTATATATACACTTAAGGTAGGAATTGAAAATTTCGTACATTTTAAAGTGCTTTTCACCAATCATATAAATATGAATACATTTCAAATTCGATAATTGGAATAATCATAATTTGTAGAGCGTCATAAGGGCTTATTCGCATGGAGAACCCCCGGCCATGTGACTGAATTCACCAATGCCGTTAGTTTTCCTCGCGCGTTGCTATAGTTTCTACTTTTTCATAACTGTTTCCATCGTGCTTTGAGGGGGAAAGGGACTTCATAATACTTGGCTGAAGTTTTAGTGTTACTTTCAATTATACGATTCCCTTAGTATTATTACATCTCTAAATTTTCGTTCGAATAGACGTGTCCACGCTGTTAAATGTCGCACTCAGGCAGTGCAGAAAGAAGCAGGCAGGTGGCGTTCAAGGCCTTTTATGTTCACAGTCGATATGTATCCGCTTAACTTAAATGCGAATGTAATTTTTGGAAAATCCGTATTAATGTACTTCTCATATAATATAGCTGATTAAGATGTGCGCATACCCTAATTATTCCCGTCTGTACAGGGTTGGGAAGGAGATGCAGAAAGTTCCTATGCTACCGACTACATTTATTAAAGCTTTTGAAATAGGCAATGGGTGGGACGAAGCTATTGACATTTTTGACAACATCACTGCAGTTAGAACTGCTCAGGCATTTTAGGATGGTAAACGGTACCGGCGATTCCGTAGGGAGATAGAAACACTGGCTCATGTCCTTGGATCTTTTCCATTTTTGTAACGAAGAACTCCCAGCGCCATAAAATCATGCCTCTCACAGGAACGATTTGAACGTGCATAAATCCAACCTTAAGAAGGGAACACATAATCATTCATGTTGGTTTGTCGCATTACATTTAACCTTTGTTGGCAAACCCGAAGGGAAGGTTTTTTCTATAAAATATATCCTGTTTTCTTGTACCGCAGTAACTCTAATAACTGATGTTGATCAATATTGTTACTATAGAAGGCCTACTGCTTGCAGTTAGTAGCATTATGCAGTGACAAAAGTTATGTTAAACGGTCTACGGATCACTCTCTCCAGAGTCACCTACTGAAATTGGCTCAGTCGAAGTTTTTGAATCAATAATTGTGCAGTGTTTTCTGAAATTGTTCTGGCTGTTGGCTGAATTTTGTTTATATGGCACATATGAGTGATTTATCCGTTCTTTTTTTAAGCTGTACTGATACTACTATTGAGGGCTTTGTCACTTTTTAGTGATATGTGTACGTATTAGGTGCTGTGACTGAAATGGGACATTAGGTTGGACCAGTTAGAGAAAATCCTCCTAGAATCTTACTGCTAAAAATGTCAAAATAAATATTGTTTCTTCAGTCCTTAAGCCTATTACTTCCTTTAAGGCACTGTTCACCACATTTCCTATCACACATAGATGTATTTGATCTGTTAAAGAGTGAAGACTTTGATAACATTCAGATCTAGATAAGACATGTATAATGCAGTATGGTATATTATGGAGATTAAAAATGTCATCTCAGTCTGTTAGTTTAGTTAGTTTAAATTGAGCTGTGGTGTTAAGTTATATTATTTCTTATTTCATTTGTAAAAGCAAAAGATGATAGCAAAGAAGTTAATGACTCATTCTTGTCACTAGGTTATAAATGAAGGAACCAATAATGAAGAGAGCGATGCAAGTAGAAACCATCCAAATGAGTAAGTTGATAACTAAATAAGAAAAGAGCATTCTCTTTTTTTTTTTTTTTTTTTTTGCATGCAAACTAAGAATGTTGGATTTGAATAAGTTTTGCTGGCAACGTCAGTTATCCTCCTATTATATTTATCATTGAATTTATTTGTTTTTGTTATTGTCTGTCTTAATGGGATATCTATATTCCCTTTTCATTTAGCAGGTAAAATACTATCCTTTCTTATTCAGAATTCTCACTGTTAAGTATTGTTATTAATTCAGGAAATGATCCCCTCTCAGAGTTTGGGAAGTATTTAAGTATATATGGTATACAGTACGAATGTACTGTTTATAACGTGTGGAAAACCCTCTTACTTGTAGCAGAGATCAGATATTCTCTGTAATATGAGTATGTAAAGGATCCTCCCCAATTGTGATTCAGTCTTTAGTGTATTTGATCTTAGTCCCATAACTTTCTTTTGCTGTTGATTCACCTAAAACTGTGAATGCTAACAGCTTCTTCCTCGTCACGCGATGGTGCTACATGTGGCAACCAAATCAAAGGTCAATTACAACTAATTTTCTTTTCGGGTAGGATTTAAGTCGTATCAGAGGTTTAATAATAGCTTACTTAATGCTTTATGAACTTAAAATTTGATTAAAACTCAGCAATATTTTTAGGTTCCTGCCTTGTCTAGTGTGGGGTTTCGCCTTGGATTACCGAGCTGGCTCATCAGCGGACTCATGGTATCCGTGCCCGGACCCCCTCAGGAGTAGCGAACTGTGTCCGGGCATGGACAGCAATAGACCGCTGATGAGCCAGCTTAGTGATCCTAGGCGAAACCCCACACAAGAAACGACATAAACCTAGAAAAATCCTGGCTAATCTAATTTACCATCTTTTTAGGTAGATTTCATTAGAAAGCTAACTATTGCAATGGGTACCATGTTTCGACTTCCGGAAAATTTCGACATATCTTCGCGTTTCACATCCCCCAGACCCCAAAACCACCGTCAGTTCAAAAGTTTATATATTATTTATGTATATATGTATATATATATATACCAGGTGGCCCGTTTCCCCCGTGCAATCTAGTTTTAGATGTCCCGCATACACTAATGCTGTATGGGATGCCTAATAAGTGATTTCCACGGGGGTCACAGTGCATGCTGGCCGATTACGTCAGAATACGAAGGAATAACAACCGGACAGCCGCTAGCTGCATGTTCCTCAGCTCTACCCGTCTAATGCACCCCATTGCCTATCCGACCCTCGCATTTGAGAGCGCAATAGACTCATAAATGTGGTAGAACGACACGACAGTTGCTGGCAACATATTGACAATGGCTGGTGTTTTCAGCATACGGACATTATACTAATATATGGAGAAGCTGGTCGTAATGCCGTTGAAGCTCGTAGACGGCATGCAATGGTGTTTCCATGTAGACGTCTGCCGTCTCGATAAGTATTTCGCCGAACAGAGCTGCAATTACGAACGAATGGAATGTTCCAGGCACATATCAGCAGGACTAGACCCGTAATGCTGAAGTTGCACGGAATGTACAAGAGTACTTCGAACGGAATCCTACACACCGTCAGTTACACTTCACCTTACTGAGCTACTGCTGATTTTTTGTTTTGTATTTTGAGACGTTTCAGCCATCAATGGACCACGATGTTCTTCACTCATATGATCACTGTAATGCTTGAGCTACTGCTGATAATAGTAATAATAATAATAATAATAATTTGAATTTTGTATTAGAATTAATTTATTAATTACTATGATAACACATTTGTGATATGTCTCAGGAACCTGACGGCAAAATCAGTAGATATTATCTGTGAGACATTAATTATTTTTCACAGCATTATACACTTTGTATTTCAATACAAGAGTGCATACAATAATACGTTTTTGTTATAAATTGTTATAAATTAATGTTTATTTAGGTAATAATTTTTTATGCGAGGTATAGCTAGTTGTTTGCTGGGGAGCGTGATGGCGTAGTTGCTTAGCTTCTCGCCTTTCACCCGGGCGGCCGGGGTTCGAATCCCGGTGACAGCGGGGTGGAATTTTCACCTTGAAAATCACATGGCGTCAGGAAGGGCATTTGGCCTTAAATCCCCGGCCAAAACCAAAATGAGCCTAGTTGGCTCCGGTGACCCCAATTAATTGGGAAAAGCCGAAGAAAGTATAGCTAGTTGTTTGCTGTTCATATTGGACGATCGAGGTCGTAGTCCGTTAAATAGTGCTGGTGCAAGAAACCATAATAATAATAATAATAGGAACCACTATGTTGCAGTGTGCACATATTTATTGTTGCTTAGGGCAAAGAGAAGCTGCAAGGGAGCTAGGAGTGCCACGAACTTCAATACAGGTAGGAATTATCTTGAATTTCTACAAACCGACTTGACTCTGGAAATACTTCTAGAAGATATTCCACTCCAGGTTGTATTACAACATTGGTACCAGCATGATGGTGCTCCACTTCACACCTTCCGAGCCGTTACGGAATATCTAAATGTACGATACCATGAACGGTGGATAGGTCGTGGAGGCCCCTGGCAGTGGCCTGATCTAACCCCTCTGGACTTCTTTCTGTGGGGCTATATAAAATCAAATGTCTACGAAACGGCGCCAGAAAATGTTGATCAATTAAAACAACGTATTGGTGAGGCCTGTACTACAGTGACATCTGAAATGTTACGACGTGTCCATGCAGACATTGCGAGACGTGTTCAGCATTGTATTCGCCACCAGGGACATGTCTTTGAGCATATTCGTTATGAATAGCTGTCCAAGTGTGACATTTTAATTTATTTTATTTTCTAAGCTTTGATGCAATAATATGTGAGTTTTTGTCCACAATGCTATTGTAGAGTGGAATTTCTGTAGCCTACATGTACCAATTAATGTGTTATTAAACTGTATTTTCTGCATCTTTGGCGTATTTACAAACAAACCCTGTTTATAACAGAAATCCTTGTTTGCAAAGGAGCGTTACAACGTGGTATACAATATGTTGCATGTTATGCAACAATTGAGCACTGGTTTTACTACACAAGTAGGCTACTGTAACAGGATTCCTATCATCATTATAATCATTATAATAATAATAATAATTATTATTATCATTATAATAATAATGATAATTATCATTATTATTATTATTATTATTATTATTATTATTATTATTATTATTATTGTCACTATGATGTATGCACTAGACTGTAATAATAAAAAAACAATAGTGACACAGGTTATCAGACAAATTTTTCACACACTCAAGTACACGGGGCTACATGCCCACTGTGTTGTAAAGCCCCTGAAATTCAACAACTCATTATTTCAGTACGGTGAAATTCAATGTACCGTGTGAAGGCTTCGATCACAATACTGATGTACAGTCTGCACAATATCAGAATTGTTGCAGACGGGTCTAGCCATGCTGGTATGTGCTTC
This sequence comes from Meconema thalassinum, assembly GCA_946902985.2. NCBI lineage: Eukaryota > Metazoa > Arthropoda > Insecta > Orthoptera > Tettigoniidae > Meconema > Meconema thalassinum. The sequence goes on from OX336395.1 coordinate 209,387,763, forward strand.
AATCCATTAGCACATAATTACAGCTCTGTTCGGGGAAATTCATATACAAAAGGCAAGCGTCTATTTGAAGTCTCCTGTGCATTACTGTGCGAGCTTTGGTGGGATTGTGACCAGATTCTCCATAGATTAGAATTATGTGTGTGCGCTCTCGTTTGTGGTGAATACCTCAGCCATTGTCGATGTGTTGATAGCAACTTTAATACTGCAATGCCACGTGCAAAGCTACTATTCTGCGCTCGCCAGCGAGACTTCTCACCGCTTTGGGGCGCATTAGACGAGAGCACGAAGGAATATGCAGTGTGCGGCCGTGTGGTTGTTATCTCTTGGCATTCTGACGTAACCTGCGTGTATGCAAGGTTACCCCTTAGCAATTCAGTTATTAGACCTCCCGTTCAACACTAGAACATGCGGGACATTTATAAGTAGATTGCACGGCGCAGGTGGGCCACCTGGTATATATATATATATATATATATATATATATATATCAGTTTCTTGTGGACACGATAACTGCCGTAATTTTGTACCAATCACTTTGAATTTTTTACATAATATGTATCCCTATAAAATCTCTGTCGAGTTCGTTAATGGGCAAAATCGGTCGAATGGGGTGAAAATGGGGGGCTTTTTTCGAAAAAGTGAAATTTCGCTATAACTCTCTTAATACGTGAAATATCGAATCCATTCAAAGTTCATAATATGTGTCGGATAAGTGCCAAAAATTTATGTCAAATAAGTTTTTTGATAGCACCAACCATTGACCAAAGGGGTGGAAAAAAGTGGGTTTTTCGGGAAACATTAATCATATCTCTCGTAATAGGCACTATATCAAAACCGTACAAAATGGAAAATATTCCCCTAATAATTACCTAAAACTTTTGTCTGAAATAATTTTTGATATGACCCACCATTACGCCAAGGGATGAGAAAAATGATTTCGGAATTTTAAAAAATGCCAAGTGCCATCAGAGGTTACCATAACAACGCTTTTAAATTGATAAGGGATGATCTATCAGAGGTTGCCAAGACAACGCCATTGACGAGATCACATTCATTTTTAGCCTACTTTTCACACTTTTCAAAAAAGAGGAAAAAGTAGACTTATGAGATCGATCCGGGAAAATGTGTCTGTCCTTCTGTCTGTCTGACTGTGTGTGTGTGTGTGTGTCCCCTATCAACTCCTAAACGGCTGCAGCAATCGAAACCAAATTTAGTATGAGTAAAGTTGTATACCGGAATATCTCAGGCCCATATTTGAAAAAGATGCCAGTGCTACCAACTGCTAAAAACGCACTAGAAATTTGAGCTCCATGTTGGATATCTTGGAAGGTATACATGGGAGTTATTCTAAAATTGGCACTCATGTAGATAATACTATTTCAGTATAATTTCCAGGTGGCCATATATGACAGCGTTGCCAAAATATTTTTAAGCCTTCTGATAAGTCCAATTTTTAAATGCATGTAATTTCTACACTATCTATTGGATTTCAACCAAATTTTGTATGTAATATGTGTACGTAAACAGATATGACTGAGTGTATTCTTAAGAGCCACCAGGGCTGCCAACTGTTAATAATTGCTCTCTATTTTGTATCCAAATATATCAGAAAGTATGCAAGCCGACAGTTTTAATCTATGCACACGTAAATTACCTGACATTTTACATTAATTTGGAGTAACTTATATACGTCAGTTCTACCATTATGATTCTAAGCCTGCTGATAGGACCAATTTTTAAATACACGTAACTTCTATACCAACAAATGGATTTCATCCAAAATTGGCACAAAAAGATATAATATTTCAGATTATTTCTGACCAGCACTCGCATGACATTGTTGCCAACATGCTTTTACGTGTACTAATAGATCCAATGTCAAAATCCATGTAACGTCCTTTGAACTTCAACCACATTTTTTATTCTGTACCTTAGGAGATGGAAGTAAGAATATATTCAGTCACCAGAGCTGCCAACTGTATTGCTCTATTAGGCTACATTATGCCTAGTATACCTTATTTCGAACTAATTATGACATTTCGATAATACCCACTTAACTTCGTCATTATTCTAGATAGGTTCATATACTGTACATTTATCTATGGCATGAATCTTAATTTTAAGAAAAGTAGGCTCTTATTTCGTCACGGAACTTCTTGTTCCATCTGACTATGAGGGAAGCGGCTAACTGGTAGTATGCTGAACTTCTATGCCTAAGGTCGCTGGTTCAAAGCCGGCCAAAGTCGCCGGATTTTCTAAGAGCGCTAAAAATCCGTCAGCATGCTTTCCTTCGGAGGGGAAGTTACAGCGTTCGTTGCAAGTTGCTGGTTGCGGTGGCATCTAGCAGCCAAGTTCACAGCTAGGTGTCGTTGACGTTAGTATTTGGTACAAAATTAGATACTACTACTTAAAATTGAGCGTCTGCAGACCTTACCTGAATTACAGACTAATACAGTCATCACAAATAACACCGTTTATCAGACAGATTCTACACACACCCAATGTACACGGGGTTACATGACCACCTTGTCGCAGCCCCTAAACTGAGGAACTAACCAACATCTCTACGGGAGATAAAATTTTGTGTGAAGAAGTAACAGACTGTTAGATAGTTACACATTAGTTCCAAACCTTGCATAAGGACAGTGTGATCACAAGTATAAAAATGAACCCCAAATGACAAGAAGGTTACCATCCCCATAAGACAGTAAAATGTTAAAAATATGCATAGAAAGACGACAAAATGTTAACTAACCTCCAATTGTAAAATACTTTCTCGCAATAAATGAGGTCTGATCCTCCTACGAAAACCTGCATATTTTGCCTATTATAGCCTATCCCCTAGTTTGCCCGGTGAAATCTACCTCCGCCTTCCGGCGTGCCGAGAGGATTTTTTTTAAATAAATGTACATTCTCCAATGTGCCCAAACATTTTATTTACTTGTTTTTGCATTTAAGGAAGTATGAAATACTAAATGCGTGTAGTTAACTCTTTTCAGCCCTGCATTTTTCTTATTTGACTTATAATTGCGTTATAACGCGCATCAAGTGACTTTTACTAAGACAAAGTAACCTCTTTCCTGTGAATTCACTCTGAATTTAACTGTTCTGTGGTTTCCTGGATGAGGTTTTGTGTTGTATTCATAAATATATGTTTAAACTAGAGTTCTAGTTAATTACGGGACGATGGTAGTGCGGAAGAAAAAGTCTGAACAATGTTGCTGACGAAAGTCAAAACTTTCTTCTAAATGAAATCCAAAGCCGATTAGGCTTATGGAAGCAAAGCTATGCATATAACACATTAAAATTATTGCACCATGCAACTCCTTCATGCCACGATGCCTGGATAACTAAATGCTCTTGGCTTGCTGTGCAACTTTTTCTCCGCGCACGAAAATCATTCAATATTCAATTATTTTGATGATCCTATGCAACAGAGCCTAATATTTTGAAACTGACTGTCCACATGACCAGCCGTTCGAGAGATAACATCTACCCTCAACTGAAGGGATACTGTAGAGTGTGAAAGATTTCGTGTTAAACATTTAGGTCCTCCAGGTAAATTCAAACTAGAGTGACAGTATTGTTGAATCAATTTACTAGTGGAGCTTTAAGAAGTGGTGTGAGCTGAGATTTTAAACTCTTAATAATATCCCTTAGCAAGCCGAGTGGCAGTCAGACAGTTTTACGTAGCCAGACAAGAAATATAATTTTCTGTCTCTATGGAATTTTAAGGAAGCTTTCAAATACCCAACTACTTGATAACACAAATTTCCCTGTTAAACTATGTCATTGTGGTGTCCGAAATTGTGTGCGTATTTGTAATTGAGGCAAGCATCAAATTCACATCCACTATGGAGCTACGGTTCCAATCTCTGTAAGGTCGTTTAATGTGACGTCGGTTCCCGGCTCTGTGAAGATAAGACAGGACGGAGTTATTGCGCGTAGCATAGCGGGCAATCTAGTGTAGCCTACCTATTTATTTTGGAGCTCATTGGACACAGATGATGTTACTGTATCCACTATTATATTCTATTGGCGTTATTTGTGCCAAGGAAAAAAACAAAGTGGGCGTTAACGTCTGTAAGAAGTTCATGTTCTGTTTGAATGTTTAAATAATGGTTACAGAAATAAATAAAGTCAGTGAAGAAGACAATGTGCTGTGGACAGAAATATTTTTCGAAGGACGGTGTTACGTATGGAAGTATTCCAGGGAAGAGTGGAAAGTAAACCTGGGGCGAAGTGGTCTGAGGACAGAAAGAAGCAGCATAGTCGAAGAATGAAGAAATATTGGGGAAACGGAAAAGAAAACAACAAAATGTGAAGAATTGAAATTGTCGCGTGGTCCATAGCAGGCTTCATGGGAAGGATGAAGGAAAGTGACAGCAACGGTACGACCTAGTACACAACATATTGTATTGCATTGTGGAGGTGTACATTGGATACAATTTCATACTTGAGCTTAAAAACAAATTGCCACGAACGTGAGATTTCTAAATTTGAGTGTGTTTGTAATTTTTGGGAGTATTGGGAAGGAGGTGGCCGTGGCATTTACCTGGAGTAGAAATTGGAAACTACTTCCAGGATGGCTGAGGTGGGATTCGAAGTCTAACATTTTCTCAGTTTTGTCTCACGAGGCTGAGTGTACCCTCATCCAGCCCTCAGACCAGAATTGCATTTCTTGGCAGAGTTGGTAATCGAACACGGATCTCGGGGGTTATAGCAAAGAATGCTAGTGGCTACTCCAGAAGGTGGACACGTGCACGAATTTCTTTTGTGTGATATCTTATATCTACAATTTGGAAGAATATGCGGACTTCATTGTTAGCCTGAATATTTGTAAGATTAGTAGGCCCTCCATATCGTACATGGATTAGATTCGTATCGCCTTGTGGTCTGAGGGAAGGTCATGTGTATACCACGGGCGTAGAACCGTGTCTTCTTTTGATTGTCTCATTCCGTTAACAGCGCTCAGCAGGACGCGCGCTACTGCACGAGCCCATGTTCACAGTTGTTCTGCATTTGGTATAGTGATGCGGCATGGTCCATGTAAGTCGTTATAAATGTTTATTAACGTTGGTGGTTTTCTATTAGCAAATAATAGAACGTTGGTATTATACGTGATATTATTTATTGTTTAATACTTTATACTGAAGGGGAGTAATGGCACAGAGTTAGCCATGCTTTAATTGTCCCTTTGATTCTGGAGACATTTATAACAATGGTTAATATGCGCACTGCTGCACGGCTGAAAGCAACGGGAAACTTGAGCCCTTAATGTTCTTCCTGACTATATGAACCTCTCCGAGCATAATTACTGCTGGTAATTCCGTCCTCTACTGTAAATTTCCAATCTGGTGGTCACGTCACTGGACGTGATTAATCGTGTTTAAACCGCCATGTTAGGCTAACTGCTGCATTATAAAGCGTACATACAAGTTAGATAATAAATAATAATAAATAAATAATACATAAATAATTTAATTAATTAATTAATATATATTTAAATAAATAAAAGTAACTGTCTCTTAGATATGGTACTTTTCCACCCTGCTTGTCTCCGATATAATCTCTCATTAAATAATAATAATGATCATATTATTGTTAATCAACTGAAGATACTCAACTTGGCCTTCTCTACCGCTACCCTGCTTTGTATAAACAAATAAATAAAACCAAAATTATAAATGTATACTTTGATCATTTGGCTAAATCTAAAGAATAAAATGTATAATAGAAAATATAGCTCAGGTACCCTCTAGGGGAAGCTACCTTTCAACTGAATCAAATAAATAATTACCAAATAATGATGAGATGTATCGGGTATGCCCTTTATCCAAAATCTAAAAATAAAAATAAACAATAAATAAAAATTAGATACATAATAATATTAAAGCATCAAAGGGAGAACGAAGACAGGCTGCCAGAGAAAGAATGCGCAGATTTAGGCTACGAAGAAGGCTTTCAATAACGTGTCACTGTTGCCTAACGTGGTCTATAAAGGCCGTAAACGAATACATATATATCTTTATATATATAATTCTTCGACACGTGTGTATGTGACTGAACTCCTCCTAAACGACTGAACCGATTTTGATGGAATTTGGTATGTATATTAGGGTGGGTCCATGTATGGTTTAGATTCACAATCTGACCCGGTAGGTGGAATAAACACAATTTTAGAACCACAATTTACTCACAATTTTAGAACCACAATAAACAGTCAAAAACAGTCGTCATGGAAACCACTAGCCTTGGCCTTCGTGAAAGCTGATGTCTTTGTACGGTTTGCCTCTGCACGTTAGAGCCATCTGGTCGCAACCTGTGCAACTACCGCCATTACATACACTCCGCCCGTGGCGAAAAGTTTTGTTTTATACCAATGGTGGCAGTGATGTCGAATTCTACTGTTTGTCTCTGCACGTTAGAGCGTTTCAAAGTCCCGTATGCGTTCATATACCATTCATCCGATTGCCATGAAACTTGGGTGATATGTTGAGTGAGCTCCAGGGAAGGTGTTTGGCTTAGTAAATCCATTTTACATTAGATAGCGCACGAATAGATTCAACAAATGAGCGACGACGCGCGAAGCGTTTCAAAAAGGTCCCGTATGCGTTCAAATACCATTCGTCCCATAGCGATGAAACTTGAGTGAGATGTTGTGTACACTCCAGGGAAGGCTTCTGGCTTAGTAAATCAATTTCACATTAGGTACCGCACGACAAGATTCAACAAACGAGTGACCACGCGTGAAGCGTTTCAACAAAATCCCGTATAAGTTTATATTCCATTCATAGATTGAGATGAAATTTTGATGAGTTGTTGTGTACACTTAAGTGAAGGCTTCTAACTTAGTAATCCATTTCATAGGAGGTTGCGCACGAGTAGATTCAACATATGAGCGGCGACGTGCGAAGCGTTTCAACAAAGTCCCGTATGCGTTCAAATAACATTCGTCCGATAGCGATGAAACTTGGGTGAGATGTTGTGTACACTTACGTGAGGGTTTTTAACTTAGTAAATCCATTTTACAATAGGTAGCTCACGAGTAGATTCAACAAATGAGCAACGACACGCGAACTTTTAATCAAAGTCCCGTATGCGTTCATATACCATTCATCCGATTGCAATGAAACTTGGGTGAGATGTTGTGTACACTTACGTGAGGGATTCTAACTTAGTAAATCCATTTCACAGGAGGTTTCGCACGAGTAGATTCAACAAATGAGCGACGACGTGCGAAGCGTTTCAATAAGGTTCCGTATGCGTTCAAATACCATTCGTCCGTTTGCGATGAAACTTGGGTGAGATGTTGTGTACACCCTACAGAAGGTTTCTGGCTTAATAAATGCATTTTAAAATAGGTAGCGCACGAGTAGATGCAACAAATGTGTAAAGGCACGCGAATCACGTCAACAAAGTACCGTATGCGTCCATATACCATTTATCCGATTGCGATGAAACTTTGGTGAATTGTTGTGTACACTCCAGGAAATGTTTCTGTCTTAGTAAATCCAGTTTTTAATAAGTAGTGCACGAATAGATTCAACAAATGAGCGACGGCGCGCGAATCGTTTCCACAATGTCCCGTATGCGGTCATATATCATTCATCCGATTGCAATCAAACCTTGGTGAATCATTGAGTACACGCCATAGAAGGTTTCAGGATTAGTAAATCTATTTTACAATAGGTAGCGCATGAGTAGATTCAACAAATGAGTGACGGCACGCGAATCGTTTAAAGAAAATCACTTATGCGTTCATACGTCATTCATCCGATACCGATGAAACTTTGATGAGTTGTTTTGTACACGCCAGGGAAGGTGTTCAACTTGGTAAATCCATTTTACAATATTGGTAGCGCACGAGTAGATGTAACAAATGAGTGACGACGCGCGAAGCGTTCCAACAAAATCCTGTATGCGTTTATATACTATTCATCGATTGCGATGGAACTTTGATGAGTTGTTGTGTACACTTACGTGAAGATTTCAAACTTAGTAAATCCATTTCACAGTTGGTAGAGCACGAGTCGATTCAACAAATGAGTGACAGTGCACGAATCATTTAAACCAAATCCCGTATGCGTTAAATGCCATTGATCCTTTTGCGATGAATCTTTGGAGAGTTGTTGTGCACGCTCCAACGAATGTTTCTAAATTAGTTATTTCAATTCACGATAGTTTAGAGGCAGTTAACAGAAATTGAAAATAAAATGTTTATCCAAAAGCACTTCAAGAAACAAAGTTACAACACTTCCTTTGATTGGCAGGACAACGTCTGCCGGGTCAGCTTATATATATATATATATAACGCATCAAATTAATAAAGAGATGTACAAATACTATAAAACCGAAATTTAAAAAAATGTGTGGTTAGGCTCTTGGCCAAATTTGGAAAAATAATTTGCCCACTGCAATGGTAATTTTATGTCGTTCAATTTAAGCCCTTGCATTTTGATCTACCAATATGGGTTCAAGAGATGCCAATAAAAGTCAGGCACGATCATCGTGGCTGGCAACATGCTCGTCAGGGTAAAATTCTTGTTGACTCAATATTATCTTATTAATAAAATTTAAATAATAAAGAAATAAACATGTAATAATAACAACAATAATTTAATAAATAATTAACAGTCAATAATCTATAGATAATAATTTGAAAAAGCCACCAGAGTCTAACCACCAATCACGTGCGCGCAGTGAGGTACAGTCGCGTATAAATAAAGTAGTGTCTTCCCGTGTAGTAAGGTCCTTTGGACAAATTTAAAAAAATCTACGGTAATGACGGCCTCATTCCGAATAAAATGAGCCCGCATACTGTACCCGATACCTAGTGGAGGCTATCGGCTACGCCAGCAGACATTAAGCCGTAGTTGAGATTATGGGAAGAGTTATGAAAAGATAGCGCTCAAATCGAGTCAAGAGGAATGTCAAGATGACGTAGAAGGTCTAGGATTAAGAAGGCACTGACAGCCGTCAAGCAGATGGAATTATGGATGGAAATGTGAAGCTTTATTAAGATCTATATGGAACATGGTATTTAAACATCTCAGAAGAGAAGATATAACACGCATTATATATGGTAATAATTTGTAGGAAGTCAGATAACCCTTAAGTTATTGTATAACTTAATAGCCGAGATGATCGGGGTTCGAGATTATATTTGTGACGCAAGACCACAGAAGTGGGGAGAACGTCACGTGACTGCGCCAGGGAGGTGCAGGTCAATGCAGTCTAGAGACAGTCAGTCGAGCTCTGTAAGCAGAGGAGTCAAGTACAGTTAGCAAGAGAGTGGAGTACAGCGAGCAAGGCAGTCGAGGTCAGACAGCGAGCTGAGTAGGACATGCCGAGCGTATGGTAAAAGTCGCGCAGCGAGCAGCATTTGTCACGGAAAGTGAAAGCGACAGGTTTTACTTCACCAAGCAGCGAACGGAAAGTAGGTCAAGTGAGCCAGGCAGACACCCGCAGTAGGCAGCGTGAAGACCGGTTACAGAACCAGCTGTACGGGCCAAGCAAGCATGAGAAGGCCGGGGTTTAGAACAGTACTGTAATAGTAGTTGGAGAACTTTATTTCGAGCATAGCAGAGCGGCATGGCGAGGCCAGCTCTAGGCGGAGATTATTTTGAGCATTGCAGTAGAGACGAGCGGGTTATTTCCAATTTTATACGCAAGTAATATGATAGAAGCTGAACTTCATTATAACATTGAGTTGGGACGCATATTCAGTAATCAAATTGTACAGGCAGATAGTTACGAGATACTGCAACTGTGAACTTCAACTGAACATAGTTATTCAATGACATTACGACTATGCATTCCATAACGGAACATGCAGAGCGACCATGGGGTCCAAGTAACATTAACAATTTTAGGCAAACGAAATGTTACAGGCATATGCACTTATGAACATTGGCTCGTGCATTAATGCAATTCTTTCTTATGAAGTGTTATAAATTACCGAGTACGAACACAGCTACAGGGTGTTTCATAAACTTATACACTCTCGTAAATAAATTTTATTTTCTGCAAGTGAGACTAAACCGCTGTGGAGAGTGAACTTTCAACGCTCAGACCGAACATTGTATGGAACAGTGGCGTAACGTAGAAGAGGAATGTGGGGTCCGCTGTTTCTATGAACTTTTTCTTGAGGATTTGGACAGTATCCGCTATGGATAACCAGCAGTTTATCATGTCGGAGTAAACGCAGACAGAGACGCGATGGCACCACAGAGCGATGGATTCGATTCCTGAAGAGGAGGTCCACCAGCTGATTCACTTGGGATTTGAAGGCAACCGTCATTGCGTGGGTGGAATGATATATACGCCGATCTTTCGAGAAATTCATTACACAAGGATAATCGACGATCTTTGAAATTTAATAACAGCTGATTATGAGAAGGTACAGTAAGAGTTATAACTTCCTGATACGATTATTTTCATGAATACTGGGCACACATGTATATTTTTCTAATAGGAGTGATACGATTATTTAGACATGGTTTGACTTTATATGCTTCAAATTTTGCTAGAATATGGCGTGACCATATGACATGGCAGGCATCATTATACGAAATTCTCACCATTGGTTGGCTTTATTAAGCAGATGTTTGGTCTTTTAGACATTTTTCTAGCAAGGATAGTTTTCATGAATAGTTTTTTTTGTGTGACGAGTATTTCGAACTCGTGATTTGCAATTGATTATCTAAATTACTTCGTCAGTTCATTGCATACTAGCAAGTGTGTATTATTCATCAGTAGGGATTTTTTCCATTGGATTGTTTGGGAGATATTAAGATGTTATTCACTTTAGTGAATGAATATCGCTTTCATATGACAACTAGAGACTTGTTGATTCCTATCTGGTACATTCACTCATTTAGTCTTCGAGATGGGGTCTTTCGTATTTATACGATTGTATGGTGGTTACTCATCTTACCCATCGTTCAGGGCACTATCATGTTAGTCGACGAGGCGAGGTCTTTCGTATTTATACGATTGTACGGTGGTTACTCATCTTACTTGCCATTGAGGGACTCATTTTTATCATCCGAGTGTACTTGAGATTGTAAGAGAATCAAACAAGGAACTACTAGTCACATATCAGTCGAATTTTTGTTAAATAAATTAAAGATAAATGTCAGCAGGGTTAAATTTGTAATTCTTGTTTGCCAATCCAATATTTTGTTGCTATACTCTTTTGAGAGTACTTTCAGTTTAACAGCTGGTACAGCTGATGCTTTTGATGATTTTTATAATTGTGTTTGATACCTTTGAGAAGGATTTAAAGTAATTGAATCTTGTAAGATGAATCATTAATGGTCAGATTTATTTTAAGGCAGATCAGTATTGCATATTTTGATATGAGAGATTATAGCACATTGGTGTTTTTCTGTGATGTGAATTATGAGAATTGTAAGAAAATGTATGCTATTTGAAAGCAGATCTTGAGTTACTAAGGTAATATTTTTTCTAATTGTTTAAGAAGTTGTCTAGATGTGATCAGAGTAATTACAGTTATATATTTTTTGTAGATCATGCAACATGGTTAAGTGAAGTTTGTGATAGGCATTTTGTAGAAGTTGCCAAGTGATAGTTGCAATGTTGCTAATGTATTTTGAGGCAGACATGAGGTCGTCGAACCCAGTCTAGCGTAATTTTTGAGATTCAGGCTGTATGCTGAATATTTATGGAGTTTTGTGGAATAATTGTGGTATTCAAATATGATATTTGAAGAAGTGAGGATATATAATGTCGTTGTGGATAGTCAGATCCAACGTGATGTCGTGAAGGCAATAATATTTTTTGGCATGATAATTAAATACGAGATATAACTTGGAAGTAATAAAACTGTAAGACAACGTTCTATAACCCATATTAAACCATTTGTTAGGAAATTAAACAAATAAATAAAGTTGATAATACAAGATTTTCTGATAATAATAATTAATGAAATAATAATCTGAAATTTAAGCATATTAATGATCTGACCCAATGAAATAAAAATCAGAATGACTAGATGAAATAATACAAATCTAAATAACCAGAAGAATAAAATTTTAATAAATTGATAAATTAAATTTTGGAATAAATCAATGAATTAAATAAATGGATGAATTAAAGATTGGATAAATAAACTGATTTAAATAAATTAATAGATGATTGGAAAGATGATGAATAACTGAATTAGAAGGTGATAATTAATTAAAGAAGCTGATGATTAATGAATTTATATGGATTAAAATAAATTTAATTGAGATGTGACTTGTAGGAATTGCAACTTGAGTTGAGGAATTAAACGATTTATATTGATGATTTAAGATGATTTAATCTGAAGGAGATGATAAAATAAGAGTGTGTGAATAATTAGAAAGTATAATGAAGTGATGATAATAATTTTCATTTAAATGATTTAATGGTGATGAGTTAATGATTCTGACAGGAATATGTTGAATTTTGAGATGAGAATTAATGTGAGAAATATTTAACTTTGATGATGATGATGATGAGTATGACCAATGAGCAGTGGATTTTCTGTAATTCACAAACAAGCAATTATTAATGACAATGTAAATAATGTAAATTAATTATTCGATGTTTAGGAGCATTTTCTAACATATTCAACATTTGAATTATGCCATGCAAGCCGTAAATTACGTGATATTTAAAATATGTGATTATAATATGTGTGTTTAGGCAGATTAATAATTTTTTTCAAATCCACATTCATGATGTTAATTTAAAGAGAAATTAGGTCTCAGGTATCACAAATGTCAGTGACGAAAGACATAGTGCTACAGTGATCCTGAGAACCCAAGAGAACTTTAGAGATTTTTCCTGTTCTATGTGGATTAAATACTTTTGATTAGAAAAGAGATGGTTCGATTTTTGGACAATGACAATTTAACGTTGGCGTTCGACCATGCTCTCAGGTAGGATGAATATTTAAAATGTCTGTCTGACTATCAAAGTGAAATAAAATTTGTTTTTATCTTAGTTGTGATCTGATGATGGTGTGATTTTCCTTTTTCTTTCCTTGTCTTAATTAAGGCTTAACCGGCAAGGATGTGGTTTGCTAGGAGTTCAGTTGATGGCGCCCATTTATATTTGCATTTTTTAAAATTAAATTTAAGCCCGTAACGACCCTAGAGATACTTTGTCTCGTGTTACCCTCTGCTTTTGAGATATTTCAACTGAATTTCCGACACATTCCTTATTTGACTAGGTGTTCATTTAACTACGCTCTGTCCTGGAAATCCAGGAATGCGATGTAATAGCAGATGGGTCATCGCATCCCCAGGACGAACGGGTGCAGAGAGAGAGGGAGAATTGGCTTTACCCACCTGTGGGGCTTCGATTTTGTTTATTCTATGGAATCACATCAGATTTAGATTACTGAGAGATTGATCTCAAGTTCATTTAATTGTGTTACAAAATTTATTAAACTTAGTCAGACAATATACTTGTGTGCCCATTCCAGTGTTCATGTTAATCGTATTAGTATTATATCATGTTAGTTGTAAGTCATTTTTCCTATACCCAAGTGAATGCAGGAATTGAGACATTGTGATGTGTTGTTGTCTAACGTCTCTGAATAAAACGTCTATTGAAAATATAATTATGTTGCCGGAAGATTTAGCTAAGGTGTTAGGAGAGTTACAGAGTGGTATGTCTGGTATTCCAGAAACTATTTCTAAAATGGAAACAGAAGTCAAAGAACAGATAAATAGTTCAGAAGCTAGGTTAGAAGCTAGATGTAAAGAAAATGTGCAAGCATTACAGACTAGTAATGAAGAAAATCTGAAAGACAGTTTAAAGTCCTTAGAGACCAGATTACAGTCCAGTAGTAGGGATGAGTTGAAATCATTACAGATTAGTAACGAAGCTAATATAAAATTATTACAGTCAAATAGTGAAGACAATTTAAAGTCATTAGAAGAAAGATTACAGTCAAATAGTAAAGATGAGTTGATGTTATTGGAGACAAGATTACAGTCAAATAGTGAAGCTAACTTGAAGGATAATTTTAAATCATTGGAAGAGAAATTACAAGCTCATAGTGAAGAAACTAACACAGAGTTGGAAAACAAGTTAACTAGGTTAGAGAATAGATTAACTTTAAAGAATAATGAAATGCTTAAGACTTTACAATTAGATATAATTGCTGTAAATATGAAAGGAGAGGAAAATGGTCAAATATTAAGAAAGAATATTATTGAATTAGAAAGTAGAGGAGAAGACAACATTCTTACTTTAAGAACAGACGTTATGTCCATACAGAAAGACATTAAATCGGACGTATCGAAGTTGAGATTCGACATTGATGGTTTAGTGGCAGATGTAGGCAAAATTCAAGAGTGGTCTACCGAAGTATCTTTCGAAACTAAAATCAAAGGTCTAGAGATGAATCTAGGTAATGAGATCAAAGGTTTAAAGTCAGTAATTGGGACCATTAAAGAGGAAGTCTTAGGAGAGGTTAATTCTAATTTAAAATCATTAGAGAATCAATTGCAGAAAGATATTAGGAAAATGGATGATGATATAGAGCAAAAGGTTAATGAAAACTTAGCTTTATTCAAAAATAGAGTCGGTGCAATCGTGGAAGAACGGTATAGTGAGGTCGATGCCGAAGCAAAAGAAAAACGTGCAGGATTAGATGAGAAATTAATTGCAGGTATGGCGAACTTAGAAGCGACGTTTACGGAGAACAAGGAAGCGATGAAGATAGATTCAACTCTATTTAGGACAGACGTTGATCTGTTAAAGGAACAAGTCGCGTCAGTAAAGAATACATGCGAAGACAAGATAGACAAGTTGAAAAACGATTTAGAAGAGAGTAACAAAACGCAGAATGTTACGTCGTTAGATGAGTTGAAGACTCAGGTCAAGACCGTAGAGAAATTGGCAGAAGATAGGATAACTAAACTAGAATCTATGATTAATAGTTTCTCAAGTCAAAATATTACATCAGGGGAAATATCGATAAATCAGACACCGATAGACCGCAGTATGAGTAATCAAGAGGCTAGCGTGGGAGAAGACCGTCAAACGCAACAGAATGCGACATTCGAAAGGGCAAGTTCAACCCCTCAGGATAATCCGAATTCGAATAGGAGTACGTTGGGTACAAGTGAACGATACTCAGGTCCAGTTACCATTATCAGAAATCTGGATGACAAGCCAAGGAAGTTTTCGAGAAACACGGGAGTCACACCAGTCGAATTTCTGCGAGATATTCGCGACTACATGGCGGAACATAGAGTAGCCAAGGAAAGAGAACTAAGGATAGTCGAACGCGCCTTAGACGGGCCTGCGTTAACTTGGTTTAGAGCATTCAGGAGCAATTTTGCGAATATGGAGCAATTTGCAATAGCATTCTTAAGGAGATTTTGGAGTGCAGAGGATCAGCTGAACGTAAGAGCAGAAATGTATTCGAAGCGTTATTCTACGTCACATCCGACGCATTATGCCAATTATTTTACTTCACAACTGGCTAAATTACAGCTTTTGATTCCTCCATTGCCAGAAGAAGAGCTTTTGCAAGCTATAGCGAGACAGTTACCGATTGAGGTACAGCGATCACTCATAGCGTCGGGAGCGAACACACTTGAGCACTATGACGACATTTTACGGCGATTAGACTATACAAGCGCTCAAGTTACACCTAAAAATGCAAGAAACGACAATCGAAACACGCAAGAGGTGAATGCGGTAGTCGTTGATAACGCAGCTCAGACGGATAGAAGAGATTCCTGGGGAAACAGAAGGAACGAAGGAAATCGAGGAAACATCCATAACGTTCGTGGAAATGATCGATATAGAGGACCATATGAGAGGCCATACGATCAGGACGCAAGAGACAGCCGATACAGAAACTATAATCAGAATTCCAGATACCAAGATAGGAATAGATACAACAATAGATATCGTGGTAGAAACAACTGGAGCCAAGGTCAACAGTATAATCGGAAAGACAGGCAGGATGGCAGAAGAAACGATCGAAATGAAAGACGAGATAATCGTGAATATGAGAGATCGAGGCAAGAAAGTAGACAGCCCAGTGCACCACCCGAGGAGACAGTCAGAGATGTCAATCGAGCAAGCACGAGTGGTGAAGAAAAAAAAACTACAAATTAACTTCAGAGAAGGATGCAAATCATCGGAAGTCAATCATCATTGTTGAGAGTCAGAAAGTACCATCATGCTGAATAAGAGGATTGTAGAGCTATCGTGTACATGTGTTATGTATAGAATGCCTGAGAGTGTATTTTTTTTCTCAATCCTGATAAAAAAGGAGATGTACGGGAGAGATGTACCCGATACCTAGTGGAGGCTATCGGCTACGCCAGCAGACATTAAGCCGTAGTTGAGATTACGGGAAGAGTTATGAAAAGATAGCGCTCAAATCGAGTCAAGAGGAATGTCAAGATGACGTAGAAGGTCTAGGATTAAGAAGGCGCTGACAGCCGTCAAGCAGATGGAATTATGGATGGAAATATGAAGCTTTATTAAGATCTATATGGAACATGGTATTTAAACATCTCAGAAGAGAAGATATAACAAGCATTATATATGGTAATAATTTGTAGGAAGTCAGATAACCCTTAAGTTATTGTATAACTTAATAGCCGAGATGATCGGGGTTCGAGATTATATTTGTGACGCAAGACCACAGAAGTGGGGAGAACGTCACGTGACTGCGCCAGGGAGGTGCAGGTCAATGCAGTCTAGAGACAGTCAGTCGAGCTCTGTAAGCAGAGGAGTCAAGTACAGTTAGCAAGAGAGTGGAGTACAGCGAGCAAGGCAGTCGAGGTCAGACAGCGAGCTGAGTAGGACATGCCGAGCGTATGGTAAAAGTCGCGCAGCGAGCAGCATTTGTCACGGAAAGTGAAAGCGACAGGTTTTACTTCACCAAGCAGCGAACGGAAAGTAGGTCAGTGAGCCAGGCAGACACCCGCAGTAGGCAGCGTGAAGACCGGTTACAGAACCAGCTGTACGGGCTAAGCAAGCATGAGAAGGCCGGGGTTTAGAACAGTACTGTAATAGTAGTTGGAGAACTTTATTTCGAGCATAGCAGAGCGGCATGGCGAGGCCAGCTTTAGGCGGAGATTATTTTGAGCATTGCAGTAGAGACGAGCGGGTTATTTCCAATTTTATACGCAAGTAATATGATAGAAGCTGAACTTCATTATAACATTGAGTTGGGACGCATATTCAGTAATCAAATTGTACAGGCAGATAGTTACGAGATACTGCAACTGTGAACTTCAACTGAACATAGTTATTCAATGACATTACGACTATGCATTCCATAACGGAACATGCAGAGCGACCATGGGGTCCAAGTAACATTAACAATTTTAGGCAAACGAAATGTTACAGGCATATGCACTTATGAACATTGGCTCGTGCATTAATGCAATTCTTTCTTATGAAGTGTTATAAATTACCGAGTACGAACACAGCTACAGGGTGTTTCATAAACTTATACACTCTCGTAAATAAATTTTATTTTCTGCAAGTGAGACTAAACCGCTGTGGAGAGTGAACTTTCAACGCTCAGACCGAACATTGTATGGAACAGTGGCGTAACGTAGAAGAGGAATGTGGGGTCTGCTGTTTCTATGAACTTTTTCGTGAGGATTTGGACAGTATCCGCTATGGATAACCAGCAGTTTATCATGTCGGAGTAAACGCAGACAGAGACGCGATGGCACCACAGAGCGATGGATTCGATTCCTGAAGAGGAGGAGGTCCATCAGCTGATTCACTTGGGATTTGAAGGCAACCGTCATTGCGTGGGTGGAATGATATTTACGCCGATCTTTCGAGAAATTCATTACACAAGGATAATCGACGATCTTTGAAATTTAATAACAGCTGATTATGAGAAGGTACAGTAAGAGTTATAACTTCCTGATACGATTATTTTCATGAATACTGGGCACACATGTATATTTTTCTAATAGGAGTGATACGATTATTTAGACATGGCTTTGACTTTATATGCTTCAAATTTTGCTAGAATATGGCGTGACCGTATGACATGGCAGGCATCATTATACGAAATTCTCACCATTGGTTGGCTTTATTAAGCAGATGTTTGGTCTTTTAGACATTTTTCCAGCAAGGATAGTTTTCATGAATAGTTGTTTTTTGTGTGACGAGTATTTCGAACTCGTGATTTGCAATTGATTATCTAAATTACTTCGTCAGTTCATTGCATACTAGCAAGTGTGTATTATTCATCAGTAGGGATTTTTTCCATTTGATTGTTTGGGAGATATTAAGATGTTATTCACTTTAGTGAATGAATATCGCTTTTATATGACAACTAGAGACTTGTTGATTCCTGTCTGGTACATTCACTCATTTAGTCTTCGAGATGGGGTCTTTCGTATTTATACGATTGTATGGTGGTTACTCATCTTACCCATCGTTCAGGGCACTATCATGTTAGTCGACGAGGCGAGGTCTTTCGTATTTATACGATTGTACGGTGGTTACTCATCTTACTTGCCATTGAGGGACTCATTTTTATCATCCGAGTGTACTTGAGATTGTAAGAGAATCAAACAAGGAACTACTAGTCACATATCAGTCGAATTTGTGTTAAATAAATTAAAGATAAATGTCAGCAGGGTTACATTTGTAATTCTTGTTTGCCAATCCAATATTTTGTTGCTATACTCTTTTGAGAGTACTTTCAGTTTAACAGCTGGTACAGCTGATGCTTTTGATGATTTTTATAATTGTCTTTGATACCTTTGAGAAGGATTTAAAGTAATTGAATCTTGTAAGATGAATCATTAATGGTCAGATTTATTTTAAGGCAGATCAGTATTGCATATTTTGATATGAGAGATTATAGCACATTGGTGTTTTTCTGTGATGTGAATTATGAGAATTGTAAGAGAATTTATGCTATTTGAAAGCAGATCTTGAATAACTAAGGTAATATTTTTTCTAATTGTTTAAGAAGTTGTCTAGATGTGATCAGAGTAATTACAGTTATATATTTTTTGTAGATCATGCAACATGGTTAAGTGAAGTTTGTGATAGGCATTTTGTAGAAGTTGCCAAGTGATAGTTGCAATGTTGCTAATGTATTTTGAGGCAGACATGAGGTCGTCGAACCCAGTCTAGCGTAATTTTTGAGATTCAGGCTGTATGCTGAATATTTATGGAGTTTTGTGGAATAATTGTGGTATTCAAATATGATATTTGAAGAAGTGATGATATATAATGTCGTTGTGGATAGTCAGATCCAACGTGATGTCGTGAAGGCAATAATATTTTTTGGCATGATAATTAAATACGAGATATAACTTGGAAGTAATAATACTGTAAGACAACGTTCTATAACCCATATTAAACCATTTGTTAGGAAATTAAACAAATAAATAAAGTTGATAATACAAGATTTTCTGATAATAATAATTAATGAAATAATAATCTGAAATTTAAGCATATTAATGATCTGACCCAATGAAATAAAAATCAGAATGACTAGATGAAATAATACAAATCTAAATAACCAGAAGAATAAAATTTAAATAAATTAATAAATTAAATTTTGGAATAAATCAATTAATTAAATAAATGGATGAATTAAAGATTGGATAAATAAACTGATTTAAATAAATTAATAGATGATTGGAAAGATGATGAATAACTGAATTAGAAGGTGATAATTAATTAAAGAAGCTGATGATTAATGAGTTTATATGGATTAAAATAAATTTAATTGAGATGTGACTTGTAGGAATTGCAACTTGAGTTGAGGAATTAAACGATTTATATTGATGATTTAAGATGTTTTAATCTGAAGGAGATGATAAAATAAGAGTGTGTGAATAATTAGAAAGTATAATGAAGTGATGATAATAATTTTCATTTAAATGATTTAATGGTGATGAGTTATTGATTCTGACAGGAATATGTTGAATTTTGAGATGAGAATTAATGTGAGAAATATTTAACTTTGATGATGATGATGAGTATGACCAATGAGCAGTGGATTTTCTGTAATTCACAAACAAGCAATTATTAATGACAATGTAAATAGTGTAAATTAATTATTCGATGTTTAGGAGCATTTTCTAACATATTCAACATTTGAATTATGCCATGCAAGCCATAAATTACGTGATATTTAAAATATGTGATTATAATATGTGTGTTTAGGCAGATTAATAATTTTTTTCAAATCCTCATTCATGATGTTAATTTAAAGAGAAATTAGGTCTCAGGTATCACAAATGTCAGTGACGAAAGACATAGTGCTACAGGGATCCTGAGAACCCAAGAGAACTTTAGAGATTTTTCCTGTTCTGTGTGGATTAAATACTTTTCATTAGAAAAGAGATGGTTCGATTTTTGGACAATGACAATTTAACGTTGGCATTCGACCATGCTCTCAGGTAGGATGAATATTTAAAATGTCTGTCTGACTATCAAAGTGAAATAAAATTTGTTTTTATCTTAGTTGTGATCTGATGATGGTGTGATTTTCCTTTTTCTTTCCTTGTCTTAATTAAGGCTTAACGGGAAAGGATGTGGTTTGCTAGGAGTTCAGTTGATGGCGCCCATTTATATTTGCATTTTTTTTATTAAATTTAAGCCCGTAACGACCCTAGGGATACTTTGTCTCGTGTTACCCTCTGCTTTTGAGATATTTCAACTGAATTTCCGACACATTCCTTATTTGACTAGGTGTTCATTTAACTCCGCTCTGTCCTGGAAATCCAGGAATGCGATGTAATAGCAGATGGGTCATCGCATCCCCAGGACGAACGGGTGCAATACATCTTTGTATCAATATTCATTCTCAAAAATCTTATACCGATGACCCACTAGTTTGGCTAGGTCAAAAGATGAGTAGTCCATGTTAAAGGGGGCTTTCTCCTGAGTAATTTCACACCTCACATGACCATCTCCAATGATTGCTTCAGGAAATATCGGATGAAAAGCGAACGCAAGGTACAGTCGCGTTCAAGTAAAATGGGTTCGTTAGGATTCGTGTTGCCTATCTACTAATAAGCAATATAGTAAACGGCTTACTGTAGCTAAAATCGGAGTGAAACCGGCACCACAGTAGTTTAAGTCTATATGGCTACCACTCGTGCTGATGATAAAGAAGATGGAATGGACTGCAAAGAAAGAAGTTAAATTCAGAGACTTGTAAAGTTTGATGTTTGGAAACCTGGTTATGGATTGCCAAACATACTTTGGGACAAATAAAAGCTCGACGATAATCTGGTTGATATGACTTATTTGGTGAGTACAAACTTATAACTCCAATGCAAATGTGAATCAGTGTGAACATTTGAAGCTTTAAATAAAATCTGTCGAAGAACCCTTTGGGAGAAAGGAAGGAACAGACAGAATAATTGGAAGGAGAACAACGTTGGGTCTCGTATGTATTAGAATTAATGGATGAAAGACAGAAGAACAAGAACCACCCGATATAGGTGATATGCACGGCTTAGTTGCTACGTTGAATAAAGGAGGAGAGCTGATCAGTTAATTTCACTTAGAATTATGTAGGAATTTTTGACAAATAGGCCTATGTCAAAAGTGGCAAACGTTTGTAAAGAAGTATGTTATTATGCCTATACCTAAGAAAGTAGGAGCTAATAATAATATCGTATGGCCTCGGGTGCCTGGTGCAAGCTTTGTTAATTGACACCCAGAAAGTAGCTAGCATGTCGAATTTCGTCGTTCCTTTGAACGCTATGAAAGTCAAGGAGGTAAGATATCTAAGCTCCTTGAAACTACAGCGCTTTCAAGTAGAGCATGGAGGAACTTTGTGTTGGCGGAAAATCCCGAGATTAATTTTGCCATTGAACACGGCCTACTGAATTCAAATGGGTTCTTTAACATGCCAACAACGTATGACATGAGTATCGTGATTTTTGTCGCCTTCAAAAATCACTTACTATTGCCAGGGGCGAACCTGCAAACTTGGGGTTGGTAGTCCGACACTATAACCAATCACCCACCGTGGCAAGTAGGAGCTGACAGATGGGAAGATAATGAAACAATGAATTTGATGATTCAAGCATCAAACGTTCTGACTGCAATTATTTTCAAGGGAATGGAATGACAGCCGAGTAAGGCGATGATCAGTTTTAGTTAGCAGAAGCGTATGATTAAGGGAGGATGTCTTATGTTTTAGACTAATCTTTGCAAGTAGATTGAAGAAACTGGGAAAACCTCTATTTGATATTTTGACTTAGATAAGACTGTTGATTACGTTAATTGGAGTAAACTATTTGACATTTTGGAAAGGAATGGAATAATATCAAGGTATAGCAGGGTGTCGACATGGCCTGTACTCTCAACCTTCCAAGCTGTGTGACGTCCACGGTGGCGCAGTATGCAGACGACTCAATAATTTACAGAGCCATAAAAATAATGATGACGTCAAAGGTCTACAGGAAGATCGGGACAGTGACCTTGATTGTAAACAAGTGTAAATATATTCGGTCAAGTAGGGCCAGACAGCCTTTTGAACATAGTCTTTCACTGAGCGGCAAAATTCTTCCCATGTGTAATTCACTGCGAATGCTGGGAATACACATTTCCAGCAATTTGAAGTGCAACGTACACGTTGAGGAATCTAGGTTTAAAGCATTTAGAATTCTGGGATTTGCAAGACGTTATCTCCTGGGATTCAGAAGCCGGGCACTCCGAGCGGTATTTCTATCCACGATACGGCCCGTTCTTCTAAATGGACTTCCAGCCTGGCATCCCATTACCGAGGCAAACATGAGGACATTAAGTGCAGTCCAACGTCGAGCAGAGTGACTCATTTACAAACAGGATAACAAAGTTTTGACAAAACCTTTAACATCCATCAATGACATATGTAACCAAATAGATCTCACCTTTCTCCAAAAACCTCTAGCTTGCACCATTAAACTGTCCCCATTTCACCGCCTTCAGCTGTCATATCGCTCAGTCCGTAGAGCACAGGGTGTTACCCTCGTTCCTCCATTCGCCAGGACAACCGATTATCAATCTGGGTTCAACAATCGCTCTGCTCGACTCGGGGATGACCTGCCTCATGCAATAAAAGACCTTCCTCCACGACAATTTTGTCGGAAATTGAAGGCTCTAAAGGGACTAAGAACGCATGTAAATTGAATTCATATGTAATGTAACTATGTGTATAAGTGGGAGTGTGTGCTTGCGTGAGTGTGTCATGTACAGCAGATTATGTGTTTATAGCAATGCAAAGTTGTAAATTGTATGAATGTAACATCCGATTTGTATAGATTTAACGAGCGGAGATGGAGACACTGCGGTGTATGTGGGGCTTGCCCTTTCTCTATCTGCCGTCCATAAATTGTAGCCACAATTTTTGGTAAATAAATAATAATAATAATAATCAATATTGAGACCAGTTGGCAGTTATAACATTCGATGGACTTGAGGGAGAGGCTAGTATTTCGAAAGATGTAATGTAGGGCAGCATTTTCTAACACGTACTTTACAACCCTCAAATTTAGCAAGTAATTGAAGACACGAGATCAAAATGATAACTATAAGTCACGAAACAATTTAATGTTATTTTGACTCAGCGATGTACCAACGACATTGTCATCTGAGCAGATTTACTAGCGAATTTGAATGTTCTAACCAGTATGAACTTAATGCTGAGAATAGAAATCATGATAAAATCAGAGTAAGTGAAACTGGAAAAAAATGCAGCCGCAAGTAATAAATTAAAACATACATTGACATCAATTGGCAGATGAAATGTTTAAGGAAGTTGGTGACTCCTGCCACATAGGAAACATCATGGACAAAGCAAAGAATATAAATGAAAATTGGGTTGACATACTGCCCCCGAAAAATGAATTATTTGGGTCTAAAATGAGATTATTTTTGAACCCCTTGATATAATTTAACTTGGCAATATAAATCCTGGAACTGGACACAAACGAGTCGTGTTACTGTGTTGAGCAAGGAGGGAGATCCCATCACGTGCTATGTTGCGCAATAGAATATTCTCGAAGGTTGAAAATGACCTATCAACAGTGGAATTGCTACGGATGATGATTGAATATTGTTATAAAATATATCATTGGACATAAGCCCACAGCCAATAAGAAGAAGTCTTATTGAAGACGGGATTACCTTCAACAAATTATATGGAGAATTATTACATTTAGGCCCCAAGAAAGTTATTTTATTCATTGGAAATAAGAAGAAAATTAAGAGAAAATATTACAGATACTTTGAAAGGCGACGAAAGGATGAAATTCACCGTAATAACCATTTTTCAAGTGCGCGCTAAATTTCTGGGGGGAACAGAAATGGCGGCTGTATTATAAAATTACAGCGTCAACGAAGGAAGACTTTAATATGTTTTAGAAGTGCAGAAGAATAGCTGAAAAGCATTTTAGTTTCAACAAGAATGCAGCGAACGCAGATGCACTTTATGAAGTTCATGTGAGTAACAGTGATTCACTTTAACATTGGAGCAGTATATTGTTACACCAGAATTATGACTGTTTATATTCAGCAAGTGGAAATATTATTCAATATACATAATATGTTTGAGATGAACTAAGGACTTATATGCGCCAGGGATATATTTGAAACAGAGTAATAGATGCAAAATGGAGCTTCGATAATTAGATTTCTCTTGAATGTCTACGAATCAAGTATACTTGAAACGTTATGTACAAATCCATCTCGTGCATTAACGTAATTCATGGACTTGAACATAACACCTTCGAGCTACATAAATATTTCATAGAACATCTATATGAATGTTTCTATCAACGAGTGAGGTCCAACACTTCCATTACGAAATTATTTGTAACTATGAAGCTGAACCTACAATATTGCTCGATAATGACATGGAAACTCTATCAAAGAAGGAGAACAAAGATTATTCAGAAGAAAAGTCAAGATGCCAGGATGGACCCGGCAACAATGAAGTTCAATGAACGAGAAGTTGCAGTTCAATCCCAGACGGAACTTGATGTTTGCCGGAGAGGAATTCCTTCCTTTTCCGAGGTCGTTGGTTCGAGGGAGCGGACTGTGGTCCAACTTAGTTTCTTGGATGGGGAAACATCTAAGTATTTTCCTAATACTTAACCAGAACATCGAGAAGTCTTTTGTCAAGGTAGAAGTGTACATTATTATGTAGTTAGAGCATTATAGTGACATTCAGAGCAAACCTTTCTCCATATTTGAATGTATATTTGTACTTCATGTATGTAACAACATTTTATTCTACAAGATCATATGAGGTGATTGTTTTTCGTCATTTTCACATTGATATTCTACGATTCAGTTTCTGAACTGAGATGTTGAATTTGTTTAAGGAATTAGTATTGCAGTTATTTTTATTGAAGATCAGTAATTTTTATTTTCGATGTTTTTCAATTCATTTTGAATTAAGGATTCAGACAGTTTGTCTAGGATGCCAATTAAATTCTTTAAGTAATTTAATTTGTGCATCTTATTTGTAATGAAGATACTTCAAGAGAGGAAGAAGAAGCAACATGTAATATATAGTTATAATATCACAATTATTATGAACTTTACGCCGATCTGACAAGAACTATTCGTCCTGAATACGGCAGGAAGTCATATACTCATAGACATTTTTTTGTATAGAATGGAGACACATTCCGAAATTGACAATCCTTACTTTAGTAGAGAAAGCTAACATATTTCGTCAATGTGAACAGTATTAGAGATATATCTTCATGGAAGATGCTTTCATCCGACGTTAGGGAATTCAAAGCTTGTCTATCCCAGTCGAGTTTGATATTTATTGGACACTTAAATAACATTTGTGGTTATTTATACACAGTATGTAATGTCACGTCATATTGTGGACGTAACATTGCAAGACGTGTAACTTTGAAACCAGATAAGTACGGTGGAACATAATTGTATGTTTATTAAATGTATATGTAACAGTTGTGTTGATATCCAAGTAGCATTATTAAAGTAAACTCATGGAGGTCATTCACGTTAAGTCTAAGGTCGTCATTATGAACGAAGGTAATGTTTAATAACAGATGTAGCTGTTCAAAATGCCAGCGGTTGATTGTTGCAACGCTGAGGAAAATGCCAGTAATTGAAAATGCTAGTTTTGTAGAAGAGATGTTGGTAACAATTATTTTGTGTAATAGAATTGTTCAACATACAGTGAAGGAGAGTGCATTTCCGTATACAAAAGTGTACGAGGCTTTTTAGAGAAATGTTTGTGTAATTGCGAGGCAGTTTCCGCAATAAGAGAACTCATTGCAGGGAAATACTATGTTTTGGTAAGAATATGGCAGTATAGTAATGTAATCGAGTTGTCAAGAGCTCCGGAATATGAATACACGACTTAGATGTTGAGACAAGAGCGATAATGAGCGGAAATTGAAGTGGGAAAAGTGTTGTCAACTGCTGTTATGTAATACTAAATTATTAACTTTCTTATTAAACACGGATCTGAGTAAATACGTGTGTTTGATCTTTGTTGATTGAATACATTAGCCTGATAACGACTATAAACCTAAATATACCTTGGTGTAGTAGTATTTTGTAAAGGAGAAGGAGATCTTTTATAGGATTCTGACATTTATAATGTGCAGAAAGGTTAAACTTGATCAGAGCTAAGGCTGTACTGTATATAAGAGTTAATATTTTTGGAATGAATGTTTAATATTGTTAAGAGTGAATGAGACAACTTCGTCAGTCATGAATGACGTAAGTTGATGCTTGGATTGTTGTGTGAAAGTTTAAACGCATTTGAGAAAGGAATGACTGATTTATAGCATGTTTTGTTCAGAGTGAATGATAATTTGAAACATGTTACTTTGGAGCGATGAGATGCATTCGCTCGGCAGTGCGAACCAGTGTGTGGCTAGGAGCGGAGACAGGTCAAGGTCATGTTTTGTATTAATATTATGTATTTATGAATTTAAAAGGTTGACGGCTGGCTAGGAGCTGTGTCATTATATAATCGTGTCACGTGACCAGAGGCACGCGTTGTGTCGCGCGCACGTATGCTAATAGCTTGTCGAGTATGCTAGACACGCAGGAATTTTTCATTAATTGTTTTAACGCTTGTAAGAGGCGGAGGCCTGTCAAAATTTAATTTCTGTTATTCTGAAAACATAACAATTTCAGTGGCGTGTATGTGGAGAGGAGTGAGTGTGTGTAAATATTTATGAATACGTTTTTAAGTTAGGGAATTTTTAATTGTTAGATTATAGTTTCCTTATGTTAATAAATTTATTTAGTTCGTTTCCTACGCCGACTTTCGAGTGACTTATTTTAGATATAAAGGAAATTATATTTTTGAGCCCCATTTCAGGTGTGAAGCTGAGTACCTATTTAAACCCCGAGAGATATAAGGTAAGTGTTCACCTGAGCCCCAGTGTATTTACTGTTTATCCATAATATCATTGCAGTCTTCTGCGTATATTCTCGAAGACCTTTTTGGAGCGGATTTTGATAGTATAATTAGCCGGATGCTTTCAGAATTTTGCAATCTAGTCCAGCTTTGGATTTCCGGCAGGTTACTTCTCGAATATACGGGCATCAAATACAGACGTATAGGTAGAGGGAATTCATATTTGAGGCCGTGGATTGGAGCGCGGTGCTATATGTAATTGAAACTTGGATTGCTTGTGCTAAAGAAAATAGAAAATAGTAGCATTTGAATGAGGTGTTATAGGGAGAAAGGTGAAGGTTGGACGGGTGTTAGATTGACAATTAAAGTGTATTATGGTGATTAGGGGTGAGTTTAGATGTTTGCGAATGTTAATTAATGGAACATACATATTGGTTGGGCCGATACTATGACACTCTAGTTATTGGAGGATGTGTTGAGGACATAATAACTAGGGGTTACCCAATTTTGAAATATGTGATATCGATTGCTTCGGAAGTAGAGTGTAAAGACGAATGAATTGATTACATCAAAAATGGTAAACATGGAGTGCTTTAGTGAGACAGTCTAAAGACTGAGATGTTCAAAGAAAACAACAACGTAGCCTAGCCAATTGGCATTAAAGCTCTCTGTGCGAAACCTCACACCATTATGCCCAAGGGTAGAACCATTTACTTGAACATGTGCGCATCGATGATCTATTGGCAAAGGTCAAGCGGATCTGCAAAGGGTGGAGGCAAAAACTCCTAATCCTTTACGGCACCCGGTATGTATCAAACGACTTGGGATCGATAGATTGTGGTAGCTGAGGTACAACTCCAATACACTAATGCTCTCAGAGCTATGACTCCAAAATCCCCGACAAGATACACTACATTGTATAATATTCATATTGTAAAATATTCAGCCTGTATGATCAACATATTATTATTAATGAGAAGAAACGACGTCAGTTACCGGTTCAACTTGAAGATAAATATGTTGCGTGGTGGTATAATTGGAAGTTGGTCCAGTCATAATTTCACTAATTAGATCTCTCGATTTCCACAGTATTATTGCACATTCCTTGATAATGTACCCCAATTCAAACTATTAGTACTTAATATTTCAGGCTTAAATGTCCAGTTACGTCAGATACTGCTCTAGGGAATTTTCACGCATTAAGTAATAGTGGAAGACAATATTCTAACACTGTAACTAGAAGAAATTTGACTACCGAACAAAATTTGAAATCTAACGTTCGGAGCAATAGCGATAATGGTGCATTTACGTGTAGCGTCTGCAATGCCACATTTACCCGAATTAGATACCTGAAGCGCCACAGTGTTATTCATAGCGGCAAGAAGGCATACACATGTCGCGTATGCGAAGCCAAATTTACTCAGAGTGGAAGCTTGAAGAGACACATGCTTTTCCACAGCGGTGAGATGCCATATCCATGTTGTGAATGTAAAGCCGAATTTTCGCAGAAACGACACTTGAAAAGGCACATGTTAATCCATAGTGGAGAGAAGCCCTATTCATGTAGTGAATGTGAAGCCAAATTTTCCCAGAAAGGACATTTGAATCGTCACATGATACTACATAGCGGCCAGAAGCCATATTCGTGTAATGAATGCGAAGCCAAATTTTCCATTAAAGGAAACTTGACGTCACACATGGTTATTCACAGCGGCGAGAAGCCATATTCTTGTAGTGTATGCGACGCTAAATTTCGCCATAGAGGAAGCTTGAAGACACACCTGCATTGTCACACCGGGCAGAAGCCATACTCATGTAGTGTATGCAAAGGCAAGTTTTCCCTGAAAAGACACTTGAAGAGACACACGTTAATCTGTAGCGGAGAAAAGGGAAATTAAAGTACTTCCTGCAAAGCAAAATCAACTCTTAATCCATACTGGCTAGAATCCATGATCTTATGGCAATTGCTAAGCTAAGTTTGTTTACTTAGGTTCTTTTTTGTTCTATTTGCTGTCGTCAATCTTTTAACTGGTTTGATGTAGCCCTCTTTATCTCAATGTTCTGAGGTAATTGTTTCATCTGTTCATAATTCACCTCAGGTAACCTTTTCAACATATATAACAGTTGTGTATTACGTACGTGCTTGTTCTATCTTCCGAAATCAGACGACGGCTCAGTGCAGCTTCCCTTGTTCCTACGTTTCTCACCAAGCCAAACTGGACTTTACGCAACCTTGAATATATCTGTCTATCTTCTGTTAAATTACTCTAGTCAGTATCTTTGAAACATGATTTTGTATTATGATCTTCCTGTATGTCATCTCCTGTATTCTTCGGTATAGGGATGGCAACATTCCTTATAAAATTAGATGATACTTCAGCTGTCTTATAAATCCTACGTACCAGGCGAAATAACCTCGTTAGACATCATTACCTATTCAATATGGCAACTAAGTCATTATATCATCTATTCCTTGAGTTTCGTTCCTGCTGCTTTATCAAATTCTGATCTCAATATTAAAGCTCCGTCTCATCATCAATTTCCTCCTCCCTATCCAGTACGTGATTCTCAATCTCTATACAAATGCTCTATGTAAGCTTTCTGTCTGTTTACCTTTTCTTCTCTATCTGCTGGAGTTTTCTATCCGAGCCCGTAATGTTACAGTACTTGGGCGTCCTTTACTCACAAGTACCGTTCATCAGTCGCAAATCTGTACCTACTTTTCCAACTTACAGCCAATTTTCAATAATGGCACATTTCTCTTTCAAATATTCTTTTTTCTCTTCCTTGGGCTCCTTGTTTGCCTCATTTTCTAGCCTTCACCTTTTCATCTCCCGCAAGTTTATCTCTCCGCCGCCCTTGGTCCATTATTTCTAGTGTATCCCGAGGGATCCATGGTCCCTATGTTCCCTTCTGCGGATTTTGTTATTTCATTCCTAAAAAGTGCCCATATCTTTGGATTTGAAGTTTATATTGGATTCATTTTTAGTCCTTCTCTAAAATGTTTTGTTCATATTGTTCTCTTTCAGCTTGTCTAATGCCTACCTTTTTGGCTTTTGACTTTCATCAGTTTCTTTAGCTTTAATCTGAATTCTATAACAACCATCTTGTGGCCAGAGTTAGTGTAAGATCCGGGAGAAATTTAACTATATATGATCTGGATACGGTATTTCTGCTTGACCATAATGAAGTCGAATATGGAACGATATCTACCTCCTGCTCCAGAGTTCCTCAAGGAACGTTGGGATAGAGTTAAATAATTATATATATAATTTTATTAATGCAGCCAATGGCCATGTATTTTCCTTTTCAGGACGGGTTCGGGAAGTGACATTGGAAGGAAATCGGCCGTGGACCTCTTGAAAGGAACCGTCCCGGCATTTGCCTGGTGGTGAAAATGGGAAACCACGAAAACCATTTTCAGGACGGCAGAGGTGGGATTCGAACCCACTCTCTCCCGATGCCAGTGAGGCATGAGGTAGCGCGTTATACACCATATTCCGTAAATAAATATCGATATATTCATACCCATGAACGTTTTTGCAGGTAGCTCTCACGACCATTCAGGACTAATAAACTTGACTTTTACCATCTTATTTCACATGAACAGACCAGCAGATCCTGCCAAAAAGAATTCTGAGAGCAGGTGTTCCATTTCCCAAACAGCACCCGCCAACCGTAGCGATATCTGCTTACCAATCTTGTATCAACCACTAATGACAATAATCTGGAAAAAATGCTAAACATTGATGTGCTCTAAGAATTGTAAATTGCGTGTAGTTATAATTATTATTGTGACTGGTAGATGTAGTAATTAGACAGAAGCAAATACTGAAGATCTTGGGATCCGATTATTTTGTGCGAGGTAGCCTGTGAGAAATCCTAATAATTGAAAAATGAATAGTTGGTGGGGCGTTGCTAAATATATAATATTTCAGGAAGGTGGCGAGTCAGCAAAAGTTTGAGAACCGCAGGCTGGTCTAATCCATGTCCATGTTTTATTGTGGGTAATGAATAAAGTGTTAATAATAATAATGTTATTGGTTTACGCCCCTTTTAACTACACTGGCTTTTAGAGACGCCGGGGTGCCGGAATTTTGCCCCGAAGGGGATCTTTAACGTGCCAGTAAATGTACTGACACGGCTCCCTCGCATTTGCGCACCCTCAAATGCCAGCTGACTGCGCCAGGTTTCGAACCTGCAACCTTGGGCTCAGCAAGCGAGAACGTTAATATAAAGTGTTAGTTATGAACAACTCGTGGTTGGTACAGAATTCCGTGAGCCTTCTTCATCGATCATTCCTTTCCCCTTCTCCGAATTCTTCTACTATCTTCTACTACAGCATTCCAATATCCGTTTACTATAACGTTTTCGTCATCCTTGACATACTTGTGAACTTCATCTATTTCTTCGTGTTCAAATTCTCCATCGCCAGCTTGACTGGTAAGCGTATAGACTAACTTGTATTACAATGGTGCACGGTGGTTTGAATTGATTTTAGCAAGAGTAATGTTTTCACTATATTGCTGATAATAATCCACCCTTGTCCAATTATCCTATTCAATTTTCTTGCATAGCCGTTGGTTGATATAATGCTAAAGGTCCTATGGTCTCCTGAACAGAAGTTCTGTTTTTCCTTCCTGCACACTTAACCAATACCCGCCAAATCGAACTTTAACCTATCCATTTCCCTTTCTGCGTTTTCTAACCTTCCACTTCCATTCTGACTTCTAATATTTCGTGCTTTGAACCGTAGAATATCTGATTTCCTGTTTGTTGTGTTCTACTACGGAACAGTTTGTTAGTGATGTTATCTGTCAATTTAGACCATTGGCACTTATTTTAGTATTGTACTTCTGCCATCATCTGCCGTTACCTTGATGTCAGCCTGAACTGTTTATAAGTGAGGTGTTCTCCATATGTAGGGAGGCACTTCCTATACTTGTGAATTATTTTATCGTTGTGAACTTTTCCATTTACCATAATATAAAATATATTTTAGTCTTTCAGATGTTCTTTTAATTACCTTGCGTCATTGCGTGTGATACGTTACTATAACTTTTCCGGTAACCACACTGCATAAAGGTGAGTCACTGAAATCATTACTTTATTGTATTTTTGAATATTCGAGCTCATTTGTCTTTTCCGCCTCTACTGTAAGTTCTGAAGTTTGCTATATTAGTGGCAATATCTGTGACCTTGAGGAGGTACTGGATGCGGTTGGGTGGAGTGTTTTCACATTTCCTTCTTTCCCCGGATGCTCTTATGTCCTGGGATATATGGTAACTGCCTCCGTTTTGTTACAATGTGGCGTGGATCATTTTGGCCTAGTGTTCTTTGCCGCGGCGGTTACACGCGCTGGGTCCGAGTTTTGAACTGATCTGCCACATCCGTTTTTAACTTAAGCAAGGTGATTCTTATCTATGTCTGACAGGGGAAGATTACTCGAGAATATTGTGTAGTATGTGTATGTTTATCCCATATGTTTTCCACTGCTCTCTTCCTAATTTCTGCTATTCATCTCATGTGATGAGTGTCTAATTTGTTTTCCTAATATTATTTCTATATTAGAATCCACAGTGGACGTCCTACACGGTATTTTGTCCATTGACTATGGCATATGTATTTCACCTTCTGTTTGTAACAGTTACTCACGTAACCGTCAGAGGGCTGCACCATCAGATATGATTGAGAAGGCTGTGGATGACCATGTGTATGGTATCTTTGCTTTTCAATTGTCTCTTTATGATTAGTTAAGTTCCTTGGACATCAAGAAGGATTGTATTATTAAAGTACGAGCCGACATAAGCCTCTCGTTTGAAAATAAATATAAATGTGTAACTTATTGTCTGTGGAGAGAGCTTGCCTTCACATTTGGAGGTAAAACATTGGTCCTCTGGGTCGGGATAGATAATACTTTTACGTATCAGACATCAAAAATGCTCACAAAAAAGGTATGTGACAATTGATTTCAAACAGTGTGACAATTATCCTGTTAATACATCCTCTCTGCTCACAATCTTAACTATGGATTTCGCTGAAAAGAGAGGACTCATCAAAAAAAGAGCTGTAATAAAAGCTCGTCTGACACGAATTGTCAGCTACGTAGATAGTTTTCAACAAGGTGGCAACTTGAACGACATTCGTGTTAGGCAGAAGTTATTACACACTTCCAAGGAAGAGTATCACGTAGTACAAGGCCAGTTAGAAATTAAAGACACTGAAGAATCACATGATATTGACAGGGAGATATTTGAAGAACTGTGTTTAGAGATAGAGTCTAGGATGGACACCTTACTAGAACCCAATTCACCGTCACAATCTGTTCCGTCTAACCCCCCCAAATATTAAACTGCCAAAGATTGTATTGCCAACATTCAGTGGCATAATATCTAGCTTCAGACACTTCGACGATACCTTCCAGTTACTGGTGATAAACAATACGTGTCTGACAGACATTCAAAGATATCATTATTTACTATCATGTTTATCTGGCGAGCCCCACTAATCATTAGAAAACTTACCTGTTACAGATAATAATTTTAGAGTAGCTTGGGAGTTGATCATCCAAAGATGCGATAACCCCAAACAAATTGTGGACTGTCACATTAAGGAACTATTAAACCTACCCACTGCAAGAACTGAGTCTCCTAAAGAACTCAGGCAGTTACTCAACCAGCTGCTAAATAACTTAAATGCAATAGAAGTGTTGGAGGTGGACACTCCTCTACACGAACTAATCCTATCACACATGGTTTTGGAGAGAGTCAATCTGAACCTTAGAAAGCAATGGGAATCCAAAACATCCAGTACAAATTTTCCTAGTTT
Organism: Meconema thalassinum; assembly: GCA_946902985.2. Lineage (NCBI taxonomy): Eukaryota > Metazoa > Arthropoda > Insecta > Orthoptera > Tettigoniidae > Meconema > Meconema thalassinum. The sequence continues at coordinate 209,421,970 of OX336395.1, forward strand.
GAAAGATTTAGTAAATTTTTTAGAAGGAACTGCTCAGACATTGGAGCTCATTCATTGCGACAAACAACTGATCCCTCATCAGAACTCGGATAGATTTCCTTGAAGGTCGTTCCTCAGTACAACTATAGTGTGTGCATTTTGTAGGCATCCCCACAAGCTTACAAAATGTTCGAAATTTAAGGATACGGATCTCTCAGTCAAATTAGAAATTGTCAAGGTGAACAATCTTTGTTTCAATTGTTTGAGCGTTGGCCATAGGCAAGTAGAATATACCGCAGGCAATTGCCGTATCTGTAACAAGCATAATACCTTGTTACATAGGGTCCAAGAGAGGCATCGCAAGAGTACAAATTCAAGTGATTTCCGGCCTTATCAACAGACATACTGGACTGTGAAGGAAAACTACAATCACGTAGACGTTCTTCTGTCAACAGCTGTAGTAAGAGTAACGGACTATAGAGGGAAAACGTTTGAGTGCCGAGTGTTACTTGACAGTGCCTCACAAATGAATTTTATGTCTAAATCTTTAGTTGACCGCATATTAATAAAATTAAGTCGTCAGTCTGTTCCTATAAGTGGCATCTGTGATGCACAGGCTGCTGAATAATCGCATATTTGTCAAATCCATGTCTCATCTAGGGTTACCGACTACAATGTGCATGCAGTTTGTGCAGTGCTGCCTCGCATTACAGGTCTGCTTCCAACAACACCTTTCGATAGTTCTGATTGGCAAATACCTGCAGACATTGAATTGGCTGATCCTCATTTCAATAAACCGGATCAAGTCGACCTTCTCTTAGGAGCATCTATATTCTTTGATTCGCTCTACAGTGGTCAATTCAACCAAGAGAATCATTCTACTATACAGAACACAGCATTTGGATGGATGTTGACAGGTAGAATACCAACACAATCTATCAAGGTTGAGATGAAACATGTAATGTCCTACCTTATCCGTAATGATGTACTTCACAAACAAGTTGATCAATTCTGGCAACAAGGAAATAAGGATGATGAAGCAGAGCCTTCGGGTTCCATGTCGGGCAAGTTGAGTGAAGAGTGGCTGAAGGAATTGCAGGCCAAGCAAGACGAGAGGCGACTCAAGAAGATGAACGGTGCGGTGGACTCGACCGGTAACAAGACGCGACGAGACACGAGTCGAACAGGTGGCGGTGATACTGACGATAAGAAGCCTTCTTCCGTTAAGGTTCTTGCTTCCCATATTGAAATCATTCACCTCCACACGGTGCCCGCCTAAGACCAATCCCTTGTGAATACTGCCGAGTGTGATTCGTGGCTCTCTAAAAGTACATTGAACAATTCCATCAAGTCCACGACGTTCCCAGTTCCTACGACAACAGGCAATCCGACTTTGCCTGCCCCATCTCAATCTATGAACTATGATAGTGCAAATGACTTCCTATTTAGCTATCCAGCAAACTTATGTGAGAACCGTTTCGACAATGGTTTTCACACAGGCGTGTTGTCTGTTAAGAAGCGTAAAAACAGTACGTCCTCCATCGAGTGTCTGGACCAGGACGTGGTAGACGGACACGTGGCGATCGTGAGTCAACTGGACGCTACCAAGACTGATAACACAAGCATCGGTATTGACGCCAAGGATGTTCGCAGAAAAAGCGTGAAGAGGAAGAAGAAGAATGTGACGTTCTCTGGCAAGGTGATCGTCGTGACGACCGCAGAGGATAAGAAGGAAGACAGCTACATCCCCCAATCCCATCCTGGAGAGAGTGCTCCGGTCATCATTCCACAAGCAGGACTCGCCTCATTCACCCGAATTCCAGATAGAGGTGCGGAGTCTTCAGTCGCGAGATTCGGACCAGCCAGGAGCAATAGAAAGCCAGATCTACCATCATTTCCCTCAACAGGTGTACCTGAAGCTGGTTCCTCCGCATTCGTACTCTATCGTGGGGCCAAGGAGCGTGCAGGTTCAACCTCAGGCAGTCCACCAGGAGTCACGACTAACCAGCATCCCAGGACCGGACCAGCAGCCGGCAAAGTTATGGCCGTATCACCCCGTTTCGGTCCCTCAGTCCTACCCCGAGCAGATCAGGACGGCACCCAGCAACCTATCATCACCAGCAGCTCATTCAGCAGTACTGGTAACACATTTGGAAGCGTTGGTCAAAAAAATTCCTATCCCAGCTACAACAATGCACCTGGTGGACTTCTGATGCAGCGAACCTTCAGACTGGTACTCTGTGCATTTGAAGGAAGACAACCAACCACCACTTGTATGGCAGACGGGGATCGTAGTCGATGTTCACCCCGACAATGACAGCCTCGTGCGTGTTGTGACAGTACGCACTTCAAGGGGGACCTACAAGTGCCCAGTGACGAAGGTCTGTGCAATTCCGCAAGACAAGTGAAGTGCTTGAATTCAATGTGTTATTTGATGCAAACGAAGATGGGACAGTGATCGAAAATGATTATTTTGCTTTCATAAGTTATGCTTTCTAGTTTCATTGTTGTAATTTATATAAATTACGGTGGGCAGAATGTTTGGAACAGTTACCCACGTAACCGTCAGAGGGCTGCACCGTCAAATATGACTGAGAAGGCTGTGGATGACCATGTGTATGGTATCTTTGCTTTTCAATTGTCTCTTTATGATTAGTTAAGTTCCTTGGGCATCAAGAAGGATTGTATTATTAAAGTACGGGCCGACATAAGCCTCTCCTTTGAAAATAAATATAAATGTGTAACTTATTGTCTGTGGAGAGAGCTTGCCTTCACAATTGGAGGTAAAACACTTTCTCTATGATATTTATTCATCTCTCTCATTTCGAATTGTTGTTTTTACAAACGGTTAGCACCAAACATACAAGCGTCTCGCTGCTCATCTTGACTACGTTTCAGTTGCCCTTAATCTTTCTCATTTTTCAATTTCATCCACCTGTAATCAGGCGTTAGTACTTTTCTATTGCGGACATATCTTGACGTGTCTTCTCTCTTCACTTCCCTTTACACACAGCACTCTTTATCAACCGTTGGTGCATGAGAGCTTCGTTAAGGGTCTACGGTACCGGCAACACTCGTAGGGAGTTACTAATTGGGATTTTGAAAGTGATGTACAGAAGGTTTAACGATGATATTGTTGGTGAAGTGCCTAAACTACGCACGATCCTTGGAAGTGATGCTTTATCCATCCCTAAACAATGCGCAAATCCACGATGTCTGGATAAGAGCTACGGTAGGTCCAATATTTACGCTAGTGAGCAGACTAGAATTGGGCAAATACAGGCTGCTTAGCCTTACGTTGTTCGCGTGTAAACAGTTGGACTACAGTGACAAGGTTTAATGGTAGGCAATATAATTATTCATGCGTGAGCCACGTTTCCAAGATATCGTTATACAATGTAGTTTTAGTCGACGCGGATGCGGATATAGTTTGTATGACTGTGCGGATAGCGGATACGCTGCGGATGATGTTTACAGTAATTTTGCGGATAGTTTTTTGCCTACTTACGATTTTTGCAAAAAATGAAAGTAGACTTATGAGATCTACACCGGGCCAAAAATTGTGTGTCAGTCTGTGTGTGTGTATATGTCTGTGAGTGTGTGTACTCTGAATGCCTGTCCCCCCTATCAATTCGAACACTGTGAAACCGAATTGAACGATATTTGGTACAGAGGTAGAACTAGCAAAGGGCACCTCAGTGATATGTTTTATATCGCCGCCATCTTGACGAATCGTAATGGCGGCCACCCAAATGTTAAAAGCTTAAATCAAATTATGATCAACCTATTCATCTGATCTCTACCAAATTTTGCAACGTAATACCTTTATATACGAAGAATCTTTTGACCAAACTACAAGGTCATCAACCCAATAATTAGTGGATGGCGGCCATGTATGTGTGCTAATCGATTCCCCCTATCTTGTCAAACACGGTGAAACCGAATTGAACGAAATTTGGTGCAGAGGTAGCACCAGGAAATGACACCTCAGTGTCATATTTTATATCGCCACCATCTTGACGGAAAGGTAATGGTGGCCACCCAAATGTAAAAAGATTAAATCAAATTACGACCAACCTAATCATCTGATCTCTACCAAATTTTGCAACAACATACCTTTATGTGAGAAACGTTCTTTGACTAAGCTACAAGGTCATCAGTTAATAGTTTGCATATGGCGGCCATGTATGTGTGCAAGTCGATTCCCCCTATCAACCCAAACACGGTAAAACCAAATTCAACGAAATTTGGTACAGAGGTAGCACTAGCAAAGGGCACCCCAGTGTCCTGTTTTATATCACCGCCATCTTGACCAACCTGATCATTTAATCTCTACCAAATTTTGCAACCGCATACCTTTTAGTGGGAAGCATCTTTTGACTGAACTACAAGGTCATCAACCCAATAGTTTGCTGATAGCGGCCATGTATGTGAGCAAATAGATTCCCCATATCAATTCAAACACGATGAAGCCGAATTGAATGGAATTTTTTACAGAGATAGCACTAGCAAAGGGCACCTTATATCCATGTTTAATATCCGTACAGCACGTTGTATTTCAACAAACTATTACAACCAACATTTAATTATACTCCTTGAAATGGACAAAGAGTTATAACAATACCCATGAATTTAGGAGAAAGTAGGGTATATCTTCTTTACTGAACATCTTGTTAAATGTAATTTTAGTTCATGCTAAAATCTGCATATTTCACGACTTTTGTTTTTTCCCAAATAGGGATTGGATTGCTGGAGAATAACAGAGAAGTGAAAGAAGCCAGTCGTGGAAATAGCCTCAATTACTGTTGACTTATACCTGCGCTTGCCTGCGACTAAGTAATTAGCCATCCATTGTTTCCCTTGCCGTTACTCAGAGGGATAAAACTCAGTGAATATTGACTTCTGATTCTCACCTAGCCTACGGAAACGAATTTCGCCTCAATTTATCTAATGAATTAAAGATATTTTTGTTATGTCTGCGGAATCAGAAAACAATCGTGCAGACGTTGATCAAGTCACGTGGATGCACATAACAGCCGTGCGTTTTGTTTATCCGTGCATGGCTATAGTTATGCAAAGCAGCATGATACAAGCTGTTCCATACAAGAAGGTTGATGGAAGAGTAATTTTGTGGATCCAAGAATTTTTAACGGGCCGTTTCCAGAAAGCGAAAGTCCAAATCTTTTTCTCTAATGAAATTATCGTAACATCGGGTATTCTCCAGGGTAACGTGATTAAACCCTTATTATTTTTGACATTTATAAATGTTCTACAGACTGGGATTCGTAGTAACCGTCGATTGTTTCCGGATGATTGTGTTTTTTAATCGGAAGATACATGGCTAACGAAACCAGGCAGTACCTCAAGATGGTTTAAATCTGGTCCACATATGGGCGATTGCAAATAAAATACAAGACAATATACTGAATAATTTTGGAAAAACCGGTCAAGTCAAATTTTCGTCGAAAATGAGTTATAAACGCATCTCGATCGTTTGTTGTTCGATGCACGTTTGGTAAAACCGGGTAAGTCGTCACGCAAATAGGGACTGTGTTATCAACCATTGCATTTTCGTTGAAACTAAACCTGTATGTATTCCTTCAGGTAAGTGGACTTCCAAGGTTTTAATTCATGCAAACCAGGAAAAGTAAATTACGAGGAAGTCTATTTAAGACGCAAGTGACGGTAAATACTACTAATAAGGAAAAAGCGGGAAAGTCTATCCCCATCGTCTTTATTAATTTCAAAATATACGAAAATTTTATTATTAATTCATGTTAGCTATAACACGCTTGTTATTATTTATATTAGAAGTGAGTGAGGGGAACTCCGTTAACGACTGTTACGAGCGATATTGAGGATGGCGGATCGGATGGGTCTCACTTGATCCACCTGTGCTTCCGGCCCGCATTGACTGGTCGTGGGTGTTGACGTCACTCTTCCTCTCTGCTAATTAACACAGATAAACGACGACACATTCTGCCTAAATAATGCAACTCGCTGTATTATTCTCTGCGTGATTGAAATTACCATGACGTGTTTATGTGTACGTAGTGGCAACACGGCAGTTTATTTTTGGTTGTTTAATTGTTGCTGTAACACTTTTCGTGGTTGAACTGAGACGCTCAAGATGCACATGCTTAGTCGCGGTCAACGTTTGGATCGGAGGTAAAAGTAATTCTGCGTGAAGGGAATGTTTTCATCGGACGTTTGGAGGCACATAGAAAGAGTACCATACGAAAAGAGGAATACAGTCTGAAGATGGAAGAGGGACGGCAACTAAAGTAAGTAGGATATCTGAAAATTAGGTGCAAACTGTGCTAAATCATATTCTGTCTTTTCCAAAATTTGAAAGTCACGATTGCCGCGTGAGGACAACAAGGAGTTTCTACATCAAGACTTAAATATCAGTAATATGTGTGATTTCATAGGCAGTGCACTCCCAATCCCGTTTCGTTTGCGATTCACGCCAAGTGTTTCCATGAACTAAATTTACTTCTTAAATAGCCTTAACGGAATACATGTGATTTAATTGATATGAAAATCAGTACATTCGTTGGTGACGCTAAAGAAGAAACGATCATAGGACGTGATGCCCATTATAAGGCAGCCGAGGAAGCTTATAATGAATGATAAGCGACACGACAAGGAAGTTATTAAGTTGGGTGAAATAAAAGACATATTCTTCTTTGACCATCAGCAATGTCTCCTTACTACTTCAGTAGTGTTAAATATTTAAGTTCCATGGCAAGACGGTGTTTGTTTGTCTTTTGTTTCGTTTGTGTTATCCATGTAATGGCGCTTCATCACGTGTGCTAAGTTATGTTCCATTAAACTATGAAGATATGTGTTTTATTAACATCTGGTGACCGTGACAGGACGAATAAAATGGAAACATTAAAACGGGAAGGTGGTTCAGTGCGATGTTTATTCACAAAGTCAATGAATGAGTTAAAGCAGAAATTAGACGTAGATTCACAGGCTGGGAATCATGATGTTATATCTTTAGAAAAACTGTAATCATAGCAAACACTCGTATCGAGTTGGTTGGCCTTCCAATCCGAAATGGCTCTTCATCGGTGAGTACGGAGGTGACTATACGGCCAAATGCGAGTGGCACACAATTTGATGTTTCCTTGTCCAGGAGCTGCTTGGTAGAGAACCTGGGTTTTACTGGTGTTAACTTTGAGACCAATCTTTTTGAATGCCGAAGAGAACGCATTTAGGATTTTCATGAGTTCATCCTCTGATTGAGCCACTTCTGCATTCTTATCAGCGTACTGTAGCTCAACCAATGCTGCAGAAGATGTTCGACGGCTCAAATAAAAGAGCTTTCCATCCACCCTGTAAGCGATTCGTATACCTGAAGGAAGATCGTCTTTGACTATTACCCCAGTGCAATTAGAGTTTAACCCGGAAATTTAGAATAACAAGTCCGGATATGAAAAAATAGTTGTAAGTTCCTTTAAATAAGATAATCCTAATAGTCCCACGGCCTCCTCGATGGGATACCTAAAAATATCCTGGAGAAACCTGGAATTTTCCTGAAACGCTTATAAATCGCGAACCAGTGGTTGTTTTTGGCTTATTAATATTTATTTCTTTGCAGAATAATATTTTAGGTACCCAGGAAAAAAATTGGTACACAGTAAAAAAAATGATTTCTTTGCGCTTTTTTAGATAAAACAAATCCGAATTTTGACAAAATATGACCAGCTTCCATGCCAAAATGCAGTCACATACACGCAGATAATTATCAGCGATGATAAAATTAATTATTCACTGTTAAAAAACTAAAAAGTCCGTAAACGCGGTGTTCGTTGCCTGGTCTATCGCTACAATAGGCATTAATCGCGAACCCCGGAGTTACCGAATTTATCTTGTTTTTCTTTTCCTAGAGATGCTTAGACATGTGTTAGACCTATGATTGTTTCTGTTTTCTTCACAAGTAAGTACGGCATTCGATCCCTCCCAACCCATCCATCTTCCCCACACTCAAGTTCAATCAATGTATGCTTCTTACGACAATTTTATGTTAAATTAAAAAACAGTGATTTGATTTCTTTTGTAGGATTCATGAAGCAAAAAATACACTGAGTTGTTTTAAATAGATAGCTAATATAATCAAGTTAACGTTATTTAGAAACACAAAGCTTTGGTTCATTTTCATTGGCACAAAGGTGTACTACCGTAATGAGGTAGACGCTTAAAGAATTATGTAATGTGGAAAGAATAACGTATGTATATACGTACATATTGTACGTCTTATAAAAATTAGAGGAATGAACAAAACATATCTGTACTGGTAAGACTAGGAACGAACACGTATAAGGAATACATAATTATCGGAGACGTCGACGCGTCAAATTTCATTGCTTCCTTGTAAGATGCACAGGTGCCTAAGCTGTGAAGAGTGTCAATAAGGGACCTGGAGCCGTAACGCCTATGAAGAGCGACGCTTAAACCGACATGAATCGCAGACAAAAATGAGCGAGGACTCACAGCTGACACGATTGAGTGGCCGATCGACTTAACTACCCGCGTACGAGCCGGATCAGATTTTTTCTTGTCAGTGTCACAAATAAGATCTTCAATGAATGCTTGAAGGCTTGCTGGAATTAAATCCTGGCCTCCAGTAGCCACTTTCTGGACTGAGGAGTAGACGGTGTCATCATACCCGTGAGATTTAATGTATTTTCGAATCAACTCTGCAGCAAGCGATATAATACTAAGTTTCTCTTTTTCCGGGTCACCACTTTTTGCAGTATACTAACTGTCATTCAGAATTCTATGAGCAAAGCCCGTAAAACACACAATACAGCGTTGACCTGGTAGCTCCGTAAATGTTATGGCGTCACCATACTTCCTTTAATTTAGATTTTAAATGTTTTACGGTGTACATCACCCCGGATTCATGTTTTTTTTCATTACTTCCATGAGTGATGTTAGTGTAACCTGGCAAACAGCAGATTCTTTTTCTAGCTCTTGGCACAAAAGAATCAAATGCTGGTTTTTTGTGGGCATCTTCTTTTCTGCCTTTGTTGTGCGCGTTGCCTGGGACAGAAGAGCCGGGCTGTTTGAAATACGCGCAGCACTTCCGGTGATATCTTCCTTCAGCGACTACCAAATCCGTCAAGGCACTCAAATTTAATTCAACTCTTCGTCCCCAGTCGTCATTCCTCTTCTTAGCTTCTCCACGGAGGGCGTCAATAAACTTAATGTACTCTACTTTCCTGAACGGATTGCGATCAGGATGAGCGTAGTCTATTTTTTCTTCACAAAATAGACACTGAGTTTTAAAATCGAACACAAAGTCTCTTGATTGTCTTTTCGGTCGAAAAACTTCTTCTTGTTCTGTCAGGGCTTCGGGAGGTTTTGGTCGTTCTGTGTAGATCTCCCTACAGTCACTGTGCAACACTACCGAAGTTTTCTCGCCGAACCGCAAATGGACGCCGTCCTTTCTAATCAGGCTGGAATTCACAATTGTTCGTATACCGCTAACACCACGTGTCACCAAAGCACCGCCACCTCTGTTACCCGCGAAATCACACAAATAACACTTATCCATTGCGAAATAACCACTTTAAACAAATAGAAACGACGCGAACGATCCAACGCACGCCCACAGCGAACAATGAAGCAGCGCGCTGGCTCACATTGTTGAGAAGTCGCCCGCATTCAGCAACAACTGTGATTGTTATATTTGAGCCTATTATTTATGGGATTGTTTTATAGGGTAGTAGATAATGTTATTGGGTGTGTGTATGTGTTTCTGTGTGGGAAGAAAAAGGAGGAGGCGGGGGAGCAATTGTAAATGGACGTAAAGAAGATGCAATATACCACAAAAGTAGCGTACGTTTCAGCATATGAGACGACAATTAAAACAAACACGAGAAAGAGCGATAAATTGAGCATTTTTCGGACTTCAATTTACGCCCATTGTAGCCATATTCCAGGCAACGAACACAATGTTTTCGGACTATTTAGGCTTGTATACAGTGAAGAATTAATTTTATCATCGCTGATAATTTTTTGCGTGTATGTGACTGCATTTTAGCATGGAAGCAGGTCATATTTTTGCCAAAATTCGGATTTTTTACCTAAAAAGCGCAAAATAATTCAAAAGTTTTTTTACTGTGTACCAATTTTGTTTTTCCTGGGTACCTAAAATATTATTATTCATACAAATAAATATTAATAAGCCAAAAATAACTCGATTCTGATCACTCGTTTGTGATTTATAAGCGTTCCAGGAAAATTCCAGGTTTCTCCAGGTTTTTCCAGGATATTTCCGGTATCCCATCAAGGAGGCTTTGGGACATTTAGGATTATCTTATTTAAAGGTACTTACAACTAGTTCTTCATATCCGGACTTGTTATTCTAAATTTCCGGATTTGGCCGTTTCTTCTTCTAATTGCACTGGGCTATAGCTGCATGACAGTGGCAACGTACAGAGAAAACAATGAAGGGGCAATCATACAGCCTTGCTTAACGCCAGTATTTATATGGAATGGCTCTCCAACAGAGTCGTTACCAATGACAGTTGCCGTCATATTAGTGTAGAGCAGTAATGGAAAACCATACAGTGCTAAAATCTTCCATACGGCCTCACGGTTTACAGAGTCCAATGCCTTAGTGGGGTCGATAAAAGCAATATAAAGAGATCTAGTTTGATCTCTACACTTCTCTTGAAGCTAACGAGCCGTGAATATTATATCTGTGGTTCCTCTAGAAGACCCGAAACCACATTGGCTCTCTGGAAGGATTTTGTCCGCCCAAGATAAAATGTGATTAGCCAAAATACAAGCAATAAGCTTTCCAAGGCATGGTAGTAATGATATGCCACGATAGTTGTTGCAGTAGTCCAATCACCTTTCTTAAATATGAGCCCTGTCAGGCTATCTCTGAGATCAGCAGACATTTTTTCAGTTCTCCAAATTTCAATAATAAAATCATGTATGTGGCGTATGAATTCCTCACCTCCTTCTTTGAGAGCTTCTGCTGGTATACCATTACAAACTGTTGCTTTGTGTCGCTTTGCTTGATTAACAGCACACTGAACTTCATCTAGCGTTGGAAGGGAGACGAAATCTTCCCTGATAGGGGCTTGCTCTAATATGCCATACACATGCTCATCAATAATTGTATCCTTATACAAGATGTCATCAGATTGTTCTTTCCACCTATTCATGGTGGAATATTGATATTTTAGAAGTGTACTTTGTCACTGGACCAAAGTGGATTTCCATCGATAGTATGCATTGTTCAGCGTGGCATGCTGGTTGTAATAATAATAATATCGTATGGCCTCGGTGCCGGGTGCAAGCTTTGTAATTTGACACCCAGAGGGTAGCATGCATGTCGAATTTCGTTGTTCCTTGAATCACTATGAAATTCAAGGAGGTTAGTTATCTAAGCTCCTTGAACACTATAGCGCTTTCTAGTAGAGAATGAGGAACTTTGTGTTGGCGGAAATCCTGAGACTAATTTTGCCTACTGAATTTAAATGGGTTCTTTGCACGACGTTCTTAAGTTAACAGGAGGGAGCGGTACCCCCACTCTGCCACCGGCAAGTGACGTCAGGGGTCTCAGCTGGACGGCCGACAGCACGCTAGTCATAGGGCAGAGAGATGCATTCATGTAATTAAATCGGTTTTGTTTACAGAAGAAATTGGGATAGACTTCCGAATTTCACCACAGTCCTACCTTAGTGATCGATGATTTGTTTGAGACGTTTTCCGCTGTCACTACGGGCGATTAAAGCAAATGACTGCGATACAATTCAGCCCAGAGCGGTATACAAAAGGAGCCTGCTGGAAACTGTTTGATTGCATTACAAGTAGGCGGTTTTTGTATCTTCTACAGAACACAATAATTAGTTGAATATATTTAAGTGAGCATATCTGTTTATGTACTTTAAGAAACAAGCAGAAATGTTATTACTCATCGGTTTTGTCCAACCACTAATGAAAGTCACTTGACAGCATACAGGTAACAGTACGGGGAAAGGAATTTGCATCCCTTCCTGAAGCTTTCAAGCAGACCGATGACATCCTCAAACAGCTTGGCGTCACCGATAACAAAGTACAAGGAATCTGCTTACATATACTATAAGATCCTCTTCACATACGGTACTTCCTAACTATATTCTGGCAGGATGGCTCAACACTCACACACACACGCCCACGCGAAAATAATTATGTTTATCTAATCAATCTGCACAGAATATTCATTTTATGCCTACTTTGTGTTTTAATCACTTTAAAGTGTTCAGTTTTCTTTTCCTTTTCGGGGCAAGAAACTTTATCACATCTTGCTTTACAAGAGTTTAGTGCTTTTCAGTCGGTCAACACGAATGTACCCAAAAGAGATGGGTTATGCCCTAATCCTGAAATAAATTACATGAGATTAATAAAACACTAGGATGACCAGTTTCGATCGTCAAGCGATCATCATCAGATCCATTACACTTAGGCTACAAAATCTATGTTTGAAATACAGGTGAAAATATTTACAATATGTACTATTATTTAGTTGCAGTATTGGTACTGCAACTGTCAGTGTATGCTAAATGCAGTATATATGTTAGGTGAAATGCTAAATGGTGATAGCTATCCGGAGATTGTACTTTAGAGAGATTATATGGTTGTAAACTATGGTTAAACTATAAAATTTTTGGCTAACTCCTTATCTGATTGTCTTCCGTATTACAGCTACTCGCAGTTTTCGTGCTCACTGGAACTCGCTATGCGGTCGACTGCGGTGGTTATCTTAACGACTGGTTTTTCCCTGCCTCCTCCCCCCTGTCCCTACGTGCTGTGGGGAGTGATAGCGATGTGTTTATGTGAGGTGTTGCCAACCTAGATAAGATGTATGTTATTGAATGAGGTGGGTCTACAATTATTAAAGACCGTGGATTAGCCCTCGCCACGCGTGGAGCATAACCCATTCGAACTAAGCGTTGACGGTCTTATGAGGACGTCCCGGCACCTTTAATACTGCCGCGAATATGGGCCTTGGTTTATTGCAGAAGAAAAGTACATCGTACACCTGATCCAGATAACATTTACCTATTAAAAAACCCCTAATTTCCCCCCTTTTTTATCTAGCTTGGCTGTGTCGCTAAATTGTGTTTTGTTTCCGACAGGGTGTGTTTTTTAGTAGCGTGAAGAGGGGTGAGCTCTCCATGAACGTGTGTTCATTTAGATTGTTGGGATTGTTTCGTTTGGCTAGGTGTATCTCGATTGCTTCCTTTATGTCAAGAGCTCTGCCTTTCGATTCGTGATGGATTATTTTAAGGTCCGACTCTATGTTGGTAAAGCTGTGCCCTGCGTCACACATATGTTCGCACACGGCTGAATGTGTTCCGTATCTTATCGCATTCCTATGTTCATTATAACGTGTGTCTACTCGCCTTCCACTCTGCCCGATGTAATTAGCTTGACAATCGGAGTCTTGGCACGTTATAGAATATACCCCTGACCTTGAATACGGGTCACGTTTATTTAGATTACTATTTAGGAGGTGCCTAGCGGTTGTGTTTTTCGTCGTGAAAGCTATCTTTATGCCTTGTTTTTTGAATAGGTTAGTGATTTTATATGTATTCGCATCCTCAAACGAGAGGGCGATAGCAATAACATTCAAAACAACAAACAACTCAAAGAAATACAGTCGTTGAAACAAAAAATAAAAGAACATGACTTAATCATCACAAAAGCAGATAAGGGAAACACTACAGTAATTTTGAACAAAACAGAATACATTGAAAAAACAGTCGAATTCCTAAATAACAACGAAATCAAGGAATTAACAAAAGACCCCACCAACAAATTCCAAAAACAAATAAAAAGTGCGCTAAAAGAAACAGAATACATACTGACCAAAGCCGAAAAATCAAAACTAATAAACATGAACCCGAAAATACCGTCATTGAGGGGACAACCAAAAATACACAAAAAGGAATGCCCAATGAGACCAATAGTCAATTGTAGGAATGCCCCTAATTACAAAATCAGCAAAGAGTTACTAAAAATCTTAAAATGCCGTCTTTCCAACGACAAAAACAACTCTGTAAAGAACACAACAGAACTAGTAACAGCATTGAACACCCTACAAATGAAACCTAGCTTCAGGATAGTATCCTTCGACGTAACTAACATGTACACCAATATTCCGATTATTGAAGCAATCAACACTATCGAAAACAACTTAAAATCCAACAATTCGGTAAAAGAAATTGAAGAGATTGTGAGATTACTGAGGATCGTTCTCACCCAAAACGTGTTTCAATTCGACAATAAAATATACACACAGAGAGAAGGCCTAGCAATGGGATCGCCACTAAGTGGGTTAATCGCTGACATCTTCATCAATGCGCTAGAAAATGCGTTCTTAGAAAAGACTTCAACAAAGGGAATAGTAATATGGAAAAGATACGTAGATGATGTAATTTGCATCTACGATACTGAACTAACAAGCGAAGAAACAATTCTCCAATCAATTAATAGCCTTCACCACTCTATCAAATTCACTAAGGAATCCGAAATAGACCGGAAAATAAATTATCTCGATATAACTATTGAACGTAAAGACAACGACCTTTCATATTCCATATTCCGGAAAGCAACACAAACCTCGCATGCAATCGACAATCAGTCTAATCACCCCAGTACGCACAAACTAGCGGGTTTCAATTCAATGGTGCACAGAGCTTTAAACATACCCATGTCAAAAGACAACTATAATAAGGAAATAAGAACTATTATGCAAATAGCAAAGGAAAACAACTTCTCGCCAAGCAAAATAAATCAAATTATAGCCAAACATAAAAATAAAGATAAAACGATTCCCAAACCAGACAGTAATGAGAAAAAATTTGCGCGTTTCAACTATGTGAATGCGAATACATATAAAATCACTAACCTATTCAAAAAACAAGGCATAAAGATAGCTTTCACGACGAAAAACACAACCGCTAGGCACCTCCTAAATAGTAATCTAAATAAACGTGACCCGTATTCAAGGTCAGGGGTATATTCTATAACGTGCCAAGACACCGATTGTCAAGCTAATTACATCGGGCAGAGTGGAAGGCGAGTAGACACACGTTATAATGAACATAGGAATGCGATAAGATACGGAACACATTCAGCCGTGTGCGAACATATGTGTGACGCAGGGCACAGCTTTACCAACATAGAGTCGGACCTTAAAATAATCCATCACGAATCGAAAGGCAGAGCTCTTGACATAAAGGAAGCAATCGAGACACACCTAGCCAAACGAAACAATCCCAACAATCTAAATGAACACACGTTCATGGAGAGCTCACCCCTCTTCACGCTACTAAAAACACACCCTGTCGGAAACAAAACACAATTTAGCGACACAGCCAAGCTAGATAAAAAAAGGGGGGAAATTAGGGGGTTTTTAATAGGTAAATGTTATCTGGATCAGGTGTACGATGTACTTTTCTTCTGCAATAAACCAAGGCCCATATTCGCGGCAGTATTAAAGGTGCCGGGACGTCCTCATAAGACCGTCAACGCTTAGTTCGAATGGGTTATGCTCCACGCGTGGCGAGGGCTAATCCACGGCCTTTAATAATTGTAGACCTACCTCATTCAATAACATACATCTTATCTAGGTTGGCAACACCTCACATAAACACATCGCTATCACTCCCCACAGCACGTAGGGACAGGGGGGAGGTGGCAGGGAAAAACCAGTCGTTAAGATAACCACCGCAGTCGACCGCATAGCGAGTTCCAGTGAGCACGAAAACTGCGAGTAGCTGTAATACGTAAGACAATCAGATAAGGAGTTAGCCAAAAATTTTATAGTTTAACCATAGTTTACAACCATATAATCTCTCTAAAGTACAATCTCCGGATAGCTATCACCATTCAGCATTTCACCTAACATATAGACTGCATTTAGCATACACTGACAGTTGCAGTACCAATACTGCAACTAAATAATTGTACATATTGTAAATATTTTCACCTGTATTTCAAACATAGATTTTGTAGCCTAAGTGTAATGGATCTGATGATGATCGCTTGACGATCGAAACTGGTCATCCTAGTGTTTTATTAATCTCATGTAATTTATTTCAGGATTAGGGCATAACCCATCTCTTTTGGGTACATTCGTGTTGACCGACTGAAAAGCACTAAACTCTTGTTTACTAAGGCAACACTGAAAATATGGCTTCAAACACCACAATGTTCACGGCTAGTCAGGCAAATCGTGAAGCCAAGAAATTCAAATCACTCAGGCTTAAACTCATGAATTTAGACAAGTCAATTTGGTTCAACAAAAAATGTATAGAACTAAACCTCACCCCTAAATACGTACCAATTAAAACCGTACTGAACACACCAGCCACGATCATTTCAACCAAATAAGCCAAAGCACTTTGGATAAAAAACGAATTAAGATTTGCATACATAAGAAAGCAAAAAATTAACCAACAATTATACGACATTCAATTGCAACTAAGTAATTTCTGGCACGCGGCCCAATGGGACAGCTTCACCGAGCACCTACATGACAACATCAAAATCAGAGCAACGAGGAAGCATGAAACGCTAGAAAATAAATTAAGAAAACTAGGAGAAACACAGAACCATCAATCTAACGAACAACACACGAATAACAATGAATTCAATTTCCACAGCAGAGTAAACAACAGAACGAACGTAACCTTTTCTCAAGGTGAAATGAATATGTTAGACAAAGGTTTGAAATACAACTGCACAGACGCACACACGAACCACAATATAAAACAGTTAATCACAGATATTGAGATAGCCAGTCACAAGCTCCCAGCAGAAGACAGGGAATTAACCAAAAATCTCGCCACCAACGAAGCCAAGAAAATCCTCAAACGAGAGGGCGATAGCAATAACATTCAAAACAACAAACAACTCAAAGAAATAAAGTCGTTGAAACAAAAAATAAAAGAACATGACTTAATCATCACAAAAGCAGATAAGGGAAACACTACAGTAATTTTGAACAAAACAGAATACATTGAAAAAACAGTCGAATTCCTAAATAACAACGAAATCAAGGAATTAACAAAAGACCCCACCAACAAATTCCAAAAACAAATAAAAAGTGCGCTAAAAGAAACAGAATACATACTGACCAAAGCCGAAAAATCAAAACTAATAAACATGAACCCGAAAATACCGTCATTGAGGGGACAACCAAAAATACACAAAAAGGAATGCCCAATGAGACCAATAGTCAATTGTAGGAATGCCCCTAATTACAAAATCAGCAAAGAGTTACTAAAAATCTTAAAATGCCGTCTTTCCAACGACAAAAACAACTCTGTAAAGAACACAACAGAACTAGTAACAGCATTGAACACCCTACAAATGAAACCTAGCTTCAGGCTAGTATCCTTCGACGTAACTAACATGTACACCAATATTCCGATTATTGAAGCAATCAACACTATCGAAAACAACTTAAAATCCAACAATTCGGTAAAAGAAATTGAAGAGATTGTGAGATTACTGAGGGTCGTTCTCACCCAAAACGTGTTTCAATTCGACAATAAAAGATACACACAGAGAGAAGGCCTAGCAATGGGATCGCCACTAAGTGGGTTAATCGCTGACATCTTCATCAATGCACTAGAAAATGCGTTCTTAGAAAAGACTTCAACAAAGGGAATAGTAATATGGAAAAGATACGTAGATGATGTAATTTGCATCTACGATACTGAACTAACAAGCGAAGAAACAATTCTCCAATCAATTAATAGCCTTCACCACTCTATCAAATTCACTAAGGAATCCGAAATAGACCGGAAAATAAATTATCTCGATATAACTATTGAACGTAAAGACAACGACCTTTCATATTCCATATTCCGGAAAGCAACACAAACCTCGCATGCAATCGACAATCAGTCTAATCACCCCAGTACGCACAAACTAGCGGGTTTCAATTCAATGGTGCACAGAGCTTTAAACATACCCATGTCAAAAGACAACTATAATAAGGAAATAAGAACTATTATGCAAATAGCAAAGGAAAACAACTTCTCGCCAAGCAAAATAAATCAAATTATAGCCAAACATAAAAATAAAGATAAAACGATTCCCAAACCAGACAGTAATGAGAAAAAATTTGCGCGTTTCAACTATGTGAATGCGAATACATATAAAATCACTAACCTATTCAAAAAACAAGGCATAAAGATAGCTTTCACGACGAAAAACACAACCGCTAGGCACCTCCTAAATAGTAATCTAAATAAACGTGACCCGTATTCAAGGTCAGGGGTATATTCTATAACGTGCCAAGACACCGATTGTCAAGCTAATTACATCGGGCAGAGTGGAAGGCGAGTAGACACACGTTATAATGAACATAGGAATGCGATAAGATACGGAACACATTCAGCCGTGTGCGAACATATGTGTGACGCAGGGCACAGCTTTACCAACATAGAGTCGGACCTTAAAATAATCCATCACGAATCGAAAGGCAGAGCTCTTGACATAAAGGAAGCAATCGAGATACACCTAGCCAAACGAAACAATCCCAACAATCTAAATGAACACACGTTCATGGAGAGCTCACCCCTCTTCACGCTACTAAAAAACACACCCTGTCGGAAACAAAACACAATTTAGCGACACAGCCAAGCTAGATAAAAAAAAGGGGGGAAATTAGGGGGTTTTTAATAGGTAAATGTTATCTGGATCAGGTGTACGATGTACTTTTCTTCTGCAATAAACCAAGGCCCATATTCGCGGCAGTATTAAAGGTGCCGGGACGTCCTCATAAGACCGTCAACGCTTAGTTCGAATGGGTTATGCTCCACGCGTGGCGAGGGCTAATCCACGGTCTTTAATAATTGTAGACCCACCTCATTCAATAACATACATCTTATCTAGGTTGGCAAGACCTCACATAAACACATCGCTATCACTCCCCACAGCACGTAGGGACAGGGGGAAGGAGGCAGGGAAAAACCAGTCGTTAAGATAACCACCGCAGTCGACCGCATAGCGAGTTCCAGTGAGCACGAAAACTGCGAGTAGCTGTAATACGGAAGACAATCAGATAAGGAGTTAGCCAAAAATTTTATAGTTTAACCATAGTTTACAACCATATAATCTCTCTAAAGTACAATCTCCGGATAGCTATCACCATTTAGCATTTCACCTAACATATATACTGCATTTAGCATACACTGACAGTTGCAGTACCAATACTGCAACTAAATAATTGTACATATTGTAAATATTTTCACCTGTATTCCAAACATAGATTTTGTAGCCTAAGTGTAATGGATCTGATGATGATCGCTTGACGATCGAAACTGGTCATCCTAGTGTTTTATTAATCTCATGTAATTTATTTCAGGATTAGGGCATAACCCATCTCTTTTGGGTACATTCGTGTTGACCGACTGAAAAGCACTAAACTCTTGTTTACTAAGGCAACACTGAAAATATGGCTTCAAACACCACAACATCTTGCTTTCTTGTAATTATACAGGATAATGTTACAAAGTATACAAATAATACGATCAGTAATTTTCATAATCGGAGTACCGCACACACATGTACGCTCCAACATTTGTCTCAGGTCAACGTCTTCGTTGACAATAAGTTTTATTAAAGAACGTAAAATTGAATAATGCCTTTTACATCGCTTTAAAAACTTCATTTCGTATTTGCTCGATACCATAACTTGCATCGAACGAAATGCATATTTTCCTATGCTGATTACTTTACATGATGGTACAGTCAAACCACCCCTGTTTATCTCCTCAAAGTAAATATCCTCCCTATTTTCATCTATTATGAGATCTCTCCAGATTTTGCATTCTATTTTGGCCGCTGTATTAAAACTTGCGTAGCCACACAAAATAGCAGAGCAGAAGCGTCAACATCACTGTTTACCATACATTCCTGAATTATCGATGGTATGTCGTCACGAAGATTACAATCCAGTTCGTCTTCGGTTTTAATTTCTTCATCACACACTTTTAAATTGTCCACATTGAGAGCAATTTGGCCGTAACGAGCAGATCTGATTCCTAAAACACTTTTTGCTCTGATCTTTCTTTCCGAGTCCATTATTTCCCTGACACTAACGGAGTAGTTTCCACCGCTCATTTGACGGTATACACTGAAGAGTTTATCATGTCTATCGGTTTGAAGTTTCCCTGGTGAGACATATTCCACTGAGAGGTGCAGCAACGCGAATCTTATGATTGAGATTAGTGTCTTTGTTGTATGGATCAATGCTTTTCCTGTGTCATTGCTTAGACTGCCACCATGATATTGTTGTCCTATTTGCAACCAAATCTATCTAAGAACACGCATCGTTGGTCATTTAGTGACGTAAAAGGCACCCCCATCATATTATTTCTACAAACGCCACTTATTTTACTCTTTGTATTTACGATTTCCCACCATTTCCAAATTATTGTAATGAAAGCTGCAGTCTCATTAAACCCTTTAGCAGCAAGTGCTGCGCGTGTACTTTCATGGAAAACGTTTACGACCAACATAACATTCTGCCTTTCCAGGTTGGTAGGATATAAAGTTCTGTAATTTAGTTTAAAGGCCCTCTTCAGAATGTAGTTTGATTCTTCTCTGTAAACGGAGCGCGGGTCACTAAATTGTGCTCTCAGAGGTGATTTCTCGCCATTGCTATCCTGTACGTCAAATGGTCAAATGGTGTAAATATGAAGGTGTTGGAGCTGTCTTTCTGATTAAGCCAGTTATTTCTAATATTTTTAAACAGATGTACGGTATCATACATATAGTACACGGGATGATCAATATCTGGCAATGAAAGAAGAGAACTATCTTCTGAGTCCCTACTTAGAATTGAAAACATATTCTGGTTCAGTCTATTGTTGTCTGAAATTACACAAAGGACTTTGAAACCACACTCCTCTAGCAAAGCAATATTCTGTTTTGTAATACCCACGAGTTCCTGTCCAGAGAGATGTTTCACCGGATTCAAGGAAATGACATGTTCTAAAGACGAAAAACCTCCAGTTATCAAGAACACTTGCACAGTTTTTGCTTCACTTAACTGTTCTTGGTTTTCAGCAAATCCAGTTATGTTTCCCGACCTGTAGGAAATTTCTTCTTTAACATATATTTCATCAAGTTGCAAAATTACCCACTTATCATCACACTTTTCAGCGTTTTTTTTTTTTTTTCAAGAAATGAACGTTTTCGTTAAAATTACCCGTAGCTACATTTAGGGAAGAAGTCAATCTTTGTAAATGCTTAGAATGAGGAAGGGATAGAAATTTGTTCGGCCTGATAGTATCATAACACTTCGCGGATTGCATGTACAATGTGTAAGAGCAAAGTATCATGTTGGGAGAATACCTTTTTTGTTCTTAAATATGAGAGAGAATTGCTCGGATAAAAATTTAACTTGCTGAGAAATTCCCTCTTCTCCACTATCCAATAAAGTTTCTTGAATGACATCCGGCAATTTTAAGACATTGGCCACGTAATTTTCCAAGCTGGTTTGGAATCTTCTCAGTAAGATACTGTAACAAACTGAACAGTGTTCTCCAACTCTTCACAGCTGTTTCACTTCCCAACACTGAAGAAAGTTCTGTAGAAGACAATTGCAAATTGTTATAGAAAGCCGAAACAAGTAAATGATTATCTACATTAATATAAAAATCAAAGGTCATAGACTCAAAATTGATTCTATATATCTCTATCGTCAAAAATATTGAAATTAATAGCTGAGTCCCCTTTCACTTTAGTGCTATTATCTGCTAATCGTTTCTCCAGAGAATTGCATAAACTCTCGAAACTGATTATAACATCGTCCCATTCTGCCGTAGCAACAGCACTTTCTTGAGAATGTTTCTTCCTCACTTCGATTTCTCTTCTCCTCTCTTCTGGATGTTTCCGCTTAATGTCACTTTCCTTTGTCAAGTATTTCGGCAATGCTTCAAAAATAGTAGGACAAGAACCTTTAACTAGCTTAGGATGATCGTATGTATACACTTGTTTCTGTCCATTAGAATCACAGTATTCATTCTGTAAAATAATGCAGTCCGATTGAAAATGTTTAATACACACAACACTGTTTACCGAATGTGTCCAGTCTTTCCTCGGGATGCTTCTCAGCCATTTATTTCTCAAGTTTACTTCCTTGGGAAAAGAGAAACAGTTCACGTAGGCGGTTTCAACTCCAAGAACCCGAAAATTACTCCTACATCCGGGTACACAGCACCTTCGTGGCATTGTATTTGCATTAAAAATATATCACGTGTGGCACGGGTATATTTATCGCTTGTTACTGGACACCAGAAAAAGCAATATATTGTGAATTGTCACACTCGAAACATGAAACAATGACCACATCACAGCGCGCCAACAAGACTGAGCATCTGTTTGCTGTGGGGAGTAAGACCCATGACGTCACAGCCCCGCCGGCAGTGTTCCCGCTTGTTAACTTAAGAACGCCGTGGTTCTTTGACATGCCAACAACGTATTACATGCGTGTCGTATTTTTGCCGCCTTTCAAAAATCACTTACCACGGCCAGGAGCGAACCTGCAATCTTGGGGTTAGTAGACTGACACGCTATCCACTCACCCACCGTGGCAAGCTCATGCTGGTTGTTATTTAGCCGAAGTCTTAGTGTCATGGGGCGTTCTTTGTACCCAGTTGGAAGTTCTGACAGAACTTTAAGAAGCTTGTTCTTAATGGCAAAACCAACTCCATGTATTCTACCTCATCTGAACGTTTTCCTTTCCAAAAGAAGCTGTACCCCGCCCCTTGCTCATTTAACTGACCTTCCTCAGCAAGTTGGGTCTCCTGAAGTGCTGCTATGTCGTTGTCATATCTCCGTAACTCTCTACCAACAATAGCTGTTCTCCTATCAGGCCTCTCATTTGCGGGGTCATCAGTAAGTGTTCTTACATTCCATGGTGAAAAATAGTAGAAAGCTGAGGATGGAAGCCATATATCCTCAAAGCACGTGTTTATAGCTTATGAAATGTACGGGAGCCCTTGAGGGGGATGAGACGGGTTTGGTCTGTTTAATATCGCTCTGATGACGTCCACAGAGATCCTCAAGTCTCGCTATTGGCTAAATATAAACCAACACTAAGGACTTATTGGTTGTGATTTCGCGCCCTCAGAATGGATGGTCTGTTTCCAGTGTGTTGACATCTTTTGAGGGGTATTCAAGTTCGATTGTATTGTGTTGTGTATTCGTAATAATGATGTGCGACTGAACAATTAATTCCAGCCTGAGGCTAATGTTTCAATTTAGCCCAGCTATAATAATAATCTCTAGTTTATAGGTGGCCTATTCAAGTGCGTTGATTTATCTAGCATGTAGTATTTTGTTAGTAATGGCCAGCGTGCAAACGCCTGGCACATCGGGCCCGGGACCAAATAGCAGAAGCCTAATTTGTGCAACACATGAACCATGTGACAGAAACTGTGTTGTTGAGTGACTTTTTCTACATCTTTTCAGTTCATTTAGCCATTCGGAGAAAAAATAACTTATCTCGAAAGGAGGACGTACTCCTCCCCTACCTAATTTATGTCAGTTCAAAAAACAGGTGGGAAAATAGTAAGATTAAATTTCTTCGTTTTAAACATGCAGAAATACCTTGGTTATGTGGGCGCAAGGCATCAAATAAACTTTACTGTTTACTATTTAATGTTTACTATTTAATGTTCAGTAAAATGTTTGGAACAGCAGCGGCGTAGCTGATTTGAAGAATTTAGAAAATGTATTACGAAAGCTGCGTCAACAAAGTCAGGAATACACTGCAGCAGCAATCTCCCTCAAGCAATTTCAAAAGTGGGATAATAGACTTGAATGTTGTCTTAGCAAAGCGTATAAAGTGTCAATAGGAAAACACATTGAAAATGTGAAGGGTAATAGCTACGTTATGAAGTGTTTAATGGATGCTATTTGCTTTCTGGCGCTTCAGGAGCTACCCTTCCGAGCCCATAATGAATGGGATGATTCTGCTAATCAATAGATTAGTGGAAATGATTTATTACCACACAGCAGAACTGATTTAGTTTTCAGAATTGCACGATGTCGTTCGATCCTAAGACACGATGTTTTACAAAACGATTTCTTGAGAACTTTCTTGATTTCGAGTTCAATTTTCTGTTGGATATTTTCCACTTGGAATGTATAAATGCATTTCAAAATTTTGCAAAAGAAGACATGCGAAGTAATATTTTGTGAGAGTAAAATCCAAGAATTTTACGAGTTTCTGAAGTCATGTCGTAAGGATTTTGATGAATTTTGAGTTAAACATAATGACAAAGAGGTATCAGGCTGACAAAAAGCAAAGATATGAGTACCTCATTCCGTCTCCTATACTTTGAAATAGTTTGGTCACTTCTCAGCGCGTATTGAAGAGAGATTTAGAGACCTTGATTCTTAAAAAGTTTTTGCTCTTTTAAATGTCGACAAATTTTTAGGAATATTCTCTCTCTTTTCCAATTTATCATCTTCATTCTCTAATTAAATCGCCATATGGCTGATTTTTCGTCAGTCCGGGACTAAATTCTGAATTGTCTTACGTCTTCAGTTTACCGTATCAAAATTAAATGACTAGGTTTACTTTGTATCACACGATTTCGGTGATACACTACCGGAAGTGTCAACACTTATCAACTTAATTCTGTCAATTCCCGCTACTAGTGCCTCAACAGAATGGCGCTTCTCTGCAATGAAGCGTATTAACACGTACTGCAGAAATTCTACAGCACAAGAACGTCTCAATGATTTAGCACCATTTTTCTATCGAGAAAGATTTCATCCAAAACTTGAAAAACAAAGTGCAATTCCAGGATAGAATCATTGATATCTTCGTGCATAATAAGGACAGGAGATTCCATCAGAAATTGAAATAAGCTACTAATCAGATATGTTTGTGTTGTTCACTTAGAGACTGATATTACTTTTGTTACTATTATTATTACCATGCTCTTCCCTTTGGAAATTTGAGCTACACTTGCCTGCCGCAAACTGTAGTTTGCCATCTTTCTCATTAACTTATCTTTGGACTTCATCCTTTTACGTCCTACACAGTATACAAATCACAAGTCGCCACTGCTATATGGCCGTGGAAATGGTCATGGCAGAATGCCCATCCTGACGCTTACCTCAGCTGATAAGAGAAAGGTCTGGTAAATTATACAGAGCATGGATTTGTCTGGAAACCGCAGAACATTATTTTGGCTGGACCGACTTTGATGAATTTTCTAATGTATATTAGAGTGGCTTAGATTCACAATTTGACCCGGTAGGTGGAATAAACACAATTTTGAAAACCACAATTTGCACACAATTTTAGAACCACAATATACAGTCAAAAACAGTCGTCATGGAAACCGATAGCCTTAGTGAATGTTGAATTCATTGGACTGTTTGTCTCTGCACGTTAGAGTCATCTGGTTGCAACTTGTGCAACTACCGCCATACCTTACGCCCGTGGCGGTGAGTTATGTTGTGTACCATAGGTGGTGGTCATGTTAGTAGCGCAAGAGTGGACTTGACAAATGAGTGACGGCGCCAATCATTTCAACAAAATCCCGTATGCGGTCGTAAAACATTCATACGATTACGATGAAACGATAATTAGTTGTTGTGTATACTCCTGCAAAGGTTTATTACTTAGTAAATCAATTTTACAACAGGTAACGCACGAGTAGATTCAACAAATGAGCGACGACGCGCGGAGCGGCTCATTAAAGTCCCGTATGCGTTCATATACCATTCGTCCGACAGCGATGAAACTTAAGTAAGATGTTGTGTACAATCCAGGGAAGGTTTCTGGCTTGGTAAATCCATTTTACAATAGGTACCGGACAAGTACATTCAAAAATGAGCGACGACGCGCGAAGTTTTTTTTAACAAAGTCCCATGTGCGTTCATATACCATTCATCCGATAGCGATGAAACTTAAGTAAAATGTTGTGTACACTCCAGGGAAGGTTTCCGGCTTAGTACATCCATTTTACAATAGGCAAGGCACGGGTAGATTCAACAAATGAGCGACGACTTGCGAAGCGTTTAGACAAAGTCCCGTACGCTTTCATATACCATTTGTCCGATAGCGATGAAACTTGGGTGAGACGTTGTTTACGCTTCAGGGAAGAATTCTGGATCAGTAAATCCACTTTACAATAGGTAGCGCACGAGTAGATTCAACAAATGAGCGACGACGCGCGAAGTGTTTCAAGAAAGTCCCGTATGCGTTCATATACCATTCGTCGGATAGCGATGAAACTTGAGTGAGATGTTGAGTACACTCCAGGGAAGGTTTCTGGCTTAGTAAATCCATTTTACAATAGGTAGTGCACAAGTAGATTTAACAAATGAGCGACGACGCGCGAAGTTTTTTTTATCAAAGTCCCGTATGCGTTCATATACCATTCATCGATTGCGATGAAACTTTGACGAGTTGTTGTTTACACGCCAGGGAAGGTCTTCAAATTAGTAAATCTTTTTTACAATATTGATGAGTAGATGCAACAAAAGAGTGACGACGCGCGAAGCGTTTAAGCAAAATCCCGTATGCGTTCATATACTATTCATCGATTGCGATGAAACTTTGTCGAGTTGTTGTGTACACATACGTGAAACTTTCTAACTTAGTTAATCCATTTCACATTTGGTAGTGCACGAGTAGATGCAACAAATGGGTGACAGCGCACGAATCATTTAAACAAAATCCAGTATACATCATATGGCATTCATCCGATTGCGATGAAAGTTTGGTGAGTTGTTGTGCACGCTCCCACGAATGTTTATAGATTAGTAAATCCATTTCACGATATTTTAGAGGCAGTTAACGGAAAATGAAAAAAAAATGTGTATCCAAAGGCACTTCAAGAAACAAAATTACAACGCCAACACTTTCTTTGTTTGACATTGCAACGCATGCCAAACTTATAAATTATTGATACTTTCGATTTGAGGAAATTCCCAAAGTAAATCGTTTATACACCATAAGGGGTTTCTTGTGACCTAACGAAATTACTTCAATGGATTTGATGTACGATATTCATTAGGGAAATATGATCATCCCGGCAGGTTTATTGAATTTGTATTGATTAGATTAGATTAGATTTTTATTTATCCATTTGGTCAATTACATGTATACAATACACTTTTGATATAGGACACGTCAGAAATTCCATCTATAAAATAAAAGAACTTACATGTATATATTACAAATACAATAACTATTTATAACATATTATAATAATAGATCTTAAGAGATTCAATCATATTTGACAACTATTTACACCTTACTCTATTATTACAATATGAAAACTTAATTCTATAAATACAACAACTTACAGCTAGGTATTACAATTAAAATAGAAAAGTCATTGTGGTGTTTGAAGCCATATTTTCAGTGTTGCCTTAGTAAACAAGAGTTTAGCCGACTGAAAAGCACTAAACTCTTGTGTATAGAAAAGTCAAATATAATTATAGATTTCATCGCTCCTATAGTGTACACAGTACAGTACTATAATAGTGCACACACTACAGTACTTTAATTGAACACACACTACAGTACAATAATAGTACACACACTATAGTACTATGAGAGTACACACAGTACAGTACTATAATAGTACACATACTACAGTACTATAAGAGTACAAACAGGTCAGTACTATAATAGTATAAACACTACAGTACCATAATTGTACACACACTACAGTACTATAATAGTACACACACCATAGTACTATAAGAGTACACACACTACAGTACTATAATAGTACACACACCATAGTATTATAAGAGTACACACAGTATAGTACTATAATAGTGCACACACTACAGTACTATAATAGTACACATACTATAGTACTATGAGAGTACACACAGTACAGTACTATAATAGTACACATACTACAGTACTGTAAGAGTACAAACAGTACAGTACTATAATAGTATAAACACTACAGTACCTTAAGTGTACACACACTACAGTACTATAATAGTACACACACCATAGTACTATAAGAGTACACACACTACAGTACTATAATAGTACACACACCATAGTACTATAATTGAACACACACTACAGTACAATAATAGTACACACACTATAGTACTATAAGAGTACACACAGTATAGTACTATAATAGTACACATACTACAGTACTATTAGAGTACACACAGTACAGTACTATAATAGTATAAACACTACAGAACCTTAATTATACACACATTACAGTACTATAATAGTACACACACCATAGTACTATAATAGTACACACACTACAGTACTATAATTGAACACACACTACAGTACAATAATAGAACACACACTATAGTACTATAAGAGTACACACACTACAGTACTATAATAGTACACACACCATAGTACGATAAGAGTACACACACTATAGTACTATAAGAGTACACACAGTATAGTACTATAATAGTGCACACACTACAGTACTATAATAGTACACATACTATAGTACTATGAGAGTACACACAGTACAGTACTATAACAGTACACATACTACAGTACTATAAGAGTACACACAGTACAGTACTATGATAGTATAAACACTACAGTACCTTAATTATACACACTACAGTACTATAATAGTACACACACCATAGTACTATAAGAGTACACACACTACAGTACTATAATAGTACACACACCATAGTACTATATTAGTACACACACTACAGTACTATAATTGAACACACACTACAATACAATAATAGTACACACACTATAGTACTATAAGAGTACGCATACTATATTAGTACACACACTATAGTACTATAAGAGTACGCATAATATAGTACTATATTAGTACACACACTATAGTACTATAAGAGTACGCATACTATAGTACTATATTAGTACACACACTATAGTACTATAAGAGTACGCATACTATAGTACTATATAAGTACACACACTATAGTACTATAATTGAACACACACTACAGTACAATAATAGTACACACACTATAGTACTATAAGAGTACGCATACTATAGTACTATATTAGTGCACACACTACAGTACTATAATTGAACACAAACTACAGTACAATAATAGTACACACACTATTATAGTACACACACTATAGTACTATAAGGGTACATATACTATAGTAATATAATAGTACACACACTACAGTACTATAAAGGCTGGCTGCGTGGCTCAGGGGTAACGTTCCCGCTTGCTGGGCCCAAGGTTGCAGGTTCGTATCCTGGCGCAGTCAGCTGGCATTTGAGGGTGCGCAAATGCGAGGGAGCCGTGTCTGTAGATTTACTGGCACGTTAAAGATCCCCTTCGGGGCAAAATTCCGGCACCCCGGCGTCTCTAAAAGCCAGTGTAGTTAAAAGGGACGTAAAACCAATAACATTATTATTATTACAGTACTATAATTGAACACACACTACAGTACTATAATAGTATACACAGTACAGTACAATAATAGTACACACACTACAGTACTATAATAGTACACATACTACAGTACCATAATAGAACACACACTACAGTACTATAATAGTATATACACCAAGATATTCAACTACAGAATAAATACAATAGCACTGTAGATAAGCTTTTTACATTCATTCAAAGGGTTTTATTTTTGGGGCCAATTTTATTGACTGACTGAAGCGCTTTCATTAATAGAACTGGGCCACACTGAAGAAAGGCTTCTATCACTTCTATGTTTCATGAACTCCTCTCTCATTAAACAGTACCCTTGTTTAATCATTTGACTAGATTGAGGCCGCTCTCTATGCCTCCCTATCCGGAGATAGGAGTTTGGCTTCTTTCATTTCAATGTTTCTTGAACTCCACTCTCATTAAACAGTACCGTTGTTTAATCATTTGACTGGATTGAGGCCGCTCTCCATGCCTCCATATCCTGAGATAATAGTGACAACGTATAATTAAACATAAACCCAGACACGGTAACGGTAATTTTGGTTAATTTTTGTACTTAAGAAAAGTTATGAAGAAGTGATACGTCATGCACCGCCACCATTTGTTCGTCTTGTGGGAGCTATTTAGGGAATTTTCAATCAATACACACAAATTACACGGAATGTTTTACCCGAATTCACCAGCCCGCCTGCTTTTAATCGCATACATAGAAAATTGTTTATAAAATGTGTAAATCTGGGCTCACAACCACTTCCTTTCGTGAACTGAAACCTTATTTAATGCGTGATTCGACAGATAGCAGCACATGTCGCGCATGCGTACCGGCCTCCAGTTATACAGCACGGCGGACAAAGGGAGGTTGACGCGCGAACGTAAGGTGAAAACAGTGAGGTTTTATGCGGACACAAAGAGTGTAACTCGGACTTACGAAAGGTTTCATGTTCATTCCCGTACCCGGTGGTCTCCCTACCTGTGTTCAGCTGGGCATCTCCCACCGATCAATTCTGAGAATACAGCAGTCTGAGCTTGACCAATTCCCATACAAAATGACAACTTGACAAGCAACGGCGAGTACAGTTTGTAGCGTGGGCTAATGCAGAAGGTGATCCCGCACTGCACAGCACATTGTTCAGTGATGAGGCACACGTTTATCTCAACGGTGCTGTGAACAAACAGAATGTGCGGTTTTGGACGAAAGAACGGCCTGCTATTGTGCACGAGGTTGAATGTTATGGTGTGAAAGTGTGTGTGTGGGCTGCAAATTCCAGTCATGGAATTCTTGGGCCAATCGTTATCAGTGACACAGTCAACAGTGAGCGTTACATGGACATGTTGCAAAACAGTTTTCATTCACAACTCTTTGCATCACCTCTACCAATAGAGACACAATGGTTCATGCAAGATGGAGCTCGTCCGCATACAGCAAATGTCGTTCTGGACTTCCCGAACGTTTTCAGAGCGGTACAATCTGGCCACCACATGGCCCCGATATTAATCCCTGCGACTCCTTCCTGTGGGGGTATTTGTATGAGACAGTCTACCGCCAGAAACCAGAAAATGCACTGCAATTGCAAGCAGCCATTGTGACTTTCTTCCGAGGGTTGAGTGAGAATATTGTATCGTCAAGAGGTCACAAACATGCAGGTTCTTCTCGAGAAGGTGCGCAAATTGAACATGTCCTGCATGCTGACTAATCGTGCACATTTCATTGAATGTTGTAATGCCATTCCTTATTAAATACGTTGAATATTAAATATTCTATAAACAATTACCAGTGTACGACATTTCGTGCGCCACTTTGTATCTGTAATAATCGACAGGAAAATATCTGGAGAAGATGTAAAAATAGATATTAATCTTCCGCTGTCTATAACCCACCCACCATCCCAAATAGGATCACGGCTTAAATAGATGGAATTCCAGCTGTGTCCGCCATTTTCGCCATTAAATAGGCACTAGTACAGTATTGCCAGCCTCGCACTTACGGTGCTACTTCGTATATGCGCGGTACTGTGAAACAAAATAGCGCTGAGTTCACTTGACAGTGCGCTGAGTTTTAACCAGTTTGCAATGGATTGTACAAGCTGTCTGAATACTATAAGTAATTCCAATCGTCGTTTTTACAATGACCACAAAGAGTTGCTGAAGCTATTACAGAGACACCACAATGAATGTGTCACTTTTATTGCTTTCTTTCCTTTACTGTAAAAATTCGAGTTAATTAAATAATTTTCATCCAAACCAGTACTGTTCTACATGCAAAGCAAACCTAACCCTTGGTTGTCGTGCAATCAGTAATTTTCATCCAGACAGTCATTTAACCAAGTAGCGACCGAAACAATACTCTTCCTCAAACAAAACAAATCTAACCTTGGGCTTAAGCCCCAGACCCCCTTGCTTGTAGGGCAATCAGTCATTGACGACCAGAAAGTCGACAAAACAAGTAGCGACCAATGATTTAGTCCAGACACCCATTTTAATTCATCAGTATTTTTCGTTCATACAGTCGCCAAACCTCGCTACAGGGCATTACGATAAAGTATTGTTGGCAATATTGCCTCATACAAGCATTATTTACAAATACTTATAATACACAAAAGCCCAATTATTATTATTTCTTTTTTCACATAATTACAACGTTACGTGTGTCGTCTAGTGTATTTCGTATTGGACATGTTGGCACCTACTGACGTCAATGTCTACGCCTCGTTGTGAGCGCTCGCTGCGGCAGTTTCACATACTGAGCAACACCTGACGAACATGGCTCCGATTGTTAAATAAACAGTAAATAATAACACATATTTACGTGATTTAGCTCATATATCGGGTGCAGTCGGTGCAGAAGTGATCAAGGTTAGTAGTCAGAATTGATAATGTCCCCCCGATACATGGAATAAGGTATGAAAATGATGCATTGTCGAAATGAAAGCGATGTCATAGTTTTCTTAGCAACATTACCCCTCTCACTTACTTACTTACTTACGCACGGTACTTTATAAACCACTCAATATATTTGTTTACAAAAAGATTCCTGAGAGCAGAGCTCTTTAGTGGGAACATTACCGTACCGTACATAGTGTAGGGGATGACGGACTAACAATACAAAGGCTATAATACATTTGGAGTACCGAAATATACAGTTATGCCATTGAAGTGTATTCCAATCAATGATTTAGGCACATTATGGCTTCACTTATAATGCAGTACCCTACATGAATAAGGAAAGTGTTACTACCGTATACAACTAGAGAAAATTAGAGTAGGCTACGGTATGAGCAAACAAGCATTCTCTAAGATGCTTTGAAGATATAGGCTACGGTATTTAAATTATAACTGAAAAAAGTAAAAATATTTGGAAGAATGGGGTACTGGCAGTGGCGTACGCAGGATTTCCTTCTGGGGGGGGGGGGGTGTTCATTCATAGTAATGTCCTATAGTAAAAATGATAATTCGAATATAATTCATAAAAAGCAACAACTCAGATAAATAAACACTACCGGACCCAAGCGAGAAATCTCGCACGTTCAAAAAACCACCCTTTCCCGATAGGTTTATAACGAGAGAATTAATTGCAGCATGTTAGAGCTCCAGTATTTGCAAATCGCACATTTCTAACAAAAATTGATATTTATGAAATTAGAATGGAATTCGTCACTGCTAATGTCATTTGTGTGCTGAGTCCATTGATTTACCTTACCTGTAACACTCACCAGTTATTCGATATTTTTGAAATTATACGATTTGAGTACTCATTCC
This sequence comes from Meconema thalassinum, assembly GCA_946902985.2. Taxonomy (NCBI): domain Eukaryota; kingdom Metazoa; phylum Arthropoda; class Insecta; order Orthoptera; family Tettigoniidae; genus Meconema; species Meconema thalassinum. The sequence goes on from OX336395.1 coordinate 209,455,168, forward strand.
TTTGACTTACTGTTTCTGAAATCCATGCAAAATGATAAAGGAAAGACCTCATAATGTTCAAATGACACGAAACAGGCGTCACAGCGTCCAAAATGTGAAATGGACAGCAATTACGGAGCATATTTTCCTACAGCAACAGTATCGACAAATCTCACATTTCGTACATTTTTAAAGTAATTTTTTAAAGAAATTATTGATATTTATGAAATTAGAGTGCAATTCGTCACTGCTAATGTCTATTCTCTTTCATTTGAATGCTCATTTGGCACGATCGGTCGCTTGTGAGCGCGACAGGAGGGATCTATACTAATGAAAGAATTTGTATATGATGATTCTCTTTGCATGAAAACTATTTTAACTAAATTTTTCAGCACTTTAAACAATATTACAAACACAATTGAAAACATAAAAGATTGAAAAAAATACGGAAAAGAGTTTAGCCCAATATAGATATTGCACTAGATACAAACGGACAAAAAATGTCTAAATTGTCAATCAGGCTAAACCAAAGAATCTGATTAAGTAGATATTTGCCCAGGAATTTGTTGAAGGACTTAGACAAGTCTACTTCAATCGTATATCAAGCCTTCTAGGTTTGACAGACAAGTCATTCAGTACTTCCTCAATTGAAACATCAACAGTATCATTAAGTAACATCAAAGCTAATCCATTAAGGCGTTCTTCACTAGTTGAATTCCTTAAATAGTTCTTCAAGAATTTTAAGGACGAAAACGATCTTTCACACAAGCAGGTTGTGACAGGTAGGGTAGCCATGATGACAAGCAGGTTATACACAACTGGAAACATGTTCTTATTGCATACTGACAAAGCATCTATAGCACTCTTGGGCTTCTTTTCAATAGATTTCAGAGTTTGTTTCCAGAGAAATAGCTCGCCTCTAATATTAAGGGGAAGTCCATAAAATTCAGCCACATTTTCTACTTCAGCTATGCTTTGGTTGGATAGTTCGTCTTCAGTTGTGGTAACTAGCGTTTGCAATGGCTGAAGAGTTTCTTTATGGGAGACAAATTTATCATCAAGTGATGAAATAGTTTCTTCAAGAAATGGGAAGAAAATAACCCGCCTATAATATTCTTCCGGATCGTTAGATGAAACATTGTTCCTCATCGTTTATCGAACAACAGTTCGAGGCTGAACTACAGGCACTCCAAATTCTTTGCAGAACTCTAAAACCGAATTATATGCACACAAAAACCTTGCGTCTGCATCTGCCCTCATTCCTTCAAGAGACCTCTTAACATTCATGGAGGCGTTGATTGCTTGACTGAGATCCAAATTTTCAGTTTGAAGGTATTTGCTGAGAGGAAGTGTGATTTGAAATGCTTCATGAATGACAAATACACTTATCAAGAACTCAAATTTGCTGATAGCGCACAGAAGAAGTTGAGCATCTGTAGCTGCCTTCCTATCAACCCATGCTGCTATTTTTTTTATAATGCCAACAATAATGGTTTCAGAAGTTCAATGAATGAACGAACAGACTCGTGCTTTTCAATCCATCTCGTTGCACATAACTTCTTGAGTTTACTCACTCGGGGTTTCTCTTCCATACTTTCAACTTCATTTGTCAACACAGCCTGCCTCTTTGGTGAAGTACTAAAAAAGGCATAAGCTCTTTCAATTGTACCCATACAGTTCCTAATCTCTGCAACACTACACCCTTCAGAAATGGCCAGGTTTAAACAGTGAGCACTACAGTGAACATACTGGGCTTTGGGAAACTGTTTTCGTACAATGGCCTGAGCACCTCTGTAGGATCCACTCATGGCACTAGCTCCATCATAACCTTGGCCTACGAGATATTCTGCATCCAGTCCCACACTTTTCAAACCAGACAATATGCTATTCGCAAGGCCTAACCCAGAAGCATCATTGATATCAATAAATTGCAGAAACTCCTCATGTACGGAATTATCTTGAACGAAACGGACACATTTGCTGCACACCGCTGATGTCTGTGGTCTCGTCACCAAGAACAGAAAAGTATTTAGCTTTTTTCCACCTGATCGACTAACCTTTTCAATATAATGTCATTCAAAGATGAAATAATTTCATTCTGAATCCGTGGGCTTACGTATGTTGCATTTAAGGATGCTGTCATCAAATGTTCCTTTAGTATTGTATCACCAGCTTCTGCTCGAAACTTGAGAAGAGACCTGCAATTTCCCTCCCCTTTCTTGAGAGGCTCATCTAAATTTACAGGTCCCGAATCCCTGTGACCACGGAAAGCAATGTCCATTCGAGCAAGGAAAATCACAGATTTAATTATTGGTATGAGTTTCTCCCTGTTGCATAATATGTTGGATTGAACACCCCTATCCAAGCTTACGTCAACAGCAGGTTTTGTACCTTTGTATATGGCGAGAAAGTTCGCAGCCTTTTCCGTACATGCCATATGATACTTGGTTTCTTGGTGTTTTTTGAAATCCTCCTTCACATTTTTCCAGTTCATGTAAGGAAATGTTACTAGTTTACCTGGCGATGAAGATTGTTTCCCAACAACGGTGCAAAACAACGAACAATATTTACAAAAGGCTCCGTTCTTTGAAGGAGAATAAACTAGCCATTTCCACTCTGATAACCAGTTCAACTGAAATTTCAGATTCCTTGGACCAAATAAAGGGAAATTAAAATTGTTTCCAGTGTCCAGGCATTTTCCAACAGTTCATTTTTCAGATAATCATCAATCTAAAGAAAAAAGTAAATCACAACATTGAAATAATTAACATGTACCGACACATACGTAGGCCAAGGCCATACAAATACCGGTATAACATAATAGGTAAAGCATCGAAATGCAAATCAGTTACAGAAATAGCGATTATCATGAATCATATTGTAAACACACCTGTTGGCCAGCATAACCTCCTAAGTCTGTTCGATGTATTTGGTCAGTAGCCGGCTTGGTAGTAGCCGATAATTCTTCAAGTTCATTTTCAAATCTTTAAGATGAGCTACTTGCAATGGCAGTGTTGCATGTAACATCTACACTTGGTTTTTTAATAATAAATCGATCCATTACGCATTACAAATAATCTCGGAAAAAAGTGGACTCACGATCTGGCAGTTCACAGATATGCACGTTTAAAGCAGCACGAAGCTGTGTTACGATAGTTACCAATCACACACTTTAACAGTAAAACGACAATTTTGATATTTCGCCTAGTGTAGTTAGTTATTATTGCTTTAAGTGGAAGAACAGCGAGGTCATCTGCCCCTCTTGCTCCCTTTAACATGTAGTTTAAGGGGGTTTACCCCAGGCCATAACCAGTAGCTAGCGCCAAAGCTGGAGAAGTCTCGTTGCGAGTTGAGTGGAGGTCATTTACCACGCGAAGATCGTGTTCACATTAAAAATATATTACAAAGGAGTAGCCTAAAGAAGCCTCACTGGCAGCAATTCAAAACATTTTCCAGGTGATAGATGGGACAATCATACCTGCCAACTTTTACGGTTTATCCGTAAAATTTACGGAAATTGCAGCATTTTACGGTTTTACGGATGAACGGTGTCATTTTACGATTTTGCGGACAAAATTTGAAACGATAATTTACATTCGATAATACCGCCCACTTCCGTACAATCGATTGTTTGCGTGGGTCGAAGGCAAGTCCACGATAGTCGATAGCTCGTTCTTTGATATGTTTCGTACTTTTAACCGTGTGATGGTTGTGTCGTCGTTTGTAATTGAATTTGAAGCCGGGATAACCGTTCTTCCATGTGTCGACAGGCTCTGCTTCGCATATTCTTTGTTCCGCTCCGTTCGCTCGTTGCGATTTAAACCATATTCTTTGACCACGTTAGCATTGTTCATTGTTCGCGAAGTTGGCGTTCCTTGAATGTTTTCGTCTTTTAAGGTTATGGCATATTTTAATGAAGCGTTCGAGTTTTTGTGCTATAACTTCGTGCTTCGCAGTTTCCTGTATTTCTTGGACTAATTACATTCGTTCCACGTGTGTGTGTGTTTTTTTTCTACCATGTGCATATTCTTTCTTCACGAGGTTGGCGTCGTTTTCATTTAATGGCTTTGTGTGTCTTGACATGTTTTAATGAAGTGTTGGCTGTCTTAAGTGTTTTGTTATAATTTTATGTGACGTTCAGTGATCCAGGTTCCTTTCGATGTTTTAGTAGATATCGAGAATGAACAAATCCAACAAGAAACAGTACTTCCAGACATTTAAAGAATCATACTCGGTGGATTTTCCGTGCATACTAAAATCAAGAAAGGGAGAAAAATTTGCCTTTTGCACGGTATGTGGGTGTGATATTAATATTGCACATGGTGGAAAAAATGATTCAAGTAATCATGTGAAGTGCGGTAAACACATTAGTTACGTTAAATCGAAGGAAGATAAGCAAGAAAATAAACACCTTTTTTGCTAAGTCTGGAAACGTTGACAGTGACGTAATTAGGGCCGAGTGTCTGTTTACTTCCTTTTTGGTGGAACACAATGTGCCCTTAAGTGCGGCTGATCATGCTGGTGCTTTATTTAAGAAGATGTTTCCCACATCAGAAGTTGCAAAGAAATATAGTTGTGGTCGCACGAAAACGACATGTATTGTAAATAAAATGGCAAAAAATGCATCATCTGAAGTTGTTAAGGCCTTCAGAACGGACCGGATACAGATAAATCCCTTTTCTTTTCATCAGTGAGAAACTACTTTTGTACTGCCTGTGACTACATCATCAACAAGTTTCCACTCAAGGATGACGTGTTAAAGAATGCTCAAGTTGCTAGGTTAGACAAAATTGAAGATGCACAGTTATCTTCCATTCGTTTTTTCTTGGAAAAGTTTCCTATCATGTTATGCAAGGAAGAGAATGAAACTACAGATGAGGTGGAGAATGAGCTTCAGAGGCAGTTCACAGCTCTTCAGGTAGATGACACTTTGGCTGCACATCAAAAAGGAAGCTTGTAGTTTAACGTGACCGTTAATCTAGAGATCATGAGCCACGGGACCTCCTTTTTACGTGGAATCCGAACCACAGGACGTGGCATTTCACTTTGAAAATCTCACATGCATTGACCGGGAATCGAACCCGGACCGCCTTGGTGAGAGGCATACAGCTAGACCGCTGAGCCACCACGCCCCCGGCTGCACATCAAGATGCTGCAAGTGATTCCAGTTGGGCACAAATATCAAGAATTCGTGGAGCCGATGGACTTCTTAAGTATAACCGAATTTATAGAGTATTGCTCTCTATTCTCACCATACCCCATAGCAATGCAGAATGTGAACGTTTTTTTTTTTTTAGCCTTGTGAAGAAAAATAGAACACTGTTCAGGTCATCCATGTCCAATGAATCTCTGGAATCTATTTCTATTTTGAAGACCAGGAGTTCTGGTCCCTGTTATGACAAAACATTTTCTCAAGACTGTTTGCAGGAAGCTAAAAAGGCCACAACCATGACTTAAAAGTCGAACTAGCATGTGATTTGCAGTGTGTATTACATTATTTCTTGCCTGTGTTACGTTAAACAAGTTTTATTGTTTAAAGCCTTTTTCAATTATCGTATATCAGCTTAATCTATCAAGGAAGTCCTGTTATGTCTGCTCCAAACCAATATTCACCACGCCTGCTGCTGATTAACATGGATTTCTTCTTGTTTGTTATGTTCATCTACAAATCATGTAAGTAGATATGATTTAATTGAAGTATCCTGTTTAAAGCATGAATTATTGTATTTTGTAGCCCAGAAGTATTATTATTTTCGTCAAGCCGGGGTATGTCGAAAATCGTTAATGTTTTTGCCGCGCGTGAGTTTTACTGATAGCCCTTTTCAAAAGTTGGCAGGTATGGACAATATAAGGAGTCATGTAAACTAATGTCTCTGGGAGGGTTAAACCCTAACCCCCCGTCGGTACGCCACTGGGTACCGGTATAATAAGAGTAAATTATCTTACATTCAGAGTCAGTAAGTAGTACGGTACCTCTTAATTTAGTATAGCCTAGGTAGGCCTAATGTTGAAAACACTGGCTTCCTCGATGTTATGTTTAACGCAGGCCTACCAGTAATGTAAGGAATTTGGCGCTTTGTCTGGTGATGTTGACAGGAACGTCACATTGTCTACTGACGCCATTTAGTGAAACAGTTTCCTGCTATGTCGCTTAGGTTTTTAGTTAACTGACAACTCGGGCTCTCCTGTTCCGCGTGAGGACTTTTTTCACATGGTTTTTAAGTTGTTCTCGCCATGATATAGCAAGAATGTCTAATTTCCTACAATGGCGCTTGGTCTATTGATGCATAAATACATCCAACTAATATTCAGGGGTTTCCATATATATCTACGAACGGTACTTTCTAACAGGCCTCTTCATTCCAACTTCTTATCCTGCTTTCATCTGCAGAGGCAGGCGTCTGGAAGAGCATCCCACCATGATTATTTGCCATTTCGTCGACCCTATAGAAATGTAAATGACAAGAATTCAAAATGCTATGCTCATCAGTCAGTGTGTTGTGATTGAAAATACCCTGGCTATTTCTGACCACTTTCTGACATGTCGAACGTATATTAAATTGCAGCCTAAAATCTTATTTTGAGAATCCCAAAGAGAATTTACTGTAGGTCATGCCATAAAAATAGTAGACGCAGTGCCGGATTAAGGTAAAATGAGGCCCAGGTCCCTCAGATTTTTGGGGGCCCTTTATTTTTTTCAAATAATTTTTATTCTTTAGCACCTGTACATGTAATAAAGTATTTCAAGAGTTCTTTTTCTCAAGATGAAAAATACACTTATATTAAATCATATATACATAAATTTCAATAGAAAGGATCATCGCTATTTGAAAACATTTCAGATGATTTGATGAGCAATTTAAAAAATCATACCAATTTTTACTTCTGTAAAATGTTATCAATTTTTTTGGGGCCTCCTGATAATTGGGGGCCCTAGGCCTGGGCCTATTTATTATTATTATTTAGTAGCCTATTTATAGGGTACAGAAAGTCCCAGTGAGCTGGTAGCTCAAGCGGGGACTGCCCTTTACAAATATGGCTTAGCAACTTATACTAGAATATAATAAGGTGGTAGGATCATTTATTCAGTATTTATGGGTTCATCTATATTCTTCAACATATAGTTTCAGGAAGTACCTGCGTGCTTCCTTTTTGAATTTGTTTAATTTTTACAATTTGTCTCAGTTTAGGAGGTAAGTTGTTATAAGATGTGCTGGCTGAATAGGAAATACTTTTAATACCATATCTAGTTGTGTTTGTTGACTCCATGTATAACTGGTTTGCTGATCTTGTGTTACGGGTATGAATGTCTTTCCTGCATTGAAGTTCAGTTTTAAGATTTGGGCCTAATGGGTAATCCAGCACTGTTTTTAGACGTACGGTAGTTGACAGGTAGCCTATATAGAGAGATTTCGTCACAGGATTGAGTATAGGCCTACGGTATCTGATATATAATCGGCGAGATGTAATTGTTTGATTAAAAACCAAATTTGTAAGTAACTAGACCACGTTAGATGTAATTAGGGAAGGGAATACGATGAAAGGAATGTGGAAGGCAGTAAATCAAATACTTGGCAAACCTCATAATACACGAAACATTGTAGAAATTGAATATGAAAACGTACGATACACCTCTGGCCATGATATATGTAGAGCATTTAACATGTATTTCATAAATGTTGTAGAAAACTTGGTTAAAGATCTTACTCCAAAGAACCCAATTTTGCCTTCGAACCAGACGATCTGTAACTCACTATACATAAAACCAACAAATGTGACGGAGGTTAAAGAAATCATTCAAAACCTTGCGAATAAAAATAACTACACAGACGATGGAATAAATAACATACTCCTTAAGAGATGTGCCAATCATCTGGCTCCATTGCTTGCTGATATAATTAACTTGTCACTGCAAACAGGAGTAATACCAGATAAATGTAAATTAGCAAGAGTGGTGCCAGTATTTAAAAAAGACGATGTATCTAATCCCAGTAATTACAGACCGTTGTGTATATTATCCTCACTTGTAAAAGTACTGGAAATAGTAATCAAGAAACAAGTCCTGAATTTCCTAACAAAAAACAATTTCTTCTTCAAATATCAGTATGGCTTCCTTCCCAAACATAGCACTGATTCAGTAGCATTTGACGTAGTGTCACTTATACATAAAGCATTAGACAACAATAAAATAGCAGCAGGACTATTTATAGATCTTGCTAAGGCATTTGACACAGTTAACCATATCTTGTTACTAAGTAAATTATCAAATGCAGGAATAAGAGGAATAGCCTTTGAGTGGTTTAAAAACTACCTGTCTAACAGGAAGCAGTATGTTAATATTAATAAAACTAAAGGGTCCATCTCTGATGTTAAATGCGGTGTCCCACAAGGGTCAGTGCTTGGACCATTGCTGTTCCTGATATTTATTAATGATATAGGTTATTTAGAGTTTACTGGTAAAATATTTCTATTTGCAGATGATATATTTCTACTTTACGAGAGTGCATGTGAACAAAGGATTATGGAGAATATGCAAAAGGATCTAAATATACTAACAACATGGCTTTCAAAAAATAATTTAATCATAAGCACCTCAAAAACAAAATACATGCTATTTCATAAACCAGCTTACAGTTCAAACACTTCCAACATAGTTAAAATTGGCAATGCTCCCATCGAACGGGTTAAACAATACACATATTTAGGCCTAACTTTGGACAATAACCTAAGTTGGAATGATCATGTCACAAATGTGAAAAAGAAAATTACGAATGTAATTGGTGTTCTAAAAAGGTTAAGGGATTATGGAATAAGCAATCAACATTTAAGGAGCATATATGCCTCTCTTATTCATTCTCACCTTATGTACATGAACATAATATGGAGTAAATGCACACAGGAATCAATAAATGAGCTCGAAGTACTCCAAAAAAGAGCAATTAAAATCATGTATGGTTACGATTTTAGGAAACCAACTGTACAAGTATTTCAGGAGACAAACATATTGCCATTACGAAGCCAGCTCAACTACTCTGAAGCTTTATTTATGTTCAGATATAAACATGGTCTTATTAGTCTTAATACTGAACTTCAATGCAGGAAAGACATTCATACCCATAACACAAGATCAGCAAACCAGTTATACATGGAGTCAACAAACACAACTAGATATGGTATTAAAAGTATTTGCTATTCCGCCAGCACAACTTATAATAACTTACCTCCTAAACTGAGACAAATTGTAAACTTAAACAAATTCAAAAAGGAAGCACGCAGGTACTTCCTGAAACAATATGTTGAAGAATATAGATGAACTCATAAGCACTGAATAAATGTTCCTACCACCTTAGTATATTCTAGTATTAAGTTAGTTACTAAGCCATAGTTGTAAAGGGCGGTCCCCCCTTGAGCTATCAGCTCACTGGGACTTTCTGTACCCTATAAATAAATAAATAAATAAATAAATAAATGTTCTGTGGGGACAAGACAAAACCTGGTTTTAGATAACGTGTTTTACAGCGAAAAAAATAAGTATGTGCCCAGCACAGATTAAGTGACACTCAGTGTATAATAATTAATTGTGGAAGATGCAGAGGTATGGAATGTGTACCTAGAAACAGCCTTATCATGATGACAATGTATATAGGTACACGTTTATGTCCTGTAAGAGATGATAATGTATCTAAGTTGAACTGGGTGTTATGTAACATAAGGAGGAAGATCTACTGTATTTTGTGGCGTCTGAATGCTTCTAAGCAACTAGAACCGTATTAACTTACAATGTCAGTTCCGTTAGTTAAGATCACTTTCACGTAGCCTAATTAAACGTGTTGATAGTTTTCTAATATAGGTACTTCAAATTCTGACAGTATAATATTTAATCTGTTTGTGTGTACATTGGAATAGAGAATCCGAATGTAGGATTCAATATCTCCCTGCTGTACAAGCAGGTACTAATATTTCTTCATTTTGTCTATTGAATCGCAATGATAAGTAATAACAACTTATTCGACCATGATGGCCAACTTGTAAACATGTTTATTTTATGTTTTATTAATGCAGCCATTGGTCATGCACCGTACGGTAAGTTACTTTCCTTTTCAGGACGGGTAAGGGAAGGGATATTGGAAGGAAATCGACCGTGGTCCTATTGAAAGGAACCGTCGCGGCATTTGCCTGGTGGTGAAAATGGGAAACCACAAAAACCATTTTCAGGACGGCTGAGGTGGGATTTGAACCCACGCTCTCCCAATCCCATCGAGGCACGAGGTAGCGTGTTGGCGCTCTATATGACATAGAGTAAATGCTGAGCATCATGGTTGTACTTGAGGGGCAAATGATCTCGTAGTTCCGCCCCTTAAAACAACAATAACTGACTAACTACTATGGTTGTAGATGTTTTACTGTTGTGCATTTCGAGGGGTCTGAAATTGCCTCATTTGATTTATCAAATGACTGATTTGGCGTACGGTACTGTTTTAGCTTAAGTAAGGTGTTTAATTGTTTCTTAAGTGCCCTTTCCCTCTTTTATAGTTTCAAGATTATAATGGAGGAGCAACCATCGATTAAGATTGAGCCAGATTGGTTGACTCATACTCATGAATTCTCTAACCTGGTAAGTTGCGTTTAAATTCGTATATGGTGTAACATTGCAATCCTTGTGTTGTGCATGACAAGCAAGTGTTAGTGACTTAATACAGTAAGTGGTAGGCTAAGTATCTGTTAACTTCTACTTTTTATGATAAGTTACAGTAGTAGTCGTTTTTAACTTTGGGACATACTTGTAATACTCTGCAGGAGTCAAATGGGCAGTTGCCCTCTGATAACCCGCAGGACGAGGATGTTGGTATTGTTCATATTGAAAGGATAGCTGTTAAGGAGGAACATGAACTACAGGTAATTAATGGTCCTGCATTACTTCTCTGATAATAATACGAATGATTTTAAGATTGAATATAATTTGGAAGATTGGATTACTTAGACTTATTTTCTATAAGAACTCCCTCACAATAGCTGATGTATTGACACTGCAATTCCACTCTGATGGCACGATAGAACATACTATAGGTGAAGTCTACACAGCATACGATGTTAAAAATCAATCATATAAGCCTAAGGCTTTGTAGATTTGATTTTCCTTAAGTGAATGCGCTGCTGGTTGTGTATCATATTTTTATATGCTAGTGGATAAATGGGAAGACTGCCCCAGCAAAGGAAACTCGTTACCGGCGTGTTTAGATCATAACTTGGCCGTCAGCAAACATATTTGTAATGAATGACCTTCATCACATCTTCTTCCTTTTTCTTGAAACGTGACCGCCAACGGAATAAACAGAATATCCTACTTACCAGGAAGTTGTGCTAAGCAATTACACGACAAATGGTCTCAGCCAGTGGTAGTTCATTAGTGAACCTTTGATGTCAACGATAAGTTTGTGGAGTGCCGTTTTCCGTAGGATAATTTGAATACAATTATTTGGTAGCTTAAGTAATTTCATAGAACCAAATCTCCAGAATTACAGTAGTTGGAATTTGCTTAAGACACACATGACCTGAGTCGAGTGCCGCATATTGCGAGGCTACTCTTTTCCATCTTTTCGTCCCCCCCCCCCCCCCCCCTGGTCCTCTCTCCGTCAATTCTCATCCCGTCATTACATAGGAAATCATCATTTTCTCTCATTATTTGACTACTTTCCTTACAACCCTATAATGCAGTCAAATTTTGCATGACATAATGGCGTAATTGCTTAACACAACTGCCTGGAATGTAAAATATTCTGATGTAGTCCATCTTTTATTAAAGGAAACTATAAGGGCGGTGTGTATCCCACCTTCAATGGTGCATACCGTGTAACATCAAGAGAACATTGAAATGCTATTTCTCTATCCCACTGAAACATTGCACAAATATTGATTAGATCCGAAGTTATACATCCGTGATGTAATTTACTTTCGAAATGTACTTATGCCTCATGGAGGGCCGATATGTGTCATGCTTAAATGTGCACGTGAGAGAGATAGAATGGTTGGCTTGTTTTCATATCCTCTCGTAACAAGTACACTATGCAGGTGCATTCCCTGGTTTGTTTTGTAGCTCATTAGGTATATAGATAGACTGCTGTGGGAATGGTTGAAGTAGTGCAGCAGGTTGGAAGGATATGAGAACGCATTAAGCCCTTTCACATGGGCTGCTCCATGTTTGGCTTAACTGCTTCCTTCGGAGTTACTTATTCTTTGAGGATTAAGGGTATTCTTTGAACTTTTCTTATTTCATATGTACTGTATCTTCTAAAAAGCAAGATGTTCATTAAAGTACATATAGCCTACTTTCTACTAAATGCATGGGTATAGTTATAACATTTGGTCCTTTTCAATGTTTATGATTGAATGTTGGTTGTATTAGCTTGTTGACATATAACATGCTATATTATACGTTGATTGATTGAATCCTCACCTGAATTATAAATACACACACTAATACAGCCATCACAATAACACAGGTTATCAGAATAAATTCAACACTCACCCCAGTAAGCGGGGTTAAATGACCATTTTGTCCAAGCCTCTCAATTGAAACAACAACAGCTTCCTATCAAAATCCTTCCTCGTATAAAACTATACACACTAGTACAGACATCACAGTGACACAGTTTATCAGACAATTTCTACACACACACAAGTACACGGGGCTACATGACCACGATGCCGCCAAGCCCCCAAAGAATCAACAACAACAACAACAGCGGATGGAGGACAGCTTCCTAAACAAATTCTAACTCTTTTACAAGTACACACACTAGTACAGACATCACAGTGACACAGGCTATCAGACAACTTCTACACACACCCAAGTACATGGGGCTACGTGACCATGAAGTAGCAAAGCCCCTAATGAATGCACAACAGCAACAGTCTGTACCGCGGATCAAGGAAAATGAATATTAATCGCCATAGTCGAGTGTTGAAATATGTGGTGTTATAAGTATATATAATATTTTGGAATGCAAATACACACTTTATATGCTTAACATTATAACGCATGAGTGTTTATAAATCAGTTAATACAAAATAAATCAGATAAAGGAATTTGAACCCGCTTTGATTCTTTCCACGAACCTCGAGGTTGAGAGTTAGAGACGCTAGACCGCTGCTATACATGGCCAATGCTAGCAATGCGTTAACAACTTGTTTAGTATAACTGTACACCATATTTCCATATTTTGTCTTGGGAAGAACCATTTCATTAGCGTTTTCTGCCATTTTTATAAACCATTTTATATTAAATTTGCATTATTTTGTTCATTACATTCTTAAAAGATATTAATCTACTGAAATATGGACTAAGCAAGCAATAGCGTCCATTTTGAACCAATGGGTGCGCCACGACCCAGAACGATACGGCACGGTCATCTGAACTACAGGGTCTTTATATTTACTTGGCAAGGACATTCTCATTCACGCGCTCCGCCAGTGACCACGTGCGCATATGTACAGCCAGATACGGTGCTTAGAATCAGTATCATGCAATTTTACTCACCATGTTTACAGTAGATGCTGGAAATGTTCCCCATCCGCTGCCAGACATAATCGGCCTCTCCTTATGAAGTTTCCGATTACTCCGGTTATTTAGTTTCAGTTAGGAAATAACGACCTTTACCGTACCTCTATTTTTATTGTTTACAGAACCTGTACGTCTGAATCTCTTAGTCAGTTGTTTTATTGACCGATTTATAGGAATGAGTCTCCTTGGAAATTTTACTCGAAACTTCTGTCTTGTTCTAGCGCACTATTTCCAGCACTTTATGTACGTATTGTGCAGATACACACCTTCACGTAACGAACATTTCACATAAGGCTTGACAGCACTATACACAATCACAATAAAACACTATACAATACGATATACAGTTCACGGTAGCTTTATAAAACACCCAATTAGCTCGGAACTCACACGCCTACAGCAGCAAGAGCGTGGGAATACGGCCGGAAACCGCGCGTGCCCACCTCTAGCAGCCGACTATTGGCCGGGGACCGCCGGCAAAAATAAAGACCCTGTTTAAGTCACAACTGCGGAATAATATTCTATTTTTAAAATGTTAATATCCTACAGTCGCCTTCGTGGTGAAGTGGTCAGCGTGCTTTGCTGCCATCCCGGAGGTCCGATGTTCGATTCCCGGCGTATACTCAGCCTCGGGTTGTCCAAATGAGGAAAGGGGGTTTGATTCACACTTTAAGAGGTATTCTGTGGTTTCCCACTTCGTCTCCGGGCAAATGCCCGGATGGTACCTACCGCAAGGCCACAGCTGCCTCGTTCCCTCTTCTTTGCCTATCCCTCCCAATATTCCCCTCCCTTCCCATCCCTCATGAGGCCCCTGTTCGCATTGCAGTTAGGCCGCCTGGGCGAGGTGCTGGTCTCAACTCCCCAGTTGTATCGCGCAATAAGGTGCTTCAGGGCCCAGAACACTGCCCTGGCGGCGTTAATCGTGGGATCCCTCGCTAAGTACGAGAGAAAAGCCAACCTGGAGGGTAAACCGACTAAAAAAAATATCCTACAAATCATCTTTGGAGGACAGTTTAAACCACCCTCTGTACGATAAGAGGATAAGAGGACTGTTGAATCGTAAGTTACGCTTAGGCTATAATAATTGTATGATCCATACATCCGCCATCTTGAAACTATTTGGCTGATGACCTTGTATTTCGGCCAATGGACGCTTCCCACATTAAGGTATATTGTGGCAACAGAGATCGGATGGCTGATTTGTTTAGTCGTAATTTGATTTAAGCTTAGAACATTTGGCTGAGCACCATTTCATTTCGTTAAGATAGCGGCGATATACAACGTGACACTGAGTTGTACTTTGCTAGTGCTACCTCTGTACCAAAGTTCCATTTGGTTCCGTCGTGTTTGATATGATAGGGGAGATTGGTTTGCAATTGGTTTGCACACATATACGGCCCCCATCATCAAATTATTTGGATGATGACCTTATAGTATAGGCAAGATACGTTTCGCTCATGAAGGTATATTTTTGAAAATTTTGGTAGCGATCAGATGATTAGGTTAGTCGTAATTTGATTTAACCTCTGAACATTTGAGTAGCCGCCATTCCGTTTCCGTCAAGATGGTGGCGATAGTAAACAATTCAATTCGTTTCGTAATGTTTGAATTGATAGGGAGGAGGTAGATATGCACACACACACACTCACACACAGACAGACTGACAACTATTGGCCCGTGTAGATCTCATAAGTTTACTTTCATTTTTTGCAAAAACGGAAGTAGGCTAATTAGGAGCTATTTTAGCCTTATTGCATTATATAAATAATAGGCTTATGAGATCATATTTGTCCGTGTGAGATATGTGTCGTTATGTTAATGTCCCCGTATTAAAATCTAAATGACTGGAGTGATTTCAATGAAACTCGATAACTAAGAACTACTGCGTTTTTTAATCTCGACCGAGCCCTGCAAAGTCAGTAAAATTGATCAATCCAATATGGTGGTCGCGCGAAACAATTCAGCGCCTCTTATATCTCTGAATCTGTTAGTGATGTGACCCCGAAATGTTGAATGGTGATAGAGAATACTATGATAAGTTCACGTATTTGACGTATAACAAACTGTTTCATACAAAACCATCAGGCGGCCCATCAATGTTCAAATGTATAAAGGGAGTTTATTCGTGATCATCCGAACGTAGCAAAACTTGGCACGGTATATGTTTTTACAAGATATAATCTACTGGCATCTAATGTAATTCAATTGCTTTCGTATATATAATATGGCGGCTGTGTGAAAGATTATAAGTTAAATTTCTTTTGTCTTTTAATCTTGGGATAGAATTGAAAGTTTGTATAATGAACCGACGCAATAACCTTCATCTACTGGTGCACAACTCTCTAGTTAACGTATGGTAAATCCAATAAGTTGAACATCGCAAATAGTTTACCAGTTCTTAGTATCACTCGATATCTCAAGTTCACTTATGGAACTTTTAATAACGTTGTGAGCAGAATAATAACATGGCGGCGACCTGAAATTTAACTATTAAAATTGATTTTTTGCGCAATTCTCATTGACAATAAAATTATCCCTCCAATTTCTTTTTTCATTCTGCTACAGGGTTTATTATCATAAGGGTAATGATATGTATTGTACCAGTGTTGCTCCAACATACCACCAGGCCGAAGGTGAGATCCAATAGCACACAAACATATACCATCGCAGAGCTAGTCCCAGCTCAGGTATGTTACTCTATGAGCATGGAGAAAGGGTTGGGTGGAGTTATGAAACTAGCTAAAAATACTCGTTATTTAATAAAGAAAAAGTTATAATCAACTGCAAGTAACCACCCATTTAAAATAACGTGTCCTCGAAAGATTCAATTGTCTAAGAAAAGTGCTGTGCAATGTAACAAAATCAGCATTCCTGAATGAAATTATATTCTACACTATCGTCTTACCGTCTCCTTAAGGAATCATTCCATACAAAAATCACGGAATTTAAAAGCTAAGGAATGGCACAAAATAATTTCCTAGGCAAATACAAATGTTATTTACTCATAAGATTTGATCCCATTGCTCCTATTTTCTGCAGCAGACAGATTGGCGTTCTAAAACGTTCAATAGAATCCGATTTATAAAGCAAAAGAAAAACGTTATCGTAGTTTGTTGTTCATCAGTCGGTCTACACGATTATTCCCGATTGTGGTTCATTCCCTATTCCTGAAAAATATGTACATGAGATTAATAAATGTCATGTACTAGGTACACCGGAATTCCCATTAATGAAGCAATCAGTATTATCAACAATCTAAAGACAAACAACTCGGCAATAGAAACCGAAGAGATCGTGAAATTACTGAGGGTCGTACTCAGCCAAATCGTGGTTCAATTTGACAATAAAATATACACACAAACAGAGGGCCTAGCCATGAGGTCACCGCTATGTGGGCTTATTGCCGACATCTTCATTATCTCACTGGAAAATGTGTTCCTAGAAAAGTTCTCGACATGGGGAATAGTGCAGTGGAAAAGATACGTAGATGACGTAATTTGCATCTACGAGACTGAATTAAGAAACGAAGAAACAATACTCCAAGTCATTATTAGCCTACACCACTCTAATATATATTCACTAAGGAATCCGAAACCGATCGGAATATAAATTATCTCGACATAACGATCGAATGTAAAGATAATGAACTTATACTCCATTTTCCGAAAACCGATACAAACATCGCATACAATTGGCAACCATTCCTATCATCCCAGTACGCATAAATTAGCGGGCTTCAATTGAATAATGCACAGGGATTTAAACATACCCATGTCAAAGACAACTACAACATCGAGATCCGGATAATCAAGCAAATAACAAAAGATCACAATTTTTCCACTCAGCAAAATAGATCAAATTGTATCCAGACATAAGAATAAAATGATTCAAAAGCCGAACAATAATGATAAAAAAAACTCGCGCGTTTCCACTACGTGAACACGAATGCATATAAAATCACCAAACTGTTCAAAAACAGAAGCCATTAAAATAGCATTTACAACAAATAACACAAACGGAAAACATCTGCACAACAGTAAGCTAAATAAACTAGACCCGTATTCAAAATCAGGGGTATATTCCATTATGTGGCAAGACACAGGGTGCCAAGCAAATTACATCGGGCAGAGTGGGAGAAGAATGGATACACGATAAAATGAACTCAGAAATGGGATAAAATACGGAACGCACTCGGCTGTATGCGATCACCTATGTGACCCGGGACACAGTTTCACTAATATTGAGACATACTTAAAAATAATTCATCACGAACTGAAAGGCATTGTTCTTGACATTAAGGGAGCAATCGAGATCCACTTAGCTTAAACAACCCCAGTAATTTCAACGAACACACATTCATGTATAGTTCACCCCTCTTCACTCTACTAGAAAAGACCCTCCGTCGGAAACAAGACACAATATAATAGGCTATCACTTGTTTAGAGTAAGATTGTCTTCAAAAGGTGAGTTCTTAGATGACCATATACCCCAATACTGGAAACACAAACTCTCCCACAGTAGCGACACTCGTTGTTCGGAGCAGCCACTGGCTCTGGTGGGTTGATCCTCCTGTAAACCTCACGCTCTTTCCTCGCATTGTTCTTCTCAGTTTCATGGCTTCGCCGATGTTGTTCGAAACATAGTGGACCTTGGTGGACGATGCGACGCCATACCTGACGATTTGATGCCGTAGTCTCCCATTTTTCCGTGTCGATTTGACATTTGGTTCAATTGTATTTTAGGACGTCTTTGAAGCGTTTCCGTTGCCCTCTTTGCTTTCTCTGTCCAATTTGCATCTGGCAGTACATGATTTGTTTTAGAAGATGTCGTTCAGGCATGCGTACAACATGTCCTGCCCATCGAAGCTGATGCTTTAATAGCATAGCCTCAATGCTGGTAGTATTTGCGTTCTCCTGGATACTGATGTTCGTGCGTCGGTCCTGCCACTTAACTCCGAGAATTCTCCTCATGCAACGCTGATGGTATTTTTTCCAAACTCCTTAAGTGCCTTCTGTAGATAGACCAGGTTTCGCAACCACAGATCAGAGAAGGCATTACAACAGCTTGGTGCACATGCAATCTGGTTGGAGTACAGATGTCATGGTTGTCAATCACCCTTTTTCGTAGAAGCCCAAACGCTGCACTGGCACATTTAAGGCGATATTTGATTTCAGCATCAATGTTAGCATTTGCTGAGAGATGACCGCCAAGGTAAGGGAAGTGTTCAATGTATTTTAAGTTGTTCCCATTGATCATAATGAAAAACCAGCAGCATTACAGTTGGACTTAGCAGGTTGATGGATAATAATTTTCGTTTTACAGGTGTTTATTTCCAGACCTATACACTTACACGCATCATTAAAAGCATTCAGAGCAGCCTCATGATCGTCTTGCGAGTTGGCCAATATTACATTTTCGTCAGCATATTGGAGTTCGAGAACGGAACCTGTCGATACCTTTGTCTTTGCTCGCAGCCGGCTAAGATTGAATAATCCTCCGTCAGTTCTGTATTCAATATCCACACCATGCGAAATTTTTCTTTCATCAGGAGACGCATAGCGCCAACAAAAATTGAGAATTATGTTGGGGCGATCACACATCCTTGCTTGACATCTGTTTTGATCTTAAAGGGTTCTCCAGGCCCATTGCTATTAAGAACAGAGCCCTTCATATTCACATGGAGTATTCTAATGATCTGAATGAGTATTGGAGGACATCCAATTCGAGTTAGGATTTCCTAATAGCTTCTCTATTAACCAAATCGAAAGCCTTGACGATATCAATGAAGACCATATATTGTGCCCATTCAGCATGAAATATGCAAATCACAGTATGCCAGCAATGCTCAAATCGGGATTTTCGGGGTTATGGTATGTTCTCCTACTCTGTGACTTACACATTTTGGATTAAATAGAGGATACACTTCCAAAATAATAAATAACATCAACTCCTACTCTAAAACATTTAATTACTCAAATATATATGGCGCTACAACAAATTAAACAACTAAAATACTGACCCATAAATTCTAACTTGTTCAGAGTGAACAAGAAATACATAATAAAACAAAGATTAAATCATAATAAATGGTTTCTCATAAACCAACAAACTTATATTTCTTTTCACTTCCATATAGTGTCCTTTTAAAATTCAATAAAATCAAGAGCTCCAATAGGCTCGATACTTTTTAATACACTGTGTTATTCTTTTACAGCACATCACTTCCTATTATATGAGTATATCTTATAATCAAAAAGAAATATATATAATTCTTATTAAAGTACTGTTACTCATTTACTTAAATTTTGGGCTTTCACAATGTTCTTTGGTTACCACCTCTCTCTCAAGCCAACAATTCACTACAGTGATTGGGAAACATTTGCGCACTCCCGAGTTACCGAAGACTACTTGAACAAGTCAAAAATTAAGATCACTCCCGAAATCTAATTGTCCTCACTAAACTCGTGAATTACTACATCATAATTATAACATTACATTATGGATTTATTATTATCTGTCTTAAAAGACTGTCTCATTAGAAAGCAACGATCTGAACTTGCAAGCGGTAATCTTCATCTATAAGAACCTCGGTTCGAAGACATGGTCGTTAAAACAAACTCTAAAACACTTTCGTGTACTATAACTTCAAACAGACGGCCTACCACAAAACATCAAGGGCAAGGGTCTGACCTTGGCCACTTAGTGTGATTTATTGTCACGGAGCAGGAACTTCAAAGTCTCGCCCGCAAGAGACAAGCTACCCTCGGCTTTATACAGCTGTTTCTTAATGTAGTTCTCTGAACAAGCAAGGCTTTCCTTCACTTATTTTAACAACATATTTAGGTTCACTAGACCATTCTCGTAACCTCGGCATTTATTAATTATGAAGTGTCCTCATTGGTGGGTAAGAATAATTCAATACAACAACAAATATTTAGGGCCTTCACATAGACGAATCTGGGTTCGATTCTTTCAACTGCCTCGGGAACCATATCCCATACTGGAGGACTTATACATTAGCGACTTATAGCAGGCCTCTTTACCTTACACCCGCGCTCATAATTCAATAAATAGCACCCTTTTATAAAATACACACAACGGCCTCGTGATCACATCACTATTTAGAGGACTTACCATAGCTCAATTACCACGACCAACTGCCCCTCATAATTAATGTACCAAGTATATTTAGGTTCAACGCCTTCCTAGCGTGACAAATTACTTCAATGCGCTACATGGCGCTTATACATTACTGCCAAGTTGCCTTTCAAAGAACTGATAATTCAAAATCAACATCTGATCTACATCTCAATTTTATATTAATCCTCTCCCGTGACAATAATCGCTTTATCTTAAGAACATGTGTTCACAACATGTATTACTTCTTTTCAAAGAGCTCATAAGCTACTACTTTTCTATAATTCATCATAATCTTCATTCATTTATATAATTGTTGTTATTATTATTACGCTTGCTTTCACATATTTAAATCATTTATCAATTACACTGATATTTTATTTCATACATTTTCCCAAGGGATTTATTTATTTATTTCATATAATTATTTTATACTTTTCAATTTTATCGTTCAGATCGCGCTATTATACTTTTATTTGTTACTCAAAAACATCCCTATTCTTTCGTTCTCGAGTGGATTGTACACAAACCTTCCCCAACACGTAACATAATGAAATGGTTACTCACATGATTTTATGGTCACCGACCGAAGTCTCCAGCGATGTTTTATTTTTGCACACTTAATGTGTTTAAGCCATCTTGATTAATCCCATTTCACACAATGACATTTCTTGATACACATACACATTATTTACCTTAAACACGGGTAACATTTTGAACACAATTTTGTATTCTTTTATCATACACAAATAAATTCACTAAAAATTATTACACTAAAACAGATTTTTCTATATTTACATTACACTGCTTTTAATCACTGAGGCTTCAATTTTTGCCTTACACACTGTAACCCTATGTGGTTACATAGTTTTAGGTTAGGATGATGGCTACTCTTTGCTGGTAACTATTGTAAGGCCTTAGCGCTGAGCTTAGAGATTCCTTGCAATAGTTCACTAGTAAAGGAGTAGGAGGCCATGCAAAATGTGAGTTCCTTATCTGAAAAGATATTTCCTTTTTCAATTGTCTATTGTTTTTTGGGAGAATAGTATGAGAATTTCTTTGAGACAGAGGAAGTCTGATTATCTGTTTAGATCATCTAGGCTGATTGTAGAAAGGTATGAGGGAATAAGTGATATGACTTGGTTTTGTGTGGAAGGATTGTAAGTGATTCTTGGCAAAGATATTGTTTTGTGCTCTGAAAAGTTATGAGGAAAGAGAAGTAAATGAATATTTTTAAAAAAGTATCCCTCATGGTAAATTTAATACCACCACCCCCAAAGAATAGATGACGTACGGTTACAATATGACGCTACAACGAGGGACTCGAAAGAGGGATATGAGCAAGACAAGGAAGCAGGTAAAGGTGAAGAAAAACAAACTTTAATAAAGTGAGTACAGTGCAGGAAAAAGGAAAATACATTTTTTTAAGAGCAGTGGAGTCCGGCCTTATCATGTATAAAAGTATGAATAGTAAGGAATATGTTTTGATCCAATTGCTTCTCGAGTCTATGAAGAAGATGGAAGAGTCTATGAAACAGTGGAATGAGTCTATAAATGAGGAAGTGAAGGAGATAAGTGAGATTAAGGAACAAGAAGATTATCCGAGATGTGGGGGGTGTGAGAAAGTAGGTGATATGGAAGAAACTGAAGGAGAGGAGGCAGGTGAAAGAAAGGAAAAGATACAAGAGAAAGGAGAAGCGGATAACGGAGAAGGTGAAATGGAAGACACTGAAGAGAAAGGAGAAACGGATAAGGGAGAAGGTGAAACAGAAGAGCGTGAGAAAGCAAAAGATATGGGAGAAATTGAAGAAAAGAAAGGAGAATCAGATGAGGTTGGTAATGAAGACAGTAGCAATCAAGAAAAAGAGGCTAAAGATGTGGATGAAAGTGCAAGAGTGAGCCATGGAGAAGACAACATACTAGAAGAAGATAAGGTGAAGAAGAAACAGTGGAAAACAAAGTGGAAGAAGAGAAAGGAACGGTTGAGTAAGACCAGACAGTCGAGGAAGAGGTGGAACATGTGGAAAGGAAGAAGAGAGAAGTGGTTGAGAATGAAGACAAAGAGGACCTGGAGATTAGATAAAAGGATGAGTTGGAAAGCAAAGAGAAGGAGTAGGAAGAAGATGAGATGTCAGGTAAAGGAAGATAAGAGATTGAAGGATCAGAAGAAGAAGAAGAAGAAGCAAATGAGGAAGGGAAGGAGACAGGAATGGTGGAGATGGAAGATGAGGAGTACAAGGTATGGAATGATATGGCAGATGAAGAAAAAGATGAGATGGAAGGCAGAGGAAGAAAGAAGAATGGAGAAGAAGGAGAAACAGATGAATAGGAAGAACGAAAAGTGGAAGAATGAGGAAGAAGATGGTATTGCTGAGAATGAAGATGGAAATGAGAGGTCCAATGTAGAACTTTATATTTCTTTATAGTCAATTGAGGATGATAGCGTTATGTTTACTGGAGGTATTTGTTCCGGTATAAGTGTTGACAAATACGAAAATATTCGAGGTTACTTGTGATGACGTATTTCAACATATTGAGAGATTTGAGAACAGTGGGTTACGGCATTTTGTACTCGATAATGTTAAAAGAGTGGATATCTGAAACTAAGCCCAATTCAGAAGCAAGTGATTGGTATCATAGTCCAGAGAAGAGATATTTTGGCATGTACTTAAACAGGCTCCGAGAAGACAGTGACATTTCATCTTTGCAATATCAATGTTTTGTTGATTGATCTAAGAGACTTAATGATAACATCCGATTAATGTGAACATAATTTAAGGATAATTTTAGGTAGAGTGTTCGTTAATTTTGTGTATGTTTGATATGTATCATTTTCATTTGTATAGTTTTTTTTAAATATATATGTGATTCTCACATGCTTCTCATGCGAGAATAACATATATATGGGGGGCGAATTGTAACCCTATGTGGTTACATAGTTTTAGGTTAGGATGATGGCTACTCTTTGCTGGTGACTATTGTAAGGCCTTTGCGCTGAGCTTAGAGATTCCTTGCAATAGTTCACTAGTAAAGGAGTAGGAGGCCATGCAAAATTTGAGTTCCTTATCTGAAAAGATATTTCCTTTTTCAATTGTCTATTGTTTTTTGGGAGAATAGTATGAGAATTTCTTTGAGACAGAGGAAGTCTGATTATCTGTTTAGATCATCTAGGCTGATTGTAGAAAGGTATGAGGGAATAAGTGATATGACTTGGTTTTGTGTGCAAGGATTGTAAGTGATTCTTGGCAAAGATATTGTTTTGTGCTCTGAAAAGTTATGAGGAAAGAGAAGTAAATGAATATTTTTAAAAAAGTATCCCTCATGGTAAATTTAATACCACCACCCCCAAAGAATAGATGACGTACGGTTACAACACGTGATTTCTTTCTTCCCTGTTTCCAAGGGTGAAACTCTTAGACGTCGGCTCCCTATCTGGCAATATGATGAAAGTCTCGATCAATCTACCCCTCCCTGGAACGGCTATTCTTCAGATCCGGTTTTCTGACTATTCGGCTTCTATATTTACTAGCTCGAAGTCGTTTCTTTCTAGACACTATTTAGTTTGTCTAGATACAGTCTGTCCTGTTTACGGCCTCTCGAATACTTTATCGGAGACCTATGATTCCCTAGCATTTACTGATATTCCTTAGTTTCGTAGCTTAATGCTTTTACTGTTCGTTTGTCTCCTGTTAGACAACGTCTTGGATTAAAATTTCACTTCTTATTAGTCTTCGCTCTAGTCCCTATCTTGTCGGTACACTAGGCGTTACTTATTTCGTTCGACCCTGATCGGGTTCCTTAACTTTGCTAGAAATGTTTGTTTCACGATCGTTGGTACTTCAAAACGTTACGATACTTTCTGTCGTTTAACTGAATTGTTATTTGAAGACCTATCGCCTGTTCTTTAAGTTCGCGGCCTAACTTTGACTGTAATACTGAACTTTCACTATAAAGACTGACGCTTGCTGAACTAAATCCTGTACTAGGATTTTTCTAAGTCTTCACACGGCGATACTATGATGATACTTCTCGTACTATGACCTGGACACTGTGATGCAGCACCTCCCCACGAGGTCTGCTGTAAACTGCATGATTGGCCTGGCTCTGCCAGGGCTTTTATACAAATCGGCGACAAAAAGATAAAATCCACGTCTTTTTAATAACTAACTTTTGAAGCAATAGTCGCACACTTTTGAAAATTATATCTCTGTAAAACTCGTTTTCTAAACGTAAACTGACTTCTTTGCACGTGAAAATCGATCGTACAATTCCGAGATATTAAATAAATTTTGCTCTTCAGATACGTGGGTGTTGCAGTTGATTTTTAATCCCTACCACCTCGGGTCTCGGGGAACTTTTAATTACGTAATGCCACGTTTGCACTTCTTTCCTGTGCAATTATTATAACATCTGTCACCACACAAAAATCTCTATTCCAAAATGATTTACAATGATGTATTTCTTTTGTTACTAATATTCTCGCAAATGGCTTAAATCTAATTATTCCTCTCCTTGCACAACTGCGAGGATGCCATTTTACTGCTGCGTAAGATCAATTTCCGAAACCTCTTCTCGCTCACTCCCGTGGAAAGTTTTGATCGTTCTATTTATAGTCGTGACCGGCATTCTATCGGTGCGTCACGCATGTTATCATTTCCTGGCCACCTGGACTCTTATTCTTACACAACATTATACCCGTCCTCTTGCATAAACTCTTCAAAGTTCTACTAAAGACTGTATCTTTCCTCCTTTCTTTTACCAATAAATGATGGATTCGGCGCTTGAATCAACGGTACATGGGTTCAAATCTCCCCTCCTTAGATAAATAAATTTTCGAAATTTTGAGGAAATTTATTTCAATAATTTTCATTAAAATCTTATTTTTTTCCAGTGTCGAAGCCATCATAACACTTTTCAGTACCTTTAGTTTCTATTCTCATGGAATCCCACGATAATTTGGGTATTCCACCTTTAAAGTCATATCCGGTAATAGTGTAGGTTGAGTACGCTCTGTCCCTACCCGTTCCTCCTTTCTTATTTTTCTGGACTAAAAGTCTACAGAACATAATTCTTCGTTACGGGTGTGGTCTATCCCTACCCGTTTCTTTATTTCCTCATTCTCTCTTCTTAAATTGAAATTTTCTTCTTCAACAAAATCAATTATTTCTCTTATTTTCCAATACAGTTTCTCTAATTCACATTCACAATTGAATGGTTGAGCTCTATTTTCTTGTTCTAACTTACTCCTGTTTCTATCAAAAGTGGATTTATCATCTCTAAATTGTTCCATAACCAGGGCTTGTTCATTTGCTTCATCGAAGTCTTCGGGACGTTATATACTTTTAAATTCGCTGAATTCATGGTCACTTCGTGATTCGTTTCACAGTGCCCAATTCTATAGGCATTATTTCTTAAATCTCGTATTATTTGATACGGTCCGTGGTACATTTTCTCGAATTTCTTGTACACACGGTTCCCTGGATCCGAAATGGCTGGTCTTATCACTAACACCATTTCTCCTGCTAATAGTGGTCGATGATACCTCTTGTGCCTGTTTCTTCTTTGCCTTCTATCAGCTTGAGCTTTTAGATGCTCAAAGGCTCTTCTAATTCGTACATCTCTTTCAGGCTGAGCGTCTGTTGGCCTAGGAATAACCAGACTCCAAGGTCTCTCTGGTTGCTCATTCCGATGTAACGTTATTGGTATCTCTCCCGTAGACTCATTGATTGTATTATTTATACAAAATTCGATAATATCAAGGATATCTATCCATTTCCAATTTTCCTCGGCACAGTATATCCTACAGTACTTGGCCGTTTCCCTCATAACTCTTTCTACAGGATTTGCCTCAGGATGGTGAATACTAGACAGTATCTGACGTATTCCAAGTCTCTCTAATTCCTGTCTAAATTCTGCACTTGTAAAACAACTACCGTGATCCGACAACAAGTTCTCTGGTTTACCCAGAATAGGTATCACTTTTTCTTTGAGTCGTTTTAACACCTGTTTGGTACTAGTCTTCTGTATGGGAACAAGGACAACCATTTTTGTGAAAACATCCATAGCCACCATTATATGTCTATTTCCTCTCCTAGCCTTTGGCAAAGGTCCGAAATTGTCAATAGAAATAATTTGACCTGGCCTCTCGGGCAACAATGGTATTGGCTTTTGTCTCATCAAAAACGCATTTGGCTTAATCCTTTGACATAGGTCACATGTCTTGAGCGTATCCCTTACAGTTTCTCTCAGTCTCGGCCATACAAATGCTTCTTTCAGCATCGAGACTGTTTTGTCGACTCCCATATGTCCAAACGAGCTATGGGCCAACCATACCATTTTCCTCTGCAAAATAGCAGGTACAACGATCCTCAATCGTGTATGGTCAGAGTCCGCAAACTTATACAATAATCCATTAAAGAACGTGTAATCCTGAGTTATCTTATTAGCTTCAGTATACGCAGGTGTTCCCCTTATCAAACTCCCTTCCAAGAAAGATATGAGCATATTCATCCATGGATCCTCACGTTGTCGCTGACCAATGCTTCTTAATTCATTCAAAGTGCGCTGATCTCTGTCTTCCAAATCATAGCCATTACTTCCTCTTCTGTTGACTCTGGCTGTCTACTTAAATAATCTGGAACTACATTTTCTTTCCCTGGGCAATACTCTATATTTACGTCGAACTGTTGAATATATAAAGCCCAACGCATCAACCTTTGACTGGATAAATCCGTCTTCATCAAAAAGGTTAAGGCTTTATGATCAGTTCTTAATGTGACTGGAAACCCATATACAATCTTTCGCCAAAATTGCAACGCATGCAATATCGCTAACAACTCAATCTCGCTGATTGTATAATTTTTCTCGTGTGGTTCCAGTCTCCGACTTGTGAAAGCTAGATAATTTTTCTTCTCAGGGTTATCCGGGTTTTCCTGATATAGCATTGCCCCTATTCCAATCTGGGATGCATCCGATTGTATTACAAATCACTGATTAAAATCAGGATATCCTAGCTTCACATAATTTAAGAGCATTTCCTTGGCCTCTATGAACGTTTTTTCTGTTTCCTCCGTCCATTTCCACTTGCCCCCCTTCTTCAGGAGGTCCTGTAGTGGTGCAACAGTTTTGGTGTATGACGGACAATGTCCTGAGAAGAATCCAATCAATCCCAAAAACTGGCGAACGTTTTTCACCTTCAAAGGCCTGGGAAAATCTCTTATCGATTCTAATTTGCATGGATTTGGTTTGACACCATCCTTGTCAGTCACATGCCCCAAGAACGTAACTTGTCTGACAAAAATTTGATTTCTTCAAGTTAATCTTAAAGTTAGCCCTTCTCAAATCTTCCAACAATTTCTTTAACTTTTCCAAGTGTTCCTGAATGTTTTCCGAGGTAAGCAATATGTCATCCACATAACGGATAGTGCAATCCTTTACTTCCTCTGACAGGTTGCGATCAAGCGCTCTTATTAAGGCGGATCCCGCGGTCTTCAAGCCAAACGGACATCTCTTGAAGCAATACGTTTGTTGATCGAACTGAAATCCAGTTAAGAGACTGGTTTTCTCTTCAAGTTCGAGGTGATGATATGAAGACGTCATGTCGATATTTGTGAATATCGTCTTGCCTTTAAATTTCCTCAGTATTTCTTTTATGGGTGGTGCCGAATCATTTTCTGGTATAATTTTTGTGTTCAAATTCCTGGCATCCAAACACACCCTTACTGAGCCATCCGGTTTACTCACAATAACTAATGGACTAACATATGGTGTCGCCATCTTTTCTATAACACCTGCATCGCTCATCTCCTGCAGTGATTTCTTTGTTTGTGTGTAATGTTTTTCTGCAACCGGGTGTGGTTTTCGTCTGAACGGTGCCCAATCATTTACTTGAAATGCGTATTTAAAATTTTTAATCTTTCCTGGCTTGGAATCAAATACGTCCCTGTAATTTAATAGCAATTCCTTTAATTTTTCCTTGTTTTCGAGGTTAACTTTAGCTTCCTCTATTTTTCCTGACAGGTTGGTCTCGAACTCGGTTTCCAAACTATCTTCAAGTTCTATGTTTAGGACTTCAAATACCTTTTCTATGTCCTTACAACCTTCCTCGGTCATTTCTTCCACATGCCATACCTGTTCTTCTATTTTCGCATCCTGTTCCAGTAGATTAATGTTTTGTCCATCCACATCCTCTCTTTGAATCCTAATGCAATTTTGCGCTAGGTCTATTATGACCTTGTTCTCACGGATAAAATCAATACCTAATATGACATTATATGGCAATTGATTTACCAGCAAAAAGCATTGTGAAATTTCAGCGTTACCCATGATCAAATCAATGTATACCTGAAATCTACATGTCAAAGATTTTTCCGGAATAATTCCCTTAATCTTCACACTTGGGGTGGGAATTTTCAATATGCGACGTCTTGTTTCTAATTCATTTAGGAGGGTTTGCGTTATTAAACTTATGGTTGATCCAGTATCAATTAATGCCCTAACCAGTAATCCTTCTATCCTTAACATGATGATAGGTAATTCCCTTCTAACAGGTGGGATTCCTTCCACCTCCTCTTTAATTAATTTATCTGGTCTTGCTATCCAATTTACAATCTCAACCTCATCCCAGCTCCTGGTATGTTTCCACTTTTGATGATTTAAATTTGAAGTTTTTTTTATCTTGAGAGTTTCCTTTCCCCTCATTCTTCAATTGAGCTTGTAACTCCAAGCTTTGAGCTCCTTCCAGTCGGTCGGGTGATTTTCGGTTCTTTATTGCCTCACTCCAACGGACTCTTTGCATTTCAGGTTCGTCTGTTCGTTCATTCATATAACGAAGACTTTCCTGATACCTCTCTTCTATTTCGGCCCGATATTCATCGTTTCTGTCTTCCAGTCTCACATTCCTTCTGGGATAGTTTTCCCATCTCTTTCTGTTATCCTGCCTCTGATTATTATTGTTATAGGGTCGGTTATCTTGTTGCCTATAACCCGTATTTCTAGGATTTCTTCCTCGATATCCTCCTCTATAGTATGGCTGTATTCCCCTAGGCTCTTGATGTCCATATTCTCGACCCAGTCCCTGAGTATTGGTTCTAGTTGACTGCTTTCTGTTCAATGGTTTTTCTTTCTCTTCTTGACTACTAGCCATATGTACTTGTTCAGTCTGTCTTTGATGCCTGGGAGTAACGTGTGAAGTCGTCATATCTAATTGACGTAATACGCTCTCCACTTCCTCAGCACTTCTGGCTTTAGATGAGATCAACAACCTTTGTATCTCATATGGAAGTTGTCTTGCAATGGCGGCACACAGGTCGTTCTCAGCTGGAGCAATATCAAGTTCCCGGAATTTACACAGCTGAGCGGTGAAAAATTCTGAGTATTTAGTGGGGGCATTTGTACTATACTTCCTAGAGTACAGATCTAGCCTCAGATTTTCTTGTACATCTGCTACACAATATCGTTTCAGAAAAGCCTCTCTAAAACCTTCCACCGTATCAAATGTATATCTGAAACTCCTGAACCAGGTGAGACAATCACCTGCCAATAGCTTCTTAATTGCTCTCAGTCTCCGATCCTGAGGAACTTTCATTTCATTCAAGTACTCTGCTACCTCCTTCAACCAGTATTTCGGAGTAATTGACATGCTATTACCCGTAAACTTTACCGGTCTGTCCTCATTTGACTTGATGATGTTAATTATTTGTCCATTTGTTTGGTTCATATAAGGGGTTGACATCGCCATTGGATATCCTGGGTTCTTATAAGGGCTCTCCCCTCCTAAGTCCCTATCTTTATTAGTGCCTCGTTCATGGGGATCTACCCATCCTGTCTTTTGAAATTCATCCTGACTTTCAAATTCTAATTTCCTTTCTCTTCGGGCACTTTCTTCATGAGCCATGAGTTGAACTTCCATGTGACTGTTCTTGTGTTCAGTCCTTTCCAACCGTGATCCCAATTCATTCTGAATTCTTTCTTGATTCTTTTTACTGTCTTCCACTTCTTGTTTGAGTTGGAATTTCTCTTCCCTGAAACTATCCCTTATTTCAGCTAATTGATCTTCTACCTCTTTCTTGATGACCATGACCTGTTTTTCTATAATTTCTGGCTTAACGTCAACTTTGGTATCTAAGTCCTCTCGGATCTCCTTTATCTTTTTCTCCATTTCTTTTTGTCCTTTGTAGACTTTATCCTGGATCTTGTTCATATCCTCTCGGGCCTTTCCTTGTTCATCGAATATCATTGTTATGTCAGTCATAACCCTATCTGTTTTGTTAATCCTTCTACAGTTTCCTGAATTCCAATAACCCCTTTATCTATATTCTCTATTTTTAAGAGTTGTTCGTCACGATCCGTTTTTCGTTGCTTGCTTTCAACTCTAAAATTCCCTTCATATATATCTAATTTCGTGGTTATTTCCTTCTCATGCTTCATCAACCATTCATCCACCTGTCCCGTGAAAGTGTTAAATTGCAATTCCCTTCTGTTTGCATCGACCTAACCTTGCTTCTTAACATCCTTCATTTCCGCCTGAACTTCCTCTACTTTTCCCTCGAGTTTTTCTACTTGGTTCTCCACCCCTTTAAATCTGCCTTCTAGCCTATCAAGACTATCTTTTATCTCATCCCGGGATTTTTTCAGAAAGACTCATGTTGGATTTTATCTGATCTTTCAACTCTTTATGCACCCCTTGGATCTGGTTCACAAGTTCATTTTTACAATCGTCTACATTGTTTTTACCAGTTTCTTCCATTTCTTTTAATTTAATCTTCATAGAACCAAATTTATTATTTAAATTTTCAAAATTTTCTTGACATTAATTTGGGAATTTACCGTACTGTCTTCTAAGGTCTTCATTTTGCCATGCAATTCTTACTTAATTACCCCGTTTTCCCTTTCAATTTAACTTGTGATTTCCCCTTTTAACTCATTTAACTTAGTTTCCAACCCCGTATCAAAACCTTGAAATTTCGTGTTCATTGTCTCTTCTATTTCAGTCTTCAGTACCTCATTATTTGCTTTACTGTTGGCTTTCAACTGTTTTTCAATGTTTTCCCCATTTTCCGTTTTCATTTTATCTATCTCAGCCTTCAGTTCACTATTCATTTTTATACAGTCGGCTTCGATATCTTCTAATTTTCTTCCCATGTTATCACTATCAGTTTTAAGGGATTCTAAATTCTGATTTATGGATCCTAAATCCTTTTTATTTTCACTCTGTTGGCTGTCCAACTTATTGTCTATGGCCTCCAACCTTTCCTTGCTATCGGCCTTCAAAATGTTCACAAGCCTCTGCATTTCCTCACTTAATACCATCTTATAGAATACAGTGGGCTATCATGCCACATCGCCGGTTCATGCATGAGAGATGGTACTCCGAATCATTTTGTCCCACTTTTAAAAATTTTACCTTAGTACGGGTGTTTACTAAAACGTACCCTTTTGATATACTCATTCAATGTCAAAACCTTTATGGAAGTGGTTTAAAAATTCAAAAATTTCGAAAAACCTTTTTTTTTTCAAAAAATGAAAATTTTGATTTTCCTGAAAAACTCGGGTTTTCCCAAGGAAAACTCATCCCTACGTACTGGGCGCCATGAAAATGTAGGTTGCTAGGGGGTTAATTATATTTAGGGCTGCTCGGTGTGAGTTTCCAGGGTCCCATGCGGTCAGTTAACATTATATTTTGTAGCTAATTCTATCATTACTTTACTTTTACATGATATGACCGTCTTAAGTGTTCCTCTAATTATTAATCCAAGCACAGTACTTCTATGCCCCCCTGTGCCCATTCAGCATGAAATTAAAAAATCACAGTATGCCAGCAATGCTCAAATCGGGATTTTCAGGTTATGGAAAGCAATGGCAAACTACCTCACTCCTCACCTTGCCTAGTACGCCTCAATATAGCGCTGCCTTGGGTTTTTGTGGGTATTTACCAACATAACCTATCGGCGGTACTTTTTGAGGATCCAACCAGCCTTCGGGCTGACTACCTAACAGACAGGTATGTTCTCCCACTCTGTGACTTACACATTTTGGATTAAATAGAGGATACACTTCCAAAATAATAAGCAACATCAACTCCTACTCCAAAACATTTAATTACTCAAATATATATGGCGCTACAACAAATTAAACAAATAAAATACTGACCCATAAATTCTAACTTGTTCAGAGTGAACAAGGAATACATAATAAAACAAAGATTAAATCATAATAAATGGTTTCTCATAAACCAACAAACTTATATTTCTTTTCACTTCCATATAGTGTCCTTTTAACATTCAATAAAATCAAGAGCTCCAATAGGCTCGATACATTTTAATACACTGTGTTATTCTTTTACAACACATCACTTCCTATTATATGAGAATATCTTATAATCAAAAAAAAAATCTTATTAAAGTACTGTTACTCATTTACTTAAATTTTGGGCTTTCACAATGTTCTTCGGTTACCACCTCTCTCTCAAGCCAACAATTCACTACAGTGATTGGGAAACATTTGCGCACTCCCGAGTTACCGAAGACTACTTGAACAAGTCAAAAATTAAGATCACTCCCGAAATCTAATTGTCCTCACTAAACTCGTGAAATACTACATCATAATTATAACATTACATTAGGGATTTATTATTATCTGTCTTAAAAGACCATTATCTCATAAGAAAGCAACGATCTGAACTTGCAAGCGGTAATCTTCATCTATAAGAACCTCGGTTCGAAGACCGGGTCGTTAAAACAAACTCTAAAACACTTTCGTGTACTATAACTTCAAACAGACGGCCTACCACAAAACATCAAGGGCAAGGGTCTGACCTTGGCCACTTAGTGTGATTTATTGTCACGGAGCAGGAACTTCAAAGTCTCGCCCGCAAGAGACAAGCTACCCTCGGCTTTATACAGCTGTTTCTTAATGTAGTTCTCTGAACAAGCAAGGCTTTCATTCACTTATTTTAACAACATATTTAGGTTCACTAGACCATTCTCGTAACCTCGGCATTTATTAATTATGAAGTGTCCTCATTGGTGGGTAAGAATAATTCAATACAACAACAAATATTTAGGGGCTTCGCATAGACGAATCTGGGTTCGGTTCTTTCAACTGCCTCGGGAACCATATCCCATACTGGAGGACTTATACATTAGCGACTTATAGCAGGCCTCTTTACCTTACACCCGCGCTCATAATTCAATAAATAGCACCCTTTTATAAAATACACACAACGGCCTCGTGATCACATCACTATTTAGAGGACTTACCATAGCTCAATTACCACGACCAACTGCCCCTCATAATTAATGTACCAAGTATATTTAGGTTCAACGCCTTCCTAGCGTGACAAATTACTTCAATGCGCTACATGGCGCTTATACATTACTGCCAAGTTGCCTTTCAAAGAACTGATAATTCAAAATCAACATCTGATCTACATCTCAATTTTATATTAATCCTCTCCCGTGACAATAATCGCTTTATCTTAAGAACATGTGTTCACAACATGTATTACTTCTTTTCAAAGAGCTCATAAGCTACTACTTTTCTATAATTCATCATAATCTTCATTCATTTATATAATTGTTGTTACTATTATTACGCTTGCTTTCACATATTTAAATCATTTATCAATTACACTGATATTTTATTTCATACATTTTCCCAAGGGATTTATTTATTTATTTCATATAATTATGTTATACTTTTCAATTTTATCGTTCAGATCGCGCTATTATACTTTTATTTGTTACTCAAAACATCCCTATTCTTTCGTTCTCGAGTGGATTGTACACAAACCTTCCCCAACACGTAACATAATGAAATGGTTACTCACATGATTTTATGGTCACCGACCGAATTCTCCAGCGATGTTTCATTTTTGGCCACTTAATGTGTTTAAGCCATCTTGATTAATCCCATTTCACACAATGACATTTCTTGATACACATACACATTATTTACCTTAAACACGGGTAACATTTTGAACACAATTTTGTATTCTTTTATCATACACAAATAAATTCACTAAAAATTATTACACTAAAACAGATTTTTCTATATTTACATTACACTGCTTTTAATCACTGAGGCTTTAATTTTTGCCTTACACACGTGATTTCTTTCTTCCCCGTTTCCAAGGGTGAAACTCTTAGACGTCGGCTCCTTATCTGGCAATATGATGAAAGTTTCGATCAATCTACCCCTCCCTGGAACGGCTATTCTTCAGATTCGGTTTTCTGACTATTCGGCTTCTATATTTACTAGCTCGAAGTCGTTTCTTTCTAGACACTATTTAGTTTGTCTAGATACAGTCTGTCCTGTTTACGGCCTCACGAATACTTTATCGGTGACCTATGATTCCCTAGCATTTACTGCTATTCCTTAGTTTCGTAGCTTAATGGTTTTACTGTTCAAGTTTGTCTCCTGTTAGACAACGTCATGGATTAAAATTTCACTTCTTATTAGTCTTCGCTCTAGTCCCTATCTTGTCGGTACACTAGGCGTTACTTATTTCGTTCGACCCTGATCGGGTTCCTTAACTTTGCTAGAAATGTTTGTTTCACGATCGTTGGTACTTCGAAACGTTACGATACTTTCTGTCGTTTAACTGAATTGTTATTTGAAGACCTATCGCCTGTTCTTTAAGTTCGCAGCCTAACATTGACTGTAATACTGAACTTTCACTATAAAGACTGACGCTTGCTGAACTAAATCCTGTACTAGGATTTTTCTAAGTCTTCACACGGCGATACTATGATGATACTTCTCGTACTATGACCTGGACACTGTGATGCAGCACCTCCCCAGGAGGTCTGCTGTAAACTGCATGATTGGCCTGGCTCTGCCAGGGCTTTTATACAAATCGGCGACAAAAAGATAAAATCCACGTCTTTTTCATAACTAACTTTTGAAGCAATAGTCGCACACTTTTGAAAATTATATCTCTGTAAAGCTCGTTTTCTAAACGTCAACTGACTTATTTGCACGTGAAAATCGATCGTACAATTCCGAGATATTAAATAAATTTTGCTCTTCAGATACGTGGGTGTTGCAGTTGATTTTTAATCCCTACCACCTCGGGTCTCGGGGAACTTTTAATTACGTAATGCCACGTTTGCACTTCTTTCCTGTGCAATTATTATAACTTCTGTCACCACACAAAAATCTCTATTCCAAAATGATTTACAATGATGTTTTTCTTTTGTTACTAATATTCTAGCAAATGGCTTAAATCTAATTATTCCCCTCCTTGCACAACTGCGAGGATGCCATTTTACTGCTGCGTAAGATCAATTTCCGAAACCTCTTCTCGCTCACTCCCGTGGAAAGTTTTGATCGTTCTATTTATAGTCGTGACCGGCTTCCTATCGGTGCGTCACGCATGATATCATTTCCTGGCCACCTGGACTCTTATTCTTACACAACATAATAAGTAGGATATATAGGCCGAAGCTGGCACAGGGGCTAATGGGCAAGATGGCCGCCACGCGCACTCAGCCCCATGTTATTCTTATGGACGGGTCAGTCCGAGCTGGCACAGGGGCTAATGGGCAACATGGCCGCCACGCCCTGTGACCGTGCATGACGTCACAGAGAGAGGTCGGCCGTGTAGTTGCTAAATGGAATATTTATTATTATTATTACATTATTATTAGGTAATTACTGATTGATTGTATACAATCAAGACAAGCCTTATATTGTCCACTTCTTGGTGTAGTGGCAAGCATTCTTGGCAGTCATTCCTGAGGTTCCAATCCCGGCTCTGCCAAGAAATTTAATTTCTGGTCTCAGGAGTGGAACGGGGTACACTCAGCCTTGTGAGGCAAAACTGACAGGAGCTGGCTTTTGATTCATACCTCAACCATTCTGCCTAACCCAACTTCACCTAACCTAATCTAACCTAACTTCACCTAAACTTACCTAACCTAACATAACCTTACGTCAAAGTGGGGGCAAATAAGGGAGTAAAAAGTAACAGCAAAAACTGTGAGCAAAAAAATTGAGAGCAAAAAGTAAGAGCAAAATAGTGGGAGCAAAAAGTGGGAGCATAAAAGTGGTAGCAAAAAGTGGGAGCAAAAGAGTGGGAGCAAAAAAGTGAGAGCAAAAAAGTGGGAGCAAAAAGTGGGGGCAAAAAGTGGGAGCAAAAAGTGGGAGCAAAAAAGTGGGAGCAAAAAGTGGGAACAAAAAAAAGTGGGAGCAAAAAAGTGGGATCAAAAATGTGAGAGCAAAAAAGTAAGAGCAAATGGGGGAGCACAAATAATAAACTTAGTTATAACCTAACCTAACCGAACCTAACCTAACCCACAGAAACCTCATTTAAAGATTTTAGATTTTACGTTTTAACATTATACATTTTAACATTTTAGATTTTGATTTTTTCATTTTACATTTTTTAGATTTTATATTTTTGATTTTTTGTATTTTAGTTTTTTCTTTAGATTTTACATTTAAGTTTTTTGATTTTAGATTTTACATTTTCCGAAAAGAGTAAACTACAAGGTCACATACCTAAAACTCAGCAATTCTTCTAGGTTTGTGCCGTGTCTTGTGTGGGGTTTCGCCTAGGACACCAAGCTAGGCTCATCGGCGGGCTCTTGGTGTCCCCGCCCGGACCCCCACAGGAGTGACGAACTGCGCGCCACCTCCCTTTATATAAGGTGCAACTGCACCACTTGACTACGAGAACTAAAAGCTCAAGCAGCCTTAACCTCCCTATGAAGGCTTCCAAAAAGATGGTATATTGGCTTTCACGGCCGGTGAATTAAAACTCAGCAATTCTTCTAGGTTTGTGCCGTGTCTTGTGTGGGGTTTCGCCTAGGACACCAAGCTAGGCTCATCGGCGGGCTCTTGGTGTCCCCGCCCGGACCCCCACAGGAGTGACGAACTGCGCGCCACCTCCCTTTATATAAGGTGCAACTGCACCACTTGACTACGAGAACTAAAAGCTCAAGCAGCCTTAACCTCCCTATGAAGGCTTCCAAAAAGATGGTATATTGGCTTTCACGGCCGGTGAATTAAAACTCAGCAATTCTTCTAGGTTTGTGCCGTGTCTTGTGTGGGGTTTCGCCTAGGACACCAAGCTAGGCTCATCGGCGGGCTCTTGGTGTCCCCACCCGGACCCCCACAGGAGTGACGAACTGCGCGCCACCTCCCTTTATATAAGGTGCAACTGCACCACTTGACTACGAGAACTAAAAGCTCAAGCAGCCTTAACCTCCCTATGAAGGCTTCCAAAAAGATGGTATATTGGCTTTCACGGCCGGTGAATTAAAACTCAGCAATTCTTCTAGGTTTGTGCCGTGTCTTGTGTGGGGTTTCGCCTAGGACACCAAGCTAGGCTCATCGGCGGGCTCTTGGTGTCCCCGCCCGGACCCCCTCAGGAGTGACGAACTGCGCGCCACCTCCCTTTATATAAGGTGCAACTGCACCACTTGACTACGAGAACTAAAAGCTCGAGCAGCCTTAACCTCCCTATGAAGGCTTCCAAAAAGATGGTATATTGGCTTTCACGGCCGGTGAATTAAAACTCAGCAATTCTTCTAGGTTTGTGCCGTGTCTTGTGTGGGGTTTCGCCTAGGACACCAAGCTAGGCTCATCGGCGGGCTCTTGGTGTCCCCGCCCGGACCCCCACAGGAGTGACGAACTGCGCGCCACCTCCCTTTATATAAGGTGCAACTGCACCACTTGACTACGAGAACTAAAAGCTTAAGCAGCCTTAACCTCCCTATGAAGGTTTCCAAAAAGATGGTATATTGGCTTTCACGGCCGGTGAATTAAAACTCAGCAATTCTTCTAGGTTTGTGCCGTGTCTTGTGTGGGGTTTCGCCTAGGACACCAAGCTAGGCTCATCGGCGGGCTCTTGGTGTCCCCGCCCGGACCCCCACAGGAGTGATGAACTGCGCGCCACCTCCCTTTATATAAGGTGCAACTGCACCACTTGACTACCTGGCATATGCCTCCACGTATTCCAGACTCGATTAGAAGAATCTGATCGTAATCCTGTAGCAATTCAAGTTCAATGCCTGTGTAAAAGAGCATTGCCTCGAAACTTAAACCAGGCGAAGTAAAAAGGGTGCAGCATCCACTCGGTGTGTTTCTAGTGTTTTGTTTCTAAACATTTCAAAGCTGTCTGCAAGGAGTACATCTGATGTTAGGTAGAGGTCACTATATTCCCCTAGAGTTTTAATGTTGAACTGATTCCAGACATTTTTGGCATGTTCATAGTCTTCTTGACTAACATCTTCTTGACTTAATTTGTTAAAGAATGCCTCTTTTGGAGGTAAACACGTTTCACTTAACTTTTCCCATGAGTCAATATAGTCATAACAAAATACCCCTTTACGAGTCATGAGCATTGCATTTTCTTTTCCAAAGTACTTGTCTGTTTCAGGGTGTGATGTTAAGTTGGAAACCAAGTTTTCTTAACTACTCGGCATTAACCGAAACGTGTCCACAAATCGAAGCTTAACATTTCCTACATATTTGGTAAAGGAAATGTACTTTTCTTTGGAGTTAGCGATAACATCCACTCTCTCAGTAGTACATCCCAATTGCTTTACAATGAAATTTGCGTCGTAGCCACTCATATTATGTAGAAACACAGGAACGGGGTTAAGTGTTTTACACCTCAAATTACAGTTATTGTGAGCACTTCCACGGTACTCCCCTGAAATGTGGCAGTGGTCTCGTACTTTCCAGTCCTTTTTGGTAAATGGTTTTTGACACAAATAACAGGTTTCAGAACATTGGAACTCTGATTCTTGATCCAGAGTTAAGGCCTTTGTAACATTTAAGCTGTAAAGTCGATCAATTTCATTAGCTATTGAGATCAAACAGTCCATAAACTTTCCTGCAGCGTCAGGTCCACGATAAATAACAGGTTGGCTTGGAAGGTTTGTTTTTATGTGTTCCACAGCAGGTGAGGGTTTAACGTATATAACAAAACTCGTAGGAACATGGCACTGTATAACTTGCTTTAGGATTGGGTAAACATGTTTGATATGGAAAGAGTATACTTTCAAAATCTGCATAGATAACGTAAGGTATTCTCAGCATTTTTTTTTTACATTTAAGATTTTGACAATGGGGTTTTTAATAGGCATTTCAACCCTAGCAATGTCATGCTGGACACACAAAGCTCTATGTTCTTTCAATTTTTCCATTCCTTGTTGACCATATCGATTATCGAAGTGAGTAAAACACCGTTTACACGTATATATCTTATGTCCATGGTGAGTAATCTGATGTCCTACTAGTTTATCAAAATCTTTGATAAAGATGTAGGGATTCTGGCCGGATGATGAACTTAGCAGAAGGAGGTCACGATGGTCTTGCAGCTCTTGATCCACAACCTTTAGAGGGAACAGTTTATTGTTTTGTTCCAATCCAAATACATTAATGGATATATCGTTGGCTTTTTCAAATTTGGGAATGTCAGCTAGCGATGTAGGAAACGATATTGCTGAATAATCATACTTGTTGTCCAGGTCCTTGTATTTACTAATGCGATGAGCATTCTTTTTGACCAGTTTTGCTAAAATGGCATACATAAAACACTTTTCATCTTTCAAGATTTCAAGATTAATGCAGGCTTTTCTTGCTTGTATAGCTGCTGGCAATGGAATATATGTGCTTCCACGCAAGGGATTGTACTTATTTATTTTCAATCGTACTCCTTCCACTGCTAACAAAGCCCAATTACTGTCGTTTAACTCAGATTCCTCCATTTCCGTAGTTAACTTTGTAAATTGTTTTTCCAAGAAACTACTTAAGTCCGTTTACAAAAATAGGACCTGATTTCGTGTTTTAAAAGCACGATCTGTAATTTCATTGGTAGATGTATGAATGAATCTACATTCAGCCACAAGATTAACTTTTATGGACTTGTGCATTGCTAGTTCTTTCTGCATAGCTTGCATTATTTGCTGTTTGGACTCTTTAAGGTATGAATTTAAATCCTTGCACATATCGCAACGAATGAAATAGGATTTATGTCGACCTTGAAAAGATGTCTCATATTCAATAAGTCCATTTTTGTCAGGGACCAATGACAGTAGGTAATGTTTTGTAGGCTCAGATTTTTGTCTTTTAGCTGCCGACACAACATTACAACATTCTTCATGACGACGTCCATTGTAGGCATTGTTGAATTTATTGCCACACGTTTTACACTCATGAAATTCACCACACGATACTTCATGTCGCTTCCTATGATAGTCTCGAAGAAAAGTCTTTCCACACTCTTTACACATATAGCTGGGGATGGCTTCTTCCATTATGAATGTTGATTTCTGAAAACAGCTGCTTACTGCGTATCACAAGGCTAGAGGTTGGTCGGTGAGACGGTCTTTCACGATGGGAACACCGTGAGAGGTAGTAGTCAACTGGTGATATTCTTGTGAAGGATCCTCTAATATACCCCTAGTCTAGACCAACAGCTCTTTACAGCGTATGACAAGGCTGTAGACTGGACAGTGAAACGGTCTTTCACGATGTGAACACTGTAACAAGTAGTAGTCAACTGATTATATACTTGCTAAGGGTTCTCTAATATACAATAGTCAAGACCAACAGCTACTTACTGAGTAGTACAAGGCTGTACAATAGTTGTTTTGACGATGTGGTCGCTGTGAATGGTGGTAGTCAATTGATGATATTCTTGATAAGGGTCCTCTAATATACCCCTGGTTAAGGGTAACAGCTGCTCACTGCTTATGACAAGGCTAAAGACTGGTTGTTTCAACGGTCTTTCACAATGTAAACACTGTGACAGGTAGTAGTCAACTGAAAATATTCTCAAGGCCTACTCAAGGTTATCAGGTACTTACTGCATATCAAAAGAATGTAGACTCATGTGTTAGACAGTCATTTTTTGCTAAAGGCCTTCTATATTCCCTACACAAGGCTATACATGTTAGTTCTAAACACTTAGTGGTTAATTGTATAATAAATTTAAATACACAGCATATACGAGCACGTTTTCACTCGGTAAAACTTTACCAAATAGTCAAATGCGATACGC
Source organism: Meconema thalassinum (assembly GCA_946902985.2). NCBI lineage: Eukaryota > Metazoa > Arthropoda > Insecta > Orthoptera > Tettigoniidae > Meconema > Meconema thalassinum. The sequence continues at coordinate 209,496,861 of OX336395.1, forward strand.
AAAGTATGTTGCCGCTATCTAGCAGAGGCTATGAGAACTACTTGAACGACCAGCATTCTACCTAGCGCTCCATTTCAACACTCACTCACTGAACGACCTGCATGCTATCTAGCGGTCGATAGCAATACTCACTCAACTACCAGCCTCCTACCTATCGGTCAATATAAAACTCACTCAACTACCAGCATGCTACATGTAGGCTTTTGTATTAGGTCTTACAAATTTGCTTTTGCTTGTTGGGGCTTATTTGGTCTTGGAAAGAATGTCAGTCCTTTTTATGGCTGCATAATGCTTACAGCCATGTTTGTAAGCAGCAACAACAACAACAACACACAAAATTCAAAAAAAAATAATCGAAAGTACTCTAAGGTTTATCACTGACTCTCAACTCTTACACTTACCTCTATCCCATCCCTAGTCAAAAAAGTAGTGTATTTTTGAAATTGTTCAAAAAAAATTTGGAAAGTAAGCTATAATTTCAAAATTAGGAATTCTACAAAAAAGTTTGTACCAACTTTTTGAGCACCTTGTGCGTTAGAACCCCTACTACTCCACTACTGTTATTTTTTGTCCTAGCGACTTGAAATTTATTTTCGTGGCAGATGGGGTCAGGCCCATTCATTTATGTCAAACAAATTTTTTTGTAAACTCTTTAGTTTCCAAAATATAAAAATTTCAAAATTGAACTTTTTTCAAAAAAAATGTAAAAAATAAAAAAGTTTTGTTATCAAAATAAAGGACATAGAGGCCATTCTTTTAAGCCCATAGAACACTTTTTAGAATGTTTGGATTGATGAAAAATCGCCTACTTTCCCAGTTGAACTTTTTTCATTTTTTGTCATACAGACCAGGAACTTGGTTTACTGGTAGAGGGGATAGAGACCTTTCATTTATGTTATGCAAACTTTTTTGTAGAATTCTTAGTTTCCAAAATAGTGACCATTTTTTTCAAAATTTTATTTTTGTTGACCTAGAGACCTGAGACGTGGTGTGGGAATAGAGGGGGTAAAGACCATTGATTTACGTCAGACAAACTTGTTTGTAGAATTCCTAATTTTGAAAATATAGCCCATTTCCAAAATTTTATTTTTGTTCACCTAAAGACCTGAGACTTGGTATGGGGATATAGGGGGTAAAGACCATTGATTTACGTCAGACAAACGTTTTTGTAAAATTCCTAATTTTGGAAATATAAGCCCATTTTCAAAATTTCATTTTTGTTGTCCTAGAGACATGAGACTTAGTGTGGGGGTAGAGGGGGTAATGACCATTGATTTACGTCAGACAAATGTGTTTGTAAAATTCCTAATTTTGGAAAAAAAAAACATTTAAAAAAATATATTTTTTGTCCTAGAGACCTGGGACTTGGTACGGTGGTAGAGGGGGCAAAGGCCATTCATTTATGTCAAACAAACATTTTTGTTAACTTTTTAATTTTGGAAGTATAACCCATTTTGGAAATATGTTTTGGAAAATTTGAAAAATACACTATATTTGGACTGAGAGTGGTAAAGTGGTAGGTGTTGGAGTTAACATATGTGTTTTCAGGATTTTTAGTTTAATGATATCGCCTACTTTCCAAATATTTTTTTGAACAATTTGAAAAATACACTACTTTTTTGACTAGGGATGGGATAGAGGTAAGTGTAAGAGTTGAGAGTCATTGATAAACCTTAGAGTACTTTCGATTATTTTTTTTGAATTTTGTGTGTTGTTGTTGTTGCTGCTGCTTACAAACATGGCTGTAAGCATTATGCAGCCATAAAAAGGACTGACATACTTTCCAAGACCAAATAAGCCCCAACAAGCAGGAGCAAATATGTAAGACCTAATACAAAAGCCTACATGTAGCATGCTCGTAGTTGAGTGAGTTGTTATATTGACCGATAGGTAGGAGGCTGATAGTTGAGTGAGTATTGCTATCGACCGCTAGATAGCATGCTGGTCGTTCAGTGAGCGAGTGTTGAAATGGAGCGCTAGGTAGAATGCTGGTCGTTCAAGTAGTTCTCATAGTCTCTGCTAGATAGCGGCAACATACTTTGCGTGTCGCATTTGACTATTTGGTAAAGTTTTACCGAGTGAAAACGTGCTCGTATATGCTGTGTATTTAAATTTATTATACAATTAACCACTAAGTGTTGAGAACTAACATGTATAGCCTTGTGTAGGGAATATAGAAGGCCTTTAGCAAAAAGAAGACTGTCTAACACATGAGTGTACAGCCTTTTGATATGCAGTAAGTACCTGATAACCTTGAGTAGGCCTTGAGAATATTGTCAGTTGACTACTACCTGTCACAGTGTTTACATTGTGAAAGACCGTTGAAACAACCAGTCTTTAGCCTTGTCATAAGCAGTGAGCAGCTGTTACCCTTAACCAGGGATATATTAGAGGACCCTTATCAAGAATATCATCAATTGACTACCACCATTCACAGTGACCACATCGTGAAAGACTGTCAAAACAACTATTGTACAGCCTTGTACTACTCAGTAAGTAGCTGTTGGTCTTGACTAGTGTATATTAGAGAACCCTTAGCAAGTATATAATCAGTTGACTACTACTTGTTACAGTGTGCACATCGTCTAAGACCGTTTCACTGTCCAGTCTACAGCCTTGTCATACGCTGTAAAGAGCTGTTGGTCTAGACTAGGGGTATATTAGAGGACCCTTCACAAGAATATCACCAGTTGAATACGACCTCTCACGGTGTTCACATCGTGAAAGACCGTCTCACCGACCAACCTCTAGCCTTGTGATATGCAGTAAGCAGCTGTTTTCAGAAATCAACATTCATAATGGAAGAAGTCATTCCCAGCTATATGTGTAAAGAGTGTGGAAAGTCTTTTCTTCGAGACTATCATAGGAAGCGACATGAAGTATCGTGTGGTGAATTTCATGAGTGTAAAACGTGTGGCAATAAATTCAACAATGCCTACAATGGACGTCGTCATGAAGAATGTTGTAATGTTGTGTCGGCAGCTAAAAGACAAACATCTGAGCCTACAAAACATTACCTCTGTCATTGGTCCCTGACAAAAATGGACTTATTGAATATGAGACATCTTTTCAAGGTCGACTTAAATCCTATTTCATTCGTTGCGATACGTGCAAGGATTTAAATTCATACCTTAAAGAGTCCAAACAGCAAATAATGCAAGCTATGCAGAAAGAACTAGCAATGCACAAGTCGATAAAAGTTAATCTTGTGGCTGAATGTAGATTCATTCATACATCTACCAATGAAATTACAGATCGTGCTTTTAAAACACGAAATCAGGCCCTATTTTTGTAAACGGACTTAAGTAGTTTCTTGGAAAAACAATTTACAAAGTTAACTACGGAAATGGAGGAATCTGAGCTAAACGGCAGTAATTGGGCTTTGTTAGCAGTGGAAGGAGTACGATTGAAGATAAATAAGTACAATCCCTTGCGTGGAAGCACATATATTTTATTACCAGCAGCTATACAAGCAAGAAAAGCCTGCATTAATCCTGAAAACTTGAAAGATGAAAAGTGTTTTATGTATGCCATTTTAGCAAAACTGGTTAAAAAGAATGCTCATCGCATTAGTAAATACAAGGACCTGGACAACAAGTATGATTTTTCTGTAATATCGTTTCCTACATCGCTAGCTGACATTCCCAAATTTGAAAAGCCGACGATATATCCATTAATGTATTTGGACTGGAACAAAACAATAAACTGTTCCCTCTAAAGGTTGTGGATCAAGAGCTGCAAGACCATCGTGACCTCCTTCTGCTAAGTTCATCATCCGGCCAGAACCACTACGTCTTTATCAAAGATTTTGATAAACTAGTAAGACATCAGATTACCCACTATGAACATCAGATATATACGTGTAAATGGTGTTTTACTCACTTCGATAATCGATATGGTCAACAAGGAATGGAAAAATTGAAAGAACATTGAGCTTTGTGTGTCCAGCATGACATTGCTAGGGTTGAAATGCCTATTAAAAACCCCATTGTCAAATTCTTAAATGTTGAAAAAATGCTGAGAATACCTTACGTTATCTATGCAGATTTTGAAAGTATACTCTTACCATATCAAACATGTTTACCCAATCCTAAAGCAAGTTATACAGTGCCATACCAGAGTCATGTTCCTATGAGCTTTGGTATATACGTTAAACCCTCACCTGCTGTGGAACACATACAGACAAACCTTCCAAGCCAACCTGTTATTTATCGTGGACCTGACGCTGCAGGAAAGTTTATGGACTGTTTGATCTCAATAGCTAATGAAATTGATCGACTTTACAGCTTAAATGTTACAAAGGCCTTAACTCTGGATCAAGAGTCAGAGTTCCAATGTTCTGAAACCTGTTATTTGTGTCAAAAACCATTAACCAAAAGGACTGGAAAGTTCGAGACCACTGCCACATTACAGGGGAGTACCGTGGAGGTGCTCACAATTACTGTAATTTGAGGTGTAAAACACGTAACCCCTTTCCTGTGTTTCTACATAATATGAGTGGCTACGACGCAAATTTCATTGTAAAGCAATTGGGATGTACTACTAAGAGAGTGGATGTTATCGCTAACTCCATAGAAAAGTACATTTCCTTTACCAAATATGTAGGAAATGTTAAGCTTCGATTTGTGGACACGTTTCGGTTAATGCCGAGTAGTTTGGAAAACTTGGTTTCCAACTTAACATCATACCCTGAAACAGACAAGTACTTTGGAAAAGAAAATGCAATGCTCATGACTCGTAAAGGGGTATTTTGTTATGACTACATTGACTCATGGGAAAAGTTAAGTGAAACGTGTTTACCTCCAAAAGAGGCATTCTTTAACAAATTGAGTCAAGAAGACTATGAACATGCCAAAAATGTGTGGAATCAGTTCAACATTAAAACTCTAGGGGAATATAGTGACCTCTGCCTAACATCAGATGTACTCCTTCTTGCAGACAGCTTTGAAACGTTTAGAAACAAAACACTAGAAACACACCGAGTGGATGCTGCACACTTTTTTACTTCGCCTGGTTTAAGTTTCGAGGCAATGCTCTTTTACACAGGCATTGAACTTGAATTGCTACAGGATTACGATCAGATTCTTCTAATCGAGTCTGGAATACGTGGAGGCATATGCCAGGTGTCTCATCGGTATGCTGAAGCTAACAATAAATACATGGAAACCTGTGATTCTGAGAAACCATCGCAGTTTATTACCTATGATGATGCCAACAACCAATACGGGTGGGCTATGTGCCACTCCCTTCCTTATGGTGGATTTCAGTGGGTTTCTCCAGATACTGTTGATCTAGAAAAACTAAAGGAAGACGATCCTGTGAGATACATTCTAGACGTTGATATTGATTACCCATCTGACCTTCATGATCTACACAACGATTTACCTTTCCTACCAGAGTGTACACAACCTAAGGATTCGTCTCTGAAAAAACTAATTCCTCATCTTGGAAATCGAAGGCGATATGTTCACTACATGGCATTAAAACAGGCTTTAGATCATGGAATAAAATTGATAAAAATTCATCGTGTGTTAAAGTTTAAACAAAGACCTTGGTTAAAGGCATACGTTGATTTTAATAACAACCTTCGAAAACAAGCCAAAAATGATTTTGAGAAAAATCTTTACAAATTATTCAACAATGCCATTTTTGGGAAAACAAATGGAAAATATCCGTAAAAGAATAGACATACGTCTTGTGACTGACGGCAAAAAGGCAGAAAAGCTAATAGCTAAACCAACATTCATCGACAGAACAATTTATGGTCCTAACCTTGCTGCTTTCCACATGGCTAAACGTAACATTGTATTCAATAAGCCTATATATATTGGAATGTGTATACTGGATATTTCAAAAACTCTAATGTATTCCCACCACTATGATGTCCTGCTACCCTATTATGGAATGAACAATCTTAAACTCATGTATATGGATACCGACTCGTTCATTTATTTGGTTAACACCCCAGATGTATATCAAGACAAGTTGGATTTCCTAGAACACCTGGACACATCAGATTATCCTACTAATCACATATGTTACTCTACATCAAACAAGAAAACGTTGGGGAAATTTAAAGACGAGGCTTGTGGACAAATTATAAAAGCATTTGTTGGACTTAGAGCTAAAATGTACGCTTTAGACATAAATGGTAAAGAAATCAAAAAGATTAAAGGTATTAACAGAAGTGTTGTCAAAAATTGTATAAGCTTTCAAGATTATAAGGATTGTTTCATGAAAAACAAAGTAAAAGGAATACCCATGAACATTATCGCTTCTAAACAACATGACATATCATCTATAAGACTAAACAAAATTGCTTTGTGTCCTGGTCATGATAAAATAGTGATTGATGCTGATGGTATAGGTACACATGCCTATGGTCATTACTCAATCATTGACCATGCTTAAAGAGTTAAGTTATGAATATCAAAATCTTCTGCCTCCAACTAGCAAATACATAAAACAAAACAATTTTGAAATAAAACAATAGCACTACAAAAATAAAAAAATAAAAAAAATAAATAGTATTCATAATCAAAAATAAATAAAATAGAAAACAAAATAAAAAAGAATATATATAAAAATGTATTATGTGTAAATAGTGTACATATATTTAAAATAAAAATATTGTATGGCCACTGCTTGTACATTTCTAATTACTACCCGCCTCTCCCCACTCCTAATGCAAAATGCAAACATGTAAAACACAAATTGGAAAATCCATGTTTCCATAATGATAAAATAGAAAAAACATTAAACTGAAATTTTAAAAAACTGTAAATGGGAATTTGGTAAATTGACAAATGTGTAAACAACAAATTGGAAAATCCATGTTTCTATATCATGAAATTGAAAAACTATAAACTGACATTTTAAAAACTGTAAATGGAATATTTTGAAATTGATAAATGTGTAAACAAAAAAAAGGAAAAATCCATGTTTCCATATTATGAAATTGAAAAACTAAAAACTGACATTTTGAAAATACTGAAAATGGGAAATTGGAAAATTGACAAATGTGTAAACAACAAAATGCAAATTCCATGTTTCCATATTATGAAATTGAAAAACTGAAAACTGACATTAAAAAAACTGAAAATGGGAAATTGGAAAATTGACAAATGTGTAAACAACAAAATGAAAAAAAAACCGGTTGGAGTAGTGATCATGTTGTACAGTAGCCTATAAGACTAGCATAAGGATAGTTGCATGTGCGCTTATATACTTTGTGTGTTTGGATTAGCTTAAGTTAGGTTTGGTAAAGTTAGGTTTGGTAAGGTTAGGTATGTGACCTTGTAGTTTACTTTTTCGGAAAATGTAAAATCTAAAATCAAAAAACTTAAATGTAAAATCTAAAAAAAAACTAAAATACAAAAAATCAAAAATATTAAATCTAAAAAATGTAAAATGAAAAAATCAAAATCTAAAATGTTAAAATGTATAATGTTAAAACGTAAAATCTAAAATCTTTAAATGAGGTTTCTGTGGGTTAGGTTAGGTTCGGTTAGGTTAGGTTATAACTAAGTTTATTATTTGTGCTTCCCCATTTGCTCTTACTTTTTTGCTGTCACATTTTTGATCCCACTTTTTTGCTCCCACTTATTTGCTCCCACTTTTTGCTCCCACTTTTTTTGCTCCCACTTTTTGCTCCCACTTTTTTGCTCCCACTTTTTGCTCCCTCTTTTTGCCCCCACTTTTTGCTCCCACTTTTTTTGCTCTCACTTTTTTGCTCCCACTTTTTTGCTCCCACTTTTTGCTCCCACTTTTTTGCTCCCACTTTTTGCTCCCAATTTTTGCTCCCACTATTTTGCTCTTACGTTTTGCTCTCAATTTTTTTGCTCACAGTTTTTGCTGTTACTTTTTGCTCCCTTATTTGCCCCCACTTTGACGTTAGGTTATGTTAGGTTAGGTTAGGTTAGGTTATAACTTAGTTTATTATGTGTGCTCTCATATTTGCTCTGACATTGAAGTTAGGTTAGGTTAGGTTAGGTTAAGTTAGTTTAGGTTAGGTTAGGTTAGGTTAGGTGAAGTTGGGTTAGGCAGAAAAGGTTGAGGTATGAATCAAAAGCCAGCTCCTGTCAGTTTTGCCTCACAAGGGTGAGTGTACCCCGTTCCAATCCTGAGACCAGAAATTAAATTTCTTGGCAGAGCCGGGATTGGAACCTCAGGAATGACTGCCAAGAATGCTTGCCACTACACCAAGAAGTGGACAATATAAGGCTTGTCTTGATTGTATACAATCAATCAGTAATTACCAAATAATAATATAATAATAATAATAAATATTCCATTTAGCAACTACACGGCCGACCTCTCTCTGTGACGTCATGCACGGTCACAGGGCGTGGCGGCCATGTTGCCCATTAGCCCCTGTGCCAGCTCTGACTGACCCCTCCATAAGAATAACATGGGGCTGAGTTGCGCGGCGGCCATCTTGTCCATTAGCCCCTGTGCCAGCTTCGGCCTATATATCCTACTATTATACCCGTCCTCTTGCATAAAATCTTCCAAGTTCTACTAAAGACTGTATCTTTCCTCCTTTCTTTTACCAATAAATTATGGATTCGGCGCTTGAACCAACGGTACATGGGTTCAATATAGAGGGCGATCTTGTTCTCTGCATATTTCTTGTATCTGTCTAGCACAGAAGATCATATCAGTTGTTCCTCGATTGGGTCTAAATCCACATTGAGTTTCAGGCAGTGATTCTTCAGCCAAAGGTTCAAGACGATTGGTCAGGATTCTGGCAAAAAAAAAAACTAGCTACAGAAAGCAGGGATATTCCACGATAGTTGCCACATTGACCTCTGTATACACAATATAACGTAGTAGCAAAGCTAGATAAGGGATTATTAAGGGAAACATGTCACTGGACCAGGATGTACGATGTATCTTTTTATTCAATAAACTGAGGCCGGCATTAACGGTAGTATTAATGATTCCGGCACATTCTCACGTGACCGTTTAGGATTAAATATGGCTCTTTAGCTTATGCGTGGCAAGGATGTAAACTGGGCTTTAATAGTTGAAGACTGTCCAGTGTTCAGATACATACACCATATTAGGGAGACTAGACTTGGCAAAACACAGTCACATTTGTAGGATGAACACACACTGGAATGCGAGAGGGGGGAAATGCCCAGAGAGATAAGGGACTCTCTCAGACAGGAAACTCTTCTCATTAGGGAGCAGATAGTGACAAAGTTAACTACTGTCACCAAGACCACGCAAAACCCATCCAGATACGTAGCCTGCTCAATACAATCTGAACTGACTATTTAACAGCAATCACATCGTCTCTCTAAACGAGAAAATGTTGGAAAACAACCACCAATTTCATCTTAACAAAACATCACGTAGACTATAAGTAACAAACATTGGTGAGTTGAATTATCTTAACTAATACTGAAACAATATATGTGTATATATTATAAATACTCTCCGACATAGCCTAACTGTAATTCATCTGTTGATGATCCAAGTGTATTTATTGATCTCATGTGATTTCTTTCATGATTGGGGAATAACCCACAATCGTGTTGACCGACTGAAGAACATCAAACTCCATTTTCTAAAGCAACACTGATCAATGGCTACACACACCATAATATTTCGAGTTATGTTGGTACCATTTCCAACATTCAATTAATGTATAAACCAAGCTAGCTAAATCCTGATGTAATACCCTATATTTACCACGCACCAGAATATTTAGCTATGCTGAAAAATAAACATTATACAAATATGCACAATAAATGCATTCTCACCGGTGTAATAATCATATGCTGACAACCAATCAGCTGATTCACCTTCAACTCATCTCGCCGTCGGTTAAGTCTCGAGATTTAGATCCAAATATCATGGAATATTCGTCAGTTTATGAGAATATTCGTGGTGTTTAACATCTCTTGTAAATTTCATTAGCATTCATTTTAGACCAGCTCGTTTGAAAACATAATTAATCAACATAACACTCGGCTATACAAATTGCTGTTATACTCATCTGTATTATTTGCCAATGGGTCTACATGACCACGTTGTCGCAGCCCCTAAACTAAGGAACCAACCAATTATTTGTCAATGTTTGTCTACACGTGGCTTGTTATTTTGTTTTCACTCATATCTTATACAGCAACTTACACTCAGATTGTTGGCTCCGTTGCCTTTCTCAAGGTTATTATTTCAAAACAAAAGTATGAAAATACTTGTTTGTACCTGCTACTTCAATTTAAATCAGCAGTTGACCACTGCTTTCTGAAGTCTGCTGATATTAGCCTGCCTCTGTGCTTGTGCTAATATAATATTTTTTTAAATGCAGCCAATGGCTTTTCAGGACGGGTCAGGGAAGGAATTTTGGAAGTAAATTGGCCGTGGACCTATTGAATGGAACCGTCCCGGCATTTACCTTGTGGTGGAAATGGGAAACCAAGAGAACTATTTTCAGGACGGCCGAGGTGGTGTTTGAATCCACGTTCTCCCGATGCTAGTGAGACACGAGGTAGCACGTTAGCGTTCTCGGCAATATACAGTTACTACAAGAAATGTCATAATCACATGCGTGCCGTAGCAAATAGTACAGCTACTATTATACGTACAAAGTTTTGCCTGTTTACAATTAAAAAAAATGAAGAAATTCATCTGCATTTTATCAAGATCTCAATAAAGTGATGTAGTTAACATCATCAGCATCTTCGTTCCCTTAAGTTAGTCCTTTGTCCTTAAATTATCTCATCCCTCCTGGATCGAATTGGATCGCCATTGTGATCACGAAGGTACCTTCTCCCCTGGCGTATAAGGTTTTAGTTGGCTATGACGTGATTTTGAACCTGTGATATCGCGTACGTCTTCTCCGTGATGCACTGCTTCAAATTTGATAAATAATTGCTCTACTTTAAATCAGACACTGATTCTTTCACTATTGCACTTGTTAATATTTTTACACAGCACAGCCTTTTGGACACTTCCTCATGTACTAATAGATAGTTTTATTACTTCAACTTGGCTCCCAAGGCCTTCGATAGTGTAGTTATACTGCGCGTATTGTATTACAGTATATAATATTATTTCTGCTCTTAGCTCTGATAAAACACGTTTTCACACAGCACGACGACTGACCTTGCGTTGCACAGTTCGCATGTATTTAATTAGTTCGCAATTAGTTGTGTGAAATGTTGGATGCGTCACTAGTGTAGTCGGCTTCGAATTATACAATATTTTGAAGGATTTTACTCAATTTCTACAAAGTTCAATACCGTATATTTGTATGCACTAATTATCACACTCACGCTGCCATGCCATTCGACAAGTAATGTTCTCTAATTAGTAAGTGTTTCCGGCTTCCTCCTCATGTCCTTCCGGATTATTTTAATTGTTTATTATTCGCACGTGTATTAATGCCCAAAATCATGTAGTTAATTTCCAACTCAATTTATTGTATTGTCTATCTCTTCTGTTATTTAAGTATGTGTTTCCGTCTATTAAGTTTGGTGCCGTTCACAGCTCATTCGCACCTTCCACAACCTTCTCATGCACCTTTCTCCATGTATTATCTTCCTCAGTACACTCGGCTCGCAATCTCGGAGTATGCGTTGATGTCGTCACGTATATACATTATATATATGGTTATCAGCTAAAGATCTTACCGAAGTCTGGTATGTTAAATCTGAAAATAGAATCAATATTCTGTACGAAATTTCTGATCAAGTGCTCGTATGTTGCATTCTGTTTGGAAGGAGTACATAACAATGGAACACTGTGTAAGATTTAATTCCACTTGTGCACTGGAACGTGTTTGTGAAACAAGAAATTTCTCTGCAGGATGATTCTAATCTCACTGAAGATATGGAGACAGAAGAATTTTCCATACCGGCACCAGAGTTTGTTCCATGCATCAAAATAGAAACGCCGTCTTTTGTGAGTGGTGGAGATTTGGAAGTGGTAAGTATTTTTTGGGGTTACTACATGTTGCATCTTATAAAGGTCATGCCCTGATCGCCGTCGTCTTTTTTACCAAGGATATTTATGACATTTCGAAATTTCTGAAATTTCTGACAGACCACTCCATTCCCCGCATTTAGGGCATTTGGCAAAAATCTACACCGTTTCACAGATCTGAACCAAATTTAACATACTTACCATTTGGAACCCGACGAGTAACACTGTCTGCTTGAAATTTCGGACAGACCACTACCCTGCTATCAACACTGTCGACTTGATATTTTGGACAACCCTCTCCATTGCCTACATTTAGAATAACAAAAAAAATGAACTTGAAAATCACGTAATAAGGCCCTAGAACTATTCATGTCCGTAGTAGTGTAACTGTTAGAGCATTTTAATAAGTCTATTCTTGACAAGAAATTCGGGCTGCATCACGTCACCCCTACCAGTGTTCTTGTGCAGAATTGCGAAAATAGTTAAATCATGCGCTGTTTATAAATTGCAGTCACGAGGAGTAATTAGTGCAAAAAGATTTCTTAGACCCCTTAAAAGAGTTATCATCATGTAAATATTGTGCGTCTGTGTAAGTGAAATGGTGTTGGTGCAGTACATTGAAGTTATCAGCTGCAATAAGCGTTGGTGCTTTCAAATTTACCTTCATTTATTCCGAACCTTACCGTTGAGCGCTATGTGGTGATAAATGATACTATTGCTACTTCAGGAGCTCGGGACAGCCGAAGTTTTCCGAAGTGTTCTGATTATTTTCCTACGGCACTATGCGACAAAAGACGACACTATTGGTCTCTACATTTCTAACAGCCAATGAGATATAGGCCCTAGGCCGTGTCTTTTATTTCACTTACTCCTCCTTCTAATCATTTTTAAATTCGTTTGTAAATTACATGTGTCAGTGCTGCAGTCTGTAAATAGCCGTTTCCATATGCAGTATTATCATTATTATCATTACTGGAAAATGACCTGAATGTTACGTCCATTATACTGTACTGCTTATCACCCTCACTGCAACCACCACCACCACCATCATCACCACCACCGCCACCACCATCAGCACCACCCCCTCCACAACAAGTTATATTTTTAAAATATTATTTTTCTGTTAGTTTAATTATCATGTGCCACTTCTGTAATAGTATTCACTATCATCCATAAAACAAATAAATCCACCGGGCGAAGCCGAGCACTACTGAAAATGAAAATCCACAGCCTGCTTCCAGTCGACCGACCGGGTCAGGGAATGGAATGAATGAAGCCCCCTTCTAGTGGCGAGAATATGAACTGTGCCGGCTACTGAAGCCTGTCGCTCTCCTCTGGGGCAATGATTAAATGAATGACAGATCAAATGAAATGATAGTGGAGAGTGTTGCTGGAATGAAATTTTGACAGGTAAAACCGGAGTACCCGGAGGAAAACCTGTCTGCCTCCGTTTTGTCCAGCACAGATCTCACATGGAGTGACCGGGATTCGAACCACGGACCCAGCGGTGAGAGGCCGGCGTGCTGCCGCCTAAGCCACGGAGGCGCCCGGGCACTACTGCTAGTTATTAATAATTAGAGCTGCTCCAGGCATTTTTTGGATAGTAAACTCTACCAGTGATTCCGCAGGGAGATAGAAACACTGTTTCATGTTACTGGATCTTTGCCAGTTTTGTAATGACGAACTCCCAGCACCATAAAATCAAGCCCTTCATTGTTACCAGTGAAAAGATTTGAACGTGCATAAATCCAACCAGGGGGCCAGCCTTAAGAAGGGCACACATGATCATTTATGTTTGCTTGCGCATTATATTGAACCTTTGTTATTAGCCCGGACAAACGGTAAAGTTATTTCTAGAAAATGAATCCTGTTTCCCTGTACCCCATAAACTCGAATAACTGCTGTTAATATATAATGTAAGCACGGTAGGTCCTTTGCTTGCAGTTAGAATAATTATGCCGGGGCAAAAGTTTATTTAAAATAGTCTACATCACACTCTGTCCAGAGGCTCTTACTGCATGCAGTTTGCTTATCAAAACCTGTGCAGTGTGTTGTGAACATTGTCTTGCAGTTTTTTGTGGCACGTATGAGTAATTTATACATTTTTTCTTATGTGCTGGTACAACTATTGTGGAGCAAGTCACTTGTTAGTGGCGTTAGGCACTGTGACTAAAATGTGACAAAAGTTTGGACTAGTAAGGGAAAATCCTCTTTGAATCTTACTGCTAAATATGCTAAAATTAGTATTTTTCTTCAGTTCTTCAGCCTATTACTTCCTTTAAAGCACTGTTCACCACATCTTCTGTCACATTTAGATTTTTTTCACCTGTGAGGAGTCATGTCTTCGATAAGTTTCAGATCTAGATACGAACTGTTTAATTAATACATTTAATTGCATTCAAATGGCCAAAATACAATTCATGTTGGTTCTTTAGGCTACAGATCTATCCTATACTCCAAAACTGATTTTGTCCTATTGCTGCATCGGTTGATGTGATAGCATTCACATCCTTCACCACACAAATTACACACACACTCCTTCGTTACTTCATGGAAATGTGTCGTCGCACGTTGTTCGTGGCGATATCCATGAACCGCTAAACTTGTGATGACATGCCTTGATTCTTGATTCGCCTCCGTCCTGTGTCGGTCCCACATGGCGTCTGTAAAATAAAATTCAAACCAAATATCCTCCCTTCATTGTTTTCTCTCTTCAAGTAACTTGTCATTATTTTGAGTGGATGGTAGTGGGAACCTTCCCATTATGTCATCAATATAGAAAGTCTCTTTAGCCATTTCATAAACCAATCTCGACTTTGTGTTTAATCCAACTCGGAGAGCTCTTTTAAGAAATCTTGACTTCACTTTTTCTATGAATCGGAGGTCTGCGAGTAATAGATGATCCCATATAATCTGTATCCCATAAGTTGCTACTGGGCTCACATCTGCATGAAACAGTTTCATTGCTGATTATATTGAAACATTCTGTAGATCCTTTATTGTATATATTGCTCTAATTGCAGCTGAGATCTTTTCTTTTACGTGCAGTCTGTAGTAGTGACCTGTTGTTTGTAAAGTAATCCCGAGATGTGTGAATGCCCGAATGATTGGATCATTTTCCCCTCTTATCTTTATGTGGTTGTCTTCTGTTGGACTTCCACCTTTTCTAAAAGTCATCTGAATGGTATTATCTGTGTTAATTTGAAGACAATTTTTATCTGCTCCTACCGTCAGCTTGTTTATAGCTTCCTGCAGTTGTATTAGATTGTTTGAAGGAAGCTTGTAGTTTAACGTGACCGTTAATCTATTAGATTGTTTGAGCTCAGCAGCATGTCATCTGTATATACGTGTGTTGATGTTGTCTCGTGCTCAATGTATGTTGGCTTTGGCAACATTAAACAGAATTGGGCTAATAGAACCTCATTGCATCATCCCGTTTGTCTGGCATATTTTTTCGTAAATAGTGATTCCATCAGTGATGTTGACTATTATATAATAAAATGTTTCGATGTAAAATTGTAATACTATGGTTTTCTCCCATCGATGTTGCCAATTTTTCTAAGAGAATTTCTCTGTCTAGAAGATCGAATGCCTTACCGCAATCTATAAATATTGTGTAATATTTTTCTCTAGGTAATTGCAATATCGGTTCTATTTCTCTCACAAGGTTGATAACTTCTTGTATGGTGCCTCGTTTCCTGAATCCATATTGCTAATCAGGAACAAGATGATCTGTTTCCTTAACTAGATGGTCCGTAATCACTCTTGTAAATATAATACTTTTATGACTGATTGTCTCCATGATTCAGGTATTTGGCCTGTGTTCAAACAATGATTAAAGAGATTTGTCCATACATCCAAAATTAGGATTACAGTTCCCTCAATTTACTCATTGAATATTCCGTTTGGACCCACTCACGGTGAACGGACAGAAAATCGCACTAGAATATCAACTTTTATATCTGTGGGTCCTACTGGGCAAACATTTAACTTTCAGTCCACATTTCAATAAACTAAGGCTTAAATCAGATAAATTTCTCCAGGCCATTGCTATCGCGTGCAAGCCGTCATGGGAAATAAACTCTGAAGTACTCCGCCTTATATCCTTCACAACCTTTGTACCGCTAATACTGTATTGTGCTTCATCATTTCGTTCTACACTTGGAAAGCAGTGGGCTAAAGAAAGACTTCTGCAGATTCAGAGAGGAATCGTCCTTCGAATCTCTCGTGCCTATCGCACAATATCTATGCAAGCAGCCCTTGTTATCGCTGGAATAGAACCCCTCTTCTTTACTGCCACAGGAACGGCCAGACTCACCTAAGTGAAGAAAAACATAACATCTCCTGTACCAATTCTATATACCGTAGTGGAGAAGAACTGTCACTTCCTGGAATCTGGTCACCCTAGTATCTCCAAGACTTAGGTTTGCTATAGCTGCTCGCTCAAGCACGACTATTATATTTATACTGACGGCTCTCGCACCCCTAATAACACTGAGTCTGACAAAGTTGGATGTGCATATGTTGTCTATGTGAAAAACAGCGAAGTGTTTTCAGCTCAATACAAATTTTCATCCAGCTGCTCAGTATTTCAAGCCGAGCTATGGACCATCAAGTCTGCTGTGAATTGGTGTGAACACAACAAAAGAAGTGTTCGGATACTAAGTGACACACAGCCTGCATTGAACACAATCAAAGACAAGTATAATCCCAACCCAATCGCTGCTATACTAAGATCTTGAGCACAGCAGTGCCCCCATGTTTCGCGTTCCTGGATCCGAAGACTCACTGGTTCTCCTGGAAATGAAAGGGCAGACATCCTCGCAAAAGCAGCCTCCTCATCCAACATTGGAATTACTTACAATAAACCACCACTAAGTAATGTCAAAGTCCAAATCAAAACACATCTAATAAGACAATGGAACAACCTCTGGGCATCCAGTACATGAGGATCTGTCGCAAGAGAATTATTTTTCCCCGTCACAGTGTATATAGCAGACTCCAGTGTATTACATTAGTGCCTGAATTCATCCTTAAGCTGTTTCTCTCTGGCAATGGAAAGCTTAAGTGCTACTTCGAACGTTTTAAAATTAATATTGCAGGCGATCACTTGTGCTTGTGTGGATCTTCTCGAACAGTGAACTATTGACTGTGCCATGTTTAGTAGGACAATATTCGATCTTGAGTGTCACCTGAACAATTGTAATATGGAACTTTCAAAACCATTATTCCACCTGTTTAAGAAATCCTACCGTTACAGACGACTCATTAAGCTCATTCACCACATCTACAATAATCTAGTTTCATAATTTTGTGTTAAGGGACCAATAATTAACTGATCAAAACCATAACCCTAAATACTCGTGTACAATAGGGTTCATACTGTTAGGGTATTCAATAAATAGGTAGATCTTGCAATCGCACTTTTCACCTCTTCTTGGGTTATTCGTATGTGTTTTATTTGGAATTCCGCTTTTCAGGCTGTCTGGTGATAATTTTTTCTTTAAATTCTCCACAAAATGCCTTTTCCATGTGTCTATTTGAATGTCTGTGATGGGAGTACTCTTATTCTTTCTTAAGGCGATGAACGGGGTCTTATTTGCTTTTTCACCTGTCTGTTCAGCCTCCCTTTCGATGTGTTGTTTTCTATTTTCCTTAATGAGTTGTTTATATGACTTCCTTATTTTTGAATATTCTTCCTGATCTACTAATTTATTGTTACTTCTGACCTTCTGGAGTGCTTGCAAAGTTATTTTCCTTAGCTGAAAGCATTCTTGGTGAAACCATATTTTTGCTTTTCCTTCTCTGTATGGTTCTACAGCCGTTCTGATATATAATCTATTCAATACTTGATCATGGGTATGAATGAAATAAACAAAGATTTTTCTGGAATACTCATCAGAAAAGGTTAACAAGTATCTAGCCCCATTATAAGTTTCTCCTTCCATTTGACCACACAGATCTGAATGAATAACTTCTAACAAATTCTTGTCTTTCTACCTTCGAGATTTAAAGTGTGTTTTTGCAAATGTACCTTCAATATACGGGACACAATCAATTGAATATCTTTATCAGAATAATCCAAACCCTCACATATATCATTCCTTGCCAGCTTCAAGCAAGTTGGGTGAAGATGACCCAATCTACTGAGCAATAACTTGTTAGTGACATGTGCACATATTAAGTGCTGAGACTGATATGGGGCAAAAGACTGGACTACAGTAGTAAGTGAAAATCGGCTTAGAATCTTACAGGCAAAATTGTCAAAATAAATATTGTATATTAAGTCCTTAAGCCCATTCTTCGTCTTCTTCTTCTGCTTCGTCTTCGTCTTTTCCCGTTCATGCGGGGTCGACGTTTCTGACAAGTCGTTTCCATTTTCCTCGGTCCCAAATGGTGTTTTCTGTTAGCTGGTTCTCCCGGAGATCATCCTGCAAGCAGACCATCCATCTTCTGCGCCTGCCTCTTTCCCTTTTGCCTTCCACCTCCAGATCATGCACTCGCCTTCCTACATATCTCTCATTCCTGCGCTTAATGTGGCCCTACCAGAGCAAGCGTCTTTCTTGCACCTTTTTTGATATTTCAGTCACTTTTACGCTGCCTCGTATGAAGGTGTTTTTGATGTGATCGTTCCTTGTAACACCACACATCCATCTTAACATCTTCATTTCAGCTACTTCCGGTCGCTTACAGTGTGAATGCACTGTTGGCCACGTTTCTGCTCCGTATAGCATTACAGGTCTCACTGCACATTTATAGGCTCTACCCTATACTCAGATATTCAGTCTCCTGTCACAGAGAATACCAGATAACCTTTTCCAGTTTAACCAGGCTGCCTGAATTCGGTGGGTAATTTACAGATCTAGATTGTCATCGTCAGATACAGTGGATCCCAAAAACTTGAAACTGTCCCTTGCCTGTAGCTGGCTAACATCCATCTGAATAGTTTCGTTTCCTGTTCCTCCAAGGCACAGGTATTCGGTCTTATTCCTACTGATCTTAAGGCCTCTGTCCTCTAGGGCCCTTCTGCAGTATTCCAGTTTATGTTCAAGCTCTTGCCTGTTTGTGCTGCATAATACAATATCATCTGCAAATAGCATACACCAAAGAGCTGGTTCTCTAAAGGCGAGATATGACTGAAATATTTGATATTTTGTTGAAAAAAGTCATTTTTATTTTTATTAAAAATAAAATATTACAATGTGTGCTCTATCAGAAAATGGTATATTTTTTCTATGCGCCATTTATTTAACCCGTGGTAGCCATTTTTAAAAGTTGCTGCATGGGTATTTAATGCTCTGGTGCACGCCCACTCGCTTGCAGTACTGCAGAATATTTGTTTTAGGCCTAGATTTTACTTCGTAGTTCTTTTCAAATACTCCGCTAAGAATCGAGTGTTGGAAGCGGTGTGGATCGTGATGCTCCTTTGTCTGCTTGTGTTCAAAACAGAGACTAAGTTCCACAGCGATTTAGAAATTATTCTCTAAGAATCTTGTAACTTGTAAAATTATTTCAAGGGTTGTGTTAAATGACTACCTTATTTTTGGCCAGGAATTCTAAGTGTATGATGTTTTTATATGTGAAATATTAGATTTAAATGTGTTGAGTAGTACAACATGGTTGCTTAGTGTTTGTAAACAGTGTAACGTGTTGGTGTACAAATACAAAGTGTGAAAAATTGTTTGTGCGCGTCGAAATTGTGTTGAATTGTGATTTGTGTTTCTTTATTCATCATGGGGCGACTATCTACTCCCAGAAGTAGTTATAGAAAGCCAAAGAAACGCCCTTCGAAGAAAAGTATTGCAGGTAAATTGTCCTATGAGAAATCTCAAAACTTAGGCCTAAATGTAGGCCAGGCTGAAAACACAAATGAGAAACTACAGTGTAATTTAGATACAAAATGTATTTCTAGTGCAGCATCTGTCAGTGGTTTGAGCTCTGTAGCAGAACAAAATTATGATATTTCTAGCAGTGAGAGAAAATTAAATTCATTTTCAGAATGCTCAACACAGTATGGGCCCCCAATTATAAATGATGGTCCTGTGATTTATACCTTAGTTCACACAAGTGTATGGGATAATCTCATGAAAGATTTACTATGTAGTGAATGTCAGACAAAGTCTGTGGTGGTTGAATTTAGAGAAAGTCATGGTTTCTGCAGCAAAATAGTAGTTAAGTGTAGGAACTGTGGGTATGTGGCTGCTAGTGAGTATAGTTCTCCTCGAATATCCAGTTCACAGAGTCAAAGACCTCCTTTTCATGTGAATAAAACTATAGTGGAGACATTTAGTGCCATAGGAAAAGGTCATCAAGCAGTGCAGAAATTCTCTTCTAACATGGGCATGAATACTCTCGGAAAGAGACCTTATGCTAAACATTTGAACTTGTTAGTGGATGAGGGGAAAATATATAAGAAAGAGGTCCTTCGTATGGCAGCTGATGCAGTTCGCAAAGCTCATAATGGGGATGACAATGAAATAATTGACATTGGTGTTTCCTACGATGCCACGTGGCATAAACGAGGGCACAGTTCTAACTATGGGGTTGGCTTTGCTACTGACATCCAAACAGGCATTGTATTAGATTATGAGGTACTGTCAAAATGCTGTGTTGATTGTAAAAGGACTGAGAAGGAACTGGGTAAAAATAGTGTAGAGTTTGACATTGGGTTCAATGGGCATAAGGCTTCAGGGGAATGCCAGAGAAATTACAATGGCTCATCCAATGCCATGGAGAAAGACATTGGGGAAATTATTTGGAAAAGATCTATTGCTGACCGAGGGATGAGGTACACTACGATGTTGTCTGATGGTGATGCCAAAACCCATGCCCATTTGAATGCTCTTCAAGTGTATGGTCCTCAGCAAGTCATCGAAAAAGAGGAGTGCATCAATCATGTGGCTAAACGACTTGGTACTGCACTTCGGAACATTGTTAAGGAGTGGAAGATTAAAGGTGTCACTCTGGGTGGTCGTAAAGAAGGCAGTTTAAAAGAGACCACCATTACAAAGCTTACAAACTACTACAGGCATGCCATTGCTAGTAATATTCCTGATGTTATTGAAATGAAGAGGGCAGTTTATGCCACTCTTAGACACTGCATGTCCACAGACACTAAGCCCCAACATGGCACATGTCCAAAATCTTTAACATCATGGTGTTTTTATAATCGACAAATTGCGGAAGGGAAACCAGTGGATAGCCATAGTAAAATGAGTTGTAAATTAAGTCCTACAGTAGTTTTAAAAATCATGCCAGCATACCACAGGCTTGCATCAGATCAGCTGTTACAACGTTGCACCCAAGGGAGAACACAAAATGCGAACGAATGTCTTCATAGTGTTGTTTGGACGAAATGCCCCAAGGAAGTCTTTGTATCGAGGAAAAAACTTGAACTTGCTGTTCTTAAGGCAGTCAGTGAGTTCAACATGGGTTGTCTCAAAACACTGGATATTGTTCATTCTGTCCGAGGGGAAGCTATATCTGCTTGTGCGGTCTTTGGCAGCAAAAGTCAGGATATGCGGCGTGTCACCTTGAGTATAAAAAGGAGATCAAATCACCAAAAACAATCCAGGAAACTACAAAAGTGGATGAAAATATCAGAAGAAGACAGAAAAAAGTCATCTGAGGGGGATACATATGGAGCAGGGCAGTTCTAAGGTAAGACCATGGTACTAAAACTTTAAATGCAATTTTCTCAGTTACAAATTTCAACACATTTTGCTGTATACAAAATGCTCCTTGCGACAGAGTTTAAATCAGAACTAGCTGAAAAGTTACTTGCATGCTCCAGCTTAGGTAGGGATATGAATTTGCTCTCATTTTTTATGTCAAATGTATATTAGTATTTTTTTGGCTTGTTAAATTTGAATGTTGCAGCATTAATTAAAAAAAAAATACTAATTTAGAAAAATTCTAGACAGTTCAATATTCAACAGATTTTAAAGTTGAGGGCAAATACTGTTAATATACTAGTAAGATACATTCTTACCAAATTTCAGTTCAGCAGCCTGAAAATTGCATCGCAAGGAGCATTTTTCCAGCGACTAATTATTATGTACTAAAAACAAAGATATTTTGAGAACCAGTAGGTATAAATATATTAAACTTGGTACCTGATATACTGATATCTATCTACATATGTATTTAAAATTTGGTACTGATATCATGAAAACTGTAGAAGTTTCAAATTTCAGTCATACCTCCCCGCTTTCAGAGAGGACATCCATTATATGATCAAAAATATAGGGGCTTAGTGCAGATCCTTGGTGAAGACCTACTTGAACCTGTATAGTATCTGACAATCCTACACTGCTTCTAATTCTAATTCCTTAAGCCCATCATTTCCTTAAAAGCACTGTTCACCACATTTTCTATCACATTTAGCTATACTTGATCTGTGAAAAAGAAATGGCTTTGAAAAAGTTCAAGATCTGGATAGGCATGTATAGTTCAGTATTGTATATTATTGAGATTAGGAATGTAATGTCAGTCAGTTTTATACCTGATACATCCTTAGATTTGGTTGAGCTGTACTAAAAGTTACATTATTTGTTATTTGTTGTGTAATGGCATAAGATGATAGCTATGAAGTTAATGATTCATTCTTGTCACTAGGTTGTAAAAGAAGAAACCAAAAATGAAGACAGTGATGCAAGTAGAAATCATCCAAATGAGTAAGTAGAATTCATAAAAAGGACAAGTATTCTTTCATTTTTATGCATGCAAACTAAATATGTTGGATTTAAATTAGTTTTGTTGACAAATACATTTATCCTCCTGTTATATTAATAAATGAATGTATATTTTGTGTGTTATTTTCTGTCCTAAAGGGATATTGGTGTCCCATTTTCATTTAGCATGCGAAATACTATCCATTCTTATTCAGAATTCTCACTGGTGGAAGTATTTAGGTATATGGTATACATTATGAATTTTTATGACGAGATGACCTCTGCACTTATAAACTATTTGTGATGGATACTATTTATAATATGTTGAACACCCTCTTACTCGTAGCTGAGATGAGATAATATCTATGATATCAGTGTGTAGAGGAAATCCACTATTTAGAACCTCCCCAACTATGTTCCTGTCTCCGATTTCCCATAGCCCATAATCACAATATTCACGGTCACATAAAACTACAATCTTCCTTCTTCCTTGTCGCTAGTTTATTTGTTCACAGTCACATAGCTGTTGTCTTTTTTGGTTCATTCACCCGAAAATATGAATATAAACAGCGTCTTCTCCACACCCTATGGCGCTACATGTAGCAACCACATCAAAGGTTAATTACAACTATTTTTAAAATTGGGTAGGATTTAGGTAATTTCCTCGGTTCAATTATACAGTAACTTACGGAATGTTTAAAAAAATTAAAATGCATATTTTCCAATATACCCAACTCACGTATCTATTTCTGCATTTAAGAAACTATGAATCCCTTTATGCGTGTAGTAAACTCTTATCGGCCCTAAATTTTCTTTATTTGTGTTATAATTGCCATATAATGCACATCAAGTGACTTACTAAGACAAAGTAACCTCTTTCCTGTGAATTCTCTCTGACTTTACTGCTCGGTGGTTTCCTGGAAGAGTTTTGTGTTTCATTCATTAATATGTTTAAACTAGAATGAAAGTTAATACAGATCGATGCTAGCGCGGAATAAAAAGTCTGAACAATATTTGAGACGAAAATTAAAAGTTTCATCTAAATGAAATCCCAAGTTGATAAGCCTTCTGGAAACAAAGCTATGCATATATTGTGCCCGTTTAGACTGAAGTCCAACGACCACATATGCATTTTACCAAAAATCAGTCAGCACGAGAATCAAAACATCTCAGGTCGCCATATGGGTGAAAATTACATCAACAAACAAGATCTATTTTTTTTTTACTGATTTTTGGCTCGATGCAGCAATAAGGATAGAAGAGAGTTTTGGAAATACCACAATTTCTAAAAGAATCTCATTTTATTTATGTTTAAAATTGAATCTAAAAGAATGCAGAAATAGCCTTGGAGATGCATGAAACAGTTTCACACACATTATATACAAGAAAGAGTTATCAACACATGAAACACTGTTTAATTTGAACAAATGCCAGAATATCAGTCCTGTTGGCTTTGTCCAAATATTTTATGTGTAACTGTAGGTTATTCAAGGCAAGTTCAATCGTCCAGCCTGAATCCTACTTGACGAGTATTCACTTGTTGAAAGAAATCATATTTTAACTAATTCACTTGTTTGTCAAAAATCACTGTTGTTTATATGTTCATTTGTTTAAATGAAAATCTACCACTTTCCAAGAATCAACATTTGCATTCAAAACCGGTACATTAAATATCATAGCAGTGAGTAATCACAAAAGTAAGATATGTAGGACATCTGAGCATCAAATTAACTAACAGTTGTTTAAATATGATGAGCATGGATTCGAAGAACTTCGATTGTGATGAAAATAAAAATATTACATTATCTGTTCTCGATCCGAAAATACATGATTCATCAAACTCTATATTCATGGATCGAATCATTAACCAAAACATGTCCAAATGCCAATTAAAATACAAAATATTAATTATTCAAACATTAAGCTTTCAAATTATTGAAAAGATCCTTCTGATAATTTTCATCAGAATAGTAACAAATACTATCACCCATAAATTATTATTCATCAGAATATGAAAATATTAACTTCTACAAAATTTATGCTTTTATAAGATTTGGAACTTCAATATGATCACAAATATCCTTGAGATGGTAGTGGCTGTTCATTAAATAACAATGACAATATAATCATTAGCCCTGACCCATTCTACTAATGTGTCAACAATTACCTGATCACATTGTATTTGACTAACGGCAAGGCATCGTCAAAACTAAGGGTTTATCTGTAATAAACTCGGGTTGACAAGTACTGGGAAAAATATGTTAAACACGAAAAAATCAAATGTGAAATATAACCGTGATGGTTGCATGAAATAACCATTGGGTCATACATTTCGACGAGAGTGTGATTCGTAATTATATCTTTTTTTACGTCCATATATTTTATCAGCGTATATTATATAAGCCATCACTATGGTAGATGCTTCACGTAACAACATATTCATTGATGTTACTTAATTGCACAATTGGAATGACAAATTTCATCTTTTATAACACACAATATTTTTCCACATATTATTATTCATATCACACATTATTATTTTAATCAAGCCATCGCTTGTTATCCAACTGGAAAACTAGGAAGCTAGTAAGCTCCTCCAATAAGTTTACTACAAATTTCACCATCACATTAATTACAGGTATCTTTAAATCGTATCTACTCATGGTCAAAAATTTGTTATATGACGACGGTGCCCAAAAATAATTTACTATTTATATAATTCAAGAAAACCCTAATTTATACAAGCATCTTATTTCCCATTTTGATAACCTTCTTTGTCTCCACAAGATTTGATTTTATAACGCAACTTTCAGATGCTTCAAACATTATTCTGTTACTTCAGAATGTGAGCGTGCGTCTAACCACTAACCTTCGGAAAAAGAAACGATCCGAAGTAGCTAAACTGTTCCAGATATCAAACTGGAAATCCACATAACACAAAATGATTATTAGAAGTTATCAAATTATTATTTATTTTTCAGAAAATGAAAATTATCATTATTATTAATAAATTATTATTATTATTATTATATTTTTATTCAGAAAACAACTCGAGAACAGTCAAGCTCGAATTCTTAAATAGGATCATATCCATTCCGCAAACTAAATAAATATTAAGATCAACAGATCCTACGGCTGATGACCGTGATTAGAAAAATGAAAAATCAAACTAGATGCTCACGATGCTGTCCATAGATTGAAATCAACGAATCAAGGTATCTGAACACAGAAAATGTCCAGACCTAGGCCTCCAATGCCTCGTAGTCTAATTTGCGACAGCAAATTACAAAAGAAAAGTTGTGTTGATCGTTCTGTAGAAATTGAGAATTCCAAATAACTAAGCATAAGAATAATTCAAATGTAGCTTACATTCTTGTAGATGTTGACGATGTAAATCTGGTTAGAACCAGATTGTCCCATTCTTCGGTCCCATTTGGGCCCGTACCTAAATCCTCGTATCGGCCTCCATTCTACTCGTGGTTAATCTAGCAAAACATAACTGCTAGTTCCTTCGTTGCCTGGAAATATTCTTGACTGATAATGTTCATGATGAATGTTTTAATAGCTATGGCTATTTGCGTTAAGGGGACTCGATCTTTGAGATCCATGGTAAGAAAAAACCAGATGTAACATTGGTGCAGTATCAGTAACCATGTACTGCGAAGAAGTGTATCTGCGAAGTGTCAGCGACCATGCTCTATGAAGAAGTGCTTATTGAGTCTGGCCGGGCCCTCAATTTATACTCCACGAAGCTACACGTTGACGTCACAGTGTAGGAAATCCTCAATCACAAAACTGCCAATATCGCGGTGTTGCCTGGGCAACTAGACGCTCTCGGCACACTGTGCCGTACGTTATCTTTTTCTCTCCGCGCACGAAAATCATTAGATATTCAATTAGTTTGATGATCCTATGCAACAGAGCTTGATATTTTGAAGCTGACTGTCCAAATGATAAGACGTTCGAGAGATACCATCAGCCCTTCAACGAAAGGGATGATGTAGAGTTTGAAAGATGAGGCTTTAAAACATTTAGGTTCAACAGGAAAATACTAACTAGAGTGACAGTAACGGTGAATCAATTCACTAGTGGAGTTTTAAGAAGTGCTGCGAGCTGAGGTTTAAAACTCACTATCATAGTGCCTCTTAGCAAGCCGAGTGGAGGTCAAACAGATTTTTTCAGCCAGGCAAGAAATATAATTTTCTGTGTGTATGGCATTTTAAAGAAGCTTCCGAATAATAAAGTGCGTGATAACATAAATTTCTCTGACAACCTGTATCATTGTGGTGTCTCTAATTGTGTGCGTATTTTAATTGAAACGAGAAAACTCTCCTCTCCTCAGTTTTACCTCACGAGGCAGAGTGTACCCCGTTCTAACCCTGAGACCCGAACTAACTTTCTTGACTAAACCGTGAATCGAATCCGGACCTAACGCGTAACAACTAAGTATGCTAGCAACTACACCACACGATGGTATGCGATAAGCGAACACTGATCCTATTGAACTGTTTTCTGTTTTTTTTTTCTTTCTCATAATTTTTAATATTAATTCTACAAGAATATCACTCAAAATGACATGCGGTGTATATTTCAACATGTAAAAGAATTACATTATTGTTGTTTTATTTGAGGTCTGGACAGCATGGTCATTTTGCCCCGTTTCCTTGTGTATGTATAGGAAAAGAATGCTTGTAACTTTCCGTGGCCGTTAATCATGCGATCATGATTCACGGTACCTCCATTTTACGTGGAATCTGATCCTTAATATCTTAAAAAATCACATTCATTGCCCAGAATCACTTGTGTGTATGCATATGTCTTTAAAATAATTATTGGTATGATAACCTGTGTTATTGTCGTGTCTGTGTTGGAGGGTGTGTATTTGTAATTTTGGGGAGGATTAGGAAGGAGGTGGCCGTGGACATAAGTTAGAAATCATCCCGGCATTCACCTGGAGTAGAAATTGGAAACTACTTCCAGGATGGCTGAGTGGGAATCGAACTCTCACCCTTTCTCAGTTTCGCCTGAAGATGAGTTTACCCTGATCTAGTCCCCAGACCAGAATTACATTTCTTGGCAGAGTTGGGAATCGAACCCAGAAGTCGAGGGTGACTTCCAAGAATGCTAGTCGCTACACCAGGAGTTGCCCATATACACAAATTACTTTTGTGTAACATCTTATATGTACAGTTAATCTCCTCATTCCGCGATTGGAAGAGTATGCGGACTTCGTTGTAAGCATGGATATTCGTAGTATGCCCTCCATCTCGTACATGCATTTAGATAAGGAATGCCTTGTGTTCAGGGAGGATGTCGTGTGTATACTGCGAGCGTAGAGCCGTGTCTTCCCTCGCTTGTCTTATTGCGGCAAAAGCGCTCAGCATGATGTGCGCTACTGGACGAGCCCATGTTTACAGTTGTTCTTCGTTTGGTATTGCGCCCGTGTGCCCACCTGGAATGGACAGATTACCACATGCGAGGCAGCCGTAAACACATTATCAGCACGAGATCTATCTCAGGGCGTTCTGGGCTTGGGCTATATTTACTGTACACTGCATTCATGCTCCCCGTAATGGAAAAGGAAAGACGCCACGACATATCACAGAAATTTAAAAAAAACATATATAAGATATAACCAGGTCACCAATTATTTATTCATGAAAGACTGCCTGTTGGCAGTAGCATAAATAATAGTAATGCGAACTTCCTATCCTGAATATGCATCTCAAACAAAAACAAATCATAGTCCCTTGATGAAATGTCCGTTGCTTTTGACTATGTTTGGAACCATACGTTATTCTTTTATTCTATACAATAAGAGATTACTTAAACAGAAATATTTATTTTTTCCCTATTAGGTTGCAGTTTAAATTAATCAAATTCACATTATTTACATGAATTATATACACTGTCATGGAGTAGTTTCACATCCGATTTTCATATAATTATAACGACGTTTCCTAACTATCAAGAAAGTGAATCGGTTTATCGGAACTGAGGAAAATTCATGGCTCTCAAAAGTGTTTACGTTGTTCGGAAGTCTATTACATCATGGGTTCTGTGGCGGTTGGACCTCCCTCGGTGCGGATCGAACCCTGGTATCACGGATCCGTGAAGACTACTCACTAAGAAAGGGACATGTACTAGCGTTCGCCTCCCTCGTCGTCCACAGAAATATGCCGCAAGTGGCATGGCTCTCGTTCCCTATCCGGTTATCCAAGCATTGTTCCCCTCACATAGTGCCGCTCTAGTTGCTAGTCATCCTCGAACAGTGGGTCAGTCAATTTATCATATTACGGGGTAGTTTGAAATGCACACGTGGTATTCTGCTAATGTGGTCCATAGTCTATTAGACTGTCCACTTATATGTCCAAGTTGATATTTCGGGCAAGATGATAATAATAATTCCTGGTAATAATGTCTTCCCTAAACATGGGCTGATTCTGGCATGATATTCCCCATGTAAAATATAAGCTATTTGGGTAGTTCACCAGCACTTTGCAAATGTCATATGGCTAGTTTGGACACGATTCCAGTTCATAAGTGGTGTGCAATTGGTAGGAGTGACACACAGTACAATAGTCAATCACTTGTGTAAAACCAGTCACACTCACATACCTGTATTTTTCTGAAGTATTCAACATGATGAATTATCATGATCATGATAATAATTATAAGTTTTGGAGCACTCGATATCACTTTAACTTTTCACCACTATCGCAAAACAAGACTGTGTCCCTTGGACATAATAACGTTGTAAAGGTTGCCTCTCTTCTAGGAGCAGTTGCGCATTATGACGGCGTATTAGAATATCTTAGTGACCCGCTTCACACCACACACGTAGACAGGCCGACAGTTTACTGTAACTGTAACTTGAGCTCCAAAGAGCCAGCTTTTATGCAGCCTCAAGGGCACATATCGATGGCTGCTATCGCATTACGTAATGCGAGGTCTCATATCCTATTGGTCCTCATCATGAAAAACTCTAGAAGGTCATTAATTTCCATCAAAACATCAGGAATAAACTGAAGAATTACTCCAAATGTAATTCTGAAGTGCTGATAAAATCCTCTTCCTTAACAAAAACCTAGCAAACATATTGCGTTCCAATATTCCCTGGCTGCACGTGGGACACGCGGCTCATTCAAACTATGGCGAGTCGACAGCTCGTCACAGCCTCGCTGACGTCATAGCGCGCTCGCTTCAAAATCACGCCCAACCAATCCATCGTAAATGGGCACAGTATAGTAATGCGGCAGGGTTCATATAAGTCGCAATAAATGTTTACTAACGTCGATGCTGATCTTTTATCAAATAGTAGAACTTTCATATAATACGTAATTATTTAGTGTTTACTACTGTGCCCGAAATTTGTTTTCAATTGAGAATAAAATGAGATTTATGTTCTGGATTTTGTTAAAGTTATCAATGTTATTTTATGCTGCATTGGCTAGTTTTCTACCAGCTCAGTCGTGTTAAAACGAGCTGCAAGTAACTAGTTTCGTTGTGTAAGGAAAGACGAGCCAATGAGAATTAAGTATTTTATTATGAGGAATATGGGAGCGGCGAGTGCTTGTCAAAGCTTTGCTATAAAGAGAGCCCGCGATAAAAACAGGGGGTGGGGTGTGGGAGGGGGTGTCCTGTCTCACCTCTGCATAAAAACTGGT
This sequence comes from Meconema thalassinum, assembly GCA_946902985.2. Taxonomy (NCBI): domain Eukaryota; kingdom Metazoa; phylum Arthropoda; class Insecta; order Orthoptera; family Tettigoniidae; genus Meconema; species Meconema thalassinum. The sequence continues at coordinate 209,527,138 of OX336395.1, forward strand.
CGAGCCAAGAAGCGTGATTCACAGCAGATAATGGCACGTGTCTTTGATGCGAGCAGGCAAGGGTCGCGCGCTGAAAGAGACCACATGCTCGAATGCAGCCAATCAGAGAGCGAGATTTTCGCAATTAACGGAGATGCTCATGTCTAATTCAACACCAGTTTTCAAGAAATTGTCTACGCCAAGAAAACGCAGGATTTTCTTTCAAACGTTGTCATGTTTCTACATTGAAGATTGGATGCTTATTACGGCAATAAAGTTGATATTTATAGTCACCCGCCAATAATGGTTGCCATTTTGCCGAAATGTCGCCAACTTCTTAGGAGAGGGGATGGATTGATAAACTCCGGGAAGGGACTTCTATTCTGACCACGAAGGCGAACGAATGTGCTAGGTCGACCCAGGTAGTGCGGGCAATACGCAGAAATATTCGTCGGGAATCGAATTGATAGGGACGGTGAAACTATTTGATACGGCTGTACTCTGAGCAAAGAAATAATGTGACGTCTTGAACCAATTTCCAAAGTTACAGTGCAATAATAACTTGTTGATTTACGAATGATATCGAACATAAACCTTTTTACAGAGTTGAATTATAATAGGGTATTGTCTTATGAACTATTTATTGCGTGGAATTTCATTAAATGAATTTCCGAAATCTCAACAAAATAATCCTCGATTATTTTGGAAACCGTCGTGAATTCAGAACATTTGTGAAGTGTACAGATAATATTGAAAGAGATATTACGATAAATTATTGGAAAAAGTTACGCTTTTGAAAGATCATCACTAAGGTAAATATTTCGAAATTTGTGGAAGTTGTGAGGATGACATGCTAAGACGCTAATGGAAACATGTCCTACGAGAAACAAGAATGTCTGGAGTAACATAGACAGACCATTGAAGAACATCTTCAAAGTTTTTCGGAACTCTACATCACTAAATTATGCACTATAAAGAATTCCTCAAATAAATATGAAACAATATTCTACGATGAGATGATATCAAGAAAAGAGAAGACGTCTTAAGTCGCAGTATTTGGGAGATGCAGTCGTCAATCCAGGATTGGAACGAGGACTAGGATGGGACGAAATTGCTGTCCTATTCGTGGCGTACCATCTACACCAGAGATGTCCGGTAACATCAACCATGGACCTGACGGGCCATGACTGATCTGGGAGCTATGGAGGCAAGAGTATTGTAGGGTATGGTAGAGGAAAACACTTCTAGACGTCTGTTTCCTACTCAAGGTAGAGAGAACATTATCAGTTATTTCATTTAGTTCGTTTGTTGAGTCCTATTTTAAACGAAATATTTAAGTAATGTCTTAGGTCATATTTTGAGATGTTTAAGATATGTTTAGATTATGATTCGATTTCAAATTTGGATTTTATTTTCAATTTAGGGGAGACAGTATTTTCTATTTTAGATTTTGAGTAGGCCTCGTTGGGATTTTTTCGGCTTTAGCGATATAATATATTTTTACGATAGTTATATATTGTATTTTATGGAGATAGGTTTCGACGATCTATTGAGATCTATATAAGATCCTTTTTTTATGGAGTAATGCAAGCAGTGGAATGATAGATTATCTTTCGATGAAATAATAGCATAAGAGATATTCATTTTTTAATTTGATGAGAAATGTGTAGGCAAGAATTGTAGTCAAATTTATCTGCATTCTGAGCAAGTTTGATACAATTTCTTAATACTTAAAGTTGTTTAGAAAGTAATCAAAGATTGTGTGAGGAATAAATGACATTGTGGTCATGTAAATATTGAAAAGATTAGAAGGTTGCAGCTATCGGAAGATATCCATTATTGGAAAATATTATTCTACCATTTGTATTAATTGTGATATTTTGAAACTGAACTGAGCAAAGGTGAAATATAACGTTTATAGAAGGTTATTGCGAGGCAATATTGCTGTTAAAAGGATTACGATGCATTTGAGACAGGTTATATTACCTGTTGTTTGTTCTGCGTATGGAAAAGCTGATACTGTGAGCCAGCTGATAATGTTTTACATTGTCATTTAGACTTTCACGGCCCGTGTTACTATTCATAATGTTGAATTTTAGGCTTATGCCGTGTTTTATTATATTAATATTCGACGCGTTTCGAAAGAAACCATGTCTTTCTTCGTCAGGAATAATCTGGAATACGACAATGTTGCTAAGAGAAAGCAACGAAGAACATATAGATCTATGCCCAAAGATGGACGCCATTATAGCCCCATGCTAGGGACAAGGGAAAGCAGCAGTGAATTACTTTCTCAGGGTTCTGATAATAGGTAGCCAGGATTCACTGAGATTCACTGGGTGTTTACGTATTTCATTCGCCTCCCTGATGATTCTGGGACGATATTGCTTTATACGGGCAAGAACATCCACTCCTTGGAACATGATATCATGGCCAGGTGTTAAAGCATGATCGGCAACAGCTGATTTATCAGGTTGAATGAGCCTGATACATCTATTATGTTCCTTAATGCGAGTGCATGTTGTTCTCGAAGTCTGCCCGATGTAAACCTTGCCACAAGTACAGGGAACTCTGTAGATACCCGGTTGTTGCAATTTAGGCAAATTGTCCTTAGTTGGTCGCAGGAGTTGCCTAATCTTAACAGAAGTTCCAAATACAGTCCGTATGTTGTACCGACGTAGGATTTTAGCAATACGATCCGTCGTGTTATGTATGTACGGAAGGTAAGCAGTTCCTCTTACATCTCTTTTCTCAACTGACGTCCTATTATTATTTGTTGGTTTCAGAACCGTAGAAATCAAAGCCTTGCTATAACCGTTGCTCTCAAAGGTGGTTCGCAGGGTGTTAATTTCTTCTTGTAAAGAAGACACTTCACAAATCCTCCTAGCCCTGGTAGTTAGAGTTGTAATGATACCATGTTTCTGGGCAGGGTGATGGTGAGAACTTGCGTGGAGATATCTATTGGTGTGTGTTGGCTTACGAAAAACGCTGTGTCCTAAAGATCCATCCTCTTTTTTTGGTGACGAGAACATCTAAAAAAGGTATTTTGCCGTCAGATTCCTTTTCCATGGTGAAACAAATAGAAGGGTGCTGGAGATTAAGGTGATCCAGGAAATGGCTAAGATTTTCCTCACCTTCCGTCCAAACAACGAACGTGTCATCCACATAACGCCACCAGATCTTCGGTTTGAAGGGAGCCGACGACAAAGCTTTCTCTTCAAAGTTCTCCATGAAGGAATTAGCCACAACAGGAGAGAGAGGACTACCCATGGCCACACCATCAGTCTGCTCATAAAAATTCCCATTCCATAGAAAGTAGGAGGAGGTCATGCAGTGATAAAAAAGTCTCTTTGATGTCTTCAGGAAAAAAGCCATTAATGAGAGACATAACACCATCAATAGGTACTCTCGTAAACAGAGACACCACGTCGAGACTCACTAGGATATCACCCGGCTGAAGTGTTATCGCTTTCAACTTTTCCACGAAGTGTGTGGAATCCTTAATGTACGAAGGCGTGTTACCCAGAAGCGGCTGAAGTAGTCTACGTAGGTATTTGGAAAGGGCATATGTAGGAGAACCAATCGTACTAACAATAGGTCTAAGAGGGACATCTTCCTTATGTATTTTAGGAAGACCATAGAGTCTCGGAGGAATAGCATCCCCTGGAAGGAGAGTCTTCGCTGCATCCGCTGGAATAGATGATTGCTTGATCAATTCGGCGGTAACATTTGAGTAGCGAGTAGTAGGATCACGACTATTAATCCTATATACAGGATCTGATAACAAAGACGAGATCTACCTTTTTTAGTTGTTCTCGTCACCAAGAAAGAGGCTGGATCTTTAGGACACAGCGTTTTTCGTAAGCCAACACACACCAATAGATATCTCCACGCAAGTTCTCACCATCACCCTGCCCAGAAATATGGTATCCTTACAACTCTAACTACCAGGGCTAGGAGGATTTGTGAAGTGTCTTCTTTACAAGAAGAAATTAACACCTTGCGAACCACCTTTGAGAGCAACGGTTATAGCAAGGCTTTGATTTCTACGGTTCTGAAACCTACAAATAATAGTAGGACGTCAGTTGAGAAAAGAGATGTAAGAGGAACTGCTTACCTTCCGTACATACATAACACGACGGATCGTATTGCTAAAATCCCACGTCGAAACAACATACGGACTGTATTTGGAACTTCTGTTAAGATTAGGCAACTCCTGCGACCAACTAAGGACAGTTTGCCTAAATTGCAACAACCGGGTATCTACAGAGTTCCCTGTACTTGTGGCAAGGTTTACATCGGGCAGACTTCGAGAACAATATGCACTCGCATTAAGGAACATAATAGATGTATCAGGCTCATTCAACCTGATAAATCAGCTGTTGCCGATCATGCTTTAACACCTGGCCATGATGTCATGTTCCAAGGAGTGGATGTTCTTGCCCGTATAAAGCAATATCGTCCCAGAATCATCAGGGAGGCGGTTGAAATACGTAAACACCCAGATAATTTCAACCGCGACACCAGCTACAATCTCAGTGAATCCTGACTACCTATTATCAGAATCCTGAGAAAGTAATTCACTGCTGCTTTCCGTTGTCCCTAACATGGGGCTATAATGGCGTCCATCTTGGGGCACCTTCTATATGTTCTTCGTTGCTTTCTCTTAGCAACATTGTCGTATTCCAGATTATTCCTGACGAAGAAAGACATGGTTTCTTTCGAAACGCGTCGAATATTAATATAATAAAACACGGCATAAGCCCAAAATTCAATATTATGAATAGTAACACGGGCCGTGAAAGTCTAAATGACAATATTAGAAACCTCTATGGGGAGGATATTTTCCGACTGATGTCTAGATTTAGTAGGTTACGACGCAAGAAGGTGTGTCTAATCTCTTCACTCGCTTTTCTCGTTAGATGCCGGGATCATGATATTCTACCAAATTTTGTTATGTTGAAGCATACCTTCAGAACACCTAAGCCAACGAGAATATATCGTCGTGCAAGCAAGGCGTTATTGATAGAGAGGTTACAGCATAATCGTAAGCAGTTGGATTTTATTTCGAGGGAGTTACTACAGCTACATCTACGCCTCTCGAACTTCGTAAGTGAGGAATTATGGAAGATCTTTGATCGTATTTCTTCAGTGAAAGCTAACAGCGTTCTAGATCAGGTGAGGGACAGACATATTTCCAAATATGATAGGTTATGTCAGTTGCAGAAATCTCAAGCCATTAGACTTGATGCTAACAAGGTTGTCGTAAATTTGTCCAGCAAGCCCCTAAATGATACCCAACAGGCAGTTCTCGCTAAAGGTCTCAATTTTGCTGTAGCGCCTAGAAGAATTCCTATTGAAGAACTTATTACATCCGTAGAATCCTCGGTACATCACCTCACACCTGAAGAGGCCGAGGATGCCAGGCAAGAATGTTCCCGAGTTCTCAAGACTGCTAAGCCACCTAACACCAACTTAAAACAAGGCGAAAGCCGGGCACTTAATGATCTAAGGGACAATTCTGATATTATCGTTTTCCCCGCTGACAAGGGTAACGCGACAGTGGTGTTGGATAAGGTTGATTATGATTCCAAGATCTCGTCTTTGTTATCAGATCCTGTATATAGGATTAATAGTCGTGATCCTACTACTCGCTACTCAAATGTCACCGTCAAATTGATCAAGCAATCATCTATTCCAGCGGATGCAGCGAAGACTCTCCTTCCAGGGGATGCTATTCCTCCGGGACTCTATGGTCTTCCTAAAATACATAAGGAAGATGTCCCTCTTAGACCTATTGTTAGTACGATTGGTTCTCCTACATATGCCCTTTCTAAATACCTAGGTAGACTACTTCAGCCGCTTCTGGGTAACACGCCTTCGTACATTAAGGATTCCACACACTTCGTGGAAAAGTTGAAAGCGATAACACTTCAGCCGGGTGATATCCTAGTGAGTCTCGACGTGGTGTCTCTGTTTACGAGAGTACCTATTGATGGTGTTATGTCTCTCATTAATGGCTTTTTTCCTGAAGACATCACAAGACTTTTTAATCACTGCATGACCTCCTCCTACTTTCTATGGAATGGGAATTTTTATGAGCAGACTGATGGTGTGGCCATGGGTAGTCCTCTCTCTCCTGTTGTGGCTAATTTCTTCATGGAGAACTTTGAAGAAAAAGCTTTGTCGTCGGCTCCCTTCAAACCGAAGATCTGGTGGCGTTATGTAGATGACACGTTCGTTGCTTGGACGGAAGGTGAGGAAAATCTTAGCCATTTCCTGGATCACCTTAATCTCCAGCACCCTTCTATTTGTTTCACCATGGAAAAGGAATCTGACGGCAAAATACCTTTTTTAGATGTTCTCGTCACCAAGAAAGAGGATGGATCTTTAGGACACAGCGTTTTTCGTAAGCCAACACACACCAATAGATATCTCCACGCAAGTTCTCACCATCACCCTGCCCAGAAATATGGTATCCTTACAACTCTAACTACCAGGGCTAGGAGGATTTGTGAAGTGTCTTCTTTACAAGAAGAAATTAACACCCTGCGAACCACCTTTGAGAGCAACGGTTATAGCAAGGCTTTGATTTCTACGGTTCTGAAACCTACAAATAATAGTAGGACGTCAGTTGAGAAAAGAGATGTAAGAGGAACTGCTTACCTTCCGTACATACATAACACGATGGGTCGTATTGCTAAAATCCTACGTCGGTACAACATACGGACTGTATTTGGAACTTCTGTTAAGATTAGGCAACTCCTGCGACCAACTAAGGACAGTTTGCCTAAATTGCAACAACCGGGTATCTACAGAGTTCCCTGTACTTGTGGCAAGGTTTACATCGGGCAGACTTCGAGAACAATATGGCCTCGCATTAAGGAACATAATAGATGTATCAGGCTCATTCAACCTGATAAATCAGCTGTTGCCGATCATGCTTTAACACCTGGCCATGATGTCATGTTCCAAGGAGTGGATGTTCTTGCCCGTATAAAGCAATATCGTCCCAGAATCATCAGGAGGCGGTTGAAATACGTAAACACCCAGATAATTTCAACCGCGACACCGGCTACAATCTCAGTGAATCCTGGCTACCTATTATCAGAACCCTGAGAAAGTAATTCACTGCTGCTTTCCGTTGTCCCTAACATGGGGCTATAATGGCGTCCATCTTTGGGCACCTTCTATATGTTCTTCGTTGCTTTCTCTTAGCAACATTGTCGTATTCCAGATTATTCCTGACGAAGAAAGACATGGTTTCTTTCGAAACGCGTCGAATATTAATATAATAAAACACGGCATAAGCCCAAAATTCAACATTATGAATAATGTTTAAACAGTTGATGGTTGCTCATGAATGAGTGAAAGTGTTGAACAAGAGTTCAGTCATAACAATTCTTGGTAATTGAGACTAACGGTAGAAACTAATGTGGAATATTTATTATTATTATAAAATATATTTTTAAAATAACTCATGATCAAACTTATTTATAATCTTAGCTTAATCGCTCGGTTCATGTTTGAACCCTTAATATTTTTGCCATATATTAATGTTTCATATTATCTGTTCTGTGTGGAGTAGCAAATAATATTTGATGGAAATACTAGCCTGTATGCGGAAATATGTGACTACCTGAACCTAGCAAGGAAATCAAGACATCCTGTGAGGACAATGGGACAGGGTTGAGCAATGGAATGTGGCCCGCACCTTAGAAATAGCCAGACACCGTTAGCGTGGGTTCAAGAACACGGGATGGCGCGGAGGACAGGGTGAGTCACTAGGGTGCGTCTGTTCTTTGTATGACAGAAGAGTGGCAGAGAAAACAAAGAAAATATTGAGGTGAAACTACTGTTCGGTAACGCCAACGTGGGAGGGGCTTGAAAATGCCGCGAAGTTGGAAACAGCATCTACGAATGAGAACAGAGGACGCGGAGGCCTCCCGCGCTTCCCAAGTCACGCCATGTGATGAAATTATGGCGGGAAATTGATTACAATTAATCCTACGATTAGAATGAGTAACGCACGCCAGATATGTTCCATTCACGTCATGGCGAGATCGCCGGTATAAGTTATTTGTCCGTAGGAGCTCTGGTTAAAAAGTTAGAAATTTTATTCTGTCTCACCCCACTTTTTGGACAGAAATGAATAAATACCGAGTGGAGTGTTCACTCAGGGTGCACTTGGTAAATTATTTTGAAGACGTTACTATGTCAGTCGTCATAAGTCCGTGGACTTAGTAAATTTTCAAGCTAAAGACAGCGAGATAGAGAACTCAGTATTTGAACTTAAACAATGTTTTGGGAGATGAATTCTGTACATCTCAAGTGTAAAATAAAGTGTTTGCGTGTGAAATGTTGAGATAGCACACTGCTATTAATTAGGGCCAGTCGACATTTGAATATTGCTCATAGTACTGGTGGATGGATTTAGCAACCCACTCGAGCAATCTATCAGGGAAAATTGTGTGAGGCATTATTTTTTTAAATATTGACATTCTCATTGAAGCAGCCAGTCAACAATGGAAAACGTGATATCAGCTGCTGAAGGAAGGAAGCCACATCTGGAACCGACCACGAGCATGTTGATGAAGTGCTAATTTGCAATGCTTGGGGTCATGCCCGGAGGCATCAGCTATGTGGAGGCTGAGAACGGATGAGTACTGAATGAATTTATCCATCATCTAGCCTGTTTTGGTTATCCAGAATCCTTGTATATATTTTGTTGTGTAGTATTTTTTTGTCTTCGTTTATTGTTTTCTTGTTAACCGGCTACTATTGTATGGAACGCAGCGTGGTTTATCTTTTGTATTTTTATGTTAGCATAGTGCGGGACAGTAGATTAAATTGTACTCGCGTGAACAGAGTGTGTTTTGATAACGGATAAAGCACATGAACGAACTAGATCGCTGATAACAAATGAAGCTTGAGAGTTAACGTAATGACAGCATTGGGGGGGGGGGGGAAATATTCTTTTGTTGAGAAAACTGTCGATTATACAGGCTGAAAAGTTTATGCGATATTGCATATTTCCTAGCAGGAAGCAGTCAGCTTCTGTAGTAATTTTCTTTGTATTTGTGCACTAAATTAAAGGTATTGTGTGATGGGACACATTTTATGAGGATATCAGGGATCTGAAAACATTTTGACGGAGGTGATGTGTTAAATCATGGCAAGGTCTATTTTATTATTCTGCGCGGGATCTGACCGAGGTCAGTATCTGCCTGCTACTGGCGACGAAGTCAGGACTCAAGATTGCACATTTCATGTATGTGTCTGTAAGACCTATTTTTTAGGCAGTTTGTGTTTATGTGCTTTTTGCACTTGTATAAAACTTCACGCGGAAGTACTTTGGATTATAACTATAAGGGTAGCGTAGCTGGTTGTCATTTATATTTGTTTAGCTATTTAAGTCTGGATCCCGATTTCAAGGCATGGCGAACGTTCATGAATATGCATCCCGCGACCTGGTTCTAAGGAAACATATCTCGTGACAAAAGTACTTGTTCTAATCTTAGTTTCCTCATGCAACCACACGCGCAAACACACAACGATGAGAGAATTAAAGACGAGGTCCATGTATTATTGTTTTATTATGACAGCAGTTGCCGCTGTATTTTATTCAATGTAAATTAACCTTTTGATTGTTGTGTTGGTTAAGGGAGTCTTGGGATGTTTTGTTTGTGTAATTTTGTCATTTTATAGGTTTTATTAAAGTTATTTTGTTATTTGTATGTTTGGGTCATCCTTTTTGTTAGATATATTCTCCTTATGCAACCTTAAATTTTTGATGCAAAGTACAAATTATCCAACCTCGCGACGATGAACTGTACACCCCCGAAAATAGTCTCGTGTACGCTTCTCAAGGGGACATGTTATTGATTGTAACAATCGCACCGAACACGACACATTAGTGTGGAATTAGAGCGAAGACAATTAGTAGATTGATTGTGAAGCGAATGTAGTGTTGTCCATTTGCAAATATTTACGTAATTTTAGGATAACATATTTAGGAGTAGGAAGAGATTAGAAATAGATTGGGATCAAGGAGGAGTGTATAGATTAATTTATAGGATTGTTAACGAAGGTTCTTAATGTTTTTATTTTACTCCTTGAAAGTAGGTCACAGCAGTTGCTGATGCAGAATTGTATTTTAACAGCTGACAATAGGTTATTTTGATTTTATTTAAGAAGGCAGGGCTTATTTTCGTTTTCGTTAATTTTCCTGAATTAATTCAGACCCGCATTTACGTTTTTCTGATCCTTTTGTAACAATCTGCGTTATTTGTGTAGCGAATTAGGTAGTCGTAATGTTGTGCTATATTATTAGTGGGAGTTTTATCCACGATATCCCACCCCTTAACCCCCGAGAAGCGCTAGTTTCTCTCTGTCCTTTTGTATTTAGCGACCCAATATCCATGTAGTTAGGACTATAGCACAACCATAGTTAGGTGTACCCCTTTCATGTTCTATTTGTCAGTAGCACTTTGGAGTTTTTCTAGATGGGGCTTGATGATGCTGCAATCCACCTCCAACTTCGGATTTTGTAGGATTTCTAACCATGAAATACGGGTACAACACTTTACTCTGTATGGGAGTAACAGTACAGAATTAGCCATGCTCTACTTGTCCGATAGATGGTGGAGGCATTTATAACAATGGTTAAATATTATCTAATATGCGCACTGCTGTACGGATAATAGAAACGGGCAACTTCAGCCCTTAATCTTCCTCCGGACGATATGCACCTCTCTTAGCATAATTACTGGTGGTAATTCCGTCCTCTCCTGTAAATTTTCCATCTGGAGGTAAACTGGTCCCACATTCCGTTCTCCGGCTGATGACTACATGATAGGGTGTTAACATCACAAAGATTACAAAGGTAACATCTGTTATTCTACTGGACAGAATGTGGATGTTACAATATTGATTGCCAAATGCAGGCACCTCTCTCAGCATAATTACTGGAGCTAATTCCGACCTCTCCTGTAAATTTTCAATCTAGAGGTAAACTGGTCCCACATTCCGTTCTCCGGCCGATGACTACTCGAGAGGGCGTTAACATCACAAATATTACAAAGGTAATATCTGTTATTCTACTGGATAGAACGTGGATGTTACAATTGTGATTGCCAGAGGCAGGTTTAAGAACATTGAAAGGGAAATGGATAGGTTGAGTTTGGATTCGGTTGGGATTATTGACGTATGGGCTTTTAGGCAAGGAGAATATTGGATCATTAGCAATTAATAATGGTTAGAGGAGGTAAGCCTCACATTGATAAGGGAACATGGACAGCTGATGAAACAGAATGAGCAATATAGTGAACTGCTTACTGTAGCTAAAATTGGATCGAAATCTACGTGCACCACAGTAGTTAAAGTCAGAATGGCTACCAGTCAAGCTGATGATCTAGAACTTGGGATGGACTGCAAAGAAAGAGGTGAAATTCAGAGATGTGTCGTGATTGAAATTCGTAGACTTGGTTATGGATTGCAAAGCACACTTCGAGGCAAATAATAATTCGACGACAAACCGGTTGTTATGACTTATTTGGCGAGTGGAAACGAAAAATCCAATGCAGGTCTATGCGAACTTTTTGAGCATTAAATAAAATCTGTAGAACGTTGGTAGAAAGGGAAGAACAGACAGAATAAATAGAAAGAAGACAACTTTGGGTCTCTCGTATATTAGAATTAATGGATAAACGATGGAAGAACAAGAACCACCAGACATACGTGATATGCCTGACTGAGTTGCTACGTTGAATAACGGTGAAGGGCTGATCAGTTAATTTCGCTTACAATTTTGTGGGATTTTTTGACAAGTATGTCAAGGGTGGGAGAAGTTGTTAAGAAGTATGTTATTATGCTTATACCTAAAAATGTAGAAGCTGACAAATGGGAAGGTAATGATCTAGGAATTTTATGAATCATGCATCAAATATTCTGACTCCATTTATTTTTAAGAGCATGGAACGGAAGTCGAGTAAGGCGATGGCCAGTTTTAGTCAGCAGAAGCGTAGGATTAAGGGAAGCTGTGTTTTGTTTTAGACTAATCTTGGGAAATTTGTTGAAGAAAGAGAAGGGAACGTTCCTGGCATTTTTGGACTGAGATAACACTGTTGATTTCGTTAATTGGAGTAAATTATTTAACATCTTGAAAAGGATTGAAATAAATCGGGGAATAGCAGGGTGTCTACAATCAACACTGAAACCAGTTGGCAGTGATACTATTCGCTGGAATTGAGTGACTAGTATTTTGAAGTATGTAATCTTATATATAAAAGTGAAAGTTTGTATGTATGTGGGTGTGTATATTTGTTCCGTATACAAATCTGCACCGTTCCCCCAATCTCGACCAAATTGGGCATACACATGGTTTAGGACCCAGAAGGAACGGCTGGCTACATGATTTTTCGATAATCTTTCTCATTCTTCTGATTTAGGCCCTTCTTCACTCAAGCAAAGGCTAATATAAAGCCATAAAATTAACCGATGAAGAAATGGCAAGGCATGTCGTTTCCAAGCAACAGTAGCTCAAGGCGAGACACGGCCGACTGGATGCGAGTTGTGTTCTCCACTACCGATACAGAAAATGAAGCTCTTTACATGAAATCCCGTTAGTTACTCAACTGCTCACACAGAACTGTCAAATCAGTATAGCATAACATAGACTTGGCACTATTTTTCAATATAATTTCTGCAGTATCAAAATGAAAATTATATCACACCAGACTTTCAGTTTTCATTGTCGGAAAAGATATTGCTGAAATATTGTAATTTGATGATGGTAGCTGATATTAAAGTGCCAAACATGGAGGTTATAGGCCTCTAATTCTTTGTGGTGAAAAAGAAAAATGATGATAAAATGAACACTAGAACTAAAAATAACTACAACTTATAACCAACTTACGGATTAGGAGAAGAAAAGAACAAAAAGGAAGGACATGGAAATAAAATACAGGTAAAAGAAATGCTCTCAACACTCAAAAAATGAGAATTGACGGATTTAGAAAGGTGTGCCATGAAAGGCAGATAGAAGGGAAATAGGAGAGAGTTCGCCCCAGAATCACTGCAAAAAGGGAGAAAACAGATCCAGCTCAGTTTTACTTCCAAAATCAACAGCCGTGAGCCCTGGAGGGTGTAGCACCTGCAGTGGTGGGATTACACACACCCTGCCTCCTTTATGACCTTGAGCAGAAGGCATGATATATGTTGAAAAGAGAAACAAGAGATCTGACCCTCTGAAGAATGAGGGTATCAGGAAAGATGAACCAAGATCAAATTAAGGCGGGAATTTGAAAGACTCCTTAGACCTCGGACATCCTAATACCTTCAGGGTCAGAAGAGAACAAGAGTTGATCAAGGGAGGCCGACAGTAAATATGCCAGAGAAGACCCTGGCATAATTAAGTGGAAGCAATCGCGAACTCAGCTGGGGCCCCCTTATCGCTAACCATCGTCCCAAAAGTTGTAAGCCCCTGAAGGAGGGGGAATGTCGTAAGTGAACGAGAGGTGACCAAGGGTGGTCGACAGAAAAGATGACAGAAGGGAGCCCGGCACAATTAAGTGGAAGCAATACCGCACTCAGCTGGGATCACATGGTCACCAAACCTATATCCCATTAGTCTTGAACCCTTGGGGGATGAACTGAAGAATGATTCTACAGAATCACAAGAAAACATTATGATATCCATTTTTCAGAAGATAACTTATGGGTATGCACTGGACGGTTGTTTCCGTAGTTAATTGGATATCATCGTAGGTCTCAGAGGCAAAGAAGTCCGTATCATGTGTGTTACAAGCAGTGGTCAGGTACTATCCCGGCATTTGCCTGGACAGAGTGTAGTAAAACCACAGTCCGGATAGTTTATCGATGCTGGGTTTCGAACGTACGTTGTCTGGACTTGCTACAGCTGCCCTCGCAGCCGTGGAGCACGATTAAACGATCACAACTACGGCGCGGGACTCTCAACATGACGACTATACACAATAGACGAAGGAGAGTTTTTGTCCGGAACAAAGTTATCGCGCGAAATCGCGTTAAGACAATCATCACACCTATCTCTGTCTTACGTAAACTCGGGAAATGAAAGCACACCTCCTATGCTCCTCATATTTAAAGTGCAAAATGACAAACAACAGTATGACATACTGGATTTGAGCAGCGACATTCAAACCATAGTTTATAATACTTCCCAGCATTTTACAATTTCATCAGCAAACACCCCAAACAACGTAGGTATTCAGTATATTAATACCGACTACCCACAATAACTGAAACTGAAACAAAACTTCGTTGTTCTAAACATAACACCGTGAGAAACATATTTAATACACCTATTGAACATATTTTTACTAATCGCGCCTATTCTTGGGTGGGAGTGCATTCTATCGGCAACTAGTGGAAATTTTTCAAATACACGTTATGCATGGGTTCTAACTGGGAGGCAAGGCCGAAGCACAGCTCGCATCTTGTCGGCCGTGGATGAGACCACCAAGTTTCCATCTATCTTTGTAAGTGGCCATGCCATTCCATATTCTCCGCGGCGACAGTAGTTCAAGCTAGTTTCCATCTATCTCTGTAAGAGACCATGTCACTCCATTTTCTATTAAGAATCTGAACGCCATAAAAATCTGAATACGTATTATTTTAAATGTTATTAACAGGGTTCGTTGTAGGGAATTGACATTAAAAAAGAAATACATTGGCTAACCCTGCATGTGGCGTAACGTTTACAACAGTTGGAGATAACATCACGAAACTTAGGATTAAATGAGCATAAATGATTCTGTTGTTGATTCATTTAGAGACTTTGCTACATCATAATCATATTGCCCCATGTACTTCAGTGTGTATGGAATATTTCTGATAGCATGTGCTACTGTGATGGCTGTAGTAGTGAGTGTAATTTGTAATTCAAATGAGGATTGGAAAGGAGGTTGCTGTGGCCTTCAGTTAGGATCTATTGCAGTATATGATTCGAGTAGAAGTGGGAAACCACGGAAAACAAAGTCCAAGTTTTTCCTCGGGAGGTGCAGTGTAGCCCATTCCGACACTCACACCAGAATTAAAATTTCTTGACAAATCCGGGATTCAAACTCTGACCTCCAAGGCAAAATCCAAAAATGTTAGCCACTAATACACGTGGTCATCTAAATGATTTTTGCATTTCATGTATAATTGTACTTAACCTTCAGTCTTTGGGTCACAGAAACCCATGTGACATTTTGGGTCTAATTTTATACTCTAATGCCGCTGCTGTTACAGGAGAATTTGAATTCTTACCTTATGACGAAAGGTATAACGCGTAATATATTTTATGTAATATCTACCAGAATCGAAGTTTTATACTCGCCGTTAAGGTGTGTTTTACTACTGTAATGTTGACGTTTATGTTTTATTAATCACTAGCTGTACCTGGCATGCGTTGCAATGCCAATCAAAGTAAGTGTTGGCGTTGTAACTTTGCTTGTTGAAGTGATTTTGGATTCCCAATATTTTTTTTCTTTTTCCGTTAAGCACTTCTAAACTATTGCAAAATTGATTTACTATCTCAAAAAAAAATCATGGGAGCGTGCTCAACAACTCATCAAAGATTCATCGCAATGAAATGAATGGTATATGAACGCATACGGGACTGTTTTTGAAACGATTCGAGCCTCGTCTCCCATTTACTAATTCGAAAACCTTCCCTGGCGTGTACACAACAAATCATCATAGTTTCATTGCAATCGGATGAATGCTATATGAACGCATACGTGACTTTGTCGAAACGATTCGAGCGCCGTCACCCATTTGTTAAATATACTCGTAAGCTACCTATTGTAAAATGGATTTACTTATTCGAAAACCTTCCCTGGAGTGTACGCAACAACTCATCAAAGTTTTATCGGAATCGGATGAATGGCATATGAACGCATACGGGATTTCGTTTAAACGATTCGCGCGCCGTCACTCATTTGTTGAATCTACTTGTGCGCCACCCATTGAAAAACGGATTTACTAATTCATACACCTTCGCAGGATTGTACTCAACTCAGTAAAGTTTTATCACAATCGGATGAATGGTATATGAACGCATACGGGATTTGGTTGAAACGATTCTCGCGCTGTCGCTCATTAGTTGAATCTACTCGTGCGCTACCAATTGTAAAATAGATTTTCTAAATCAGAAATCTTTTCGGAATTGGAAACAACATTTAACGAAATTTCATAGCAATCGCATGAATGGTATATGAACGCATACGGAGTTATTATTAAACGATACGCGCACCGTTACTCATTTGTTGAATCTACTCGTGTGCTGCCTGTTGTAAAAAGGATTTACTAAGTCAGAAACATTTCCTGGAGTGTGCACAACAATTCACCAAAGTTTTATAGCAATCGGATGAATGGTATATGAACGCATACGGGATTTTGTTAAACGATTCACGTGCCGTCGCTCATTTGTTGAATCTACTTGTGCGATACCTATTGTAAAGTGGATTTACTAAGCCAGAAACCTTCCCTGAAGAGTACACAACATCTCACCAAAGTTTAATCGCTATCGGACGAATGGTATATGAACGCGTACGGGACTTTGTTGAAACGCTTCGCGCGTCTTCCCTCATTTGTTGAATCTACTTGTGCGCTACCAATTGTAAAATGGATTTACTAAGCCTGAAACTTTCCCTGAAGTGTACACAACAACTCACCCAAGTTTAGTCGCTATCGGACGAATGGTATATGAACGCATACGGGACTATGTTGAAACACTTTGCGCGTCGTCGCATATTTATTTAATCTACTTGTGCGATACCTATTGTAAAGTTGATTTACTGAGCCAGAAACGTTCCCTGAAGTGTACATAATATCTCACCCAAGTTTCATTGCTATCAGACGAATAGTATATGAACGCATACGGGACTTTTTTGAAACGCTTCGCGCGTCGTTGCTCATTTGTTGAATCTACTCGTGCGCTACCCATTATAGCATCGATTTACTAAGCTAGAAACCTTGCCTGTAGTGTACACAACCTCTCACCCAAGTTTCATCGCCATCGGACGAATAGTATGTGAACGCATACAGGACTATGTTGGAACGCTTCGCCCGTCGTCGCTCATTTGTTGAATCTACTTGTGCGATACCTATTGTAAAGTTGATTTACTAAGCCAGGAACCTTCCCTGTAGTGTACACAATATCTCACCTAAGTTTCATCGCTATCAGACGAATAGTATATGAACACATACTGGACTTGGTTGAAACGCTTCGCGCGTTGTCGCTCATTTGTTGAGTTCACTCGTGTGCTGCCTATTATAACATGGATTTACTAAGCTAGAAAACTTGCCTGTAGTGTACACAACCTCTCACCCAAGTTTCATCGCTATCGGACGAATGGTATGTGAACGCATACAAGATTTTGTTGAAACGCTTCGCGCGTCTTCCCTCATTTGTTAAATCTACTTGTGCGCTACCTATTGTAAAATGGATTTACTATGCCTGAAACTTTCCCTGGATTGTAGACAACAACTCACCCAAATTTAGTCGCTATCGGACGAATGGTATATGAACGCATACGGGACTATGTCGAAACACTTTGCGCGTCGTCGCTCATTTGTTTAATCTACTTGTGCGGTAACTATTGTTAAGTGGATTTACTAAGCCAGAAACCTTCCCTAAAGTGTACACAATATCTCACTCAAGTTTCATCGCTATCAGACGAATAGTATATGAACGCATACGGGACTTTGTTGAATCGCTTCGCGCGTCGTTGCTCATTTGTTGAATCTACTCGTGCGCTACCCTTTATAGCATGGATTTACTAAGCCAGAAACCTTGCCTGTAGTGTACACAACCTCTCACCCAAGTTTCATCGCTATCGGACGAATAGTATGTGAACTCATACAGGACTTTGTTGGAACGCTTCGCCCGTCGTCGCTCATTTGTTGCATCTACTTGTGCGATACCTAGTTTTCAGTGGATTTACTAAGCCAGAAACCTTCCCTGTAGTGTACACAATATCTCAACCCTGTTTCATCGCTATCAGACGAATAGTATATGAACGCACACGGGACTTTGTTGAAACGCTTCGCGCCTCGTCGCTCATTTGTTGAATCCACTTGTGCGCTACCTATTATAACATGGATTTACTAAGCCAGAAACCTTGCCTGTAGTGTACACAACCTCTCACCCAAGTTTCATCGCTATCGGACGATTGGTATGTGAACGCCTACATGACTTTGTTGAAACGCGTCGCCCGTCGTCGCTCATTTGTTGAATCTACTCGTGCGCTACCTATTGTTAAGTGGATTCACTAAGCCAGAAACCTTACCTGAAGTGTACAGAACGTCTCACCCAAGTTTCATCGCAATCGGATGAATGGTATATGAACTCATGTGGGACCTCCTTGAAACAAACGCACGCCATTTTGTCGAAGCTACTCACTCGCCATTTATTGTAAATTGGATTTACTACGCCTATAACCTTTCCGGGACTGTGTGCAACATCTCACCAAAATTTGATCGCAATCGGACGAATTGTATATGAACGCATCGCCATTACGCATTTGTTTAAACTACTCACGCGCTATCTATTGTGAAATGGATTAACTATGCCTAAGGCCATCCCGGAAGTGTTTACTATAACTCACCAAAATTTGATCGCAATCGGATGAATGGTTTATGAACGCATAAAAGATGAACAAACGAACATTCATTTATATATATATATATATATACTAGCTGAAGTACCCATGCTTCGCTACTGGTCATAAATAAATTGAAATGTGAAGGTGACAGTTTAAACAGGGGGTAGGCGAGGTACTGCGCGGAGGGAGAGTTAGGATGGAACATTTTGCCAGCTACACCGCTTGGCATTGACCTTGTTATATAGCACACAATTAGGTTTTACTCACTAACAGTTGGAGATACATGAAAAGTGATAAGGACCATTCTGATAGACATTTTAATTTTAAACCTAGTATATGCCGTCAAAAGTTTGCTATTTCTTAGCGTTCTCTTTTTATTTGAAATTGAAATATGAATGTTAGAACCCAAAGGGTGTAGTGACGTCACTTAAATGGTCGCCATCTTTAAATAGTGCAAAGTAAAGCGAATGAAGCTTGTAGTTTAACGTGACCATTAATCTGGCGATCATAAGCCACGGGACCTCCGTTTTACGTGGAATCCGAACCACGGGACATGGCATTTCACTTCGGAAATCTCACATGCTTTGACCGGGAATCGAACCCGGTCCACCTTGGTGAAAGGCATACTGCTTGAGCGCTGCGCCACCACGCCCCTAAATAGTGCAAAGTATAAAAATCAAAGCCGGCCCCGTGATGTTGTGGTAGCGCGCCTGCCACTCGCCGTGAGGCCCCGGGTTCGATTCTCGGCTCCGTCAGGGATTTTAGAAACTGACGTGAGGGCTGGAACGGGGTGCACACAGCCTCGTGAGGACAATTGAGTAGCTGTCTGTCAGTGAGGCAGTGCCCCGATCACGAAAACCAAGATTAACGGCCGAGGGGACCCGATGCGCTGATCATGCATCACCCCAATATCTGCAGGCCAAATGGTTGGACATTGGTCGCTTGGTAGGCCTAGGCCCTTCACGGGCTGTAGTGAAAATCCACAGCCTTCTTCCAGTCTCCGACCGGGTCAGGAATGGAATGAATGAAGCCCCCATCTAGCGGCGAGGATATGGACTGTGCCGGCTGCCGAGGCCTGACGCACTCCTCTGGGGCAATGATTAAATGAATGACAGATGAAATGAAATGATAGTGGAGAGTGTTGCTGGAATGAAATGTCGATAGGGAAAACCGGAGTACCCGGAGAAAAACCTGTCTGCCTCCGTTTTGTCCAGCACAGATCTCACATGGAGTGACCGGGATTTGAACCACGGACCCAGCGGTGAGGGGCCGGCGTGCTGCCGCCTGAGCCACGGAGGCTTGTACGGGCTGTAGTGCCAGGGGTTATTATTATTATATTGACATCAAAAGTAGCCTATATATTAATCAAGTAAATCAGCTACTTCCAAGTAAAATTTCATGTAAATCGGACCAGTGTTTCTTTGGTGATCGAGTAATACACAGACACACACCATCTCACTTTTATATATTAGTATGGATGTAGTTTTTTTTTTTTTTTATATACGAAATACGTTAGATATTATTTACGTAGTAATTTGAAAGTACCCATGTTTAAGTTCAAAAGGAGCCTGGTCATGGCTTCTAATGATTACTATGAGAATTATTGGTGACGTCAGTTACCTGTAGGTTTGCTACAGTACTGTATCTGTTGAGGGCAGTGAAGGAGGTAATGTTGTGTACACATTATTTACTCTTATAGTAAATAGAAAAGGGTAGAAGAGTAGAAAAGAGAGAGTGTTCACTGCTTGGTTAATCAATCATTTTAGGTTACTGTATCATTTTGGTTGCTACAAATTATTCTGGTTTTGTTAGTCTTAGTCAAGTCTTATCACAGTTACTGTATTCCTATTTCTAATACAAAAAAGTCCTCTCGGCACGCCGGAAGGCGGAGGTAGATTTCACCGGACAAACTTGGGGATAGGCGAAAATAGGCAGAATATGCAGGTTTTCGTAGAAGGATCAGACCTCATTTATTGCGTGAAAGTATTTTATAATTGGAGATTAATTAACTTTGTATTTCGTCATTTTATGCATACTTTAAACATTTTATTGTCTTATGATGACGGTAACCTTCTTGTCATTTGGAGTCCATTTTTATACTTGTGGTCACACTGTTCTTATGCAAGGTTTCGACACTGATTTGTAACTATGTAACGGTCTGTTACTTCTTCACGCAAAATTATATCTCCCGCAGAGATGTTGGTTGGTTCCTCAGTTTAGGGGCTGCGACAACGTGGTCATGTAACCCCGTGTACTTTGGGTGAGTGTAGAATCTGTCTGATAAACGGTGTGAATTGTGATGGCTGTATTTGTCTGTAATTCAGGTAAGGAATGCAGACGCTCAATTTCAAGCAGTAGTTCCTAATGTTGCTGCCAGATACTACCGTCAACGACACCTAGCTGTGAACTTGGCTACTAGATGCCACCGCAATCAGCAACTCGCAACGAACGTTGGAACCTCCCCTCCAAAGGAAAGCATACTGAGGGATTTTTAGCGCTCTTAGAAAATCCGACGACTTTGGCCGGCTTTGAACCCGCGACCTTGGGCATGCTACCAGTTACGTCACCGAAGCCGCTTCACACTTAGTCAGATGGAAATCTGAATCTGATCTCACGCAAGTGCGTTGTCATGGCAACGTCTGATGGCTCATCCCTCATCAATTTAGTAGAGTTGCCATGGCAACCACTGATAGCTCTTGGCATTTTCTTATAATTCCGAAATCATTTTTCTCATCCCTTGGCGTAATGGTGGGTCATATCAAAAATTCTTTCAGACAAATTTTTAGGTAATAATTAGCGGAATATTGTCCATTTTGTACGGTTTTGATGTTGTGCCTATTAAGAGAGATATGATTAATGTTTCCCGAAAAAAACACTTTTTCCCACCCCTTTGGTCAATGGTTGGTGCTATAAAAAAAACTCTTCAAACATAAATTTTTGAGCTTTATCCGGCACATAGTATGAACTTTGAACGGATTCGATATTTCACATATTAAGAGAGTTATAGCAATATTTCCTTTTTTCGAAAAAAAAAAGTCCCCCATTTCATCCCCTTCGACCGATTTAGCCCAGTAACGAACTCGACCGAGATTTTATGGGTATACATATTGGGTGAAAATTTCAAAGTGATTGGTGCAAAATTACGGCAGTTATCGTGTCCACAAGAAACTGATATACATAAATTATATATAAACTTTTGAACTGACGATGGTTTTGGGGTCTGGGGGATGTGAAACGTGAAGATATGTCGAAATTTTCCGGAAATCGAAACATGGTACCCATTGCAATAGTTAGCTTTCTAATGAAATCTACCTAAAATACTACCATCAACGACACCTATCTGTGAACTTGGCTACTAGATGCCACCGGAACCATCAACTCGCAACGAACGTTGGAACTTCTCCTCCGAAGGAAAGCAAACTCAGGGTTTTTTAGCGCTCTTAGTAAATCCGACGACTTCAGTCCGGTTTGAACCCGCGACCTTGGGCATAGAAGTTCAGCATGCTACCAGTTCCGATACCGAAGTCGCTTCCCACAGACAGATGGAAAACTGAATGTTATCTCGTGCAGTGGCGTTGTCATAGCAACTGCTGATGGCTCATCCCTTATCAATTAAAAGTAAAGTTGTCATGGCAACCTCTCTTGGCATTTGGCATTTTCTTATAATTTAAATCATTTTGCTCACCCCGTGGCGTAATGGTGGGTCATATCAAAAATTCTTTCAGACAAAAGTATTAGGTAATTATTGGAGGAATATTGTCAATTTTGTACGGTTTTGATATTGTGCCTATTAACAGAGATATGATTAATGTTTCCCGAAAAACCCACTTTTTCCCACCCCTTTGGTCAATGGTTGGTGCTATCAAAAAACATTTCAAACATAAATTTTAGGGCCTTGCCCGACACATAGTATGAACTTTGAATGGATTCAATATTTCATATATTAAGAGAGTTATAGCGATATTTCACTTTTTCGAAAAAAGCCTCCCATTTTCACCCCCTTTGACCGATTTTGCTCATTAACGAACTCGACCGAGATTTTAAGGGTATACATATTATGTAAAAAATTCAAAGTGATTGGTGCAAAATTACGACTGTTATCGTGTCCACAAGAAACTGATATACATATATATGTACATATATATATACATATATATATACATACATAAATTATATATAAACTTTTGAACTGACGGTGGTTTTGGGGTCTGGGGGATGTGAAACGCGAAGATATGTCGAAATTTTCCGGAAGTCGAAACATGGGACCCATTGCAATAGTTAGCTTTCTAATGAAATCTACCTAAAAGATAGCCGGTACAGGTTAACAATGTCAACAATTAAAACAATGCAGCATAAAACATTAGGATTAATAACACATAAACGTAAACATATTAGTAGTAGAGCACACCTTAACGGAGAGTATAACACAACAATACAATATATTGCTCGTAATACCTTCCGTCTTAAGGTAAAGATTCAAAATCTCCCGTAAAGCAGCGGCATCAAGAGTATGGCATTAGACCCAAAATGTCACATTTAGACGACCATGTGGATTAGCGGCTAACATTAGTTTGAATCCGGCTCTGCCAAGAAATTTTAATTCTGGTCTGAGAGAGCTGGAAGGGGGTACACTGCGCCTCCCGTGGCAAAACTTGGAAGATGTTTTCCGTGGTTTCCCACTTTTACTCGAAGCAAATACCGGGATAGTTTCTAACTGAAGGCAACAGCAACCTCAGTTTTAATCCTCACCTGAATTACAAATACACACACTACTACAGCCATCACAGTAACACTGGTTATCAGAAAAAAAGCATACGCACTTAAGTTCATGGGGCTACATGGCCATGATGTCGCCAAGCCTCTAAGTCAATCAATAACAACATAATCATTTAAGCTCATTTAATCTTAATACTAAGTTCCGTGATGATATCTATAGCCGTTGTTACGTTAGGTCGCGTGCAGGGTTAGCCGATGCATTTGTTTTTATTAATATTTTAATTCCCTACATCGACCCCTGTTAATAAAATTTAAAAAAAACTACGTATTCAGATTTTCAAGGGGTTCAGATTCCTAATGTTCTTATCGTGGTTTGGATAGAAAATGGAGGCCCATGACCTGGTGTTTACGTCTTGACTGTAGTCATGAAGAAAATGGAGTAGCATGGCCCCTTACAGAGACAGGTGGACACCTGGTGGTCACTTCTTGAGGTAGTGTTGCCGTTGAGAAAATTGAGTGGCATGGCCTCTTACCGAGATAGAATGAAACTTGGTGGACCCGTCTTGTGCTACTGTTGCCATAGAGATGGCCGGCCTTGCCGTTCCTTCATAAGTTAATTTTCTGAATTGATTAGCCTTTGTTCGAGTGCAAATAGTCCGATATAAGTAGAATGAGAAATATTATCGAAAATCCATGAAGCCAGCCGTTCCTTCTGGGTCCTCAACTATGTGTATGCAAAATTTGGTTGAGATTGGTGGAACGGTGTAGATTTGTATACGGAACAAATATACATACCCACATACATACAGTACATACAGACTTTCACTTTTATATATAAGATAAGATAATGTCCTTAAACTGCATTTTTTTTATTGTTGACAGTTTCTACGTCTACCAGCTGTCTTTTGTATTACAAATCAGAAATACAGTAACTTTTGCGTGATAATGCAGTGAACCCTTTACCCTATGTTGGTTAAATGATTCTACTTTTTATTTCTTCAATTAATAAATATTTCAACCAGCATCATGAAAGTAGCCAGACAGTGATTAGGAAATCTCAGGCATTTGTTGGAGACAGTAGGGACAATACCTGCGATTGTTTAACAAAAGGCTAAGTACTTGAGCTATGAAAAGAAATAGCTGAGCGATGTATCATAAGGACAGGTGTGGCTACCTCAATTTTAGAAGCGACGCGCGGTGAGACATGGTTCTGGTATGTTCATTGTGTTATTCGCGCCTAGAAGAAATATGATGCAGTAACGTGAATGGCTGATGAAGAAAATAGACACTCCCAAGACGCCAAGATCTACTAGAAACCGCCAAATTACAGAAAATGGAGAACCAATGAGAAGAGAATGCCTACTTGCGCGCCAACTCCGGCTGGGGTACGCGGCGGCTAGCATTCACGCGGGAAGTCGCCTAGACAAAATCTCTACGATCGATTCTAGGATTAATGGGCATATTCTTGACCTGTGCAATATTACGAGTTCAGTGATATTTATTTCATTCCTGTATCACAATTATTTCGAGAAATTTTTACATATAATCCCCCTCCATCTAGACCCAAGGGCCAGTTCATTTATAAGTGTGTCGAAGAGCCAAGACATTGATTATTATTCCGTGTGTCGTGGACACTAGACTATTATTCTGTGCGTCTACAGAGATAGACTTGTATTTTATGTGTCAAGGACACAAGATATTCAGTGTAAAGTATTAAATTCAGTGATAGATAGTCATTGTACTATAGTTATAGGGAAAGTATCGTCGATAATTCGCCAACGAACAGTGACAGGGAATTTAGTACCTGAACAAGCGAATTTAGTAGACAGACATAAAGTGTATAATAAAATATTTATTGCGGCCAATGGCCATAGATAGGAACAACATTATAACATTGTGAACAATAATGAATCAATCGTATACCTAGGTAACACCAGAGACTTGTGTTCATCGAGTCCGTTCACCCATTCCACTGCACTACACTTTGATCAAGACAACATAATCAGTCCTCGTCTAAACAAAACTGAGTGAGTGATACTAGTCTTCTACTGCATTCCATGGCGTGATATATATCGCACTGATTGTTGCATAATCGGCAAACACACTCCTGGCTGGGCTGATGGAAGGACTTCCTAGTGCAGATGCGATGGTGGAAGCCATGGATCGCAAATCTGGTCACTAGGTGCCTCAGCTCATACTCTGGTCGCATCCATTCTTTATATAACATTGCATCTGTTACGAAGAATCTTTCTGGGATGGAGTCTCTCTTCCTGCAAAGTTCGCTTAACAGGTCTACGCATGCCTGTGTGGATGGTAGGTGCATTAGCAGTCGAAGGTCTTCTACCAGAAATGTTTCTCTGGCTAAAGCATACACATAACGTGAAAGAGCGAATTTTGATACCCCCAATACCCTTTTCAAATACCTTGATTTCAAACTTTCAATGTCTTTTAATTGTCTGATTGATAGATAAGTCCATATGACCTCTAGCCCGTACGTGAGTGATGGGAGTACTTTGACTCTGAAAAGTTCCATAGCTGAATTCACTGACATTCTTTGTAAATGTCTAATTTCGCTTATATTTCTAAGTGCTGCTGCAAGTCTCTCCTTTATATGAACCATAAAGGAAGTCCCTGTGACTTGCATAGTAATTCCAAGGTACTTAAATTGTTTTTTCGGTGTTAGTATGTGTTCCCCGCAAACAATGTAGTCATCCTTCCTCAGCCTTCCTCCATTTCTGAATATCATTAATTCAGTCTTCCGAGCATTCATCCTTAGTTCATTCTCCTCCGCCCATTTCTCAACAAGATCTATTCCCTTCTGTAGTTCCTCTATATTATCGGAGGCCAGGGCCATGTCATCTGCATAAATATATATATTTACTTTCTGTGTTACCTCCTTTAATTTGAAGACAACATCGTGGGTCATGATATTGAAGAGTAACGGACTTAGCGGGTCTCCTTGCAGTACTCCGATTGTCTGGTCAATCCAGTCCGAGTTTGCGATACCATCATGGATCTGAACTTGATTGTCCGCCAGAATGTTCGATATCAGTCTTGTCATGTCAGAACGTCCTAGTAAGTTTTCTAATTTTATGACAAGTTTCCTTCTATTGACTGTGTCGAAGGCTTTGGTGTAGTCGATAAAAATTACATATTTCTTCCCGTGAGCTTCAAGCGTGTCCTGTATGTCCTTTAAGAGACATTCTGCAGCCAATAGAGTAGATCTGCCCTTCCGAAATCCAAATTGTTCTTCTGGAAGCAGGTGGTCTACACATGCATCTATTCTCCGAGTCAGAAGCTTGGTGAGCAATTTGCATGCAACCGATTCCAATGCCACACCCCTATATGATTCAGGTTTACTGACATCGCCTTTACCCTTGTATAGCAGTTTGATTATGGACTTACGCCAAGTACTGGGGATGGTTCCAATCTCTAAGCACTTATTCACTAACTCTGCCCATACGTTTTCCAGGAAGTGTAGCGAAATCTTCAAATGTTCATTACAGAGTCCATCTACACCTGAAGCTCTGTTATCCTTGCTTTTCGTGATGATCTGCCTAACTTTTTCTATAGTGAAGCACGTAGTATGCTCTACCTCTGTGGACTTGTCCAACTCCGGTCTGGTCTCTTTGGATACTAGAACCCCCCTCATGTGTTCCTCCCACGTTTCCATCCTGATGTCCGCTGGGAAGCGTGGTTGTCTTGGCCTGAGTGCTTTATACGGATCTTTCTCAATGTCAAGTATGAGCATTTTGTCTTCTTTCTCTCTAAACTCTCTCTTCTTTGACTTTATGAGCTCTTTATATTTCCTCCTTGCTGTCTGGTAGCGTTCCAGATCACCTTTATCCCTAGTTCTCTTTGCGATATGTAGCTTCTGTAATGTAGTTTGTCTCTCCTTGAAGCACTCTCTATCAAACCATTTCTGCGCTTGACGAGTAAACTCTATAGTTGAAGTTCCTTCTTCTATAAATTCCATTATTCTCGCCATAGCCACATCTAAATTACCCTCACTAATTGATAGCATGATAGTTGGTATTTTGCCTGTATTTGCCTCTAACAGGCTCTGGTCTAGTGTTCTTCTCGTTCTTTGCCTCTTTGCTGGAAGTCTTAAGGGGTGTGTAACAGTCAATATGGTAAATACTGGGATATGCTTCCTAATTACAGCTGCATCACACTTTGTCATAAGTCCATGATCATGAATAGCGAGACCTCGCACAAACATGAGGTCTATGGTGCTACCTCCATTATAACAAATATACGTAAGTGCCTTCGTGTCATTCACGAGCCTTAACCCTTCCTCCTCCAGGTAATTGAGGACCAGTTCCGATTTCGTATTGAGTTTGTCCACTGGACAATTCAAATCACCCCCAAGTATAATGCTATCAGTAGCTTGTGTAACATCAATTGCTCTTTGAATATTGTCTATTATATCAATTGCACTGTAGACCGGTCTATAATAAACACAAATGAATACCCCTATTTTAGTTCGTACCACTACCTGTTCCTCTTCGCTCATAAGTATCTCGAAAGGCTTTAACTTCGGGTTAAT
This sequence comes from Meconema thalassinum, assembly GCA_946902985.2. Taxonomy (NCBI): domain Eukaryota; kingdom Metazoa; phylum Arthropoda; class Insecta; order Orthoptera; family Tettigoniidae; genus Meconema; species Meconema thalassinum. The sequence goes on from OX336395.1 coordinate 209,555,014, forward strand.
TAAGCATGTAACTCCACCGGACGGTCTCCCTCTTTCCTCTTTTGTTGCCAGTGCATGTATGTTGTAGAAGCCCTTCACTTCAAACCTTGACTCCTCAGTGATGAAAGTCTCCGTTAGGATGCAAGCATCGAAATCGCTGAAAAAGTCTTTCGAGAGGCCACTCATAACCCCTTTTAGACCTTCCACATTCCAGTTGAGGACTTTTACTTCTTTACAATCCTCATAACTGTCTTCCTTTGTTTCTCCACGGCGCTCGAAAGGGCCGACATATAACATTCTCTGGCCATAAAGATTCCTCATAAACTTTGTTGAGCTCAATAAAAGGAAAACCTATTTTGAAAGCTCTCGAGGTGTCGGTATTGCTGACCAGTTTGCAGCTAATAGTGCCACCCACCCCATTTTCTTTTAGATATCCAACTATGTCCTCCTCTGTTGTTTCTGGGTTCAGTCGACCAATGTACAACCAAGCATATTTATCCGCCGCCTTCAATCTGCTGTCTCCTTTAGTTCCTTTTATTCCTCTAGACCCAATTTCTACCTCTCTAGCTGGTACTCTCCCAGATACAGTTTGTCTTCTCACCACTGGCAGCCTTTCTTCATTAGGTGTAGTGGCGTTCTCGTCTCCTCCGATCACCGCCGAAATGTTTTCTGCATCATGATCTGCTTTAGGAGTAGGTGTCGCTTGTACACTAACCCTCGTCTTATTCTTTTCCTCTTCTCGGGATAAGACCTGTCTCTCTCCACGCCCTCTTCCCTGAAATCTAATATCATCTACGTCCCCTTTATAGGAGCGATTCGACCTGATAGGTATGTCTGTGTTCGTTACGTACGTAACCCTACTGTCAATCTCATTACCTGAGTTTTTCTCCGTAGTGTAGCAACTTGCGTTTGATGTTCCAATGTCTGGAATGCTGCTGTTATTGTGGTTTAACGCATCTTGATACTTTTTCGAGGGCCTCTGGCATAGCGAAGATCGTTGCGCCGTGTATTTTAATTCTTCTTTAACTATCATCTTAGCAGTCTCTAATAAATTTTCCCTCATTAAATTCATCTGCCTGTTTACCTTATCTATGATCCTCTCCTCCAAACTCTTGTCCGTGCCTGGAATAGTGTCATTTGCCATCTTGTCGTTATTCTCTTCTGGACCACTAAATATATGGTTATGGTCAATAGAGAACAGTTTGTCTTTATTCTCCACTAGTCGACGAGATGTCATCATTCTCTGGCTTCTGCGGCCTCTTTGTTCCCCTGGTTCAAGATCATCGATTTCAACCAGCCCTGTCCCGCTAATGGGTTTTTCAAAATTGGTATTTCGTTTGATTTCTCGTACGTAGGCCGATCTCAATTGTGTTTCTCTCTGACCGTTATAGTTATTTTTCTCCCCGTTGGTTGCGTTGTGTGTCTTGTCGACATTTGGCGTTGTATCTATTTGGGACATCATACTTCGATTTAAACTTTCATTAACTTTCTCTTCTATTACTACACCTAATTTGTTTGATAAAAAGTCCATAACATTTTGCAAGCTTCTCTTTATGTCCGCTATGTCGTCTGTTTCAATAGTTTCGACTTCTATGTTTTGGTGTTGCGTAGACAACGTCAACGGTATTGAGTCAGATGACATAAGCGCCTGAGGCATTTGGCCAACAGATGTCGTTGGTTGTTGACTGACTCCAGGGCCTACTATAGAATTCCTACTGTCACTAATAAGCTTCTGTGTGAAGTTAACAGAGGGCTCCACTTGTCCTGTAGCAGAACTTTCTTCTCCTTGCATGTCTATTGTTTGGATTTCCCTAACCTCGTTTTGAAAACTTACAATTTTAGTATGCATATCGCAGAAAACACTTGTCATGTCCACAAAACAACTCCTGATGGTACTTACTGCATGTTGTATGTCTTCCTTCATCTCCTTCTTGAGATAACCTCCTACCTCAGCGATAATCTCTAAAATATTCAGAGCACTTTCAACTCGTACATTGATCTCCTCCGCCATCTTTATACCACCATCACATAAAGTGTATAATAACCTAATTTTTGTATCAGCGCAAGGATGACATCGATGAATGCAGAGGAAGTGTGGAATTCTCAACAGTCAGTCCAGATGGCTGCTATGAGATAAAGAACCATCCAGTTGGGGAATGGCGTCTGATGTTCTTTGACGGGTTACTACAAAAAGAGATGAGTACGAAATAATATTTTATTATTTATTAAATTAACTTATGGTTTATGGGACATATTTTTTGTAAATACTTTGCTTGTGTGATTAATGTAATATATTTAGTGATGATCTGACACATTTTTGTTTGGAAGCAGCTCGCACAATTGTAGTTAATGGAAAGTTCTTTTCTTTGTGTTGTGTTAACTAACGTAGCTATGTGAACGGCCGTGTTCGCCTATGTTACGAAGTGCGGTTAAAATCGTCTCTCGGAGATATGTCGTGTTTCAGAAGTAGGACTGAATTAATATAATTATATAGTAGATTGGAGGGTAATTAAATTTTGTTGAGATTTATTATTGATCAGATTCAGTGTGATTATTGCCTTTGGAGCAATGTAATTTGTGACGAAGAGTATTCTGCTCTATCGTAGGTGTTTTAAATATTGTGTTAAATGTTTGCGAGCTCTAATTCAGCAGACCCATGTGAAAGGCGTTATGTCAGTCCCAGATGTGTGTATTGTGAGTATATATTATGGTATTACAAGCGGGAACTTCAGCAGAGACTGATTTCTGTCAGCTTGGTACCAGATCCAGATTGTATCCTTGCGAGGACAATTATGGATATGTGATTATTGTCTGACCATATGTTGGGTTGGAGAAGATGTTAGTTGCTGTTGATTCCTTGAGATAACAGTTCAGCTGGTCGGCTATTTATATACACTGGAAGGGGGACATGACTGGTATTTGTGGAAAGGGTGAGTTGTGGTCACGAGGGCTGGCTGAGTTTCGCAAGCAACCTCATTAGTGGAGTGCACGTTTGGCTCCAAATTACTTGAAAATAAATATAAATGTGAGAAACTGATCAGTGGTAAAATTGTTTAAATAAATGGGAGTTGCCTACGAAACACGATAAACTTCGAAGCGTTTCATTAACATGCAATTTTGTTAATATAAAGTAATCTTAACCACTCAGGTTGTTTGTTGTTGTTGGTTTATTCTATGTTTATTTTCCATGTCAGTGACCCGTGAGTCATGTGCGGCGCTGTTTTTCCTTGTTGTTGAGCATCTGGCCATTGTGGCAGCTCATTTGGTTAAGTGTGTCACCACACTAATAAGGGTCTCAGTGAGATGCCTGTAAATAGTAGAGTTGTAATATGTGTGTCAGAATTAGATTTAAGGATTTTTATTAATGCTATGCCCATATCCATAAAAGTTGATTTACGAGATGATTGTTCGTGAGCACCGTGGCTGTTAACCCGTTGTGAACGAATGATCATCCAAGTACTCATTTCTCGTAGATAGTCATCACGCGAACATAAAATCACATGCAAGGTTGTGGAACTTGGATCCACATTTTATTAGAAAAGGGGAGATCCATCTGACTCCTCAAAGTGATAAATATTCATGTCAGGGGGAAAATTCAGGGAGGATTTTGTTTATTATTGTTTGTTTTATTCTTTTATGCACAAATTAGTTATTAAATCTTGTTATTATCTGACGTTTTGTCTCCTTTCTTTCTTAGTTATAGTTTTCATCCTATAACCCTTGCCTCAGAAAAGCACGTTGTTTGGCGGACGTAAACACCACACTATGAACTGAACGCGACCCCTTGATCTAAGATTCTTGCATAAAACACTGCTATTCTGAAGGGTTCATAGGGGTGTATGCAAAATTTGGTTGAGATTGGTGGAACGGTGTAGATTTGTATACGGAACAAATATACATACCCACATACATACAGTACATACAGACTTTCACTTTTATATATAAGATAAGATAATGTCCTTAAACTGCATTTTTTTATTGTTGACAGTTTCTACGTCTACCAGCTGTCTTTTGTATTACAAATCAGAAATACAGTAACTTTTGCGTGATAATGCAGATTGTTCTATGAATAATATGTCCATCTGTTATTCGGGTTATATTGTAATTGGTAATTATCCTGCTCTATTACTCTGTTAATTTTTAATGGAACCGGATGTTAAATTATGAATTTAGTTCATAACATGTCAATAACATACGGTAATTAAACTACGAATATAAATTATTATGCGATAATGTTCTGCAAGAACCAAACTGTAAGTAATGATACTTTGCCACTAGAATAGCGGGCCTCATTAAATCAAAAATAAACACCATCTGGAAAGTAATTGTGAGACTGAGTTCGCGAGGAATTGTGTATATAGTACATCCCTTTTTACTATTGTTGCATTCTCCGCTACGTTATTGTACTCCACAGTACTGTACCTTTCGATTATTTACAGTGAGTTAATATTGAACTTGAGTAACATCAGAATCGAGGAGAACCTTGTTCTAAACTCACTTAAGGACAAAATGAATATACACTGCGATATACAGTATATTGCCATGTATCTTTCTATAACATATAAAGGCACCTCTCGGGCAACACCGGGTACAATAGATAGTTATAAATATATACAGGAATTCCCTCAAGGTGTAGGTTGTATGAATAATTTCATGATTCAGGCTTGGTCGACGCAGAACATTGTCAGTGCTTCAGTCCTTTTTTATATAACGTCTCATGGTGTCTGCCACATAACCCAACACTGCACTTACACACAGACTCCAGTCTCGGCGAGTAGAAATTCTCCCTCAGACATATCAGGTAATGAAATCCATGTAGGGCGTGGTGGCTCAGCGGTCAATCTGACTGCCTCTCACCCAGGCGGACCGGGTTCGATTCCCGGTCAATGTATGTTAGATTTTTTGAAGTAAAATGCAATGTCCTGTGGTTCGGATTCCACGTGAGAAGTAGGTCTCGTGGCTCATGATCGCGTGTTTGACTACAAGCATCCTTGAAAACCATGTACCGCAAACCAAGTCACTACATGTTTGAGGTCGTAGTTCCTGTTTTTGAATCGGTCAAATAGAGAAATAACACTTGAGTTTGCACCATTTAAGTTATTAACACTTACACATAAAAGAAGACTCGCAAATCTAGTGGAGCCTCATCTATCAGAAGGAAAATTTGGATTCCGGAGAGGAAGAAGCACCACTCAAGCCTTCAAAGATACATGGAAGATGCTCTGTCGAAGCCGTAAGGAAAACTGCATACTATCTTTATCAATTTCTCAAAAGCCATCGACACCATCAGAATAGACATCATCAAAACATAACTGGGAAATCTCATCGGCCATGATTATTACATATTATGCTGCATTATAAAAAGCATACGTAACTAAAACTATAAAGAGATAGATGATGAAGTCTCCCGTTCATGAATCATAAAGTAAACAGTGGGAGTGTTACAAGGTGGCCCACTAAGTCCACTTTTATATATAATGGCCACAGACGACATAATAGAGACGATGCACTCAGATAAAGTTAAAATGTATATCTAAGCAGATGACATTGTGATGGCATCGACATCGACAGAGGATTTGCTAAACTCTTTCGGTAAATTGGCAGACTGGGCAGAGAATAATGAAATATATAATAACGAAGACAAGACAGTGACATTTAGAAGAGATGGGTAGCAGGCGACTTTCTTCTGAAAGACGTAATGTAGGACAGCCTTTTCTAACTCTTATTTTACAACGTATCCTTTTAGCAAGTAATTGGAGACACCAGATCAGAATGAAAATTAATGTCAAGAAACAATTTAAAGTTATTTCGAATCAGAGATGTGCTAACGACATTGTCATATTAGCTGATTCCCAAGCGAATTTGCTTGTTTTTCTAACCAGTATGACATTATTGCTGAGAAAGGAATTCATGATAAATCAGAGTGAGTAAGTAAAAGAAAAGTGGAATACATAAATGCAGGGGGAGGAAATAGAATAAAAAGTCCATTGGCATCGATTGGCGGATGAAATGCCTAAGGATGTTGGTGACTCCTGCCACCTAGGAGGCAACATGGATAAAGCAAGGAAAAAGTAACAATTGGGTTGACATATGTTGACATCAAATACAGATTTAGGTAGTAGGAATTCATATTTGAAGCCGTGGTTTGGAGTGTGGTACTATATGGAATTGAAACTTGTATTGCTTGTGGTATAGAAAAGAGAAAATAGTAGTATTTGAATGAGGTGTTATAGAAGAAACGTTAAGATTGGTCTGGTGTGCGATTTCCAAATAAATGTTATGCAGATGAGTGGGTTTAGATGTTTAAGCGAGTGGTAATGAATGGGAGATATATATTGGTAGGGCACATACGATGGCACAGTATTTATGGGAGGAAGAGTTCACGAAACGAGATCTAGAATATGAGAAATAAATTGCTTGGGATATAGAATGTGCGAACTAAGTAAAATTGAATGAATATATTACATCAAGAATGGGAGACGTGGAGTGTTATAGTGAATCCTTCTAAAGTCTGAAATCCTAAACGATAACTACAACAATATATCCCTGTCAATTGGCATTTTAGCTCCCTGTACGAAATCTCACACCATTATGCCCAACAAAAGAACCCTTTACCTGACCATTTGCGCATCAACGATGTGTTGGCAAAGGTCAAGCAGATGAGCAAAGGGTGGGGACAAAAACACCTTGTCTTTTACGGCACCCGGTATGTAAATATCTAACAACTTGGGATCGATAGATTGCGGTAGTTAAGATACAATCCTAATACACTAATGCTCTCAGACCTATGACTCCGAAATTTCCAACAAGACACGCTACATTGTATAATTTACATATTGAAAAATATTCAGCCTGTATGATCAACATACACTGACTAAAATGGAAATTGCAACACCCAGAGGAGTGGTGCTACATTGCTGCAATTGAACATGCAGGACGAGTGTTCGGTTGTGATTCGATGATTACACTTTCAGGTCCCTTTGACTTTTAGTTTGGACAACAATCAATACAGGATGTGCCCACCACGAGCTGCAATACATTGATGAATTCTGCGAGGCATGGAGTCAATAAGACCAAGGATCGCTTCCTGAGAAATTGTGGCCCATGCTTGCTGCACTGCACGGGTCAGTTGTTCCAGAGTTGTGGGTGGCTGAGGACGGTTGGCCAGTTGTCGACCCATCATGCCCCACACATGCTCAATAGGACTGAGTTCCGGGGATCTGGCGGGCCATTCTAAGGTTGTGATGTCGTGGAGAGCTTCTCTGGAGTGTGAACCCGGGAATTGTCCTGCTGAAACATCCCATTAGCAATGTTTGCCATCATAGGGACAACCACTGGATTGAGTACCCTATCAACGTACTGTCGAGCAGTCATAGTGCCCTCAACAAGCACTAACTGTGATTTCACATTAAAGCCAATAGCTCCCCAGACCATAATGCTTGGTGTTTGCCCTGTGTGCCTCTCGACAATAAGGTCTCCCTCTCCCCAGTACGTCGGCGCACACGATTCCGGCGATCACTACGGGCAAGACAGAAGCGCGATTCATCACTTAAGATGACCCTATGCCATTCGTCGACCCACGTCGATCGTTCTCGACACCAGGCCAGCCTTACACGTCGCTGCTGTGGGGTCAATGGAACACCTTCTGCGGGGACACGGGATCGTAAGCCAGCTGCACGCAGGCGAATACCAACTGTTTGTTGTGTAACGTGGGGTGCTACAGCTGCCCGAATTTGCGCTGATGTTGCATGGGGTTCCATCCGGGCCATCCGAATGATGCGGCGATCCTCTTTCACAGTTGTCTGTCGCGCTGGGCCTGTGCCAGGTCTACAAGTGTGGGTACCTTCATTTGACCACCCCCGCCATACACGTTGTACCGTAGATGCCTGGCGGCCATCACGTGCATCGACAGTCCTTAACGATGATCCAGCCTCTCACAGCCCAATTATCCGAGCCCTCTCAAACTGCGAAATGGTTTGATAGCGTGCTCTTCTCTGTCGTCGAGGCATGTTTGACGGGGAACACTTCACTGCACAGACTGCAAGTCAACTACGCTACACCAGAGTCCGTATGCTGGAGTTGATTCCTCCGCGACCAATCGCGTGGGGAGACCTGTAGCATGAATCCAATGGGTCTGAAACTTTGATCGTTTACATACCTACATGACATCGTTCCATATCTTGAAAATCAACACAAACAACCAATGCCTTTATGGTGTTGCAATTTCCATTTTCTTCAGTGTATTATTAATGAGTGGAAACGGCATCATTTACCGGTACTTCTTGAAGACAAATTTCCTGTTTGAGACATAATTGAAAGTTTCTCCAATGATAATTTCACTAACTAGGTGTCTCGTATTTCACAGGTTATTTCACATCCTAGATAATGTACCCAAAATCTAACATTTTGTACTGAACATTTCAGGTTGATATGTCCAGATACGTCATATCCTGCTCTAGGTAAGTTTAACGATATTAATAACAGTGGAAGACAATGTACTAACTCTGCATCTAGAAGAAAATCGATTATCGTACAAAATTTGGAATCAAAGATTCCGAGCCATAGCGGGAAACAGGCCCCATTGTGTAGCGAATTCGAAGGCAAATCTCCCGTGGAAAAATTGAAGACACACATGTCAACCCATAGCAGTGAGAAGCCATATCCATGTAGCGTATGCGAAACCAAATTTACACGGAAAGGACACTTGAAGCGACATATGTTAACCCACAGCAGTGAGAAGCCATACTCTTGTAGCGTATGCCAAGCCAAATTTAGACAAAATGAAGATTTAAAATGCCATTTGGTAACCCATAGTGGTGAAAAGCCGTATTCGTGTAGCGAATGCAAAGCTAACTTTTCCCACAGACAGAGCTTAAAGAGACACATGCGTAACCACAGCGGTGAAAAGCCGTATTTGTGTAGCGAATGCAAAGCCAACTTTACTGTGAGGGACTATTTGAAGAGACACATGCGTGTCCACAGCGGCGAGAAGCCATATTCATGTGGCGTATGCGAAGCCAAATTTTCCCAGAAAGGAAGCATGAAGGCACACCTGATTTTGCACAGCGGCGAGAAGCCGTATTCATGTGTCGTATGCGAAGCTAAATTTTCCAAAAAAGATAACTTGAAGACACACCTACATATCCACAGCGGCGAGAAGCCATATTCGTGTAGCGTATGCGAAGCTAAATTTTCATTAAAGAGAAGTTTGAAGATGCACACGCGTATCCACAGCGGCGAGAAGCCACATTCGGGTAGTGTATAAGAAGCCCAATTTACTGTGTGAGGAAACTTGATGCTGCACATGAGTATCCACATCGGAAAGAACCATACTTCTGTAGCGTATGCGAAGCCAAATTTTCCCAGAATTGAACCTTGAAGACACACATGCGTATCCACAGCGGCGAGAAGCCATAATCATGAAATGTTTGTGAAACAAAATTTGCCCTGAAAGGACCCTTGAGAAACACGTTAATCCAAAAAAATTAAAAAGCATAATAAAGTACCTCCTGCATTTCAAACTTCACTCTCAATCCATAGCGGCTAGAAACCATGATTATGTAGCATTTGCAATGGTAAATTCTCTTAGATAAGAAATTTGTAGTTGTGATGTCTTTATTCTTTTGACTGGTTTGATGTAGCCCTCTACATCTTTATGTCCTGAGTTAATCGTTTTATCTCTTCATCATACATCCCAGGCAAACTTTTCAACATATTTTAACCTTGTGTATCCCTGAGGATCTTATCGTGGACACCTCCTTCCATAAATAACTTTTCTATTCCTAGGTTTCTAAGTATGTGTCCTATCAATTCTTCTCTTCTCTTCATCAGCAATTGCTAATTCATCTCCCCTTGCCCACACGCATTAGAAACCTATCAACCCGTCTGATCTTGATCAGTCCCCTGTAACATCGCATTTCAAATTCTTCTATTCTACTGCTGCCTTGTCCCAAAAAGTTGTGTATGAAAATGACTTTCTAATACCTTAATCTATATTTGATGTCGACATAAATCTGTTCTACGGATATTCCGTCTTTGCCTGAGCCAACTTAATTTTAATATCCTCTTTGCTTCGCCCATCTCTGGTTATTTCTTATTTAGCTTCTAATATGCCAATTTGACACTTTTCTTTCGGCTCTATGTCTTTATTTTAGTTTCACATTAATGATTTTTATCATGAATTACTCCCTTAAGACCGAGTCCATGCCATTTCGAATCTCATTCAGAACTTCAGATGAATTTGCTATGATGACAATGTCTATAGAAAATCTCCAAGATGAGATTATTTCTCCTTGAATACATACCCCTAGTTCCTAATTTCCCTGTACTTTATTCCAATCGTTTTCAATATGTCAATCAAATTATTAATTTCAATTTTATCAAAAGCCTTTTCTTGAATTACAAGTTTCATGAACTTTCTCTTATGTTCCCTATTCTACCATCCGAAATGAGACAAAGATTTGACCCGGCCGTAGACGAGCGGGAAGAGATTGTCCTATTTTGGAAATGTATTTTATGTAACTCTGCAGCCCGCACATGGATCCACCTATCCTCTTATGTATTCCTAGTAGGGGGAATAACGAGACACCTCCCGCAACAATAGCAATTTAAAACTTGAAACATTCACACGGTTATTATTACTGTACGCGATGCACAGAAGTGAAACTTTACGTTACCCGGGACTATAAACGTATCTATTTTTCTGTTACTTTTCGTTGCAGAGTTTGTTCTCAAGTGAATTTAATTATAGCTAAGAAACTAGAGGAGCAGGTTATGGTATGGTTGGATGAGGTGGAGCAAGAATTAAGAAGACGTAGTGAGGCAGATGATTTGTTGTAAGTTGGCAGTGCTGGTCAAGTCGAAGAGGATAATATAGAACTTAGTGATTCAGTGCTTCAACTAATTCTGGTGATAAACTAAATAATGCTGGTGCGCAGTACTCTGGAAAAGACGGACGCACATCCAGGTACATCAATTTACCAAAATACGGTGCAAAATCCAGAAACATGAACCTTGTTGGACGCCTTCCTGGAGTAAAAGATGAGGTAAAAATTGTGACCTCCAACAGTGCGGCATGGAATTTGATTTTTCCTCAGGAAGCTATTCAAGAAATTGTGGACTGCACTAACATACAAATGTCGAATTTGCGGACGAGATGGGGATGCTCGAAACAGTGACTGTGATCTCTCTGGCGTTTTGAAGGTTTCTCATGTAAATGCAGAGGACTATTAGGCAATCTCTGCCTTAGTTTTTGCTTTCTTTAGCGAATCTAAAGCCATGGAAATCAAAGGAAAATAATTATCTACATAATTATTCTTCCAGTATACTCAATTGGAAATGCTAGTCGTTTGACCATCTCTGTAGGCTTGTTCACAACAGAGGAAGGTCCAACGGGTTGCTTTCCGTTATAAACCACCCTTTGGTATGTATGCTCAATAAATGCGAGCGTCCGCCAGAAAATATATTTAGATGCCATATTAGGACTGCTCTGATTTAAAACGTTTAATCATTCATAGGTCTGGCAAAATTGCAGAATATTTTATGTAAATAGTTAACTTACTACCGTCCCTTTCCAAACAATGATTTGTGTATAAAACAAACAAAAAAAGTACCAAGGTGAGCGAAAATCACACCCGCGACCACTTACGTCGAAATTACACTCCGACCACTGCTGGGTAAATATAGCTCCCCTTGTTCCTACTTTTCTAAAAGAGCCAAACTGGTCGTGACCGAATTGTGTTTCTGTCTTTTCATCTTCTTGTAAATAATTCTAGTCAGTATATTTGAAGCAATGAGTCGTCAGCGATTGTACGATAATCTTCCCATATGTCAGCTCCTGTATTCATCGGTATAAGGATGGCAACATTCTTTATAAAACTGGAGGATACTTCAACTGTATTATAAATCCTACGGAACATGCGAAATAAACTGGTTAGACCTTATTACCTATACAATGTAGCAACACAGTCGTAATATCATCTACTCCTTGTATTTTCTTGTTGCTACCAGTGCTCTCTAAATTCTGTTCTCAATAATAAATCTTCATCTCATCCTCATGAACTTCCTGCTCCCTTCTTATTACATGATTCTCAATCTCTTTAACTCCATACAAATGCTCTATGTAAGCTTCCTGTCTCTTTACCTTTTCTTCTCTAATTGTTTGAGGTTTTCCATCCTGAGTCCGTAATATTACAGCACTTAGGCTTCCTTTCCCCACACGTACTCTTAACTCTTCAAGAAGCTGTATCTACTCATCCAACTTTCAGACAATTTTCTATTTTGGCACATTTCTCTCTCAAATATTTTTCTTTCGTTTCCTTGGGTTTCTTGTTTACCTCATTTTCTAGCCTCCCCCTTTTCATCTCCTGTATTCTTGCCCTTGGCTTTTCGGCCATTTTTTTCTAGTGTATACTGAGTGATCCACGGGTCTATATTAATGTATTCTTCTGTGGATTTTGTTGTTTCATTCTTAAAAATTGTCAATTTCATTGTATTTGAGTTTTCTATCTGATTCTTCTTTAATCCTTCTCTTAAATCTTTTTTTAATTGTGTTTTCTTTCAATTTTTCTAGCGCCCACCGTTTTGGCTTTTGACTTTCTCCAATTTCTTTATCTTCACTCTGAATTCCATAACAAGAATTCTAAATCTTTGCTTAAATCTCTGGGTTTCCTATTTTCAAAACCCTTCCCAATTTGATTGATATTTGTCCTTCCACTGTCACTGGTTCTTATTAGGTTATGCCAATAATCTGCAAAACAGTTAACCTTCAAGTGCTCTAAGAATTGTAAATTGCTTGATGTTATACTTATCATTGTGACTAGTGGACGCAGTAATTAAACAGAATCAAATACTGAAGATCTTGTCATCCGATTCTGTTGTGCGATGTAGCCTATGAGAAGTGCTAAGAAAGGAAAGATGAATAGGGGTGGGGGCCTTGATATATCATGATTCAGAAGGTGGGCGCGACAGAAATAGTCTAATCATTGTGTAAATTCTTCTATTGTGGTTATTGAATAAAGTGTCAATTACGACCAACTCGTGGTCGGAAAAGAGTTCCGTTGGCCTACTTCCTCGATCATTCCTTTCACCTTCTTGAAATTCTCCTAGTATATTTTCTTCTTTTTCCTACCACAGCATTCCAATATCCATTTACTCTAACGTTCCGTCACCCTTTACATGCCTGGGAATAGCCCCTATTTTTCGTTTAGAACTTCTTCAGCACCAGCTTGTATTACTTGTATTACTGTGGTGGACGGTGGTTTTGTATTGATGTTAGCTGAAACAGTTTGTTCATTATATTGCTCATAATAATCCACCCTTGAACAACTTCCCTATTAACGTTTCCTGCTTAGGTATTGGTTGATTTGGTGCCAATGATCCTATAGCTTCCTGAACAGGAATCCTGTTCCTCCTTCCAGCGCACTTCACCAATCCCTACCTAATCAATCTTTAACCTGTCAATTTCCCATTCTGCGTTTTCTAACATTCCCTTTCATTCAGACACAAAAATAATTATACGAGCCTGACAGTAGTCGCATATGATGTGTAACATGTGATATGTTATCCTGCTATGTGTGTCCCGGGAGCGCAAATCCCTTGTTGACAGTGAACTCTGTTGGTCATTGAAATAACTACTTGTAAAACTCCACTGCAAAATCCTGACCGTAATGAATCATAATTGTCATTTGCCGTGGCGGAAGCAATCCACTGCCTACTTGATGCGAGCTGCGTTCTATACCGGTCAGTTAGTGAACACATGCCAGCGATGTTATTGAAAATGGCCTCGTTTTGCCGATCAGCGTACTGCCAAGTATAGGCGCGATTAAAACTTAGGTGTGCGGAAGGTGTATTAAATGTGTTTCTCCCAGTGATATGTTTAGACCAACGAAGTTTCAATTATTGTTAGTAGTCGGCGTTAATATACTGAATTCCTACGTTGTTTGAAGTGTTTGTTGATGCGATATAGATTCCACATAGCCACATGGCCGACAGTACATCGAGTGCGTACATGAAATAAGAATAAAGCAAAAGTATGAAGATTTAATAAATCGTAATTGTTTTCAGCAAATATGATAAAATGGATTTTTTCACACCAAAGAACGATAACATGAAGATGATTTATTGTAGGAATATCTTAAATGGGGTCTCCAAACCTTGAACTAAACTGTATGCGATATACATTCGCCATAGCCACATGGCCTACAGTACGTCGTTGTACCGATCTCCGCCATCACGCGCGCTCATTGTTTCCGTCCCATGCACTTCCGGCCCATCCATTTCCGTCCCAACCACTTCCATCCCTTTTCCAAAATCACTCCCACAAAAATATGCAGCTACTGAGTGGAAAGATGTTACACATCAAAAATTTCGCATTTTCATCCGTAGAATATCTGATATCCAGTTTGTTTGAATATACTACGGAACAGTTTGTTGCTGATGTTATCTGGCAATTCAGGCCATCGACACTTATGTCATTATTGTACTTCACCCGTCATCTGCCATTACCTTGATGTCAGCCTGACCTGTTTCTATGTGTGGTGTTCTCCATATGTAGGGAGGCTCTTCTTACACTTGAGAATTATGTTATCGTTGTGAACTTTTCCATTTATCGTAATATAAAATATTGTTTTGTCATTTAGTTGTTTATTTAATTACCTAGCTTCATTGCGTGTGCTACGTTACCATATTTTTACGGAACTACACTGCATATTGCTGAGTCACTGAAATGTTTACCTTATTGTATTTTTGTGTGTACGAGTTCATTTGTCTTTTCTCCTTCCCTTCGTACATGAGTGGCAGCATCTTTTACCGTCAGGAGGTTCTGAATGAGGCAGGGTGGAGTGATTTCCAATCTCGTTCTTTCCCACACTATCCATACGCTCTTATGTCCTAGGATATATGTTAATTTCCTCCGTTTTGTAACTGTGTGGTGTGGAACATTTTGGCCATGTGCTCTTTGCTGTGGTGGTTTCACGTGCTGGGTCAAGGTGTTAACCTGATCTGTCTTATTGTATTTAAACTTAAGTAAGGTGATTCTTAGTTATGGTCCACCATGGAATTATACTCCAGAGTGCTGTGTGAGATTATGGTGTGTTTCATATACAATTCTGTGCCATATTTTCCCCATATCTTATTCCACTGCTCTCTTCCTAGTTTCTGCTATTCCTCTCAAGTACATTAGGGGCTGATTACTTAGACGTTAGGCCCCTTATAACAACAATTTTCATCATCACCGCCATCTCATGTGAAGTTTCTCCGGTATATTTTCCTGGTAGTATTACTAAATTATATTCAGCAGCGTACGTCCTTCACGAAATTTCTGCCCTTGTCTATGGTATACGTACTGCACCTTCACGTTGATATGTATTTATCTCTCAAAACGAATTGTACTTTTCCAAACGTTTACGCCAAAATTTCACGCGTCTCGTTGCTCATCTTGACTAGGCGTCAGCTCCCCTTAATCTTTCTCTTTAGTTTATTTCATTTGCCAGTAATCATACGTTAGTACTTTTTCTATTGTGGACATCTTGATGTGTCTCCTCTCCTCACTTCCCTTCACATAGAGAAATGATTATCAGCAGTTGGTCCCTGAGAGCCTCGGGAGGGGTCCAAGGGAAATAAGGGTTCGGCAGCACTTATAAATTGGAATTTTGAAAGGGATGTAGATATATCAATGTTATTTTAGTGGAGAGCCTAAACTAGGAAGTAGGGACATGGTGCGCTACTTGGAAGTGATGTTTAATCCATCCATAAACAATGCGCAAATCCCCGATGACTGGAAAAGAACTACGGTAGGCACAATATTTTCGGGAGGGAGCAGACTTGAATTAGGCAACTACTTCCTTTGTATATAAACTTTTGGAGCCTCTCATTTGCGGGAACAGTGGTAAAGTTTCTCATGCTTTATTGATAAGAAATTTGGATTTCGTCAAAGTTACTCATGCGAGAGCCAGATGCAATTACATTTTCAAGATATTAGGCAATGGAATTTAATTTGGTGTCGTGGATATGGATTTTTCGAAAGCTTATGATATACCACATGTCATGCTACTGCATACAATAGCTGCTGTAGGTGACGCACTCATGTGCTACAGTTAAAGTAGGAGCAACGAGCAAAGTGAACATTCCTCCACTCTTGCTCCCGCAGTAGCGCGTGGACTCGCCTGCATACAAAGATATTTCCGTACGCATGCGCCATCAGGTAATAGTTGCGGTATACTCGCGGCTGTCCTCTATTATCGCTACCGTTCATGCTCCCCTCCCTTCCCCATACGTTGGAACCTGAAATATAATAACGTGATCGACTTTTAAGTTCCTTTTAACTACTGAGGCTTTCAGAGGTGCAAAAGTCGAATCCCGAAGGGGTCTTTTTACGTACTATTGAATGAATTGACACGGTTTCCTCACATTTGCACACCCTCAAATGCAAACTGACTGCGCCAGAATTTGATTTTGCTGCCTTGGACACAGCAGTCCTGTACGTTACCACTACGCCATGCAGCCAGTCGTTCCACGTGGCCACTTCCAGATTATGTGTGTCTGTGTGCGCGCTTAGCGCAGTGGCGTGCACGTTGGCTGTCAGCTATGGAGACAGCAGTCGCCAGTTCGATTAATCAGTCTCTATCTGAGAGCCTTGCAGAGCTGTGCAAATCCTTTCGGTAGCTATTGCTGTGTTAACTGATAATGTGGAATGTTATTGTGCGTGTTGGTTTCTACTATTTCTGGCGAAAATGACAATGCCTATATCGAGTTCGGATTTACATCAATTGGGATAGAAAAGGAGATTATAAAATTGTGCGCGATTTGCCCTTTTGTCCTCAGCAAAGGAGCCTTGAAATATGCAAAACTGCATCATTTAAAGAGAGTCCTACCATGAGTAAACGGCCACCTGATTTGTTCGCTGGAATATTAGGAATCATAAAGAAAAGAACATTATTTTCTGATACCTTGAACGGCATATGAATCGTCTGGAAAAGCCCTTGCAGCTACATTTCAGGTCTCACAGTTAATCACCAATAAAGTAACCTAATAATATTGATGAAACACTAATGAAGCCATGTTTGACAAACGCAGTCGATCAAGTTTTAGAGGTTTGATGCATCTAAGAACACTTCTCCTAGTGAGCGATACTGTGAAGGCATGGTTCTATACAATGATATTAATAATTAGCTGGTGTGTGGAATTGAAACGTCTCCATATTTCACTTTGAGGTGCGATGAAAGCACCGACGTTGCTCAATGCAGCCAATTGCCAGTTTTTTTTAACAAAATGCAATTAAGAGATAACATTCATTGTCCCACGAATTATAGACATCTAAAGGAAACGATGTTATGAAAATCAATTGTGATTACCTTCATAGGCAAGGCAAAGGGTAGAAGTGGTTGGCTGGATTTTGTACCGATGTGACACCAGCTATGCCAGGAGCACATTCAGGCTTAGGAGAGTTTGTGAAAAGAAGAAGCCCTCAACAATGATGACGCACTACGCTGCCAAAAACATTGTCGAATTCAATGTAATTGTCCAAAATGAGGGTGAAGAAGTTTTAAAAGAAGTGCGTTAAACACTCGTATTTTCAAAACGTTATGTGCAGCTTTTGGCTCTGAGTACAAGAAACTAATTATTCATCTGGAGGTTCGTTGCCTATCAAAAGGTAATATGTTTACTAACTTACATGAGTTGTGGGAAGAGTTAAATTTTTGTATTAAGACGAAAATGCAGCATTTCTTGGAACAATCAAGTGATGCAACCTTTGTTGTGCAACTCGCATACCTAGTCGACATTTTTGACCATTTATCCCAGTTGCTCCTACAACTTCAATGTTCTCGGAATGAAAAGTTCAAATGATTTTGCAATATATATTTGTATTTGAGGAAAAACATATTTCTATTTTGTGTAAAATTGATCTCTGGAGAACCATTGTAGAAGAAAGAAACTTAAAATATTTCCTGAATTTGGAATCCCCTTGCCGACTATGGACACTACACCACTGTTACAATCAATGTACAACGCCTTGTATTCAGAATTTCAAGGATAAATTTCCTCGTTATTTTCCAGAATATGGTAGCAGTGGGGCTAAACCATGAAGACTGATTCTAAATCATTTCAATGTAAACCTAAAGATGACCCTGCTAATTTTCAAGACGATTGTTATTGAAATGAAGGAATGAAAGGAAGCTCTTAGTTTTACATGAGCCACGGGACCTCCTTTTTACGTGGAATCCGATCTACAGGACATGACATTTCACTTCAAAATTCTCACATGCATTGACCTTGGTGAGATGCCAACTGGCTGACCACTGTGCCACCACGGCCCCGAAAATTCATAAATGATAGTGGCTTCAAGCATTCGATTGCATCTGGTGAAAACCTAGAAGGTTTGTGGTGTAAATAAGCCATATCTTACCAAAATATTCGGCGGTGCCGCATAAAGTCTTGTGTGAGCAGGGATTCTCGACTTTATTGTTGAACAAGAACAAACAAAGAAATGGCTTGGTGGAAGCAGTAATTTGAGGTTAGATCTGAACAGGAGCATAACCCCTATAACTCATCATCTTGTCAAAGAAATTCATGAAGAAAGGGAAATACATTGTGGTAAAAGTATTTTCCAATGACTTTTTCAAACAAAATTGTTACTTTAATATAATTTTTAATTGAGACTTTTATATCATGTTGGCTATATTCATTAATTCATTTCTTATACCAACTATGGACCGCGTTATTCCAAGTGTCTCATTCTTCAGACTTTGACGTTTGCCCAGTACGTTCACATTTGTTCTCGGTAAGTTTCCTTCCTTTCTTGGGTCCTAATATTTCCCGTTTCCAGCTTCGGTTTTTCTTGGATTCCTTGGCATGCTTGAAGTTTTCTCTTCAGTGGGATGCGTTCCTGAATATCAGTTGATGTAATCCCCACTTCTCTCTCAAGTTCAATGAACCAGGTCCTTTTATTTTCCTCTCCCGACGTCATTACTTAATGATGCGGTTGGACTGTGTCACTGGGCTCACTCGCATCACATGCCCATAAAAGTTAATCCTTCTCCACATGTGAATACACTTCATGGATATGCCTTCTTCTATATTCTCCATTGTCTTTGACGGGACCTAAAAGCTTTCTCAAAATGTTCCTTTCAATGGCCTCCAGTTTTACGCCAAACCTTTTTGTTCATCGTTAGGCATTCGGAAGCCTACAGGACCTCCGTTTGGATTGCACTGAAGTAATGATTTAGCTTCGCGTTAAAGTATATTTACTGTTTGTCTCCTCAAAGAAGATCTGGTGTTATCTCTTCGCTGCGTATGCACTAAACTGATTTATCAGTCACGTGGTTATCACTAGTGAATCACAAAAGATTGCCAAATCTTCGGCAAAGGCTAAACAGTCGTTTGTAAGGTTACGGTTTCTATATCCCACTCTCACTCGGTCTGCATCTCCTTGTTTGTTCAGTTGTTTTCAACACTCACAGATAACTTTCTCGAGGACACAGTTGATGAGTAAAAGTGAGAGGCCTTCCCCTTCCCTTACTCCTGTCTTGATTTGAAAATGCCTGATATATCGACCCTAAACTTCACCTTCATTGTAGTGTTGGTCAGCGACTGTTGGATGATCTCTTTAGTTTTGTTGTCAAGGCCAAATTATTTTAGGATTCGGATGAGGGTATATTGTTATATGAAATCTTATATCTTATATATAACAAGAGGTTCCGTGAAGAACTATACAGCCTATTTTCATATATCCTGCTCATGTTAATTGCCTCTATCAACATACAAAATTTCAGTTTAATTGCTGTAACAGATTCGTAGATATTGAGAACTGTCTATATATTTCAGATGGTCGCCAGGTTGGGTTTTTATTTTTGTACTATTACATTAAGATTATTGTGTACGTGTGGTATTCAAACTTCAATCGCATGATTAGAACACAAGAAGTAAAACGAGATTTTAAAATTACGTACAGCAGCCATCTTGTGATTATGCAAACAATTGAAATAAATTAGATGCCAGTGGATCAACATTTGTATAAGCATTTAACGTGCAACGTTTCACGGCACTCGGATTCTTAATTCGCGAGAAACGTCCATTTAAATATATATACTTCGCGTCGCCGCCATGTTGGATTTGTGCTCACCAGGTTACTGAAAGTCCTATAGGTGAACATATGTTCATAGTCTCTATGAACATAAAAAAATCAGTTTGGTTGCTGTAAAAGATTCATAGATATTGAGAACCGTCTAAATATTTCGAAAGCTCGCCATTTAGGATTGTTATATGTATAGGCCATAGAGTTATGTACCATTCAAGGACAATTATTGCCTAGGTTCATTATTCAAACTTTCACTTCGATCGCATGATTACGACACAAGAAATAAAAACTTAATTTTAAAATTTCGCACAGCCGCCATCTTGAGGTTATGTAAACAATTGAATTAAATTAGATGGCAGTGCATTACAAGCTGCAAATTCATTTGCTGTACCACATTTCACTGCGTTCAGAGAGTTAAATCACGAGGAAAGTCTATTAAAATATTTTAAATTCGCTTGGTCGCCATGTTCGTTGTGTACTTTACAGGTTTATGAAATATACATAGGTAAACTTGTATCAGTACCCTTTATCACCATACAAAATTGCAGGGCGATATCTGTAATAGTTTCGGAGATATAGAATGTCAGTGAAATATTTCGCACAGCCGCCATTTTGAGGTTATGAAATCAGTTGAACTAAATTAGACTCCAGTGCATTACAATGTGTATAAACATTTGCTGTACCAAGTTTCATTACATTTGGATAGTTAAATCGCGAGAAAAGTCTATTTAAAAGTCTCAACTTCGCTTGGCCGTCATGTTGGTTTTGTAGTTACCAGGTTTTCAAAAGTCACATAAGTGAACTTATAGTAGTTCCCTCTATCACCATAGAAAATGTCAGGGTAATATCGGTAATATTTTCGGAGATATTGAATGCTGGTGAAATATTTCGCACAGCCGCCATGTTGGATTGGTGAGTTGTAACAAAATTTGAAGGGCACGGTCGAGGTCGCCGGGAGTAGTGCTATGAACTTTCCGAGTTTCATTGAAATCGCTCCAGCCGTTTAGATTTTATTAGGGGGGGGGGACACACACACGAATAACACACACACACACACGGACAAAAGGTGATCTCATAAGCTTATTTTTTCAAAATTGAAAATAGGCTAAAAAGGAATGTCTGTGTGTTCGTCTTTTATGCGTTCATAAACCACTCATCCGATTGCGATAAAATTTTGGTGAGTTGTTGCAAACACTTCCAGGAGGTTTATAGGCATAGTTAATCCATTTCAAAATAGATAGCGCGCGAGTAGTTTAAACAAATGCGCAATGGCGATGCGTTCATATACAATTCTTCCGATTGCGATCAAATTTTGGTGAGTTGCTGTGCACAGTCCCGGAAAAGTTATAGGCGTAGTAAATCCAATTTACAATAGATGGCGCGCGAGTAGCTTCAACAAAATGGCGTGCGTTTGTTTCAAGAAAGTCCCATATGTCATTCATTCCATTGCGATGAAACTTGGGTGAGATGTTCTGTACACTTCTGGTAAGGTTTCTGGCTTAGTAAATCCACTTAACAATAGGTAGCGCACGAGTAGATTCAACAAATGAGCGACGACGGGCGAAGCGTTTCAAAAAAGTCCTGTATGCGTTCACATAACATTCGTCCGATATCGATGAAACTTGGGAGAGAGGTTGTGTACACTACAGGCAAGGTTTCTGGCTTAGTTAATCCATGTTATAATAGGTAGCGCACGTGTAGATTCAACAAATGAGCGACGACTCGCGAAGCGTTTCTAAAAATTCCCGTATGCGTTCATATACTATTCGTTTGATAGCGATGAAACTTGGGTGAGATGTTTTGTACACTTCAGGGAAGGTTTCTGGCTTAGTAAACCCACTTAACAATAGGTAGCGCACGAGTAGATTCAACAAATGAGCGACGACGGACGAAGCCTTTCAACAAAGTCCCGTATGCGTTCATATACTATTATTCCGAGAGCGACTAAACTTGGGTGAGTTGTTGTGTACACTCCAGGGAAAGTTTCAGGCTTAGTAAGTCCATGTTACAATAGGTAACGCACAAGTAGATTCAACAAATGAGCAACGACGGGCGAAGCGTTTCAAAAAAGTCCTGTATGCGTTCACATAACATTCGTCCGATATCGATGAAACTTGGGAGAGAGGTTGTGTACACTACAGGCAAGGTTTCTGGCTTAGTTAATCCATGTTATAATAGGTAGCGCACGTGTAGATTCAACAAATGAGCGACGACTCGCGAAGCGTTTCTAAAAATTCCCGTATGCGTTCATATACTATTCGTTTGATAGCGATGAAACTTGGGTGAGATGTTTTGTACACTTCAGGGAAGGTTTCTGGCTTAGTAAACCCACTTAACAATAGGTAGCGCACGAGTAGATTCAACAAATGAGCGACGACGGACGAAGCCTTTCAACAAAGTCCCGTATGCGTTCATATACTATTATTCCGAGAGCGACTAAACTTGGGTGAGTTGTTGTGTACACTCCAGGGAAAGTTTCAGGCTTAGTAAGTCCATGTTACAATAGGTAACGCACAAGTAGATTCAACAAATGAGCAACGACGGGCGAAGCGTTTCAACAAAGTTCTGTATGCGTTCACTTACCATTCGTCCGATAGCGATGAAACTTCGGTGAGTGGTTGTGTACACATCAGGGAAGGTTTTTGACTTAGTAAATCCACTTAACAATAAGTAGCGCACGAGTAGATTCGACAAATGAGCAACGACGGGCGAAGCGTTTCAACAAAGTTCTGTATGCGTTCACTTACCTTTCGTCCGATAGCGATGACACTTGGGTGAGAGGTTGTGTACACTTCAGGCAAGGTTTCTGACTTAACAAATCCACTTTACGATAGGTAGGGCACGAGTAGATTCAACAAATGAACGATGACGCGCGAAGCGTTTCAACAAAGTCCCGTATGCGTTCATATACTATTCGTCTGATAGCGATGAAACTTGGGTGAGATGTAGTGTACACTACAGGGAATGTTTCTGGGTTAGTAAATGCACTTTACAATAGGTATCGCTCAATTAGATTAAACGAATGAGCGACGACGCGCGAAGTGTTTCAATATAGTCCCGTATGCGTTCATATACCATTCGTCCGATAGCGACTAAACTATGGTGAGTTGTTGTGTTCACTCCAGGGAAAGTTTCAGGCTTAGTAAGTCCATGTTTCAATAGGTAGCGCACAAGTAGATTCAACAAATGAGCGAAGACGCGCGAAGCGTTTCAACAAAGTCCCGTAAGCGTTCATATACCATTCGTCCGATTGCGATAAAACTTTGGTGGGATGTTGTGTACACTTCAGGGAAGGTTTCTGGCTTAGTACATCCACTTTACAATAGGTATCGCACCAGTAGATTCAACAAATGATCGACGGCACGCGAATCGCTTAAGCAGAGTTACGTAGCGTTCAAATACCATTCATCTGATTGCTAAGAATCTTTGGTTGGATTGTTGTGCACACTCCATGAAAGGTTTCTGACTTAGTAAATCTTTTTTACAATCGGTAGTGCACGAGTAGATTCAACAAATGAGTAACGGCGCGCGTATCGTTTAAAAAATCGTATGTGTTCATATACCATTCATGCGATTTCAATGAAATATAGGGAAATGTTGTTTCCACTCCCGCAAAGATTTCTGATTTAGTAAATCCATTTTACAATTGGTAGCTCACGAGTACATTCAACTAATGAGCGACAGCGCGTGAATCGTTTCAACCAAATCCCGTATGCGTTCATATACAATTCATCCGATTGTGTTGAAACGTTGGTGAGTTGAGTACAGTCCTGCGATGGTGTATGAATTAGTAAATCCGTTTCTCAATGGATGGCGCACAAAACATTCAACAAATGAGTGAAGGCGCGTGAATCGTTTAAACAAAATCCCGTATGCGTTCGTATGCCATTCATCCGATTGCGATGAAACGTTCATGAGTTGTTGTGTACACGCCAGGGAAGGTTTTAGACTTAGTAAATCCATTTTTCAGTAGGTAGCGTACGAGTATATTCAACAAATGGGTGACGGCGCTCGAATCTTTTCGACAAAGTCCCGTATGCGTTAATATACCATTTATTTCATTGCGATGAAACTTTGGTGAGTTGTTGAGCACGCTCCCATGATTTTTTTGAGATAGTAAATCAATTTTACAATAGTTTAGAGGTGGTTAACGGAAAATAAATAAATATTGGGAATCCAAAAGCACTTCAACAAACAAAGTTACAACGCCAACATTTTCTTTGATTGGCATTGCAACGCATGCCGGGTACAGCTAGTATATTATAAAATACTTTTGATTTGTTAAATAATTTGTAATTATGGTGTACTGTACATTAATTAAAGGTCATAATAAATAATGTGTCCTATTGTGCTGGTTAGACCGAGATATCGTGGGAACTTGGGCTCGAAGGCAGCCCACACGAGACTCTTTTCCAAAAAGACATATGATTGAGAGGATGGGGTGTGTCCTTTTGACCAGCTTGGCATAAGACTGCTATCTCAGGAAGTATTCGTTAGGAGAAACGGTCTGGGTAGTTTGAACTAGGCCCTAGAATACATCCCAAAACAAATTTACAATTATAAGGTCCCTAGCCTAATTCTATCAAAGATTATGGTGGCAAATCCATCCTAAATTATCTAATCTGAATGGTAAAAAAGGTCGTCTAACTATTCCCTTACAAATCCCTTCTAGAAATCCTACTTACAAAATGAATGATAAGTCAAGATAAGATTCGTGATGCTTAAAGTGTTCCCCTAAGAAAATACAATTCTATTAATTAATTGTTATAATAGTTATTATACCTGGTCCTTCGGCAAATCGGATTTCTCTCATCTACAATTAATTTCGTTACATTTAATAAATAGCAAAAATGACGGTGTCACGTCCTACATTTATTTTTACGTTAAATCGTTCCTAGCTAGACCTGTACTGAAGGTAAAGTTACTTTAAATGGACGATAAGCGTCGAACAGGAAAGATATATTCAAAACTAAAAATAAGAACAGTTCGTCCTTTGTAAGAATCAAATGTAACACAATTACAACACAAATATTCACCTTAAGAAATACACTCCTGGTGTTTGCTAGCTTCGTGCCCTGCGTACCCGTGCATATCACTGTTCGAGATAAGCAGCCTATCATGGTGGGAAATTATGTCGGCAGCATGAAGCTCTCTTCATGTCTTATGTCGCATTTTTCACGCAACCGTATTCGAACACAAATTTCATGTTGTGGCAACTGTCGTCTCGCAAATGGGTTATCTCTGTCCTAGACAAGCATAGCAATGTGACAGAATCCATATTCTGCATCCACGTGGCCATTAAGAAAAATTACGGTTATCATTCAGCGCTTTGTGAGTATTCTGATTATTAGAATTGTATTCAGACAAGACTCAATTTCATTGATTATTATTATTAATTCAACTTTATTTTTTATTTTATATCTGTATTAATTTAGTTGAATGATTATTAAAGAATCGTATTACATCGTAGAAAAGATCGTAGAATAAATCGTAGCATAAAAATCCATCCTCGCATCTATAAACACCTATATTTGTAGCCATCGCTCACACAAAAATAATCTCTTCCAATAGAGGTTGAATACTCTTAAATACTTTCATACATGTAGCCATCGCTCGTACGAAAAACATCATCAACCATTAGAGATGGAATAGGTTACTCTCAAAAACCTGCAAAACAGTCCTATAATGGCCAATATGGTAACCTACCCATCGCTGCTTTCACTGTTTAATTATTTATCA
Source organism: Meconema thalassinum (assembly GCA_946902985.2). Classification (NCBI taxonomy): domain Eukaryota; kingdom Metazoa; phylum Arthropoda; class Insecta; order Orthoptera; family Tettigoniidae; genus Meconema; species Meconema thalassinum. The sequence continues at coordinate 209,580,806 of OX336395.1, forward strand.
CTCTCAATGTTTTCCAAAAATGTGTCACTAATTGGACTGTAAAATTATGCTTCCCTAATTTAAACAAAATGTTCGTACTAAATGGGATAGCCTACTCAATTTAATTTCATCATATTGGCAACCTAAGCCTTTATCTTATTTTAAACATAACAATCTTCCCTTCCAAACATCGCTGAATGCATTCTCTCTCATATTTAATAACAGATGATACCTGTAACCAATAGGAATTGTGAACCCAGGCCTTCTACGAACTAAGCCTGTCTAGATGCTCTGTCATTTCATCGTCTTAAGTCTGAATTCAATATTTATTTCTCTCTAACATTACAGATGTGTACAAAAAAAAACAAGTAGTTCCGTGAAGAACTATGCAGCCTATTTTAATATATCCTACTTAGGTTAATTGCCACTATCAACATCCAAAATTTCAGTTTGATTGTTGTAATAGATTCGTAGATATTGAGAACCGACTAAATATATCGGATGGTCGCCATGTTGGATTTTATATATATATATATATATATATATATATATATAGGTCCTTGAGTTATGTACTGTTACATGAAGATTATTGTGTACTTCAATCGCATGATTAGGACACAAGAAGTAAAAACGAGATTTTAAAATTTCGCACAGCTGCCATCTTATGGTTATGGATACAATAAAAAAAATTAGATGCCAGTGGAATACCATTTGTATACGGATTTACTGTACCAAGTTTCATTGCACTCGGATGGTTAAATTGTGTGAAACATCCATGTGAATATTTATATTTCGCGTCGCCACCATGTTGGATTTGTCATCACCAGGTTATTGAAAGTCCTATACGTGAACTCATGTTCATCCCCTATGAACATTAACAAATTCTGTTTGATTGCTATAATAGATTCGTAGATATGCATAGCCGTCTGAATATATCGGATGGTCGCCATGTTGGATTGTTAAACGTATAGGCCATAGAGTCATGTACCATTAAAGGAAAATTATTGCGTAGGTTCATTTTTCAAACTTTCACTTCGATCGCATGATTACGACACAAGAAATTAAAACGTAATTTTAAAATTCGCACAGCCGCCATCTTGTGGTTATGTAAACAATTGAAATAAATTAGTTACCAGTGCATTACAATGTGTATAAAAATTCCTGTTCCAAGTTTCTTTGCGTTTGGAACATTAAATAGCGAGAAAGGTCTATTTAAAATTTTCAAATTCGCTTGACCGCCATTCTCGGTTTGTAGTTAACCGGTTTTTGAAAGTCTTATAGATGAACTTCCAGTAGTGCCCTTTATCTCCGCACAACATTTCGGAGTGATACCGCTAATAGTTTATGAGATATAGAATGCCGGTGAAATATTCCGCACAGTCGCCATCTTTTGGTCATGTAAGCAATTGAACGACGTTAGATGTCGGTGCATTACAATGTGTATAAACATATTTTATTGCGTTTGGTTGGTTAAATCGCGAGAAGCGTCTATTTAAAAGTTGCAACTTCGCTCCATGTTGGTTTTGTAGTTATCAGATTTTCAAAAGCCACATAGGTGAACTTCTAGTAGTTCCCTTTATCAGCGTAAAAAATCCAGGGTGTAATCGGTAATAGTTTCGGAGATATTGAATGCTGGTAAGATATTTCGCACAGCCGACATGTTGGATTGGTGAGACGCAACAAAATTTGAAGGGCACGGTCGGGGTCGTCCGGAATAGTGCTATGAACCTACCGAGTTTCATTGAAATCGCTTCATCCGTTTAGAAGTTATTAGGGGGGACACACATACACATCACACACACACACAGACACATGGACAAAAGGTGATCTCATAAGCCTTTTTTTTTTTTTTTTTTTTTCAAAATTGAAAATGGCTAAAACCGTTTATCAACACTGCAATAAGGAAACTGTTCTCACTGCCTTCTGAAACCTATCAGAATCACTTATAAGCAGCAGTCATATTCTGTACAATATTAAATGCGATTTATCTGCAGCTTGTATAAAAGTGAAAAGACATGTTGCTCTTCTTAGCACACAAATGAACATCTACATTCTAGACCTTCACTAGCCTTACATTCATGCGGTCCTACGCGCAATAATAAAGACAAAATATCACGCTTACCGTTGGACGTAAATCGGTACGTTAAAACTAAATCCCTACTTTATATAATGAACATAAATAAGTCACTTCTTACCTAGGAAACTGTGCATACCGTTCGATCCATTACATCTAGTCAACGTAACGCCACAAAATGCAAACTATATATTAGAGTGGTTTCAACTCACATGTTCCATGCTGGATATGAGTTTGAAGTAAAGTGGTGTCTCAATATTACCGCTTCCATCCATTTATGTTTAGCCAATTGAGGGTTCATTCTGGCATGCCTCCATCAAGCTCCCACCGTCATGGTAATTAGTACATGTTCCTCCTCGTGTTTAAAATTGGAAGTGACCTCCACCATGTGGTTCTCGGTCCGAGATCCATTCCTAACTCCATTCCTACTGATTATTGAGTCGTCGCTCTGAACTGGTATCAAGAAAAATGGCCATGAACTATCCTCCATCGCAAAATTTATTAAACTACTTGTGTAGCACTCCAAACTGAATTTAGACTGTTATAATTCGCAATTTCCATATCTGCGAAAAGTTTGGTGATCGCTAATATCAAATTTCCATACATTTTATTCTGATAATATTATTGACCGGAGAATAATACTTTGCTGTAAGTTTCATCGTGTTTCTCACTCTCAACTTTCTTATACAATTCAATATCCCTCTGCAAGTCTCGTAAATTATTACAACACGTTCCTTCACGCTGCCAGAGAAGTATATTACCCGTCAAGGCGACTACCTTTCAACAACTTAGTGCTCTCAAAATATCTGTCACTGCCAGACGTCAGATTCGACTCTTGACTCAAATTGTCTTCTTAATTCATTAATTTCATAATCGTTATTATCGATCATGAGTTGATCAAGCTGATCGTGCTCAATATGTCTATACGAATATTTCTTTGCGATAAATCTGCGACCTTATTTGTGTCAAGTCTACCTTCTCTAGATTTGAAAATGGTTCGTGAATAATTTGAGCAAACTTAGAACTCGGTATGACTTGATTTCGTCCGTTCGTGCCTCTGGATTGTTGTTTATTCTCATATTATGTGCGCTCGGAATGGTAGTTTTGTTCACTCACTGCGCCTAGCACTTTCACTGCAACTTTTCCATCTCAAGTGTCCATGAATATATCAGCTGTGTTATGTCCTTCTTATCTGCGAAATTCCTATCGGTGTCGCCACCAAGACAACTAGCAATATGCATCCAAGAAAATTCATTACAAAGGAAAGGATGAGGGCCTACCTGTTGGTATATTCTTCTAACCCTAGAAGCGTCAAAGGTGGAGGGGGCAAATATTGCCACCGTCTTTTATTTCATTACTATTCATGCTTCAAATTAATAATAAAGAAAATCATTCCATTTTTGACAATTGGAGATAATACATGTATTCGGACCAAAAATTCCCGCTCTTTTCAAAACTCCAATCAGTTTCAACGATAAATAACCCTAAGTCTTGTTTTAAATATACTTTGATTTTTAATCAAACTGCTATGTTTTACGCCGCTGGTTGGGATTGCAATTCCTAAGCGGCCCCGGGCCTAAGTCGCCCCCAACGTGGGAATTTCGCGTCTTACGCTATTTTGATGCAATACTATAGTTGATTCATCAACTCTACGAAGGATTTTGATCTTGTCCAATTTTCCTGTGTCAAAAGCTATTTATTTAGCTCTAAGTGGGATTCATACTTTGCCCTCTTCAACTAAACCCTAAAACTCAGAACTAGATCAACAAGTGAATTCTCTAGTTCTATCAAGATCACTTGATATTGCAATCAAGTACAACTTTTGAACTGCGAAAATGATCCTTCATAATTAAAGTTGTCTCATTTCCAAAAACTTTCAAAGTGCGTTGTGCCCAACAAATAGATAGACTCTTATAGAATAAAAATCTTCACATTCCTCCCTGTTCTTTTCAACACCATTAACAGGTTAATTAACTGTACCCGTATCCAGTGAGATATCTGCCAGAATCCGAAGATGGAGATGGATCGTGGCAACTTTTAGTTCCTGGCTAGAAAAACTACGAAGAAACTACTGAAAACCTAATCAGGAGAAATACGGCTAAGCTTCATTGTGCTATAGGACTACACTACGGGGTTGGTTGGAACATTGAATAAAATGGAGAGTGAGAAACCCCTTCAAACACTCAGGGATTGGGTAATAGATGTGGGCCAATAGGTCCTTTCTCTACTATAGCACCATATATCCCTAATTAACTGCAAATTATTGCTCCAAATTTCTATGAAACATCAGAATAACGTAAGAACTTATCTGTTTGATTTATTCAATAAAAACAATTACAATTAAAAATAAAATCACGATTCCTAATTGAAAATAATAATAATTATTAAAAAGTGTATCCATTCTAACTATAATCTTGAATCGAATCTCTAAGCAACTGTGCCCTAGTTTCAGGAGTAAAAATAAAAATGGATTTTAAAATTACCGAAATTGAATATAAACTTAGCGATTGTCTTCCGCTGTTACAGTTACCATATTCAACTCCATACAAGTCTCCTTAAACCTGATCAATCCCTATTCTAAAAATTCTATTTAATACTCTGTCTAGAATTAATAATAATAAAAATATTTACAAATGTACACACGACTCCACAACTATATACACGACTAAAACTCAGCAATTCTTGTAGGTTTGTGCCGTGTCATGTGTGGGGTTTCGCCTAGGACACCAAGCTGGCTCATCAGCAGGCTCATCGCGTTCCCCGCCTGGACCCCCACTGGAGTAGCGAACTGCGCACTACCTCCCTTTATATAAAGCGCACCTGCGCCTCATCACTGCGAGAACTAAAATCTCAAGCAGCTATAACCTCCCTATGCAGGCTTCCTAAAAGATGGTATATTGGCTTTCACGGCCAGTGAATTCTTCTAGGTTTGTGCCGTGTCTTGAGTGGGGTTTCGCTTAGGACACCAAGCTGACTCATCTGCGGGCTCTTGGTGTCCTCAACTGGACCCACACTGGAGTTGCGAACTGAGCGTTATTTGAGGTTAGCTGTGAGCAATATCATCCAGGCTTCGGATAATTATGCATTTTGCATATTGCATATACAATTGCATATTTGGAACAGTTTTAACTTAACAGTGCATATTTAGGGTTTTCCTCCTGTTAGTGCATATTTCAAAAACATTCTTAATCTTGCAGGACACTTTTGGAATATTTGACATCTATTTCAGGTAACAGGAATGTTGAGCAATGCTGGGTTTGCATCGTGTTTAAATTTAGCAACACTAGCCCTACATCCGGCCATAGCTTTGTCTACCTGCAATACAATTAGGTGGGGACTGATTCTTGGCATTTCCCGTAAAGCAGGTTATATTTTCCTCATTCCGAAAAATAGTTACCTTTCATGCACAATTAGTTCTTGTCAGTCATACTTTCGTTGAGTTAAAACAGGCTGTGGTTCATAGCACGTTAAATAACTACTGTATTTAAGATGCCTAAGGAGGAGAGAACTGTTAATGAGGTAATGTAAGGGTATGTACGAGGGTTTCAAGACTTTTCAACAGACGGAAGTGTATTGTTTTGCAATTACTGTAGCACAGTCGTAAACGCAACTAAAAAGTATCAAATTCAACAACATCTTCAAACAACGAAACACAATAAATTGGAAGATGTAAACCTGAAACAAAAACACCAGGTTCTTGTAACCACTGCTTTAATTAAACCTGGACCAACACGTAGTAAATTCAATGAAGATCTGTGTAAAGCATTTCTCTCGGCAAATATACCGTCGGATAAACTAAACAATAAGAACATAGCTCAGCTTCTGCAGGAGTATGCGAAACAACCTGTCCCAGATGAATCAACAATTAGGAAGAATGACGTTCCTGAGCTTTACAATGTAACGTTAGGTAAACTAAGGAAAAAAGATCATGGAAAATATATTTGGGTCTCACTTGACTAGACGAAACAACGGACGTAGATCAAAGATATGTAGCTAACTTCGTGTTTGGAATTTTAGGAGAAGAAGAAGAGAGAGACAAATCATATCTACTAACTATGGCTGTGTTGCCTAAGGTGAATCACTCAACGATGCACTTTCTTGTTTGTGGCCGTCAGGCATTCTTTACGATCATGTCATCGTGGCTTGCACGGATGCCGCACCTTACATGTGTAAATACATGGGAGGTCTTGGGATATTATATCCCAAGATGATACAAGTCACATGTGTAGCACATGGACTTCATCGAGTCGCTGAAGCAGTCCGGGCTTCCTTTTCTGAAGTAAACACGTTGATCTCCACAGTGAAAATTGTGTTTCTGAAGGCTCCAAGTCGCAAAGAATTTTTTTCTTGACGCAGTTCATGATGTACCGCTCCCTCCTTCACCAGTTCATACACGATGGGGAACGTGGCTCGAAGCTGCTGTTTATTATGCCAATTATTTCGAGGTAGTAAAAAAGGTAGTTGAAGACCTCGATTCTGAAGGAGCTGCTTCTATTAAAGAAGCTCAAGAAGTCTTGAGCAAAGATGGTGTTCGTGAGCAACTTATATTCATTCGTTCCAATTTGCGTTGCATACCTTCAGCCATCAAGAAATTGCAAGAAAGAGGACTGCCTCTTCACGTTAGCATTGGAATTGATGAAGAAGTCGATCGATCCCTAAAGAACCTAACTACTGTCGACCAAAGTATTATGTGCACTCGAGTTTGAAGGTTGTTTGTGAAGTAACCAATAGTCCTACATAAAATCCAATAACATCATCATTTTCGTCGTTCTATTTTACGTTAGTTTATGTAGGTTTGGAATGTTTAATTTATATTTTAATATTTTTTATCTCAGTTGGAACACAAAATGTGCCCGTTTTTAAGCGTGTTTCAACCATGCGTCACATTTAAGAATTATTATCTCAAAACTCCGTCATCAGATCGAATGCAAATTTTAACACAATATACATTGGAATGTTGTATGACTGGTTTATTAATTTCAAAATTTTGTGTGTCCAAAAAACAAAGTTGTTATCATTTTTGTGAGGTAACTTTTTCTCGGCTCGGGGTGGTTGGAAAATATAGCTCTTGGTCGCGTTGTAATCCTTATACATCAAGAAGTTATGCTGTATGACTTTGAAATACGTAAATTAATTCTCTTATTTTATATCGGTTTGTATTTGTTCGTGGAAATAAGGCATGATTCACCAGCCAGCCGCTCCGGGGTAAGCAGTACAGCGTTGCTGAGATGGAGCCCATCACTGCCGAGCGAGGCGAGGTCGTATTTCCCCGCTCAAATATAAACCGATATAAAATAAGTGAATTAATTAACGTATTTTAAAGTCATACAGCATAACTTTTTGATGTATAAGGATTGCAACGCAACCAAGAACTACATTTTCCAACCACCCCAAGCCGAGAAATCGTTACCATACACAAATGATAACAACTTTGTTTCTTGAACACACAAAATTTTGAAATTAATAAACCAGTTATACAATATTCCAATGTATATTGTTTTAAAATTTGGATTTGATCTGATGACGGGTTTGTGAGATAATAATTCTTAAATGTGACGCATGGTTGAAACACGCTTAAAAACGGGCACCTTTTGTGTTCCAACTGCGATAAAAAATATTAAAATATAAACTAAAAATTCCAAACCTACATGAACTCACGTAAAAATGAACGACGAAAATGATGATGTTATTGGATTTTATGTATGTCTATTGGTTACGTCACAAACAACCTTCAAACTCGAGTACACATAATACTTTGGTCGACAGTAATCAAGTTATCTCGAAAAAATTGCAGAATGTAGTGCTGAAAAATTCCGGTCTCCTCAAACTTAAAAGCATTTGTGGTGTTATCCAAGGCAAAGACAAAATTGGCAGTGCATCAGTCCGAGAGGTCTCTGATTTCGTTAAGTTGGAGTATAATCCAATTGTGGCATGTGATGTGGAGAGAGTGTTTTCTGAGTACAAAGTCATTTTAAGTTAAAAAGGCGCAAGTTTGTGTTTGAAAACCTATTACATCATACAGTGATTAAGTGTAATCAAGACTTGTAAATTTTATTGACAAACTGGAGCAATCTATTGTAGTACTGTAAGTAATTTTCTTTATTTTGGCGATATTTAATATGTAACATTAATTTCTTCTAATATAAACCACTAATTGATATCAGATATATGTTTATTTTTAATGCATATTTTAGTGCTTATTTAGACACTTTTTAGTGCATATTTGCATGCATATTTTGGCATTTTTAAGTGCATAACTATCCGAAGCCTGATCATAACTCTTCGAAATCCTCGACTTTTCAATGAAAGTCATGCACAAACGGAAAGGCATTGCGGTAAAATATTTTCTGACGTTCTTTTCAAACAAAATTTCTGCTTCAATATAAACTTGTTTGATACTCTAATGTAGGCTGTATTAATTCCTTCTTTTATCACATTTGAACTTTCTTAAGGAGAAAGCGCTTATGAATGGTTACAACTAATAGTGGTGGTCTGTAGGCCACATGACGGAATTTCAGGCTGAGTGATCCGCAGACGTTTACGCGTTCAGATCCACTGACGTAGAGTGAACACGTTCCTATCGTAGGTTTATTTATGAGATATTTATCTGAATATACCTATGTCTATGCGAAATTTTCTTCGTGATATTTTTGCGTATTTACTTGTAGCTAATCTACATTCTCCAGCATTGCACTTGGTTCGTGAATAATTTGAGGTAACTTAAAATGTTGTATGACTCTCTTTCATCCGAAAGTACGTCCATTCGTGCCTCTGCGTTGTCGTTTCCTTTTTCTTCTTCTTCTTCTTCTTCTTCCTCCTCCTCTTCTTCTTCTTCTTCTACTGTGGGTTCAGACATGTTAGTTTTGTTTACTCATCGGGCCGAGTGACGAAACTACTCAAACGAATCCTCGGCAATTTTTGATTCTCAAGTGTCTAAGAATATACACACATCAAAAAAAGTTTTGCATCACCTCGGTTCCAAGAGTTCCGGAACCTTTAAATACAAAGGGAATAGAGATCAACACAAACAACATTTCAGCTCGTTTTATTGCTCATGAGACCCACACATTGCATGTTGTACCATCATACAGCTAGACTTTCAGCATTTGTGGTCCAGATTGCAGTACACACCACTACCTCTAATACCCAGTAGCACGTCCTCTTGCATTGATGCATGCCTGTATTCGTCGTGGCATACTATCCACAAGTTCATCAAGACACTGTTGGTCCAAATTGTCCCACTCCTCAACGACAATTCGGCGTAAATCTCTCAGAGTGGTTGGTGGGTCAAGACGTCCATAAACAGCCCTTTTCAACATATCCCAGGCATGTTCGATAGGGTTCATGTCTGGCGAACATGCTGGCCACTGTAGTCGAGCGATGTCGTTATCTTGAAGGAACGCATTCACAAGATGTGCACGATGAGGTCGAGAATTGTCGTCCATGAAGACAAATGCCTCTCCAATATTCTGCCGATATGGTTGCACTATGGGTCGGAGGATGTCATTCAGGTATCGTAAAGCCGTTTTGGAGCCTTCCATGACCACCAGTGGCGTACGTCGGCCCCACATAATGCCACCCCAAAACATCAGGGAACCACCACCTTGCTGCACTCGCTGGACAGTGTGTCTAAGACGTTCAGCCTGACCAGGGTGCCTCCAAACACGTCTCCGACGATTGTCTGGTTGAAGGCATATGCGACACTCATCGGTGAAGAGAACGTGATGCCAATTCCGTGGGGTCCATTCAGCATGTTGTTGGGCCCATCTGTACCGCGCTGCATGGTGTCGGGGTTGCAAAGCTGGACTTCGCCATGGACGTCGGGAGTGAAGTTGCGCATCATGCAGCCTATTGCGCACAGTTTGAGTTGAAACACGACGTCCTGTGGCTGAACGAAACGCATTATTCAACATGGTGGCATTGCTGTCAGGGTTCCTCCGAGCGGCAATCCGTAAGTAGCGGTCATCCACTACAGTAGTAGCCCTTGGGCGGCCTGAGCGAGGCCTGTCATCGACAGTTCCTGTATCTCTGTACCTCCTCCATGTCCGAACAACATCGCTTTGGTTCACTCTGAGACGCCTGGAAACTTCCCTTGTTGAGAGCCCTTCTTGACACAAAGTAACAATGCGGACGCGATCGAACTTCGGTATTGACCTTCTAGGCATGGTAGAACTACAGACAACATGAGCAGCGTACCTTCGTCCTGGTGGAATGACTGGAACTGATCGGCTGTCGTACCCCCTCCGTCTAATAGGCCCTGCTCATGCATGGTTGTTTACATCTTTGAGCAGTTTTAGTGACATCTATGAACAGTCAAAGGGACTGTATCTTGGATACAATATACACAGTCAACGTCTATATGCCGGAGATCTGGGAACCGAGGTGATGCAAAACTTTTTTTGATGTGTGTATCATCTGTGTTACCGGTATGCCTTTTTAGCCTACTTTTCACATTTTGCAAAAAATGAGGAAAAAGTAGACTGATGAGATCGGGCAAATGTGTGTCTGTCTGTCTGTATGTCTGTCCGTCTGTCTGTCTGTCTGTCTGTCTGTCCTGTCTGTCTGTCTGTCTGTCTGGCTGTGTGTGTGTGTGTGTGTGTCCCCCTCTATCAACTCCTCAACGGCAGCAGCAATCGAAACAAAATATGGTAGGAGTAATGATCTATACCTGAATATCTCACGGCTATATTTGAAAATGATGTCAGTGCTACCAAATGCTGAAAAATCGCAATTGAAATTTGAGCTCCATATTGGATATCTTGGAAGGTATGAATGGGAGCTATTTCAAAATTGGCACACGTATAGATAATAATATTGCAGTTTAATTTTCAGGAGGCCATACATGGCAGTATCGCCAAATGATTATAAGCCTGCTGATAGGTCCACATTTTAAATGCATATAACTTCTACACTATCAATTTGGATTTCAACCAAATTTCGTATGTGCTATGTGTACATAAATGGATATGACTGAGCGTATTCTTAAGAGCCACCAGGGCTGCCAACTGTTAGTAAATGCTCTCATTTTTTAAATCCAAATACCCATATATCAGAAAGTATGCACGGCGACAGCTTTAAACTATGCACACGTATAGTACCTGACATTCTATATTAATTAAGAGTAACTTATATACGTCAGTGCTACCAACATGATTCTAAGCCTGCTGAGGGGTCAAACTTCAAATACATGTAACTTCTATACTATCATTTGGATTTCAACCAAATTTCGTGTGTGCTTTGTGTGATTCTAGATTAATTTGGAGTAACTAATATAGGCCTACGCCAGTGCTGCCAACATGATTCTAAGCCTGCTGATAGGTCCAATTTTAAAATGCATGTAACTTCTATACTAACTAATGGATTTCATTCAAAATTGACACAACAATAGATCGTATTACAGTATTTCAGATTATTTCTGACCAATACATGTATGTCATTGTGGGCAACATGATTTTACGCAGGCTGTTAGATCCAATGTTTAACTGCATGTAACGTCCATGCTATCCATTGGACTTCAACCAAATTTTGTATTCTGTACCTTAAGAGATGGAACTGAGAATATATTGTCACCAAGGCTGCCAACTGTAGTTCTCTATTAGGCTACATTATGTCAGGTATACATGATTTCGAACTAATTAGAATTGTCGATATTACCAACTTCATTTCGTCATTATTCTAGATAGATCCATATATATTAATCATTGGCATGAATCTTAAATTTTAAGAAAAGTTGGCTCTTTAGTTCCTCACGGAACTCCTTGTTTCATCTGCAAAGTAACTATCGGTGACGTCACCGAGCTAACTAGCCAGCGCATGTCCATCCAAGAAAATTAATTTTACAGACGAGGTTGAGGACATACTTTTAAATCAAAGTGACTGGAAGGAACTTATGTAGAAGAAGCAGGGGCGTGGTGGCTAAGCGGTCAAGCTGTTGGCCTCCTACCACGGGTGACCGGGTTCGATTTCCGGTCACTGCATGTGAGATTTTCAAAGTGAAATCCTATGTCCTGTGTTTCAGATTCCACGTTTAAAATGGAGGTCCCTTGACTGAAGATCACGAGATTAACTCTCATGTAAAACTATAAAATTTCTATCTTCCTTTCTGTAGTAGAAGCCCAGAAAATTTCCCTTGGAGCGGTGATTTTCAGGAACACACATACTGTAGGCTGTGTACTCGTGTATATTTTCATTATGCATCCAATGGCAATTTTTATATCAGGACAAATCGGGAAAGAGATTTTGAAGGGAAATCGACCGTGGACCTATTCAAAGGTACCATTCCGGCATTTGCCTGGTAGCGAAAATGGGAAATCACGACATCCATTTTCAGGTCGAACTAAGCGAGATTCGAACCCACGCTTTCCGAATGCTAGCGAGTCACGAGATAGCGCATCAAAAATCTAGACCACCGTGTGTGGTAAAGAGGCACACATGAACTCCTATTTGCCATGTTTTCCATAGGTGGAAGCACTTCTATACCTCCAACCTTTATCTCTCAATCTGTTCCACCTTGTGTTTCCGGGATGCGCTGCAGGTGATCGAGTAATTGAAACTACCAGTGGCGGCTGGTGGTTTATAAAGCTGGGTGTTCACTAAAATTTCTGATGTCGCAATTTTATATAGGAAATTTGCACATGTAACAAAAATGAATTAACGTTAGATAAACTACATTTCTATAAAAACTGAAATACATATGTTTTCCAAAATAACTGTACGTCCGACAAATAGACAAATTGTAATGGCTCTTTTGGGCTTCTTCATATAGGAATTCATCAAAAATCAGATGTATGTATTTAAGCGTTGCCCTATGCCTGAGTTAATGGGAAGAATTTTAAACACAGCAGGTTGTCTACCGTTGGGTCTCAATCTCCGGGATAATAAACATTCTCAACATAAAAACGTGGCAACCGAAAAGTTTGTACGTTAACGAAAAATGTTATTACTAACAAAGACGGGCACATATTCTGCATAAGGATAGGATTTTATTTTACTATAGCTTGAAGCCCATCAGAGGAACCAGCCATGACGTGCGCTCTGTCATACGTCTGCGGAATTCATTTTTGCGGAGTTTCATTCAATTTCTGCTTCTTTAATTCATCCAGTAAACACGCTGCTAATGTGTGTGCCTCATGTTTTGTTTGCCTCTTACTACGTATTGGTACACAACAGCCATCTGAAATATGTTAGAAATATCACTAGTTTCATCTGCTATAATGGCTAAAATTTCCGATTCCTTTATTTGCTTTGATACTTCTTGTTGGCAAACCTCCAACATAATCTGTAAAAGTTCATTTTGAATTGTTTTGGCGTCCCTTAGAAAACAGTTTCCCTTACCAAATGACCTTTAACACAGCATCCAACTCAGCGCTAAAATTAACTAGTTCTCTGAAAACACCTTTTTTTTATGTTACACTTTCATCATGATCACGCAAGGCCAGTTCGAAAGAGCCACAGAAACGAATACAGTTTATTACAATATTTAACTCATACCTATTGTGCCTAACTTCTTCGTTATATTCCGCAATTTACCTTCTATAGGCACTGATCAATTGTGCAGCTACGTTAACAGTTCCAAAAGGTGTCAATTTCAAACAGCTGAAGATTGGTTGGTTGGTTCCTCAGTTTAGGGGCTGCGACAACGCGGTCATGTAGCCCCGTGTACTTTGGGTGTGTGGAGAATCTGTCTGATAACCAGTGTTAATTGTGATGGCTGTATTAGTGTGTGTTTTCTGTTTTAATTCAAGTAAGGACCGCAGACAGTGAATTTCAAGCAGTTCCTACTTTTGCCGCCAAAGGCCACCGTCAAAGACTACTAGTTCAGAACTTGGTTACTAGACGCCACCGCATTCGTCTCCTGGCGACGAACGTTGGAACCGAAAGCGTTGTTCAAATTTTAACCTATCATTTAGATTCACACAGGTGTAATTACTCCGAAGGAAGGCATACTGAGGGATTTTTAACGCTCTTAAAAAATACGACGACTTCTTTCGGGTTTGAACCCGCGATCTTGGGCATAGAGGCTCAGCATGCTACCAACTACGGAACCGAAGCCGCTCAGCTGAAGATTCATGTTTCTTATTAATTCCCGTAACTCCTATTTTGGTCCACGCGGATTCTCCACCAACAATCATGGAAAACAGAATAAAGCGTTTTTAATATCGCATTCACATAACCAATTATTATTGCCTTAAATATCTCCTTTAAACGACCTCGTATATTTTGGACAATACTTATCCGGTAATGGTCTACCGAGTGTTTTTACTGTAGTTTGTCATCAAGGAGCTGGGAAAACTGTCTAACTAGTAAATTACTTACTCTATTAATTTTCACTCACACTCCACAATACAATAATATTTCAAACTAAACATTCCGTTAAAATAAAATACTACGGTAACTTTCAAGATACACAGATGATACATCTGGGTGCTATATCGGAAAGTGGCGCGAAAGGCAAACTAACAAAACACTGAATTTTGCTAGCCTAGACATTTCGTAGTGAAAGCATAAGTCTACTCACAATCAACCAAATAATAATAATAATAATAATAATAATGCCTGGAACCAAATACTCAATCAACTAATCGCAACTCAAATCCTGCAAGAACAAGAGTGGTACAAGCAAACATAAACCGATACAGTAACACCAACAATACGTCGCAAAATAATTCAGCCAATTATCCACTGTACTTATAGCAATGGTGGCATTCTTAGACTCGCTTCACAGAACAATTGACAAAATTATTAAATGACGTTATGATGAGAAAACATCTAAAAACAAGATGTTCAGTAAAGAACATATAGCCTACTTTCTCCTAAATGTATGAGTATAGTTATAACTCGTTGTTATTATCAAAGAGTATAATAGAACTATTCTTTGTTGAAGACCTTAGAAACGATTTACCTCTACCAAACGCCACAACCTAGATAAAAACTGCTACCATCATTAAAGAAAGAAAGATAAGAAGTATCTAAAGAATGTTATGGATCTGGAGACATCATCGACCGGACTGGCGGCGTGGCTCAGCGGTAACGTTCTCGCTTGCTGGACCGTATGTTTCAGGTTCGTATCCTGGCGCAGTCAGCTGGCATTTGAGGGTGCACAAATGCGAGGGAGCCGTGTTAGTAGATTTACTGGCACCTTAAAGATCCCCTTCGGGACAAAATTCTGGCACCCCGGCGTCTCTAAAAGCGACAGTAGTTAAAAGGGACGTAAAACCAATAACATTATTATTATTATTATTATTATCATTATTATTATTATTATTATTATTATTATTATTATTATTATTATTATTACATAATCGGCCTGACGCGGGCAACATCCAACTTTGAGTTGAGGCATGTCTTTACACGTTTGGCTGCGTATGACTTTCACAACCCTAATTGAATTAAGAAATCTTTCCATGACCCTACAGAGACGTGTGTATACAATCTATGTGGATATTTTCGATTGCTATTTGGCTGAAATAAAAGTATTAATTAATATCCTGAACTAGCACCAACGGTAGAGTTCAGATACTATGTGAAATCGTTTTGTTCTTTACTTCAATTAACATTTTCAAATAACGCACAATAGGCTGTTACAAACCCTTTAAAATAAAAAGTAACAAGATGTTCAGTAAAGAACATATAGCCTACTTTCTCCTAAATGTATGAGTATAGTTATAACTCGTTGTTATTATCAAAGAGTATAATAGAACTATTCTTTGTTGAAGACCTTAGAAACGATTTACCTCTACCAAAAGCCACAACCTAGATAAAAACTGCTACCATCATTGAAGAAAGAAAGATAAGAAGTATCTCAAGAATGTTATGGATCTGGAGACATAATAGACCGGACTGGCTGCGTGGCTCAGCGGTAACGTTCTCCTTGCTGGGCCCTAGGTTGCAGGTTCATATCCTGGCGCAGTCAGCTGGCATTTGAGGGTGCACAAATGCGAGGGAGCCGTGTCAGCACATTTACTGGCACGTTAAAGATCCCCTTCGGACCAAAATTCCGGCACCCCGGTGTCTCTAAAAGCAGCAGTAGTTAAAAGGGATGTAAAACCAATAACATTATTATTATTATTATTATTATTATTATTATTGATACGTGCAAGGGCACGTCTCTACCTTTTCAAACATGTATTTAATCATGGATGCTGTTCTTGAAGTTTTGAATCGTCCGCTTCGTCGCTCAGTACCGCCTGTGACCACAAGATGGTAGCTGCAGTCGGACTTTGGAAAGATTCAAATAGTTCCTGTGTCTCCCCACTAGGTAGTGTGGACTGCGCCCACTGATCTCTATACATGGATGGCTGGTAGCTAAGGCAGCAGTAAGCCGAATAGACGATGACAGGTATAGCAAGATGGCAGCGAGCGCATGGTGCAATATTGCGAATCCGGCTCTGTGATTGGTTACTGGTAGTTTGATGTTATACATGTATTTATACTGGCAGTAAATATTTTGTGTTTCTTGTAGTTGTAAAATGGGCTGAATTTGGCTATTTAAAGCGTAAAATCTTAGTTTTAAGTACCGGTTTGGTAACTCGTCATCCCAGGCAAGCCGGTAATATACATATGCGGTGGTGCTGAAGCAGACGTGATCGGGCTAGGCTATTGCGTGTTTAAATTTGATCCCATTTCAGGGTTTTTCGGTTCTGGGTGAGAATAGTTCGCTTAATAGTTGTAAAACGGTGGGGAGAGTATATTTTGAGTAGGTTTTTAGTTGTGTTAAGTTTTATGTGGAGCTGAGGAGTGAAATTGGTTTGGCTTCAATTGCATTTTTGGCTTTGATCTACTTCCCGTTATTATTAAGTTTGTTGTGCTGCTAGCGTGATTAAAAGCTGTAGTATTTGATGTAGAGTGCTGGGATTACTTGGAGGAAGTGTTGGTTACTTCATGGAAACAGGAATTCATTACCAATTACCGATTACGATATGTCGAATCCAGGCCTGTATAGTGAGCTACGTTTAGGCATAGAGGTACATCATTTGAACAATGCATAATTTTGTGGCATATATACATGTATACCGTATATACAATTTATAAGAATGTTTCCAGAAATTGTTTTTCACTCGTTACTCTGTTACTGATCGCTAATTGCGTGTACTCAGCACCTAAGTTGATATTTGTCAGCCGTTATTATACATTCATTTTTATTGATATTCCGGAGATTTACTGACCTCGGCATGACGTGTCAGTGATCCCAATGCCCCTATGCTATGAGTGAACATATCTCTATATTTTTATGTGCTCCAAAGCATCATTAATTACGATCTAAAATTGACTAGATTATCATTGCTTGCCCATAAGGAGGGCTTGAGAATGGGTAGACCAACATGGCGGACCGCGCGCTCAACCTGGCGTACTTTCTCGTGCAGCGGAGACCTGCCATCAGCGATCCATGTATAGAGATCAGTGGCTGCGCCTTATAAAACTTTTTATACGCATGACATAATTGAAAGACAATCATATTCTTCGTCTTAAAACAAATGCCGGTGTATTCATGATACCGCCAAATTATGAACTTATTTATGACATTGTTGTTTTGAGGTGTCACTCCGTGATTGGACAATATTATTTACATGAAGACTGTTCGGCAATTGACGAGAGATTCTCCGCCATCTTGTGAATAATATGTTGTGACTGATTGCTGGAAAAAGAACTACGCATATTGTGAATCTCGCCAGGGCGAGGGCTCTGCCCTCGTCCAAGTTAACTTGGGAATATATCCCAGTATTGGATGATACTTGAAATATTAGTGAGCAACGATCATCTGTAATAATCGTGTAAATAGTTTCTTCGGCCTTAAAATAAAAAGGCGATTTTTGGTGTGCATCTCTTCGACAACAACTGGAAGCCATCTCCTCTTAATTTCTTTTTGTGATATAAATCCTTTAAGGATATCTAAGTAGTGTTTTAAAAAAATTAGTGTTTCCCCTAAAGGTATGTTTTGGCATGTTATTATTTTAAAAATATTTGGAGCTCCATGTTTTGCATTGTGTATTGGGTGTTTGTTTTGATTCTGAAAGGTTGACCTTGGAATAGATATGTCACCTATGAAAATGTAAATTTTTGTTAAACTATATTTGCCCGGGGAACACTACTGTTTTTCTTCTTATTTTATTATGTGGCTTCTGGCTAAAGCAATTTTTTTTCTTCTTATAATATTATGGTACTTGCCAGACGAATCTATTAACACTAGGCCTAAATTGGTTTATTAGTCGGTCGGTTTTTAGTCTGATCCGTTGCCTGTAAAAACTATTTTATCTCGTTGTGCCTTCGGTTTGTTTTTATCTAGCTGTTTTCTCACTGGAGAAGATTTTATTTAAAAATGTAAATTGCGCGTTTCTCATAAATACGTACTGATGTAACTTCTACTGTTCTTGGTCGCCATGGTAACTTGTTGTCAATAGTGCATTGTGGGTCATCCTTTTCTGGCGTTTTTTTTTTGAAGTGCACGTTCTTGGGTCATGGTGGTGTTGGTTGGTTAACTTATTTGTTTTAAATTTTCCTTTGGTTTTCCTTTTTGGAGTTTTCTTGGTACTCCTTCGTTATTCTTTCGTTAACGTGTTTATGGTAATATTTTGCACGAGTTTTTTTGATTCTCCAAGGCCCTCATGGTCCAGTTTGGGAATATGTCTGGTGCTTATTTAGTGTTAATTTGGGTTGTAGCTTTTCATACTCTTACCTCAGGTTTTTGTTTATTGATACCGGCCTTAAATTTTTTTAAATTTTCTACAGTGAGAATTCTAGCTGAAGTTTTGTTTTATTTTGTAATTTATGTTGCCTGATGCATGTTCTCTTTTCTGGTGGAAGTTTTCACTATTAAACTTTATTTTATTCCTTTTAACTGCTGTTGTGGCATTATTTCGCCGACGGCAGTTCTGTCGGTTGGTGGGGGAGTGTCTGTTGAATAGCCTGTGCGTTGTCCCCTTCTCCATTGTCCTTCCACCCCTTTTGGAGCTCTTCTGTTGGGACATGGCTTCTGGGGGTGATTTTGCTGCGGGGGTGACCCGGACCCCTGAATACAGGTAAGTTGGCTCATCCACGCTCCCCGTACTCTTCTCATTCTGGTAAGCAAAGCGTTGGTTATCGAGTGACCGACGTGCTGCTGGCCAGTGCCGTCCAATGTGGGGTTACATTATGGTAGCAGATCCTGCTCATGTTCACTTCCGTAACTATCCCCTCCCCGGTACCCACGGGCTGTTTTATGGACCCCTCTAGTGCCGATGGGTCAGTTGTTGTTGGGATTTTGTCAGGAAAGTGCACTTAATGTTGTGTAAAGCTAATCCTTGTCGTTTATTGTGTTTCATGTTTGCCTCTGGATATCCATATGCTGTATGTAAGTGTCCTGTTATAAGCGAGGTGTTTCCTGCTGTAGTTTTATCCTGTTTGTGTGCAACATCCCCACTGAAGATGAAGCCCGGTGAGTGACTGACATGTGTTCTTGGCATGGGAAATGGGATTTCTTAATGTTCTGATAGCCTATATGCTGCGTGTGAAGGCATCCTGGAGCCCCGTCGGAAGCTGGTAGACTGATGTTTTGTGCCAATTTTTGTAATTTAGCTCCCTGTTCTCGAGCCAAGCAGGTGGTGACGTGTGCAGTGCTGGACAGCATGGTGCATGATTTGGTGTAGTAGGGTGGCTGTGTTTGAGTGTCAGCCTAATCTTTGGTGATGGTAATTGCTGGTTGTGGTACTGTTGTGAAAGTAAACTGTCCTTGTAATTCCTGATTTTTTTTTTCTTTCTATATTGGTTGTCTGCATTCTGTGTTTTCCAAAATGGCCGACAACAATAGTGTGTTCAATTTAATTGACTTAAGCGATAACCTTGTGAATTTAGAGAGTTCTTCTGGGGTTGAACGTGAATCACCTCTGTTTACTAGGTCTGAGGTTTTGGGATCGATTACCAGTAGTAGTTTGCCTGTCCCTCTGCTGCCTGGCGCTGGCTCGTCCATACCACTTAATCCTGAATACGGTCATTCTTCTCATGTTAGGTCACCTAGTGATTTCTTGGGTCCTGCCGACCCATTGCATCCCAGTTCTTTCTCTAGTAATATTAATGTTTTGTCGCCTGTAGAGGGTGTGCGAGCGGGCTACCCTGGTAACAATGTCTCTATTCCTAATGCTACGTTCTCACCTACCGTTAATTATGGGTCGATTCCTCATCCTATTTCTGGTTTCTTAACTAAATTAAAGCATTTCAACCTTGATGACGTTACCCAAGAGGTACAATTTTTAAAGCAAGTGGTCGAGTTGGGTAACCATGCCTCGATTTTTGGGATGTCGGAAGTTCAGATTTTCCATCTTTTGTATCCAGTTGCATCCGGTATGCTGCGCGATAAGCTTGTTGAAGCTATCCACCTCCGCATGTCCTTAGCCATGTTTATTAGGGAAGTGTTGTGGTATTTTGTCCCTGCGAGCGCCCTAAGTGCTCTCGAGCATAAGTTCCTTTATCGTGTCCAAAGGCTGGACGAGTCCCTTAGCGACTATGTCAGCGACATTAAGGTGTATGCCCAGGTTTTTGCATCCCCTTTAACAGAACGACAGTTGGTGTCATCAATTGTGAATGGGTTTTCGCCTCAATATAGGTCATACATGACTATGTGTACCAGGCCTTCGTCATTCGTCGAGCTGAAACAGGTCGTTATAGAGGCTACGGCTGTGAAGCATGCAGATTCCCTTCGTGTAGCTAATGTTCCTCCTCCTTCCTTGATGTCTTGTCCCCCTACTTCCTTGATGTCTCGTCCCCCGCCTAAGGTTATGTTTCATCCTCGACCTAATATTAAGGGCCACTCGTGCGGTGGAGTGGGACATGTCAAGAAGGTGTGTCCGAGTAACCAGGCTGTGTATCGCCAATGACGGAACGTTGAGGAGACCAATTCGGGTGTTACTTCCAAGGATATTTCTGTGCGTAAGAGTTTGGGAAAACCCTGTGAAGTTTCTGGTCGCCCTACCAATGATAGTCTTGATAACTCTATGAAAACTAATTCATCATGGGCTAATTCTGCTTATGTCGCTAACCTACCTAACCTGTCGGTGAACTATGGCGTGGCAAGTCAGCCTAATTCTAAACGTTGTGTGAAACCTGTGGTGCGGGTGTCCTCGTCACCTAATTGTAATCGTGTTAGAGTGAGTAATGATTTTGGAATTTCTCCTGTGGCTAAAGGAATATCCCCGTTTATTGAAATTTGTGTTAATGACGAGCCCGTTTCTGCATTGCTTGATTCTGGTAGTGTCGCATCCTTTATAAGCGAGGACTGGTTTTTATCTATGAAGAGTGTTTGCAAATTTCCTGAGTTAGAGCCTAACAATGAATCTTTTATTTCGGCAAATTGTTCAAACTTAAATATTTTGGGTAGTATGACAGTCAAAATTCATATTCTAAATTGATCTTGGAAATTTAAATTTTTGGTTGCCAGAAATCTTTCTTGTGCTGTGGTCATTGGAGCTAATTTCATGTCACACGTTGGTATGCTTCTTGATTTTGGTGCTCGCAACTTATGGTTTAAGTTTAATCCACAGAGTAAATTATCTTTCAACCCGGTTTTATCTTCTCCTGCTGTCAATTCTGTTACTGAACCTATGACTATTGAGGATCTCGATCTGGAAAATTTAACGAGTCTTCAAAAGGATGCCATTAAGAGGTTATGTCAGGAGTATGGCGATGTGTTTACTGACAAGCTGGGTGTAACCCATTTGATGGAGTACAAGATTGGGCTAACCGATTCTGTGCCGGTGCGTTCCAGCCCGTATCGCCTTGCCCCGCCCAAGATGGCTGAACTTCGTAAGATTATCGATAAGATGTTAGAAGAAGGTGTAATCCAACCCTCTATCTCTGCCTACTCATCCCCTGTATTTCTTGTGCCAAAACCTAACGGTGGTTTTCGGCCGGTGGTCGACTATAGGGCTCTTAATCAAAAAGTTGTTTTGCAGTCCATTCCTTTGCCGGACCTTCACACATGTTTTAGTTGGTTTCGCAACGCGAAGGTGTTCACGATCCTCGATTTAAATTCTTCCTACTTCCAAATTCCCCTCTCTCCTGAATCCAGGCATGTTACTGCTTTTTCCACTTACTGGAACCTCTTTGAATATGCCCGTGTCCCGTTTGGCCTATCCACCGGAGCCGCTGTGTTGAGCAGACTTCTGGACAAGGTATTTTCAGAAATTAAATTCAAGTTTGTGTACCACTACCTTGACGATGTGGTGATCTATTCCGAGTCCTTCGAGGAACACGTTGATCATCTGAAAATTGTACTTGATCGGTTGCGTGACGCTGGACTTACCGTCAAATTGTCCAAGGTTTCCTTTGCCAAGACCAAAATTTCCTTCTTGGGACATATTGTTTCTGAATCTGGTATCTCAGTGGACCAGTCTCGCACGCAGGCCATCAGAGATTTTAAACCACCCAAGAACGCCAAGGGTGTTGCTTGTTACATTGGAATGGTCAACTTCTTCCGTAAGTTTATCAGTAACTTTGCCGACCGTGCTGCTCCTCTAAATCAATTACGCAAAAAGGCTGTGAAGTTCGAGTGGGGTCCCTCTCAGCAAGCAGCCTTCGAAGATCTTAAGCTTGCGCTCTCTAACGCCCCTGTGTTAGCCATTCCGGATTTTGGGAAGCGGTTCATTGTGCAGACTGATGCGTCTGGTCGTGGTGTTGGTTGTGTTCTACTGCAGGAATCTGATCTGGGTAGGCAGCCCATTGCATGCGCTTCTCGTACCTTAACGGACGCAGAGAGGAAGTATTCCATTTACGAACGTGAGGGTTTAGCTGTGTTGTTCGCTCTAGAAAAATTCCGTATGTATCTTGAGCACACCAAGTTTCTCCTTGAGACCGATAACCAAGCCTTGAGCTGGGTCTTAGGGAAACCCCACAAAACTGGTAGAATTGCTAGGTGGGCAACTAGGATTCTGTCGTTCCAGTTCACTGTCCAACATATTCGTGGGTCCGAAAATGCGGTAGCTGATTCTTTAAGCCGCATGTACGAGGAAACAGCTGAAGAGGATGTTCAGGAATGTGAACCTGTAAACCTTGTATCTGCTGTAAATTGTGTCAATGCCGTTCTTAGCAATTCCCCTGTGCTTTTTGAGGATGTGAGACGATTCCAGAAGGAAGACCCCTCCTTATCTAGCCTTATTGACCGAATCAATTCTGGTGAAGTGATCAAGCCCTACTCTCTGAAGGACGGTGTATTGTGTTGTTCGTCTCGTCATGACCGCCTACCTAAAATTGTGCTTCCGTCGGTCCTCATTCCCGAAATCCTTCGTTACTATCATGAATCTCCTATTGGTGGCCACCTAGGAGTATTCAAGACCCGAGCTAAAATCAGACAGTTTTTCATTTGGCAAGGTATGGATGGCGACATCAGGAGGCTCATTAGGAATTGTGCTGCATGCAGTATTAGCAAACCTCCGGTTTCTACTAAGGTTGGCCTGTTGTCATCTGAACCAGCATCTAGACCCATGGAGAGGCTTTTTATCGACCATGTTGGACCGTTCCCTCGCTCTGGTCGGGGAAACCAATTTGCGCTTGTTTGCACTGACGGTTTCTCCCGGTTTAGTTGGATTTTCCCCACCAGTCAGGCTACGACCAGTTCCGTCATAAAGTGTCTTAATGCCATCTTCTCGTCTTTTGGGCCGTGTCAGTATCTGGTGTCAGATAATGCCAAGTGCTTTGTATCTCATCAGTTCCGTCAATTCTTGTTTGATTATGCTATTTCGCACGTAACCACCACTCCCTATTTTCCTAACCCGTCTCTCGCTGAGCGAGTCAATCGTAATCTCCGTTCTGCTCTGATTGCTTTCCACCACGACGACCATTCCAAGTGGGATTCTAATTTGCATTGGCTCAATTTTGCTTTCAACACCGCCGTGCATGAGAGCACGAAAGCTACCCCTTTTTCGCTAATGTTTTCCTTTATGGCTAATTCTCCGTTGTCCAACCTGTGGAACCTGCACGATCTCCTTCCTGACAGTTTCACGCCCGAGGATATGAGGGCGAAATTCGACAAGGCTAGAGAGAATATTAAGGTATCCCATGACCAACTTGCCAGGCGACACAATGCCTGTCGCAAGCCAGCTGATTTGGAAATTGGTGATGTTGTGTACGTCCACAATTTCGAGCCCAAGGGCGTCAGTAATCTAGTCTCAAGCAAGTTAACCCCTCGTTTTAAAGGCCCATGTTATGTAGAGGCATTCTTGACTCCCGTTACTCTTCTTGTTCGAAACCCTAAGGCCAACAAAATTTCTAGAGTGCATCTTTCACACATTAAGCGAGGTGGAGAGGTGTTTAATGAGGAAATGCTACCGTAAATTTTGTAAAACAAATTTTGTATAATGTAGAGTATCCCTAACCTTCATTGAAGCCTTCAAGCATCTGTTCCTTGTGGAATTTTGAATTTAATTGGATTTGAAAACTCTGGTGGGATACAAATTGTAAATGTTGGGAAGTTCCCATTGTAATGGTAAATTGTAAAAGTGTACCTAATTTTGATGTTTCATAGGAGATGCTAACATGTAAGTTGGGCTCGGTGGGAGACCTAACTCATGGTAACCTTGTATTCCTGTTCCCTTTGGGAATTGTAGTGGTCATTCCTCTACCGTAGTTCCTTCGAAATGTATAGTCGTCTAACTCTTGTAATCTTGAAATGTACTTCGAATCTGTAAAAAGGTAAACTTGTTAATGAAATTTTGTAAGCACGGATCTAGGGCATGGTCAGAAATAGTTTCTTCATTTAAATTCAACTTTGTTTCTCCTTGTAAAATGTAGTAAGAAATTGTAAATTCTGTAAACCTTTTTTGAAATTAGATTAACTTCTATTTTTGTAAATGGCTGCCCACGCGTCGAATGATATATGGCACATTGCTTCCACCTACTTCGTCTAAAACGACCTACATTGGACTTGTTGAAAATTTTCCTAACGTGTCTCGGACTCTGAAAGCACTGCTGGTGCTGGTGTACTGCATTTCTGAAGATTTTTGGACACAGTGATGCTGTTGACTAAGTGGTTTGCGAGGTGATCAATTATCCCATCACTGATAATCTGACCCTGCATTCTTCCTAACCAAAACGATGCGGTTTCATCCATCAATTGGAGTTAACAGGTGAACATTATCTTCGGGAAACATCTCTGGTGAATCGACAAGTTAAGGAGTACTGTCTATGCCTTGGCATATTCGTGAACGGTGTTCACGCTTAAGGGAGGGAGACTGATACGTGCAAGGGCACGTCTCTACCTTTTCAAACATGTATTTAATCATGGATGCTGTTCTTGAAGTTTTGAATCGTCCGCTTCGTCGCTCAGTACCGCCTGTGACCACAAGATGGTAGCTGCAGTCGGACTTTGGAAAGATTCAAATAGTTCCTGTGTCTCCCCACTAGGTAGTGTGGGCTGCGCCTTATAAAACTTTTTATACGCATGACATAATTGAAAGACAATCATATTCTTCGTCTTAAAACAAATGCCGGTGTATTCATGATACCGCCAAATTATGAACTTATTTATGACATTGTTGTTTTGAGGTGTCACTCCGTGATTGGACAATATTATTTACATGAAGACTGTTCGGCAATTGACGAGCGATTCTCCGCCATCTTGTGAATAATATGTTGTGACTGATTGCTGGAAAAAAGAACTACGCATATTGTGAATCTCGCCAGGGCGAGGGCTCTGCCCTCGTCCAAGTTAACTTGGGAATATATCCCAGTATTGGATGATACTTGAAATATTAGTGAGCAACGATCATCTGTAATAATCGTGTAAATAGTTTCTTCGGCCTTAAAATAAAAAGGCGATTTTTGGTGTGCATCTCTTCGACAACAACTGGAAGCCATCTCCTCTTAATTTTTGTTGTGATATAAATCCTTTAAGGATATCTAAGTAGTGTTTAAAAAAATTAGTGTTTCCCCTAAAGGTATGTTTTGGCATGTTATTATTTTAAAAATATTTGGAGCTCCATGTTTTGCATTGTGTATTGGGTGTTTGTTTTGATTCTGAAAGGTTGACCTTGGAATAGATATGTCACCTATGAAAATGTAAATTTTTGTTAAACTATATTTGCCCGGGGAACACTACTGTTTTTCTTCTTATTTTATTATGTGGCTTCTGGCTAAAGCATTTTTTTTTTCTTCTTATAATATTATGGTACTTGCCAGACGAATCTATTAACACTAGGCCTAAATTGGTTTATTAGTCGGTCGGTTTTTAGTCTGATCCGTTGCCTGTAAAAACTATTTTATCTCGTTGTGCCTTCGGTTTGTTTTTATCTAGCTGTTTTCTCACTGGAGAAGATTTTATTTAAAAATGTTAATTGCGCGTTTCTCATAAATACGTACTGATGTAACTTCTACTGTTCTTGGTCGCCATGGTAACTTGTTGTCAATAGTGCATTGTGGGTCATCCTTTTCTGGCGTTTTTTTTTGAAGTGCACGTTCTTGGGTCATGGTGGTGTTGGTTGGTTAACTTATTTGTTTTAAATTTTCCTTTGGTTTTCCTTTTTTGGAGTTTTCTTGGTACTCCTTCGTTATTCTTTCGTTAACGTGTTTATGGTAATATTTTTCACGAGTTTTTTTGATTCTCCAAGGCCCTCATGGTCCAGTTTGGGAATATGTCTGTTGCTTATTTAGTGTTTATTTGGGTTGTAGCTTTTCATACTCTTACCTCAGGTTTTTGTTTATTGATACCGGCCTTAAATTTTTTTTAATTTTCTACAGTGAGAATTCTAGCTGAAGTTTTGTTTTATTTTGTAATTTATGTTGCCTGATGCATGTTCTCTTTCCTGGTGGAAGTTTTCACTATTAAACTTTATTTTATTCCTTTTAACTTCTGTTGTGGCATTATTTCGCCGACGGCAATTCTGTCGGTTGGTGGGGGAGTGTCTGTTGAATAGCCTGTGCGTTGTCCCCTTCTCCATTGTCCTTCCACCCCTTTTGGAGCTCTTCTGTTGGGACATGGCTTCTGGGGGTGATTTTGCTGCGGGGGTGACCCGGACCCCTGAATACAGGTAAGTTGGCTCATCCACGCTCCCCGTACTCTTCTCATTCTGGTAAGCAAAGCGTTGGTTATCGAGTGACCGACGTGCTGCTGGCCAGTGCCGTCCAATGTGGGGTTACAATTATTATTATTACATATACGACCTGCCGTGGGCAACATCCAACTTTGAGTTGAGGCATGTCTTTACACGTCTGGTTGTGCATGGCTTTCACAACCCTAATTGAATTAACAAATCTTTCCATGACCCTACAGAGACGTGTGTATACAAACTATGTGGATATTTTCGATTGCTATTTGCCTGAAATAAAAGTAGTAATTAATAACCTGAACTAACACCAACGGCTTGAATTCAGTTACTATGTGAAATCGTTTTGTTCTTTACTTCAAATAACATTTTCAAGTAACGCAAAATAGGCTGTTACAAACCCTTTAAAATAAAAAGTAAAAATGTATCGTAGTATCATCTTGTCATTCTTCAAATTCGATGCGCATAGAATGCCAATGGTATAGTAATCAATGGAGCCCCACGTAGACTAGTCGTGACATCTAGTGGTGAAGTATCGAACAATATAATCCTAACAGAGCGAGTGCATTCTAGCGGCCATAAGAAGAAACTTTTCAATAAAATCTGGAAGTTAATAAGTAGGTCGGCGTGCAGTTACCTTTTTGGCAGCTAGATGTCTCGAGTAAATCTGCTGGCGAATTATGTTTTAATTAAATATATATTTTACACCATAATATGCACAATATAACGCTTAATTTTAAAACGTCTGAGTCATTACAAAACAATAAACATATAAAATTTCAAGCAAAAAACCTAGCTCTGATCGGGTTTGAACCATAGGGATTTGAGCGATAGGCTAACGCTCTACCACTGAGCTAATTGTGTCAACGAATATCGTTCTATATAAAATGACTTATATAGAACTTGTTAGCAAATAATGATTTATACTAAACTATTTCACCACTGGAGTATATTATTCAAGTTTATTTATTTTGTATCAGTACGCTATATTGCATGCAATACTCAAATTAGTGAAATATAAGTCAGGCACAAGATATCCGCTGCCATCTTGTCTTATTACTGACTCGGCTCAGCTTTTTAAAATCACGTCTGCACTATAGTATTACAAAATAAACTTTTAATTTCGAACGTGCCTCTTCCTTTAGAACAGTTAAAACGATTCTCGGCTCGATAATCGGAACTGGTGGGTCCCATGATATGGATTATAAAGTTTGCATAATTCGCACGGCCGCCATCCTGAAATGGTATGGCGGGCGACCTTGTAGTTTGGTTACAAGACGCATCCTATACGAAGGTATGTTGTTACCAAATTTGGTAGAGATCGGATGATTTGGTTAGTCGTTATTTGATTTTACGTTTTGAACGTTTGAGTGGCCGCCATTCAGTTTTAGTAAAGATGGCGGCGATATACATCATGACACTGAGGTGCCCTTTGCTTGTTCTACCTCTGTACCAAATTTCGTTCAATTCGGTTTCACCGTGTTCGAATTGATGGGGGGACAGACATTCAGAGTACACACACTCACACACACACACACACACACAGACTCACACACATACACACACACAGACAGACACACATTTTTTGGCCCTGTAGTGATCTCATAAGTCTACTTTCATTTTTTGCAAAAATCGAAAGTAGGCTAAAAATGTATCGTAGTATCATCTTGTCATCCTTCAAATTCGATGCGCATAGAATGCCAATGGTATAGTAATCAATGGAGCCCCACGTAGACTAGTCGTGACATCTAGTGGTGAAATATCGAACAATATAATCCTAACAGAGCGAGTGCATTCTAGCGGCCAGAAGAAGAAACTTTTCAATAAAATCTGGAAGTTAATAAGTAGGTCTGCGTGCAGTTACCTTTTTGGCAGCTAGATGTCTCGAGTAAATCTGCTGGCGAATTATGTTTTAATTAAATATATATTTTACACCATAATATGCACAACATAACGCTTAATTTTAAAACATCTGAGTCATTACAAAACAATAAACATATAACATTTCGAGCAAAAAACCTAGCTCTGATCGGGTTTGAACCATAGGCATTTGAGCGACAGGCTAACGCTCTACCACTGAGCTAATTGTGTCAACGAATATCGTTCTATATAAAATGACTTACATAGAACTTGTTAGCAAATAATGATTTATACTAAACGATTTCATCACTGGAGTATATTATTTATATATAAAGCATTTCATACAACGTTTATTTATTTTGTATCAGTACGCTTGCCACGGTGGGTGAGTGGATAGCGTGTCGGTCTACTAACCCCAAGATTGCAGGTTCGCCCCTGACCGTGGTAAGTGATTTTTGAAAGGCGGCAAAAATACGATACGCATGTCATACGATGTTGGCATGTCAAAGAACCCATTTGAATTCAGTAGGCCGAGTTCATAATGGCAAAATTAATCTCGGGAGTTTCCGCCAGCACAAAGTTCCTCATTTCTCTACTAGAAAGCGCTATTGTGTTCAAGGAGATTAGATATCAAACATCTAACCTCCTTGACTTTCATAGTCAAGGAACTACGAAATTCGACATGCAAGCTACCCTCTGGGTGTCAAATAGCAAAGCTTGCACCAGGCACCCGAGGCCATACGATATTATTATTATTATTATTAGTACGCTATATTGCATGCAATACTCAAATTAGTGAAATATAGGTCAGGCACAAGATATCCGCTGCCATCTTGTCTCATTACTGAATCGGCTCAGCTTTTTAAAATCACGTCTGCACTATAGTATTACAAAATAAACTTTTAATTTCGAACGTGCCTCTTCCTTTAGAACAGTTAAAACGATTCTCGGCTCGATAATCGGAGCTGGTGGGTCCCATGATATGGATTATAAAGTTTGCATAATTCGCACGGCCGCCATCCTGAAATGGTATGGCGGACGACTTTGTAGTTTGGTCACAAGACGCATCCTATACGAAGGTATGTTGTTACCAAATTTGGTAGAGATCGGATGATTTGGTTAGTCGTTATTTGATTTTACGTTTTGAACATTTGAGTGGCCGCCATTCTGTTTAAGTAAAGATGGCGGCGATATAAAACATGACACTGAGGTGTCCTTTGCTAGTGCTACCTTTGTACCAAATTTCGTTCAATTCGCATTCACCGTGTTCGAATTGATAGGGGGGGACAGACATTCAGAGTACACACACACACACACACACACACAGACTCACACACACACATACACACACACACACAGACTCACACACACATACACACACACAGACATACACACTTTTTTCGCCCTGTGTTGATCTCATAAGTCTACTTTCATTTTTTGCAAAAATCGAAAGTAGGCTAATAATTGGGTGTGAGCCAACTAATGTCTCCCTATGAAATTCCGATATTTGTACTGTTGTGGGTGGTGTAGCATTCCCTAGTGGTGTGGGAAAGGAACTACCCTTCATGGGCAGATGACCTCGTAGTTCCACCCCTTAAAACAACAATAACTAACTAACTAACTAACTAACTAACTAAACTACCCTTCGCGGGGTAAGAGAAATCGAGGGTGTTGTCATTTCCAGAGATTGGTGTAGTCTAACGGGGCCATTTGGAACAGAGTATTGCCAGGCGGCTGGCAGCTCGTCTGCAACCGCCTACTACCCTTGTTGGTCGGCATGCTATGTACAAGCTTGGCCTCGTCTCTGCTAGCCGCGCTGTCTACTTGGGGGTCGCCACAATAGAGCTAACCCCCTGGAGTTTGATTTGAAGGCGGCAGCTTTTATAGGTACAGTGTGAAGCATTAGGATAAATAATAACAAAATATCGATGATTTTAACACATTATTGAATGCATTCGATCTATAAAACAAAAACATTAAAGGAAAAGAAACAACGAATTGGTGTAAAATTCTTGGGAGCTGTGCAACGCTGCAACAATATCACCGACCGCCACTGGAAACTACCTTAACGACAAGCGACTGAATAAGGTGTGGACCTTCATTTTCAATTACTGAATAATTCATGTCCTGGGCAATACTATTTTCTATAGATAAACTTACCAGATTTCACAGTCCATCTTGACACATGGTTAAATGTATGTACGTTTTTATAAGTTTTAATTTCCTGAAAGTTCATTCTTCCTTAGCGATAGTTACAGGTACGGTTAGCAAGATTTGAAATGCTGTCCAAACATTGGTGAATCCATCCTGCCAATCATTTTGTTTAATAATATGAAAAACACTTATTGGTTCTGCTAATCCAAACTCTTTCAATAATGGATTGAAGTGTAAACGTTGCTCAACCAATTTACAACCAGACTGTCACATTTTTCCCATCGGTTAAACTTCTTTCTAAATCCACAGAGTCGGTTTCTAATTTCCACATATCAGGAACTGTTTTGAAATTATGCAGTGAGGGCCCTCCCTACAGAATGGAGACTCACAGAGCCGTGTGACAGCCGGGCGCACTGTGTATTGCAGCGTGTCGAACAAGGCATTAATGCTAGCAGCAGCGTAGCGCCCAACTAGTTTAACACATTTACACGTTATACGTATTTAATAATCATCATTACTTACAAGAATTTCAGAGTAGTTGCTGGAAATGCGGTTATTCAATTACTGAACACACATTGCACCAACGTAGGAAGTTTTGGTACACTCGCTGTAATTCATCCTCGCTGATATTTCGTATCGGTGCAGTTATTTCGTTCCCGAGAGCCTCCAGTACGCAGATTGCTTCTGTATACCTTTTGTTTGAGATTGCCCTACAAGTAAAAATCGATCGGCGCAGAAGCGTACAAACATTTTTAATGAATAATTTTCTTCATGAGATAAGATTCCACTAGGAAAATTCAATGTTTTGTTCTAAGCCTAACCATGTTCACGGGATACGAGGTAGGCTACAGTACTTCACAGGAAGTCTCAAAACTAAGGTATCTTGCCAGCTGCGTATGTAATAAATGCTGTGACTGCATCCAGGGCTTCCCAACCCGCTGTTGTAATCAGTTCATGCAATGAATCTGGTGATGAGTCATTGCGACCCGCCGCAGCACGGTCTCTTCGAGGCTCCACTAAATAGGGAGGGCCTTCACTGTGTAATGTTCCTATAATCCGACATAATATCCTAGTAATACTGGATATTTTTGAACGTTCCTACAATATTATTGATATTGTGCGCTTGTAGGGTTGTAAGTCACGTTTCGGCCACGTTAGGTATGATCATTATCTTCGCAAAACAAATATGCCTAATATGAAATTGTTTCTAACATGTTACTAACACAGTGAGAGCCTTCCCTATAGAACGGGGAATTACTGGGCCGTTTGGCTGGCGGAGAGTGATTAGTCACCGCCAGTTGACTAGCATCTACCGCTACACAACAGCGGGTTTGGAATCGCCGCATGTGGTCATAGCATTGATCACATTCCCAGCTGGCAAGATACCCTATTTCAGAGAGTTACTGTACTGTAGCCTGTCTCGTATCCCGTGAACATGGTATGGGATTGAACAAAACATCAAATTTACCGACTGAAAACTTATCATTCTCAAGGAGCAGTCTTCCAGTAAATGTGTTCGTAGGTTTCAGCGCCGAGGGATTTTTAATTATGGGGGAACCTCAAATACAGGGTAGTCTATACAGAAACAATCCGCGTATTCTGGAGGATCTTGGGAACGAAATAACTGCACCGATACGAAGTATCAGTGAGGATGAATTACAGCGAATGTACCAAATCTTCCTACGTTAGTGCAATGGTTCTTAGAAATTGAGGGACAGCATTTCCAGTAACTACTCTGAAATTCATAGTGTTCATTAAATACGATCAAAAGTGTTAAACTAGTTGGGCGCTACGCTTCTGCTAGTTCTATAAAGAAGGCTCTTACAGAGGCGCTGCGGCGGACTGAACTATAGATATTGGTTTCAACTCAATATTCCTAGAACGTTAAGTGCGAATTTCACGCTATGTCTATACCTTTGAAATGCGCATACCTGTAGCTAACTGATATTATATATAATTATTATTTTTGCGGGAAGAGTTAAATAGGTTTTATTGTTTGCGCAGACAATCCATCGTTGCCTTATCTGCGACCCCATATGACAGCGCCCGGTGTGGTCGCCCCGTTCGCAGCACCCTAGGGCGCCCTGTACATAAGTAAAAAGTCCAGGTTAGAAGAATTGAAATGTTCTTTGGGTACTTAACAAAACCTGTACAATACAATAATACAATGCAAAACTCTTTATTTCCAGAACCTGCATCATACAGAATTGGGTACGTCACACAACATACTCACAGTTAAATTTACATTATTACAACTTTTTTTTACATAATTAAACAGTTACATGTTTCTTTAAAATTCACTTAAAGAATACAACACTTTCTGGGCTAGGTATATCTTGAGAGACTTTCTGAACCCAGTTCCAGTCAAAGATTTTAAGTGGTTTGGAAACTTATTGTGGTATTGTGGTATATAGCTCCTTTTTTGAAAGGATCCTTTTCTGCATATTTTTTATTTACCCTCTTTTGAAAATAGTCATTCAGCCCTCTGGTTTAATGTGTCCCCTTGAGAAAGCGTACACGAGACTTTATTCGGGGGTGTACAGTTCATCGTCGTGAAGTTGGATATTTTGTACTTTGCTTCCATAATTTCAAGGTGACATAAGGAGAATATAATTAGCAAAAGATGACTCAACATCAAACAAAACAAATATTTTAATATGCCGATAAGAATGACACAACAATGACACAAAAATCCCTTATTACACCCATGTTTATCAACTCAACATCAAACAATCAAATAATAAATTACTCTGAATCAACATTACAGCAGCAAATAAACCAAATCATGGACCTCGTCCTTACTCCTCTTATTGTTGCGTGTATTGTGTTTGGCGGTTTTTACTGGCAAGACTACGGTTAGAATGAGTACATATTTCCATGAGATATGCTTCCATAGAACCAGATCGCAGGACGCATATCCATGAACATTTTTCACCACGCCTTGGCATCGGGATCCACACTTAATGGCTAACATAAAATGGAATAACAATCGACCACACTACCCTTTACTAAAAAATACACATTACTTCCGCGAGAAGTATTTATGTCAGTGCCAAAAGCACACAAAATCAAGCTGCCTAAAAAGGTCTTACAGAAACAGGGTGAAAATACAAACGTGGTCATCCGTAATTAACTGAAGGATAAACCGATCGTTTCCCGAACACACCAAAGTTACAGAGGCGCTTCAAATAAATGCGATAAAAATATTTACAATAATTACGAGACAGTAGCTCACATGACAACAAAATACAAATCAGCATAATCATGAACTGCATTTCTGATATGAAGAACTTGCACCAAATATTAATCTAATTCACTTCCAATTATACAGGCTTTAACTGATCGTTATCACGGGAGCACGCACCTCGCCCCTAATGGACCCTCTGTCCTTATCTGAGATCTGAGCCTTTGCGGTCTGGAATATCCAGCTCTCGTCATTGTGTCAACACCAGGCAGGTCTCAAATGGTCTCTCAGCCACACGCTTGAGATCCGAAGAAAAATTTAACCATCACACTCTGAAAATAAACATTTATCTAATCGTAGATCTGTCCTAAAAATTGCACCATACAATTCGGGATCTGTAGAATACTTAACAGTGACATCATCCTTATGAGTCCTGTCTTCGACGCCATGCAGCTGACAGGTAACTGACCTCGGACAGACCCCGCGCAGGATAATAATAAAAATAATAGACCCATGCCTTGGTACAACACACCATCACCCTATTTTTTTTTTGCTCCAGATCACAGATAACCTCAAAAAATATAGTGCTCCAACACAAACAATGTACTACGTGGTCAAATACAAAAGAATGGTTACCAGAGACGCTGAATGCTTCTTGCTAAGAAAATATGCAATATCGCATAAAATTTACAGCCTGTGTAACCCGAAGTTTCTCACACAAATATCATATTTTCCCCCTACACTGTAATTAGGTTACCTAACCAAAGCTTCACTTATCATCAGCGATACAGTCCGCTCATTTGCTGTATTTGTCATAAAAACACACTCAGTGCACACGAGTACAATTTAATCGACTGTACCGCACAAATTTTAATGAAATACAAAAAAATAACCACGATGCTCTTCACAAATTAAAATAGTGGTCGGTCAGCAAAACACTCTAATCACACAAAAGAAAACAAAACAACTACACAATATATACAAGGATTCCCCGATTACCAAAACTAGGCTACATAATGAAATAAATCATTCTGTACTCATCCTTTCCAGTCTCGTCCATCGTTGACGTTTCCTGGGCATGTCCCCAACCATGTGCGCTTAGCACCCAATCATTCCCGTGTTCGATTTCAGTAGCACCATTCTTCCTTCAGCTGCTGACACCACGATCTCCATTTTTGGCTGGCTGCTTCAAAATAGAATGTCAGTTCGTTTTAAAATAGTGCCTCATACAATATCCCTAATAGATTGCTAGCGTGGATTGCTGTATACACCCACAAGTCCTGATAGCAATATTTAGCGATGACTGTCCCTCAATTATAGCAAGGAGCTATATAGAACGTTTCACACGCAAAACACATTAATTTATACACTTGAGATGCAGTAGAATTTCATCTCCTAAGAGCAACGATTTTATCAAAGTTTAAGTTCCTCTCTTTTACTGGCTCGAAACTTGCTAAGTCCAGAGACTTGCATATTAACAGAGATTGTCACTTTCCAAAATAGTAATGTAGAACGAGCGTAGTCAGCCTTCACAATCTGTCAACGAATGAAATAATGATGTTTTTTAGTGAACACTCCACTCAGTATTTATACATTTTAGTCCGAAAAGTGGGAGCGGGACTGAATAAAATATCTAATTATTCAACCAGTAGTCCTACAGACACACAACACATATCAGGGAGCTTATCTTGATGTGAATCGAACATCTATGGAATGCGGGTTTTATTTTGATCGTGCAGTTAATCGTAATCAATTTCCCTCCTTAATTTCGTCTGATGCCGTATCTTCGAAATAGCGCGAAAGGCCCCGCGTCCTCATTTCTTATTGGTTGGGATGCTGTTTCTGAACTCGTGGTAAAATTCGGACCCCGCCCACGTAGGCGTTGACGCACTGTCGTTTCCCTCGCAATTTCTTCTGCTTCTCCGTCTTTTCCCTTGTTTCACAAAGAACAGACGCTTAGGGGTGACTCATTTGGTCCAACGCGCCAACTAGCTTCTTGAACTCCAGCTAACGGGTTGTGTCCCTTTCTTCAGTCCGGGTTGCATTCCAAACTCACCCCAGACCCATTGTTTGAACAGGATGTCAGGCTCCCTTCTTCTTGCCAGGTAACTTCTAAATTTCAACATACTAGCAAGCCTCCTTCAAATGTCATCTTTCGTCCTCACACAGACCAGAAATATGAAACATTAATATGTGGCAATCATATAAAGGGTTCACATGATTGTGGACATTGTTGACTGTGACAACTTTATGTTGATTTTCCCGTAAAGCAAGATAACTATGAAAATATACAATGAAAATATTTTGGAAACGGTGAAGTTGACAAAAAGTTTGCTTGATATGAATGGTTGGTATTTAATCCCTCAACCCGTACCATAAATTGCAAGTCTCTAGGTGAAAATCCTGTGAATTTTTTGGAGTTGAACCTATGTTTTTGTCATATTTCAGATATTTTTGGTGAAAACATGTGTTTCCGTCATTTTTGTAAATATTTGGGAAACCAAAAATATTTCCTGAACCCATGGTCGGATTTAAACATATGGGGTATTGTAGGTCTCGTGGTGAACCGCCGTTTGCTATGGATGACGTATTTTCTCCCCAAAATAAAATCTAACCTTACCCGGGGGGAGTGAAGTAGTGATTTTTTGTATGCATGCCCACTTGGGGGCTTTGTAAATGATTATTTATAGATGATTTTTTAATATTTATTAAACAACCCAAAAACTAATAAGTCACGTGCTTTTTAGTATCTCACTAACCAATAATCGGATTTTAACATATGGGGTGTCGAAGGACTCGTGGTGAACTCTCCTTCTCTAGGGACGAGGTATGTCCACCCCAAAATAAAAATCTACACTTACCCGGGGGTGAAGTAGTGATTTTTTGCTATGCATGCCCACATGGAGGGGGCTTTTGTAAGAGAGCAGGCTTTCTAAATGATTATTTATAGATGAGTTTTTAAATAGGTATTAAAGAACCCAAAAAGTAATAGGTCATCCGCTTTTTAGTATCTCGCTAACCAATAATTGGATTTAAACATATGGGGTGTCGTAGGACTCGTGGTGAACTCCCCTTTTCAATGGACGAGGTATGTTCACCCCAAAATAAAAAAAACTATCCTTACCCAGGGGGTGAAATAGTAATTTTTTGTATGTATGCACACCGGCGGCTTTTGTCAAAAGGGTCTAACTACTTTTTTGTTAATATTTTCTGAACCCCTGATGGGATTTTGCCATAGACAGTATCCTAGCACATGGGCTGACGGCCCGTTTTTGAATGTATGATTCCTTTTGTCAAAAGGCCTTATCTACACTTTTGTTAATGTCTCGCAAACCAATAATGTTAGGGACTTAAATGAGGGGTCCTAGCACTTGGGGCGACGTCCCCCTTTGGGGGGTGAAACTACCCCCCAAAATTGAAAAATCAATATCTTGGAAACCAAGAACCCTAAAATTAGGCGTGATAGCTGAAAAAAGAGATGACATAGGCCTTTACCTCAATTGGTTATTTCACCCCTAAAAGGGTAAATGGTAATTTTATGGGGGGGAAACGTGTTAAACACCTAATAATGATATATGAACCTAAGATCTTTTGTTTTTGATGAAAAAGAGCAGGGGTGGGGAAACTACCCCCAAATTGAAAAGTCGATACCGTGGAATATGAACCATAAAATTAGGTGTGACAGTTTAAAAAAAATGGTCATGACATACGCTTTTACCTGGATAGATCATTTAACTCCTAAAACAGTAAATAGTGATTTTATAGGGGGAAAGAAAGGTGTTAAACGTGAAAAATTATTTTTGAACCTAAGATCTTTTGTTTTTCATGAAAAATAGTAGGGGGGGTGAAAACTACCCCCAAAATTGAAAAAATCTATTTCTTGCAAACGAAGAACCCTATAATTAGGTGTGATAGTTGAAAAAATAGATGATGACAAACGCTTTTACCTCGATAGGTTATTTTGACGCATAAAACAGGGAATAGTGATGTTACAGGGTAAAGGTATTAAACACATAAAAAGCACAAGCGTTTTGTGAAACCATGCTTTTATGGACGTGTGTATGGAGGATGACGGCTTGCTAATTATTATTATTAGGTAATTATTATTATTAAAATGAACACACACACAGTAAACATAATAAAAAACCTAAGAGCAAACCTCTACATCTTCTACAATCTCCGATTTTATGTAGATAGGAAAACTTACAAAACAATTTACAGTGCTCTGATTGAAAGCAAATTAAGATATGCTATAGCAGCTTGGGGAAATCAAAACACAACTTTAATTAATAATCTTCAAGATAGCTAAAACAGGTTCTTTAAATATTTCACTGATATCCCTTATTTTAATATTAAAGAGTTGTTTCAAATTACTGTACTGAATCTCTACTACCATGATCCAAGATTCAGGCATAAGGTCTCTCACAACATACAAACAAGAGCCATAAGAAGTACTAAACATGTTAAACCTGTATGTATAAATAGCTATGGTTTCAAGAGACTAAATTATATTATACCATCACTACTTAATGAACTACCACCTGGACTGACAAACATTAACAGCAAACAACTAGCTATAAGTCGCATTAAAAATATTACTTAACCAAACATTAACTCATTATAAATAAATGTATTAATATAACTACCATAGTGTAATTTTTTGTATCTTTAATTATTTACATTAATATTTTATCATTAACATTACAAAAAAAAAGCATGCACTCTTGTACTGAAATATAATCTATATATATGTTGTAAATAATAATTAATATGTCTCACAGATAATCTATACTGTCATCAGATTCGTGAGACATATCACAATAATGTAACATAAATAGTATTTAATAAATAAATTAAATTAAATTAAATTAAATTATTAGGTAATTATTATTATTATTATTATTATTATTATTATGTCTAAAAGCAGGAGTGTTCAGCATCTGCTGGAAGGTCTGTCGTCTGGCGCTCATTAATAAGGGTAAGGGAGACCCAGATTTACCATCATCATACCGCCCTCTGTGTATGCTCGATACAACAGGGAAGCTCTTTGAGAAGCTTCTGAGGGTCAGATTGCGCCAAGCGATCATGGCAGCGGGCGACTTATCACCAAGACAATATGGATTTCGAACAGGAAGATCGACCCTGGATGCGATACAAGAAATTGTTGCAGCTGTCCAGCGGGCGGAGAATTACAATCACCACTCTCGTCGTGTCGTTCTCTTTGTTACTCTTGACGTAAGAAATGCATTCAACTCTGTCAAGTGGAGTGACATGCTGAATGCGTTGGAGAATACATTTCATGTTCCAAATTATCTCTTACAGATGATAAATTCCTACTTGAAAGATCGTTCGTTGATTTATAACACGACAGAAGGACAACGCAGGGTACGGGTCTCAGCCGGAGCAGCACAGGGTTCGATTTTAGGACCAGATCTATGGAATATCACATATGATAGCTTGCTGAGATCAGAAGTCCCTGATGAAACTATCCTAGTAGGTTATGCAGATGATGTTGCTGCTCTTGTAGCAGGAAGAAGTGTCTAGCAGGCACAGTTGCGACTCAATATGGTAATGCGTACAATCAATAGTTGGATGGAGGAACATGGTCTGTCTCTAGCACTTAGTAAGACAGAAATTGTAGTCCTAACAAAGAAGAGAATTCAGACAATACTCCCAATACAGGTAGGAGACATACAAGTAGAGACGCGGCCAGCAGCAAAATATCTGGGCCTCATGATCGACAATAAATTGAATTTTGGAGAACAAATTAGACGGACTGCGGATAAGGCGGCAAGAGGAGTAACGTCTCTCAGTCGGCTAATGGCCAATGTTTGTGGGCCAAAATCTAGTAAGAGGAGATTACTGATGACAGCCATCCATTCAGTTCTGCTGTATGGAGCGGAAATATGGGCGGATGCCCTGGATAAGGAAATTTATAGAAAGTCACTAGCACAAGTGCAGAGGCGGGGTGCTTTACGCGTGGCATCTGCTTATCGCACGGTCTCTGAAAAGCAGTTCTTGTTATTGCTGGGATAATTCCAATTTTTTTTCTAGCGAAAGAACGCAAGTACATTTACTGGAGGAAATCGGAAGTAGGTTTACAAAATGCAAGACGAACAGCAAGAGCACAAACCTTTCACAATTGGCAGATCAAATGGGAGCAAGGACACCGAAGCCAGTGGACTAGGAGATTGATACCCCAGGTGCAGGTTTGGACAGAGAGGAAACATGGTGAGGTTGGTTATTATCTCACTCAGTTTTTGACTGGCCATGGGTACTTCAGTTCTTATCTTAAGAAGACGGGGAAAGTGGATTCACCATATTGTATCTACTGTGTTAATGAGGTAGATAGTGCTAATCACACCTTCTTCTCTTGTGGACGGTGGGTCCAAAGTAGGCAGTCTCTTCAAGATGAAATTGATGTAGAGATATCTCCTGACAATATTGTTGCGGTAATGCTACAAAATGAAGAACATTGGAAACTTGTAGCAAGTTTTGTTGAAGATATCCTCCGAACAAAGAAGACGGATCTGGATCGCCACTGAAGATAATTCATTACGGAAGAGTGCCCTACGGGCAAATATAAAATGACTCTAGCCTGAAGTAATGTGCTAAACGGTTCCAGGCTAGTGTTCAGAAGTAAAGGGGGAGTTTTAGTCGGTAGTCTGCTACTCAGTAGCAGGAGCCCGACACTCTGTGCGTAAATGCATTTCTTCCCCTAAAAAAAAAAAAAATGTAATTATGGATTAATGTGTGTACAGGTAACTAACCAGTAATAGTAAACATTTGTATGAGTTGTTGAAGAAGTCAGGATGGCCGTTCCTTTGGCATCGTCCATGAATTGACCTAAAAGTTTTACCTGTCAAAACTCCAGCCCTTTGACCAGAGATAAAATGTCTTGATAGAGCGCTGAAATCGAACCTTGACCTCTGTTATGACCGCCAAGTTATAATAATATTATAATAAATAATGGATTTTATAAAAGAGAGAGACACACGCTTTAATGCTTTCGCTAGCACCAGTCTGCAAACATACACTAGCTTGCTGAACTAGTGAGAGTTGTTGGTAAAAGCAGTGCAGAGTTGTCAGATTTCGTGTCTGGCTCGTTGTGCAACTGGAGTTTAACCGGGTTCGCACATGACAATGCTTAGCTGCATTACAAATACACACACTAATACACCCATCGCAATAACACTGGTTAGCATATAAAAAACTTAATATAAAAACAGTTCATGACCTACATTAGGCTTAAACTTTTTTTAAATTTACACTTAGACCAACACTACTTACTTAGTTACTTACTTACTTACTTACTTACTTACTGGTCGGCGCTACAGTTCCTGAAGAACCTTGGTCTCTTTTATTACCTGGCTCCACGCTAGCACAACTGTAATTCAAATAAAGATCATGATGATGATGATGATGATGATAATGATTATGATGATGATGATGATAATGATTGTTGTTTTAAGGGGGTTTAACATGTAGGTTATCGGCCCCTAATGGATTGGGTGATGGTGAAGATGAAAATAAAATGTAAGCTATAACTAAAACTAACTCAACACTAATAGACTAGGAAAAGAAATCGATGACAAACGGTATATTAGGCAAATAAAGGAAAAAAGGAATAAAAAATGCCCTCAACTCTCAATAATGTGGATTGAGGGACTTGAAGGGAAAGAGAGCCAGAAAAAGTAGATATGAAAGAGAAAGAAGAGAGGGACCGCCACAGAGGTAATGGATAAAAAGGGAAGAAAACTGGACCCAGCTCAGGAATCCCTTGGGGTCGCCAACTTCCAAACTGATCAGCTGTAAGCCCCTGAGGGTGTAGCCATATCCAGTGTGCACCACAAGTGGTGGGGCTACATACACCCTACCTTCTTGAGGGGGCTTGCGCAACAGGCAGGAAATAACATGAAAATAAAAAAACAAGGCTGACCCCTCGCAGAAGGAGGTTATCAGAAAAATAAATGAGACAAGGACCAATTAAGGCGGAAAAAGAACAGACTCTCTAGGTCTTGGATACCCTAATAATGTCGGGGGTGGGCAGAGAACAAGAGTTGACCAAGTGAGGTCGACAGGAAAGAAGACAGAGTCGAGCCCGGCACAAATCAGTAGAAGCAATGCCGGACACAGCTGGAGCCCCGCGGCCGCTAACCAGCATACCACTAGAGCTCGAGCCAGGCGGGAAGGCGGTGCGCAGAACACAACGCTACTATTACGTCATGCCTCACTTCCATCGCACCAATCACAGTCAGTCTGTCTTGAGAATCTGAGCTAGTGTGTTGTCAGGAAAGCTAAGTGCAAAGCAGCGTGAAGGAGACGGGCTCGATGAGGTGTTGTCATACCGCAGGAACTCATGGCAGCAGCCTGCGGTGTGGGGCTCGGCATGGTGGACCTGTTGCAACAGTGTAAATGTATCTCTGTCTCTCTCTCTGCGCAAATCCCTTAGAGCCGGCCGCCTTCCGAGCTGACGCGAGCTCTAGATGTGTGGCCCGGGGGGGGGGGCAGACGGGAAGGGGTACCGTGCAAATAAAAACCTCTTTGTGTTATATCACTAACTTTAAGTATGGTCCTAGGGCTATGGAAAATTGTATTAGATATACAGATAATAATACTACTAAGCATAACCCTTATTATTTTTCCTAAGTATAGTACATGGGACTGATGACCATGATTTCCAAGCCCCTAAGTAAGACAAAAACAAATTATTTCAATTTCAAACAGTTGGGGTGAAGTGAGGTGAGAATTCTAAACGTCAAACTCATTAGAGAAGTTAATTAGATATGAAATTTGCAGATCAATACAGTTTGTCAAGGTGTTGGGAAAAAAAAGTGACTGTGGTCCATCAATGACAATAAGACACAAGCAGAATGCTTGTTCATGTCAAGTCTGCTTTGTTGTATAGAGACTAGCATTTATTGTAATTCTGGTTGGATGGCTGGAACGGGGTATACTTAACCTTGCGAGTCAAAACTTACAAGAGGTGGGTTTTACTGCTACCTCTGACATCCTGCAAGTGGTTTTCTATAGTTGTCCACTTCTACTCCAGGCAAATGCCATGGCTGCCCAACAGACAAGTGTAAAGAAAACCGAAACAAGCTATGTTTACATCAATTTCATTCTTGCTTGTGAACATGTACTTGACATAACAAGTGATGAACATTTCATGTTAAGAATGGTGTAATGGTTGCAACTGTCCAATGCTAGGACCTGATTAGCGGCTTTTAAAAATGGAATGGAATGGAGTACACTTCCCCCAAAACTTAGAAGAGGAGTGTACAATCCCCCACAACACCCATCCTTAAAGTCAATATAAATGGCTATGCACTTAAGTTCATGACGATCTCATCCCCTATCCTACCTTTCATGGTGAAAGGCGCACTCTAATGCAACCATAATAGTGACAGATTATCTGTCAAATACCTAACTATTTCCAGATTTACCTGGAAATTGACTAGAATTTTCTAAAATCCACTACATTTTCCGCAAATTGACCAAATGACACGAAATTCCAGCAAAATACAACAAATTAATACCAGAGTTATTGAAATTCCATTGATTTACCTAAGAATGGTTTAAACTACCTGAAATTGATATAAATTTACCTGAATATATATGAAAATTCACTAAAATTTACCAAACTTACCCAAAGTGGGCTACAAACCATGAAATTTACCCATTTTTTTTTTTTTTGAAATTCACTAGATGTACTCGATTATGATGATTGAGTCTTCAGTCTTTTGACTGGTTTGATGCAGCGCTCCATGCCTCCCTGTCCTGAGCTAATCGCTTCATCTCTACATAGCTACCACACCCTTCATCCGAGGCAATCTGTTTAACATATTCTAACCTTGGTCTACCCCTACAGTTCTTAACCTCGACCCTTCCTTCCATAACTAAGCTTGCTATTCCTGGGTGTCTTAGTATGTGTCCTACTAATCTATCTCTTCTCTTCATTAGCAGTCGCCAGAAACATCTCTCCTCTCCCACTCATCCTAATACCCCTTCGTTTGTAACCCTATCTGCCCATCTGATCTTCATCATTCTCCTGCAACACCACATTTCAAAAGCTTCAATTCTCCTCTTTTT
Organism: Meconema thalassinum; assembly: GCA_946902985.2. Lineage (NCBI taxonomy): Eukaryota > Metazoa > Arthropoda > Insecta > Orthoptera > Tettigoniidae > Meconema > Meconema thalassinum. The sequence continues at coordinate 209,625,150 of OX336395.1, forward strand.
GTGCTGCACCAATAGTCCAAGTTTCACTTCCATATAGCGCTACGCTCCAGACAAAGGATTTCAAAAATGACTTCCTAATACCTAAATCTATATTCGATGTCAACAGATTCCTTTTTTGTAGAAATGCTTTCCTTGCCTGAGCCAACCTACTTTTTATATCCTCTTTGCTTCGTCCATCACTGGTTATTCTGCTTCCTAAGTAACAGAAGTCTCCTACTTTCTTCAGCTTTTCACCTGCCAATTTGATCTCCATAGAGTTTTCTGATTTATTTCGGCTGCATTCCAGTATTTTTGTTTTACATTTATTAATTTTCATCATGAATTCCTTCCGTAAGACGGAGTCCATACCAGTCAAAAACTCACTCAAATCCTCAGGCTTGTCGGCCAAGATGACGATGTCATCAGCAAATCTCAGAGTTGAAATTATTTCTCCTTGAATCTTCACTCCCACTTTAAATTTTTCTACAATTTCCTTCATTGCTTGTTCAATGTAAAGATTGAAAAGTATGGGTGATAAGTTGCAGCCTTGCCTGACACCTTTCTGAATACCAGCTTCTCTCTCATGTCCTTCAGCTCGAATGACTGCCGTCTGGTTTCTGTATAGATTGTATACCACCTTTCTATCCCTGTATTTTATTCCAATAGATTTCAAAATGTCTAACAATTTAGCCCAATCAACGTTATCAAAAGCATTTTCTAAGTCTATAAATGCCATGAACGTTCTCTTATCTTTCCTTATTCTACCTTCCAAAATCAGCCTAAGACTTAGTACAGCTTCCCTTGATCCTACATTTCTCCTGAAACCAAACTGGTCTTCACCACACTCTGATTCTATCTGGCTTTCAATCCTCTTGTAAATTATTCTAGACAGCATCTTTGAAGCATGAGTAACCAAGCTGATTGTACGGTAATCTTCACATCTGTCAGCTCCCACTTTCTTTGGTATAGGGATGATAACATTCTTCTTGAAATCAGGGGGTACCTCACCTGTCTCATAAATCCTACACACCATGTGAAATAACCTGATCAGACCTTCATCTCCTATGCATCGTAGCAACTCAATCGGTATATCATCTATGCCTGGTGCTTTGTTTCTGCTTAAGTCTTCCAATGCTCTGTCAAATTCTGATCTCAATATTAAATCTCCTTTTGCATCCTCATCAATTTCCTCCTCCCTTTCCATTACACGATTCTCAATCTCCTTTCTCTTATACAAACACTCTATGTAAGATTTCCATCTCTCAACCTTTTCTCCCCTACCTGTTACAGGCTTTCCATTTGTGTCCTTAATATTACAGCACTTAGTCTTCTTTTCCCCAAAAGTATTCTTAATCGTTCGAAAAACTGTGTCTACTTTTCCTAATTTCAGACAATTTTCTATACCTGCACATTTCTCTTACAACCATTCTTCTTTCGCTTCCTTGCACTTCTTGTTAACCTCATTTCTTAGACGTCTGTATTCTGCTTTCCCCTTTTCATCTCTTACATTCTTTTATTTCCGCCTTTCATCCATCAATTCAAGTATATCCTGAGTGATCCACGGTTTTCTACCTATTCTTTCTTTCCTACCAATGTTTTCTTCTGCGGAGTTTGTTATTTCATTCTTCAAAAGTGCCCATTCGTCTGCAATTGAAGTTTGTTTAGGGTTTTTCATTAATCCTTCCTTTATATTCTTCTTGAATCTTTCGTTTACATCCTTTACTTTCAGTCTGTCTATTGCCCACCTTTTTGACTTTTGACTTTTCTTCAGTTTCTTCAACTTTAATCTGCATTTCATTACAACCAGATTGTGGTCAGAGTTTATGTCAGCACCAGGATATGTTTTACAATCCAAAATCTGGTTTCGAAACCTCTGCTTGACCATAATGAAGTCGATTTGGTAACGCCCTGTATCTCCTGGTATCATCCATGTGTATATTCTTCTATTGTGGTTATTGAATAAGGTGTTAGCTATGACCATCTCATGCTCGGTGCAGAATTCCATCAGCCTGCTTCCTCGATCATTCCTTTCACCTAATCCGAAATCTCCTACTATCTTTCCTTCTCTCCCTTTTCCTACCACTGCGTTCCAATCTCCCATTACTATAACATTTTCATCACCCTTGATATACCTCAGAATTTCATCTATTTCTTCGTAGACCTTTTCAACATCCTCATCATCAGCTTGACTGGTAGGCATATAGACTTGCACCACTGTGGTGCACGTAGGTTTAGTATTTATTTTTGCTACAATAATCCGTTCACTATATTGCTCATAATATTACACCCGCTGTCCAAGTTTCCTGCTCAATATGAGACCAACCCCTGCTTGGCCATTGTTTTATTTAGTGCTAATTACCCTATAGTCTCCTGACCAAAAGTCCTGTTCTTCCTGCCAGCGCATTTCACTAATCCCAATCAAATCCAACCTCAACCTATCCATTTCCCTTTCTAAGTTTTCTAACCTTCCACTTCCTAGCAGATTTCTAACATTCCACGCTCCGATCCGTCGAATGTCAGATTTCCTCTTTGTCACTTCTGTGATGTTAACCCCCTCTCGAGTAGTCTCCACCCGGAGATCCGAACGGGGGACTAGTTTACCTCTGGATTGAAATTTTACAAGGGACGAGGCCATCATCACATGTAATTATGCATAGAGAGGTGCATATCCTCGGGAATAGTATTACGGCTGTATTTTCCCGTTGCTTTCAGCCGTGCAGCAGAACGCAGTGTAGCCATTAGTTGGCTTATATTATCAATACCTTAACTGTCTATAAGACTAGTAGAAATTGATTTTTTCTGAAAGGCTGCTACTCCCTTTCAGAATAAGTAAAGAGCAATTCTACTAAAAAAGATACTAACCTTCTACTATCAATTAAGTACCAAAATTCTACTAACGAAAACAATACTATAGTTCCACCAACAACAAATACTACCACTAAAACATTCTGTCACTAGGCTCACTCACATGCACCCTCACACATCACAGTCTAATGAAACAATGAAATATAACTAATAAACAATGCAACTGCCACCAGACACACTCACATACCACAGTCTAATAGAACAATGACATATATATAATAAACAAACTAACTACCGGTACATACTTACAACTAAAACTAACTATATACTTACTGTACTGTAATTTGAATTGACAATATTTACAAAATGCATTTTAGATAGTGGGCTTACCAAAACGCCGGATAGAATGAATAAGGGCCTTATTTTTTTGGTTTTAGGGGCGTGGTGGCGCAGCGGTCAAGCTGTATGCCTCTCACCAAGGCGGACCGGGTTCGATACCCGGTCACTGCTTGTGAGATTTTCGATGTGAAATGCCATGTCCTGTGGTTCGGATTCCACGTAAAACGGAGGTCCCGTGGCTTATGATCGCGAGATTAACGGTCACGTTAAACTACAAGCTTCCTTCCTTTGCTTCCTTATTTTTTGGTGAAATAAAACTGTTGATTTCGGCGTTAAAACTGATATTATTTCGGTGGGTATTTCGCGAAATAAATTCTCATAATGATCGATGTTTCTTCTGAAATCTTCCTTAAAGTATGGGGTAAATCTAACAATGAATGCTTTTATTATGTCTATTACAAATTGCTCTCTATCACTTTTCAACTTGTTTGCTTTGCGTAGAGTATCGCCAATTGTTATTTGCCGCTTAGAATTATATACATTTGTTCTTCTTTATATGCGTTTTTGAATCCCTTCCGAGTAAATCGTAGGTGTCTTTTCATTCCCACTGAATATGAACATTATAGTAGCCTATTTACATATTAGAATCTTTCTTGCAGCATCAAATACATAGAACCACTCATCGTTGTATTCCTTGGCCCTCGAGAAAACTGCTGTATTACCAAAAAATACGGCCCCTAAGATTGAATGATAGCAGGTTAACCAAACAGATTTTTAAATATCTTTGGAAAAGAAATCGACAACAGCCTGGTTTCAAAAAGTAAAGAAAGATTTAGAAAGAAACAATGTAAGAGAAAAAGATGCACTCGAAAATTCCATAATATTCCCTTTACATGTATGCTTTTTAATTGTTGTTCCGTTTACCACAGTCCCTGCAGACAAATACCTGAACATGACTTTCTCCTAGACTAGGATCTCCACAGTCGACATGATAGCTGAGTTTCATCTCCCATAAACTTATCTCTGAGGTGGGTGTCAGGAAAGGCATCCAGCTGTAAAAATCACACCCTCACATAGACTTTCATAACCTCTTACGTTGAGGTTCATAACACTAACTACATTGAATGATTGAACGGTTTCATTTTCGCAATCCTGTCTTTACTTTCCTCTTCAAGGTTGCAAAATGCTTGCAAGGTTCCTAAAATGCAAATAAATTTAATAAATACCTTAAGATAGTTTGATTTGTTTAATGGTATGGTGTTGATGATTGATATATACGTTAAGACTATTTTTTTAGGTCTTGACTGGCCTTGCAATAAGAATTGACTAACCAATAATGAGTTACTTATCAGGAAAACATATTGGCCACTATATTGTTTATTGACCAGTGAGTACAGTTCTAGAAAGCTGTTTATCATTTTTTGAAATCATATACAACATAGGCTTAGACCTATAGACAAAACCGTCTGACCATGTTTGTTAAACAAGACATTATACCAGAGACAATTGGGATACTTATGTAGAGCTTACCAAAAATAATGTTGTGTAAGAGTAAATGCTAGTCAACAAACAGTTATGCAGTACTAAAAAAAAAAATCATACAATACCTGAGAACGCTTCTAAAATTATTGATGTGTAACATGTTTCCACTCGCTTGCTATATATATTTTTGGCGTGGGGGTGATTCTCAAGAAATGAAATGCAAAAGGAACTGAAATGCAACACAAACAATGAGTGCGCGCGGTGGCTGAGATTGATACCACGACGTACTGTCGGTTATGTAGCTATGTGGATTGTATATCACATATGGTTTACTTCAAGGTTTGGAGATTCCATTAAAGATATTCCTACAATAAATGATCTTGAAATGGTCATTCTTTGTTGTGAAAATGTTTATTATATGATAGTTAATGAAAACAATTTTGATTTTTCAAATGTTTACACGTTTATTGTATTCTTATTTAATGTAAGCATTCGAGGCACTATCAACCAAAATACAGCACTATCTGGAATGTTTATTGCATACTTGAAGGTTTGGTGGTCCCGTTAAAGGTATTCCTACAATAAATGATTTTCAAGTTGTCGTTCTATGGCGTGAAAATATTTAATGTATGATATTTGCTAACAGGATTTGTCACTGGACTTATTTTACAAGTAGTTATTTTAATGACCAAAAGAGTTCACTGTCAAGAAGGTAGAGCCCTATGTGGAATGTAGGATAACATGTTATACAAGGTATGTGACAACTGTAAGGCTTGTGATTTTTTAGCCTATTTTCAATTTTGAAAAAAATAGGCTTATGAGATCACCCATTGTCCGTGTGCGTGTGTGTGTGTGTGTGTGTGTGTGTGTGTCCTAATAACATCTAAACGGCTAGAGCGATTTCAATTAAACTCATTAAGTTCATAGCTCTATTCCAGACGACCCCGACCGTGCCCTTCAAATTTTGTTACGTCTCACCAATCCAACATGGCGGCTGTGCGAAATATTTCACCTGCGTTCAATATCTCCGGAACTATTACCGATATCACCCTGGATTTTTTACGGTGATAAAGGGAACTACTGGATGTTCACCTATGTGGCTTTTGAAAAACTGGTATCTACAAAACCAACATGGCAGCCACGCGAATTTGCGACTTTTAAATAGAGGTTTCTCGCGATTTAACCAACCAAACGCAATAAAACATGGTACAGTATATGTTTATACACATTGTGATGCACCGACATATAACTTGGTTCAATTGTTTATATAACCACAAGATGGCGGATGTGCGAAATATTTCACCGGCATTCTATATCTCTGAAACTGTTAGCGGTATCTCCCTGAAATTTTGTACAGAGATAATGGGCACTACTGGAAGTTCATCTATAAGACTTTCAAAATCCGGCTAACTACAAAACAAACATGGCGGCCTAGCGAATTTGAAAATTTTAAATAGACCTTTCTCGCGATTTAATGTTCGAACCGCAATGAAATCTGGTACAGGAAGTCTTCATACACATTGTAATACACTGGTATCTAATTTAATTCAATTGTTTACATAACCTCAAGATGGCGGCTTTGCGAATTTTGAATTAAATTTTTATTTCTTGTGTCGTAATCATGCGATCGATGTGAAAGTTTGAATAATGAACCTACGCAATAATTTTCTTTTAATGTTACATGACTCTATGGCCTTTACGTTTAACAATCCAACATGGCGACCATCCGATATATTTAGACGGCTCTGAATATCTACGAATCTATTATAGCAATAAAACTGATTTTTTCATGATCATAGGGCCTGTGAACTTAAGTTCACCTATAGGACTTTAAATAACCTGGTGATCCCAAATTCAACATGGCAGCGAAGCGAAGTATAAATATTCACAAGCACGTTTCTCGCAATTTAACCATCAAAGTGCAGTGAATCTTGGTACAGTAAATCCTTACACGAATGTTAATCCACTGGCATCTAATGTATTTCAATTGTTTCCATAACCACAAGATGGCAGCTGTGCGAAATTTTATAATCTCTTTGTTATTTCTTGTGTCCTAATCATGCGATTGAAGTTTGAATGCTACACCTACACAATAATCTACATGTAACAGTATATAACTCTAGGACCTGCAGATATAAAATCCAACATGGCGACCATCCGAAATATTTAGTCGGTTCTAAATATCTACGAATCTATTACAGCAATCAAACTGAAATTTTGTATGTAGATAGAGGCAATTAACATAAGTAGGTTATATGAAAATAGGTTGTATAGTTCTTCACGGAACTACTTGCTTAAGATGCCTTTATCCCTCTATTAATCACCCAGTATACAAGACTGATATCTGTAAAGTTACGGAAGAATAAAATAAAAATCTGCATTGAAAACTCAAAAAGTGGTTGAGCAAATATACACTCAACATGCAAAAAAACAAGAAATATATACAAACTATGTTAATTAATTTCATTCAAATATATATATTTTTACAATAGGTATACACACACAGAATACAGCTCTTTCTGTTTATGCTTGTTTGTTATAGTTTTTAAATGTAACACTTGTTGAAAATTATTTTTAGGGGATGAGGGTGTTGCTACGTTGACCCGTTACACAATAATACCAGCTTTATGAAGTTCATTTAAAATTGGTAATAGCTCTTCCACATTACCAATATGACCAGCCTGTTTACAGGCATGCAAGAGCTGTTGACATTCGACTAATATATTAGGATCGTTCCATTTGCTATTTTTTATGAATGGTTTCAAAAACTCGGGAAGCAGTTCATCATTATCACCATCATCATCATTATCATTCTCATCATTATAATCATCTTCATAATGATGATGATCATCATCGTCATCATTACCATCATAATTTCCATCTGTGTTCACAGTCTGTTCAATGATTTGAGTTGCCTTTGATAGTGTTGAAATCTTCTTTTTAGATGTGCTAGAGTGCTTGAGCATTGTTATGTTATTATTATCACCATCACCATCCTTTTCACATTCCCTCACCAACTTCTTGATTGGGTATGTTGTCTCTGATAGAGTTGAGGGCTTTTGAGATGTGGGTGTTTGTCTGAACATGGGTTTTACAGGAGGTGTTAAAGGTTTTGTCATTAAACAACTCGCTAACAGCATGAGTACGTTGCAGTGTATTAAACTTGAGGTTAATATTATCTTAAGCAGCACTATCTCTTTCTTGGACTTGGTTTTTTGCTTTGGTTTGAGTTTTCCTAACATTTAGACTAGCATTCTTATTAAGTTCACAATCATGATTGTTTGAAGAAAGTATGTCCAATTCTTTTGTCTTAAGCATTCCTCGACACTGTTTCGATCGTTGCTTTGAACAGCGCCAAATAACAGTTCCATTTTATTGCTTCGTTTCACAATGTATGAATATCCTTTAAAGTATGCATAAGGCTTACCATACCTAGTCATTGATACTTCAATATCAACTGGCAAGCATAAACTAATCTCTAGTAACGACAACTTGGCAATAACAAAAATAGTTTAATGTGGGAGCATATATACAAGCAGAAGTGGGAGCAAAGGAGGGATAAAAGTGTGAGCAAATGTGGGAACAAAAAAAGTGTGAACAAAAAGTGGAAGCAAAAAAGAGGGAACAAATAAAGGAGGAAATGTGGGAGGAAAAGCAAATATAAATAGAGGGGCAAATATGCTAACAAATATCTCAACAATTATGGCAGCAAAAGTAAATACACAAGTCAAGATAGTTTAAAGTGCAAAGAAAATATGGAAGCTTATAAAATGGCTAAGGTGGTATTTTTCTAAAACAACTAGACATTAAAAAATTAGTCATAACCTAACCTAACCCAACCTACATTAACCTCACCTAACCTAACCTAACCTAACCGAACTTCACCTAACCTAACCTAACTTCACCTAACCTAACTTGACCAACCTTCACCTAACCTAACCTAACTTCACCTAACCTAACCTAACCTATCATAACTTCACCTAATCTAACTTTACCTAACCTAACTTGACCTAACCTAACCTTCCAACTCTCAGATCAAAATTAAATTCTGGGCATAGTCGAGTTGGAACCCGAGATCTCAGGGATAACACCCAAGTATACCAGCCACTACACCGCGTGATGGGCAAATTATCATGCAACACAACACAACTCAAAAATAAAAGTTTCCTGAAGTGTATCTCATTGGCTGACAGCCATAGTTGGGTATTAAAACACAAGACCTCAGGACTTTTGTTTCGAACATTATCAGAAATATTATTCCATTTACATTTTGCTGCTGCTTATGAGTAGGCATTAATAGGGGAGCAAAATTGGGAGCCAATATGGGAGCCAATATGGGAGCAAAAGTGGGAGCAAATATGGGAGCCAATCAGCTAACCTCGGATATCACCAGTGAGTGGTCATATCCACCGCTAGGTAGCGGAAGCATACTTTGCGTGTTGCATGTAACTATCTAACAAAGTTTGAGTGCATGCAAAACGTGCTTGTTTAAGCTGTGTATATAATTTTAATATACAATTAACCACTAAGTGTTCAGAACTAAGATGTATAGCCTTGTCTAGAGTATATAGAGGATTCTTGGCAAGAAAGACTGTCTAACCCATGAGTGTAAAGCCTTGCCGTATGCAGTAAGCACCCGTTGGCAGAAAATGGTTCCTGATAATAACGGACTTAATGAATATGAAACGTCTTTTCATTGTCGTCTTAAATCCTATTAGCCTACTTTCGATTTCTGCAAAAAATGAAAGTAGACTTATGAGATCAACATAGGGCGAAAAATAGTGTGTCTGTCTGTGTGTGAGTCTATGTGTGTGTGTGCGAGTGTGTGTACTCTGAATGTCTGTCCCCCGCTATCAATTCGAACACGGTGATACCGAATTGAACGAAATTCGGTACAAAGGTAGCACTAGCAAAGGGCACCTCAGTGTCATGTTTTATATCGCTGCCATCTTGAAGTAAACGTAATGGTGGCCACCCAAATGTTAAAAGCTTAAATCAAATTACGACTAACCTAATCATCTGATCTCTACCAATTTTTGCAACATTATACGTTTATGTATGAAGAATCTTCTGAACAAACTGCAAGGTCATCAGTCCAATAACTTGAGGATGGTGGCCATGTTTGGGTGCAAATCGAATCACCTATCTATTCAAATACGGTGAAACCGAATTGAACAAAATTTGGTACAGAAGTAACACTAGCAAAGGGCACCTCAGTGTCATATTTTATATCGCCGCCATATTGACGAAAACATAATGGCGGCCACCCAAATGTTAAAAGCTTAAATCAAATTTCGACCAACCTAATCATCTGATCTCTAGCAATTTTTGCAACATTATACCTTTATGTATGAAAAAATCATTTGACCATACTACAAGGTCATCAACCCAATAATTTGAGTATGGCGGCCAGGTTTGTGTGCAAATCAATTCCCCTATCTCTTCAATTACGATGAAACCGAATTGAACGAAATTTGGTACAGTGGTAGCACTAGCAAAGGGCACCTGTGACTAGCAAAGGGCACCTGAGTCATGTTTTATATCGCCGCCTTCTTGACGAAAACGTAATGGCGGCCACCCAAATGTTAAAAGCTTAGATCAAATTACGACCAACCTAATCAACTCATTACTACCACATATTGAAACATTATACCCTTATGTACTGTGCCCCTTTGACCGAAGTCGCCCGAACACAAATTCATGAATTTTGAAATCAGCAATCAACACGAGAACTGGGTCTCAGGGTCTATCTGGGCAAACTAAAATTTAAACTGACTAGCTGGCTGATTCCAAAATTCAAGCATCAGTAGGTAAGAAGAGGAAATAAAGAAATGTCAGAATTAACACAGTTTAAAATGATATTTACAATTTATTTTTCTTTCTCGGACAACCGAACTAAAATAAATACCTCCTAGGAAGAAAACAAAACTAAAACACAAACCTGTAAAAAAGAACGCCCTATCTTCCTAGGTTCCTATCTATCATACCCTATCAAATAAAAACATTTATGCAAAAACCCTATTAAAATATATCTACGCTAGCACTGATGTTAAATGAACAGAAATTAATAGTACATCTGTCACATAACCATTAATATGATATTTACCAGATATTAGATTAGATGCCATATTTAATTCCAGTCATGATTTGACATCTATGTAATAATTTTAGTCATAGCATAAACTCTGTCCTTCACATTTTACCACTTAATTCCAAAATATTTATCCAATGCATATGGTTAAGTTACTGTAATATAATCCTCAAAATAGTCTGTGCAATCAAAGTTCAATATTATGGAGAGGGGGAAATATTTCAAATCGGTATGCCACGAATGCATTATCCATCCCCTAAATGCATGGGTTTTTCAAGTCATTTCATGGGTGGCAACTAAAAAGCGGCCTCATGGGGTCCATTTAGTGGTTCTGATTTAACAATAATAACAATAATTCGAATATTTTGTCTATTAGAAACAATCTCATAAAGGTGAAGTAAAGCTATTTATCGAAATTAATAAGTAGTCTGAATCATCATGTTCATTTATCTACTTTCATGGGATTTTATAAGGCAGTCATAACAAATGGATTTTATAAACCTCCTGTTGGGCCTATTCTGAGCGTCACAAATCGTAAATTGAGCTGAGCCTTGAAATTAGAAATATACAAATGACCCGATGGTGAGCCTTGAAATTAGAAATATACAAATGACCCGATAGTTTTAGAAATGGGGCAATCAAATATCCTTTCTTTTTCTACATATTTACTTAATTACACCTGCACACATCTGCAATGGGGCGATCAACGTCTAACCCTTCTTTTATTTCCATATGTTATAGAGATCCTCAGCATTCCCCCTCATTCACATAATTTTCACATATTAATATAACTCACAAGAGTATTATTAACTTCAACTGCTGAGCCATGAGGTCACATGCTCCTCAATCTAACATTCATTTTATTCATTTAAACCATCTGTCCCTTGTTATTCTATTATTATTATTATTATTATTGCTTCTCGCAGTATTACGGCTCATGACTGGTCATCCGCTCGTAATTATCTCTCCAATTATACAAAACATGTATCACAACAGGATTAGCCTTCCACTTATTTCAAGTGTTTCATGGATATGACGTCATTAATTCAGATTATTATAACCAAATATACTGAATATTATTTCCAAGATCATTGCAATCCGTAAATCGTGACGTTCCTTACTAGTTATTTGATATAATATACTCATCTTACACAAAAAATTATTGAAAATTTTAATATTATTATTATTATTATTATTATTATTTCATCATAATTATTATCACACCAGTTACCACATTCTCCATAGATCTCTTTTGTTTCATATACTTGAAACATCAATAAATAGTCGCCATCAATTACCATTATTTAGTCATTATCGTAAAATACAATGAATTACAATTAATCATGGCTAACCATCCTTGATCACCTTCAAATCTCCAAAAACATGTCATTACTATCACCACTAAATGATGTTTACCTCTAGAAAAAGTTTACGTATTCATTCCACTCATCTTCGATTGACATTGATTCTCGATAAAAGATTCCCAAATTATCGTTCGACGTCTATTATTTTATATCACCATAGATATTTATTTATCAGACCTATCATCCTAATCATGGCAAATTTTTATTGTTATTTACAGTCATCATTATTCCTAAGTTATTATTATTATTATTATTATTATTCAAAATTATAATAATTCCAGAAGTTACTATTTTTAAGTTTTAAGTATGCTGATTTACAATTATTATTATGATTATTCCAAAATTGATAATTACTACAATTATCATTATTAATATTAACATAGAAAAATTGGATTCAATAAACCTGGATATTTATTATTATTATTATCCGAATTTCAACTATTCATTACTCAAACGATGAATTCAAATGCCACCACAACCAGTGTTAAATGGTTCAAAATTCCTAACATAAAAATGTAGCGACTCCATAACAGCGTCATTCTAAACAAAAGCTGTCATATCTAACGTAAGTCACATATGAACTATAATATGGTGTCCTCCGCCACAAATAATATAAATTAACCATCCAATTTCTTAATAAACTGAAGTCGACAAAATAATGGATTCTGGTCCTATTATATGTAATTATGTTGGCTGATGGCATCAAAAGTGCGGAGAAAAAAATATTGCGCCGAGAAGGGGTTGAATGCAAGGTCTTGCAAAGCTCATTACAACAAGAAAGATTAATGTAATGATCTAGCTTACATTTTCAGAAGATGGTGTCCGGTTGGTGTGGCGGTGAATCCATTTCCGTGCAGATGGAATAAGCACTCCTGGCAGGCGATAACATGTACCCAGATAGGCACACACATGAGTACCGCACCACTCCCAACCGGTCCGGTCTGGCGCTACATACAATCGGCTTCTATCCTCCCCTAGCACGTTTAATGCTCCATCAGGCGATGCATATTGTTCTTCGTAGATTGAATATGTTGACGATTAACAGATATGTCCATAATGACGAATATCGAACACGGCACACTCATGGCTTGGCCATTCGCGGTCCCGACAACGAAATTTCCGCGCTTTCACAACAGTCACCCAGGTTTTCAAAAGTGGAAAATAGTTCAACCATGTTTCTGTATTTTAACATGTACTGCAGATGACAGGCACACACATTTGAGTAGCGATATCATCTTTCATGAACATTTCCTGTTCGGCTATTCACTGACCTATCGTTACCGTGGCCTACCGTGGAAAATGAGTATTGCTCCGTGGTCGTGAGAAAATGGCTAGAAAGTGCACCATCAATATAAGCGATCTCCAGCAAATGTACGAGTAAGTGCCCTAATTACTCGAACTAACTACCATCTGTCTTTATGAAAACCAAATGTTACGCTTCAAGTCATATACTCCAGGCGCACTTGGCCTGCGTTTGTTTACCACTCGCATTGCCACTGAGTTTGACTCATGCTTCACGACCTGAGCATCCACTGACCTCGGCTCGAAAATAACGAAGTTCCCACACTCACTGCACAGCATTGCTCGACACTCTGCTCCACTTTATCGGATTTCCTTATCGCGTGTGTTTCCCTGCACTGCAACTGAATACGGCACAACTGACTTCAGCACAAATGACAACTCTCTCAGCAGTTACAGCCCTTTTTATCCCCCTTGTAGGCCTTAAGCATTGCGTCACTGACATGCGCATTACATGTAAAATCACATATTTTCCAATTACTCCTTCTAATTCCAAAATGATATTATACAGAGATCATAGGAAAATATAAGCTTCATTCTCGTGTTGTTCTGGATGTTCTAGTCTGTCTATTCTTCGTTAATATAATTCAAAATATAATACAGTGCATCGCTACTAGCGTTCCTATGGTCTCTCATGCTGCCACCTATAACGTGGTTGCCTAACACGGCAAGCGCGTATTTCAAAAATAGAGGAACGACGCGGCCTTCCAACTCGCGAACAGCTCTCGCGGACAAAATCACATAACCCATATCGTGAATTGGGCACAGTACGAAGAAACTTTTGACCGAACTACAAGGTCATCAGCCCAATACTTTGCGGATGGCGGCTATGTATGTGTGCAAATCGATTTCCCCAATCTATTCAAACACGGTGAAACCAAATTGAACGAAATTTGGTACAGAGGTAGCATTTGTAAAGGGCACCTCAGTGTCATGTTTTATATTGCCGCCATCATGACGGAAACGTGCTGGTGGCCACCCAAATGTTAAAAGCTTAAATCAAATTGCAATCAACCTAATCATCTGATTTCTACTAAATTTTGCTACAATATACCTTTATGTAATAAGCATCTTTTGACCAAACGACAAGCTCATCAGCCCAATAGTTTGCAGATAGTGGCCATGTATTTGAGCAAATTGATTCACCATATCAATTCAAACACGGTGAAACCGAATTGAATGAAATTTTGTACAGAGATAGCACTAGCAAAGGGCACCTCATATTCATGTTTATTATCCCAATAACACGTTGTATTTCAACAAGCTACTACAACGAACATTCAATTATACTCCTTGAAAAGGACAAAGAGTTATAAAAATACCCATGCTGCAGTTTGGAGAAAATAGGTTATATGTTCTTTACTGAACTTCTTGTTTTATACGGTGTGATACGTTTGATCGTCGTATTCAATCCTTACACGTATCACAACGTATAAAATAGGATATAAGACGACAATCAAAAGACGTTTCATATTCATTAAGACCGTTATTATCAGGAACCATTTTCTACCAACAGGTGCTTACTGCATATGGCAAGGCTTTACACTCATGGGTTAGACAGTCTTTCTTGCTAAGAATCCTCTATATGCTCTAGACAAGGCTATGCATGTTAGTTCTGAACACTTAATGGTTAATTGTATATTAAAATTATATACACAGCTTCTATACGCACGTTTTGCATACACTCAAACTTTGTAAGATAGTTACATGCAACACGCAAAGTATGTTTTCGCTACCTAACGTTGGATATGAGAACTCACTGGTGATATCCGAGGTGAGCTGATTTGCTCCCACATTTGCTCCCATATTTGCTCCCACTTTTGCTCCCATATTGGCTCCTACATTTGCCCCCACTATTTTGCTCCCTCTTTTGCTCCCATATTAAAGCCAACTCTTATCACAATAAGCAGCAGCAAAATGTAAATGGAATAATGTTTCTGATAATTTTCAAAACAAACCCCTGAGGTCTTGGGGTTGAACTCTCAAATATGATTGTCAGCCAATGAGTTACACTACAGGAAACTTTTATTTTTGTGTTGTGTTGAATGATAATTTGCCCATCTCGCGGTGTAGTGGCTAGTATACTTGGGTGTTATCCCTGAGGTCTCGGGTCCCAACTCGACTATGCCCAGAATTTAATTTTGATCTGAGAGTTGGAAGCTTAGGTTAGGTCAAGTTAGGTTAGGTAAAGTTAGGTTAGGTGAAGTTATGATAGGTTAGGTTAGGTTAGGTGAAGTTAGGTTAAGTTATGTTAGGTGAAGTTAGGTTAGGTTAGGTGAAGTTGGGTCAAGTTAGGTTAGGTGAATTTAGGTTAGGTTAGGTGAAGTTGGGTTAGGTTAGGTTAAGTTAGGTTAGGTGAGGTTAGGTTAGGTTTGGTGAAGTTGGGTTAGGTTAGGTTTGGTTAGGTGAAGTTGGGCTAGGTTAGGTTAGGTTAGGTGAAGTTAGGTTAGGTGAGGTTAGCTTAGGTTAGGTTAGGTTAGGTTAGGTTATGACTAATTTCTTTTATGTCTAGTTGTTTTAGAAAAACACCACTTTTTCCCTCATATTTGCTTCCATATTTTCTTTGCCCTTTTTAACTATCTTGACTTGTGTATTTACTTTTGCGGCCATATTTGTTGAGATATTTGTTAGCATATTTGCTCCCTCTTTTTATATTTGCTTTGCTCCCGCATTTGCTCCCATACTTGCTCCCATTTTTTTTTTTTTTGTTTTTTTTTTTTTTTGCCCCCACATTAGCCTTCACTTTTGATCACACTTTTACCCCCATCTTTGCTCCCACCTTTGCTTCCACTTTTGCATGTATATATGCTCCCACAATAAACTATTGTTGTTATTACCAAGTTGTCTTTACTAGAGATTAGTTTATGCTTGACAGTTGATATGGGAATATCAGTGACAAGGTATGGGAAGCCTTATGCATACTTTAAAGGATATTCATATATTATGAAACGAAGCAATAAAAATGGAACTGTTATTTCAAAGCAACGATCGAAACAGTGTCGAGGAATGCTTAACCCTCTTAGTGCCAAGCGATTTCCTGAAATACTTGCCAGGAATGCCAAGCCATTTTCAATGGTCATGCAGACTATTCGAAAAAAATCATGAATACCACATCTCTAGCAATAGAATCATTATTATTGCTTTGCATTATCACCAATATCTCATTCTTTCATACATTATGTTCTTAAAAGTAAAAATGGCATCAAAATTTTTTAAATTGAGTTTATTCTGATAATTGTTCATTTTTTTGTAAAGAATCAGTTTTGAGCCTAAATTAAGTACACCTAAGTGTCATATTCGAAGAAACACTACGTTTCCTGCTGTATACAGTTCTTAGATACATCTGTAGGCAGAAAACTTCAACAAAAGGAAAGCAAATGCACCGCAATTTAGGCGGGAACGCGCGTGATTGGGAGAGCGCAAAGGGAGGGCGTGAATGCAAACTCAAACCTATCGCGTAACGGACTTCGAAGGGAAAAAGTTAACACTGCACGGGCAAGCTTGAAACCTCGCCTTTCCAACCATATGAAATAATCACGGACATTTGCCAACAGAAATCTACAAATATAAGATGAACTGCGTGCCGATTGAATCGGCATTGGCACTATTGGCGCGAGCATCGAGAGCCGATTTGATCGGCGCGTGGCTCTGAGAGGGTTAAGACAAATGAATTGAGCATACATTCTTCGAACAATCATGATTGTATGCTTAATAATCATGCTAGTCTAAATGTAAGGAAAACTCAAACCAAAGCAAAAAACCAAGTCCAAGAAAAAGATAGTGCTGCTCAAGATAATATTAACATCAAGTTTAATACACTACAACGCACTCATGCTGTTAGCGAGTTGTTTAATGAGAAACCTTTAACACCTCCTGTGAAACCTATGTTCAGACACACACCCACATCTCAAAAGCCCTCTACTCTATCAGCGACAACATACCAAGTCAAGAAGTTGGTAAGGGAAGGTGAAAAGTATGGTTATGGTGATAATAATAACGTAACCATGTTCAAGCACTCTAGCACATCTAAAAAGAAGCTTTCAACACTATCAAAGGCAACTCAAACCATTGAACAGACTATGGAGACAGGTGGATATTATGATGGTAACGATGACGATGATGATGATCATCATTATGAAGATCATTATAATGATGAGGATGATGATGATGGTGATAATGATGAACTGCTTCCCGAGTTTTTGAAACCATTCATAAAAAATAGCAAATGGAACGATCCTAATATATTAGTCGAACGTCTACAGCTCTTGCATGCCTGTAAACAGGCTGGTCATATTGGTTATGAGGAAGAGCTATTAAAACTTGTAAATGAACTTCGTAAAGCTGGTATTATTGTCTAATGGGTCAACGTAGGAACACCCCCATTCCCTAAAAATAATTTTCAACAAGTGTTATATTTAAAAACTAAATAATTAACATAGTTTGTATATATATATATATATTGCATGTTGAGTGTATATTTGCTCAACTCCTTTTTTCAATGCATTTTTTTTGTTTTGTATTGATTTTTCCGTAACATTACAGTTATCAGTCTTGTAAACTGGGTGATTAGTAGAGGGATAAAGGCATCTATAAAAAATCAGAAGCCTTACAGTTTTCACAAATCTTGTATAACATGATACATGTTTTCCTACATTCCACATAGGGCTCTACCTTCTTAACAATGAACTCTGTTGGTCATTAAAATAACTACTTGTAAAATAAGTCCAGTGGCAAATGCTGTTAGCAAATATATATTAAATATTTTCACGCCATAGAACGACAACTTGAAAAACATTTATTGTAGGAATACATTTAATGGGACCACCAAACCTTCAAGTCTGCAATATACATTCCAGATAGTGCTGTATTTTGGTCGATAGTGCTTCGAGTGCTTACATTAAATAAGAATACAGTAAACGTATTGTGCCCAACATAGTCCCCCATAATAGCGCGGTTTGGCAACTCCGCCAGCGCGGTACGTCATGGCTGGGTGCGCGGCCACCAGGTTGAGTGCCGTCAGGCGTATCTGAATTCTATCCCCGGCAGAGCGCGCTGTCTCTGACCACGTGCTCAGCTCTTCCATCCGGCAACTTGTCAGATCGAGACAGGCAGGCAGATGCATGTTGTGTGCGGGCTGGACAGTATTACGTCGTGATGTACGTGAGTGACTTTATATCCGGTCGTGTTTGCGAAGAACCGTGAGTGCTATATCACAGTGTATCGGGTGTGGATTCTGATAGTCTATGAAAGAACCTATAATTACATATCGCCGAAGTTACCGTGCGCAATCGAAACATTTGACGGCCGAGTTTTGTGTGCATAATTATGAAAATGCTTTTGGCTTGAAAAACGAATTAACTAACTTTACAAGCGGGCTACATTACGGCATCTTGTATGAACGAACGTTCGGGAACACTCGAGCACTTGCCATGGTAGGACGACCTGCTAATGCATTGTGTGACTTGAGGATGCAAACGAATTTCATGAATAGCTGTGAATGCTTTCAACTGACTGCCAATATACAGCTGTGAAGACTAGTGGATAGAAAGAGCTGTGTTCCAATATGAACAGTGCTTGGCGCAAGGACTTGTAATTTCCAGAATGGAATTAGGGCATTTTCCAACTGGTGATATTGAAGTGTCTGTGACAAATTTGGAAATGGAAATATTTACTGAAAATATGGAGCACTGAGCCGATACATAGGGGAACGAGATGGAGTGATAGCCCCGCCAGAATGAAGCCATGAGAACACCATGATGATTACATCGAGGGAGATGAGATAGCCGCCATGGGGCTGGTAGGTCCCGGGTTCGGTTTCTGCAAGAAATTTTGGAGAAGACGGAAGAAGATGGGTTCCTGCAGCTTCGGACTTGGGGGCTGATGGTACTGGATGAAGATGGGGATTTCTTCACTGGATCTGGAAACTCTTCACACCAGGAACGTAGGCCTGCTAATATTGTACCATCCTTTCTTAGTTCTTCGAGTTGGTGAGCCAGAATATTTTTTCATTTAGTAGTGAGTGGTCTGACTACTCAGTAGTACTCTATATCATGGAATTGGGGTAATATTGAATTGGAAGTAGAATTGAATTTAGATAAGATGGTGAGGGTATTGGATTAAGCAAATCAGTGGTGAATTATTCGATTTATTGATTATTATTATCATTAATAGCCAGATTTATTCTACGCCTACGAAGGACGTCTGATGTAATATTTCACATGGATAGGCTATTGGATGTTGGAAGGACATAACCCACATTGCCTTATTCTACGATCCAGTCAATACTATTCGGATATTCTATAAATCCATCTCAAATTCGGATGATAGGATTTTGCTATTTTTGGACGTTGGAACTTCATGGGAGCAAGCCTATAGTTTTGGTTGAATACTTGATAGTCTTTTCGACTATATTTCCGATGGAATATGCTAGATGCCTGTTACCAATTTGAAATTTAGGTTTAAATTCTTGGATCTTAACTTCGGATATTGGCGGATATTATGATGATTTGCTATTTATGATTATCAGTTCAATACTTTCATATTTCCTTCTCCCATACTTTTTGCTTTGGGAATTTGAATTATTTCAAGCACGTTTTGTTATTTTGTCTTGAACGTTTTTACATTTTGACATTGTTTCTAGTCAGGCCTACATTATATTATAATTTATACAGGCCAATTATGTGATCGAAGGTTAGCCATAATGATTATAGGGTAATAATTATACATTTTTCTGCACTAAAACTGTGAAGTTGGTGTGTTTATTTAAAAAAGAAAGAAAAAAGATATTTGAAAAATAGGAGAATAATTTAAGGTGATAATTCACATATGCTGCGAACAATTCGATAATGGTTTGAAGATTAATCTTGGTGTTTAATGAAAAAAGAAAGATAGTAGAATAATGAAACACGTGGTGAATGTAAAAAAGTTATACTGTTTTTTACTTGTCATAATCATTTTTGGTGTGAGATCATTCAAAACGGCATGATTACGTAAAGTATAGGCAAATGATTGTAAATTAAGCATTGATATACCCGAAGCATATAAATGATAGTCTGATCACTTTGCATTTAAGCAAGTGGACTATATTACAAACTAACCATCGAATGGGAAGAAACAGAATCACTTAGATGTCACATATTATAGAAACATAAAATTTGATTTTTGTACAAATGATAAACAGGGATGCACATTTGTTGCAACATTATGAGTAATATTGGGTAACGAGACTCTGAAATAACTTGCAAAATAATTCGGATATCATAATATTTGAGACATAGACCTGAGATGAGTGTCTGATAGATTTGGAAAGCATGGATATTCTACTAATGAAATTTATTCATCTATTTGAAAGAATGTAGATAACAAGATGTATAATAATTGTAAATAGTGAATTTAATCTTGATTTAGTGGTAAAGCTGGACCAATATTTCTACGGCAATAATTACTGTTAATAATTGGTCATATAGGTAATTACTTTTCTCATTGGTTGCAATAGTTAGAATGGAGATCTATACTTTTAACACCGAGGCAAGATACATCTTTTTCTAGATTTTTTAAATCATAATTGTAACGACTTTTAAAATCGTTACATGAAGAAATGAAACATCCAAGATTGGCTTACACAACTGAAATTATTTCGCAACAGTCTCGAGCTGATATATTTCACAGGCACTCCTGCTACCAGCTAATTGGTTTCCAAAACTCTTGAACCTACATTTGTTGCCTGAGAAGGAGCTGACGTTAATACCCTGGAAGATTGACATTTCTACGCTGTTGTGGTGAACTGCTGTGCACTTGCCTAAAAATAATAGGTTCCTAGAATTCCCTTTAAGGACCTTTAGTGGATTTAGTTTGGAACATTTCGTCGTAGCACTTCTGAGTAAACTCTTAACGATTTAGGTCATGGCACCACTTGTGGTACCAACATTTCTCAAGGACTCTGTCGTTGTCATGGTGGTCTGCACCCCCATGTTATGTTGGCACGACCTGTATCTGAGGTCAGGGGAGGGGGTTGTTTACCCCAGACTGAACGCCTTACCAAGTGTGTAAGAAAGACTTCTCGACTGAGACTGGTTCAAGCTTGACGTGTTGAGAAACGACTCCCCCGGGGACTTGTTCCTCGGGGCGGGTTCGGGATGCAGGAAGTATCAAAGTACATTTGTTTTGGGGGTAACTGACATTTTGATTAACTCATACCGGACTGCCTTTCAATTATGTGAATTTTACATGCCATGTGTCGAATGGCGTTTCTGGACTGTTATTTTCTAGAATTATGATTGTTAGTTAATAAGTATATTTTGCTAAGTTTTGGATACCCAGATGCGTTTGGCTTGCATTAGATTCAGGGAGGGAAAAAGGTTTTAACTTTGGTCAGAAAGGCTGCTGAAGACGGTAAGTCAAAAGCAGGCTTTCGGACCGGCTTAGTCGTATTAAACGGCTCTTCAGTTGCTTATGTAACATTGTTTTGGAAGTGGCACAGAGTCTAACTTCATGTTGTTATTCCTTTAGTTTTGTCGTTAGGGGAATCATTCTAATCAAATTCATTTCTGTCACAAATGTAGATGTATGAAATCTTGCCAAGCGGGCAAGTGTCAGGTTTGTTAAGTTAAGTCATTCATTTGTGTTTAATTAGATCATATTTGTCAGTTAGTTTATTAAGTGGTGGAAGGGTCTCTCTTGTAATTGTGTTATCTTACTCCTCAATACATGTTAGCTTATTTCGATTTGTCACGTTATTTATTGCATGAAGTTACTAGGAGGATTATTCCCCTTTCCTTCTTCATCTTTTGGCAGGGTCATTTTAATACGGCCTACTGAGGTACGCATCAGGCCTTCCTCTCAACAAGCTGGTCTTGACCTCGGTTACATCCCACCCTTTCCCTAATTCCAAATTAGATCAGAGTATTCCACAATGCTATGAAACTAGGAATATTCTCCCTAGGTTTTTAGCTGTGAATTCAGCTGACCTAGCGAGTAATTTAATTAGGCCTTTTCCCGTGTGTGTATAAATTATTAATTTTTTGGATATGCTAATTTCATTTTATTATTATTATTTTGGTTTATTTAAAAGGGTAACGGGTGGGGGGGATAGAGCTCTCATTACAGTGGTAGCATCAGAGCATGGTTTGTTCTGTGATGTTGCCATTAGCAAATAATCTTTCCTATTGACTGATTGCAGTAATTAATTAAATTTTAAATTCAGTAATTAACGTAAATTCATGTAGATTGGGTCCTCCTTACTAATTTTTCTTCTTTCCAATAGGTAGGCTAGTTATTAGAGCAGAACCTAATACCTGTTGTGATTTGATTTCATGTAAAATAACTTGCTGTGTACACCGAGGACCAAATGAGCAATTCATATCGTCAGCTGTCAGACGAGAAGATAGCCGAGAACTGTAAGTGGCAGTCACGTGCGCGGAACGGAAGTCAGGACTGCTGGGATAGTAATGGCGGAGCTGCGTTGCCAGATTGATTTATCGACCGGCTGAATGAATTTCGCACGTGGTGAGTTTTGATATGCTGTTTGTATGGTTTTGGGGTGGTTGTAAATTCGTTCTGTTTCTTGTGAGTAATAGTCCAGCTCAATTTTACTGCGCCTGTGCTAAAAGTACACCTCGGGAAGTGTTGTTTTGACTAAATTGTGTCACGTGTTTGGAAAAAATAAAATGTTTGTCTGATTGGAAGTAGTTTTGGTAAAATTTAAATTATTGACGTTTTAAATTCTCTTGGCAATAGGCTGAAATTGATAAGCTTGTATTTCCAGTAAGAATAACTTAGTGTCTGTTTTGATGTACGTTTAGTGCGCGCCTGTTGAATCACGTAGTGATTTTGAACTATCATGGCCGGCGACTGTGGCAAGTTATTATTCTATGTAACTGATGTCCGTAAAAATGTGAATTGCGTGTGTGGATTTATCATCAGCAGGTTCCTTGGGGTAAATCTGTAATTGTTCTTCATAATTGAAGAGCCCGGTGCAAGAACCAGACAGGTCCAAATTATAAAAATTTTCAGGAGACACAAAAAACTGAATAAAAAATTCAAATTTCGAACATTTAAATTTTTTCCATGTACAATTGCTAGAAGGAATAGTAACACACATACGTAAGTGAAAATGATATGGTTTTTGTTGTTAGAATCATCTCAATTTATATATGAAATATATAAAATTGCTGGAGCTGTCTTGTTTCTTGGCCCGGTAAAGTATGCTTAAAACGGAGGATGCAATAACCATTAATAGTTACCTGAGTTATCAATGTACCATACTTTATTATATAGCAGACTTGCTATGAAACTCAATATTTTTACATAGAGACAAGATTTACACACACCAAGGAAACTTAATCCACTGTAAGTTCATCATCATTCAGTAGCAACATCATTATCGATTGCATCTTCATTTTCAGTTGAAACTAGCTGGTTGTAGAACCACAAACAGTCCGGTGGAACATACTTTGAAGCAATGTCTTTAATATCCTTTACCTTATTTGGATTGAGTTTTAAGACTCTGCGATGTAAAAGACATGATGCGTCTGGTAAGGAAAGAGTAGCTCCTGCTTTTTCCAAAACAAAGAAATCTCTTACTATAGCACTCGCATTGACACTACACACCAGTCCGTCGCTGTTGTATTCAACATATCTGTATTTTGATACTGCCAACGTTGAACCTTCACGAGCACTAACCTTTGTTTTGAATAAGGTTTTGAAGTGACTTGTATAGTCCAAAAATGTATTTTGTGTAACATCATGAACAATGAACTTGCGACTCACATTCTGTACTAGCACACGATACTCTTGTGGCAAATATAGTCTTTCTCGCTTTCGTTTTTCTTTCTCGATGACACCAAAGGTCCGGTCGCAGGGAAGGAAGCTGTGCCCAGGCTCTGGATACCGATGTATTATTTTCTCAAACCGTCCAAGTCCTTTCACAAGTGTATACAGAAAATGAAAAAGACCAATGTTCTTATTCTGTGCCGAACAGTTGTCCGAGAAAAGATACAAGATTGTGATGTCTTGACTTATCTCGGTTTGTATGAAATGATTAAGCATGCTAATCACTTCATTTTGACCCTTCCTACCAACAGATTCATCGTACATAAAACAGAATGATTTTCCGGTCTTTCCAGAATGTATACAAAAGTTGTATACCCACAACTGCCTTTTATAAAATATGTCCCCACTCGGTACTAATGGTAATGGCAGATTTTGTTCAAAATCAAAAGACAACACCTCAATGTTTCCACTTTCCTTAGTCTCCTTTGTCGTTTTTTGGATATCTTTGTAAAATTCCTCACTTTTCCGCTTGTGCAGCTCTAGTTCAATCTTGAGTTTGTTGACAGTAACAGGATCCTGTTCTCCTTTCATCTGATTGTCCAAACGGTCACATGTCTGGCATGTGTCACTTCTTGGAACTCCAAAGGATAGGTTGTGGTAGTCAGAAAAATGACGGCAATAAAAATCATATGACACTAATGGACGACACGTGTTACCTTTATGCATGTTTTCGTAGACAGTCGGTTCGTACTTTTCCAAATATAACCTATGCATTTTTGACAAATTTAATTCGGGTGAGAGATACTGTTTCTTTTCATTTCTTTCGCGGCTATAATGTGAGCTTTGTTTGGGGAAGCTATTAATATGGTCATCAATATTTTGTAGAATTTCGCCAGGTAGTTTGTTCGGCCTATTGTTGTGCTTTCCACGTTTGTCCACAGGAAATGGGATTGCAGTTTGTAGGTTTCTGATTATTCGTTCAATCCTCGCTTTACCCACACCATGCAACGAACAGAAAGCCTTCTTGCAGACATGCATTTCAAATTCACCTTGCTTTATTCTATATTTGCATGAGAAAGCTCGATTTTGTCCAATGCCGGTTTTAGGCCTACGTCTTTGTATAGGAACAATACTTATTAATCCACCTAAATATATATCCTGTTTGTTTTTGTCCGCCGCTAAATTGAAGTGCTCTATTGTGTTAGTTTTAACATAGTCTGGCACTTTGGTAAAACATTTTGCTTTGCATTCACAGTCTGGCCCCGTGATACGTGCCTTTATAACAACATTAGATGGACTTACGTGTTGACAACCACTTGACCTCTGTTTTTTTAATACATTCCGCTTCCATGTTTCTTCTCTTCTGTGGCGTTTCTTTCCTTTAGCAGCAGGCGTGGTGGTGCTGTCTGCGATAACATTCGACGTACTCGGAACTGGATGGATGGAATCATGATCTTCATGATAAATACTGTCTGTGAGCTGTTCTTCACTGTCCATATTGAAGCTATTACATCAAAACACTGATTGAATTAACACAAAACTAATCTAACACAACAGAATAGTATAAGAACCACGTGTTCACCTTGTGCTGTCTCGATAGCAACTACCATGCGCAGCCAAGTAGCCGAACATTGAACTACAGTCGCTGCAAGAACCAGACAACTCCAGGAGCTGTATGGGATCTTGCCCCGGCAGAAACAGTCAAAACAAACCAGACAGTTCCTTTTCCATTGTAACTACGCACCAACTCAGTTGAGTTATCTGGTTCTTGGACCAGCAGATAGAGCATTTTTTTTATGATACCTTACAGCAAAAAAACGATTTTGACCAAAAAGTGGAGCTGTCTGGTTCTTGCACCGGGCTCTTCAATTGTTAGTGACGTAAGGCTGAAGTTCTGCGATTCGCTGTGCATAATACGTGTGAGGTATAATTGGTAGTTGTCAGCTGTTCGTTAGGCCAAACATTTCAAGTTTTGTTGTCATTTCTTTAGCTGGGTGTTAATTATTTAGCTGTTGGTAGTTCTGTCAAATTAAATTGGACCGTGTGAGTATTAAAATTTGGTGTTGTCTACTTATTCTGCGTGAAATTAATTCCGGGGAATGGTCGCATTGCTGTCTATATGTGCGTTCGGTAATTGTGTTTAGAATTATTGTTAAGTGTCTAATTGCGTGTGTGTTAATTAAGTATAAATTAATCTGGTGAGTGTTTATGTATGTTTGGTTTAAGTTTGCTTAGTAATTGCGGGGAGAGTAAATTGTCTTGTTGTGACATGGGACTTTAAGGTTTGGTTGTCATCTAAATTGATCAAGTATTTGTGATTGCTTTAATATTCCGTATCTTAGTGTGTGTTTCGTTGAGTGACTTACTAAGTGGGATTGTCCTGGGAGGCATTCACCTTCAGGTCCCCATCTCATTTAGGGTGTAAATAAATAATAATTCCCCCGATTCTTGTCTTCCGTTTTGGACGTATTTTTACGATGTAAGGGGAACTGTGATTTCAGGGCTATAACTACGGGTTGTTTTATCAGGTCCTCACGTGAGTTGATACTCCGTTGACGTTATAGTGTCTTGACGATCCGGATACTAACATACTGGTGTAAATGGGGAATTTAAAATTGTTCAGGGAAGGGAGCCTGTGTGTCTGGTGGATGCATGAATGTATTTCTGTGGTTGATTGTGTTCAGGATGTGAGAGTGTATGTGTGATGCGATCTTTATTGCTGCCCTGACTAGGAATCGAACTGGTGTTCTTTGGTGGTCAAAATTGTATTTATTTTCTTTTGTAATCCTTCAAGTTTTTTTTGAGCCTGTTGATTGAATGAATTAGTCATGTGTGAATGAATTGATGTAGGTTTGCAATTTGAATTTGGGTGGGAGTAAATAGAGGCCTAATTGCAAGTAACGTAAGGTGGATTGTTATTTATATTAGTTGTATTAGTTGCATTTTGAACTGGACCTATTATGCAGATGTGCTTCGTACGGGGATCTACTGTCAGGAGTCCAGTTAATTTGGGGTGTGAGTACCATTTTGATTGGGCCCGGGCAGGGTGTATATAGTATTTGCCCGAGTCGAGTGACTGAAGGTATGGGACTTCGTTATCTCGGTGTCAGGCAAAAAATTTTTTTGGGTAGTTGAGGCCGCTCAGTCAGTGGGGAGTCGGGGTTAAAAGACCTCTACGGAGGCCCCCTTGGTAAGAGTCCGCAATACCATTAGTTTATGTTCATGATATCTGTATGACTGCTAATTTGCATAATTGAATGTAACGGGTTATTGTCGTGGGTGGTCAAATCTTATAATGAGATGTTTGAGAAGGATGTGTGATGGATGATGGATAAATGTTAGGAACTGGAGTCCTGTGTTCGAGTTCCAGTGATGAAGTTGCTAGCTCTGGGAATACTTGTTGTTTTTTTTTTGGTTAAAAAAATTGGTAATTCGGTTGGTGAAAGTTTTCCTTTAGGGAGATGACCCTGCGGTGGCATGCTGAGCTGTCGTTGTATGTCAGCTGCTGTGTTCACTAGTCTGGTTTTGAGATTTATTTTTGAGGTTGCAGTGTTTCGTTTGGGATTGCATTGGGTAGGCTGGTTCGTTAGTTATTCATAACTTGCAGTTCTTGCTGTTAGGCGGCTAGGTTATTCTATTGTGGTCACATTCTGAAGGGTTGTAGGTTCATGAGATTTCATGTAGACTCCGTCATCTTGGGTGTGTGGGAATTCGGCTGTTGCCACCAGATGTTCTGATCGATTTTGAGCCTTAGTGTCAGTCAGTGTCCTGGGGAGGTTACTGGAGTAGTGTCATCTTTTGTGGTAAATACATTTAAATTCTCTGAGTAATAGTGTGTTGATAGCTTGGCAGTACTTTTGGGTATGCGAGGTTCCAATGTGGTTGGTGCGAGCTGGATTTATGGACTTATTTAGAAGACTTTAATTGCTTCGTGCCTTTTGAAATGTAACATCTGTCACTTCTGTGACTTGTAATTCTGAATAAATTAGTTTTGATATTCTGGGAGAGATTTTATTGGCGTTAGTATTTTGTGGGATACAGACACGTGTTGTTAGTCGAGGAAGTTGTACTTGGATGGTGAACATTAATAGTAGGTGACGCACGTTGTTAGTTAGAGATGTCTGTGGTCTGTGGTAACGCTATTTAGGGAAATTTTCGGGGTTTTGGTTGACTGTGTTGTGTGATTGGAAGGTGAGTCGCGTGCACTACGGTGTGTGTGACACTTGGTGGCTGTACGGATAACGTTGGTGGGTGCCCTATCTTGTGTCGAATGTATATCTATGTTATGTGTAAAATGTTGTACTGTCATCTTCTGAGGCCTTTGTGGGGGAAGATGTTAAAGTACCCTCTGTGGGGTCGTGTTTGGACCAGAGGGATAGTATAAAGTGTTGTACTGTCATCTTCTGAGGCGGCGTGCCTTTGGGGGAAGATGTTAAGTACCCTCTGTGGGGTCGTGTTTGGACCAGAGGGATAGTTTGATTTATTTGTGTAGTGCGTGAATGACAGTGCATACTGTTTTTATAATTCACGTCAGGCTTGTGAACTGCAGTCCTCGTGCTGTTTTCCTGGTTCGCAAGTTGCAGTATGAATGAGTGATTATGTCTTTGTGTTGTCGCCGGGATCAGTGCCCGTTGGCAGTTATGGAGTGGGAGAAACGTCGGGGTGACAGCCCGATGGAAGTAAGGGTCTTTTTATTATTTTAGTGTGAATCATTGTGCGGAGCCAGTCCTCCAACTTGCACGAGTCCTTGGTCTTGGGTTCAGTTCTCGACCCAGGTGTCGGGAGTGTGAATGGGTATGAATTATGTGGGTGACGTGGCTTTCCTTATTTTGTTTGTCTTGCTGTTAGTATGCTTGTGTGATAGGATGTTGTGGTCTCTGTTCCTCCTGTCCTTGGGGGCCACTGAGGGCAGAGCGGTTCGGGGGCATGTGAAATTGAGCAAGACATGTAATTTGTGTTTGTGTGCATATCAAAACGAGCTCTGTGTGATGCTTTCGGTGCGGTAGGAAAAATTGTAATGTGTTAACTTGAGCAATACCAAGTGCGGTATTATAAGTGCAGTTGCTTTAGTGGAATGCCCCGTGTGGCATATTTATGTAATTGTCATTGCGAGTATTGAAATAGTTACGTGCAATCCTGATTTCGTCAAGTCGCAGAGAAATGGTCCCTCGGTTTGGTTAAAGTAAATTCATTTTGGAAAATTGTTTAAAATTTTTGGTGGGCAAATTTGTAGGTTCCCTTGTGTTGCGTTTTGAGTAAATTTTGGTTTGCTGTACCTTGGGTCAAATTTTGCGGGTACTTGTAAGTTGTTTTGATTATCCTTGTGGTTAACGTGCCGTAGTTCCTTTAAAAGCGTAATGTCAGTCCTTCGTGTGGTCAGTTACCCTGTCGTGTGGTTTTCATGCTTCAGTGAATTTTTAATTATGTCCTGGCACCCCTATCTTACGAAGAACCTTGTTCATGACCTCAAGCACCCGGTGTGTGACTTGAAGAACTCTTTAAGTGAATTTCGATGGCACACATATGCTTCGTGTAATATTTCTCATCTGTCCTCAGATGGCATAACCTTGCTCAAGGCTAGCGTGCTAGTCTGGAGCCACCCGTTCCCACTAAGGGAACCCAATTGAATTTATACTGCTGTAGTGATGGTGTGTTTCAGCCTGGGAAATTTTCATATGGGACGTGTACTCCAACCTGGGGCCCAGGTTGGCAGTACCATACCAAATTTGATGGCATCCTTCTACCTGAGGAGTTGTACTTCGAGATCTGCTGGCGGAGTTCGGAAGTGACTGTTCAACTGCCAGATCCTCAGCGACTCCACCACCATCCCTGCTGTTCTCCCCCCATCGTCTTCTTTGGGAGGGCGAGGATGTAACGACTTTTAAAATCGTTACATGGAGAAATGAAACATCCAAGATTGGCTTACACAACTGAAATTATTTCGCAACAGTCCCGAGCTGATATATTTCACAGGCACTCCTGCTACCAGCTAATTGGTTTCCGAAACTCTTGAACCTACATTTGTTGCCTGAGAAGGAGCTGACGTTAATACCCTGGAAGATTGACATTTCTACGCTGTTGTGGTGAACTGCTGCGCACTTGCCTAAAAATAATAGGTTCCTAGAATCCCCTTTAAGCCCCTTTAGTGGATTTAGTTTGGAACATTTCGTCGTAGCACTTCTGAGTAAACTCTTAACGATTTAGGTCATGGCACCACTTGTGGTACCAACATTTCTCAAGGACTCTGTCGTTGTCATGGTGGTCTGCACCCCCATGTTATGTTGGCACGACCTGTATCTGAGGTCAGGGGAGGGGGTTGTTTACCACAGACTGAACGCCTTACCAAGTGTGTAAGAAAGACTTCTCGACTGAGACTGGTTCAAGCTTGACGTGTTGAGAAACGACTCCCCCGGGGACTTGTTCCTCGGGGCGGGTTCGGGATGCAGGAAGTATCAAAGTACATTTGTTTTGGGGGTAACTGACATTTCGATTAACTCATACCGGACTGCCTTTCAATATTGTGAATTTTACATGCCATGTGTCGATTGGCGTTTCTGGACTGTTATTTTCTAGAATTATGATTGTTAGTTAATAAGTATATTTTGCTAAGTTTTGGATACCCAAATGCGTTTGGCTTGCATTAGATTCAGGGAGGGAAAAAGGTTTTAACTTTGGTCAGAAAGGCTGCTGAAGACGGTAAGTCAAAAGCAGGCTTTCGGACCGGCTTAGTCGTATTAAACGGCTCTTAAGTTGCTTGTAACATTGTTTTGGAAGTGGCACAGAGTCTAACTTCATGTTGTTATTCCTTTAGTTTTGTCGTTAGGGGAATCATTCTAATCAAATTCATTTCTATCACAAATGTAGATGTATGTAATCTTGCCAAGCGGGCAAGTGTCTGGTTTGTTTAGGTTAAGTCATTCATTTGTGTTTAATTAGATCATATTTGTCAGTTAGTTAATTAAGTGGTGGAAGGGTCTCTCTTGTAATTGTGTTATCTTACTCCTCAATACATGTTAGCTTATTTCGATTTGTCACGTTATTTATTGCATGAAGTTACTAGGAGGATTATTCCCCTTTCCTTCTTCATCTTTTGGCAGGGTCATTTTAATACAGCCTACTGAGGTACGCATCAGGCCTTCCTCTCAACAAGCTGGTCTTGACCTCGGTTACATTCCACCCTTTCCCTAATTCCAAATTAGATCAGAGTATTCCACAATGCTATGAAACTACGAATATTCTCCCTAGGTTTTTAGCTGTGAATTCAGCTGACCTAGCGAGTAATTTAATTAGGCCTTTTCCCGTGTGTGTATAAATTATTAATTTTTTGGGTATGCTAATTTCATTTTATTATTATTATTTTGGTTTATTTAAAAGGGTAACGGGGGGGGGGTAGAGCTCTACTACAATAATCTCAAGTGAGTGTGTTTGTGATAGACTGGAAACACCACCTGACGGACATTCAGGGTGTTTACTGGATCTCATAATCAAATATGACCGAATCTAACCTGTTTTTATTTTATTTAATTTTCTTTGAGGATCTCCTAATTTTATTTATATTTAAGGATAGGACCGAGGAGATTCATTGACCATTTAAACCTTATTTCTTTTTATTTGGACTTTAAATATTTTTCTTTTGCATCGATCCACATCAAGCTTTAATTTAGACCGAATCTCCGAGGCAAGACAGGCTTTAGGGATTCCTATCTTTATGTGTTGGTCGATGAGTTGCCAATAAACGGATGCTTATTTTATCTTATTATTTTTGCTTATCTTCTGTTGTGCTATTGCTTTGATTTAGGTTTGGGAGTGGGTTGATTTAACCTGTTACACCTATATCCTGTTAACTACCCCAGAGACTACTTGAGTTCTCGTATCCACCGGCATTTTTTTTATATTCAAACCCTGACCTCAATCATTTTTGTTCTTTATCTTATATATGTCTTGTGTTATCGGCATGAGTTGCGATGTTTTCGCCGGGTCATCCGATTCACTGCCGGTTAACAGGAACAGTGTAAACTTTTAATAAATCATAATTGTTTCCATTAAATATCATATAATAAATATTTTCACACCAAAGAATGAGCATTTCAAGATCATTTATTGTAGGAATATCATTGATGGGATCTCCAAACCTTGAAGTAAACCATACATTCCATGTAGCTACATAACCGACAGTAGGTCGTGGTATCAATCTCAGCCACCGCGCGCGCTCATTGTTGGTGATGCAGTTCAGTTCCATTTGCATTTCATTTCTTGAGAATCACATCGACGCCAAAAATATATATAGCAAGCGAGTGGAAACATGTTACACATCAATAATTTTAGAAGAGATCTCAGGTATAGTATGTGGATTTTTTTAGTACTGCATAACTATAATGATAAACAGCTTTCTAGAACTGTACTCACTGGTCAATAACCAACATAGTGGCCAAATGTTTCCCTGATTTGTAACTCATGTTTGGTTAGTCAATTCTTATTGCAAGGCCAGTCAAGACCTAAAAAAAATAGTCTTAATGTATATATCAATCATCAACACCATATCATTAAACAAATCAAACCATCGTAAGGTATTTATTAAATTTATTTGCATTTTAGGAACCTCGCAAGCATCTTGCAACCTTGAAGAGGAAAGTATAGACAGGATTGTAAAAATGAAACCGTTCAATCATTCAATGTAGTTAGTGTTATGAACCTCAACGTAAGAGGTTAAGGAAGTCTATGTGAGGGTGTGGTTTTTACAGCTGGATGCCTTTCCTGACACCCACCTCAGAGACGAGTTTATGGGAGATGAAACTTAGCTATCATGTCGAATGTGGAGATCCTAGTCTAGGAGAAAGACATGTTCAGGTATTTGTCTGCAGAGACTGCGGTAAACGAAACAACAACAGAAAAGCATACATGTAAAGGGAATATTATGGAATTTTTAGTACATGTAGTAAATTTCAAAAAATGGATAAGTTTCATGGTTTGTAGTCCACTTTGGGTAAGTTTGGTAAATTTTAGTGAATTTTCATATATATTCAGGTAAATTTATATCACTTTCAGGTAGTTTAAGCTATTCATAGGTAAATCAATGGAATTTCAATAACTCGGGTAGTAATTTGTTGGATTTTGCTGGAATTTCGTGTCATTTGGTCGATTTGCGGAAAATTTAGTGGATTTTAGAAAATTCTAGTCAATTTCCAGGTAAATCTGGGGATAGTTAGGTATTTGGCAGATAACCTGTCACTATTATGGTTGTATTACAGTGTGCCTTTCACCATGAAGGGTAGGATAGGGGATGAGATCGTCATGACCTTAAGTGCATAGCCATTTATATTGACTTTAAGGATGGGTGTTGTGGGGGATTGTACACTCCTCTTGTTAGTTTTGGGGGAAGTGTACTCCATTCCATTCCAGTTTTAAAAGCCGCTAATCAGGTCCTAGCATTGGACAGTTGCAACCATTTCACCATTCTTAACATGAAATGTTCATCATTTGTTATGTCAAGTACGTGTTCACAAGCAAGAATGAAATTGATGTAAACATAGCTTGTTTCGGTTTTCTTTACACTTGTCTGTTGGGCAGCCATGGCATTTGCATGGAGTAGAAGTGGACAACTATAGAAAACCACTTGCAGGATGTCAGAGGTAGCAATAAAACCCACCTCTTGTAAGTTTTGACTCGCAATTTTAAGTGTACCCCGTTCCAGCCATCCAACCAGAATTACATTAAATGCTAGTCTCTATACAACAAAGCAGACTTGACATGAACAAGCATTCTGCTTGTGTCTTATTGTCATTGATGGACCACAGTCACTTTTTTCTAACACCTTGACAAACTGTATTGATCTGCAAATTTCATATCTAATTAACTTCTCTAATGAGTTTGACGTTTAGAATTCTCACCTCACTTCACCCCAACTGTTTGAAATTGAAATAATTTGTTTTTGTCTTACTTAGGGGCTTGGAAATAATGGTCATCAGTCCCATGTACTATACTTAGGCAAAATAATAAGGGGTTATGCTTAGTAGTATTATTATCTGTATGTCTATTACAATTTTCCATAGCCCTACGACCAGTATCGGATCATAAACACATGACATGTGTTACCATCCTTAAAGTTAGTGATATAACACAAAGAGGTTTTTATTTGAATGCACCCCTCCCCCCCTCCCTCCCCCCGGGGCCACACATCTAGTGGTATGCGGGTTAGCGGCCGCGGGGCTCCAGCTGTGTCCGGCATTGCTTCTACTGATTTGTGCCGGGCTCGACTCTGTCTTCTTTCCTGTCGACCTCACTTGGTCAACTCTTGTTCTCTGCCCACCTCCGACATTATTAGGGTATCCAAGACCCAGGGAGTCTGTTCCTTTTCCGCCTTAATTGGTCCTTGTCTCATTTATTTTTCTGATAACCTCCTTCTACGAGGAGTCAGCCTTGTTTTTTTATTTTCGTGTTATTTCCTGCCTGTTGCGCAAGCCCCCTCAAGAAGGTAGGGTGTATGTAGCCCCACCACTTGTGGTGCACCCTGGATATGGCTACATCCTCAGGGGCTTACAGCTGATCAGTTTGGAAGTTGGCAACCCCAAGGGATTCCTGAGCTGGGACCAGTTTTCTTCCTTTTTTATCCATTACCTCTGTGGCGGTCCCTCTCCTCTTTCACTTTCATATCTACCTTTTATGGCTCTCTTTCCCTTCAAGTCCCTCAATCCACATTCTTGAAGGTTGAGGGCATTTTTTATTCCTTTTCTCTTTTATTTGCCTTATTTACCTTTTGTCATCGATTTCTATTCCTAGTCTATTAGTGTTGAGTTAATTTTAATTATAACTTACATTTTATTTTCATCTTCACCATCACCCAATACATTAGGGGCCGATAACCTACATGTTACACCCCATTAAAACAACAATCATTATCATCATCATAATCATTATCAGCATCATCATGATCTTTGTTTGAATTACAGTTATGCTATCGTGAAGCAGGTAATAAAAGAGACCAAGGTTCTTCAGGAACTGTAGCGCCAACCAGTAAGTAAGTAACAAAGTAAGTAAATAAGTCGTGTTTGTCTAAGTGTCAATTAAAAAAAAGTTTAAGCTTAATGTAGATCATGAACTGTTTTTATATTAAGTTTTGTATATGCTAACCAGTGTTATTGCGATGGGTGTATTAGTGTGTGTGTGTATTTGTAATGCAGCTAAGCATTGTCATGTGCGGCCCCGGTTAAACTCCAGTTGCACAATCAACCAGACAAGAAATCTGACAACAGTGCACTGCTCTTATCAGCAACTCTCACTAGTTCAGCAAGCTAGTGTATGTTTGCAGACTGGAGCTAGCGAAAGCATTAAAGCGTGTGTCTCTCTCTCTTTTATAAAATCCATTATTTATTATAATATTATTGTAACTTGACGGTCATAACAGAGGTCCAGGTTCGATTTCAGCGTTCTATCCAGATATTTTATCTCTGGTCAAATGGCTGGAACAGGGTACCGTACACTGAGTCTTGACAGGTAAAACTTTTGGGTCAATTCAAGGATGATGCCAAAGGGTTGGCCATCCTGACTTCTTCAACCACTCATACAAATGTTTACTATTACTGGTTAGTTACTTATACACACATTAATCCATAATTACCTAATAATAATAATAATTACCTAATATAAAGGCAAGCCAGCAATCTCCCTCCATATGAAGCCACTACAATTTGGCACTGGATTCGCTGTCAGAAAAAACATTATAAACTCAGTGCTTAACTTTTCCTCGCATTCTGAAAGAATTTCAACACTATCCGTTAAATCAGGAAACAAAGCTTATACGCTTATTAATGAGCATGGACCCACCAACAACTACAATCGTAAAGATCCACAAAAGGTGGAAGACTTCAGGGAACTGCTGGAAGAAACTACAGCCATCATTCCAAATCATCACATAAAAATCCTATTGGGAGATTTTAATGCCCAAATTGGTAGAGAAAGGAAATTCAGGACCATTGTAGGACTATATCCAGCACACAATAGAACTAATAACAAGATGTTCAGCAAAGAACATATAGCCTACTTTCTCCTAAATGTATGGGTATATTTATGACTCTTTGTCCTCATCCCTAACACAATCACCTCTACCACAATGTATTGTTTGTTTTCTTTTATATTGATAATTAGCCAGTAAGTGTCAAAATCAATATTGTATACTTTATGATGATTGAATAACAAAACTACTAACTTATTGTAATGCATTCACGTCCGTTAATCTCTATATTAAGCCAGCCTGCTAAGTTAAGAATCTTCCGTTTTGGGTATCTTCTCCTTTAAAAATCCACGCCGATCACAGTAGGTTGGTGCTGCGACCTATCAGTGTATTAATCTTTATGTTGTACGCCTATGCACTGCCATCGTAATGTACTACTATGGCAGTGGCCTAAGAGTGTTGAATGAGTAGACAGTTTAAAGTAGCCAAGAGGGAGGCGATCCAGCTGGCAGTGTTTAAAGGTAATCGGAGTGCGATCGTGGCTAATAGTTGAACTACCAGTATTACAAAATTGCCATACTGCAGGATGCCAGGTATTTACACAGCGGTAAGTTTGGAACAATATTACCCACATAACCCACAAGAGGACAGCACCGTAGAGAGGCATTAAGAAGGCTGTGGTTAATGACAACGTGTATCTAGTTCTTCTATTTTCCTTTTCCTAATGTCTTCTGTTTATTTGCGATGCTGGGGCTGTGATTTTATAAATAAACGAGTGTATACATTAGCCTCTCCTTTGAGCTAAATGACATCTTATTCAGTATCTCTGGAAAGAGCTCGTGCACATCATTTGTAAAAGAATTCAAGAAAAAAAGTTAACTGCAGCAGTACTCGATCCCCAGTCGACTGCGTGACAGACTAACACGCTAGCCCAGAGCTAATCCTATCCTTAACATCATGGTGTTCTTAACTGACATTAGATACAACCTGTTGGCAAATAATTACTTTAAATAAACGATTTCTTCACAGCAGTACATCTTCATTAAAGATAATTTCATACAAAGTTTATATTATTGTATCAGTAGGGTATATCACATACAACATACTAAAACTATTGAAATATAAGACAGGCACGTGAGGACAGCTGCCATCTTGTCGTGTGACACAGACAGCTCAGCTCTTTTAAGCCACTCATACAGTATAATATTATAATATTAAATTATAATAAATAACGGATCACGACCTTCAGGATAGCTTAAACCACCCTAGGCTCGATAATCGGAATTGGTGGGTCTTAAGCCATTGATTAAAATGGTAAAATGGTTGAATAATTCACACGGCCGCCGTCCTGAAATGGTACGGCCGATGACCTTTAATGTTGGATGAAAGACGCGTCCTATATAAAGGTATGTTGTCACCAAATTTGGTAGAGATCGGATGATTAGTTTAGCCGTAATTTGATTTTACGTTTTGAACGTTTGAATGGCCGCCATTCTGTTTTGGTAAAGATGGCGGCGATATAAAGTATGACACTGAGGTGCCCTTTGCTAATACTACCTCTGTACCAAATTTCGTTCAATTCGGTTTCACCGTGTTCGAATTGATAGGGAGGGACAGACATTCAGAGTACACACACTCACACACACACAGAGCCTCACACACACACAGACAGACACACTTTTTTTTCGCCCTGTAGTGATCTCATAAGTCTACTTTCATTTTTTGCAAAAATCGAAACTAGGCTAAAAATGGTGAAAGATTACTTGATTTTTTCAAAACTTTTGATCTCAAACTAATGTCAACACATTTCCTGGCACTTCCACACAAGAAAAAGACCTGGAGATCCCCTAATTTTCACTTAGGAGAATTTCAAATAGATCATGTGGCTATTTCCAAAAAGAATCAAAAAGAAATTATGAATGTCAAAGTCAAGAAAGGAGTCATTGACTCTGACCACCATCTATCCTTAATCAAGGTAAAATTTCAACCAAACAGGTCCAAACCAAAAATAACCAAAAATCTGCGCGTCGATCCAGAATTTCTTAAACAGAACGCCAGTACTTTCCAAGAAAGTATCCCTACTCACGATTCTTCTGGCAGGTTAGAACTCAAAGATATACTTTCGAAAGCATCTCAAAACATTGGCACATCGCCCAGGAAACGCAAGCATAGGTGGTGGAACGAAACCTGTGACAAGGCTATAAAATTCAGAATTAAAGCCTGGCAGAATTGGAATTCTCACAAAACGGAACAAAATTGGCACGAATTCACCAAAGTACAGAAACAAACCTCTAAAATCATCAGATCTGAAAAACGCAAGTACGATCACTACAGATTGGCTGAAATTGAACAAGATTTTACTAAAAACAATACACGAAACTTCTACAAAACATTCAGAGAAGCATTATCAAATTATCAGGCACCCAGTCTTTGCTTCAAACGCCCGGATTGGACATTGGAAACAAATAATCAAGAAAATTGCAAACTTCCAGCAGATTATTTCAAGGATCTTTTAAACTGTGAATCGCCTAAAGAACAACTCATCATTGAAAAAAAAAAACATCCAACCAAGATTCAGAACCCCCAACATTGGAAGAAATTAAAGAAATAATCCATGGACTCAAAAATAATAAGGCCCCAGAGGAAGATGGTATAATTGCCGAAATGCTGAAGATAGGTGGTGAGAACGTAGCCCTCAATCCACTCAATTATTGAGAACATCTGGATCACCGAAGAAATACCTGAGGGTTGGAAATGTGCGCTAATCCATCCACTGCACAAGAAAGGGGATAAAACCAACATCAATAATTATAGAGGAATTTCCTTGATACCAGTTATTTATAAAATGTTCTCCAAAGCCCTGCTCACTAGACATGAGAAACAAACCGACCGTCTGATTGGAGAATACCAGGCAGGTTTCCGAAAAGGAAGATCATGTACGGAACAAATTCTTAATCTCAAAACTATTCTACAAATGCGCAAAACCAGACAGACATTCGTTACCTTTGTAGATTTCAGAAAAGCATATGACCCTATAGATCGTCAAACACTTTTCAATACTCTAGAAGAATTTCAAGTGGATAGAGAAACAAGAGAATTAATCAGACAAACACTAACTGGCACTACGTCAAAAGTTAAATTCCTCGGCGAAATATCTGAGCCTTTTGCAATTAACACTGGGGTCCGCCAAGGAGACGGATTATCTCCGTTACTGTTCAACCTCGTACTTGAGAAGATAATCAGGACCTTGGAAAAGGAAACTAAGGGAATAACCCTTGGCAGACTACTCAAAGATAGAATTCATATACATTGTTTGGCCTTTGCTGATGACATAGCAATCCTTTCTAATAACAGGCAAGAAGCAATTCATTCCATTGAAAAATAACATGAAATTGCCATCAAAACGGGACTTCAAATTTCTTATGAGAAAACTCAGTACATGGAAGGAGCCTCACGATACTTAGACGGACAACCTATGAGAACTAAATTCGGCAAAATCTTTCAAGTGAAAGAAATCAAATATCTGGGAGAAATTATTCAGCCCTCTGGTTTAAACCGTGAAGCAAATAAAGAGAGAATTTCCAAATTACAGAAGGCTTACAGAATCACTTGGAATAGGTATAACAAAAAATCAATATCTCGGAAAGCAAAACTTAGACATTATAATACAGTAATCAAACCGGAGGCGTTATATGCATCAGAAACCTTAATCATTGGTGGCAAATCTTTAACCAAAGAGATTGAAAAACAAGAAAGGAAAGTTTTAAGAAAAATTTTTGGCCCAGTTTTTATAGAGGGAATCTGGAGGAAAAAGTCATCCCAGGAAATATATCGCCAATGTGAAAAAATGTCTCATACTTTTCGGAAAAGACGATTGAAATTTTACGGACACATTATCAGAATGAACAATGGCAGATTGACGAAAAGAATTCTCAACTTGGCCCTCTCACTAAAAACCAAGAACAGCTGGCTACGTGAAATTGAAACAGATCTCCAGGAAATCAACATTTCAGACAATATTATACAGGACAGATGCAAATTCAGAACCGTAATCGACAATCACCAATTTGAAGACAAACCCAACACCAGGGCCACCATAACTTGGGCAGAAGACCGAAGAAAGGCGCTCAGCGAGAGGATGAAGAGATTTTGGAAGGAAAAGAAGGCCAACACATCAGCTAAACAGGTTCAACCGTGCTCCTGAGTCGGGCATAACGATGCAAGAAGAATTACCTAAAAATAATAATTAGCAAGCCGTCATCCTCCATACACACGTCCATTAAAGCATGGTTCCACAAAACGCCTGTGCTTTTGAAGCGTTTAATAACCCTTTCCCCTGTATCATCACTATTCCCTGTTTTATGCGTCAAAATAATCTTTCGAGGTAAAAGCGTATGTCATCATCTATTTTTTCAACTATTGCACCTAATTTTAGGGTTCTTCGCTTGCAATATATAGATTTTTCCAATTTGGGGGTAGTTTTCACCCCCTCCTACTATTTCTCATGAAAAACAAAAGATCTTAGGTTCAATTATAATTTTTATGTGTTTTACACATCCCCCCCCCCCCCTGTAAAATCACTATTTACTGATTGAGGGGTCAAATGATCTATCCAGGTAAAAGCGTGTGTCATGACCATTTTTTTTAAACTATCACACCTAATTGTATGGTTCTTAGTTTCCACGGTATCGATTTTTCAATTTTGGAGTAATTTTTACCCCCCCCCCCCTTTTGCTATTTTTCATCAAAAAGAAAAGATCTTAGGTTCATTTATCATTTTTAGGTGTTTAACACGTTTTCCCCTATAAAATTATCATTTACTGTTTTAGGGGTGAAATGACCAATTGAGGTAAAAGTCTATGTCAACTCCTCTTTTTTCAGCTATCACGCCTAATTTGAGGGTTCTTAGTTTCCAAGATATTGATTTTTAATTTGGGGGGGGGGGGGTAATTTCATCCCCCAAAAGGGGACGTCGCCCCAAGTGCTAGGACCCCTCATACAAGCCCCTAACATGATGGGTTTGCGAGATTTTTACAAAAGTGTAGTTAGGCCCCTTTGACAACAATGAATCATACATTCAAAAATGGGCCGTCACCCCAAGTGATACGATACTGTCTATGGCAAAATCCCATCAGTGGTTCAGAAAATATTAACAAAAGTGTAGTTAGGCCTTTTTGACAAAAGCCGTCGGTGTGCATACATACAAAAAAAACATTACTTTACCCCCAGGTAAGGGTAGTTTTTTATTTTGGGGTGGACATACCTCGTCCATCGAAAAGGGGAGTTCACCACAAGTCCTAGGACACCCCATAGGTTTAAATCCGATTATTGGTTAGCAAGATACTAAAAAACGGATGACCTATTAGTTTTTGGGTTGTGTAATAGATATTTAAAATAAAATTCATCTATAAATAATCATTTAAAAAGCCCCCAAGTGCGCATGCATACAAAAAATTACTATTTCACCTCCGGGTAAGGGTAGTTTTTATTTTGGGGTGGACATACCTCGTCCATAGAAAAGGGGAGTTCACTACGAGTCCGACGACACCCCATATGTATAAATCCGATTATTGGTTAGCGAGATACTAAAAAGTGGATGACCTATTAGTTTTTGGGTTCCTTAATTATTTATAATAACTAATCTATAAATAATCATTTAAAGAGCCCACCTACTTACAAACGACGAAACAAAAATATAACATGACACGCGTCATTATCACTTTTATTAAATATCGCCGAAATGTCAAAAAACGCAGCTTTACCTCAAATTGCTTTTCCAAATTCCACCCATTGTTTAAAATAACCTTACCATCAAATATAGCGGAAAAAATACCATCTAAACGACCCCTGACTGAACCCTACTCCTCCTTCACCACCTAAACTTTTTCCAACATAGCCATAGGTATTCAAGCACACACGCGATTATAGGTAGAACCGGCAATCTAGCACTACTCATATACACTACGCGACATTATTCCTAACAAACTCAGAAAACACCATGCACAATGCCTCATGCAAGTCACAGAACACCGAATACGAGTTAAGGTTACGCCCACTTTGGTTGCAGCGCTTGGCTTCACTCAAACGAGCTCAGAGCATCTCCCGCTATTCTTTCCTCCGTGACTTTGTGTGATGGCTCGTGCTGGAGAACCGAGTAGCAGAGTAAAATACGTTATTTATGGATGACATATACTAGCATTAATCAACCATCTCATGCAGTTAAGTTTGAGTTGCAGTGCCTTACTTTTTGCACTGTTAATCTTATATATTAATTTAGAATAGTAATTTC
The DNA here is from genome assembly GCA_946902985.2 of Meconema thalassinum. NCBI lineage: Eukaryota > Metazoa > Arthropoda > Insecta > Orthoptera > Tettigoniidae > Meconema > Meconema thalassinum. The sequence goes on from OX336395.1 coordinate 209,667,515, forward strand.
AACGTACAACTTTACTTTTCTCTTTCCCCTTTTAGGTAGATTTCATTAGAAAGCTAACTATTGCAATGGGTCCCATGTTTCGACTTCCGGAAAATTTCGACATATCTTCGCGTTTCACATCCCCCAGACCCCAAAACCACCATCAGTTCAAAAGTTTATATATATATATATATATATATATCTTTATATATGTAATTCTTCGACACGTGTGTATGTGACTGAACTCCTCCTAAACGACTGAACCGATTTTGATGGAATTCGGTATGTATATTAGGGTGGGTCCATGTATGGTTTAGATTCTAGGGGCCGATAACCTCGATGTTAGGCCCCTTAAAACAACAATTATCATCATCATCATGGTTTAGATTCACAATCCGACCCGGTAGGTGGAATGAACACAATTTTAGAACCGCAATTTTCACACAATTTTAGAACCACAATATACAGTCACAAACAGTCGTCATGGAAACCACTAGCCTTGGCCTTCGTGAAAGCTGATGTCTTTGGACGGTTTGTCTCTGCACGTTAGAGCCACCTGGTCGCAACCTGTGCAACTACCGCCATTACATACACTCCGCCCGTGGCGAAAAGTTGTGTTTTATACCAAAGGTGGCAGTGATGTCGAATTCTACTGTTAGTCTCTGCACGTTAGAGCGTTTCAAAGCCCCGTATGCGTTCATATAACATTCATCCGATTGCCATGAAACTAGGGTGATATGTTAAGTGAGCTCAAGGGAAGGTGTTTGGCTTAGTAAATCCATTTTACAATAGATAGCGCACGAATAGATTCAACAAATGAGCGACGACGCGCGAAGCGTTTCAAAAAGGTCCCGTATGCGTTCAAATACCATTCGTCCGATAGCGATGAAACTTGGGTGAGATGTTGTGTACACTCCAGCGAAGGCTTCTGGCTTAGTAAATCAATTTCACATTAGGAAGCGCTCGACTAGATTCAACAAATGAGTGACGACGCGCGAAGCATTTCAACAAAATCCCGTATAAGTTTATATTCCATTCATAGATTGAGATGAAACTTTGATGAGTTGTTGTGTACACTTAAGTGAAGGCTTCTAACATAGTAATCCATTTCACAGGAGGTTGCGCACGAGTAGATTCAACAAATGAGCGGCGACGTGCGAAGCGTTTCAACAAAGTCCCGTATGCGTTCAAATACCATTCGTCCGATAGCGATGAAACTTGGGTGAGATGTTGTGTACACTTACGTGAGGGTTTCTAACTTAGTAAATCCATTTTACAATAGGTAGCTCACGAGTAGATTCAACGAATGAGCAACGACGCGCGAACTTTTAATCAAAGTCCCGTATGCGTTCATATACCATTCATCCGATTGCAATGAAACTTGGGTGAGATGTGGTGTACACTTACGTGAGGGTTTCTAACTTAGTAAGTACATTTCACAGGAGGTTTCGCACGAGTAGATTCAACAAATGAGCGACGACACACGAAGCGTTTCAATAAGGTCCCGTATGCGTTCAAATACAATTCGTCCGATTACGATGAAACTTGGGTGAGATGTTGTGTACACCCTACGGAAGGTTTCTGGCTTAATAAATCCATTTTACAATAGGTAGCGCACGAGTAGATTCAACAAATGTGTGACGGCACGCGAATCATTTCAACAAAGTATCGTATGCGGCCATATATCATTCATCCGATTGCGATCAAACCTTGGTGAATCATTGAGTACACGCCAGAGAAGGTTTCAGGCTTAGTAAATTTATTTTACAATAGGTAGCGCATGAGTAGATTCAACAAATGAGTGACGGCACGCGAATCGTTTAAAGAAAATCACTTATGCGTTCATATATCATTCATCCGATTCCGATGAAACTTTCATGAGCTGTTGTGTACACGCCAGGGAAGGTGATCAACTTGGTAAATCCATTTTACAATATTGGTAGCGCACGAGTAGATGTAACAAATGAGTGAGGACGCGCGAAGCGTTCCATCAAAATCCTGTATACGTTCATATACTATTCATCGATTGCGATGAAACTTTGATGAGTTGTTGTGTACACTTACGTGAAGCTTTCTAACTTAGTAAATTCATTTCACAGTTGGTAGAGCACAAGTAGATTCAACAAATGAGTGACAGCGTACGAATCATTTAAACCAAATCCCGTATGCGTTAAATGCCATTCATCCGTTTGCGATGAAACTTTGGAGAGTTGTTGTGCACGCTCCAACGAATGTTTCTAAATTAGTTAATTCAATTCACGATAGTTTAGAGGCAGTTAACAGAAATTGAGAAAAATATTGGGTATCCAAAAGCACTTCAAGAAACAAAGTTACAACACTTTCTTTGATTGGCAGGACAACGTCTGCCGGGTCAGCTTGTATATATATATATATATGTATATCAGTTTCTTGTGGACACGATAACTGCCGTAATTTTGCACCAATCACTTTGAATTTTGTACATAATATGTATCCCTATAAAATCTCGGTCGAGTTCGTTAATGGGCAAAATCGGTCGAAGGGGATGAAAATGAGGGGCTTTTTTTCGAAAAATAGAAATTTCGCTATAACTCTCTTAATACGTGAAATATCGAATCCATTCAAAGTTCATAATATGTGTCGGATAAGTGCCAACAATTTATGTCAAATAAGTTTTTTGATAGCACCAACCATTGACCAAAGGGGTGGAAAAAGTGAGTTTTTCGGGAAACATTAATCATATCTCTCTTAATAGGCACAATATCAAAACCGTACAAAATGGACAATATTCCCCTAATAATTACCTAAAACTTTTGTCTGAAAGAATTTTTGATATGACCCACCATTACGCCAAGGGATGAGAAAAATGATTTCGGAATTATAAGAAAATGCCAAGAGCTATCATAGGTTGCCATGGCAACACTACTAAATTGATGAGGGATGAGCCGTTGCCATGACAACGCACTTGCACGAGATCAGATTCAGTATTTCCATCAGACTAAGCCGGCCCCGTGGTGTTGGGGTAGCGCGCCTGCCTCTCACCCGGAGTCCCCGGGTTCGATCACCGGCTCCGTCAGGGATTTTAAAACTGACGTGAGGGTTGGAACGGGGTGCACTCAGCCTCGTGAGGACAATTGAGTAGCTGTCTGACAGTGAGACAGCACCCCGATCACGAATACCAATATTAACGGCCGAGGGGACCCGACGCGCTGATCACGCGTCACCCCAATATCTGCCGGCCAAATGGCTGGGTAGCGGTCGCTTTTCGGCCTTAGCCCGTCATGGGCTGGATGGTGCCAGGGGTTGACTTTGACATCTGACTAAGTGGGAAGCGGCTTCGGTGACGTAACTGGTAGCATGCAGAATGTCTATGCCCAAGTTCGCGGTTTCAAAGCCGGCCGAAGTCGTCGGATTTTCTAAGAGCGCTAAAATCCCTCAGTATGCTTTCCTTTGGAGGGGAAGTTCCAACGTTCGTTACGAGTTGCTGGTTGGGGTGGCATCTAGTAGCCAAGTTCACAGCTAGGTGTCATTGACGGTAGTACCTAGTAGCAACATTAGGAACTACTGCTTGAAATTGACCGTCTGCAGTCCTTACCTGAATTACAGACTAATACATCCATTACAATTCACACCGTTTGTCAGACAGATTCTACACTCACCCAAAGTACACGGGGTTAGATGACCACGTTGTCGCAGCCCCTAAACTGAGGAACCAACCAGAGATTTCATTAGAAAGCTAACTATTGCAATGGGTAGGCTACCATGTTTCGACTTCCGGAAAATTTCGACATATCTTCGCGTTTCACATCCCCCAGACCCCAAAACCTCCGTCAGTTCAAAAGTATATATATATCAGTTTCTTGTGGACACGATAACTGCCGTAATTTTTCACCAATCACTTTTTACCGAATATGTATACCTATAAAATCTCGGTCGAGTTCGTTACTGGGCTAAATCGGTAGAAGGGGGTGAAAATGGGGGGCTTTTTTCGAAAAAGTGAAATATTGCTATAACTCTCTTAATATATGAAATATCGAATCCGTTCAACGTTCATACTATGTGTCGGATAAAGCCCAAAAATTTATGTTTGAAGAGTTTTTTTATATCACCAACCATTGACCTAAGGGGTGGGAAAAAGTGGGGTTTTCGGGAAACATTAATCATATCTCTCTTAATAGGCACAATATCAAAACCGTACGAAATGGACAATATTCCCCTAATAATTACCTAAAACTTTTGTCTGAAAGAATTTTTTATATGACCCACCATTATGCCAAGGGATGAGAAAAATGATTTCGGAATTATAAGAAAATGCCAAGAGCTATCAGAGGTTGCTATGGCAACACTACTAAATTGATGAGGGATGAGCCATCAGACGTTGCCATGACAACGCACTTGCACGAGATCAGATTCAGTATTTTCATCTAAGTGGGAAGCGGCTTCGGTGACGTAACTGGTAGCATGCAGAACGTCTATTCCCAAGGTCGCGGTTTCAAAGCCGGCCGAAGTCGTCGGATTTTCTAAGAGAGCTAAAATCCCTCAGTATGCTTTCCTTTGGAGGGGAAGTTCCAACGTTCGTTGCGAGTTGCTGGTTAGGGTGGCACCTAGTAGCCAAGTTCACAGGTAGGTGTCGTTGACGGTAGTACCTGGTAGCAACATTAGGAACTACTGCTTGAAATTGACCGTCTGCAGTCCTTACCTGAATTAAGACTATACAGCCATTACAATTCACACCGTTTATCAGACAGATTCTACACTCACCCAAAGTACACGGTGTTAGATGACCGCGTTGTCGCAGCCCCTAAACTGAGGAACCAACCAGAGGTAGATTTCATTAGAAAGCTAACTATTGCAATGGGTACCATGTTTCGACTTCCGGAAAATTTCGACATATCTTCGCGTTTCACAGCCCCCAGACCCCAAAACCACCGTCAGTTCAAAAGTTTATATATAATTGATGTATGCATATGTGTATGTATATATATATATGCATATCAGTTTCTTGTGGACACGATAACTGCCGTTATTTTGCACCAATCACTTTGAATATTTTACCGAATATGTATACCTATAAAATCACGGTCGAGTTCGTTAATGGGCTAAATCGGTCGAAGGGGGTGAAAATGGGGGACTTTTTTCGAAAAAGTGAAATGTTGCTATAACTCTCTGAATATGTGAAATATCGAATCCGTTTAACGTTCATACTGTGTCGGATAAAGCCCAAAAATGTATATTTAAGAGTTTTTTTTATAGCACCAACCATTGACCAAAGGGGTGGGAAAAAGTGGGTTTTTCGGGAAACATTAATCATATCTCTCTTAATAGGCACAATCTCAAAACCGTACAAAATGGACAATATTCCCCTAATAATTACCTAAAATTTTGTCTTAAAGAATTTCTGATATGACCCACCATTATGTCAAGGGATGAGAAAAATGATTTCGGAATTATAAGAAAATGCCAAGAGCTATCAGTGCTTGCCATGGCCACTCTACTAAATTGATGAGGGATGAGCCATCAGACGTTGCCAAGATAACGCACTTGCACGAGATCATATTCAGAATTCCATCTCACTAAGTGTGAAGCGGCTTCGGTGACGTAACTGGTAGCAAGCATGCTGAATGTCTATGCCCAAGGTCGCGAGTTCAAAGCCGGCCGAAGTCGTCGGATTTTCTAAGAGCGCTAAAAATCCCTCAGTATGCTTTCCTTTGGAGGGGAAATTCCAACGTTCGTTGCGAGTTGCTGGCTGCGGTGGCATCTAGTAGCCAAGTTCACAGGTAGGTGTCGTTGACGGTAGTACCTGGTAGCAACATTAGGAACTACTGCTTGAAATTGACCGTCTGCAGTCCTTACCTGAATTACAGACTAATACAGCCATCCCTAAGTACACGGGGTTACATGACCATGTTTTCGCAGCCCCTAAACTGAGGAACCAACCAAAATCTCTGCGGGAGATATAATTTTGCGTGAAGAAGTAACAGACCGTTACATAGTTACACATCAGTGTCGAAACCTTGCATAAGGACAGTGTGACCACAAGTATAAAAATGGACCCCAAATGACAAGAAGGTTAGCGTTCCCATAAGACAATAAAATGTTTAAAATAAGCATAAAATGACGAAAAACAAAGTTAATTAAGCTCCAATTATAAAATACCTTCTCGCAATAAATGAGGTCTGATCCTTCTACGAAAACCTGCATATTCTGCCTAATTTCGCCTATCCCCAAGTTTGTCCGGTGAAATCTACCTCCGCTTTCCGGCGTGCCGAGAGGACTTTTTAAAAATATATTGTTTAACAGATTAATTGCAACAAGAAATCTCAATCCCCTGAGAGTGCATGTAAGGCCATGTCTTACAAAATTTAATCCTTTGTAGGTTTCAAAATGTTTTAAACACATTACGAGAGAGATTATTTGAAGTTTTCCTTCCTGCAACAATGGGAGAATCCTATGAACGTTTCCGTGGAATATTGTAAACGAAAGGGTCTGAGGGTTAGAACACGGTATACTCAGACTTGTGAGGCTACATATGTGGCCGTTTGACTGCTATAAATAAAAATATTAAAAAAAAACTGGGAGAAGGATGGCTCAATTCCCTCCTCAGGTATCCTAGAGGCCATTTTTTTAGCCTATTTTCAATTTTGATAAAATAGGCTTATGAGATCACCTTTTGTCCGTGTGTGTGTGCGTGTGTGTGTGTGTGAGGTGTGTGTGTGTCCCTAATAAAATCTAAATGGCTGGAGCGATTTCAATAAAACTCGCTAAGTTCATAGCACTATTCCGGACGACCCCGACCGTGTCCGTCAAATTTTGTTACGTCTCACCAATCCAACATGGCAGCAGTGCGAAATATTTCACCAGCATTCAATATCTCCAAAACTATTCACGATATCACCCTGGAATATTTTACGGTGATAAAGGGAACTACTAGAAGTTCATCTATGTGACATTTGAAATACTGGTAACCACAAAACCAACATGGCAGCCACGCGAATTTGCGACTTTTAAATAGACGTTTCTCGCGATTTAACCAACCAAACGCAATAAAACTTGGTACAGTTTATATTTATACACATTGTAATGCACCGACATCAAACTTCGTTCAATTGTTTACATAACCACAAGCTGGCGGATGTGCGAAATATTTCACCGGCATTCCATATCTCTGAAACCATTAGCGGTATCACCCTGAAATCTTGTACGGAGATAAAGGTCACTACTGGAAGTTCATCTATAAGATTTTCAAAAACCGGTTAACTAAAAAACGAACATGGCGGCCAAGGGAATTTGAAAATTTTAAATAGACCTTTCTCGCGATTTAATGTTCCAAACGCAATGAAATCTAGTATAGGAAATGTTTATACACATTGCAATGCTCTGGTATCTAATTTAGTTCAATTGTTTACATAACATCAAGATGGCGGCTGTGCGATTTTTTAAATTAAGTTTTTATTTCTTGTGTCGTAATCATGCGATCGAAGTGAAAGTTTGAATAATGAACCTACGCAATAATTTTCCTTTAATGGTACATGACTCTATGGCCTATACAATTAACAATCCAACATGGCGACTATCCGAAATATTTAGACGGCTCTGAATATCTACGAATCTATTATAGCATTCAAACTGAATTTTTTAATGTTCATAGGGGCTATGAACTTAAGTTCACCTATAGGACTTTAAATAACCTGGTGATCACAAATCCAATATGGCGGCGACGCGAAGTATAAATATTCACATGGACGTTTCTCGCAATTTAACCATCCGAGTGCAGTGAAACTTGGTATAATAAATCTTTATACGAATATTAATCCACTGGCATCTAATTTATTTCAATTGTTTTCATAACCACAAGATGGCAGCTGTGCGAAATTTTAAAATCCCCTTGTTACTTCTTTAGTCCTAATCACGCGATTGAAGTTTGAATGCTACACGTACACAATAATCTTCTTGTAACGGTACATAACTGCAGGACCTACATATATAAAATCCAACATGGTGACCATCCGAAATATTTAGTCGGTTCTCAATATCTACGAATCTATTACAGCATTCAAACTGAAATTGTGTATGTTGATAGTGGCAGTTAACATAAGTAGGATATATGAAAATAGGCTGTATAGTTCTTCACGGAACTACTTGTTTTTCTTGGTTTCCCCAGGAAAATGCCGGGATGATTCCTAGTAACATAGGCTTTTAAACAATTTCTACACACACGCAACTACATGGGTACAAATAATGAGCCGGGCACTTCAGGAGTTGTTTATTGCACGAATACTGCATAGGGGAGCTGGATTCCTTAAAAAAAAACATATGCTACTGCAACCCGGACAGAATATTGCTAGGTCAGGACTGTCTCACTCTTATGGAGATTGGTTGTCCTCATTCATGTTGTGATTGATGACAACACGTGCAATGTTAGCTGTGGTGGTGACATCAAGCTTACCTCAGTCTTATCACTATTTATGGTCATATTTGCCGATATACTCGCGTGACATAGTAATCCATATTTAAACACACTTCCTTCACATCCCTCATTTTCATGAAACAGTGAATCTTCCCCAGCGGCTTACACAAGGTAGGACGTGGGTTGGTGACCACGGGACTCCAGCTGAGCATGGCATTACTTCCACTTGTGCTGGGCTACTCTCTTGTCACCTTTCATTTCAACCTCTCTTCGCGCATTTATCTACTACTCTCCCCTCGTTCGCGCTGATCTGATTAGTTTGGCTTCATATAAGACAGTGCCTATTGTCGGTGTTCTATTTATAAAAATGCCGACTACAATTACCACAATTAGGGAGGCGATCCTTATACGAATATTCTTCTGTTTTGTTTCTGAATACGAAGAATTACGTTCCAGGTGGATATTTCTGTAGCCTATGTGTAGTTACATTCAATCACAGAACGATTTGCTCTACTCTCTGTAGAAACTTTACCATCTTGAACTTGAAATCTTTCCGCAACATGGTCTAATCACTTTGCTCCACTCACACAAAAGTGTTTCAGAATATTTAAGCGGCTTGCCGCCAGAGCGCAGCAACGTTCATTCGCACGAGGTCTATTTTCTTCATCCTTCTAAACTAACCACACGCACAAAATACCAACCTACCCCACCTCCAAACACTAGCCTGAGTGATTATAAGAACGGAGTGCCAAGTTGCCGACCAAGAGAAACTGATTCGCTTGATTGATTTAAATCGAGGATAACTCGAAATCTCCTCCAGCTGTTGTGAACTTTCAAGTCGGAAGTTATATTTGCAAGACTAGATACAAATGTACCAATATTTTTTCTTAAGCTGTTCTCAAATGTTAAAATGGGTGCGCGTACCCCCGCGTTTTGTCCACAGATGCACTCATCATAGTCACAATAGGCCTCCCAACTTAATGTTGACAGTCTAACAATAATGCTCCACGGACAATTAACATAAAAATAGGTAGCTTTATAATGAAATCTACCACAAGGCACTTGCCAACTGAGTACAGTTCATAATGTACTGGAATATGGAGGCCACATGAAGATACACACCCAAAACTAATCTAACCCCAATTTACATTGGCGGGATTCTTGCTCAGAAAGCCTCAGTAGTGCTTGTTATAATAAACCTTGTACAAAAGTAGGTTTCATTGAATACAATCCAGCTCGCTACTGCCTTGAAGGGGTGATCCAGCTCGCTACTGCCTTTAGGGGGAGATCCAGCTCGCTACTGCCTTTAGGGGGAGATCCAGCTCGCTACTGCCTTGAAGGGGAGATCCAGCTCGCTACTGCCTTTAGGGGGAGATCCAGCTCGCTACTGCCTTGAAGGGGAGATCCAGCTCGCTACTGCCTTGAGGGGGAGATCCAGCTCGCTACTACCTTGAAGGGGAGATCCAGCTCGCTACTGCCTTTAGGGGGAGATCCAGCTCGCTACTGCCTTGAAGGGGAGATCCAGCTCGCTACTGCCTTGAAGGGGAGATCCAGCTCGCTACTGCCTTTAGGGGGAGATCCAGCTCGCTACTGCCTTTAGGGGGAGATCCAGCTCGCTACTGCCTTGAAGGGGAGATCCAGCTCGCTACTGCCTTTAGGGGGAGATCCAGCTCGCTACTGCCTTGAAGGGGAGATCCAGCTCGCTACTGCCTTTAGGGGGAGATCCGGCTTCAGAGATGAATGTAATATCAATATTCATTCGATTGTTGAACCTGCTACAAACATTGTTAACAAATGATACTCATACCACAGTAATCGCATGCTTGTGGCAACTTATAGGCCTATAACGTAAAAATTCTTATCATAAGAGTTCTTTAGAAAATTTTCAAAATTTGCCAAATTTCTCTACTATGGATCTTCGTTTCCCTTATATATCCCACGTTTTAAGCCTATTTTCGATTTTGAAAAAATAGGCTTATGAGATCACCTATTGTTCCTGTGAATGTGCGTGTTTGGGTGTGAGGTGTGTGTGTATCCCCCTAATAACTTCTAAGCGGCTGGAGAGATTTCAATGAAACTCGGTAAGTTCATAGCACTATTCCGGACAACCCCGACCGTGCCCTTCAAATTTTGTTACGTCTCACCAATCCAACATGGCGGCTGTGCGAAATATTTCACCAGCATTCAATATCTCCGAAACTATTCCCGATATCGCCCTGGATTTTTTACAGTGATAAAGGGAACTACTAGAAATTCACCTATTTGACTTTTGAAAAACTGGTAACTACAAAACCAACATGGCGGCCACGCGAATTTGCGACTTTTAAGTAGATGTTTCTCGCGATTTAACTAACCAAACGCAATAAAACTTGGTACAGTATATGTTTATACACATTGTAATGCACCGACAGCTAACTTCGTTCAATTGTTTATATAACCACAAGATGGCGGATGTGCGAAATATTTCACCGGCATTCTATATCTCTAAAACTATTAGCGGTATCACCCTGAAATTTTGTACGGAGATAAAGGGCACTACTGGAAGTTCATTTATAAGACTTTCAAAAACCGGTTAGCTACAAAGCGAACATGGCGGCCAAGCGAATTTGAAAATTATAATAGAACTTTCTCGCGATTTAATGTTCCAAACGCAATGAAATCTGGTACAGGGAATGTTTATACACATTGTAAAGCACTGGTATCTAATTTACTTCAATTGTTTGCATAACCTCAAGATGGTGGCCGTGCGAATTTTAAAATTACGTTTTTATTTCTTGTATCGTAATCATGCGATCGAAGTGAAAGTTTGAATAATGAGCCTACGCAATAATTTTCCTTTAATGGTACATGGCTCTATGGCCTATACATTTAACAATCCAACATGGGGAACATCGGAAATATTTAGACGGCTCTGAATATCTACGAATCTATTATAGCAATCAAAGTGAATTTTTATTTGTTCATAGGGGCTATGAACTTAAGTTCACCTATAGGACTTTGAATAACCTGGTGATCACAAATTCAACATGGCGGCGATGTGAATTATAAATATTCACATGGACGTTTCTCGCAATTTAACCATCCGAGTGCAGTGAAACTTGGTACAGTAAATCCTTATACAAATGTTAATCCACTGGCATCTAATTTATTTCAATTGTTTTCATAACCACAAGATGGCAGCTGTGCGAAATTTTAAGATCTCCTTTTTACTTCTTGTGTCCTAATCATGCGATTGAAGTTTGAATGCTTCACGTACACAATAATATTCATGTAACAGTACATAACTCTAGGACCTACATATATAAAATCCAACAAGGTGACTATCCGAAATATTTAGTCGGTTCTCAATATCTACGGATCTATTACAGCAATCAAACTGAAATTTTGTATGTTGATAGTGGCAGTTAACATAAGTAGGATATATGAAAATAGGCTGTATAGTTCTTCACGGAACTACTTGTTCAAGGTGTGTATTACATCTGCACCTACAAAATGTACCTCATTCAGGCCATTGGGAAATTTATTTGTTTTTATATACTGTACTTATTCTTTAAAGGAAAGAACCATTTTCAGCTGCTCTGAATAAAAATCCAATAAAAACATTTTACAGTTTATGTTAGTGCAATAGATACACAAGTTTTCAGATACGCGGAAAGCAACTCGCGTATCAATTGCACGTGCGTGAGGCTCGCACACTGTCCGCTGTACGACTGTGAAACCAGAACTGACCGGCCAAGAACCGTGACATCAACTGTACATAACTCCTCATAGTTGACGACCACATACTCCCCAACAGTTTTTTGAACTGGTTTAAATATTCCTTCTCCTTCCTCATTCGAATCCAGCAGTCTTTCAAATTCGTCGTCTTCCATCTCCTCCTGTTCAAATTATGCGGTCATCTGCTCCAACGTCTCATCTCCCCAACGGTCTTGTACGAGCTCGTTCTCACTTAAATCTGCTTCTTCACTTTCGGAGGGCTGGTCCTAAATTCGCCTTTGCCTTCCAGTCTGAGTCGGTTGGAGGCGTGTAAAAGGATCCGGTCCCTCGGTTATGATTGAGTCCCCATCAACACTTTGTCCAGAAGCCACAGCAATTCTCCTACTTTTTCTGGGCTTTGGAACTCCAACCTATTCACGTTTCTTTTTCTCGAGTGTTTCTATTAAAGAGTTGTGAATGGCGTCACGATCAACTTCAGGAGAATGAACGACAAATCTCATGTTTTAGGTAGATTTCTTTAGAAAGCTAACTATTGCAATGGGTACCATGTTTCGACTTCCGGAAAATTTCGACATATCTTCGCGTTTCACATCCCCCAGACCCCAAAACCACCGTCAGTTCAAAAGTTTATATATAATTTATGTATATATATATATATATATATATATATGTATATCAGTTTCTTGTGGACACGATAACTGCCGTAATATTGCACCAATCACTTTGAATTTTTTACCGAATATGTATACCTATAAAATCTCGGACGAGTTCGTTACTGGGCAAAATCGGTCGAAGGGGGTGAAAATGGGGGGCTTTTTTTCGAAAAAGTGAAATATTGCTATAACTCTCTTAATATGTGAAATATCGAATCCGTTCAACGTTCATACTATGTGTCGGATAAAGCCCAAAAATTTATGTTTAAAGAGTTTTTTATAGCACCGACCATTTACCAAAGGGATGGGAAAAAGTGGGTTTTTCGGGAAACATTAATCATATCTCTCTTAATAGGCACAATATCAAAACCGTACAAAATGAACAATATTCCCCTAATAATTACCTAAAACTATTGTCTGAAAGAATTTTTGATATGACCCACCATTACGCTAAGGGATGAGAAAAATGATTTCGGAATTATAAGAAAATGGCAAGAGCTATCAGAGGTTGCCATGGCAACACTACTAAATTGATGGGGGATGAGCCATCAGACGTTGCCATGAAAACGCACTTGCACGAGATCAGATTCAGATTTCCATCTGACTGTGAGCGGCTTCGGTGACGTAACTGGTAGCATGCGGAACTTCTATGCCCAAGGTCGCGGGTTCAAAGCCGGCCGAAATCGTCGGATTTTCTAAGTGCGCTAAATATCCCTCAGTATGCTTTCCTTTGGAGGGGAAGTTCCAACGTTCGTTGCGAGTAGCTGGTTGCTGTGCCATCTAGTAGCCAAGTTCAGAGCTAGGTGTCGTTGACGGTAGTATCTGGTAGCAACATTAGGAACTACTGCTTGAAATTTACCGTCTGCAGTCCTTACCTGTATTACAGACTAATACAACAACAAAAAAGTCAACCCCTGGCACTATACAGCCCATGACGGGCTATGGCCGACCAAGTGATCATTCCCCAGCCTTTCGGCCTGCAGATATTGGGGTGACACGTGACCAGCGTGTCTGGTCCCCTCGGCCGTTAATCTTGGATTTCGTGAAAGGCGCGCTGTCTCACTGTCGGACAGTTACTCAATTGTCCTCACGAGGCTGAATGCACCCCGTTCCAACCCTTACGTCAGTTTTAAAATCCCTGACGGAGCCGGGGATCAAACCCGGGGCCTCCGAGTGAGAGGCAGGCGTGCTACCCCATCACCACGGGCCCGGCTACAGACTAATACAGCCATCACAATTCACACCGTTTATCAGACAGATTCTACACTCACACTGTCCTTATGCAAGGTTTCGACACTGATGTGTAACTATGTAACGGTCTGTTACTTCTTCACGCAAAATTATATCTCCCGCAGAGATTTTGGTTGGTTCCTCAGTTTAGGGGCTGCGACAACGCGGTCATATAACCCCGTGTACTTAGGGATGGCTGTATTAGTCTGTAATTCAGGTAAGGACTGCAGACGGTCAATTTCAAGCAGTAGTTCCTAATGTTAATACCAGGTACTACCGTCAACGACACCTACCTGTGAACTTGGCTACTAGATGACACCGCAACCAGCAACTAGCAACGAACGTTGGAACTTCCCCTCCAAAGGAAAGCATACTGAGGGATTTTTAGCGCTCTTAGAAAATCCGACGACTTCGGCCGGCTTTGAACTCGCGACCTTGGGCCTAAACATTCAGCATGCTTGCTACCAGTTACGTCACCGAAGCCGCTTCACACTTAGTCAGATGGAATTCTGAATATGATCTCGTGCAAGTGCGTTATCTTGGCAACGTCTGATGGCTCATCCCTCATCAATTTAGTAGTGTTGTCATGGCAACCACTGATAGCTCTTGGCATTTTCTTATAATTCCGAAATCATTTTTCTCATCCCTTGGCATAATGGAGGGTCATATCAAAAATTCTTTCAGACTAAATTTTAGGTAATTATTAGGGGAATATTGTCCATTTCGTACGGTTTTGATATTGTGCCTATTAAGAGAGATATGATTAATGTTTCCCGAAAAACCCACTTTTTCCCACCCCTTTGGTCAATGGTTGGTGGTATAAAAACACACTTCAAACATAAATTTTTGGGCTTTATCCGACACATAGTATGAACGTTGAACGGATTTGATATTTCACATATTAAGAGAGTTATAGCAATATTTCACTTTTTCGAAAAAAAAGCCCCCCATTTTCACCCCCTTTGACCGATTTAGCCCATTAACGAACTCGACCGCGATTTTATAGGTATACATATTCGGTAAAAACTTCAATGTGATTGGTGCCAAATTACGGCAGTTGTCGTGTCCACAAGAAACTGATATACATATATATATATACACATATACATACATAAATTATATATAAACTTTTGAACTGACGGTGGTTTTGGGGTCTGGGGGATGTGAAACGCGAAGATATGTCGAAATTTTCCGGAAGTCGAAACATGGTACCCATTGCAATAGTTAGCTTTCTAATGAAATCTACCTCTGGTTGGTTCCTCAGTTTATGGGCTGCGACAACGCGGTCATCTAACCACGTGTACTTTGGGTGAGTGTAGAATCTGTCTGATAAACGGTGTGAATTGTAATGGCTGTAGTAGTCTTAATTCAGGTAAGGACTGCAGACGGTCAATTTCAAGCAGTAGTTCCTAATGTTGCTACCAGGTACTACCGTCAACGACACCTAGCTGTGAACTTGGCTACTAGATGCCACCCCAACCAGCAACTCGCAACGAACGTTGGAACTTCCCCTCCAAAGGAAAGCATACTGATTGATTTTAGCGCTCTTAGAAAATCCGACGTCTTCGGCCGGCTTTGAAACCGCGACCTTGGGCATAGACATTCTGCATGCTACCAGTTACGTCACCAAAGCCGCTTCCCACTTAGTCAGATGGAAATACTGAATCTGATCTCGTGCAAGTGCGTTATCTTGGCAACGTCTGATGGCTCATCCCTCATCAATTTGGTAGTGTTGCCATGGCAATCACTGATAGCTCTTGGCATTTTCTTATAATTCCGAAATAATTTTTCTCATCCCTTGGCATAATGGTGGGTCATATCAAAAATTCTTTCAGACAAAAGTTTTAGGTAATTATTAGGGGAATATTGTCCATTTCGTACGGTTTGGATATTGTGCCTATTAAGAGAGATATGATTAATGTTTCCCGAAAAACCCACTTTTTCCCACCCCTTTGGTCAATGGTTGGTGCTCTAAAAAGACTCCTCAAACATAAATTTTTGGGCTTTATCCGACACAGAGTATGAACGTTGAACGGATTCGATATTTCACATATTAAGAGAGTTATAGCAATATTTCACTTTTTCGAAAAATGCCCCCCATTTGCACCCCCTTCGACCGATTTAGCCCAGTAACGAACTCGACCGAGATTTTATAGGTATACATATTCGGTAAAAAGTGATTTGTGCAAAATTACGGCAGTTATCGTGTCAACAAGAAACTGATATATATATATACATATACATACATAAATAATATATAAACTTTTGATCTGACGGTGGTTTTGGGGTCTGGGGGATGTGAAACGCGAAGATATGTCGAAATTTTCCGGAAGTCGAAACATGGTACCCATTGCAATAGTTAGCTTTCTAATGAAATCTACCTCTGGTTGGTTCCTCAGTTTAGGGGCTGCGACAACGCGGTCATCTAACCCCGTGTACTTTGGGTGAGTGTAGAATCTGTCTGATAAACGGTGTGAATTGTAATGGCTGTATTAGTCTGTAATTCAGGTAAGGACTGCAGACGGTCAATTTCAAGCAGTAGTTCCTAATGTTGGTACCAGGTACTACCGTCAATGACACCTAGCTGTGAACTTGGCTACTAGATGCCACCCCAACCAGCAACTCGTAACGAACGTTGGAACTTCCCCTCCAAAGGAAAGCATACTGAGGGATCTTAGCGCTCTTAGAAAATCCGACGATTTCGGCCGGCTTTCAAACCGCGACCTTGGGCATAGACATTCTGCATGCTACCAGTTACGTCTCCGAAGCCGCTTCCCATTTAGTCAGATGTCAAAGTTAACCCCTGGCACCATCCAGCCCATGACGGGCTAAGGCCGACCAAGCGACCGCTGCCCAGCCATTTGGCCTGCAGATATTGGGGTGATGCGTGATCAGCGCGTCGGGTCCCCTCGGCCGTTAATCTTGGTATTCGTGATCGGGGTGCTGTCTCACTGTCAGACAGCTACTCAATTGTCCTCACGAGGCTGAGTGCACCCCGTTCCAACCCTCACGTCAGTTTTAAAATCCCTGACGGAGCCGGGGATCGAACCCGGGGCCTTCGGGTGAGAGGCAGGCGCGCTACCCCAACACCACGGGGCCGGTTTAGTCAGATGGAAATACTGAATCTGATCTCGTGCAAGTGCGTTGTCATGGCAACGTCTGATGGCTCATCCCTCATCAATTTAGTAGTGTTGCCATGGCAACCTCTGATAGCTCTTGGCATTTTCTTTTAATTCCGAAATCATTTTTCTCACCCCTTGGCATAATGGTGGGTCATATCAAAAATTCTTTCAGACAAAAGTTTTGTCCATTTTGTACGGTTTTGATATTGTGCCTATTAAGAGAGATAAGATTAATGTTTCCCGAAAAACCCACTTTTTCCCACCCCTTTGGTCAATGGTTGGTGGTATAAAAACACACTTCAAACATAAATTTTTGGGCTTTATCCGACACATAGTATGAACGTTGAACGGATTTGATATTTCACATATTAAGAGAGTTATAGCAATATTTCACTTTTTCGAAAAAATCCCCCCATTTTCACCCCCTTTGACCGATTTAGCCCAGTAACGAACTCAACCGCGATTTTATAGGTATACATATTCGGTAAAAGTTCAAAGTGATTGGTGCAAAATTAAGGCAGTTATCGTGTCCACTAGAAACTGATATACATACATATATATATATATATGTTACAGGGAAAGTCGATTCTTAGTAAGAGTTGACTCTCCCTAGGCAGAGTCAACTCTTACTAAAAGTATCAGTAATAGTTGATTGAAAACAAACAGATCAACTTTTCCTAGGGAGAGTTAACTATGCCTGCTGTGGTTTAGTAAAAGTTGATTCACAGATGCTGCTCTGAAAATGTAACCACGCGCGCCAAACCTTTGTTATGATCATTAAAATATTGCGATTGTTTGGACTCGTATTTCCATTATTGGACCGACCGTCATCGATCTGAACATTTCTGTGTTTTATTACCCCCACCACACAACAGGCAGTTGCCATTCGTCATTACTCGGCTCTTTATTTTTGTGTAATAGTGCCAAAAGATTCATTTACGTTTAAATAATTAGTTTAAGTGTGTAACAATTATGTCAGACACCACGGCAGTATTGTTTCGTGAAAAACTGCAGCAGTACCGCTCGACTTCCAAGGTAAATGCACTGACATTGACCAAAGTGAAATATGATAGCTGCATTCAAAAAGTGAAAAATCTAAAAACTGCAATTAAAAAAGAAAGTTACGATATCAGGATTTAGGACGATATGACATTATTGAAGTAAATAGTATTACATAACTAATACACCCTGTCACAGACCAAGACAGCATAAGGTATTATGTTTTTGATGAAGAGTTGTTTGGAGTTCTTCATGAAGAGCACATAGCCTATCCACTGGACACGGAGGAAGAGATCGTATTTAGATTCAGCAATTGAACGGGAAATTTCAAAATGTTATTACAAAGAAAATTTTACTATTTTTAAGCTTGTGTGAAACTTGAGATCAAAAATTGAAACATAAAGGGAAAGGACTGGCTGTAAAGCCTTTGTTATTCAAGGAAATGAATTCACCATGTCAAGTGGACTTTATTGACTTTCAGTCGCAACCTGATGAAGACTTCAAATTTAAAATGCTGTACCAGGACCATTTAACAAAGTTTGTTGTGCTAAGACCACTGAAATCAAAGACTGCAGACGAAGTGTGTAATAATATTGTGGGTATTTTTAGCCTATTTTAATTTCTGAAAAAATAGGCTTAAGAGATCACCTTTTGTCCGTGTGTGTGTCTGTCTGTGTCTGCGTGTGTGATGATGTGTGTCCCCCCATAATAACTTCTAAACGGCTGAAGCGTAAGTTCATAGCACTATTCCGGGCGACTCCGGCCGTGCCCTTCAAATTTTGTTAGGTCTCACCAATCCAACATGGCGGCTGTGTGAAATATTTCACCAGCATTCAATATATCCGAAACTATTACCGATATCACCCTGGAAATGTGTACGGAGATAAAGAGAACTAATGAAAGTTCACCTATGTGACTTCTGAAAACCTGGTAACTACAAAACCAACATGGCGGCCAAGCGAAGTTGCGACTTTTAAATAGACGTTTCTCGCGATTTAACCAACCTAACGCAATGAAACTTGGTACAGTATATGTTTATACACATTGTAATGCACCGACATCTAACTTCGTTCAATTTTTTACATACCCTCAAGATGGCGGCTGTGAGAAATATTTCACCGGCATTCTATATCTCTGAAACTATTACCGGTATCACCATGAAATTTTGTACGGAGATAAAGGGCACTACTGGAAGTTCATCTATGAGACTTTCAAAAACCGGTTAACTATAAAACGAACATGGCAGCCAAGCGAATTTGAAAGTTTTAAATAGAATTTTCTCGCGATTTAATGATCCAAAAGCAATGAAAATTGGTTCAGCAAATGTTTGTACACATTGTAATGCACTGGTATCTAATTTAGTTCAATTGTTTATATAACCTCAAGATGGCGGCTGTACGAATTTCGAAAATTAAGTTTTTATTTCTTGTGTTCTAATCATGCGATCGAAATCAACATTTGTACTATGAACGTACACAATAATCATCACCTAATAGTGCATAACTCTATGGCCTATATTAAAATCCAACATTGCGACCATCCGAAATATTCAGACAGTTCTCAATATCTATTAATCTACTACAGCAATCAAACTGAAATTTTGTAAGTGTATAGAGGCTATAAGCATATGTTCACCTATGGGACGTTCAATAACCTGGCGAGCACAAATCCAACATGGCAGCGACGCGAAATTTAAATATTCAAATGGACGTTTCTTACGTTTTAACCATCCGAGCGCAGTGAAACTTGTTACGGTATATGCTTATACAAATTTTAATCGACTGGCATCCAATTCATTTAGATTATTTACATAACCACAAGATGGCGGCCGTGCGAAATTTCAAAATCCCGCTTTTATTTCTTGTGTCCTAATAATGCGATTGAAGATTGAATAAAACACCTACACAATAATCTTCATGTAATACTACATAAATCTACGGTCTATAATATAAAAATCCAATATGGTGACAATCGAATATATTTAGACGGTTCTCAATATCTACGAATCGATTACAGCAATCAAACTGACAATTTGTATGTTGCTAGAGGCAATTAATATTAGTAGGATATATGAAAATAGGCTGTTTAGTTCTTCACGGAACTACTTATTTTACTTAGTTAGGCGCTCCTTGTATTTTACAATCAGACAATGGGAGAGAATTTGTTAGTAAAATTATTGACAGTCGGGTTAATACATGGCCGAACTTCAAAATGGTGCACGGCAAACCACGACATAGTCAGAGTCAAGGTAGCGTCGAAAGAGCCAACCAGGACATAGAGAATATGATAATCACCTGGATGCAAGACCACAAAACATCAAAATGGGGTGAAGGCTTACAGAGAAATGAAGCTTTCTACTGTCTAGAACAGTTGTTCTGAACCCGTAGAAGTCTGCGGACCACTCAGCTTGAAATTGAATCATGTACGGACCACTCCCCTCTTCCTCCTCCCCCACAATACACCTTATCAGTTGTAACCCTTCCTCACTAACACTTATTTTAAAGATATTTCAATTCAAAACCCGATAGTCATCCCCGTGAATACATTCGGACGATTCTCTTACATCGCACTTCGTTTTCGAAACCCCCATTATTTATTGGCCACTATTTTATACGTGCCGGTGGACCCATTTCTCCCGCGGACCACTCCCGAGGCCACCCTCGGACCATCTGTGGTCCGCGGACTACCGGTTAAGAACCACTGGTCTAGAACAACAAGCTTAACGTCCACCAGTAGAAAAAGGAACATCAGTTCGAATTCCTGTCCCCGATGTTGACCGCGGTAGAGGAGATGCTCGATCTATCCTTGACGTGGTACTGGAGGTTTTCGATGATGGAATTTATCGAATCGATACGAGAAATAGAATTCTAAAGCAGCTTTTCTCAAGGTAAGTTTTCAAAGCAAAAATAAAAGATATACATCTCTCTCTCCTCTCTCTCGCTGTCCATAGTATTAAATTGTTCAGATTTTAATGATTACATTTTTTCAGGTCTCAATTCAGTAAATGTCCTACGAACATTATCCAAGAAAATGAAGTTCCTGTGGATAAAACAATAGCTGTGAGGACTGTTGCAACTTCACAATCACTTGGAAGTGGACAACGTTTTTTCAAATGTTCTTGCAACACTAAATGCGAATCCATGTAGTGCATGTGCAAGAAGAAAAGTGTACTTTGCAGCTCAAAGTGTCACAAATCTTTACCTTGCTGTAATAAATGATAAATATTTCGATCTCTTTATTTATTTTAAAAGTTTTTCATTTTTATTAGTTTCTCTTAAACATTTCTCTCTTTTAATGTATTGGTTTTGCCTTCTTATTTGTTTTTTATTAGCTAGTACCGTTTCCTTGCAAATAGTCAACTGTTACTGTCTGAAGACAGTGAGAGTATACTTTCCCTAGGTATAGTCAACTCTGACTAGTAAATGTTGATCGAAATTGAATACTTGCCGCTTTTAATCAACTTTTACTGAAATGATCAGTAAGAGTCGACTTTACCTAGGGAGAGTCAACTCTTACTGGAGAATGAACTTTCCCTGTAACATATATACACATATACATACATAAATTATATATAAACTTTTGAACTGACGGTGGTTTTGGGGTCTGGGGGATGTGAAACGCGAAGATATGTCGAAATTTTCCGGAAGTCGAAACATGGTACCTATTGCAATAGTTACCTTTCTAATGAAATCTACCTCTGGTTGGTTCCTCAGTTTAGGGGCTGCGACAACGCGGTCATCTAACCCTGTGTACTTTGGGTGAGTGTAGAATCTGTCTGATAAACGGTGTGAATTGTAATGGCTGTAGTAGTCTTAATTCAGGTAAGGACTGCACACGGTCAATTTCAAACAACAGTTCCTAATGTTGCTACCAGGTACTACCGTCAACGACACCTAGCTGTTAACTTGGCTCCTAGATGACACCCCAACCAGCAACTCGCAGCGAACGTTGGAACTTCCCCTCCAAAGGAAAGCATACTGAGGGATTTTAGCGCTCTTAGAAAATCCGACGACTTCGGCCGGCTTTGAAACCGTGACTTTGGGCATAGACTTTCTGCATGCTACCAGCTACGTCACCGAAGCCGCTTCCCACTTAGTCAGATGGAAATACTGAATCTGATCTCGTGCAAGTGCGTTATCTTGGCAACGTCTGATGGCTCATCCCTCATCAATTTGGTAGTGTTGCCATGGCAACCACTGATAGCTCTTGGCATTTTCTTATAATTCCGAAATCATTTTTCTCATCCCTTGGCATAATGGTGGGTCATATCAAAAATTCTTTCAGACAAACGTTTTAGGTAATTATTAGGGGAATATTGTCCATTTCGTACGGTTTTGATATTGTGCCTATTAAGAGAGATATGATTAATGTTTCCCGAAAAACCCACTTTTTCCCACCCCTTTGGTCAATGGTTGGTGCTATAAAAAAAACTCTTCAAACATAATATTTTGGGCTTTATCCGACACATAGTATGAACGTTGAACGGATTCGATATTTCACATATTAAGAGAGTTATAGCAATATTTCACTTTTTCGAAAAATGCCCCCCATTTTCACCCCCTTCTACCGATTTAGCCCAGTAACGAACTCGACCGAGATTATATAGGTATACATATTCGGTAAAAAGTGATTGGTGCAAAATTACGGCAGTTATCGTGTCCACAAGAAACTGATATATATATACACACATCAAAAAAAGTTTTGCATCACCTCGGTTTCCAGATCTCCGGCATATAGACGTTGACTGTGTATATTGTATCCAAGATACAGTCCCTTTGACTGTTCATAGATGTCACTAAAACTGCTCAAAGATGTAAACAACCATGCATGAGCAGGGCCTATTAGACGGAGGGGGTACGACAGCCGATCAGTTCCAGTCATTCCACCAGGACGAAGGTACGCTGCTCATGTTGTCTGTAGTTCTACCATGCCTAGAAGGTCAATACCGCAGTTCGATCGCGTCCGCATTGTTACTTTGTGTCAAGAAGGGCTCTCAACAAGGGAAGTTTCCAGGCGTCTCAGAGTGAACCAAAGCGATGTTGTTCGGACATGGAGGAGGTACAGAGATACAGGAACTGTCGATGACAGGCCTCGCTCAGGCCGCCCAAGGGCTACTACTGTAGTGGATGACCGCTACTTACGGATTGCCGCTCGGAGGAACCCTGACAGCAATGCCACCATGTTGAATAATGCGTTTCGTTCAGCCACAGGACGTCGTGTTTCAACTCAAACTGTGCGCAATAGGCTGCATGATGCGCAACTTCACTCCCGACGTCCATGGCGAGGTCCAGCATTGCAACCCCGACACCATGCAGCGCGGTACAGATGGGCCCAACAACATGCTGAATGGACCCCACGGAATTGGCATCACGTTCTCTTCACCGATGAGTGTCGCATATGCCTTCAACCAGACAATCGTCGGAGACGTGTTTGGAGGCACCCTGGTCAGGCTGAACGTCTTAGACACACTGTCCAGCGAGTGCAGCAAGGTGGTGGTTCCCTGATGTTTTGGGGTGGCATTATGTGGGGCCGACGTACGCCACTGGTGGTCATGGAAGGCTCCGAAACGGCTTTACGATACCTGAATGACATCCTCCGACCCATAGTGCAACCATATCGGCAGAATATTGGAGAGGCATTTGTCTTCATGGACGACAATTCTCGACCTCATCGTGCACATCTTGTGAATGCGTTCCTTCAAGATAACGACATCGCTCGACTACAGTGGCCAGCATGTTCGCCAGACATGAACCCTATCGAACATGCCTGGGATATGTTGAAAAGGGCTGTTTGTGGACGTCTTGACCCACCAACCACTCTGAGAGATTTACGCCGAATTGTCGTTGAGGAGTGGGACAATTTGGACCAACAGTATCTTGATGAACTTGTGGATAGTATGCCACGACGAATACAGGCATGCATCAATGCAAGAGGACGTGCTACTGGGTATTAGAGGTAGTGGTGTGAACTGCAATCTGGACCACAAATGCTGAAAGTCTAGCTGTATGATGGTACAACATGCAATGTGTGGGTCTCATGAGCAATAAAACGAGCTGAAATGTTGTTTGTGTTGATCTCTATTCCCTTTGTATTTAAAGGTTCCGGAACTCTTGGAACCGAGGTGATGCAAAACTTTTTTTGATGTGTGTACTTTGAAAATGCATCTTATGCAATTCAGATCTTTTTGAACATGCACCGAAGAAATATTGCAATTATTGTGAAGATGGATTTGATCGACGGTTACTTCCGAGAGCCTGCGAGCTATAATAAGGTCATAGACTTCATCCCGGAAAAACGTGTTCCACAACTCGGGTCTGGAAGACATTTTCGATGCGATGGCGAGAGGCAGTGTCGAGCCGCGAGTGATTGGGACAAGGGAGGCTACATGGTTCGATCCCTGGGATCTTGGAAGGAGCATACCGTGCCTTGGTATAGTCTGGAGGTGGTTTCCTGGGCATGTATATCCTTTTATATGCCGTTGCAAGATTCATCGCAAGGTAGAGGAACATCAGTTTATTAAGTAGTGGCTTAGTCGGGTGTTTTACAGTAGCCATAATCACCATTCCTTTCTTGGTGTTAGCATGGTTGAACAAAGGTCTAGGTTCCATGCTTATATCTAGACTGATCTCATGCTCAATCGGATTTTGGTTCGCATAACGAACGCATCCATTTTGTAGTAATATTTGGTATATTAATTAATTTTAGTATTTTTGATAATTCTATTAAATCTTATGCATATTTTCATTGTCAAGAAGACAACGTTAGGGGAAGAAGTTAGTATTTTTCAAGAAGACTTTATTAACTTGTGTTTATTGTAGATAGTGGCAGGACTTTGATAGATTGTTGGAGTGTCATTTATACACTCAGTTTTTCATCCACGTTGATGTTGAAAGATTTCTAGATGACATAATTATTTGGAACAGATGTATCACTTTGATATATTTTTGCTAGTGATGTTTTGAGAAAGCATTTTTACTCTTAGGGACGAGATTTATTAACAATGGTTACTAATGGGTCAACAGTATGTGTAACCTTCGTTGTTAGCTGGATCCATGGTGTAGGCGTTATTGTTCATTATTTTCAAGTTCTTTCGAGTGAGGCGGTGTCTCAATTTTGGTTTGATCAATTTCCATTTCTCTTTGAGGCCACGTGTCTTACGTGAAATAAGTATTTATGCTGATAAATTAATTAATTGTTATTTTTGATATAGTTGAGACATGAAAGCAATTCAGAGGAACATTCAGTATTTTAAACGCAATTCCCAGGAGGGACTTATTGATAGTCTATAGGTATATTTATTAACTCATGATGTAACGAAAAATTGTAAGGCAAAGCTTTTACACTTTTAAGGTGTTAATCTACAGTCCATAATAATATAATTCAAGTAAAGTGCAACAGTATGAACTACACACATCAAAAAAAGTTTTGCATCACCTCGGTTCCAAGAGTTCCGGAACCTTTAAATACAAAGGGAATAGAGATCAACACAAACAACATTTCAGCTCGTTTTATTGCTCATGAGACCCACACATTGCATGTTGTACCATCATACAGCTAGACTTTCAGCATTTGTGGTCCAGATTGCAGTACACACCACTACCTCTAATACCCAGTAGCACGTCCTCTTGCATTGATGCATGCCTGTATTCGTCGTGGCATACTATCCACAAGTTCATCAAGACACTGTTGGTCCAAATTGTCCCACTCCTCAACGACAATTCGGCGTAAATCTCTCAGAGTGGTTGGTGGGTCAAGACGTCCATAAACAGCCCTTTTCAACATATCCCAGGCATGTTCGATAGGGTTCATGTCTGGCGAACATGCTGGCCACTGTAGTCGAGCGATGTCGTTATCTTGAAGGAACGCATTCACAAGATGTGCACGATGAGGTCGAGAATTGTCGTCCATGAAGACAAATGCCTCTCCAATATTCTGCCGATATGGTTGCACTATGGGTTGGAGGATGTCATTCAGGTATCGTAAAGCCGTTTCGGAGCCTTCCATGACCACCAGTGGCGTACGTCGGCCCCACATAATGCCACCCCAAAACATCAGGGAACCACCACCTTGCTGCACTCGCTGGACAGTGTGTCTAAGACGTTCAGCCTGACCAGGGTGCCTCCAAACACGTCTCCGACGATTGTCTGGTTGAAGGCATATGCGACACTCATCGGTGAAGAGAACGTGATGCCAATTCCGTGGGGTCCATTCAGCATGTTGTTGGGCCCATCTGTACCGCGCTGCATGGTGTCGGGGTTGCAAAGCTGGACCTCGCCATGGACGTCGGGAGTGAAGTTGCGCATCATGCAGCCTATTGCGCACAGTTTGAGTTGAAACACGACGTCCTGTGGCTGAACGAAACGCATTATTCAACATGGTGGCATTGCTGTCAGGGTTCCTCCGAGCGGCAATCCGTAACTAGCGGTCATCCACTACAGTAGTAGCCCTTGGGCGGCCTGAGCGAGGCCTGTCATCGACAGTTCCTGTATCTCTGTACCTCCTCCATGTCCGAACAACATCGCTTTGGTTCACTCTGAGACGCCTGGAAACTTCCCTTGTTGAGAGCCCTTCTTGACACAAAGTAACAATGCGGACGCGATCGAACTGCGGTATTGACCTTCTAGGCATGGTAGAACTACAGACAACATGAGCAGCGTACCTTCGTCCTGGTGGAATGACTGGAACTGATCGGCTGTCGTACCCCCTCCGTCTAATAGGCCCTGCTCATGCATGGTTGTTTACATCTTTGAGCAGTTTTAGTGACATCTATGAACAGTCAAAGGGACTGTATCTTGGATACAATATACACAGTCAACGTCTATATGCCGGAGATCTGGGAACCGAGGTGATGCAAAACTTTTTTTGATGTGTGTAGATAGTAGAAAGTAGTTACGCATTGTGTAACTCCTATTTCTGCCTTGCACGTAGTGTTCACGTTATACTTTAGCCAGACATGACTACTGGCTCGGTTTTCATCTTAATGATTCCCCCTGACGTCCAGATAATGACATGACGTACAGAAAGATAACAGTTTATTGCAAATATACTTTTTAAACAGCCTGTGTGTGTAAAGAGAATCTCAGCTGTATTTCGATGCAAGCGATAACACAAAAACTAGCCCGTAATGGCGCATTGAATGCATGTGCTGTTCGCTTAAAATATCACTCCGCGTTGCATGAAGATGTATATTGTATAAGTCCACTCGCAAGAGTAAAATGAGATGAACTAAAATGTTAAAATCCCATCTCGCCGTGATCGTTGTACATTACTGTATGCGGAATATTCTAAGTCCACAAGACTTTAATATAAAAACTGACTTCGGTTGGGACACGTTTTGCAATTCACGGAGCACTTTCGAGGTGAAAACTCCCGACCAGGTTCACAATAAGATCTGTCTCTGATGTCGCTCGTGCATGATACAGGTAAGCTTCGTCACCCCACCCTCGTGCGTCCCAGTTCGATGATAATCGAACGTGGTGGTGATATATGCACCTCATTACATAAATGGGCTGCTTCTTAACATATACACTCATGTATTAGCTTCTTGCCATAATAATGTGACTTCTGATATAACAAACACTGCGTAAACAGCTCGTAATTCCAATTAATCAATATATCAATATCTCAGGTGCGTAGTTCCATTAGTATGATTTAATAATCGATGCCTGTCATGAGAGCTGTAAGACACGCTATCCTTCGTGCGCGTTCGGTGGCTGTCGTGAGGGATCGGCTAAGCCTCTCTCAAATACTCAGCTGGTCTGTGACGTGGCTGCCGGTTCGCTGATAACCAAGCCACAGTTAGACTCTCGTAAACATTGTAACATGTAGGCCATAAAATAACGGTACAGTACGCAGTAACATCGAGTCAGTCCTAGGTTTCAGCAGAGCGTCTTCATCTCCATTCTATGTAGGATCTGCTCATGAGCTTTTTCTTCGTCATTTGGTGATATTCTGCCTCATACATTGTCAATGAGTACACCATGGTCTGGTTGATGTTTGCCTTTAGATGTGGAGGGATTTTTTTTATCAGAGAGATCTCCGGAAACATGCCTCCTCTTCAGCCAAGCTAAGGTTCCCCTACTCTGGGTATCAGAATTGGCATCGCAGCATGAGGTGATGATGAACCCTAGGCTTAAAGGGCATGGACTTGATTATTGATGCTGATGGTACCGCAGGTTTATGGGCCACCTTCTAGGTATTGTATATTCCGGATGTTGAGGCGGAGTCAATTTTCAGCCAGTCTCTCATGTGAAGCTATCGTCTAGTGTTGGAGCTCAATTGGTAGTGTTTGGGCAAGTAGCACATCATTCGCGTGATGAAGGGTCCAGGGTTGCGATTCTGCATGTCAGCTGTTGCTGTATCCATGCAAAGGATGAATTATAATGGTGATACAGCAGAGCCATGGTGTACATATACAGGGATATCAAAAGATGAAGAGTTTTCGGCTGGACTCCTGACTACACAAGTGGTATCCAGATACCCACCTTACATAGGGTTTGGGGACTCTGTGACGAAGAGGAACTCGCCAAGCCAGATCGTACGGGTCTCTATCGAATGCTTTCACAAGGTCTAGAAATGCCACGCCACCGTACATTCTTCAGCCTCTCTATGTCCTTTCCCATCCATAGGCGAGTTGTATGGATTGCATCAATGGTGCTGCAACTCATAACATCTCCACACTGTTTAGATATTCCGGCCACCACATGTGTTCCAGCACACACTCGATTATCTTGAGCGAATGGCCGAGAAGACGAAAAGGGCGATAAAATTGCGCTGTCGCTCACGTCTTTTTACCTTTCCATATTGGTACCGGTACTGTCGTGCTAGGAATTTTGAAGCAGGCTTTCGTAGCATTTTCCAGATATCATCAGGTGCGTCATCTGGGCCAGTTTATTTTCCATTCTCCGTCATACTGCATACGGTCATTACTTCCTCAATTGCAATGAAGGTCACAGTTCTAAAGGAGGCATCAGGACATGTAAGTGGTGGCTGTGTTAAGTCTTGTTGCTGATATCAGCAAAGTAGTCTGACCATCGATGGAGGATAGCTGGTCGATCTTGTAATACGGTACTGTGTTGTCGGCTCCCTTGATATGCATGGCATGTCCGATATCTTCAGCTGGACGGTGATGGGAGTTGGCAAGACAATTTTTGTTTTCTTTTGATATTTAGCTGGTCGTACAGATCCTGGTAAGAACAGTCTTTTTTAGCAGCCAATATAATTTTTGCTGCAAATTTCAGCTCGCGATATCACTGAAGGTTGGAATCAATGCGTAAGTTCCACCTTGAATTGTATGCTACCTTATTGTTCTTGGTAACTTGATGGACTTCTTTATGACACCACTGAGTTTGTTTGTCAATGTAATTTTGCCTAGGTATAGTTGATTCCAGTGTTGACCATTGCTAATTCGTGTATCGGTGTCACACCATATTTCCACATGCATTTTACTGAGTGTTTGGATTTCTCTGAAAAGTCAGTCTTCAACTTGTTTCGTCTGTCATTCACAATATTTACTGTTTAAATTGCTCGCGTCCAGTAGGCTAATAGGTGTTTTCGGTTGCTAGATATTTGTCCGAATATGAAGTACAAGGATGCGACGTTTGAGGTCGATACTGTCATATGAAACCACTGCAAAGGATATGGGTAAGAACGGTTACTCCAGCTTTGAATTCAATTCCGATCACGCCCACCGCCCACACGCCGCTTGCGCACGCATGCACTATGGCGCCTCCTGAGGAAGCTAAACGAACTAACTTTTTCGCGCGCGGGAAATTTGAACCGTAACCTGTGGCCAGCTGTAGCCTACTCCCTCCCTCCCCCCCCCCCCCCCCCCCCCCCGACCCTTATTTCCCTCCTCCCGAGAATGTGTATTTCAATGGATAGTATCAATCTCATTTCTTTATTATGGCTTCATAGAACATAGAGCAAACTTAAGACTACTTGTCCCTTGCATGTGAGGAATAAAAGTTAATGATGATTATTGATTTAAGACCTAACATCTAGGTTATTGACCCACAAATTAATATAGGCATACACTGCTATAAATAGATAAAGAAAAACACAGAAAATAAATATGAATAAAACCATCGCCAATTAAAAATACACCAAAATTTTGCTCTCACTAAATGGAATACTTAAAGGAAATCAGGATGTAAATAAGGAAATCGGAACAATATAAAATAATTACAAAATCAAGTCCGTATACTGTGGTGTATATTATACATTTCTCATTCTTACATAGCCTACATTCAGAAAACTGTACTTCATTTCAGCAAATTATAGTTTCAACATAGATTTGTCATTCCATTGCAGTGCCACCAAACATTACAACCTGTAAGAGAAAAAAGTAATGCAACCAAACATGGCCAAGTGCATCACTTAAGGAAAAATCATGAGAGACAACTGCAGTAACATTGGTCATGAATATTATGCACTCTTATTCAGTGCATCCAATAGGTCACCCACCACTGGATCTAACAGAATATGCAGTGGTGGCCATTGGCAGTTTTTAATCCGCCACCCCTTTTCACTTTGATATTACACAGTCCAGCCTAAATATTATTCATGCACCCAGACTAAACACAATGGTGATGTGTATTTGTCACAAGTACCAATTACCTCGCCGGCCCCCGTGGTGTTGGGCCTCTGCCTCTCACCCGGAGGTCCTGGGTTAGATTCCCGGCTCCATCAGGGATTTTAGAAACTGACGTGAGGGCAGGAACGGGGTGCACTCAGCCTCGTGAGGACAATTGAGTAGCTGTCTCACAGTGAGACAGCGCCCCGATCACAAAAACCAAGATTAACTGCCGAGGGGACCCGATGCGCTGATCACGTGTCACCCCAATATCTGTACGCCAAATGGCTGGGCAGCGGTCACTTGGTAGGCCTAGACCCTTCATGGGCTGTAGTGCCAGGGGTTATTACCAATTACCATAGTTAATCCGAAGGAAGCCTAGCACTATTTTTCAGAATTTACAATAATATAGTCACTAGAGGAATTAAATTATTCAAATGGCCAAACAAATTGTGTAGTTACTTAGAATTATCTTGCACGGCTTCTAGATTGAAGAAGAAAATAAAATAAATTCATTGTTTGCAGACTGTTATGCCTCTCAGTACCCAGTCTAGCATGCAAGCCTTTGTAAATAAACAAACAAATAAACCTACAAGTGATTAAATGGCATTTGGGTATTCACACTTACGACATATAGAGGTAATTTAATCCTTCTCTTCCCTAAAGGAGCTATAAAATAGTTTTAGCCTCCCATGTGCACATGGTCGATGAAGCTGCACCGTACGGTAATGTACTTTTACCAGAATGTTATGAGAGTAAGCAAATACAATAGGTAACAGTGGCCTGTTTATTTTTTATTTTACAGGTAATGGGATACCGTACAACTGTACGCCAAATGGCTGGGCAGCGGTCACTTGGTAGGCCCAGACCCTTCATGGGCTGTAGTGCCAGGGGTTATTACCAATTACCATAGTTAATCCGAAGGAAGCCTAGCACTATTTTTCAGAATTTACAATAATATAGTCACTAGAGGAATTAAATTATTCAAATGGCCAAACAAATTGTGTAGTTACTTAGAATTATCTTGCACGGCTTCTAGATTGAAGAAGAAAATAAAATAAATTCATTGTTTGCAGACTGTTATGCCTCTCAGTACCCAGTCTAGCATGCAAGCCTTTGTAAATAAACAAACAAATAAACCTACAAGTGATTAAATGGCATTTGGGTATTCACACTTACGACATATAGAGGTAATTTAATCCTTCTCTTCCCTAAAGGAGCTATAAAATAGTTTTAGCCTCCCATGTGCACATGGTCGATGAAGCTGCACAAAAATGTCCAGGATAGAATTTAAGACCAGTATCACATAACACTGACCGACTGTAGCAGATATTTACAGACAAGATTTTCATTCTCCTCCTGTTGATGGGGGCCAGATGGCAGCAATTTTCTACCCCTTAAAACAACTCCTCACACCCAGCTTATTGGCCGATACGGTATGAGGAAGGTAGCCTACTGCTTCTCACCTGCTTTGACCTGTGGTATGATACGAATAAACACAACCCCATGGGGAGCCTAAAGCAGGCTACTCATATTTCTTACAGCAGGAATCAAACCCAGTCCTTACAGTTGTGAATCTAACGCCTTGCATACTGAGCCTCCAGGGCTCTTACATAGCCTAAAGGTATGTAAAATAACTTACCTTCAATCAGAGCGGGTAGGCCTACATTATACAGCATGTAACAGGTATCGCTGTTGAATAATTGTGATAGACTAGAAGATGCACTACAGTTGTACGGTATCCCATTACCTGTAAAATAAAAAATAAACAGGCCACTGTTACCTATTGTATTTGCTTACTCTCATAACATTCTGGTAAAAGTACATTACCGTACGGTATCTCAGGACAGGACCCTAATGAATAAACACAGTATTACTTGAATTTTTACATCACATTGAAGTACAAGTTGGTGCTATTATTCATCAAATAATATTTATTTGAAAGAATTCTTACCTTGTTAGATAATAATCCTGCGAAATATCACATTTGAACCATTAACAGCTGATGACGGAAAGACACACAAACTGAGTTCAAATTATACAGAGTGACGCCATGATGGAGCGCCTAACCAATAGCAGCGAACATTAGGCTTTAGCCAATAGAAAGCCTAAGCCAGACTCACATGGGTGAACAGCGCCTCT
Organism: Meconema thalassinum; assembly: GCA_946902985.2. Taxonomy (NCBI): domain Eukaryota; kingdom Metazoa; phylum Arthropoda; class Insecta; order Orthoptera; family Tettigoniidae; genus Meconema; species Meconema thalassinum. The sequence goes on from OX336395.1 coordinate 209,700,317, forward strand.
TGAGAACGCTAAAGGAACTCGTCATTAAACTTGCGGATGTCGGAAGCGACGGATCCATACAAGTTACACCCCCCTGAATCACAGTAACGTCAGATATTGCTGTCGAACCATCCAGTAATCAATCTGAGTAACACGATATGTTGGCTCATCTTCAATAACTGCTAGTCACCTTATCAGCCTAATGCGTTACATAATTTCGAACACCAAGTCTATGTCCTCCATAGTGACGTCGAGGATTATTATCGTATTGGGAGCCATTTTTATGTGTTGTCTTCGTGATCGAGATTACATGTTTTCCAGTCGGTCAGCACGATTGCACCCTATTGTAATGGGTGTTTCATTCATCCGGAAAAGAAATGTAGGCTACATAAGATTAAGAAGTACGCCTGGATGTCCAGTTTCGATCGTTGTAAGATCCCTTAAACTTAGGCTATTAAATCTATGTCTACAAGATGGGTCATGGTATTTACAATATGTAGCCTACACTTATTTTGTTGCAGTGATTAATCTAAAGCAACTAGTCAAGAATTGATAAGTGTGATGTTTTTGTAAATATTTTGAGTGTGGTTATTGACCTTCAAATTTGCTTGCCTAAGGTGATTTTGTCATTGTTTTTAAATGGTAAGGTTGGAGTGGATTGTGAACTTAGCTGATTGAGTGGTGTGGTGCTGTCCCGTGTTACTTGTCTCACCAACTGAACTGGCAAGGTCATCACATCTTACCGAGCGGTCAATCACCAATCTTAACCAAACATCTCATATAAATAACAAATCTTGACTATTGCGCTAGTCTCATAATTCCTAGAGCGAAATAAGTAAATGCCATCACCCAAACTTGTAATCTATTTAATAGCCTAAGTGTAAGGGGCAATACCTTATCCTCGGGGCATCCAGTTTAATGTGCGTAACAACATACAATGAGGGCAGTCCGTCCGACGCTTTGTTGTCACTCGAGTACTTGTGCCATCATAGTTGAGTTTGTAGCATTCTCTAATTTCTGTCGCCTTTGATCCTCTCCACTCGGTGCTCTTTGTATGCACGACTCGTTTAACATTTCTGCTATCTTACGATTGTCGGGCAGTCAACTTTCCAATATTGTGAGTAGAAAATCTTAGTCGTATTTCTGTTTGATGTTGGACCAACTTCCATAACTTGCCCAGTCCACGGGAAGATAACCCTCGCATATATCTCACGTCACCAGTACACAAGTAGTGCGCGTCGCTGTGGGGGACTATCTCTCACCGAAGCTTGAATAGAGGCGACAAAATGGGTCCTCAACCGACGATTCGCTTCGCCTGTCGTCGAGTAGATGATATACCTTCTGCCAACATATAATATTGACCTCCCTAATCTGTGGTACGGACGGCATCTATCCCTCTCTGTTAATTCCCACCACCGCGCTGCCATGTGCACTGTACCGAAGCATATGTTCTCCTCTGTAGATGCCATTATGAACTTCACTCTTAACCCTGAGCTAGAGCCCACCATATATTTGCCCCCAAGAATTGGGCTGTCTGTTGATCCGCGGGTTCATTTGCCAGGGTGTCTGAACCATCCCCCAACCCGCCACCTGAAGACTAGCCCTCTAGCGGTTAACACGCTCACCCGAGTGATATTCAGAACACTTTCAACTGTGAAGAACTTATATATGAGTAGAGTTTGTTGTTTTATGTTCCATGACTTTTACTAGAGGCATTCAACTAGCGATACATGTGGAATCACCTTTTTCTGAAAAATAAATGTACTGTTCTTAATTTCCTACAATTCAACGTTTTCAAAATAAAATAGGATATCGGATCGTGACAACTGCAAAACTTATTTAACAGAAAAGTATAGATTAAATAATTAATTTTATTCATCATTTTAAAATCCAAAATGCGAAATTTAGGATTTTATATCCTAAGATACACAAACTGTCTATACGAATTTTAAGTGAATTTTCATCGGATTTGTATTAACCCTAAGTAGGACAGTAATATTGCCTGAAACATGCACTAGTTTTTATAATAACTTACTGTGTTTAAGTGTTGACAGACGGATTATTTATGTTAATATGGGCAAGAAACTGCATCAACACGCTATTCGTTATGTTTATTATAACAATGATCAGCGAAGGATAACGTACATGTTTTACGGCTTAAAGGAAAGCACTTGATCTTCAGAGTACAGTATTCTTGCCATGGGATCATTGTCTTCACCCTAACTACAGGTTGTCCGGCTCGGAGCAACTGAGCCGTGTTTGAAGAGAGTTGCTGACATGTTGTGGTAGGGAGGTGAGTTGGAAGCCAAACGTTGCATTCCGATACGATGCAGACATTCCATCACGCGCAGTTCCAAATCGTACGTGAGGTAGACTAAGTCTACTTGGATATATTTAGAGAGAAACGTCCCTACATAGTTTTTCTTCTGTACCTAGGTATATATTAAATATATGTCTCAAAGGGTATTTTGTCTTCTAAAAGTCTTGTTACCTCTCAAGAAACTATGTTAGTGTATGTTCTGCACCTCTTTTAACTGAGCGCAAATACACTGAAGAAATCACGAGAGTGACACTCTCCTCACAACGAGCTAAGCTAGTTGCAGTACAGTTTTCATCCACACTCATCACGTGGGCAGGCATTTGAGATTCCGACTTTCTCCAACTTATAATTGCCGAGCTGTCTGCCGAGACCCATTTTTCAAGTGTCTTGAACTATAATGCACCTAGGCTAGAAGTAAAATTGTACATACATGGGTTGGTTTCTTAGTTTTGGCAGTGCCAACGGGATCCAACGACTTCCGCATCGCTGGGAACACGTTGTACGCAACGGTGGGGACTACATCGAGGGCCTGTGAAACTTGGAACCATCTAAGTGAGTTATTAATCCAGTTATAACTAAGGTGCCAAAACTAAAAAAACAACCTACCGGTATGTATTTTGTGATAATAAATATTAATGTATTATTTGTGCTCTGTAAGTCTGTTATGTACATAATTACCCTACCCTGAGAATTTATATGCGATCTGCCAGTGCAAACGGTTTTCCATCCATGACAAATTCCATAGTTCCAAATCCACCATAGGTAGCCTATCTGGTGTTCGTTATGGATTTTACCATGGAGTAACCCCAAGAGGTTTCTTCTATAGAGTATCTATAGTTCCAAATCCACCATAAGTATCTGGTGTTCCGTCTGGATTAAACCATGGAGTAACCCCAAGACGTTTCTTCTATAGAGTATCCGTAGTTCCAAATCCACCATAAGTATATGGTTTTCCTCCTGGATTGAACCATGGAATAACCCCAAGAAGTTTCTTCTAGAGGGTGGTCCCGAAGTGGGCGTACCCCTCCCCCCCTATTTTTTAACATTAAGTTGCCGGGGCAGATGACCTCGTAGTTCCGCCCCTTAAAACAACAATAACTAACTAACAAACATTAAGTTACTTATAGTTGAATGTTTGTTATACACAGTTACCTTGAAGTCTTAAGAGGAAGAAGGAACATTCATGACATGTTGCATGCCTATGTGTGACAGTGGTTTCCCAGTGACTAAGGATGATTTGATTCATGTGGTTGCATGTTACTTTGCAGTAGACAGGGCGGAAGGCAAACAAATTTAAAGAAGGTGTTGACCCGGGAGAACATTGGGTTGATGTTTTTTTTAACGAGGCATGGAGCACACTCCCTCAGGTTTCGGCAAATATGAACAGGGAAAGGAATGATCTAACTCCTCTTGCAGTTGATTAATACTTCAACTACCTTGAACCAAAACTGGTGGGTATCCCGGCATCGCACGAGTATAACTAGGACGAAACAAACATAACTGACGACCCTGGGAAAAGACAATCATTGCAAGGCGTGGAATGAAGTACCCTCACAAAGTGTGAAACTCTTCGAAGTCATCCGTCTCCATAATGTTCTGTGGGAGTGCTGAAGGAGTGCTACTGCCACCCTGTGTTGTATACTAATGTGGACTACTTGGTGCCAAGGTGGTCCTCATAACACCAAATAAAACAACAGCCCCTCAGGCTGGTTTGCCGGAGGTACTTTCACTGCTTGGGTGAGAAATTTGTTAATTCCACAATTAAAAAAAACAGCCTGGCACAAAATTCCTCATAGGAATTCCTCTCCAGTCATTTCACAATTGATGCTCCGAAGTTGCCAAAAGGAAACAACAAAGTTGGTCTGTTTACCTCCTAACACCACTCATTTGACACATTCTCTTGATAAAACTGTTTTCCGTGCACTGAAAGGCAAGTGGCGAGACCTTTTGAGAAGATGGAAGGGAACAAATATTGGACCGCGATCAACCAGCATTGAGAAACAATATTTTCCACATCTTCTGGCAAAGCTATGGGAAGCAATTACACCAAAATTGCTGAGAATTTGAAGTCGGGATTCGAAAATTGTGGAATAGTGCCATGTTCTCGAGAAAAAAAAAGTCCTCTCGGCACGCCGGAATGCGGAGGTAGATTTCATCGGACACACTTGGGGATAGGCGAAAATAGGCAGAATATGCAGGTTTTCGTAGAAGGATCAGACCTCATTTATTGAGAGAAAGTATTTTATAATTGGAGCTTAATTAACTTTGTTTTTCGTCATTTTATGCATATTTTAAACATTTCATTGTCTTATGGGGACGGTAACCTTCTTGTCATTTGGGGTCCATTTTTAGGTAGATTTCATTAGAAAGCTAATTATTGCAATGGGTCCCATGTTTCGACTTCCGGAAAATTTCGACATATCTTCGCGTTTCACATCCCCCAGACCCCAAAACCACCGACAGTTCAAAAGTTTATATATAATTTATGTATATATATATATATATGTATGTATATATGTATATCAGTTTCTTGTGGACACGATAACTGCCGTAATTTTGCACCAATCACTTTGAATTTTTTACCGAATATGTATATCTATAAAATCTCGGTAGAGTTCGTTACTGGGCTAAAACGGTCAAATGGGGTGAAAATGGGGGGCTTTTTTTTTCGAAAAAGTGAAATATTGCTATAACTCTCTTAATATGTGAAATATCGAATCCGTTCAACGTTCATACTATGTGTCGGATAAAGCCCAAAAATTTATGTTCGAAGAGTTCTTTTATAGCACCAACCATTGACCAAAGGGGTGGGAAAAAGTGGGTTTTTCGGGAAACATTAATCATATCTCTCTTAATAGGCAAAATATCAAAACCGTACAAAATGGACAATATTCCCCTAATAATTTCCTAAAACTTTTGTCTGAAAGAATTTTTGATATGACCCACCATTACGCCAAGGGATGAGAAAAATGATTTCGGAATTATAAGAAAATGCCAAGAGCTATCAGAGGTTGCCATGGCAACAATACTAAATTGATGAGGGATGAGCCATCAGACGTTGCCATGACAACGCACTTGCACGAGATCAGATTCAGTATTTCCATCTGACTAAGCCGGCCCCGTGGTGTTGGGGTAGCGCGCCTGCCTCTCACCCGGAGGCCCCGGGTTCGATCCCCGGCTCCGTCAGGGATTTTAAAACTGACGTGAGGGTTGGAACGGAGTGCACTCAGCCTCGTGAGGACAATTGAGTAGCTGTCTGACAGTGAGACAGCACCCCGATCACGAATACCAAGATTAACGGCCGAGGGGACCCGACGCGCTGATCACGCATCACCCCAACATCTGCAGGCAAAATGGCTGGGCAGCGGTCGCTGGGTCGGCCTTAGCCCGTCATGGGCTGGATGGTGCCAGGGGTTAACTTTGACATCTGACTAAGTGGGAAGCGGCTTCGGTGACGTAACTGGTAGCATGCAGAATATCTATGCCCAAGGTCGCGGTTTGAAAGCCGGCCGAAGTCGTCGGATTTTCTAAGAGCGCTAAGATCCCTCAGTATGCTTTCCTTTGGAGGGGAAGTTCCAACGTTCGTTACGAGTTGCTGGTTGGGGTGGCATCTAGTAGCCAAGTTCACAGCTAGGTGTCATTGACGGTAGTACCTGGTAGCAACATTAGGAATTACTGCTTGAAATTCACCGTCTGCAGTCCTTACCTGAATTACAGACTAATACAGCCATTACAATTCACACCGTTTATCAGACAGATTCTACACTCACCCAAAGTACATGGGGTTAGATGACCGCGTTGTCGCAGCCCCTAAACTGAGGAACCAACCAGAGGTAGATTTCATTAGAAAGCTAACTATTGCAATGGGTACCATGTTTCGAATTCCGGAAAATTTCGACATATCTTCGCGTTTCACATCCCCCAGACCCCAAAACCACCGTCAGTTCAAAAGTTTATATATAATTTATGTATATATATATATATACACATCGAAAAAAGTTTTGCATCACCTCGGTTCCAAGAGTTCCGGAACCTTTAAATACAAAGGGAATAGAGATCAACACAAACAACATTTCAGCTCGTTTTATTGCTCATGAGACCCACACATTGCATGTTGTACCATCATACAGCTAGACTTTCAGCATTTGTGGTCCAGATTGCAGTACACACCACTACCTCTAATACCCAGTAGCACGTCCTCTTGCATTGATGCATGCCTGTATTCGTCGTGGCATACTATCCACAAGTTCATCAAGACACTGTTGGTGCATTCTTTGAATACACGGTACCTAAGATATAATTTTTACTGCTCTTTGCATGTTCATTTCTTCCTTCCTCTTTGTCAAACACCAACAGTGATCATCTGTTTTCTCCTTGTTGGGCATATCTCTTATGTCTTCATAAGTATGTTTCAGATATATAACTTCTGTGACCCACCTAGCGTCATCTAGTAGCGAACCTCTGAAGCTACTCAATTCCTCATCGTGCAAGAGGACTTACATATCCATCTGGCCACCAGATCTCGTTACTATCGTCAGCTATTTTCTCCTTGAGCAAGAGGACTACGTCTACTGTTTCACTCACCATGCTGCGCTAATATCGCCTACTATCAACTCTTAGAAGACCATCCATCAAGAAGAAAATTTATTTTTTGCTAAGTTGGTTATGCTGATATGTATACCTTTTGTTTCCTACCCCCACTCTTTCCCCTTCCGTGGTCTCTCCGTGCTCCGTTGAGCTGCTCTCACTTCTTAGTCGGCAGTTGTAGTAATCAGTTAAGGCTCAACCAGAGCCAGCCTCCTGACCTAACGAGGCATTTTTTAAATTCCACGCCATGTTGGAACTTTAAGCATCAGTGAGGAACTTCACTTCGACATGCAACAAAGATAAGTACCTTCTTCAAGTTTTAACCTCATCTTCATGGTTTTAACTTCCTCGTGTTTTAAATGATACTTTTATAGACAGTGTGAAAGTATTTATTTGGGGCAAAAATCATTCTTCGTGGGATTTGTCATGTTGAGCTTTCGCTTGTATAAGCCGACTTTACCATAAAGAGCTTTTATTAAGCTATTCTAATGAGAAATCCTCTCTCTACGTGGGATATTATCTAATCACCCGCTGTCTATAATGCAACAAGTTAGTTCCTCCGCTGGATTTACATTAGCCCCATTTTACTACTAAGATTGTTCTGGAACTTTCCAGATTCGGTACTCAATCTACGAGTCCTGCCGTCATGTATTTCTCACGTACTTGGGAGAATTCTGTTTAAAACTAAATTACTACATAGTGAAGTTTCGTCCACCGCGGGAATTTTCTATAGCGCATTTAATTGTACTTTACAACTTTCTCAAGAAATAGACTCTCACTTATCTAGTGAAACCGGTTATTTTCATCATTGCAATAACTTTCTTTTCCATAAACTTTGTGTCTCAACAGTGAACTTTTCATATGTTTCAATGAACTATAGTGAAAACCAGTGCTTGCTCAACTTTTCTACCGCGTCGCGATCGTCCGCTTATATTCAAATAAGGCCATAAACATTTTCCTTAATTCCCATTTCTCTTTCCTAAACCTTTCACTAACAATCTGCAATAAACTTTTAATCTAGGTCTGTTCCAATAAGGTGTCATTCCAAGAAGTGCCCTTCCATTTTTGTTGGTTTATCATTAAGTATCTCTGTATAATCTTTGTGATACGTGTCTAGCACACGTTTCAAACTTACATTGTTCCTCCCTTCAAAATCAGGGAAAACAATTCTCTAAACTCTTGAGCGAGTCATGTTCAGGTTTCACGAAATGGAAACTGCTTCATAGGAAGTCTAGAAACTTCCTTTTCATTTTCTTCAGGTTTCACAGTAAGTGACCTGCCCTCTTTGTATAATTCTCATATATTAACTCTGTATAAATATAAGAAGTTGTAGGAACTTCTATCTTATTTTTCACGTTGTTATTATTGTTATTTTCAAAGTTGTCACTTTCTCTAGAACATTCTCTCTTGAATTTCTTCAGGTGCACTTTTTGTACTTCAATTCACGTTCAAGCTTTAATTATTTCATTGCTCATTTGTTTAAATCTTATAAAGATTTTAGAAACATGTAAGGTTTGAAACCTTGTAAATTGTCAATTGCCTGGAGCAACCGTTTAATGTTGAGAGGTCTGCGACCCTATTTGTTAAAAAGTTCAAATGAACCATGTTTATTAAAATTATATTGCATAATTGTTAATTTCCTCAAACTTCTTGGAGTTGTCAAATAAATTAAATATTTGTTTTTGGATTCATCATTTCTCTGATACTACAGTTAGGCAGGATCCTGGCTTTCCTAGCTCTTCCTAGGTTTATGCCCTCGTTAACACTTAATAAAGCTTTTACTATTTGTCTGGCCAGACCATCACCCTTCCCTATAGTACTTTCATTCGTGCTTGGGAGGAAACACACTAAAGCCTCTCTCTGGCAAACTGCCCAAGCCTTAGCTGCGGTTCCCGTCAGCTTCGACCAAGCTCGTACCCACTTTAGGTATCCGAGCACGAATTCGTGGTGGCAACCGCTTCTAAATGGATTAAAAGTCAAATTAATAACTTTTGTGGGACTCTCCTCCTATTCTTCTATCCTTCTTTTCCAATCCCAAATCTACTTCCTTCTCTTAATCATCTTCCCTTGGTGGGTGGGTTATTCCCTAGCCTATAATCTACCCAAAAATTGGTACCAGAAACCCGGGAGAGTCCATTTGCTATTTCCCTTGTTTGTCAAGTGTCATTTGACAATACTTTGCAAAGTATTAACATCTGCTTTGGATTTTTCAGCTATATCTACGTCATGCAAAGCCTGTGAACGGGAAAGAGGCCGCTCCTGTCTCCTTTGGTGTGTCCTGTTCTTTCGACCCACTCTCTGCTGCCAACTTGACAGCATCTCCAAGGTTCTACAGTTTCGTGAGTTGTATTTCAATTTATTCTTTTTGTCATGGCTCCTGCTGAAAAAGATGAAGCTCTCATTGCTAGACGTTCTTCCTATAAAGGGCAACTCACTAGATTCAGAAATTTCATCAACAAGTTAAATCCCGCCGAGTGTGATTTAGATATCTTAACACATCGCCTTAAGTTGTACGAACGGTCTTATGATTATTATGACCAAATTCAAACCGAGATCGAATCCGCTTGTCCAGACCTTCAATCGGATCGGGACGAGGTCGAACCCTTGTACTTTGAAGGAATTGCAAAGGCCCACCAACTGATCCGCAATATCTCAGAACCGGACACTAGGGTCATCAATCCGGCCCAGCTAGCACCCGCTTCAGTTCACAAGAACAAACCGAAACCGTTACTTCCCAAGATAAGCCTACCGCACTTCTCAGGCAAGGAAGGTGAATGGTATTCTTTTTACGAACTTTACTGCTCCCTAATTCATGAAAATATCGAGATCCCAGACATACATAAATTTTATTTCCTCCGCACTTCTTTGGAATCTGAGGCCTTGACCTTGGTGGAGTCACTGCCTTTAAGCGCAGACAACTACCACATCGCCTTTAATCTCCTTAAAGAGAGATATGGCAATTTACGTTTGAGTGTAGCTCGTCATATCCGTTGTCTCTTCAACTTACCTGCCGTCAAACCTAATGACGTCACATCTTTAAGAGACCTCTTAGATTCTATGCAGTTAAATGTCAGAGCGTTATACCAACTAAAACAGCCTGTCCAAACATGGGACACCATACTTATTCACCTAGCTACATCAAGATTCGATTTTTCGACACTGAAGGCCTGGGAGATCGAACTCGCCTGCAACAAGGAACATTCGTTCGAACACCTTATCTCGTTTCTCAACAGTCAATGTCAATTCCTTACAGCACTCGCATTTCAGTGCGAAAAAGTCGAAACGAATCCTCAGTGTCAAATTTTTGAAAAAAAACTTGCTTCTTCAAAGGGACATCAGCCCCCATTTGTCGAAAACAAACAAACCCGTTCTTCTTTCAATCATTCAAGAGAAGATATCAGGCCGCTTAACAAATCGTTAAAATGCACGCTCTGTAAAAAGCTTCACACCTTGTATTTGTGCAAATCCTTTAAAGAATTGTCTGTCGAAGATCGAAGAAAGTTTGTCTTGAATAGCAAACATTGTTTCAACTGCTTATCACCTAAGCATTCTTCTTCGAACTGTACGTCATCAAATCTCTGTTTTCATTGCAAAAAACCGCATCATTCTTTATTGCACGTTCAAGATAAATCGAGGTCATCAGCACCTGCCTCTTTAAGCTCCTTGCAGAGCCGCTCCGAACAAACTAATGCTTCTTCCTGCATTTCCAACGCCGACACTTTTCACAGTGCGCAAACCCTGTTGACCACTGTACAATTTGAAATCCAAGATAGATTTGGAAATTGGTTCAAAACCCGTGGTCTTCTCGATTCCGCTTCAACGCACAACTTTGTTTCGCAATCGTTGATTAAAAAACTAGGTCTTTCGTCATCGCCTACTTCTATCAATGTGACCGGCATTGACAATTTGAAAACTCAAGTTTTGCAGTCTTCAAAATTGAAAATCAGAGACGTTTGTCAAAGAAACACCAATCTTAATTTAAACTGTCTCATTCTTACCAGTATTGGCAAGGAAACTCCAAGTCACTCCATTAATACTTCCGGTTTAAAGATTCCCTCGCACTTAAGGTTAGCCGATCCTCAGTTTAATGCCCAAGGTCCCATTGATGTACTTTTCAGTGCCAATGTTTTTTGGAATTGCATTCGTAAACAAACACGCAAGTTATCTTCAACCGTGGTCGCTAGAGACACCGATTTTGGTTGGGTTATTACTGGTGAAATCAAACATACCAGTGTTCAAACCAAAGCACAATGTCATTTCGTTACGGCTGACATAAATCCCATTTCTGAAAAAAAGAACGCTCATGTTTCAAATCTCAATATTTTTGAAAACCACTTGTCGAAACGATGTCTTATCGTGAACAACTGCGCTAACCCTGTAAGTTGTTTAAATGGCTTTTCCTTCTTCCCGCACAAGATGGCCATTCAAGTTCGCCTTGCTTTGTGTTATTTCGTCTATCTTCTTATGTCATTTTTTATAGCAGTTAATTGCTTAAACTATTCCTCGAAAACTATCTTCCCCTTGTGTAAAACCATGGCTATCAGTCACCATCACTTTGCTGTACGCTATGTTTCACTTCTTTCGTTATGTAGAAGGATGGCCACGGCCGGCTCCTCCCCCCTTCCTCGCAATTGGAAGTCGCTCATGAAACCGATTGAAACTCTGAATTCTATAGCATCTAGAATAACTATTCTTATGCATAACCTTCTTCTCAATGTCCCAGCTTGTCTTCTTTGCTCGGAAGAATTAAGCTTCTTTTTGTTGAAAATTGTCCGATTTCGTGATCCTCTCAATTATGCGAAATTGATTTCCTACTTTATTTCATATAGCTTTAAATTGCTTTTTCACGTCCAAGTTACGATTGACTGCATGCCGTCCAAACTGAATATCTGCTTTAAGTTACAGCTGATTCAGCTAGTGTGTGTGTACTCCGAACTGCTTGTTTTTCAAACCTGTTTGTTTACAAGCCTGAATAACGCCAAGTTGTTGTTTATTTCCTGTATGATTGCCAAAGGTCAAAACAAGTTTCTCTTATCTCAACTTTGGCTGATTGCCAAGCATTGTCTGGCGAGTTGCTACTACAAGTACAGAAGCCGTTTACCTACTTCCCAAAATAAACTTGTTCCGCTTAAGGACTCTGTCAGCTATTTATATGTCTTATCTCGTTGTACTATGTGTGTCAAGGCCGTACTTGTTTACGTTTCTCACTTACTCATGTTCGTATTCTATAACTGCTTCGATCCCTGTTTCAAAACTTCGTTGCGTATTTCTCACGCGCTTATGTATTGCAATTTGCTTACATATTTTGCGATCTTAATGTTCATTGATGAACAAACTTGTTTTTTCTCGACGTCACATTCGATGTGTTTTTGTATTCATGCTTGTCATGTCACGTTTTTCGCTGACTTAAGTATTTTTCTGAGTAACCCCTTTGATACTCATTATAACTTGAGGTTATTGTTTATGGCTACTCGTTTGTTACCTATGGCGTTCTTGCTTTCTACTCGCATAGTTCCTTTGTTTATTTGGTATATTCTTGTCCTGAATAGATGTACTTGTTTCTATACGCTTTGTTTAAACTTGTTAATTCTCCTTTTGCATTGCATCGCAATCTTTACTAGTGCTTTATTTCCCTCAGCTTCCAGCTATTTCGTGATTGAAAGTGTCGTTAATTCTCACCTTTTAACTCCGCTTTCCAATGACCCTGATAACCTCCTTCCACTTACACCTGGTCGCTTCTTTACACGCACTTCTCTCTCTCCCCCTCCTCCCCTTCCTAATTCTTTCAGGGATTTTGATTTACCTATTGTTTGGCGTAAACTTGAAGCCCTCCGCAATTCCTTTTGGAAGAGGTGGAACTTGGAATATTTAACTTCCTTGCAACGGAGGCAGAAGTGGTTTCTTTCCAGTCCCGACATTCAAGTGGGAGACTTGGTCTTGGTTAGGGATGTTCCACCCCCCCTAGTCGGGCCTTTTGGAAGAGTGACTAAGTGTTACTCTGGAAGAGATAGGAGAGTCAGGGTATTCAGAGTCTTGACCAATAATGGTCAGATCACAAGACTACTCTTCGGCAATTGTTTATTACTGTACTTGTTTTTCTTGCTCGCTGTTGGTGTCTGCCCTCCCAGTATGGTGCATTCTTTGAATACACGGTACCTAAGATATAATTTTTACTGCTCTTTGCATGTTCATTTCTTCCTTCCTCTTTGTCAAACACCAACAGTGATCATCTGTTTTCTCCTTGTTGGGCATATCTCTTATGTCTTCATAAGTATGTTTCAGATATATAACTTCTGTGACCCACCTAGCGTCATCTAGTAGCGAACCTCTGAAGCTACTCAATTCCTCATCGTGCAAGAGGACTTACATATCCATCTGGCCACCAGATCTCGTTACTATCGTCAGCTATTTTCTCCTTGAGCAAGAGGACTACGTCTACTGTTTCACTCACCATGCTGCGCTAATATCGCCTACTATCAACTCTTAGAAGACCATCCATCAAGAAGAAAATTTATTTTTTGCTAAGTTGGTTATGCTGATATGTATACCTTTTGTTTCCTACCCCAACTCTTTCCCCTTCCGTGGTCTCTCCGTGCTCCGTTGAGCTGCTCTCACTTCTTAGTCGGCAGTTGTAGTAATCAGTTAAGGCTCAACCAGAGCCAGCCTCCTGACCTAACGAGGCATTTTTTAAATTCCACGCCATGTTGGAACTTTAAGCATCAGTGAGGAACTTCACTTCGACATGCAACAAAGATAAGTACCTTCTTCAAGTTTTAACCTCATCTTCATGGTTTTAACTTCCTCGTGTTTTAAATGATACTTTTATAGACAGTGTGAAAGTATTTATTTGGGGCAAAAATCATTCTTCGTGGGATTTGTCATGTTGAGCTTTCGCTTGTATAAGCCGACTTTACCATAAAGAGCTTTTATTAAGCTATTCTAATGAGAAATCCTCTCTCTACGTGGGATATTAACTAATCACCCGCTGTCTATAATGCAACAAGTTAGTTCCTCCGCTGGATTTACATTAGCCCCATTTTACTACTAAGATTGTTCTGGAACTTTCCAGATTCGGTACTCAATCTACGAGTCCTGCCGTCATGTATTTCTCACGTACTTGGGAGAATTCTGTTTAAAACTAAATTACTACATAGTGAAGTTTCGTCCACCGCGGGAATTTTCTATAGCGCATTTAATTGTACTTTACAACTTTCTCAAGAAATAGACTCTCACTTATCTAGTGAAACCGGTTATTTTCATCATTGCAATAACTTTCTTTTTCATAAACTTTGTGTCTCAACAGTGAACTTTTCATATGTTTCAATGAACTATAGTGAAAACCAGTGCTTGCTCAACTTTTCTACCGCGTCGCGATCGTCCGCTTATATTCAAATAAGGCCATAAACATTTTCCTTAATTCCCATTTCTCTTTCCTAAACCTTTCACTAACAATCTGCAATAAACTTTTAATCTAGGTCTGTTCCAATAAGGTGTCATTCCAAGAAGTGCCCTTCCATTTTTGTTGGTTTATCATTAAGTATCTCTGTATAATCTTTGTGATACATGTCTAGCACACGTTTCAAACTTACATTGTTCCTCCCTTCAAAATCAGGGAAAACAATTCTCTAAACTCTTGAGCGAGTCATGTTCAGGTTTCACGAAATGGAAACTGCTTCATAGGAAGTCTAGAAACTTCCTTTTCATTTTCTTCAGGTTTCACAGTAAGTGACCTGCCCTCTTTGTATAATTCTCATATATTAACTCTGTATAAATATAAGAAGTTGTAGGAACTTCTATCTTATTTTTCACGTTGTTATTATTGTTATTTTCAAAGTTGTCACTTTCTCTAGAACATTCTCTCTTGAATTTCTTCAGGTGCACTTTTTGTACTTCAATTCACGTTCAAGCTTTAATTATTTCATTGCTCATTTGTTTAAATCTTATAAAGATTTTAGAAACATGTAAGGTTTGAAACCTTGTAAATTGTCAATTGCCTGGAGCAACCGTTTAATGTTGAGAGGTCTGCGACCCTATTTGTTAAAAAGTTCAAATGAACCATGTTTATTAAAATTATATTGCATAATTGTTAATTTCCTCAAACTTCTTGGAGTTGTCAAATAAATTAAATATTTGTTTTTGGATTCATCATTTCTCTGATACTACAGTTAGGCAGGATCCTGGCTTTCCTAGCTCTTCCTAGGTTTATGCCCTCGTTAACACTTAATAAAGCTTTTACTATTTGTCTGGCCAGACCATCACCCTTCCCTATAGTACTTTCATTCGTGCTTGGGAGGAAACACACTAAAGCCTCTCTCTGGCAAACTGCCCAAGCCTTAGCTGCGGTTCCCGTCAGCTTCGACCAAGCTCGTACCCACTTTAGGTATCCGAGCACGAATTCGTGGTGGCAACCGCTTCTAAATGGATTAAAAGTCAAATTAATAACTTTTGTGGGACTCTCCTCCTATTCTTCTATCCTTCTTTTCCAATCCCAAATCTACTTCCTTCTCTTAATCATCTTCCCTTGGTGGGTGGGTTATTCCCTAGCCTATAATCTACCCAACTGTTGGTCCAAATTGTCCCACTCCTCAACGACAATTCGGCGTAAATCTCTCAGAGTGGTTGGTGGGTCAAGACGTCCATAAACAGCCCTTTTCAACATATCCCAGGCATGTTCGATAGGGTTCATGTCTGGCGAACATGCTGGCCACTGTAGTCGAGCGATGTCGTTATCTTGAAGGAACGCATTCACAAGATGTGCACGATGAGGTCGAGAATTGTCGTCCATGAAGACAAATGCCTCTCCAATATTCTGCCGATATGGTTGCACTATGGGTCGGAGGATGTCATTCAGGTATCGTAAAGCCGTTTCGGAGCCTTCCATGACCACCAGTGGCGTACGTCGGCCCCACATAATGCCACCCCAAAACATCAGGGAACCTCCACCTTGCTGCACTCGCTGGACAGTGTGTCTAAGACGTTCAGCCTGACCAGGGTGCCTCCAAACACGTCTCCGACGATTGTCTGGTTGAAGGCATATGCGACACTCATCGGTGAAGAGAACGTGATGCCAATTCCGAGGGGTCCATTCAGCATGTTGTTGGGCCCATCTGTACCGCGCTGCATGGTGTCGGGGTTGCAAAGCTGGACCTCGCCATGGACGTCGGGAGTGAAGTTGCGCATCATGCAGCCTATTGCGCACAGTTTGAGTTGAAACACGACGTCCTGTGGCTGAACGAAACGCATTATTCAACATGGTGGCATTGCTGTCAGGGTTCCTCCGAGCGGCAATCCGTAAGTAGCGGTCATCCACTACAGTAGTAGCCCTTGGGCGGCCTGAGCGAGGCCTGTCATCGACAGTTCCTGTATCTCTGTACCTCCTCCATGTCCGAACAACATCGCTTTGGTTCACTCTGAGACGCCTCGAAACTTCCCTTGTTGAGAGCCCTTCTTGACACAAAGTAACAATGCGGACGCGATCGAACTGCGGTATTGACCTTCTAGGCATGGTAGAACTACAGACAACATGAGCAGCGTACCTTCGTCCTGGTGGAATGACTGGAACTGATCGGCTGTCGTACCCCTCCGTCTAATAGGCCCTGCTCATGCATGGTTGTTTACATCTTTGAGCAGTTTTAGTGACATCTATGAACAGTCAAAGGGACTGTATCTTGGATACAATATACACAGTCAACGTCTATATGCCGGAGATCTGGGAACCGAGGTGATGCAAAACTTTTTTTGATGTTGTATTTTGGTCAGCACGATTATAGGTGCGAAAATACAAAATAATGAATCATTTAAAAGGTTTAGTGGTCACCGATTAAGGGTGTACTTACTTATATATTATGCATATCAGTCGATATAGCTAATAATTGTGTGAGAATATAATGCTCTTTGAAGCTTCGTTTTGTATTGAATTGAGCAAGTGAGTGCCAATCAATAAAGGATTTAGTGAAATCGTATTAGAAGGATTTATTGAATTTAATCCATGTGTGGATTTAAAGTGAATGTCTTTGATGACAGTATCAGCTGTTTAAACGTATCAGTATACAGAGCACAAAATAGAAACTGTTAATTCAGCCGAATGGAAGTTTAGTGACGATGCCAGCAAGATTCGTAAACTATTCGTATTATTTTATTACATCCTGAATTTAGACAAGGAATTCTACTTAGCCTAGGTCCTCGTTAGAATTAACCTTGAATTGAATATAATGAATCAATTAATTAAATGAAAGTTAATAATCAAATGCTAAAGTTGCAAGCAAATAAATAAACGTTGCACACACTTAAGGGTGTTATGTAGGTTATGTAAAATATGTAAATACAGTATTCTATTCAGATTAATAATTGGTAAATTGAACGTGAAATATAACTATGAAAATTTTGATAAATACAACTATGATGATCACGATAAATACCAATGTGAAGATTAATCTAATTACGACGACGATCCAATTACTCCATTATCTGGGATCATGTTAAATGTAAATTATGTGTGATATTAGTATATGTGCCAAGTTTTAAGCGCTTCATGTTCCATTTGAAACACCTGCTAACTTAAGACGTGGATCCCTCGATTTCCTTTTGGAATAATTAAATTCTTTTAGTTAATGACTTTGCTAATTTTTGTCTCGTCTTCTTTTTGAATAAATTTTATTTTCTTGCTTTTAAATGTTATTGCGTGATGCTTTATAGACGTGATGGAAGGTTGTGTTAAGAAGGCCATCGCTGTGTGTTCCTGGAGTACCCCACACTCGTGTTCTATGAGCTACTTTTGATATTTTGGCTATGGTCTTTCTAAATGCCACCTTGTTAGGAAAACTTGTGCCCTATTATACCTTCTACTTGTTCGTAGTATATGGGTTTTTTCCAGCCGGCGATTTTCAGATTCTACGATCCAACTCTAATCGTGAGATTCAAGAGTTATAGGTGGGCAATGCGGGTACAGTTAGAAATACAGATGTTTGACAAACGTTCAGCATCGCTCCGATTGTGGAGGTAGTGAGGAAGGCTCGTCTCCACTGGTATGGTCATGTCATGAGAAGGTATCGTAACTCAATCAACCCTTAGATGAACTCAGGTGGGATGTGGCCACGTGGATGACCAGCAACAAGTGGACCGACGTCGATGTTGGCCTAAAACATAAAGATACCAACGACAGACTGAATTGGAGGAGATATTGCAATGCAGCGGACCCTGTGCGGCGGAAGAGGGAGAGAAAAATCAGTTTTGAATCTGATCAATTTGTGTAGGAATAGTTAAGTCAATTTCTGCTAGTTTATTTATTTTTATGTATTTTCTTGTGTTAAGACGAAGAAGTGTTGTCCGAAACAACACTAGTTTTTATGCATATAGCACTCTAGGTTGACACACTTCTCAATTCCACAACGAGTAATCTTGCAGTAAAGTCACTCTAGGATGCTGCTTCCTAAGCGTTTACAGAATGTCAAGGTTTGGACAATTGTAGAGCTTAATGTGAAGGTCTGGGTTCTTGACGTGTTTGGCAAAAAGTTCTGACCGTAAACGTCGGAAATTAAGATCAAACTTTAAGACCAAGAGCTGCTTAATACCGCATAGAATTTGCAAGCTTTCTCCTGTTATTCTATCACAGTCTTGTACTTCCAGGTGAGTCAGCACTGGCAGCTCAATAAGGTAAGGCGCAGATTGATCTGTGATGCGACAGTTGCTAATCAAGTGCAGATTGGTCAGCTTCTTAAAACAAGACGTATGTTTCAAACAGCAATTTCCAAAATAGCGTCCTAAGTAAGACAAGGTTAATTTCTTTACTTGGGGACAGTTTTCGGCGACTACACGCAAAGTCTCCTCGTCGTGCAATGTACATTTGTTTAGCTGTAGTTCGATAAAATTTGGAAAGAACTTTATCAGAGACAAAACATGAATCTGAGTGGACCAGTTTCAATCTCTGACAGTGAGAAATGAAACCTGTTTTAAATGTTTTAATATTTCAGTAGTAAAGCTGCTGATTTTATCACACAGACAACACAAGGTCAAGGTTTTCAACTTTCTGCATAGTGATAAAAGGGGCAAGGCACTGCGAAATTCTTGTGTATCACATCGAACACCTACAGTGTGCTTAGATGGTCTTGTGATCGTCCAATAGGACACAAGGTCATTCTTTGGAATTAGATTGGAATTGCTGTCAAGGTGTTCTAAATATTAGGGAAGTATTTATGCAGGAATTTAAAATTTATATCCTCGCAATCCTCCAGGTCGAGAATAAGATTCTTGATCTTCTTGTTTGGGATATGTATATTGTCACATAAACAATCCCACAGGATAGTGAGCTGTTCTAAACTGGGACAGGTCCCAACTAGTTCTTCTAATATTTCTTGGCAGACTGTGGAGCGTATGACGTACTTCAGGTCCAGGGCCTGCAACAATGGGGAGATCTTCACTGCTGTCCTTCCATTCAGGCTGGTACACAATGCCTCGCCAAAGTTTACTGTCTCGAGACACCTGCTGCCACCAACGGCAGACAAATTGAACATTCACCAAATCACGGTACGACAAGTAGGAGAAGATTACTAGAAGCACGTCAGCTGGTAGCGAGCTTGAGTTAGTGTCCATGTTGAGCTGGAAGAGAAAGAAGACATTTCTAGTAGCACGTCAGCTGGTAGCAAGCCTGAGTTAGTCTCCATGTTGAGCTGGAAGTGAAAGCGGTCGTATCAATCATTTTTGCGATAACTAGCATTTTAATCCGTGCTGAGGAAGCTATACTAAGGCCGTCTCTTGTAATTGGTGGTGAGGCTGAGGAACCCACGGCCGTGGCTTTAGTAGTGGGAACTCATGGAGGTGTTCATTATTAGAAATGAAGAGGTTAATTAGAAGTGGAGTTATAAATTCAAATGCCAACAATTCTTTACACTAAGGTATTCGATATTGTTCAAAGCAAGTGCACTGAAAAGGTTGGACGTGGTATAATTAGCCAGACGAGAACATATGATTCCCCTTGTCATGTGGTGTATGTTACTGTCTGTAAGACCGAAACAATGAACTGTCGCTTGGTTGAATTAGCATTACCACATGATTAGGTTGTCACGAGCATAAGTCATTAAAATCTAGTTTTGTGTTTAAATATCTAACATAAACTTCATATCTGAAGAAGTCAAACAGGTTTACATGCAACCAGATGTTATTCACGCAACGTTCATGCTGATAGGTCAAAAGTAACGGGAGGGAGAGGAAACCAGTCTAAGACCGACATTTATAAAGCTGTTGCCAGACTGCGTTCTACCTAAAAGTTCCTGCATTAACTTGGCTTTTCGAGAGATCCGGCCGCCATATGTTGAGCTTTGCTGCACAACATTGTACAAATTAGCCATGTTAAGGAAACAGGACAGTGTTTACGGTATGTAATGGGCTAGGGTTCGGCCTGAATCAATACTTTCATTGTAAATGATCACTTATTTGGTCATTAGAAATGGTGCAAGTTTCGAGGAGTAATAGATATTTTCTGTCCCCTTCATCAGTCAATATTATGCACTAAATGAGAAAATTATTTGATTAGAGTAGCACTTAAATGTCAATAGCCACTGAACCTAATGAGTTGCACCATATAGATCGATAGGATAATTGAAATGATTAAGGCACAATACACTTTTAACTGGGTTAGTTCTAGCTGACACGTCGATAACAACTGCATTGAATTGAACTGACCCAGTTAAAAGTGTTTTCTCGTGTATTGTGCCTTAAACATTTCAATTATCCTATCTATCTGAGCGTAATTCCAATATACCATGTTTCTGAAAGTCTTTATATGGTGTTGAAAGGCTGCTTGAGCTTTTATATCTCGCAGTAAATAAGCGCAGGTGCACTTCATAAGCAGGGAGGTAGTGCACAAATCGCTACTACATATTGAGTACACATTTGAAATACTTTCAACCAAACTTTCAGACAGAGATTTTATAGCCTAAGCGTAATGGGAAGTCGTCGGATTTTTTAAGAGCATTATAATCCCTCAGTATTCCTTCCTTCAGAGGGGAAGTAAAGCCAGCGGTTCCATGTCATACATGTATGGCATGAAAAAGAACCTTCCACTAACTACACTTGTGTGAAGCCAACATTTGTATGTTAGAATTAATAATGTTCTATTAGTTCCAACGTTTGCCGCTAGGTGCTGACTGCAATGCCATCTAGTAGCCAAGTCCACAAGCTAGGTGTCGTGGACGGTAGCATTTGGTAGAAAAGTAGGAACTAGTTGAAATTATTTTCTGCAGTAAAAGGTATCGCTCTCACTCCAGAGACAGATATCAACCGTAGCGACCCGGAGCGGGCGGCTACAAACAGCGTCTCATCCCCATATGAGGGGCGGCTGATTTACTTCTACCTGGCCGTAGGTATGAAAGGCTTGGCGTCAGCAAGGGCATGCGGCCGGAAAACTATGCCAAAACCATTATGACAGCGAATCTTAGTTTAGCGTCGGAAAATGCTAGGATGTACCCCAGAAGCGACGTGCAGGGATTTCGCCCGACCCCTGTGAGAAGTGGGCCAGGGCTACTGGGTCATGACCGAACCCGGCTAAAGAGGCTAGCTCAAAAATATGGTGAGTTACGAAGAATAGACACACTGAATGTAGGAACAATGACGGGGAATGGAAGGGAGTTAGTGAATCTCATGGAAAGGGGAAAGGTGAAAATATTGTGTGTGCAAGAGACTAGATGGAAGGGAAATAGGGCTAGAGAGTTGGATAGTGGCTATAAGCCACTATACAGAGCAGCAGACAATGATGGGCAGAATGGAGTGGGAATAATCCCCTCCCGAGACATACAGGAGACCGTAGTTCAAGTTAAGAGAAGGAGTGACAGGATAATGAGCATCAAACTGTGCCTTGATGGAGAATTGGTAAACATTGTGTGTGTTTATGCTCCGCAAGTGAGTTGCGATAAGGAAGAGAAAATATCCTTCTGGGATGATATGGATCGAGAGCTTGGAGATATACCAGCGAATGAAAGATTGATAGTGGGGGGTGACTTAAATGGACATGTCGGAAGGAGTTGACATACAATCGAAAGAGTACATGGAGGCTGGGGAGTAGGAGTGAGGAATGATGAAGGACATAGAATCGTGGATTGTGCGATGGCATATGATTTGGCGATTGAGAATACATGGTTCGAGAAAAACACAGGTCAATATATGACTTACAAAAGTGGGACCAGAGAAAGCCAGATTGACTTCTTAATGTGTAAAAGGCCTCATTTAAGGGAAATCCAAAACTGTACATTTTTAATGGTGAAGCAGTGGCAGCACAGCATAGGACGGTAGTCATGGACTGGAAAATGAGGATTAGGAAGAAAGGCAGACCTGTGCGAGTCTTAACAAAAATTAAGTGGTGGAGATTTAATGAAGAGGCCTTGAAGGACCAGTTTAAAGAGAAAGTACTCAATGGAGTGGTTCTTTGCAATGATGTGCAGGAGTGGTGGGCGCACAACAGTAGTTTGATAAGGAGGGTAGGAACTAAAGTGCTAGGGAGAACTTCCGGCAAGAAATCACTAGCTGACAAAGAAACATGGTGGTGGAATGAGGAGGTTCAGAAGATCGTGAAAGCCAAAAGTGATGCAAAGAAGTTATGGGATAAGTCAGGTAGACAAGAGGATAAAGAGAATTACACGAGATGTAATAAGGAAGCAAAGAAGGTAGAAGCACAGTCAAAGGCACAAATGATGCATCGGCTGTACGAAGAGTTGGAAACTACAGAAGGTGAAAGAAAATTTTTCAGAATAGCGCAGGCGAGAGATAAAGACAAGACGGACTACACCCACATAAAGCAGATCAAAGATGAAATTGGTGTAGTGTTAACGGACCATTCCGACATCAAGTGCAGATGGAGAAACTACTATGGAAAACTTCTCAATGAAGAGAACTCAAGGGTATATTTAGGAGAAGGAGAACTACACCAGGGTCTTACAATGGATATTAGAAGAGAAGAAGTAACATTAGCACTTAGGAAAATGAAAAATGGAAAGGCAACAGGACCCGATGAAATTCCAGTTGAAGTGTGGAAGTAACTGGGGAAAGATGGGATCGACATGTTGCTGGATTTAATGCAAAAGATGTACTCTCAGGAAATAATACCTGATGAATGGAGAGAAAGTATTTTAGTGCCTATATATAAAGAGAAGGGGGATATTCAGGACTGTGCTAACTACAGGGGCATTAAGTGAATGTCCCGTACCATGAAAATCTGGGAAAGAGTGATAGACAAGAGGATCCGGGATGAGACTAGCATTGGCGAGGAACAATTTGGCTTCATGCAAGGGAAAGGGACCACAGACGCAGTGTTTGCCCTGAGACAAGTAATGGAAAAGTATCGTGAAAGATAGAAGGGATTTCACTTCGCATTCATGGACCTAGAGAAAGCATATGACCGGGTGCCCCGGGGAGAAGTCTGGAGATGTTTACGAGCGAAGGGAGTCCCAGAGAAGTACGTGCAGTTGGTTCATGAAATGTACAAAGAAGCAAGAACACAGGTTAGAAGTAGCGTTGGACTTACAGATTGGATTCCGGTTCTAGTAGGTTTACACCAAGGTTTGGCTCAAGTCCATATCTGTTTGACCTAATTCTGGACGAAATGTCTTGTGGATTAAGAGTCCAAGCCCTCTGGTGCATGATGCTTGTGGACGACATTGTGTTGTGTAGTACCATCAAAGATGTCATAGAGGAAAAACTGGAACAGTGGAGGGCAGCCTTGGAAGACAGAGGACTCAGGATTAGCAGGAAGAAAACGGAGTATATGAGGTTCAATACTGATCAAGACTGTGAGATCAGAAAGCAAGGGGAAACGTTCAATAGAGTGGATGAGCTCAAATACCTGGGTTCGGTGGTGACTGAAAATGGAAATCTGGATGTGGAAGTGTCACACAGGATTCAGGTAGGATGGATGAATTGGAGGAAAATGTTAGGAGTGCTCTGTGACCGCAGGATCAAGCCTAAGGTTAAGGGGAAAATATATAAAACTGTCGTAAGACCTGCATTGCTCTATGGCTCTGACACATGGTCTGCACGCAAAATGCACACACTGGCTTGGCCAGGGGCGGCTCCTTACCATGGTAGCAAGTTTGCGCTACAACCAATATTCTGGACCTTAATTGATTCAAATAATATATTTGCTTGAATGGAGGCGTGATGTATTGAATCTCATCACTCATAGTGGGTCGGGACGAGCGCAGTTCTGTGTGACTCTGCCAAGGGCCAGCTAGGCTATATAGTCACTCCTCGCTGCAACCCAGGCTGCTTGGACAGGTTGGTATACGTGAAGACGAACCTTTGGAGTGCAGCGGGTGCATGGGGGGATGGGTGGGGTAGGAGCAACGTGAGGTTGGTTAACACAAGCCATAGAGTGCAAAAGTAGATACGGTGTAATGGGCTCACAGGCAGCAGATAGCGTGGCAACGTTAGCACGCTCTGGTGGCTGATAAGCACAACTCTTCGTTGTCACGCTGAACTTAATATATGCACAGTATTTACATGATTGAACAATAATATAAATCTTCTACAGATATCCGTATTTGATATCAGATAAAATGAATTTGAAACATACAGTTTAATCAAACTAAAACGAGTGGCTACTACTACAGATGTTCCGTCCATCGTTACTCTGTCAAGCTTCATGTTTGCCAAAGATTTTATTAAATTATTATTATTTTTTACTGACCGGTTGGCCACGTCTTAGTTTCTATATATTTGGCTTGTGATCTCATCTGTTGTGAGAAATTGGTGATCGTGGATTGCCCTAACTGGGGAAACACATAGGAGCTGTGTGTCCGGAATACTGTATTTCCTCTTTGCCAGTTCCTTAATAGGCCTATAGGGTCATTATTACTGTTATTGTTTAAGTCTGGCTTCTGCATTGTGGAGGGCAGATTGTGAGGTGTTCAACACTTAAGTTTGTAGTGCATTTCACAGTTGTCATTTTATTGTTGTTATGATAACCCCATCCTTTAAAGCGTATTTAGTTCGACATTGACTGGCTGCGTGGTGCAGCGGTAACGCTCTCGCCTGCTGTGCTCGAGGTTGAAGGGTCAAATTCTCGTGCAGTTTGTTGGCATTTCAGGTTGCGCAAATACGAATGAGCCGTGTCAGTAGATTTACTGGCACGTTAAATAACCCCTTCGGGGGAAACTTCTGGCACCCGGCGTCTCTAAAAATCTCAGTATATGAAAGGGACGTGAAACCAATAACATTATTATTATTATTATTAATAGCAGTAGTAGTTTCACATTAGCATTAATGGTAGTCAGAACGAAATGAATGTGCCTTTCTGTTGAAGTGCGCGATACATAGTAATTTGTCTCGTTCTACTGTCTATGTTCGGAAGTGTGCGAAACTATATTGTTGTTTCGTGCATAATTTAGTAGTTTTACAATATGAAAATCCACAGCCTGCTTCCAGTCTCCGACCGGGTCAGGAATGGAATGAATGAAGCCCCCATCTAGCGGCGAGGACATGAACTGTGCCGGCTGCCAAAGCCTGTCGCACTCCTCTGGAGCAATGATTAAATGAATGACAGATGAAATGAAATGATAGTGGAGAGTGTTGCTGGAATGAAATTTTGACAGGGAAAACCGGAGTACCCGGAGAAAAACCTGTCTGCCTCCGTTTTGTCCAGCACAGATCTCACATGGAGTGACCGGGATTTGAACCACGGACCCAGCGGTGAGAGGCCGGCGTGCTGCCGCCTAAGCCACGGAGGCTTCAGTAGTTTTACAATATCTGGCTACAAATTTTAGACGGCCGGTGCTGTTCTTTTTTTTTTCTTTAGTCGTGTACTGTATATAATTATGTACAGCATTGCATTAATCATTCACATAATGAATTCTGTCCACTCACTCTTAGGGAGACCGTTTTCCTTGCTTTCTTTTTTTTTAATTTTTTTTTGGGGGGGGTTGCGACCTTATGGTCCTGTAGCCCCATGTACTTGAGTGTGTGTAGTTTTTTTGATAACCTGTGTTATTGTGAAGGCTGTACTAGTGTGTGTGAATTTGGGAATTGAGGATATAATTGAGAAGGAGGCGGCAGTGGTCTTGAGTTTAGAACCATCCCATCATTTTGCCTGTAGTAGAAGTTGGAAGCCACGAAAAACCTCTTCCAGTATAGCTGAGGTGGGAATCGAACCCTCCTCTTCTCAGTTTTGCCTCACGAGGCTGCGTGTACTCCGTTCCAGCCCTCCCATCAGAATTAACGTTTCTTGGCAAAGCTGGGAATCAAACCCGTACCTCCAGGGCTACAACCAAGAATGCTAGTAGCTACACCACGAGGTGGTCTTCTTCCGGACGTGTAGGATACATATGATAATGTGTGGCTGTGAAGTGAAAAGCCTTGTTTTGCTTCCCATATATTTTATTTGGGGGTGAAGGTTCATGGACAAAGAATGGTGTGAGTGATCTGCAGAATCTTCATGACCGAGCTGAAAAGCATGCGTCATCGAAATTATATACAAAGAAAACCTTGAACTTCTTCTCGTTTGCTAATTGTAATATAGCACAGCAGATGGACACAGGTTACCGAATAGTAATAGAAACTCACAATCAAAAGGTAGCCCAAAAGAGATATGTTTTGAACATTAAATTAACTGCATTAGATTTTGTAATGAATTCGAGTTGGCATTGCGCGGACTATACGAGTCTGAGAGTTAAAGCAAATCCGAAGCTATTCGTGGACTATTCAATTTTTTGCAGAATTAGATATTGCTATGAAACTCATCTGGAAAAAGTGACTGTGTTCAAGGGCACCTCAAAACAATTCCAAATTAAATTCTACAGTGCACGCTAGAAGTTTTCCATGAGGAAACTGCGAAAGAAATTAAAGAATCAAAATGTGTGTCTATCATAACTAGGAATAGGAAAAGTTCGCGATGGCGAATTTCGCGAATTATTAAATGAAGTAATACACAGGTGGTAATGTGTTTTAATAACCCTATAAATGGCGAAAAAAGTGGTTTTTGGACTCGCGAAATTTCACGAATTTCGCATGAAAACGCGAATTTTGCATGAAAACGCGAATTTCAGCTCTTTTCTTTACAGTGCACTTCCGATAATTCGCGGCAGTTAATGCACGAATTTTCGCGAATTATTGAAAACCACGAATTATCCGCAGTAATGTTTTCAAGTCTGGCAAAAAGAAAACTTTTGGTTGAAATATTGAAATGTAGGCTATTTTATAAACGTGCATAAAATGTATAATACTTCATAACATAGTATTGTAAGACACACTGCGTGATTTATACCAATATTAAAAACTAAGAAAAATGACTGCCATCACTGTTTGTTTCATAGATGGTTTATTTTTTCTAATTTTAGATTGTATAATTCTGAAGAAAACAATATATATTAGAACGAAAATTCATCTCGATTTTCTATGTACGAGATAAGTGTGACTATAGACACACTAGCTTGACTGTGGGAACTTTTGGGATTTCCGATGCATCACTCCTTCACTCGATATGTACTGGATCTCAGTTTACCTCACCGACAGTCAAATTCCGTACAATATCCTCATCGCTTTCATGTCTGAAACCATGATTGTCTTTATCGAAGTCTAACTAATCTTCTGCATCTTGATATTCATCCAGGCTTTACCCTAGTGTCATCGTAGTGACACATCCTTGCCCGTTTGAAATATCGTCGTCACAGAAGTCGACAAACGCTTGTTTTTGTGCGAGTGTAGTAGAGGCGTAGCGGTAATCTTCTCCCTTGACTCGACTGCATGGAGGGCATCCAACAAACACGGAAAGATCGGAAACTTAACGGTAGATAGCGGGCCTCACTTTCTGCATACAGTGATCTTTATCAATCAGGGCGGTCATCCTGGTAAGTTACTTAGTTTTTGAGGTTTTAAGGTCCAGAACAGCGAGGTCATCTTGTCCTTCATCCTAGTAACTACATGACGCGTGGCGTCATATAGCGCACCTTTCAGACATGAATATCTATATGGCAAGTATCCATATCAAAATGTGCCACTCTTTCCTGAACCAGTCTTAACCAGGTGGTCTTCTGGGTTTCATTCTGTAGTGTACCTGTGAGAGTACTTGAAAGATATTGTGCAATTTATGAATGAAGTAGTAGGGACTGATAACTCTGGTGTTGATTTTCTGAACAATGTTTCACATGACGAAATACTTGAGATTCAAAGAATTTGGCACAGACATCACTGAACTCATCCCTTTATTAGAAGGCCAGAGAATTCAAGCCCTTAAACTTGCTGTTTCTGGAAATTACGGTACCAACATAAAGGAGCTGTTGGAGGGTTGTGGAAATGTGTTATAAAGAGGGAATATACCATTAGTTTCAGTAAACGCTGGGTCCCATGCTCTTAGAAAATTAATCAGCTTGAGATCCGTTGACCCTGGGAACAAGATTTACAAATGTGTGCATTTGATCCAGCAGAAATAGTGCCAATGAACATCAATGAGGACCTTGCAAAGAAAATTAATAAGTTGCCATTCTGTGGAACACTGGAAGAAAGTGAGGTGTTAAGAAGATACAAGGAACTGCAAACTTTAATCAAGAACCAGATGCACCACAGGACCAAGACAGACATTGTTGGAGTTTTGCAAGGAATGACATTTGTATTTCCCAAGTTTTCAGAATCTGTGTTGAAAACCATTTGGATACCCTGTTCAAACGCTAACTGTGAACTGCTAACTAGCACGTTAAGTGATATGCGTCACCGTTTGTCTCTCTTGACTGAAGTATACTTTGAAGGATGACTGAAATGTGTTATGTTAAGCATATTATCCATGATATTAAAAAATCCCGCCTAAAATTTATCATTTTGAAAGTACCGAAAAGTGCACTTGAAACCACTGAATTTGCCACTTTAAAATACCGCTTTCTTCACTCTGAAATCATCGAAAAATTACAATCCCTTGTCATAGCATATTAAACAAGTGATGTAGAATTACATTCATGTAGAAGAGTAGGAATAGTATAAGCAAACATATGTTCAAATTTCTGCTTTTCATTATTTTCTATCTTTTGGGTATCTTAGTGATTTTTAGGATAGTCTTATATCAGTGATCATACGATATTTTTGTGAACCACTACTTTTTGAACCACCAGCCGCCACTGGGCGTGACGTCACGGAAATGAAAATGCTCAGGTGGATGAGTGGAGTGACTAAGCGTGATAGAGTGGAAAATGTCAAAATAAGAGAGGTTGTGGAATTATCTAAGAAGATACAAGAAAAGCGACTTCAATGGTACGGGCATGCGTGTAGAAGTGAGGAATCCTACGTGGGGAGGAAGATGCTAGAGATACAAATACAGGGAGTGAGAATGCGAGGCAGACCTAAACGAAGATGGATGGATTGTGTACGGGAGGACCTCAGAGAAAAACAATTGTCAGAAGAGGATGTGCATGACCGGGTTGAATGGAGGAGAGCTGTCAGAAATATCGACCCCACATAGGAATGGGAATGATGTAAAGAGAAAGAAGAAGAAGATGTCAGCATTATATAGATAATTTGTATTTAGTTATATTGTCTGTATTTGTTAGATTTGTTATATTTTAGCATTACATAGATAATTTGTAACTTAGTTATATTGTAGGGATGCATATTAAGTTAATTAGGGAGAGAACTGTTTGGTCACTTTATGAAACTAAAATATCTCGGAAAAATAAAAGATAGACGACATGTAGAAGCAAAGACTCATTTATGGGCAATGTGACATGGAGGTCATAAAGCCTCATGTGCTTGGGTGTGTGGAATCTCATTATCTATGTAATTTTCAAGGCTGTGGTAATGTGTGTGTTTGTAAATGAATGGATGGATGCAAACGAAACCTTAAATTAGCAATCATCACAGTATTTGCCTGAAGTAGCACGGACAACCACTTCTGGGATGGCGGAGGTGGGAGTCGAACCAACTATTTTCAGTTTTGTCACACCAGTCCGTTGTTACATTACTCCAGCCCACAGACCAGAATAATATTTCATATCACAGTCCGAAAGAGAACCCAAGACCTCTCAACCTGGTGATTAAATACGTCTCGGTCAGTATGACTAAGCAAAATGTTTTAGACAAAGGGCTCGAAATTTTACAATAGAAACACAATTATCGGAGGCAGAATGACTAATGCAAAATGTTTTAGATAAAGGGCTCCAAATAGTTTAATGATTACACAATTATTGGAGACAGTATGACTAAAGCAAAATGTTTTGGACAACGAGCTCGAAATTTCTTAATAACAACACAATTATCGGAGACAGTATGACTAAATCAAAATGTTTTGGACGTTGAGCTCCAAATTGGTTAATAACAACACAATTATCGGAGGCAGTATGACTAAAGCAAAATGTTTTCGACAAAGGGCTCCAAATTGTTTAATGATTACACAATTATCGGAGACGGTATGACTAAAGCAAAATGTTTTAGACAAAGGGCTCCCAAATTGGTTAATAACAACACAATTATCGGAAGCAGTATGACTAAAGCAAAATGTTTTAGACAAAGGGCTCGAAATTTTGCAATAGAAACACAATTATCGGAGGCAGCTTGACTAATGCAAAATGTTTTGGACGTTGAGCTCCAAATTGCTTAATAACAACACAATTATCGGAGGCAGCATGACTAAAGCAAAACGGGTCGCGCTACCTAGCAATTATTGGTCTAGGCAAAACCCATGCGTGGGGTTGGCAATCCTGTACTGTAGGCCAACGCGAGGATAATGGCCGGCACAACTGGAATTTTACTATAATTCGTGATTTAAATACGGAAGGCGGGTGGTGGTTATAGAGAGCGGAGGAATAAACCAAACCGTTCGCAGATCTATTTTGAATCATTTCAGAAGGTATTTATGGCTAATTTCAGTAGTTTACGAAAGTGTATCATTGGTTCTTGTCTCCTTCACTCTTACCGAACATCCCATTTGTATATACAACATTATTTATTTCCTCACCATAATCCTGTGTACTAAATAGAACTACGGTATAGTATAACCTTAAACTGTTGAAATGTTGTCATAAATCTTTTAATACACGTCCATACCGTGTGAGCAACTGGAAGGCTGAACTGAGCTGGAGCGCTGAATTGTGCCCGCCTTTGCCGTAGCTTTTCACCTGCCCGATATGCAATCCATTATCTTCCTCGTAACTTACATTTATTGATTTTCATCATGAAGTTCATAGCATTACAGTGGTTGCATGACGAACCTCGTCCAAGTGATCACTGAATATAGGCTACTTGCCCTTTACACACATTTGCTTCATCAGTCAAATTCAGATAAACAAAGGAACGTGTAGTTCTGATGCTAAAATGTCATTCTGTTTTAAATCACAAGTATATGCCTAAATACCGGAGCTATATTCCATTAGGCTCTGAAACGACGCAGAAACGTTTTGTCTCGCACATTAATTCGACGTCGACAGAGGTTATTCTATTGACGTCACCTTACACAGCCACTGTTGCCAACATGTGGGATACAAAATACACCACATAGGTCTGGATGAAGATTATTGATCCGAGAGGCCTAACGTGGACCACAGGACTGCACCTTTTAGGTCACTTGCCATCAGTGGCGGCTCGTTACTTTTTGGTCTGGGGATGCAATAGAAAAGAGCACTCACTTCAAATAACGGACCCTTAATCTCCTACAAAGATAATCAATATAACTTACATGTGGTACCTCAAATTTCATACAGATAGTTATGAACATTACAATGAGCGATTTCAAACACAGCGAGTTCAAACCATTCGCCTCAACCAGAACTCGAACCCTGAATCAGCACAATTAGTGAAGAACAAAGTTTTCTCTCTTGATCTCTCTATCAAACACACGCACAAAGACGCACCTGTATGACAGGTTCCACCTGGTAATTTGCAACACTTCAGATATTGCACCAATTGAAGGTGCAAACACAGCATATAATGAAAGTACCCGTATTAGAAATGTTAGTTGATCTACTCAACATATGCAGACTGCTTGTATGCAAAATCCATCCTACGTCTGTTGATAGAGGCAAAATTGTCTATCACTGCTTCATTAAAATCTACAATGTCCCTGACAAACTCTCTTTCTATGGACAGCATGCTCAGTGCTGTTAGTGTGTTCTATGTCATCGAACTGTATGGAAGTGAGCCTTGGACTATTGGTGCAGCAGAGAAGAGGAGAATTGATGCGTTTGAAATGTGGTGTTACAGGAGAATGATGAAGATTAGATGGGCAGATAGGGTAACAAATGAAGAGGTATTAAGACGAGTGGGAGAGGAGAGATGTTTCTGGCGACTGATAATGAAGAGATGGGATAGGTTTGTAGGACACATACTAAGCACCCAGGAATAGCAAGCTTAGTTATGGAAGGATGGGTCGAGGACAAAAGGTGTAGGGGTAGACCAAGGTTAGAATGTGTTAAACAGATTGCTTCAGATGTAGGGTGTTGTAGCTATGTAGAGATGAAACGATTAGCTCAGGATAGGGGGGTGGAGCGCTGCATCAAACCTGTCAAAAGACTGAAGACTCAAACAACAATTCTCTTCAGAGTTGAGAAGCACCATTCTGCTTCTGACGTTGTCATAGGAACGGTAACAATAATGTTCAGAGTTTGACACATTCACTGAAGGTATTTGCTAACCTATTCTCTAGGAGAAACTGCAAGAGGTGAATAACCCCTTAAACAGCCCGGAAATCTTCTCGCGAAATACAGAATCTCTAATTCGGTTCTAAGTTTTGCTTTGTTGAGGAATGGATATGACTCCCAAGCTTTGAGAAGAATAGAATGTGGAAACTGCTTCTGATACGTGGCAAAACTCTCTGACGAGAAAAGATTTCCTGCAAGAAGGTGATAAGTGAACTCGAACCGTTCTTCCGCGTGAAATATTGCTGTATCAACTCTCTTTCGCAGCAACACTTCTTGGGACTCGTGACTGTATGTAACTTGGCCGATGGGGGTAAGGCGTCATGTTCAACAGCAATTTCAACAATTTTACGGTCCCTATTTTAAAAAAATGCAGCCTCGAAATTCTTATTGCATTTCTGGCTGATTACACAAGATGTTAACATGAGGCATAATTTGGTAAAATACGGCCAACCAGAATTGAAAAGCCGAGTGCTCTAATTTTAAACGCAATCTTCTTGCTTGCGGAATTGTAGATGGCTGTCGAGAAGTACTTTCGAGTAGTTCCAGACACTCAATAAGGGCACTTCTATTCTCTTACACTACTTCAACGGTCCTAGATTTTAAATTCCACCTTGTACTGGAAGAATGAGGAACCCTGCTGCCGACAACGTCATTGTGGGGAGTTATGAAAGAAGCTGGGAATTTTATGCAGATGTACGAAGAATATGCGTACTTAGGAATTCTGACTCGTGGCTTGTGCCATAATCAAGTTCAACATATGAGCGTAGCAGTGAACATAGTGTGCATACACCTACTTAAAATATTTCCGAATTAGAGCTTGAACTCCTGAATGGCGGCCACTCATTACGTTTGCTCCGTCATAACTCTGTGAAATGAATTTATACGGATTGTCTGGTACGTTGTTTAAAGTAGATTTAAAGCATTCTGCTGATGTTTTAGCACCATGATCATTGGGCGAGAGAAACTCCAGAATCGTTCAACTGGTTTGCCACTTGGAAGAACGTAACCCAACACGATGACCAACTGCACAGCCGTTGATACATCGGTGGTCTCGTCTACTATTAAGTCCGCTGTGAATATTTTTTCTTTATTTCACATGACAGATTTCTAGCATACACGAGAGTAATTCAATCTGAATTTATTTGGAGATGCCCTTAAAAAGCTGTCGCTTTAGACATGTGATCTCTAAGCGCAACATCTACCTCTGAACTAAAATTGACGAAGCCTCTAAATATGCCAGGATTTGAAGATAGAATTGTCTAATCAGGTCCATGAAGTGCTAAATCGAAGGCAATACCGAATTTTACACAGTCAATGATATTTGACGGTATATAACGATTATTCCGCAATGATCATTATGTATTGCCTGTAGGCACTGTCAAGCTGCTGTCGAATATTATGCTTCCCCAGGATTTCAAATTCAAGCTGAGCAAACATGTGTGTTTTTAACTATCATGTTTCTTTATTTTCTGAGACAAATGGCCAAAGTCTGTGATACCTACTGTACTTTTGTCCAGTTTTCTTCCCCATCCCCATTTGAGAAACACAAACAGAAAACTCTATTGACAATATTACACCCACAAATCCATTCTGCTCTGTGTGTACGTCTGGTTTAAAGCCATATTGTTTCTCCCTACCTGTCAGGCTGCCACACACACACACACACATACTCGCGCGAAGAAAAAAATCGAATTACTAACCTCAGTCACTAATTTCACGCAGTTAATAGGCCCAAGAAAATACCGAAAGTAATATACGTTCCCGCTCTTGACAAAATAGTGGAACTACAATACCGAGTTGAGTAACTCCGGAGCGTAACAAGACACTTCTTTCTGCTTCTTTATTGGTATTATTTCAATCTAACTGAATCGTTTATTTAATTAGCCTTCAAATATCGTACAACAAATAGCTAGGTATTTTACTTTATATAGATCAATTCAAGGATAAATTAAGGGCGCATATACGGTAGTCTAATGTGGCAGCTATGAAGCACCCTTCCAAAAGCGCCCCTAGGCCACTTTCGACGTATATTCTCACTGGCCGCATTATTTTACAAACACGTTAAGAGATGGCGAAGTGTGTACCTTTTCCGCAACCTTGAAGGGCTTGCGCTGGGCTAGTGAAAGAATTCAGCAATCGTATTGTGCATGCCTGTAGGATAGATACACGTTTGCCTTGTATCCACTGTTTCCTTTCCCTTCTTTCGCTTCATGTCCCATCCCGCGGCTCTAAGTTACTCGCATATTCTCTGCAGGAAGGATTGACCAAGAGTGGGGGTTCAAACCAGATCTTGCGCCGGCTCAACATCCTCGCGCTTATTACCTGCACTTGAACTCCGCGCTGTTTTCTGTTACGTAGAGGGACAAAATGCTAAATATATTGTCAAATTTATTGGGGGTTCATTGTGCCATTGCGCTATAGCTGGAACCGCCACTGCTTGCCACGAGTAGTGTATGCGAGGGGTTGGCGATATGCTTTTTGTTACATCATTTTCCCGGATAATAGCGTGCACAGCTGGAATTATTAATTGAGGAGCTTGTTTTCGAAACTGATTATCTCCAAAAATAAGTAATAAAGAGTTTTATAGTTGATTCGGTAACATTTGCCTCAGATGGTAAAATATTTTTTGATCTAATGTTAATATTGATAAGGCTGAGTGAGAAAACATGCTTTTCTTTCAAAACTGAATATTTCCATCATTTACAATATCGTATATTGAACTAAATGCATATTTTTAATATATACATTTTTTTAAATTAAGGCATTTAATTTCTAATTGAGTAGTCCCGTTTCAAAACTGATCATCTGCATTTTTTGTGAAAATGAGTTAGGCGCAGAATCTGAGTAATTGGCTCTATATCCTCGTACTGTGCGAAAATTGGACACATGCCGGTAACTTATCATTTGCCAACCTTAATGGCATGCGGGTATATCGATTTGGTTTCAAAACTCATCATTTACATTACCGGTACCAGAGGTTGCTTTCAAACGTGTTCATCTGCAATGTTGTAGCATTACGATGTCAATATACGGAATCAAAACTTATAATCGAAATACGTGTATAATAAATTTCTTTAGATGAGTATATTTTAGAGAAGCTGTTGGTAATTCTGAGAAGTTTGGGCACGAATTATCACTCCATTGTCGACTGAAATCATTTGTGATCACACGATGGAGGCAGATGCAGAAATAGAAGTACGTCGGTCTTTGTTTGGTATAAGACCCGCAGAACGTAGGAAGGGGAGAAAGAAACAACCAGACCCCAAAGAGTGGATAGTGAATCAGAAAAAGCGAATAAGGTAAGTCTTTAAAACGTTTTTGTGTTACAGTGATATCCTAACCTCAGATTTGCCTCGCTCGTAAAGGTTAACACAATAATGATTCCACATGTTCCATATTATGGTTGTTCTATGGCTCTCGTTTGTTAATTTTTAAACTTTTAATGTATTTTATTTAATCACTATTTCAGACACTCTTCAAGCTTCCTTCCTAAATTTCCAACATGTGGACATGAAACCAAGATTAGTTTCCACTGCAAGAGTCTGACTATGCAAGATGTACGACGCTTTCATTAGGCATTTTACAAAACCTTCGACAAAATAGAGCAAGATTACTTCATTTTGATGCACACAAGACGTAAGCTTACAGTTCCAAAACGAATAGGCCTAGTTCGTAAGACTTTTGATATCACTCATATTAGGCGTGAAATGTTTCCATCTCTCTTTATGGTGCACCATACAAGATTCCTTTTTAAGGGAATTTTAAGTGTTACGCAAAAGAATAATCTTGTATCGTTCTCTGTCATATCGGCTGATGAAGGGGCCAAAACCAATGGCGTTTTCTCCAATACCATGGGGTAAGCACCGCTTACCTAGCATATTCTCACAAAAATGAAGTTTATATTATGACTTTCTAAAGCGCGACGAACAGCAAAATCACCGCTTTGAATGAAGTTCCTCGTTCTCTACCCCAGTTCTTCACGATCCCCCACCACTAATTTGTAGAGAAAGAGCGCGGCCGGTTGCTATGACAACCGCTGGCCCGGAACACCACTATGGCCCATGGAGTGGTACACTAAGAACGTCAGGTCGTCCTTGATTGGCTAAGACAGGGGATGTGGCGTTCCATAGCCACTGGGCTGTCGTCAAACCTGGTAGCAGGGTCTGCTTCGATTCGGACAGCTTACCGAGCTTGCCCTCGTGAGCATGGAATACCAGCACTTCGCGCTTCCCTAGTCCCAACCCTCTATCGCGCGGAGAAAGTTTCTGATCCCCCACCTTTGAATGCGTGCGTTAGTTGCATTTCTGCTTCGTCCGGTATATGTTTTTGAGTGCAATTAGCAAAATTTAGTATACGGTACCGTAACAAGATATTATTGTGTTTTAGTGTATAGTTGAACAAATTACCGTACGTCATAAATTATCATGTTTAGAGAGTAGTAGCCTACGTTAATATCATTTTAGTTTGTACTCTTTGGTGCATGGATATTTCAAAATTGAGACTGCACGACAGGGATGGCAAATACATATTCACGTCACTTCTAATATTTCTATTTCTCGTCGGAGAAATCGCTTGCTTCTAAGAAATGATCTCGATAATTTAGTGAATGCTTTCCTTTGAAATGCATATTTTTCAAATTATTATATTTGAATCGTGTCTTACGTATTTTTTTGCATCAATGGCAACTTCTTTTCTAATGCAATAAGCAACAACTATTTTTAAAATAATGTGATATATCTTTAAAATATTATTCAAATTATACGGATGTACATTTAAAATGATCTATCCTTTACACCTACTCTTTGAAAATAGGCCTAATTTGAATGATATTCAGAGCAACTTTTCGGGTTGTTGGGCTACTCTGAAGATACCTACGCTGGCCGTGAAAGCCCACGTCAGTATAATTTGAGGAATATCTGCAAAGAAATATTAACCGAACATGCAATACCATGTCATAAGGCTATCTATTACTAGTAGCATGTTTATTATTTTAATGTTCACTTAGGTCCCATAATAGAAAATAATAATGTTATTGTTTTTACGTCCCTGTTAACTACTGAGGCTTTTAGAGACGCTGGGGTGCCGGAATTTTGCCCCGAAGGGAATCTTTAACGTGGCAGTAAATCGACTTACACGCCTCCTTCGCATTTACGCACCCTCAAATGGCGACTAACTGTGCCGGGATTCCATCCCGCTATCTTGAGCTCAGCAGGCGAGAACGCTGCCGCTGAGCCACGCAGCCAGTCATAATAGAAAATTTACGGGTAATAACCTGAACGTTTAGCTCCTTAGACCAAGAAATGCTAACAACAAAGGCACAAACTGCCACACTGTTCAATCGTCAAATGACACACGATCAGAAAAGCTCGCCAACCGTGATGAATAATTTACTCCGCCCTTAATTCAGCTAAATGGGTTGGCATGCCTGAAATTGAAAAGGGACCTGTGCTGTATTACAATTTCTTCATTTTTAGCCTATTTTCAATTTTAAAAAAATAGGCTTATGAGATCACCTTTTGTCCGTGTGTGTGTGCGTGTGTGTGTGTGATTCGTGTGTGTGTCCCCCCCTAATAAAATCTAAACGGCAGGAGCGATTTCAATGAAACTCGGAAAGTTCATAGCACTATTCCCGGCGACCTCGACCGTGTCCTTCAAATTTTGTTACGACTCACCAATCCAACATGGCGGCTGTGCGAAATATTTCACCAGCATTCAATATCTCCGAAACTATTACCGATATTACCCTGACATTTTCTATGGTGATAGAGGGAACTACTATAAGTTCACTTATGTGACGTTTGAAAACCTGGTAACTACAAAACCAACATGGCGGCCAAGCGAATTTGCGACTTTTAAATAGACGTTTCTCGCGATTTGACCAACCAAACGCAATGAAACTTGGTACAGTATATGTTTATATACATTGTAATGCACCGACATCTAACTTCGTTCAATTGTTTACATAATCACAAGATGGCGGATGTGCGAAATATTTCACCGGCATTCTATATCTCTGAAACTATTAGCGGTATCTCCCTAAAATTTTGTACGGAGATAAAGAGCACTACTGGAAGTCCATCTATAAGATTTTCAAAAACCGGTTAACTACAAAACGAACATGGCGGCCAAGCGAATTTGAACATCTTAAATAGACCTTTCTCGCGATTTAATGTTCCAAGCGCACAGAAACCTGGTACAGGAAATATTTATACACATTGTAATCCACTGGTATCTAATTTAGTTCAATTGTTTACATAACCTCAAGATGGCGGCAGTGCGAATTTTAAAATTAAGTTTTTTATTTCTTGTGATGTAGTCATGCGATCGAAGTGAAAGTTTGAATAATGAACCTACGCAATAATTTTCCTTTAATGGTACATGACTCTATGGCCTATACATTTAACAATCCAACATGGCGACCATCCGAAATATTTAGACGATACTGATTATCTACGAATCTATTTTAGCAATCAAACTAAATTTTTTAATGTTCATAGGGGCTATGAACTTAAGTTCACCAATAGGACTTTAAATAACCTGGTGATCAGTAATCCAACATGGCGGTGACGCGAATTATAAATATTCACATGGACGTTTCTCGCAATTTAACCATCCGCGTGCATTGAAACTTGGTAAAGTAAATCTTTATCCTAATGTTAATCCACTGGCATCTAATTTATTTTAATTGTTTCCATAACCTCAAGATGGCAGCTGTGAAATTTTTTTAAATCTCCTTGTTGTTTCTTGTGTCCTAATTATGCGATTGAAGTTTGAATACTACACGTTCACAATAATCTGCATGTAACAGTACATTACTCTAGGACCTACATATATAAAATCCAACATGGCGACCATCCGAAATATTTAGTCGGTTCTCAATATCTACGAATCTATTACAGCAATCAAACTGAAATTGTGTATGTTGATAGTGGCAATTAACATAAGTAGGATATATGAAAATAGGCTGTATAGTTCTTCACGGAACTACTTGTTTTAAATGTGAAGGTCTCATAATTATGTGTGTACGGTTGAGTAGTTGTTGCTACTTCAGACATCAACCTCTACATTGACAAGGGCGTCGCTAGAACCAAGTGCTGAAGTTGCTCTATGGTGTAAGCCAATACTTTCAGTCTTCTTCACAGCTTACCCTCGAAAAAATTCCACGCCACGCCACTGGCCTAAACTATTAATTAGGCCCCAATACATGTCCCACTAATGACCACACAGTGATCATAATTAATAAAAGTATTGATCAGGCGAAACCTTTGACCTGTTTATACTAATTAGTTTATCAATACGGAACGGGAATGAACCTTTTGAGTTCTAAAATCAATGAAGCGAGCCAGGCTAACTTAGCTAAAAAAGCACGATACAAATTTAAAGATCTAAAGATTATACTAGCTAGCACAATAAATTATATTGATATCCTAAAAACTGCCGAAACCAGAATTTGATACCCCAACACATGAAAGCATATCAACCCCCTATGAGAGTAAAACACAAAGAATAGTAAATAACAGAATATTTCAAAGAGAAATTATATTTATTTTCATCAAAAAGAATAACATAAACAACATGTTATACCGAACACATCTAGAAGCAGCTAATTTATGTAGCAAGAAAGATTGGGACAATTATTTTTTCATCGTTAACCAAATTGTCCACACAAAAATGTCACAGAAAATACCTACTTTGGACAACAAATTGAAAAACTTACGAAATAAAGGTAATATCGAAATAACTCTCCAGCAGAAGGAGATGTTCATAAATTTCACGCACCATTATAAAATCTAACAAACACACATTTCAATGTTTATGAACTAGACATTCTGAAAAAAAGCTCGAAACATAATTGGGAAACAAAATATAATAATAAGGTATTAACCACAATAATAGCTGAAACTGAAACCACTATCAGGAAACTACCCAATTACGAACAAAATGGAGCAAGACATGAAACCAACAAGGAAATTCACAAAATTATCAACAATAATGAATCCAGCATTAATTTCAACAATCAGAACATCACTACTTTAAAGAAGAAATTAGACAGCAATAATATAATAGTAACTAAAGCAGATAAAGGAACCACAATAGTTCTCATTGACAAGAATGAGTATATCAGCAAAACTAATGATTTCTTTATTAATGCCAGTTTTGAGGAAATAAAAAAAGACCCCACAGCAACTACACAAAGGAAATTAAAAGGCATTCTTAAGAATACAGTTTTCATTTTAGATGAAAAACAACATTGTGGGGTTTGAAGCCATTTTTTCAGTGATGCCTTAGTAAACAAGAGTTTAGTGCTTTTCAGTCGGTCAACACGAATGTACCCAAAAGAGCAGGGTTATGCAGGATGTATTTATTAATCTCATGTAATTTATTCCAGCTCTTTTGGGTACATTCGTGTTGACCGACTGAAAATCACTAAACTCTTGTTATGATGAAAAACAAGTAAATCGTCTAACCCATATGAATCCCAGTCTTCCCACCTTGCGTGCCCTACCCAAAATACATAAAGAAAACATTCCTATCAGACCAATCCTCAACTTCAGAAACAACCCAATATACAAAACATCCCAATTTGCTCCACAATTTTGAAAAAAAAAAAACATTATTGCTTCAAAGCTATTAAATCATTCAGACATACCTTGCATTTTTGCGGAAAAAAAACCATAGACTTGAGTTTAAAACAAGAACATCCGTAACACAGCGCTGATATCAAAGATATGTACACTATTATCCCCATCCTACCTACAATAGATATTATTAAGCAAAATCTAACAGACAATAGCAAACTATCTAAAGTAGAAATAGATGAGTTCATTTGCATTTTAAATTTCATTCCAAGTAATAGTCACTTCACATTCAACAATAAAATTTACAGACAAAAAGATGGCCTAGCCATGGGTTCACCTCTATCGGGATTCTTCGCCAACATTTACCTCGACTATTTAGAAGAAACAAAAATAGAAGGGAAAATAAAAGGAATTATGTTTTGGGGAAGGTATGTAGATGATGTGTTCATCATGGTTGACGATAAAATTCAAAAAATAGATTAAATTTTAGACAATCTAAATAACATTGATAATAATATTAAATTTACTGTAGAATCCGCCATTAGCAACAATATTAACTTTCTGGACACAACCATCATTAAAAAAGATAACAGACTACACTACCACGTTTTCAGGAAACTCACGCAAACCCATACTGCTATAAGATACGATTCAAACCACCCTGGCTGTCACAAAAGAGCTACTTTTATCAGCCTTGTATACAGAGCTATGAAATTACCCATATCCAAGCAAGATTTTGATAAAGAGATTAAAGTTATTCATCAGATCGCCAGAACTAATGGCTACAACTATCAATACATTAACAATATAATTAATAAATTAAAAAATAAGCCTATCACACACCTTCAACCGGAGCAAAAAGAAAAGTCAACATACACAGTGTTCACATATTTCAATAATTATAGCTACAATATCAGCAACAAATTTTTATAAAATAACATGAAGATAATGTACAAAACCAATCACACCAATCAAAACCTATTCTTTAATTTTAATACAATAAAAACAAAAGATAGATTCAGCAAATCTGGCATTTACTGATTGAATTGCAATGACTGCAACACTAACTACATAGGCCAAACCGGAAGGAATTTTGCTACAAGATACAATGAGCACTTAAACGCCATAAAATACAGTACATATTCCGCCATGGCCAACCGTATGGAAGAGTTCGGCCATAAATTCACAAATATAGAAAAGGATTTTAAAATTTTACATTACACCAATAAGGGAACCATGGTGAAAGTACTCCTGTCTATTGAAATTCACACAGCGCATAAAGTTTCAGCCCCAATAAATATCAATGAAATCATTTTCGACTCAAACGTTTTGTTTGATACCCTCACTGACAACATATAATAAAAATCAATAATACAAATTAACCCCCTTAAATTTTTTCGGCTGTTGTTTACCATGTTTCTTAATTATGCACATTTTATAAGCACCTATTTAAACGAGCTAATTACATCAACACATACTGCCATTTATACGCGCCCCCCTTTTCCCTGTTATTTTCGCTACACTTCCCAAATTATCTTCACATTTTCACGTGTTTTCCTCTTGGAGAATCTATCTTGCTAGTATCACACATTAGCACACTACTCCTATTCTACAGCTTTAACCAGAACTAACACTCCCATGAATTTCATTTAATACAGTTATATATCTGGGGAATGAGCTCTGCTGTACCCATAAAATTGACAATATTTAAAATAAGAGACAAATCAGAGCCGGCATAGCATACAATTTAACCTCCTGCAATTTGCCTATTTAATAAGTTTTGTTATTCATCGTTACTCAAACAATGTAATTTCTTTTTACTGGTTATGAAGTTTATAAGTGGCCTTCTCCCTCAGCAATTCACTAATTGTTCTCCATATTTTTCTTTTTGTCGGATTAGAGGCCAATCTCTGCCATTGCAAGTGTTGAAGATATACACATCATAGGCTTTATATTTGGCAAGATATCATTTCAGGGCAGTGACTTCATTGGTTTACCGAACCGGTACATTTGTGTTTTCAATAGCATCTAAAGACCACCGTAAGTCGTCTATTGAAATTGTTTATAGGCCAGGTTCGTAAGACTTTTCATATCACTCATATTAGGCGTAAAATGTTTCAATCTCTCTTCATGGTGCACCATACAAGCTTCAGTTTTAAGGGAATTTTAAGTATTTTGCAAAAGAATAATCTTGTATCGTTCTCTGTCATATCGGCTGATGAAGGGGCCAAAATTATTAATTAGGCCACGAAACATGTTCCACTAATGTCCACACAGTGATCATAATTAATAAAAGTAT
Organism: Meconema thalassinum; assembly: GCA_946902985.2. Classification (NCBI taxonomy): domain Eukaryota; kingdom Metazoa; phylum Arthropoda; class Insecta; order Orthoptera; family Tettigoniidae; genus Meconema; species Meconema thalassinum. The sequence continues at coordinate 209,743,673 of OX336395.1, forward strand.
TGATCAGGCGTAACCTTTAACCTGCTTATACTAATGTCCAGTCATTGTGTTCGAATCGTTAACTTTCAGCTTTTTCGATGCCTGGGTGGATGTTAAATAGTACGTTATTTTCTTCATCCTTCAAAACTGACCACAAGCACAAAATAACAACCTATTCCGCCTCCAAACGCTAGCCTGCGTGATTATAAGAACGGAGTGCCAAGTTGCCGACCAAGATAAACTGATTCGATAGATTGATTTAAATCGAGGATAACTCGAAATCTCTTCCAGCTGTTGTGAATTTTCAAGTCGGAAGTTATATTTGCAGGACTAGATACAAATGTACCAATATTTTTTCTTAAGCTGTTTGCAAATGTTTAAATGGTGCGCGTACCCCCTGAAGAAAAGCACTGCCAATATGTCGATACAAAATACACCAGATCTAAAATGGGTATCTGAACTAAACGATTGAGTCACAATAGGCCTCAAAGCTTAATGAATCCAACAATAATGCTCCACGGCCAATTAAATAGGTAGCCTTCGGATGAAATCTACCTAAAGGCACTTGCCAACTGAATACAGTTCATAATGTACTGGAATATGGAGGCCACATGAAGGTACACACCCAAAACTAATCTAACCCCAATTTACTTTGGTGGGATTCTTGCTCAGTAAGCCTCAGTGGAGGCCACATGAAGGTACACACCCAAAAGTAATCAAACCCCAATTTACTTTGGCGGGATTCTTGCTCAGTAATGCTTGTTATAATAAACCTCGTATACATAGGTTTCCTTGAATACGATTCAGCTCACAACAGCCTTAACATTAGCTCATTCATAGGGGTGAAGTCTGCTAATCTAAAGGTGAAGAGGGGTATAAATCGACGAGGTTCGAAGAAAACCATCCTTCAATTTAGTTTTTGCATTGTCTCCCCTCCACATTTTCCCTTGTGCTTCTTGCCTTCTCCTTTGCTATGCCACCCCCAATCACTTCCCAAGACGTTAGAGCTATTCTAACTGATATGCAGAGAAAGATCGTTTTGGGGGCAGATGACCTCGTAGTTCCGTCCCTTTAAACAACAATAACTAAACATCGTTCCGTGCCAAACAACATATTTACATTAATTGCTTTCAGTTGGTGTTTAGAGACACATTTATGACTAGCTTATTTTTTCCTTGAGCAACAACTTAAGCATGAACTTCAGGTGTACAACCATAGTGTAATTATCGATTGCTGCCACACTATGCTTGCGGTTCTTCATGAATCAGAAAGTGCTCCGGAATGCCACATTGCTATGTGAATGGAAAGCAATAGTTTCTCCCATTTGGGGAGAAACTTCATTGTGAAAAATGAACTTTTGTACTTTACAAAACTTACTTAGCCTTACTGCAATGTACAGGCCTACTTTCAATTCCTCTGGTTCCTCAGCAGCTCACCAAAACAGGAACGAAAGAATTGCGTGAAACGATCACTGTAAAATCCTCCAATCCTATCTTATTTCGCCACCAATGTTTAGGGTAAGCATAGTAGTTCGCTGTCCTAACCAGAACTTGGTTCCTCGCTATGCCTTACAAGGACAACAGCTATCCTGGACGTGATTTCCAGGCAGGAGAAACGTAGACCTTGACAATTCTGTCCCAACTAGAATTACACCCAAGTACAGTTCACACCGCAGTGTTTGGCCACTGAGCCCCGATTGCGGAGTCGTACAGAGGACAGGTGGCGAAACTCACGCATGTGCAATTGATGCGTAAGTTTCCAGTTGCGATGAAAGCCCTCACGTATCAATTGCACGTGCATGAGGCTTGCAAAGGAAAAGAAAAAACTAAAAAGGGCAGAAAGAAGGAAGGAAAGGAGTGAAGGAAGGGAAGAAGGAAAGAAATAAGAATAGAAAGAAGAAAGGCAAGAAGGAATGAAAAAGGGAAGCAAGAAAGAAAAGAACAAAGGTAGGAAGGAAATAAGGAGAGAAGGAGATTGATTTTCTGAGCTGTGCAGATTAGATTTTTGAGGTGCGCATTGATTTTTTGAGCAGCAAAATGAAAAATTGAAAACGTTGAAATGTGAAATACAAAACTTGGAAATGAACTTTTTAATATCTATAATGTGAGAAATGACAAATTCATGCCCACTTTGTGCTCACTTTGCACTCACTTGGTGTTCACTTTGTGCTCTCTTTGCGTTCACTTGATGCTCACTTTGCACTCACTTGGTGCTCACTTTGCACTAACTTGGTGCTCTCTTTGTGCTCACTTTGCACTCACTTGGTGCTCTCTTTGTGGTCACTTTGTGCTCACTTGGTGCTCACTTCCCACTCACTTGGTGCCTTTGCACTCTTGGTGCTCACTTTGCACTCACTTCGTGTTCACTTTGTGCTCACTTTGCACTCATTTTGTTTTCACTTGGTGCTCACTTTGCACTCACTTGGTGCTCACTGCAGACTGTCCTTTGTAAGACTGTGAAACCGGGACTGACTGACCTAAACCAGTGGCATCAACTGTACATAAGAATGATAACCATCCTGCCTGAATCGCCTAAATTAAATCACTACATCATATAAGCAACCTACAAACAGACAAATCAGCGAGGGAAACTTTGGATTAAAGGAAGGATAGGCAACAACAAGGTAAAACAAACTTTCACATCAAGGAATGCTTTTATAGTTTTATTAATGCTAATCTTTTCCTTAAGAATTCTTGTTACTATTTGGCATTTTGAATTTTTATTTCTAACAATTCCATTTCGATTTCTTTTCAAATTCTTTCTTTGTCTAGCCATGGTCACCACTAAGCGGTCAAATCGCCAACATCCTCATTAACACAATGGAAAATGCATTCCTAGACCAGGACGAAGGGAATAGTCACGTGGATGAAATAATTTGCATCTAAAACACTGAATTAACAAGCGAAGAAACAATACTACAAATCATTAATAGCCTACACCATTCTTTCTAATTAATTAAGGAATCCAAATCATATCGGAAAATAAATTATCTCAATATAACTATCTAACGTATCATATTGCAGGGGGCGTGGTGGCGCAGCAGTCAAGCTCTATGCCTCTCACCAAGGCGGACCGGGTTCGATTCCCGGTCAATGCATGTGAGATTTTCGATGTGAAATGCCATGTCCTGTGGTTCGGATTCCACGTAAAACGGAGGTCCCGTGGCTTATGATCGCGAGATTAACGGTCACGTTAAACTACAAGCTTCCTTCCTTTTTTATCATATTGCATATTCCGAAAACCTACATAAACTTCACATGAAATTGCCAATCAGTCCAATCACCCCAGAACGCATAAATTAGCGAGGTTCAATGCAATGATTGACCTTCGGTAGGATGTGATGACCTTGCCAGTTCAGTTGGTGAGAGGAGTAACACGGGACAGCACCAAACCACTCAATCAGCTAAGTACACAATTCACTCCAACCTGAACATTTAAAAACAATGACAAAATCTCCCTAAGGAAGCAAATTTGAAGGTAAATAACCACACTCAAAATCTTAACAAAAACATCACAATTAGCAAATCTTGACTAGTTGCGTGAGATTAATCACTGGAACTAAATAAGTGTACATATTGTAAATATCTTGTAGACATAGATTAAATAGCCTAAGTGTAAGGGATCTTACGACGGACGAAACTGGACATACAGGTGTACATATTAATCTCATGTTCATTTCTTTTCAGGATTAAGGAAACACCCATAACAATAGGGTAGCGACTGAAGAAATGTAATATCGATGACAAAGGCAACACCTAAAAATGACTTCCAATACGATAATAATCCTCGACGTCACTATGGAGGACATAGAGTTAGTGTTCAAAACGATGTAACGCATTAGACTGAAGCCCTGGTTGTGACTAGCAGTTATTGAAGAAGAGTCGACACATCGTGTTACTCAGATTGATTACTGGATGGTTCGACAGCAAGATCTGACGTTACTGTGGTTTCATATGACAGTATCGCCCCCAAACGTCGCATCCTTGTCCTTCATGTTCGGGCAAAAGTCTGGCAACCGAAAACACCTAACAATGCATGCAAGCGAATTAAACAGTAAATATTGTGAATGACAGACGAAACGAGTTAAAGAAAGCCTCGACCAACTTCTCAGTGAAATCCAATCAGTCAGCAGAATGCATGTGGAAATATGCCGTGACACAGATACACGAATCAGCAATGATAAACACTGGGATCAACCATACCTACGCAAAAATACATTGACAAACAAACTCAGTGGTGTCATAAAGAAGTCCATCAAATTACCAAGAACAATAAGGTAGCATACAATTCATGGCGGAACTTACGCCTTGACTCCAACCTTCAGAGATGTTGCGAGCTGAAATTAGCAGCAAAAATAGTAGTGGCTGCTAAAAAAGACTGATCTTACCAGGATCTGTACGACCAGTTCAATACCCCATCAAGAGAAAAGAAGAATTGCCCTGCCAAGACCCATCACCGTCCAACTGAAGATATCGGGCATGACATGCATATCAAGGGAGGTGACAACACAGACAAGATCAACCGTCTATCCTCCAACGATGATCAGACTACTTTGCTGATATCAGCAACAAAGGCTTAACACAGCCACCACTTACGTGTCCTGATACCCCGTTAAGAACTGTGAGATTAATTTAAGTTGAGGAAGTAATGACCGTATGCAGTATGACGGAGAATGGAAAAGCAACTGGACCAGATGACGCACCTGATGATATCTGGAAAATGCTACGAAGGCCTGCTTCAAAATTCCTTGTACACACTTCAACCATTCCGCCGAGAATAAGCTTCCCCAAGCATCGACAAATAGTACGACAGTACCAATATGGAAAGGTAAATAGATGTGAGCGCCAGCGCGATTTTATCGCCCTTTTCGACTCCTCTGCCATTCGCTCAAGATAATCGAGTGTGTGCTGGAACACATGTGGTTGCCGTAATATCTAAACAGTGTGGAGATGTTATGAGTTGCAGCACCATTGATGCAATCCATACAACACGCCTATGGATGGGAAAGGACATAGAGAGGCTGAAGAATGTACGGTAGCATGGCATTTTTAGACCTTGTTAAAGCATTCGATAGAGACCCGTACGATCTGGCTTGGCGAGTTCCTCTTCGTCACAGAGTCCCCAAACCCTATGTAAGGTGGGTATCTGGATACCACTTGTGTAGTCAGGAGTCCAGCAGAAAACTCTTCGCCTTTTGATATCACTGTGGATGTACGCCAGAGTTCTGCAGTAATACCATTATAATCCAACCCTTGCATGGATAAAGCAACAGCTGACGTACAGGATCGCAACCCTGGACCCTTCTTCACGCGAATGATGTGCTACGTGCCCAAACACTACGCCTTGAGCTCCAACACTAGACGATAGCTTCAAATGAAAGACTGGCTGAAAATTGATTGCCCCTCAACATCCAGATTATACAATACTAAGAAGGAGGCCCACAAACCTGCAGTACCATCAGAATTAATAATTAAGTCCTTACCCTTTAAGCCTAGGGTTCATTATCTCCTCATGCTGCGATGCCACTTGTGATACCAAGAGTGGGGGTACCATGGCTTGGCTGAAGTGGAGACATGTTTCGGGAGATCTCTCTGATAACAAAAATCCCTCAACATCTAAAGGTAAATGTCAACCAGATCATGGTATTCTCATCGGCAATGAATGGGGCAGAAAATCATCCAATGACGAAAAAAAAGCCCATGAGCAGATTCTACATACAATGGAGATGAAGATGCTCTGATGAAACCTAGGACTGACTCGATGTTACGAAATACAGATGCTCAACGATCTTTCGGCATCGCTTCGATTGTGTACGTAGTGTGGCTCCACTGGTATGGTCATGTCAAGGGAAGGTAACGTAACTCAATCAGCTCTTAGATTTAACCCAGGTGGAATGTGGCAACGTGGAAGACCAGCAACAAGAGGACTAACGTCGATGTTGGCTTAAAACATAAACATGCCAACGACACACTGAATTGGAGGAGATATTGCTATGCAGCGGACCCTGTGCGGCGGAAGAGAGAAAAAAAACTGTTTTGAATGTGACTGACTAATTTGTGTACGAATACTGTAGTTAAGTCTATTTCTACTAGTTTATTTTCTTGCGTTAAGATGAAGAAGTGTTGTCCGAAACAAGCACTAGCTGTCATATTTAGAGCACACTTCTCAATGCCGGCAATCGTTCATTAAAGACACTCTAAGATGCTGCTTCCTAAGCGTTTCCAGAATTTCAAGATATATACAATTGTAGAGCATAATGTGAAGGTCTGGGTTCTTGACGTGGTTGGCAAAAAGTTCTGACCGTAAACGTTGGAAATTGAGATCAAACTTTAAGACCAAGAGCTGCTTAATACCACATAGAATTTGCAAGCTTGCTCCAGTCATTCTCTCACACTTGTGTACTTCCAGGTGAGTCAACACTGGCAGCTCAAGAAGGTAAGCCGCAGATTGATCTGTGATCCAGTCGTTACTAATCAAGCGCAGATTGGTCAGCTTCTTAAAACAAGATAGATGCTTCAAACAGCCATTTAATAAATAGAGTCCTAAGTAGGACAAGGTTAATTTCTTTACTTGGGGACAGATTTCGGCGACTATACGCAAAGTCTCCTCGTCGTCCATTTGACATTTGTGTAGCTGTAGTTCGACTAAATTCGGAAAGAACATAAGGAGAGGCAAAACATTAATCCGAATGGACCTCGGTATATCTCTGACAGTGAGAGATGAAACGTCTTCCAAATGTTCTAATTCTTCAGTAGTAAAGCTGGGGCTGATTATACACGGACAATACAAGGTCAAGGTTTTCAACTTTCTGCATAGTGATAGAAGGGGCAAGACACACCAATATTCCGATGTATTACACATAACACCTACAGTGTGCATAAATTGTCCTCTGATCCTCCAATAGGACACAAGGTCATCCTGTGGAATTTGAAAGATATTGCTATTTAGGTGTTCTAAATTAGGAAAGTATTTGTGCAGGAATTTTAAATTTAGAACCTTGAATTCCTCAGCGAGAATTAGATTCTTGATCTTCTTGATGGGGATATGTATATTGTCACATAAATAATCCCACAGGATAGTGAGCTGTTCTAAACTGGGACAGGTCCTAACAAGTTCTTCAAATAGTTCTCGGCAGAATGTGAAGCGTCTGACGTGCCTCAGGTCCAGGGCCTGCAGCAATGGGGAGATCTTCAGATTGTTTAATATATCCTCACTGTTGTCCATCGATTCAGGCTGGTACACGATGCCTCGCCAAAGTTTACTGTCTCGAGACACCTGCTGCCACCAACGGCAGACAAATTGAACTTTCACCAAATCACGGTACGACAAGTAGGAGAAGATTTCTAGAAGCACGTCAGCTGGTAGGAAGCCTGAGTTAGTGTCCATGTTGAGCTGGAAGAGAAAGAAGACATTTCTAGAAGCACATCATCTGGTAGCAAGACTGAGTTAGTCTCCATGTTGAGATGGAAGAGAATGAAGACATTTCTAGAAGCACGTCAGCTGGTAGCAAGCCTGAGTTAGTCTCCATGATGAGCTGGAACAGAAAGCGGTCATATCATTTCTGCGATAACTAGCATTTTAATCCGTGCTAAGGAGGCTATACTAAGGTCATCTCTCGTAATTGGTGGTGAGGCAGACAAACCCACGGCTGTGGCTTTAGTAGTGGGAACTCATGGAGTTGTTAGGTATACATTTTGTTCATTGTTAGAAATGAAGAAGTTAAATAGAAATGCAGTAATAAATTCAAATGCCAAAAATTCTTTACACTAAGGTATTGGATATTGTTCAAAGTAAGTGCACTGAACCTAATATGGTGCACCATATAGATAGATAGGATAATTTCAATGATTAAGGCACAATACATGAGAAAACACTTTTAACTGGGTCAGTTCAATTCAATGCAGTTGCTATCGCAAGGTGCTGACTGCAATGCCATCTAGTAGCCAAGTCCACAAGCTAGGAGTCGTGGACGGTAGCATTTGGTAGCAAAAGTAGGAACTACTTGAAATTATTGTCTGCAGTCGATACTTCAATTAAAACAGATAACCCACACTAATACAGCCATCACAATTAACACCGGTTATCAGACTGATTCTACACACACCCAAAGTACACGGGGCTACATGAGCACGTTGTCGCTGCCCCAATGGAACCAACCAACCTAAGTGTAATGGATCTGATGATGTTCGCTTGACAATTGAAACTGGTCATCCAAGTTTATTTATTAATATCATATAATTTATTTTTCAGGATTAGGGAACAACCCATCACAACTGGATACAATCGTATTGACCGACTGAAAAACATTAAATATCAATTACTAAGGAAACACTGAAAATTGCTTCAATAATGAAGGTGATTAGTATTAAATTCCCAATAATTACTGTTCAGTACAGTTTGTAAATTATACAGAGAGCTTTGTAGAAAAGAGCAGGAAACTATAAAGAGCATTACAGAGATATATTTTAGCAATATATAGTTAATTTGTATTTTGTTATATTGTCCGTACTGAGCCCACCTAAGCTCATGCTGGTGATGATTTTTCAGAGAAGCATGGAATACTATGAGTTACTAAACGCATCCAGAAGCGTGTCATAGCTTCATGAGATATTTTGACTTTTGTTCGGAGGACTGGATTATTTTATTCCAGGATTTTTATCTTAGATGTGCATATTTGAAAGAATCATTCTACGTAACTCTGCATAATAAGCCACTTTAGAATGGTCTAATATTTATTGCATTTTGATAATGAAAAAGGTATATCATCACAGAAACGCGAAGCACATGAAAATAGTTGCTAAATGACTTCAAAAGTAGTCGAAGCCGGAACACGCCGTGCCAGGCAGAAACTTAACCCTTAGTGCATTTGATACGTGCAGACGTATAATTTTTGGTCGGGTCATATAGACCGAAGGTGCATCGGTAAGGACCAGGGAGTCCATAATCTACAGATTATAAAAGCATCAAGTATTCTTTCGGCACTAAAGTGCTTGTGACAGCGTATTTCGGAAGTTTAATCACGGGAGTGTGATATTTTCAAGAAAACAGTGAAATTGATAATTTTCGTGCTAGACGTACATGTGAATCGTTACACCATATGATGAACAGAGTGTCCAACGAAAATTGTTAAAGTGTTAAAATATTAGCAATATTAATTACCATTGCTTACTACATTATTTCTACAATCAGTAAGAATCACGCCGTGCAAAGGCGGACCTTTCAATTCAACGAATTACACTGATATTCGAATGATTGTGCTATACAATAAATATAAAATCTATGACAAGAATAGCTTCAGTGAAAGCAGGCACATGATCAATTTTGCTTACAGCTTGCACAGTGTAAAGCCAGTTTTAAGAAGTACCACCAATATTAAAATCAGTGAATTTCCACCCAATTTCACCATTACTACCAGAACTTCGAGATGCCGAAACTAGTCCACGTGATGTTTAATCCCAGTTCCATGATGTTGACCATGAGGGCTTAAACCCCGGTATGGAGGAGCCATTGATCACCTAGCGACACCTCAGGATGGAAGCCGATACTAGGATTATGAGGACATGGCCAAGGAGTTGCAATCTTTGCTCTACTCCTGGATTGAAGCAAGGATCCCTCAAATTATGCTTTCTCAAGGTAGAGGTGAACAACTGTCGCCGTGAGTTTCGATTAATTTCCTCTTGTACTGGTTATGGATCAGGGCTGGATTAGTTTTAGACAAACGTAAGCATAAAAATCATTTAGGTAGGTTTTCTTTTCTTCTTGTAGCCGCCACTGACGGTGGGTTTCATTCTCAGGGGCTTCCACACGCTTTGTGTTAGCTCAGGTCTAAGAGTTAGACACCCCCACGGGTTCAACCCGGGTGCAATAATTGTAACTTTGTGTAGTCCACATAATGGACTTGGATTTATATCTTTGAGCAGTAATTTTCTTTAATCAGCTGTTGCTGAAAGCACAGTCATTCTTTGAAGCTCACTTTAATGTGAAATATTTGTACGCCACAGTAGCGGGCGTATCGTTTAGATGCAGAGAAGATAACGCATCTACATAATTATTGTACATAATTTTTGTATGGTCTTAGAATCAGATTCAAGCAGAATCAGAATAGTATAAGAGAGTGCTGTAGGTTAACTCACTCTAAACCCCACATTACACTTTATATGTATCATTTACAACGAACACCCCAGGTTTAAGTGTATTATAACATTTATAGGATTTGATATGCTTAGCGCACAATATTTTTGTAATAATAATCTTCCGCTATGTAGTGGACTATCTTTCAAAGACATTACAGAGTAGGCATGTCTTTCTCTTGCTACTCTTTGCCCATTTAATGGCTAACACATGATTATCAGTGATTTTGAAGGACTAACTAGAACGCCTCAGATATACAAAGAACAATGTGATAATATTCTCACGTGTAATAGATCAGAACTATGAACTTTAGCTAGTGAAATCTACAATTTTCTTAATGTTTTGATGGACATTGATATGCAACGAATGTGAGGTGCTGTTATAAACATTCACTTGAGCTCGTCAGAATGACAGATGTCGACGCTCATGGTTAAAGCACAGTTAGATTTCCCAGCAGCCACCTGGAGTTTCCGTGTGAGACCATAGACAGATATGACACAGCTCTCTTTGCATTGCATAAAGGGGAACTTTTATCGAGACATTCTTGGTGCTCGAACGGAATGTAATTTATGACACAGCAATTTTTGAGTACAGGGTGACCAGAGAGTCACGTCTTAGATTATTTTTGTTATATTCGCATGTTTTTTATATTATGATGAGTACCATCAGAGTAATTCTTGGGAATGAACCATACTTTCGTCATTTAGGCTATTTATTCTCACTTAAAGTGAAAGATTATTTTTGCCGTGGTTTGACACGAAGATAAGGGGTGGTTTCCGGTTTATTGCATGCCAGCAGCTTCAAATTGTGTTTGACTGCTGAGATTACCTCTCTTGTGATCCGGCTGAGGGTCGCGATGAGATACTTACTGAATGGTTTGATGGAGCTTTGAACGCCCATCTGGTAGTCGTGTTATTGTGGACCTGAATTTTATTTTTATTATATTGGAGCCGCTTGGAGCTCAAGACAGTTGTGACTTGTCGGGTCACACGTCTCGTAAGCATCTGGTACAGACTTACGACTAATGTCTATAAGATTGTGGTAATGTAGCAGGCCGAAGCCGCGTATACTCTGTTGTGTTTTGTTCTTTGGTCCATAAGCCTTGCATAGTTGGTCATTCTTCATTACTAAGATACTCATAAGCGACGATAGTAATAATAAATACCCATAAATCATAAAAGCTCATTATTATAAAACCAACGCGGGTTAAAACTATTATTAAATAATAACAGCTGTTTAACATTGATCTTATTGACTTTTCGCTGGACCAATGCAATGCGCTTGATAAGAGACAATCCTGAAGGAGTGATTTAGAGAGGGAAATAACACGTTTAGACTTGACAGGAGCCCAGAGGCTCACCGGAGGTGATTAACTCGAGGGTCGAGTACCCTTGCTGATGACATGCTGTGATAATAGCATACTTTGATTAATTCTTTTACACACTTTTAGATAACGAATGGAACAAACAGTCTCCATTTCACTGTAGGAAGGGTAATAAGAATATTTGTTTATGTTTATTTACTTATTGAATGTATAATTTCCTATGTGAACCCAACTATTGTTTCATCTGTAGTATTTGTTGTACAGTTATAACTGCAATGCCTATAATGTACTGAAATGAATGTTATATTAGTATTTGTTGTTAACACGGACGCTTAGCGCCAATGTTTATGTAACTTAGGAAGTGCTTAGACAGATAAACTTAAATGCAAATATGGGGAGTGGTCACAGTATGATCTAGATTTTTGCTATCATATTTTTATGGCATGATGATTCTTCTCAGAACATCCTTATCTTTTCCTTGTATTTAAATTAGGGCTTTTGTAGCACTTTCCCAAGCTTTGCTTTGTTTTTGAATGTAATTAGAACAGATCATTAGGGTCAATTTCCATTATCTTAGGGGTTGTTTTTCTTTTTTTTTTTATTAGATAGCGGATTAGCCGTTTGTGAAACTCTCCTATCCTAGGTTAGGGGTTGGTTTTTATTCAATAAATATTCCAACGATTTTTACTTCAGTCTGGACTCCCTTCTTTAGTAGTTTGTTTCTATTGGGGGTGTATTTCCAGGGGTGTCTTATGACATAACAATCATGATGGGGATCTGATCCTGCGGGACAGGAGACTCGTGCCGGCGAGCCCTATTGGAATGCACTCCAATCCTCTTCTTCGGTATGTGGTCGGAGGAAGGGGTCATCTGGAAGGCCATACTCGGTAGGTGATGACCTCCTCCAACGGGCACAAAATATTGCTATATTACTCCAGCCCCAGACCAGAATTATATTTCATATCACATTCCGGAAGAGAATCCAAGACCTCTCAACCCAGTGATTAAATACGTCAGGGTCAGTATGACTAAGCAAAATCTTTTAGACCAAGGGCTCCAATTTTTTAAAATAACAACACAATTATCGGAGGCAGTATGACTAAAGCAGAATTATTTAGACAAAGGGCTCCAAATTTTTTAATAACCACACAATTATCGGAGGCAGTATGACTAAAGCAGAATGTATTAGACAATTGGCTCCATATTGTTTCAATAACAACACAATTATCGGAGGCAGTATGACTAAAGCAGAATGTTTTAGACAAAGGTCTCCAAATTGTTTAATAACATCACAATTCTTGGAGGCAGTATGACTGAAGCAAAATGTTCTTGACTAAGGGCTCCAAATTGTTTCATAACAACACAATTATCAGAGGCAGTATGACTAAAGCAGAATGTTTTAGACAAAGGCAGAGGTGACAACTATTACGGACTGTCCTTAATAAATTATTGCGGATTTCACCTCACGATTACGGTGAAAGGGGAAAATATTACGGAAAAGTGACATTATCACGATTGAAATACATGAAGAAAAAAAAGGAAATTTACAGGGTGTCTACCGGAAAAACGAAAAGTAAAGAAAAAGTAGCTAATTTTACAAACAGGTAACGAAATTAACGAAAAGTAGCTAATTTTAATGTCTGGTTTGTTGGAGGTAAAGAAAATTCGCCGAGGTCGGTTTAAATAATTTAAACTCGCGCCGCTAGGCTCACAGATTACGATGGAGCAAGCTTCACACAAGCGGCGCCGATTGCTTAAGCTGTATTTCCCCGTGTCCGACCTGAAGAAAACGCATACTGAGGATACCTTGAGTGGTATACAACGGTTCAACGTATATTTTCAGCATCAAGTACAGTTTCAGTTTTGTGTGAAATCATTTTCTGTATTCTTAGGAAACCTGACTTTCCGCGAGACGTTTATTCGCGAAACCTTCCGAAACTAAACAGAAACCTCTAATTTCTGTTATTGACCTCTAAATTTGGAGACTCTCAAATTGAAGTTCAGAAATAACGCGAAATAATTTAATGTCGCAATCTTGCAAAATGAAATGGTTTCAACAAAAATCGCGAAAAAGCTTCGAATACATATATTTTAAATATCTATCCGTCTCGAAAATTTGCGACATCCAGTATGGTTAATTCGAAATTCCGTTATGTCGATTTTTCCTTCGAGCTTTGGTACCATCGGATAATCTAACCGGTTATCTCGAAAATGTAAATATCTTGTAGCCTATAATTCGTGATTCGAAAGAAATTGTGCCGACTTGTATTATTCATGTAATCCTCTCAGAATAATTCGTAATATTCGATACCTACTTCCAACGTTCATCCTCCAAACTCACATGCTCAAGACGGTCGGCTGACCTCACGACTTGCCTGCGGAATCTCGTCAAATGTACCGAGATCGACGCCAGTTGCGTATAAATCAGTAAACCGAGGACTGCGGGAATCCCGGCAAAGGTGACAGGACACCCATCACGAAACATTCCGAAACCTACTCACCACTTTTCCCGTGACCGTATACCGTCCATAACTGCTCGTGAATTTTAACCATGCCCAACCTCGAGCTTGCCTCCGCCATTCTGCGAGGACAGATAGACAGGCGGAGAATCGTTGAACGGCCAGGTGCGGCGCCGATTACATATTAATGCGCTCTCAGTGACCAACCGCAAGGCCATCGTGATTCTCGTAAAACGGCCGAAAGTGGCAGCGATTGCAATACATCGCGACATTTCTACGCATTCGATGACGAGAACAACTGGATTCTTGTCACACGTACAGCAAGCGGCGCCGATTTCCTTCCCGTGCCCACCTTAAGGACAACGGAAATCTCGTCGATCGACTAAAAGTGACACCAATTATGTAAATCGCTTTTTTCTCCGTGTTCTATCGTGAAAAGTACGGGAATCTCGTCAAACGGTTGAGACAGGCGCCGATCGTGTAACATCTCAATATTTATCTTAGAATGAAGGTTTCCTATTCATCTCTTGATTATTTTGTTATGTGATTACCAAGTTTGGTCAAGGAAGGTGAACATGACAAATTTGAAGAGGAATTTGCTGTTTATCAGTGTGATACTCTCCCTGAATATATTTTACAAGGACCTAGAATTGATGTAAACTGGGGCAACATTGCTGAGGTTACAACTGAAAGTGGACAGTTCAAGTATAAAACCTTAAGTAATGTGGTATTTGCAATATTAAGTGCACCTCACAGTAACTCTCCCACAGAAAGAATGCTCAGTGTTGTTCGGAAAAATCAGACAGAATTCAGACCTACCTTAAGTACATCTACAATGGAATCGCTTATGATTCTGAAGACGAAATTGTCATCACAGAGGGAAGTATGTTACAAGAAAACTTTAACGGGAAAGCAGCTACAGGGTGCAAAACAAGCTACTGTACAATAGCAGGCAATGTGCAAATTTTATTCTATAATATGATATTTTTTACTATTGGTTGCTTCCGGGTTGTGAAAAGGTGGTGTTAGAATTTGACATGAAACTGTTTGAAGTATGTGTGTGGGAGGGGGGAAAAATAAGGGATTACTGATAACCCACTTCAAAAGTTGGCACCTCTGCAAAGGGCTCCAAATTTTTCAATGACGCAATTATCGGAGGCAGTATGAGTAATACCGGTACTCAATGTTTTAGACAAAGGGCTGCAAATTCTTTAATGCCAACACAATTATCGGAGCCAGTATGACTAAAGCACAATGTTTTAGACTTTGGGCTCCAAATTGTTTAATAACAACACAATTATCGGAGGCAGTATGACTAAAGCAGAATGTTTCAGACAAAGGGCTCCTAATAGTTTTAATAAGAACAACATTATCGGAGGCAGTATGACTAAAGCAAAATGTTTTAGACAAAGGGCTTCAAATTGTTAAATAAAACCCACAATTATCGGAGGCAGTATGACTAAAGCACACTGTTTTAGGCAAAGGGATCCAAATTGTTTAATGACACAATTATCGGAGGCGATATGACTAAAGCAGAATATTTAGACAAAGGGCTCCAAATAGTTTAATGACACACTTATCGGAGACAGTATGACTAAAACTCAATGTTTTAGACAAAGGGCTGCAAATTCTTTAATGGCAACACAATTATCAGAGCCAGTATGACTAAAGCAAAATGTTTTAGACAAAGGGCTCCAAATTGTTTAAAAACATCACAATTATTGGAGGCAGTATGTCTAAAGCACAATGTTTTAGACAAAGGTCTCAAAATTGTTTAATAACTACACAATTCTCGGAGGCAGTATGACTAAAGCAAAATGTTTTAGACAAAGGGCTCCAAATTGTTTAATGACACAATTATCGGAGGCAGTATGACTAAAGCACAATGTTTTAGACAAAGGTCTCCAAATTGTTTAATAACATCACAATTCATGGAGGCAGTATGACTAAAGCAAAATGTTTTTGACAAAGGGCTCCAAATTGTTTAATGACAAAATTATCGGAGGCGGTATGACTAAAGCTCAATTTTTTAGACAAAGGGCTGCAAATTCTTTAATGGCAAGACAATTATCGGAGCCAGTATGGCTAAAGCAAAATGTTTTAGACAAAGGGCTCCAAAGTGTTTAATAACAACACAATTCTTGGAGGAAGTATGACACTAAAGCAAAATGTTTTAGACAAGGTATCCAAATTGTTTAATAACAACACAATTCTTGGAGGCAGTATGGCTAAAACACAATGTTTTAGACAAAGGGCCCCAAACTGCTTAAAAACACAATTGTTGGAGGTAGTGAGGCTAAAGCTTAGTGTTTTAGGCAAAGGGCTCCAACTTGATTAATAACAACATAATTGTCGGAGGTAGGCCTAGTATGACTATAGCAGAATGTTTTAGACAAAGGGCTCCAAATTGTTTAATAACACAATTATCGGAGGCAGTATGACTAAAGCAAAATGTTTTAGACAAAGGGCTGCAAATTGTTTAATAACAACTCAATTATCGGGGGCAGCATGAATAAAGCAGAATGTTTTAGAAAAAATGATCGAAATTGATTAATGACACAATTATCGGAGGCAGTATGACTAAAGCAGAATGTTTTAGACAAAGGGCTCCAATTTATTAATAACAACACAATTATCGGAGGCTGTATGACTAAAGCTGAACGTTTCCAACAGAGGGCTCCCAATTGTTTAATGACACAATTATCGGAGGCAGTATGACTAAAGCAGAATGTTTTAGACCAAGGGCATTGTTTAATAAGAACACAATTATTGGAGACAGTATGACTAAAGCTGAATGTTTTAGACAAAGGGCTCCAAATTGTTTAATAACAACACAATTATCGGAGACAGTATGACTAAAGCACAATGTTTTAGACAAAGGGCTCGAATTGTTTAATAACAACACAATTAGTTTAATAACAACACAATTATCGGAGGCAGTATGACTAAAGCAAAATGTTTTAGACAAAGGGCTCCAAATTGTTTAATGACAAAATTATCGGAGGCAGTATGACTAAAGCTCAATATTGTAGACAAAGGGCTCCAAATTCTCTAATAGCAACACAATAAATTATCGGAGCCAGTATGACTAAAGCAGAATGTTTCAGACAAAGGGCTCCAAATAGTTTAATGACACAATTATCGGAGGCAGTATGATTAAAGCAGAATGTTTTAGACCAAGGGCATTGTTTAATAACAACACAATTATCGGAGGCTGTATGACTAAAGCTGAACGTTTCCGACAGAGGGCTCCCAATTGTTTAATGACACAATTATCGGAGGCAGTATGACTAAAGCACAATGTTTTAGACAAAGGGCTCGAATTGTTTAATGACACAATTAACGGAGGCAGTATGAATAAAGCAGAATGTTTTAGACAAAGGGCTCCATATTGTTAAATAACACCACAATTATCGGAGGCAGCATGACTAACAATGTTTTCGACAAAGGGCTCCAAATTGTCTAATGACACAATTATAGGAGGAAGTATGACTAAAGGACAATATTTTAGACAAAGGGCTATAAATTGTTTAATATAAACACAATTATCGGAGGCAGTATGACTAAATCACAATGTTTTAGACAAAGGGCATCAAATTGTTTAATGACACAATTCTAAGAGGCAGCATGATTAAAGCACAACAGGTCGCGCTACCTAGTAATTATTGGTCTACGCCAAACCCATGCGTGGGGTTGGCAATCATGTACTGTGGGCCTACTCGAGGATAATGGCCGGCACAACTGAAATTTTACTGTAATTCATAAATTATTATGCATACTGTTCAAGGGCCTGTCATCCTTCTACAGGATACCAGTTTCGTTCTACTTTACATGTGGACTCACAGGACAACAGTTATCTAGGATAACACTGGACGCACTGACTGTGGTTGAGGAATGCGGCTTCAAGGTCATCAGAATAGTGACGGACAACTGTCAGGAGAATGTGTCAATGTTTGAGGTGCTGTGTGGCGGATGTGTCACTCATGAAATTCGTCACCCGAAAGACGAGCAGAGGCCACTTTTTTTTTTAGTTTCGATCCGAGTCACATCATTAAGAATGTACGATCACAATATCTGAGTAGGAACTTCAATGTAGATGACAATTTAATAACTAGTGATCATCTCAAGAATCTGTACCACTTACAGAAAAAGCTAGTAGTAAAGCCAGTTAGAAAATTAAGCAGGAAGGTTGTATATTAAAGCAATTTAGAAAAAATGAATGTGACAAGAACCAAATTGGTGTTTACTCCAGAGACAATAGCTGGGCTTAAGAGCATGGAAGTCATGTGCCCAGAGAGAGTGGAAGATAAGGACAGCCTACACGAAACAACAAAATTCTTGGAAATTTTTAGAAAATGGTTTGATATACATGATATCTGCAATGCCACACACGGACTTCATTCCAGAAATACAGCCAAGCTTATTTTCAGTGAAGTTAATGATGAGACTTTTATGGCTGACCAATGAATTTCTGCCCTACCTGTCACAGATTCAAAGTAATCCCGATAAAAAGATGAGACTTACAAATCAAGTTTTGGTGCTAACAACTTCATCAACCGTGTCCTGCATACGATTTCTAATCAGTATCGGCTTCCATTATGTGCTTACGTGGAATTTATCAAGTGAAGATGTAGAACTGCTCTTCTGTCACCTGAGAAATAAGGGAGGTAACAATGACATGATGGACGTGAGATCATGCCTGCATGCCATCGAGTCAACACTTAGCACAGGAATTATCGCATCATCTAGAAGTGGGAATGAGGTGCTGAGGGAAGATGCAGTCGTAACAGGCGCCTTGACCAAGTTTCTGAAGCCTAAAAAATCGCGGAAGGTGCAAAACCCAGCTAATGCTAAAGAAACACCCCAGCTTCCGGCACATGTCTTGGAGGTTCTTGAAAGCCCTGTTCAAGGTAAGAATTTGGGGCATATAGCCTATATTAAGTTCATTGAAATAAAACATTATGATTGACATTTTAGTATTAAAATCTCTATTTTTGTTTTCAGAAAAGCCAGCGTCTCTATCTTCCATTTCAATTGCAATGGTAGCGGGATTTCTTGTAAGAGTGGCAGAAGAGAGAACAGACTGTAAAGGTTGCTTAGAGAAAATATCAGCTCCAGCAAATTCAAGCCTGCCATTTAGTTTAATACATTTTCAAGACAGAGGGGGCCTTGGAGGCTGGATTTAGACAGCTCCTTAACCCGGTCCATGAGGCAATTATAATTGGCTACATGGATAATTCTTGCCAGGCGCGTCCACGTCGCGGGGGTGGGCAACGGTACTGTAATATACCATGGAACTACAGTACCGGCTAAGTTCTGGTGAGGACCCAGTCCTATGAGGTATAACATAGGCCCCGTGCACAGGGTTACGTGCGAAGACCTCAACGGAATCTGCAGCGGAGAAGATGGACTTCGGAACGGTGGAGATTGCGGAAGAGGCAACCCAGTACTCAGGGAATAGTATGAGTACAGCATCAATCGGCAGCGTCTGTTTCCCAGGTTAGGGGCGGCTGCAAGGGCGTCTGTTTCCCATGTTAGGGGCGGCCTGTATAATAGCTGGCAGTAGCTTCATAAAATGCCTTTGGGAGTGGCGACCCCATCGTAATAATAGCCTAAAATGGAAATGGCACTTCAAATGATTCGGAGAAGGTTAGGGCGTACCCTGCAGGTGACGCGCAGTTCTTTTGGTACTGGGGGAACTGTGAGAAATGGGCGACCAGTAACCGAAATGAAAGTGGGAATCATGAATGTCATGACCCTGACAGGCAAGGTGGAGGAGGTGGTAGACTTCATGGAGAGGGAGAATGTTGGACTGATGGGGCTGAGTGAAGTGAAATGGAAAGGTAAAGGAAGGAAGAAATTGAGGAAAGAATATACATTATACTGGAGTGGTGGCCAAGAGGCAAAAAATGGCGTGGGACTGATAACCTCGAAACAACTGGAGGAGTATGTTGAAGTGGTCGAGTGTGTGAGTGACAGAATAATGAAAATTAGAATGAAGATGAAAAATGACGTGATGGACTTCATACAAGTGTATGCACCACAGACTGGAAACAGAGAAGAAGATATTGAAGTATTCCTGGAGGATGTAGAAAGAGTAATTTCAGATGTAGAAGTGGTGATCATGGGAGATATGAATGCACAAGTCGGAAACGAGAGACAAGGAAAGGAAGAAGTCATTGGACCATATGGATATGGGAAAAAGAACCGGGAAGGAGAGGACTTGTAAACTTTTGTGAAAGGAATGGACTGATAGTGGGTAATCCATGGTTTCGGAAGAAAAACAGCAGGAAAATTACGAGATATGGTTCGGGCGATAGAAGAACAAAATCAGTAATTGACTACTTTCTGGTGGCAAGGACTAATCGCAGAAAGCTGATAGATGTGACAGCTTTACCAGGAGAAGCATTTGATGGGGACCATAGAGCTGTGGTGGCAAAATTTAGATGGGAAAAATTGGAAAACCTAAAGGAGATCAGAGAAAGTAAAATAAAAGTATGGAAATTGAAAGACAAAACTGTACGGGAAGATTTTCAGGAGAGATTGAAGCAACAAATCTCAGTTACTGAAGTGGAAAACATAGAAGAGGAATGGTCCCACTTTAAAAAGACATTTGTTGGTGCAGCAGAGAGTGCTTGTGGTAGGACGTCAACAAGAGTGAAAGAGAAGGAGACACCGTGGTGGAATGAGGAGGTGAGGAAAGCAGTGAAAGAAAAGAAGTCTGCATGGAAAGAATGGAACCGAGATCAAACAGAAGAAAGCAAAAGGAAGTATCACGACAGCAAACGGAGGTGTAAGAAAGTGGTAGGAGAAGAAAAGAAGAAAAGTTGGGAAGAATTTACACGAAGAATGGAAACAGATGTAAGTGGCAGTAAAAGGATGCTGTATGGGCTTCTAAGAAGTAAGAGGAAAGAAAGAGTTACTACGCAGCTAGTGAAAAAGGAAGATGGAGAGTTGTTAACACACCCAGAAGAGATAAAGGGACGATGGAAGGAGTATTTCGATAAGCTATTGAATGTGAGCAATTGTACTGGTGAGATCGAAGTGACACAACCCGACGACTCTATAACAGAAGATGATATAACAACGCTGGAGGTGGAATTAGCAGTACAGAAAATGAAGATGGGAAAAGCAACAGGGGTGGATGAAATCAGTATAGAAATGATAAAGGCTGCTGGACCTGTTGGTATGCAATGGTTGTATCGACTGCTAAAGTGTGTGTGGAAACAGAAATGTGTACCAGAAGACTGGGAGAAAGGGCTAATAATACCAGTGTTTAAGAAGGGGGACAAGAAGGTGTGTGATAACTATAGAGGGATCAATCACCCTCATATCACAGATAGTAAAAATACTGGAAAGGATATTAGAAAGAAGAATGAGAAGAAAGGTGGAAGGAGAGTTGCAAGAGGAACAGTATGGCTTCAGGAGTGGAAGATCCACAGTGGAGCCAATCTTTAGCTTGAGGCAGGTGATGGAAAAGAACTGGGAATACGGAGAGGATTTGATCATGACTTTCATAGATCTAGAAAAGGCATATGATAGTGTCCCCAGAGAGAAGGTATGGGAAACCATGGTTAAGAAGAGACTGGGAAGAGAAATGTTGGAAATGGTGCAAGCAATGTACAACAACAGTGTTAGCAGGGTACTGACCCCAGTTGGAAAAACAGATTGGTTTAGGAACAAGACTGGACTAAGACAGGGGAGTGTGCTGTCACCTCTCTTGTTCATAATGGTGATGGATGAAATTGTAAAGGAAACAAAGGAAGCATATGGACATAAAGAAATGAAGTTACTGTTATTTGCAGATGATATTGTGGTTTGGGGAAGGAACACCGAAGAAGTGCAAAAACAACTAGATGCACTGAACGAAAATATTCAGAAGTACGGCCTGAAAATCAGTATAGAGAAAAGCAAGACCATGGTGATGACAAAAGGGGAAAGACAAGGAAAGGGCACTGTGAAAATTGGAAGTCAGAGTTTGGAAATTGTGGACACGTTCAAATACCTAGGAAGTGAATTGATGCAAACTGGTAGGTTGGACATGGAGATTGGCAGGAGGGTACAGCAGAGCAATGCATTCTATCAAAGTGTAAGAAAACTTGTTTGGGATAAGGAAGTACCAAGGAAAAGCAAGGAGGTAATGTATAAAGTGTACTATGTTCCCATATTAACTTATGCAGCTGAGACTTGGACCCTGACAAGCAGGCAAGAGAGTAGAATCCAAGCCAGTGAAATGAAATTCCTAAGAAGTATGATAGGAAAGGCAAGGAAAGACAGAGTGAGGAATGAAGATGTTAGGAAGGAAGTAGGGATGGAAAAACTAAATGAGAGAATTGAGAAGAATAAACTAAGGTGGTTTGGACATGTAAAGAGGATGGAGGAAAATAGAATACCAAGACAGATGCTGGAGGCGAAGTGCAAAGGTAAGACCTAGAACAAGGTGGATTGATTCAGTGAAGAACAGCGTAAGAAAAAGAAATCTGGTCTGGGACAAGATCGTGGAAGAAGAATGGTGGAAGGAAAGAGGAATGTGGAGAAGTGCCATAAATACCCCGATCGGCAGGAGATGGATAAGGGGAAATGATGATGATGATGAAGATATCCCAAATCTTCTTTTATTTACCTGTTGGGAAAAATTTCTCACTTTGTCACAACAGCCGTAAATTTCATGTCTCGAAAATATTTAGTGTCAAATTTCACAAATATTTTAACTGACACGTTTTCCGAGCACACAAAATGCGAAGTGTGTATTGACAATTCTCTCTCCGTAGTTCTTCTGAAAAAGTTCTTAAGGCCGCTTTTAAAGAATATTGGTGTGAACCACACGGGCAGTAGTGCAACGTTTCTGAATTTAAGAAGTAAACCACTTGACAGAAAAAACCATAAAGCGGAGTGAAATGCAGTCAAGAGTGAGCTGTATTCATAATTTGGGGGAAACTGGAGGAAAACAGGTAAGAAGTGCTAAAAAACATGTATTAAATGTACTTGAGTTGCATGTAACGCATAGTCAAAAGCAGACAACTAGGGCGCCGAGCCGCGATCCTAGTGGCGTAAAATGGAACTACCAGTTTGGCGTACCAAGCCTCCGCTCTATTTCCAGGCCTTGAATATAACGTAGGCCACGGTGAGAACAATCAAGTAGGCAGTGAAGAAACAAAATAGAATGTTGAAACTTTGTTGTCGCACTGCCTTCTTGGTAGTTGGCTGCTAGCATTTAAAATGATATAAAGTCCAGTCTTTCAGATTGACTATCCGTGTCTTTTCCTGGTAACTTACATTTATTGATTTTCATCATGAAGTTTGTAGCATTACAGTGGTTGCATGACTACCTTATCATCACAACCACACCAAATTCGGCATAACCCGCAATAAAACATCCAAATTACAGAATATATTGTCAAAACCAGGATTAATTCACTATTTTGAACAAGAACAGTAGCAAAACCCACAGCCAATCACAGTGCAGCACAGGTAGCTGATAAGCAAATCAAACTACGGCCCTCAAAACTACAATACTACTTTTCTCCGCACAATAAACTAGTCAAACACAATAAAACAAACCCAAACAACAATAAAATATCATAAAATAGCAACATTTTAACTCATAAACACCTCGAAATTACAATAAAACAACTACAAATCACAGCACAGTTCCAGGTTAAAGCAGCCAATCACAGCCAAGCACACACCAATTCAAACTCCCCACACCACAGTAATAGTTTACACAACAATAGTACAGTCCACAAACACACTACATAAATTTAAATCATAAAAGGCGGGAGCTGAAGCCTTTTATATGCAACATATAATTGCCGACCAACACCAAACCTACTAACATACAGGTCTGTTATTTCCTTCGATTCCAAAGCACTACTTAATCAACCCACTAGATGTCTTTTTTTTTTAACATAAAATTTGAAGCTGCTGCAAAAATGTAAAACCAGTAACATTGAAAATCTCACACACAATATAAACCATGGCGAGCAAAACGATAATAATTACATCTAACAGCATCGGCAGGAGAGTGACTGGTCATACAGGACCAAAGTTCACTTCCTGATCCAAACATAAGCTGAGAGGGTCTGCTACTCTCATTTACCCATTGCATTGCCCCCTATTCATTATGAATTCCTAGCACAATACATATCCAACGCACATCAAATACTCTGGCTACAAGTTTTACGTTATTTGATGATTGCATGACTACCACTTAAACCTAAAAACTGGTCCAAGTGATCACTAAAAATAGGCTACTAACTTGCCCTTTACTTACATCTG
This sequence comes from Meconema thalassinum, assembly GCA_946902985.2. Classification (NCBI taxonomy): domain Eukaryota; kingdom Metazoa; phylum Arthropoda; class Insecta; order Orthoptera; family Tettigoniidae; genus Meconema; species Meconema thalassinum. The sequence goes on from OX336395.1 coordinate 209,767,844, forward strand.
CTTCATCAGTCAAATTCAGATAAACAAAGGAACGTGCAGTTCTGATGCTAAAATGTCATTCTGTTTTAAATCACAAGTAAAGGCCTAAATACCAGAGATAAATTCCATTCGGTTCTGAAGCGAGGCAGAAACGTTTCGTTTCGCGCAGTAATTCAACGATGGCAGAGATATTTCTATTGACGTCACATTATACAGCCACTGTTGCCAACATGTGGGGTACAAAATACACCACATAGGTGTGGATAAAGATTATTGATCCCTGAGGCCTAACGTGGACCGCAGAGCCATGCGCAGTGTTTGCGCAGGGTTGGCGATATCCTTCTTGTCTCGTCATTTTCCCAGATAATTCATGTTCTCAAGAGACGGAGCTGCCGTTATCTGGAACTAGCGTAAGGAATTTGAAAACATAAACAATCACATGCTATAACATGCGATTTGAGTTGATTGGTGTGCTCTTATCTCGTTTTTTCAGTTATTATCATACTAATTGCTCACTTTCGCTGTGCTCCTCAAATTCAAGAATTGTCATGAGTGCATTACTTTCACAAAAAGAAAGTTTCCAGACGGATTGGAGTCGATTACTTCGCGTCGCAAAGCCGACATCAAATTATATGATCGTATGTGGCTGGCATTTAACAAAGGAGAATTATTTCTTAATAAATACTAATGAATTTCTTACAATATCCAGTAACCTACATTCTCCCCTGCACTATACAGTAGGCGATTTAGCAACTTCGATTTGTCAGCTGTTCTTCCAATGTGGCAAAAATTACTTGTAGGGGTCCCATTATCGTAGCCTATATTTGGTAGTCTTTCTTAACTTGCTCCATTGCTGCTTCAAATCTGTGACAGTCTGGTCTTTTCTATCATGTGCCTATTAAAAATTTTAAAAATCTATATACGTAGTCAACTTGTACAGTCTTCGATTTATCGACTTCAACAGTATTAGGCTATATCTTGCAAATTTAAATGCATCTACTTACCAAAGTATGTAAAGCAATGTAACTACTACATGCTCATTACATATTCCGGTTCCTCAAAAAATTATTTTTTTCTCGGCAACTGGCGACCGAATTTCATTTTGAATCTGGTGAGGTACAGGTACAGTACTCCTCTAAGCATAAAGTTTTAAGTCTCATAACATCTTCTGTTTTTAGCACTTTCCCGCACATAATTATTGGTTTGGCTTCTAAAATTGCCTGTCTTTCAACGAGAGCCCGCCTAGAATTGCCAACAACGCTGAATGCATGAAGTCTATCACCCTTGCGTCCACCATTTTGTCACAAGCGACCTAACGCCTATATTTGATTGAGTTCACGAATAGCGTACACAGCTGACATTATTACTTGAGGAGCTTGTTTTCAAAACTGAATATCTCCAAAAATTAAAAAATTAAAAAAAGTTTTATAGTTTATTCGCTAGCATTTGCCTCAGATGGTAAAATATTTATTGATCAAATGTTAATATTGATAAGGCTGTGAGATAACATGCTCTTCTATCAAAACTTAATATATCCATCACTTACAATATCGTAACTTATATTGAACTAAATGAATATTTATATTTTTAAATTAAGGCATTTAATTTCTAATTGTACATATTAATATTATCTTAAAAATAAATATCACGAACTAGGATACATATTTGAGATTATGTGAAATATCCTCATTTCCATAGCTAAAATACAACCACAATTTCTTTCCAAACTAAATATATCCATTCATTTTTATCAATCTTTTATCAATAACTTTTGATGTACTTTGTATAATTTGGTGCACTTTTTGTTGGTGCTCTTTCTAGCTATCATACAAGCTATATATTACTCCAATTTGATAATCCTGTCTGAAGATATGTTTTTCATCTCTTCTGTAAAATTTATGATTATGGAGATATTCAGTTTTGAAGACAAGCTCCTCAATTCTTCCCTTGACCAAAACCGGACTTATATAGAACCTGTAAGATTATTGAAAATATATGATAAAAATCTGATTCACAAACCTTTCTGGGAGTCACTAGGAATTGAAAATACTGTCAATTATCACTGCTGCACGGGAAATATTTGTAATATTACCTATGTAAATAAAGGTTTTTATTTCAAACTTGTTCAACGAAGGCAGCCATGTTTGACGCGCAAATATAGACGGCACATCACGTCCCAATACTGTCGCCAATATGCAGGGCTTTATTTCTAAAAACAATTTAAGGGGTACTCACAGTTGTCGACAAAAGATCACGATCTTGTAATGTCTGGTCATTGCGTTCGAAACATTAACATTCAGCTTTTTCGATGCCTGGGTGGATGTTAAATAGTTCGTAAGTTTCTACATCCTTCAAAACTAACCACACGCACAAAATAACAACCTACCCCATCTCAAAACACTAGCCTGAGTGCTTATAATAACGGAGTGACAAGTTGCCGACCAAGAAAAACTGATTCGATCGATTGATTTAAATCGAGGATAACTCGACATCTACTCCAGCTGTTGTGAACTTTCAAGTCGGAAGTTATATTTGCAGGACTAGATACAAATGTACCAATATTTAAGAGTTTAGTGCTTTTCAGTCGGTCAACACGAATGTACCCAAAAGAGATGGGTTATGCCCTAATCCTGAAATAAATTACATGAGATTAATAAAACACTAGGATGACCAGTTTCGATCGTCAAGCGATCATCATCAGATCCATTACACTTAGGCTACAAAATCTATGTTTGAAATACAGGTGAAAATATTTACAATATGTACAATTATTTAGTTGCAGTATTGGTACTGCAACTGTCAGTGTATGCTAAATGCAGTAAGTTATATATGTTAGGTGAAATGCTAAATGGTGATAGCTATCCGGAGATTGTACTTTAGAGAGATTATATGGTTGTAAACTATGGTTAAACTATAAAATTTTTGGCTAGCTACTTATCTGATTGTCTTCCGTATTACAGCTACTCGCAGTTTTCGTGCTCACTGGAACTCGCTGTGCGGTCGACTGCGGTGGTTATCTTAACGACTGGTTTTTCCCCTGCCTCCTCCCCCCTGTCCCTACGTGCTGTGGGGAGTGATAGCGATGTGTTTATGTGAGGTGTTGCCAACCTAGATAAGATGTATGTTATTGGTGATCGTGGATTGCCCTAACTGGGGAAACACTGTCGCACTGCCTTCTTGGTAGTTGGCTGCTAGCATTTAAAATGATATAAAGTCCAGTCTTTCAGATTGACTATCCGTGTCTTTTCCTGGTAACTTACATTTATTGATTTTCATCATGAAGTTTGTAGCATTACAGTGGTTGCATGACTACCTTATCATCACAACCACACCAAATTCGGCATAACCCGCAATAAAACATCCAAATTACAGAATATATTGTCAAAACCAGGATTAATTCACTATTTTGAACAAGAACAGTAGCAAAACCCACAGCCAATCACAGTGCAGCACAGGTAGCTGATAAGCAAATCAAACTACGGCCCTCAAAACTACAATACTACTTTTCTCCGCACAATAAACTAGTCAAACACAATAAAACAAACCCAAACAACAATAAAATATCATAAAATAGCAACATTTTAACTCATAAACACCTCGAAATTACAATAAAACAACTACAAATCACAGCACAGTTCCAGGTTAAAGCAGCCAATCACAGCCAAGCACACACCAATTCAAACTCCCCACACCACAGTAATAGTTTACACAACAATAGTACAGTCCACAAACACACTACATAAATTTAAATCATAAAAGGCGGGAGCTGAAGCCTTTTATATGCAACATATAATTGCCGACCAACACCAAACCTACTAACATACAGGTCTGTTATTTCCTTCGATTCCAAAGCACTACTTAATCAACCCACTAGATGTCTTTTTTTTTTAACATAAAATTTGAAGCTGCTGCAAAAATGTAAAACCAGTAACATTGAAAATCTCACACACAATATAAACCATGGCGAGCAAAACGATAATAATTACATCTAACAGCATCGGCAGGAGAGTGACTGGTCATACAGGACCAAAGTTCACTTCCTGATCCAAACATAAGCTGAGAGGGTCTGCTACTCTCATTTACCCATTGCATTGCCCCCTATTCATTATGAATTCCTAGCACAATACATATCCAACGCACATCAAATACTCTGGCTACAAGTTTTACGTTATTTGATGATTGCATGACTACCACTTAAACCTAAAAACTGGTCCAAGTGATCACTAAAAATAGGCTACTAACTTGCCCTTTACTTACATCTGCTTCATCAGTCAAATTCAGATAAACAAAGGAACGTGCAGTTCTGATGCTAAAATGTCATTCTGTTTTAAATCACAAGTAAAGGCCTAAATACCAGAGTTAAATTCCATTCGGTTCTGAAGCGAGGCAGAAACGTTTCGTTTCGCGCAGTAATTCAACGATGGCAGAGATATTTCTATTGACGTCACATTATACAGCCACTGTTGCCAACATGTGGGGTACAAAATACACCACATAGGTGTGGATAAAGATTATTGATCCCTGAGGCCTAACGTGGACCGCAGAGCCATGCGCAGTGTTTGCGCAGGGTTGGCGATATCCTTCTTGTCTCGTCATTTTCCCAGATAATTCATGTTCTCAAGAGACGGAGCTGCCGTTATCTGGAACTAGCGTAAGGAATTTGAAAACATAAACAATCACATGCTATAACATGCGATTTGAGTTGATTGGTGTGCTCTTATCTCGTTTTTTCAGTTATTATCATACTAATTGCTCACTTTCGCTGTGCTCCTCAAATTCAAGAATTGTCATGAGTGCATTACTTTCACAAAAAGAAAGTTTCCAGACGGATTGGAGTCGATTACTTCGCGTCGCAAAGCCGACATCAAATTATATGATCGTATGTGGCTGGCATTTAACAAAGGAGAATTATTTCTTAATAAATACTAATGAATTTCTTACAATATCCAGTAACCTACATTCTCCCCTGCACTATACAGTAGGCGATTTAGCAACTTCGATTTGTCAGCTGTTCTTCCAATGTGGCAAAAATTACTTGTAGGGGTCCCATTATCGTAGCCTATATTTGGTAGTCTTTCTTAACTTGCTCCATTGCTGCTTCAAATCTGTGACAGTCTGGTCTTTTCTATCATGTGCCTATTAAAAATTTTAAAAATCTATATACGTAGTCAACTTGTACAGTCTTCGATTTATCGACTTCAACAGTATTAGGCTATATCTTGCAAATTTAAATGCATCTACTTACCAAAGTATGTAAAGCAATGTAACTACTACATGCTCATTACATATTCCGGTTCCTCAAAAAATTATTTTTTTCTCGGCAACTGGCGACCGAATTTCATTTTGAATCTGGTGAGGTACAGGTACAGTACTCCTCTAAGCATAAAGTTTTAAGTCTCATAACATCTTCTGTTTTTAGCACTTTCCCGCACATAATTATTGGTTTGGCTTCTAAAATTGCCTGTCTTTCAACGAGAGCCCGCCTAGAATTGCCAACAACGCTGAATGCATGAAGTCTATCACCCTTGCGTCCACCATTTTGTCACAAGCGACCTAACGCCTATATTTGATTGAGTTCACGAATAGCGTACACAGCTGAAATTATTACTTGAGGAGCTTGTTTTCAAAACTGAATATCTCCAAAAATTAAAAAATTAAAAAAAGTTTTATAGTTTATTCGCTAGCATTTGCCTCAGATGGTAAAATATTTATTGATCAAATGTTAATATTGATAAGGCTGTGAGATAACATGCTCTTCTATCAAAACTTAATATATCCATCACTTACAATATCGTAACTTATATTGAACTAAATGAATATTTATATTTTTAAATTAAGGCATTTAATTTCTAATTGTACATATTAATATTATCTTAAAAATAAATATCACGAACTAGGATACATATTTGAGATTATGTGAAATATCCTCATTTCCATAGCTAAAATACAACCACAATTTCTTTCCAAACTAAATATATCCATTCATTTTTATCAATCTTTTATCAATAACTTTTGATGTACTTTGTATAATTTGGTGCACTTTTTGTTGGTGCTCTTTCTAGCTATCATACAAGCTATATATTACTCCAATTTGATAATCCTGTCTGAAGATATGTTTTTCATCTCTTCTGTAAAATTTATGATTATGGAGATATTCAGTTTTGAAGACAAGCTCCTCAATTCTTCCCTTGACCAAAACCGGACTTATATAGAACCTGTAAGATTATTGAAAATATATGATAAAAATCTGATTCACAAACCTTTCTGGGAGTCACTAGGAATTGAAAATACTGTCAATTATCACTGCTGCACGGGAAATATTTGTAATATTACCTATGTAAATAAAGGTTTTTATTTCAAACTTGTTCAACGAAGGCAGCCATGTTTGACGCGCAAATATAGACGGCACATCACGTCCCAATACTGTCGCCAATATGCAGGGCTTTATTTCTAAAAACAATTTAAGGGGTACTCACAGTTGTCGACAAAAGATCACGATCTTGTAATGTCTGGTCATTGCGTTCGAAACATTAACATTCAGCTTTTTCGATGCCTGGGTGGATGTTAAATAGTTCGTAAGTTTCTACATCCTTCAAAACTAACCACACGCACAAAATAACAACCTACCCCATCTCAAAACACTAGCCTGAGTGCTTATAATAACGGAGTGACAAGTTGCCGACCAAGAAAAACTGATTCGATCGATTGATTTAAATCGAGGATAACTCGACATCTACTCCAGCTGTTGTGAACTTTCAAGTCGGAAGTTATATTTGCAGGACTAGATACAAATGTACCAATATTTAAGAGTTTAGTGCTTTTCAGTCGGTCAACACGAATGTACCCAAAAGAGATGGGTTATGCCCTAATCCTGAAATAAATTACATGAGATTAATAAAACACTAGGATGACCAGTTTCGATCGTCAAGCGATCATCATCAGATCCATTACACTTAGGCTACAAAATCTATGTTTGAAATACAGGTGAAAATATTTACAATATGTACAATTATTTAGTTGCAGTATTGGTACTGCAACTGTCAGTGTATGCTAAATGCAGTAAGTTATATATGTTAGGTGAAATGCTAAATGGTGATAGCTATCCGGAGATTGTACTTTAGAGAGATTATATGGTTGTAAACTATGGTTAAACTATAAAATTTTTGGCTAACTACTTATCTGATTGTCTTCCGTATTACAGCTACTCGCAGTTTTCGTGCTCACTGGAACTCGCTGTGCGGTCGACTGCGGTGGTTATCTTAACGACTGGTTTTTCCCCTGCCTCCTCCCCCCTGTCCCTACGTGCTGTGGGGAGTGATAGCGATGTGTTTATGTGAGGTGTTGCCAACCTAGATAAGATGTATGTTATTGAATGAGGTGGGTCTACAATTATTAAAGACCGTGGATTAGCCCTCGCCACGCGTGGAGCATAACCCATTCGAACTAAGCGTTGACGGTCTTATGAGGACGTCCCGGCACCTTTAATACTGCCGCGAATATGGGCCTTGGTTTATTGCAGAAGAAAAGTACATCGTACACCTGATCCAGATAACATTTACCTATTAAAAAACCCCTAATTTCCCCCCTTTTTTATCTAGCTTGGCTGTGTCGCTAAATTGTGTTTTGTTTCCGACAGGGTGTGTTTTTTAGTAGCGTGAAGAGGGGTGAGCTCTCCATGAACGTGTGTTCATTTAGATTGTTGGGATTGTTTCGTTTGGCTAGGTGTATCTCGATTGCTTCCTTTATGTCAAGAGCTCTGCCTTTCGATTCGTGATGGATTATTTTAAGGTCCGACTCTATGTTGGTAAAGCTGTGCCCTGTGTCACACATATGTTCGCACACGGCTGAATGTGTTCCGTATCTTATCGCATTCCTATGTTCATTATAACGTGTGTCTACTCGCCTTCCACTCTGCCCGATGTAATTAGCTTGACAATCGGTGTCTTGGCACATTATAGAATATACCCCTGACCTTGAATACGGGTCACGTTTATTTAGATTACTATTTAGGAGGTGCCTAGCGGTTGTGTTTTTCGTCGTGAAAGCTATCTTTATGCCTTGTTTTTTGAATAGGTTAGTGATTTTATATGTATTCGCATTCACATAGTTGAAACGCGCAAATTTTTTCTCATTACTGTCTGGTTTGGGAATCGTTTTATCTTTATTTTTATGTTTGGCTATAATTTGATTTATTTTGCTTGGCGAGAAGTTGTTTTCCTTTGCTATTTGCATAATAGTTCTTATTTCCTTATTATAGTTTTTTTTGACATGGGTATGTTTAAAGCTCTGTGCACCATTGAATTGAAACCCGCTAGTTTGTGCGTACTGGGGTGATTGGACTGATTGTCGATTGCATGCGAGGTTTGTGTTGTAGACCCACCTCATTCAATAACATACATCTTATCTAGGTTGGCAACACCTCACATAAACACATCGCTATCACTCCCCACAGCACGTAGGGACAGGGGGGAGGAGGCAGGGGAAAAACCAGTCGTTAAGATAACCACCGCAGTCGACCGCACAGCGAGTTCCAGTGAGCACGAAAACTGCGAGTAGCTGTAATACGGAAGACAATCAGATAAGTAGTTAGCCAAAAATTTTATAGTTTAACCATAGTTTACAACCATATAATCTCTCTAAAGTACAATCTCCGGATAGCTATCACCATTTAGCATTTCACCTAACATATATAACTTACTGCATTTAGCATACACTGACAGTTGCAGTACCAATACTGCAACTAAATAATTGTACATATTGTAAATATTTTCACCTGTATTTCAAACATAGATTTTGTAGCCTAAGTGTAATGGATCTGATGATGATCGCTTGACGATCGAAACTGGTCATCCTAGTGTTTTATTAATCTCATGTAATTTATTTCAGGATTAGGGCATAACCCATCTCTTTTGGGTACATTCGTGTTGACCGACTGAAAAGCACTAAACTCTTGTTTACTAAGGCAACACTGAAAATATGGCTTCAAACACCACAATGTACCAATATTTATTCTTTAGCAGTTTAAATGGTACGCGTACCCCCGCGTTCCCCCTGAAGAAAAGCACTGCCAGTAACCTATAAGGATTAGGGTTAACAAAAGGCAGTGTTACCTTGCCTGCAACATTCATATCTCAATGTCTCCTCACATTCAGTTTAAACATGAGACTCAGTGTTGACTTTGCCTACCTACAAATGGCCTGAAATATCAATAAAATAACAGGAGCTACTGTAGTGCAGGCTCCATTAAAATAGGTTCCAAAGTGAACCTGAATTATCAATACATTATCATTAGCTACTGTTAGCTGTTCAGGTAGAAGAAGAAAATAGTTAAAACATACGAACACAATTTAACATGAAAATATTCCTATTATTATAAGAGATGTAATGTAGATTCTAAGATTACCTTTATTTGATGTTCTTCTGTTATAGCCAGGATTCCATCATCAACCTCATCCAGCAGCTTATCAGAGGGTAACTGCCCTTTAGACTCCTGCGAAGTATCATACAAGCATGACCCAATAGCACGACTATGTAACGTGTAACATAACCTTGCTTGCCATATGTATCAACAATAATGCAATGGTACAAAAACTGTTTGGGGAAATAAAATATAACCTATAACGTTAGTGAATTCATCGGTTTGAGAAAACCCTTCTGCATCACTTTTGATGAATGTTTTTTGCTCTATAATGCTCAGAACTAGAACACAAGAGACCGTATGTGTACACCAACTCAAAAGTAGTATTGCGCTTCGAATGTAACCCTCGAAGTGCGCAGTGAGACATAATATACTCTAGTTACACTTGGCAATAACGGGTAACTTAGGCTATTATGCATAACTTTAAAGTGAGTAATGTCCAATGAATTTAATGTCAATTATTGAGACTGAAAGACTAAAATGAGGAAATGATTGGTCCCAGCAGTGAAATGTAGCTATGACCATTCCAAGTAGCCTACATAACTTAGTGTACAGAAGAATCGGGAACATATCATGTCGAGGTAATAATAAGCGAGGTGAATCTGATTGACAGAAGTGACTATAGCTGATGCTAACCATGCAGCTAAATTACACTGCTGTAAGTTATTTCAAATAAATATTGTGGGGTTTGAAGCCATTTTCAGGGTTGCGTAAGTAAACAAAAGTTTGGTGCTTTCCAGTCGGTCAACACGAATGTACCCTAAAGAGCTGGGTTATGCCCTAATCCTGAAATAAATTACATGAGATTAATAAATACACTAGGATGACCAGTTTCGATCGTCATGCGATCATCATCAGATCATTACAGTTAGGCTATAACATCTGTTTGAGAATACAGGTGAAAAATATATACAATATGTATAATTATTTAGTTGCGGTATTGGTAGTGCAACTGTCGGTGTATGCTAAATGTAGTATATAAGATGTTATGTGAAATGCCAAAATGGTGATAGAAATCCGGAGTTTGTCTGTTTGGGGTGATTATATGGTTGTAAAAAATCAACTATGGTTATACTGTAATAATACATTCTGATACTTATCCATATAATCACCCCAAACAGACAAAGTCCGGATTTCTATCACCATTTTAGCATTTCACCTAACATTAGATATACTACATTTAGCATACACCGACAGTTGCATTACCAATACTGCAAATAAATAATTGTAAATATTTTTCACCTGTATTCTCAAATATAGATGTTATAGCCTAAGTGTAATGGATCTGATGATGATCGCTTGACGATCGAAACTGGTCATCCTAGTGTATTTATTAATCTCATGTAATTTATTTCAGGATTAGGGCATAACCCAGCTCTTTCTGGGTACATTCGTGTAGACCGACTGAAAAGCACTTAACTTTTTTTTTGTTCAAATAAATAAACGAGTTTATATAAAAGGAATGTGCATGGAGTGCAACAGTAGTGTGAAGACTTGAGTCGGGACATCGGAATGGTTTAAAATTGACACTGGACTAAAGCAAGGAAGTGTGTTGTCACCATTATTGTTCATAATGGTGATGGATGACATCATGAAGGCAGCAATGAAAGAATATAGTAGGGCAGAGATGAAGGTAATGTTGTTTGCAGATGATGTTGTGATCTGGGGCGAGGATGAGATGGAGGTACAAGAACAGTTAGATGTAATAAATGAAATGATTGAGCAATGGGGATTGAAGATAAATGTGTAGAAGAGTAAAACAGTGGTGATGAGTCGAGATAAAGAAAGAAGGAAAAGGAGTAATCAAAGTAGGAGATAAGGAATTGGAAGTGGTGAAACACATCAAATACTTGGGAAGTGAACTGACTGAAGATGGGAGACTAGATTTGGAAATTAGCAGAAGAATACAATTCGGGAGTGCTTTCTACCAACAGGTACAGGGACTAGTGTGGAACAAGGATATACCAATTAAGGCTAAAGAATTTATGTACAAAGCATATTATGTTCCTATAATGACATATGCAGCAGAAACTTGGACAATGACTAAGAGGGATGAGAGCAGAGTACAAGCACCTGAGATGAGATTCGTGAGAAGTGTGGTCCAGAAAACGAGGAGGGACAGAGTGAGAAATGAAGATATACGGAAAGAACTGGGAGTACAGAAACTCAATGACAAACTGGAGCAAAAGAGATTGAGATGGTTTGGACATGTGAAACGGATGAATGAAGTAAGTCTACCAAGCCGAGCACTGGAACGACAGATGACACGAAAGAGAGGACGAGGAAGACCAAGAATATGTTGGACGGACTTGGTGGAGAATAGTATTAGAAAACAGAACCTGGATTGGAACACTGTCGGAAGAGGAATGGTGGAACGACAGAACAAAGTGGAGAGGAACCATATTTGCCTCCACCCAGTGTCAGCTGGAAAAGGGGAAATGATTATGATGATGATGATGATAGAAGTCGGCACAAGTTGCATACAGACATTCAGAAAGTAGGTCTACTATACTCACGTTACAATGCGCCCTGTTCAGTATAGAAACCACAACTCACCTCATCGTACGAAAGCGACTGTAAGATGTATTTATTCATACGCCTCACATTGGAGCAACTTGAATGATGTTGTAATAAGGCAATTTTCACGACAATCGCCGGAAAGTCCAGAACTGTACATCAAAGACAATAATTCCTGCCCTGGCTACAAATAATAACGACTAAGCACTGTTGCCAACGATTGTTGGATCAAAATAGAAGATATGCCCACACAAATGAAGAGAAGATTTAAGTGCATTTACAAATTTTACTGGATATTTTTTTTATACACCGATAACAGCTATAATTATCAACAAGTAGTTCCATGAAGAACTAAATACCCGATTTTCTTTTATCCCATTGCAATATTCCATATAAAACTCCCCCGGCTAGTCAAAAGAATTGGTAACGATGAATGAAGTATCACTCCCTCAACACTTTTCTACCAAAATACCACTAGTAATGGTCAGGAAAGAATCTGGAAGGCGGCTTCAGTGGCGTAGTTGGTAGCATGCTGAGCTTCCATGACCTAGATCACGGGTTCAAACCTGACCAAAGTCAGATTTTTTAAGAGCGTTAAAAATACCTCAGTATGCCTTGGTTCGAGGGGGAAGTAAAGCTGGCGGTCCTATGTCATCGATTTATGGCATGAAAAAGAACATTCCACTAACTACGCTAGTGGAAGATAAAATTTGTAGGTTAGTTTGATAACGCTATATTAGCTCCAAAGTTCGCCACCAGGTGCTGGCTGAGATAACATCTAGTAGCCAAGTCCGCTGCTAGGTGTCGTGGACGGTAGCATTTGGTAGCAAAAGTACGAACTACTTGAAAAATTGATCGTCTGTAGTCCTTACCCGAATCACAGATAACACACACTAATATAGCCATCACAATTAACACCGGTTATCAGACAGATTCTACACACACCCAATGTACTCGTGGCTATGTTGATGCAGCCCCTAAATTAAGGACCCAAACAACCAAAGACTCTGGAGATGATGTAGTAATAGATGTTTACTCCTGCGCTGTCTATAACCCACTTCTCTTTGCCAAATAAGACCATGACTTACAGAGATGAAATTCTAGCTCTGTCCTCCATTATCGCCGTTAATTATGCACAAGTACAGTATTGCCAACCCACACTTATGGTAGGTACTACTTTCTATTTGCGCAGTACTGTGAAACGAAACAGACCAGAATTTCGACGTGAATACTTCTCTACATACAATCATCAGAAATTATCGTCCAGAAAGTCATCTAACCAAGTGGCGACCAATAGTTTCGTCCACACAGTTGTCTAATCAAGTAGCGACCAATAGTTTCGTCCAGACAAAGTCTGCCAAGTGGCGACCAATGGAGTCCGGACCATTGGTTTCGTCCAGACAGTTGTCTAACCAAGTACCGACCATTAGTTTCATCCAGACCAATAGTTTCATCTGAACAAAGTCTTACCAATGGAGTCCAGACCACCCATTTTAGTTCATCAGTATCGGCTGGTGTATTTTGTATTGGACATGTTGGTAACTAATGACGTCAATGTGTGCGCCTCGTTGACAGCGCTCGCAGCGGCAGTTTCGCATACTAAATACGTTATTGAACATGGCTGCGGCATTTAAATAAACAGTAAATAAAAACATATATTTATGTGACTTAGCAATTTGGTGAAGAAGTAATCAAGGTTAATACTTACAATTGCTAATGGCCCCCCAAAGGATGAAATATGGTATGAAAATATTATATATATATATATATATATATATATATATATATATATATATATTGTTAAAATGAAAGAGAAAGGGAATATAGTGATATGTCATTCAGAATTAATAATAAATTGTTTCATGTGATGTACTTAATAGATTTCATTACACCAGGCTTTGTTGCCGTGCACGATTGAGGCAATAGAGACCCATGCATAGTAAGTTACCGGTACAAGAAGTTTTAACAGCTAGGAAGATCTTTATTACAGTATTATATGAACTTTTTCTCTCACTTTCTCTCTCTTTTCTCACGGGGCCCTGTGTGGTAAGAGATTTGCGAGGCCCTTGCTTCTGGCGGGGTTGGGGGCTGGGGAATCAATACCATCTAGGAACAGTGGCGTCTGGCGGATAATTATTCTGGGTGTTGAGCTATTTTCACTAAGGGGCAGGGTGTGTAGGGAAAGCTAAGAGAGCGCACTAGCCATGAACCCGTGAGAGTGACGGCCTCTTCCACGCGGGAAAGAGGACTGGGCCCACCTGTCATGGGCCAATAAGGGGGTCGGCCGAATACAAGAGAGCACCATGAACGTGAATCTCCCAATTAGTGTATATTACAGCTTTGCTTACATATTCGTCAGACCAACAAGGAATATAATTGTAACCGTATTTTATTCGAAAGTTTTCCTTAACCCTAGAACACAAACCCTAATTTGGTAGTACCTAAACACAAACCCTCCTAAAATTTATGACTATTTATTTCCATGATGAATAAAATGTAATTGCACCCAACATATAATATAAGAAGCACGTATTAACATATAAGTTATTTTAGAGAGTGTCAACTCCTAGGTTTTCAAGTCCCTGGTGTCTCATTTACAGCAGTTGTGCAAAGATTTGTTCTATGTTCCTTGCAATATCTGCGGTGACATTCGCTGCAGTATACCAGTAAGTATGTGACAAGTTCTGAGGTTTGAGGGGTTTGAAGCCATTTTTTCAGTGGTGCCTTAGTAAACAAGAGTTTAGTGCTTTTTAGTCAGTCAACACAAATGTACCCAAAAGAGCTGTGTTTGCCCTAATCCTGAAATAAATTACTTGAGATTAATAAATACACATTGTACATATTGTAAATATTTTCAAACATAGATTTTACAGCCTAAGTGTAATGGATCTGATAATGATCGCTTGACGATCAAAACTGGTCATCCTAGAGTATTTATTAATCTCAGGTAATTTATTTCAGGATTAGGGCATAACCCAGCTCTTTTGGGTACATTCCTGTTGACCGACTGAAAAGCACTAAACTTAAGTTCTGCGGTTCTAAATACTTATTTCATTCAGAATAGTGCTGAAATTTAGCATTGTTACAGAACTTACCTTGCTAAGTTTAGCATACGTAGTCACAAATCATCGTAAATTTTACAATGCAAGGGTCTTCAATTTGAAATCAACAGACTTACTCTAACAATGCACGCACACTGACGAAGCTCGCTGTATTGTAGGAAGCTACTGAGTAGGACAGCAACGTGGCGAGAAAGGCCTAGCACATAGAGACGTGTTGCCAAGTATACATCGTAAAAATTACGAGGGTTTGTGTTCTAGGGTTAAACTATCCGTACCCAAGGCTAGTAAACTACAGAGGTTGCCTCAATATGGAGCTCTTAGGCGAGGGGATCGCGGAGGGAAGGGAAAGGACGTGACGTCACACGTTTCCTCGAAGCGCGCGAGGTGCGAGATATGCAAGGAAAGTCAACTTATATTGTATGGATTGCAGTGGTTTAAACACGTGTTTTAAGCCCTTTTGTTTATAATATGCCAGGCCAAAGATGTGCTGTGGCAGTTTGTCACAGTTATTATAAAGTTCGAAATGACGTGTCGTTTTTCACGATGCCAAAAGACGCATGCCTTCGCAATCAGTGGATTGCTGCATGTAAGCGAAAAGGTCATTGCAACCCTCAAACAAGTAGGATATGTTCCCTCCACTTTAAGAGTGAAGACTTCGAATTAGACTACAGGGCCGAATTGCTTAATATAAAGCCAAGATTTCCAAGGAATCTAAAACCAAATGGTAAGTGAGCCTAGCTGGGCTACTCTTTAAGTTTTGATGACCTGCTAGGATGATTTTAAAGCTGTTAATATTTTTGACATATTTCGTACATGGTATCAGGGGCGTATATACAATTTTTTCGATGGGGGGGGGGCTGACTATCGTGGAAAATTGTGAGTACTTAATGAATTTTCTATTATAGCCTATGGAGTATGAATGGAAACTGTGAAATACATTGTATGTTGTACCCAATTTGGCTCTTTTCGGGGGGAACTGGAGCCCCCTCAGCCCCTCCCCCCTTATATACGCCCATGCATGGTATTTTGATTTTGGACAAGATGGAAAATTTCAGGAGTAATTCTCTTTGCATTGGTAAAAGTTCTTTGCAAATATTCCAGAAAGCAGTCATCATTTCAATAAAATCCCTTCGACTTCTGTACCAAGATATGACCCGTAGGCATAATACAAAGTACATTCTCACACATAGGCTAAATCAAGATGTACCGGTACTGGAAAAACCTCTTTTCACAATTGCGAACTCGTGGTGGCTTTTACGATCATCCTTCTCCCCTTGACTGCATTTACAGACTGATGGGGATGATTATTTTAGGAAAAAATCCAGGAGTTGTTCAAAAGCAACCAAACACTGCTGATCCAGAATCAGATGATTATGTAGTTGCTAAAGCACTAAACAAAGCTGGCATAGTGTCTGAATCAAGTAACATGCTTCCAGAACCAACCTTAGGGAGCAATGTGCAACCAGAGACCTTCATTGCCAATATCATGGAACAAAGTGAGGAAGATGGCAAGGCTTATGTTGCACGTTATGTAGCCCACAAGTTCCAAGATAAATTTCCACAACTTGGGAACTTAATCTATGGAATGCAAACTCAACACGATTATGCATTACCAACCAGGATTAAACCCTTGTCATACGGTGGTATGACCGGTCCCTCACAAACTTGGCTTAACCAGTTCCGGCACATTTCAGCAAAATTCGTCACATTTCACGGAAAATACGGATTTCAACTAGGCAAGAACGTTCTAAGACGAACGACAGATTTTGTGTCTAGAAAAGTTCCTGACGTACCGTCTGGTGTGGTTGAGGCAGCTGTGATAACAATTTTCTTCATCAGATTGAAACATTCCAATTCTATCTTGCATAAGAAGTGGTTATTGGAAGTCACTAACACCCACGATATTGCTACCGAGTCTAGGCGAATTTCCAAGAAATTCAAGATCACAACATAAAATGTAAGTAGGCTACATTCAGTTATTTTATCACCCATTTACCAATAATTTCATGAGAATAAACTGTTCTTTGCGTACTCAACAGCTGATGTTGACAGTTTCGTTACGTTCCCCACATGGCGCGTTTGGTATCTTGTGACGTCATCCGCCTTGTGAGCGCTGATTGGTGAGTGAAAATTGAGGCAACCTCTGTAGTTTATAAGCCTTGATCCGTACCAATGCATATCGATGTATCACACACCAAACATGGAGGAACCCAGTAACCTATAAGGATTAGGGTTAACAAAAGGCAGTGTTACCTTGCCTGCAACATTAATATCTCAATGCCTCCTCATGTTCAGTTTCAACGTGAGACTCAGTGTTGACTTTGCCTACCTACAAATGGCCTGAAATATCAATAAAATAACAGGAGCTACTGTGGTGGAGGCTCCATTAAAATAGGTTCCAAAGTGAACCTGAATTATCAATACAATATCATTAGCTACTGTTAGCTGTTCAGGTAGAAAAAGAAAATAGTTAAAACATACGAACACAATTTAACATGAAAATATTCCTATTATTATAAGAGATGTAATGTAGATCCTAAGATTACCTTTATTTGATGTTCTTCTGTAATAGCCAGGATTCCATCATCAACCTCATCCAGCAGCTTATCAGTGGGTAACTGCCCTTTTGACTCCTGCGAAGTATCATACAAGCATGACCCAATAGCACGACTTTTAACGTGTAACATAACCTTGCTTGCCATATACATCAACAATAATGCAATGGTACAAAAACTGTTTGGGGAAATAAAATATAACCTATAACATTAGTGAATTCATCGGTTTGAGAAAACCCTTCTGCATCATTTTCGATGAATGGTCTTTGCTCCATAATGTTCATAACTAGAACAGAGGAGACCGTACGTGTACGCCAACTGAAGAGTAGTAACGAAATCCGAATGTAACCCTCGAGATGCACAGTGAGATATAATATACTCAAGTTACACTTGGCAATAACGGGTAACTTAGGCCATTATGCTTGACTTTATAAGGGAATAATGTCCAATGAATTTAATATCAATTATTGAGACTGAATGGCTAAATGAGGAAATGTTTGGTCCCAGCAGTGAAATGTAGCTATGACCATCCCAAGTAGCCTACATAACTTACTGTACAGACGAATCTGGAAAATATTATGTCGAGGTAATAATAAGCGAGGTGAATCTGGTCGACAGAAGTGACTATAGCTGATGCTAACCTTGCGTGTAAGTTATCTCAAATAAATAGATGAGTAATTAGAAGTCAGCACAAGTTGCATACAGACATTCAGAAAGTAGGCCTACTATACGTCAGAGTTTAGGAAATAAATTAATTGAATTTTGGAATCTTGTCGAGACGTATTCTCCGGGCATTGTCATTGCTACTGAATCTTGGTTATATGAGGACATAAACAGTAGCGAAATAATTCAAGGGACCTACGAAATGTACAGAAGGGATCGGGGGAAGCGAGGTGGTGGGCAATTTATTTGTGTGCGCAAAAATATAGCTAGTTTCTTAAAGTGGGCTGATATGGATCATGAAATGTTATGTGTACAAATTTCGGATAAAGGAAATAAATTCCGTCTTCAGGTGATACGGGCGTATAGAGCACCGAAAGATAACTTTTCTCTCCTCGAAACACTGTACGATAAAACTTGTACGGGTAATGCTATGAAAAAGAGTATTATAATTGCAGGAGATTTAAACCTCCCCAAAGTAGACTGGTCTGGTGAGTCATCTAGCTGTGGTCAAGCTCAGAGCACTGCAAACAAATTCTTAAGGGAGGGGGGATTTTCCCAAGTAGTTGACTTCCCAACTAGAGGAAATAATACCTTAGATGTTTATTTCGTAAGGCCTGTAGAGCTGTATATTAACTGTCTGCAAGTACCAGGAATTAGTGACCATGCTGGGGTTGAATTAAATATTAGATATGGGGACATTACAAAATTAGACTCTGATGAAGCAAAAAAGATCATATTCCAGTATCGCAGGGAGGATCAGGGCAAGTTTCAGGGGTATTTGAATGAGCTATTTGTAGAATGGGCATAGGAAGGAAATCGCATTAATATCCTGTGGACTAACTTTTTGAAAATTTTAAATAGCGCTATTGATAAATTTGTCCCATTTAAATTGCTGAAACAAAACGCGAATCTCTCAATTATTCAGAGAGGTTAGTTTGGATGTATCGGAGACCCACGCTAGGCCGCTCGCCCGCGGCGCGAGCCTGTCTCCCGCCAGGCACTTTGCCGTCATGCGGCGCTCGCGCGGCATTGAGTCATTGGGTATAGGAATTTGTACTTCAATGTGATCCTTGACCAACTTTTTGACAAACTAACTTACGGAGAGCGATTGTCAAATTACTTTCAACAAGATTCTGCCACTGCTCACACTGCCGAAGCATCCATGACAGAATTGCGTTGCATTTTTGGTACTAGGATTACAAGTCAGAACGTGTGGCCCCTGGGAAGCCCAGACTTATCATCATGTGACTTTTATTTGTGGGGGACGCTTAAAAATAGAGTGTATGCGAGAGAACCCTCCACTATAAATGAGCTTAAAGACTATATTACAGCTGAAATACAGTCAATCGGTGCTGAGGAACTTCAGAGTGTACATGCCAGTTTCTTAAAAGGTGCCAGCGATGTGTAGCAGTGAATGGCGAACATTTTCAGCACCAGCTGTGAACTAGGCAAGTACAAATTCCTATACTCAATGACTCAGTGCTGCGAGGGCGCCGCATAACGGCAAAGTGTCTGGCGGGAGACAGGCTCGCGCCGCGGGCGAGCGGGCTAGCGAGGGTCTTTGATACATCCAAACTAACCTCTCTGTACTACAGCTTTCCTTACATATTGGTCAGACCAACAAGGAAAATATTTGGAACGGTATTTTATTCTATAGTTCTCTTTAAACCGTCCCTAGCGATGCATATCCATGTATCACACACCAAACTTGGAGGAACCCAGTAACCTATAAGGATTAGGGTTAACAAACCTTGCTTGCAACATTCATATCTCAATGCCTCCTCACGTTCAGTTTCGACGTGAGACTCTGTGTTGACTTTGCCTAACTACAAAAGGGCCTGAATTACCGGTAACAAGAAAATAACGGGAGCTACAGTGGTGGAGGTTCCATTAAAATAGGTTCCAGAGTGAACCTGGATTCTTAATCCTCCGAAACTCGCGCTAGTAATAGAAACAGCGTTACTCGCGCGGGCTACCGTACATATGTAGCCCAAACAATTAATCGATCTGATGGACTCGCACGCTTTATTTTTGGTGTTCAGTTTTAATAATATGTTGAATTGCAGTATGTAGAAGTATTCTAAGCTAAATCTGACGTTATTATGTAGGCCAAGGCTTTTATTTTCATATGAAGAGAGAATACACAAATCTAAGAAGATTTCTTTTTAATCGTACATCTTCGGTAAAACTGCAACAGATATAAAATTAATGGAACAAGAACTGCTAAATTCTTTTATGTAAATCTAAATACTTACATTAGTGTATAGCCTATCTAGATTGGAATTAAACAAAAATAGGGTACTAGGTTAGATAATTTCCTTAGAGAATCAGCACTTATTATGAACAATTTCACTATTTTCATTATTTTTTTTTCTCGAATTTTATTTCTGCCCTTTTGGCTAAAATCTATAGCTCAGGAAATACATAAGCATGCTCAATAAAAATTTGTCACCCAAGCATTCAAGGCAAATGGACACAATGATCCGAGAAGGTATTTATTGCACTTTGCAAGAAGCAACAGCCAACTTTATTTCCACTATACTCAACCTATCACTACTTTCAACTAAACACTGACTGATTTAATAGTCATCTCCATGGACACCTCCTGTGTCACATATCCTTAGCACGCTCAATTCTGAAACAGCAATGCTCACGCGTGCTACTATTGTAGCCCAGACGACTTCTAATTTAGTTCGGTGCATTTAGTTTAGTCGGAAACACACCCGTCTGTTAAATACACCATCAACAGGCAGCTACAGAGATTCTCAATATTCCTAGCAAAGAATATACTCTGCGCTACAACTAAATAAATCACTGGGCTACACATGTAGCCCGCACGAGTATCCGAGGGTTAATACAATATCATTTGCTACTGTTAGCTGTTCAGATAGAAAAAGAAAATAGTTAAAACATACGAACACAATTTAACATGAAAATATTCCTATTATTATAAGAGATGTAATGTAGATTCTAAGATTACCTTTATTTGATGTTCTTCTGTAATAGCCAGGATTCCATCATCAACCTCATCCAGCAGCTTATCAGTGGGTAACTGCTCCATAATGTTCTGAACTAGAACACAAGAGACCGTACGTGTACGTCAACTCAAAAGTAGTAAATGCAATCCGAATGTAACCCTCGAGATGCACAGTGAGACATAATATACTCTAGTTACACTTGGCAATAACGGGTAACTTAGGCCATTATGCATGACTTTATAAGGGAATAATAACTTGAATGTTGTCGTAATAAGGCAATTTCCCCGACAATCGCCAGAAAGTCCAGTACTGTACATCCAAGACATTAATTCCTGCCCTGGCTACAAATAATAACGACTGAGCACTGTTGCCAACCATTGTTGGGCCAAAATAAAAAATATGCCCACACAAATGAAGAGAAGATTTAAGTACATTTTCAAATTTTAGTGGATATTTTTTGTATACACCGATAACAGTTATAATTTTCAACAAAAAGTTCTGTGAAGAACTAAATACCCTATTTTCATTTATCCCATTGCAATGTTCCATTTTAAACTCCCCCGGCTAGTCAAAAGAATTGGTAACGATGAATGAAGTATCACTCCCTCAACACTTTTCTACCAAAATACCACTAGTAATGGTCAGGAAAGAATCTTGCACTTGGCAATAACGGGTAACTTAGGCCATTATGCATGACTTTATAAGGGAATAATGTCCAATGAATTTAATATCAATTATTGAGACTGAATGGCTAATTGAGGAAATGATTGGTCCCAGCAGTGAAATGTAGCTATGACCATCCCAAGTAGCCTACATAACTTACTGTACAGACGAATCTGGAACATAAGTCGAGGTAATAATAAGCGAGGTGAATCTGGTTGACAGAAGTGACTATAGCTGATGCTAACCTTGCGTGTAAGTTATCTCAAATAAATAGACGAGTATTTAGAAGTCAGCACAAGTTGCATACATACATTCAGAAAGTAGGCCTACTATACCCACGTTACAATGCGCCCTGTTCAATATAGAAACCTCAATTTCCCTCATTGTACGAAAGCGACTGTAAGATGTATTTATTCTTACGCCTCACATGGGGGTAACTTGAATGTTGTCGCAATAAGGCAATTTCCCCGACAATCGCCAGAAAGTCCAGTACTGTACATCCAAGACATTAATTCCTGCCCTGGCTACAAATAATAACGACTGAGCACTGTTGCCAACCATTGTTGGGCCAAAATAAAAAATATGCCCACACAAATGAAGAGAAGATTTAAGTACATTTTCAAATTTTAGTGGATATTTTTTGTATACACCGATAACAGTTATAATTTTCAACAAGAAGTTCTGTGAAGAACTAAATACCCTATTTTCATTTATCCCATTGCAATGTTCCATTTTAAACTCCCCCGGCTAGTCAAAAGAATTGGTAACGATGAATGAAGTATCACTCCCTCAACACTTTTCTACCAAAATACCACTAGTAATGGTCAGGAAAGAATCTGGAAGGCTGCTTCAGTGGCGTAGTTGGTAGCATGCTGAGCATCTATGACCTAGATCACGGGTTCAAACCTGACCGAAGTCAGATTTTTTAAGAGCGTTAAAATACCTCAGTATGCCTTCCTTCGGAGGGGAAGTAAAGCCGGTGGTCCTATGTCCTAGATTTATGGCACGAAAAAGAGCCTTCCACTAACTACACTTGTGGAAGATAAAATTTGTAGGAAAGTTTGATAACGCTTTATTAGTTCCAACGTTCGCCGCCAGGTGCTGGCTGCGATGACATCTAGTCAGCTGCTAGGGGTCGTGGATTGTAGCATTTGGGAAGCAAAAGTACGTACTACTTTAAAAATTGATCGTCTGTAGTCCTTCTAACT
Source organism: Meconema thalassinum (assembly GCA_946902985.2). Classification (NCBI taxonomy): domain Eukaryota; kingdom Metazoa; phylum Arthropoda; class Insecta; order Orthoptera; family Tettigoniidae; genus Meconema; species Meconema thalassinum. The sequence continues at coordinate 209,790,887 of OX336395.1, forward strand.
GAATCACAGATGACACGGTGGGTGAGTTGTTATAGTGTCGGACTACCAACCCCAAGTTTGCAGGTTCGCCCCTGGCCATGGTAAGTGATTTTTGAAGGCGACAAAAATCACGATACTCATGTCATACGTTGTTGGCATGTTAAAGAACCCATTTGAATTCAGTAGGCCGTGTTCAATGGCAAAATTAATCTCGGGATTTTCCGCTAACACAAAGTTCCTCCATTCTCTACTTGAAAGCGCTGTAGTGTCAAGGAGTTTAGATATCTAACCTCCTTGACTTTCATAGCGTTGAAAGGAACGACGAAATTCGACATGCAAGCTACCCTCTGGGTGTCAATTAACAAAGCTTGCACCCGGCAGCCGAGGCCATACGATATTATTATTATTATTATTATTATTATTATTATTACAGATGACACACACTAATACAGCCATCACAATTAACACCGGTTATCAGACAGATTCTACACACACACACAAAGTACACGGGGCTACGTGACCACGTTGTCGCAGCCCCTAAACTAAGAAACCAACCAAGAATCTGGAGATGATGTAGAAAGAGCAATCTCGAGATTATTACAAAACATATGGAAAATATCTAAAAAAAATTGAAGCTCCAACATTAATTGAACAGGAAAGGTACCACATTCTAACCAAGAAAATACAGAGATCCTTGCAGAAGCATTCGAGAAACTGTTAAATTGTGATGATCCACTGGAAACCCTGCAAGTAAACACTGATACACCTATTTTAACTTCACCTATTTAATAAATCCTCCAAACATCAATGAATTAGAAATCTCAATTAAAGAACAAAAATATTACAAAACTTGTGGCGAAGACTTAGTCTTTGCAGAAATCTGGAAAAATGCTGGAAAACCTGATATTATAAATCTTCATCAACATCTAGTTAAAATGTGGATTGCTGAAGAAATTCCTGCACACTGGACCATAGGAATAATCCATCCATAATAAGAAAGGAGACAAAACGAACCCATATAACTACGGAGGAATTATCCTTCTGGCATAACGAATAGAATATAAAGTGTGATCTCTTCTCCCTCAATAGCATGTAATGAATACGGATCGGGTTGGCACTCGCCGCTACGCAGCGCTACAGTCGATTTGAGATTGTTGATTTCCACATATGTTTATGTGTTTATGTGCGATATATTAAGTATTTAATCGATCGGAGTGTTTTGGTGGTGTTCTGTGCAAACGTTTATTGATATACAAGTGCTTACACTATTACTTCATAGTATTAATACCTGAAATCCTATTGTAGGAAACATTAACTGAAATGGAATTTAATTTCTTGTCGTGTGTTGACGTTATCTTCGTATGTTAATTTTATTGTTATTTAATGTAGGTAAACAGCAGTTTAGCCCTTACATTTTCATGAGTGCTTAATGTGAGTAGTGAAGATGCCTTGCTGTTTTGTACTGTAAAGACTGTAAAGAGGTCAGACGGTTTTTCAAACAAAGATAAGGAACGTTTTATCAAGTGCAAAGGGGCCATACCAGGGAAGGATAGGGAACTTACCGAAAAGTCCTACATCTGTGATGCTCACTTTTCAGAAGATTTAATTGTTAAATTTGACAAATATGTGATAGGAAGTAGTACTGTACTTCTCCCAAGAACCAACTGGCGATTGAAAGACTATTCTGTTCCACATATATTTCCTAATTTGCCCAACTATTTGTCCAATATGGTGTGAATAAAAATGCTACCTCTGTGAAGAAAGGGATGAGATTAAAACGACAATGACTTTAAAAACATACCGTAATGCTGAAGGAGGCGTGATCAGTTTTAGGCAATAGCCTACTCTATGAAGGGGTCAAGACTATGTCTTCTATGCCTGTTTAGTGTTAAGTTCTTCTGAAATGATGGTAGTTTACTGATTTCGGTGTTTGTGAAGTGAAATTTATGGTTATTATTCAATTTTATAATAATCTACGGTAAAGTTGAAAGTTGCGTTCGTACGGTTTTTTTTATTTTTGCTGTGTTGCAAGACTGTTAAGGGAATATAAAATGTGTAACAATGTGAAGAAATCCTTTCTGATAGCGAGGTTAATTTTTCCGTTCTTTTTTTTTTTTCATTTACCGATAGCTGGCAAAACTAATTGCATTTGAACTTGCTCTCTGTCCTCGCTTATTGTCGAAACTGGACTATTACAGTAGACGACTTATTAAATTATAATTGGGCACAGTAAAGTAAGTTGAGATGTCGAACTTATTAGCGCCTATGAGGATATCTTGTGGTGTTTTAACATGTAAAATAGGTCGCAAGGTTTTAAAAGTCTCGTAAGCGCCAATGCTAACTTACATCACATATCGGAGCCAGCGCTGCGCTGCGGCGGACCAGGCGTACTAGGCCAGTGATATCACTTCTTATTTTATTCGTTATGCTTCTGGACTGCACATATAAAATTTTCTCTCGCATAATTTACTACAGGATAAAAAAACATTCTGAAACCACAACTTGGAGAATATCAAGGAGGACTTCGCCTTACAGAAGTTGTCATGACCAAATCATTAGCCTGAAATTAATAATGGAATATCGTATTACAAAAACAGAAATAAGCAACTCTTTATCTCTTTTATAGATTTGAAGCAGTGGCGATTCCTCCATGTAGGATGTGAGGATCATCCTACAGTCAGCTCTCAGCTGTAACTGTTTTAAAAATAGAGTTTGTAAAACAGTATTTGGGGCTAACTTGCACGCCCTCTCGATAAGCTCTTTGTCTGTCACTGTCAGGACTTGTAACTAGTTCTACATTTCACCCCTAGATGGGTGAAATGTGACCTTCACCACCCGGAATAGAAACTGAGGAAGAGAGCCTTGCATCCTCAAAGCACGTATTTATAGCTTAAGAAATGCATGGGCGACCTTGAGGGGGAAGGGGCAGGTATGGTCTGTTAAATGGCACTCTGAGGACGTCTACTGAGATCCTCAAATCTCGCTATTGGTTACATTCAAACCAGCACTACAGGCTTATTGGTAACAATTTCGCGCGGTCAGAATGGGTACGGCAGTCTGTCTTCACCGTGTGCACATCATTTGAGTGGTATTGTAGTTCGATTGCATTGTATTGTGTTGTGCTGTGTAATGTGTTCGTAATAGTGCTGTGCGACTGAATAATTTATATTAGACTGAGTCTAATATCTTCAATTTAGCCCAGCTATAATAATTATTTTAAATGAATATGTAGCCTATTAAAGTGCGTTGATTTATCTCGTGTGTAGTATTTTTAAATGATAGCCAGCGTGAATACGCCAGGTACTTCGGGACCAGAACCAAATAGCAGTAGCCTAACAGGTGCAATAGAGGAGCCATGTGACCGTAACTGTGTTATCGAGCGGCTTTTTCTGCATCCATTCAGTTAATTTAGCCATGCGGAGAAGAAAGAACTTATCTCGAAGGGACGACCTACTCCTCCCCTACCTAACTTATGTCAATTCAAAAAAACAGGTGGGAAAATAGTAAAATTAATTTTTTTCGTTTCCAAATATGCAGAAATACCTTGGTTATGTGGGTGCAAGGCATTAAATAAGCTTTACTGTTGGCCTTGTTTACTATTTTCTGTTCAGAAAAATGTTTGGAACAGCCAGGGTGGATCTAGGGGAGGGCGACCGCCCAGGGCCCCGCGGACCGGGGGGCCCCGCGCCATGGATTGCTTTAAATATAATTGATTAATTAATTGTACTTTTCAAACTAATTTATAATTCATATTCCTTTTTTCAGTGCAGCTATGACCTCCCAAAGAGCAAGTTTAGATTTCAGTGAAATGATGGAAGACTTCAGCCGGGAAAAAAGTCGCAAAGTAATATTTTAACATTTCATAGTTTGCATAATCTTCTTCAAGGGGACTTAAAGGTTTCTTTCATATTATTTAAAAAAGTACTGTAGTGTATTCAAAATATTGTAACTATTCTTTTTTTATTATTATTACAAAACTATTTTCCATTTGATTTGATTTTTTTTTTAAATTTCATAAATATCATATCAGCCAGGGCCCCGCAAGGCCTGGATCCGCTACTGGGAACAGTAGTGGCGTAGCTGATTTGAATAATTTAGGAAATGTATTACGAAAGCGGCATCAACAAGTAAGGAACACATTGCAGCGGCAATCTCACTGAAACAATTTCAAAACTCAGATACTAGAATTGAATGCTGTCTTAGCAAAGCCTATAAAGAGTCAATAGACAAACACAATGAAAAAAGTGAAAAGTAATAGGTACGTTATGAAGTGTTTAATAGATGCTACTTGCTTCCTGGCGCTTCAGGAGCTACCTTTTCGAGGCCATAATGAATCGGAAGATTCTGCTAATAAAGGCAATTACAGGGAGTTGATTCAATACATGGCAGAACGCGACGTGAATTTGCATAATCACCTACACAATTGTACTGTGTTCTCAGGCCAAGGTTCAATGATACAAAATGACTTAATCGACGCTTGTGCTCAACACTTAATGCAGAACATAAAAGCCGAAATCTCTGCTGCGCAGTTTGTTGCAATTATTGTAGATGAGACAATGGACATATCAAGGAAGGAGCAATTAAGTATAGTGTTCACATATGTTGATCCTAAGGGCTAAATTCACGAAAGGTTCATAAGATGCCTTGATTTGAGCAGTAACAGAAGTGCCGAAAGAATAGCAACACATGTCTTTAATCATTTAGATGAGTTTCAATGCAGTAGTAAGTTAATTGCTGAAACCTATGACGGCGCATCTGTCAATACTGGCCAATATAACGGACTAACCGCGAGAGTCAAGTCAAAGTGTCCACGAACATTGCTCACTATCTGCTATGCACACAAACTAAATTTAGTATTGCAGGACTGTATAAAAGTGATCAGAAATTGTAAAATATTTTTCTCGACCGTTTCCGGTTTCGCGTCGTTTTTCTCCAATCCAAGCAAAAGAACTCATGCTCTTGACGAGATAGTAAATGCCCGTTTTCCTTCTGTTGCTCCAACCAGATGGTTATACAACAATAGACTAGTGGAAATGATTTACAACCACAAAACAGAAATGATTCAGTTGTTCAGTCAAATAATTGAGAATGACGCAATGTCGTTCGGTCCTGAAACACGATTTTGTGCAAAAGGATTTCTTAAGAACCTTCTTGATTTTGAGTTCAATTTTCTGTTGGAAATTTTCCACTTGGTTCTACCTAAAGCAGAAATACTTTTCAAAATTTTGCAAAAGAAGATATGTGACGTTATGTTTTGTGAGAGTAAAATCCAAGAATTTAAAGAGTTTCTGAAGTCATGTCGTGAGGAGTGTGATGAATTGTGGGCTAAACTGCATAAAAAAGACGCTCCTGTTACAATGAAGCAACGAACTGACAATAAAGATGACATGAAAACCTCATTTCGCCGCCTATACTTTGAAATAGTTATCACTTCTCAGCACGTATTGAAGGGAGATTTAGAGACCTTCATTCTTTGACAATTTTCGCTCTTTTAAATGTCGACAAATTTGAGGAATATTCTCACTGATTTCTCATTAATCATCATCATTCTCTAATGAAATCGCCATATGGCAGCTTTTTCGACAGTCCGGGACTAAATTCTGAATTGTCTTACGTCTTCAGTTCACCGTCATTCAGATTAAATTCCATATCAAAATTGAATGACTACATTGTATCAAACGATTTTGGTGACACATTACCGGAAGTGTCAAAACTCATCAACTTAATTCTGACTATTCCCGCTACTAGTGCCTCAACAGAAAGGAGCTTCTCTGTGTTGAAGCGCATTAAAACATACTGCAGAAATTCTACAGCACAAGAACGTCTCAATGGTCTAGCATCACTTTCTATCGAGAAAGCTTTCTTCCGGGACTTGAACAAAAAAACATCAATTCCATGACACAATCATCGATATCTTCGCGGAAAATAAGGACAGGAGAATCGATCTGAAATACAAATAATCCACTAACCAGGTGTGTTTTGTGTTGTTCGCTATATATTTTACAGACTGATATTACTTTTATTATTATTATTGTTATTATTATTATTACCATGCTCTTCCCTTTAGAAATTCGAACTACAGTAGGCTATAGCCTACCGGAAACTGTAATTTTCAACCTTTCTCATTAATTTATCTTTGGACTTCATCCTATTACGTCCTACACATTATAAAAATCAGGAGTCGCCACTGATTTGAAGAAAGCATATGATGGTATTCATAGACTGACACTGCTAAAAATCCTCAGATCATACGGTCTCCATCCTAAATTGATAAAAATCATTGAATTAACATTAACAAACACAAATTCTCAAGTTATATTTAGGGGAGATATATGAACAGCTTTAACAGTAAAACCGGTCTCAGACAAGGTGATGGATTATCCCCTCTGCTTTTCAATGTGGCTCTTGATTACATCATGAAGGTTTGGCAAAAGGAAAACCCTCCTAAGATCAAAATGGGAACAAAACCATCAATAAAAATCAACTGCTTAGGTTTTGCAGATGACTTGGCTCTTTTAGCACTAGACAAGGAAGAGGTTTGTAATTAGATCTCTAGTCCCCAAGAAATTGCTCAAGGGATAGGATTACAGATAACCATTGAATAAACTGAGATCATGCGTATGAAACACTTAGATATAAATAAAGTCTATATAAATGATCATAAAATTAACCTAGTTCCTCAATTTAAGTATCTTGGAGAAATTATCACACATAACTTAAACGAAAAAGTAGCTTGGATAAATAGAACAAAGAAAATGAGAAAGGCACAATCTTTCACCTGGTTAACATATAATAAACAAGAAGTTCCGTGAAAAACTAAAGAGCCTACTTTTCTAAAAATTAAGATTCATGCCAATGATTAATCTACAGTATATGAACCTATCTGGAATAATAACGAAATTAAGTTGGTAATATCGAAATGTCTAATTAGTTTTAAATATACCTGGTATAATGTAGCCTAATAGCGCACTACAGTTGGCAGCCCTGGTGACTGAATAAATCCTTAGTTCCATCACTTAAGGTACAGAATACCAAATTTGGTTGAAATCCAATGGACGTTACATGCCAGTTAGACATTGGATCTATCAGCACGCGTAAAAACATGTTGGCAACAATGTCATGCATGTGCTGGTCGGAAATAATCTGAAATATTAGGATATCTTGTTGTGCCAATTTTGGATGAAAACCATTTGTTAGTACAGAAGTTACAGGTATTCTAAAATTAGACCTATCAGCAGGCATAATTACTCCAAATTAATCTAGAATGTCAGGTACTATATGTGTGCAAAGTATAGAGCGGTTGGCTTGCATACTTTCTGATATATTGATACTAGTGTAAACAAATATAGACAGCATTTATTAACAGTTGGCAGCCCTGATTGCTCTTAAGAAGACTTATAGTCATATCTGTTATGTTACTCTACAGCACATACGAAATTTGGTTGAAATCCAACTGAAGGTGTAGAAGTTACATGTATTTAAAATGTGGTCCTATCAGCAGACTTAGAATCATGTTGGTAGAACTGACGTATATAAGTTACTCCAAATTAATCTAAAATTTCAGGTACTATACGTGTGCATAGTTTAAAGCAGTCGGCTTGCATTCTTTCTGATATATTGGTATTTGGATAAAAACAAGTAGTTTCGTGAAGAACTATACAGCCTATTTTCATATATCCTACTCATGTTAATTGCCTCCATCTACATACAAAGTTTCAGTTTGATTGCTGTTATAGATTCGTAGATATTGAGAACCGACTAAATATTTCGGATGGTTGCCATGTTGGAATTGATATATGTATGTCCTAGAGTTACAGTATGTACTGTTACATGAAGATTATTGTGTACGTGTAGCATTCAAACTTCAATCGCATGGTTAGGACACAAGAAGTAACAAGGAGATTTTAAAATTTCTCACAGCTGCCATCTTGTGGCTATGGAAACAATTGAAATAAATTAGATGCCAGTGGACTAACATTCGTATAAGGATTTACTGTACCAAGTTTCACTGCACTCGGATGGTTAAATTGCGAGAAACGTCCATGTGAATATTTATACTTCGCGTCGCCGCCATGTTGGATTTGTGATCACCAGGTTATTTAAAGTCCTATAGGTGAAACTAAGTCTATAGCCTCTATTAACATAAAAAAAAATCAGTTTGATTGCTATAGTAGATTCGTAGATATTCAGAGCCGTCTAATATTTCGGATGGTCACCATGTTGGATTGTTAAATGTATAGGCCAGAGAGTCATGTACCATTAAAGGAAAATTATTGCGTAGGTTCATTATCCAAACTTTCACTTCGATCGCATGATTACGATACAAGAAATAAAAACTTAATTTTAAAATTTGCAAAGTCGCCGTCTTGAGGTTATGTAAACAATTGAACTAAATTAGATACCAATGCACTACAATGTGTATAAACATTTCCTGTAGCAGATTTCATTGAGTTTGGAACATTAAATCACGAGAAAGGTCTATTTAAAATTTTCAAATTCGCTCGGCCGCCATGTTCGTTTTGTAGTTAACCGGTTTTTGAAAGTCTTACAGTTGAACTTCCAGTAGTGCCCTTTATCTCCGCACAAAATTTCAGGGTGATACCGCTAATAGTTTCAGAGATATAGAATGCCGGTGAAATATTTCGCACATCCGCCATCTTGTGGTTATGTAAACAATTGAACCAAGTTAGATGTCAATGCATTACAATGTGAATAAACATATACTGTACCAAGTTTTATAGCGTTTGGTTAGTTAAATGACGAGAAACGTCTATTTAAAAGTCGCGAATTCGCGTGGCCGCCATGTTGGTTTTGTAGTTACCAGTTTTTCAAAAGTCACATAGGTGAACTTCCAGTAGTTCCCTTTACCTCCGTACAAAATTCCAGGGTGATATCGGTAACAGTTTCGGATATATTGAATGCTGGTGAAATATTTCGCACAGCCGCCATGTTGGATTTGTAAGACGTAACAAAATTTTAAGGGCACGGTCGAGGTCGCCCGGAATAGTGCTATGAAATTACCGAGTTTCATTGAAATCGCTCCAGCCGTTTAGATTTTATTAGGGGACACACACACACACACCTCACACACACACATACACGCACACACACGGACAAAGGTGATCTCATAAGCCTATTTTTTCAAAATTGAAAATAGGCTAAAAATAGAGAGAGCAATTATTATCAGTTGGCAGCCCTGGTGGCTCTTAAGAATACGCTCAGTCATATCTGTTTCTGTACACATATAACATACAAAATTTGGTTGAAATCCAATTGATAGTGTAGAAGTTATAAGCATTTAAACATTGGACCTATCAGAAGGCTTAAAAATACTTTGGCAACACTGCCATGTATGGGCTTCTAGAAATTAAACTGAAATTGCATTATCTACATGTGTGCCAATTTTGGAATAGCTCCCATTCATACCTTCCCAGATATCCAACATGAAGCTCAAATTTCTAGTGCGTTTACCCAGCAGTTGGTAGCACCGACATCGTTTTCAAATATGGGCGTGAGATATTCCGATATGCATCTTTACTCATACTAAATTTGATTGCGATTGCTTCAGCCGTTTAGGAGTTGATAGGGGACACACACACACACAGCCAGCCAGACACACACACATTTTCCCGGATCGATCTCATAAGTCTACTTTTTCCTCATTTCTACAAAATGTGAAAAGTAGGCTAAAATTCCTATCAATAGCTACTAAGATCCAACATTATAAGGCTGTAACTCTCCCTGAAGTCACTTATGCTTGTGAAACACTGTTCCAAATTAAAAATTAAAAATGAACAAAGAACTGATCAGCTCCTCAAACCGTGAGATTGATCCAATCACCAGCACAATGAAGAAGAAAAGAATTTCCTTTTTTTTCACATCTTACCGCTTCCAGAAAACAGAATGTATGCCAACTAGTGATGAAAGAAAACTGGAGGAAAATGGATCCAAGAAATACAACAAGATCTCAAAGCAGTTGGACTCAAGTTAACAGATGCCGAGGAGAAAAATAAAATTAAACCGTTCTTAAAACTCACAAATTCTCTGCAGAAATGACACATAGAAAGCCTACGGAGATTTCAGATGAGTTGAGAAAATCCTGATCTGAAAGAACCAAAAAGTGTGGGTTGCCTACTTTTACTCGTGAAGCTAATGCCATCTATGCGCCGTACTCAGAAACAGCCTGTCCGCCATCATGTTGTACCGTACTTGCATTTTGGGTGATAAAACGTAGAAAGTAGCCCTTCTCGTCGTTGAATTCGAGATGGTCTGCTGTGCAATTGTTGCTTGTCACACGAGGACCAACAAGGATAGAGCTGATCACAAGGAGGGTGTAGGTTTCTTAAGCTTACCGTCAGTGATAAAGAACCAATGCGAACTCACGCAGAGCACTGTGGCTTTCTCGCATAAATCGGTATGACCTGAGAGATCGTGGTCATCAGCCCCATGTATTTGGGTGAATGTTGAATTTGTCTGATAAAATGTGTCACTGTGGTAACTGCATTAATGTGCAGTTAGATTCCCTCCTCAGCATTCCTGGAAGTGGTTTTCCATGGTTTCCCCACTCCTACTCCAGGAAAATGCTGGGATGATTCCTAACTTAAGGCCACGCCCACCTCCTTCCTGATCCTATTCCCAATTTACAAATACAGCCATCACAATAACACAGGTTATCACACAAATTCCTCACCCACCCACCCACCCAAATGACCACGATGTCACAGCCCTGATGAACAACACCAAGAGCAAAGAAGCGAGAAAGCGCTACGCTCCAGCTATTAAACTTGTCTCCGAGGGATGTTGACCAACCCAGCACAAGGTCAAACATATTGGCCTAGGTCTGACTCGTGTGGTATTTTTGAGGCAGTAGTAGGTCGGAACGCGAGGTGACCTGTTTTGGTATTGCAAGACGGTAGTAGTGGAGTAGTGGTGCTTCTGCTTCACTCTAGAACCCTCCTTGCCCCACAACTAAGCCTCAGCCATGTAATATTTGCGAAAGCTCGTGAACCCATGGTCGGCTGTTGACAAATGAGGTGTCGTTGGACTCGGGCTGACAGAGGCTTTGCTATGGATCACTCGTTATATTTTTGAATTTTTTTTTTGAAAATTTTTGTTTTCGAAAGTAGGTGATAGTTTGAAAACCAAACATGGTAGAACGTTGTGCCATGGTTCAAACAAAAGGTCTCTATGTTCTTTATTTTCTGCAATAAAACTTTTTTATTTTTTATGTTCTTTTGAAAACACTCGAATTTTGAAAATCCTATATTTTGGAAAACAGGAATTCTGAAAAAAAAATGTTTGACATAAATGGAAGGTCCCTACGCCTTCTACCATGAAAATAAATTTCAAGTCTCTAGGATACAAAGCTGACAGTAGTGGGATGTTGAGAGCTGCTACCAAAAGCAAGTTGTGAGTCCCTGCGAACATGGAATGGAAGGAGTCATGCTAGGAGGGCGTGCTTGGATTCGTTTTTATTTCGTCTCGTTGTGCTCTTTACGGGAATGTAGGTGTCGAAAAGGTTAAAATCTGGAAACATGTTTTTTGGGGGGTAAAACCGTGAGTTTAAACTTTTTGTTATATCTCTTGAACCAATCATGCCAGAGCGTGTATGACGGGTCCAAGGACTCGAGGTGACGTCCTCTTTGATATGGACCACTCGGTATAATTAAAAAAAAATTGGAAACTCGATTTTGGGGTAAACACAAAAAGCCAACACGAAAAGCCTGTACAAAAAGCCAACACAAAAAGCCAACACATAAGCCAATATATAAGCTTATGGTAGGTCACTCCTTTAGCAAAACAGTTGCAACCTTTGTAGGGTGAACATCGTACTGACAGGTCAGTTACTACTATGGAACTTATTACAACCAACAAAGGTAGGCAACGTGCACTCTATCAAGGCTACTCTTATAACTAGAATCGCCAGAATGTGAATGGAATAATATTCTGGCGATACTCAAAAGAGAGGTCAACAAAATGTCGAGGCAATCTGAAAAGTAAAAATGGAAAGGTTTTAAGTGTGAGTGTTCATCAATGTAGTGCTCTAAACGAACCACGGTTGCTGTTTACAAACAATTTTCAAAATGCTATAAAGCAAGTTAAAGAAAACGATATTGCGGCTAAAGATAATGCAGTGTTTGTTCAAAAGGACTTATCATGTCCTCAAAAAGTCATGTTAGGACAGTTGTCAACGTACAAGAAACCTTCAACACTATTAAAGTCGACACAGACTATAAATAAAGTGGTATTGCAAGAGGATCAAAAAGGACTATATAGTAATAGTGATGATGGTCATAATGATCATGATGGTGATGATGATAATGGTAATGCTTTGTTTACACCTAAAAATTCATTTGTTAAATTTGTATACTGGAACAAACCCAGTAAGCTAATTCAACGGCTTCGACACTTGCATGCATTACAACAAGCTTGGCATACCGGTCACGATTGGGAAATCAAAGAAATTGAACAAGAGCTTCGACGTGCTGAAATTATTGTGTAATGGGTCTACCACTTTGCAACCACTTTTACCCCCACTCTTGGTTCTTATATTTGCTTATTTGCTTCCACTTATACCTGAACTCTTTGGATCCATATTTGCTCTCACATTAAACTATTATTCTTATTACCAAGTTGACTTTACTAGAGCTTAGTCTATGCTTGACAGTTGACATGGAAGTATCAGTGACTAGGTATGGCAAGCCTTACGCTTACTATAAAGGATATTCATATATTGTGAAACAAACCAATAAAAATAGAACTGTTATTTGGCGTTGTTCAAAGCAACGTTCCAAACATTGCCGTTGTGACCTAAAAATAAAAACAAGATGTTCAGTAAAGAACATATAGCCTACTTTCTCCTAAATGCATGGGTATTGTTATAACTCTTTGTCCTTTTCAAGGAGTATGATTGAATGTTGGTTGTAGGAGCTTGTTGAAATACAACGTGCTATAGGGATATTAAACATGAATATGAGTTGCCCTTTGCTAGTGCTACCTCTGTACCAAATTTCGTTCAATTCGGTTTCACCGTGTTTGAATTGATAGGGGGAATCGATTTGCACACATACTTGGCCACCATCTGCAAACTATTGGGCTGATGTTCTTGCAGTTTGGTCAGAATATGTTTCCCACATAAAGATATGGTGTTGCAAAATTAGGTAGAGACTAGATTATTAGGTTGGTCGTAATTACATTTTAGCTTTTAACATTTGGGTGGCCGCGATTACGTTTCCGTCAAGATAGCGGTGATATAAAACATGACACTGAGGTGCCCTTTGCTAGTGCTACCTCTGTACCAAATTTCGTTCATTCGGTTCCACCGTGTTCGAAATAATAGGGGGAATCAATTTTGACATAAAGATGGCCGCCATCCGCAAACTATTTGGCTAATGACCTATTAGATTGGTCAAAGGATGCTCCCTCCATAAAGGTATGTTGTTGCAAAGTTTGGTAGAGTTCGGATGGTTATGTTAGTCGTAATTTGATTTAAGCTTTAAACATTCGTGTGGCCGCCATTACGTTTCTGTCAATATGGTGGCGATATTAATCATGACACTGAGATTCTCTTTGCTAGTGCTATCTCTGTACCTAATTTCGTTCCATTCGGTTTCAGCGTATTTGAATTAATAGGGGGAATCAATTCTGACACAAAGATGGCCGCCATCCGCAAACTATTAGGCGAATGACCTATTAGATTGGTCAAAGGATGCTCCCTCCATAAAGGTATGTAGCTGCAAAATTTGGTAGAGATCGGATGATTAGGTTAATCGTAATTTGACTTAAGCTTTGAACATTCGTGTGGCCGCCATTACGTTTCAGTCAAGATGGCGGCGATATAAAACATGACACTGAGGTGCCCTTTGCTAGTACTACCTCAGTACCAAATTTCGTTCCATTCGGTTCCACCGTGTTCGAATTAATAGGAGGAATCAATTTTGACATAAAGATGGCCTCCATCCGCAAACTATTAGGTGAATGACCTATTAGATTGGTCAAAGGATGCTCCCTCCATAAAGGTATGTAGTTGCAAAATTTGGTAGAGATCGGATGATTAGGTTAATCGTAATTTGATTTAAGCTTTGAACATTCGTGTGGCCACCATTACGTTTCAGTCAAGATGGCGGCGATATAAAACATGACACTGAGGTGCCCTTTGCTAGTGCTACCTCTGTACCAAATTTCGTTCCATTCGGTTCCACCGTGTTCGAATTAATAGGGGGAATCAATTTTGACATAAAGATGGCCACCATCCGCAAACTATCAGGTGAATGACCTATTAGATTGGTCAAAGGATGCTCCCTCCATAAAGGTATGTAGTTGCAAAATTTGGTAGAGATCGGATGATTAGGTTAATCGTAATTTGATTTAAGCTTTGAACATTTGTGTGGCTGCCATTACGTTTCCGTCAAGATGGCGGCGATATAAAACATGACACTGAGGTGCCTTTTGTTAGTACTACCTCTGTACCAAATTTCGTTCCATTCGGTTGCACCGTGTTCGAATTAATAGGGGGAATTGATTTTCACACAAAGATGGCCGCCATCCGCAAACTATTACGCTGATGACCTATTGGTTTGGTCAAAGGATGCTCCCCCCATAAAGGTATGTTGTTGCAAAATTTGGTAGAGATCGGATGATTAGGTTGGTCGTAATTTGATTTAAGCTTTGAACATGTGTGGCCGCCATTACGTTTCCGTCAAGATGGCGGCGATATAAAACATGACACTGAGGTGCCTTTTGTTAGTACTACCTCTGTACCAAATTTCGTTCCATTCGGTTGCACCGTGTTCGAATTAATAGGGAGTATCGATTTTCACACAAAGATGGCCGCCATCCGCAAACTATTACACTGATGACCTATTGGTTTGGTCAAAGGATGCTCCCCCCATAAAGGTATGTCGTTGCAAAATTTGGTAGAGATCGGATGATTAGGTTAGTCGTAATTTGATTTAAGCTTTGAACATTTGTGTGGCCGCCATTACGTTTCCGTCAAGATGGCGGCGATATAAAACATGACACTGAGGTGTCCTTTGCTAGTGCTACCTTTGTACCAAATTTCGTTCAATTCGCATTCACCGTGTTCGAATTGATAGGGGGGGACAGACATTCAGAGTACACACACTCACACACACACACACAGACACACAGACACACACACACACACAGACTCACACACACACACACAGACAGACACACTTTTTTTTTCGCCCTGTGTTGATCTCATAAGTCTACTTTCATTTTTTGCAAAAATCGAAAGTAGGCTAATAGTGAGGTTTTAAGTGTCAGTGATCATCAATGAAGTATACTGCCTGAAACACAGTTGCCGTCGACAAAAAATCAAGAAAATCATATTGCTACTCAAAATAGTGGATTGTTTAATGAGCAACTTTTAACCCCTGTTCTAAAAGTTATGTTTAATCCATCTTCCACGTCGCAAGAGCCATCAACATCACAAACTATGCAAGAGGTAGTGTTGTTGTTGTCGTTTTAATTAGTGGAACAACTAGGTCATCTGCTCTTGATATGCAAGAGGATCAAAATGACTAAATAGTAACAACAATGAAGTTTTTATGCCTATACAACCATTGCGGCTTCCCCAGTTTTCGAAAACAACAATGAATGGGCATTGCTATAAAATGATCTATAACAAGCCTTGTGTTTAAAACTATAACAGACTATTGTAAAGAGAGAAAGGCTTGTATTCAGTGTGCATTTATTGTCATAATCATGTATACTCTGCAATGTTAAATATACTAACTTTGTATAAAATAAAACAGCAGTGTAACATCATTTTACATTTATTTACAAACTTTATACACATTTCTTGTTTTTTTGGTTTCATCATAATATTTTTAAAGACAACACTAAAAACTAAAACATTACTATTCTATACACATATTTTCTTTCTTTTCCAGTCCATTGTCCTTACTTATATTTTCCATTATTATTTCACATTTGTTTTTTTATTTAATTAAAACGAACCATGCACCTATTGTTTTTAAAACCTTCATAAATTAAGTGTACAGGTTGCACAGCATTATTGACTTCATCAAAAACACTCTCCGACATATCATTAAACCGTATAGGCAGAAATGTCTCTAAGTTTTCACATACACAAAGTACACGATCACCATATGCTGTTTTCAATTTCCGAACCTTGATAATGCGGAATGGAATATGCGTTGGCAATTCGCTGAGCGTCTTTGTCTCTAAGCCACATGATTGTCCCACAGCATTCAAAACACTCATTGCAGTAGTCTATAAACAAAACAAAGGCATATCCATTACACTCTAAAACAGCTTTAATAATATTGTGCAATTAGGGATTTTGCACTATGCATGGCGAATAAATTATACTAGTTATGCCAGAAATGCCCTAACTGTAGCAGATACTACTTTTCTGCATATAGCACAAGTGTTAAGTTCTAATGCACACTTGACACATGCTATCATGTGTCCACAAGGCAAAAATACAACACCTAGTTCATCTTGATAACAAATTTTACATAATTGTTGGTCACACTTTTGTATCTGTTCGTAAGACAAGTCTTTTCTTTCAGCCTTATGTATTTGCTCCGCGTTTTCTAACTCTAAAGGCGCGTTTATGTCTTGTATTGCAATCACGTTTTCTTGTTAAATAGTGTTCACAAATTCCTGACCTTTAAGCACCACCATGTATTTACAGTTAGGTAACCAACGAGCATGTTGCACGAAAGGGTCATCAGTCATTTGCCAATCCTTTAAAGCAAATCCACAATAAAAACATATTGTTTTATCTCCTTCACCAGTATAAACAAGATGTTCAGTAAAGAACATATAGCCTACTTTCTCCTAAATGCATGGGTATTGTTATAACTCTTTGTCCTTTTCAAAGAGTATGATTGAATGTTGGTTGTAGTAGCTTGTTGAAATACAACGTGCTATAGGGATATTAAACATGAATATGAGGTGCCCTTTGCTAGTGCTACCTCTGTACCAAATTTCGTTCAATTCGGTTTCACCGTGTTTGAATTGATAGGGGGAATCGATTTGCACACATACTTGGCCACCATCTGCAAACTATTGGGCTGATGTTCTTGCAGTTACGTCAGAATATGTTTCCCACATAAAGATATGGTGTTGCAAAATTTGGTAGAGACTAGATTATTAGGTTGGTCGTAATTACATTTTAGCTTTTAACATTTGGGTGGCCGCGATTACGTTTCCGTCAAGATAGCGGTGATATAAAACATGAAACTGAGGTGCCCTTTGCTAGTGCTACCTCTGTACCAAATTTCGTTCTTTCGGTTCCACCGTGTTCGAATTAATAGGGGGAATCAATTTTGACATAAAGATGGCCGCCTTCCGCAAACTATTAGGCTAATGACCTATTAGATTGGTCAAAGGATGCTCCCTCCATAAAGGTACGTTGTTGCAAAGTTTGGTCGAGATCGGATGGTTATGTTAGTCGTAATTTGATTTAAGCTTTAAACATTCGTGTGGCCGCCATTACGTTTCTGTCAATATGGCGGCGATATTAATCATTACACTGAGATGCCCTTTGCTAGTGCTATCTCTGTACCAAATTTCGTTCCATTCGGTTTCACCGTGTTTGAATTAATAGGGGGAATCGATTCTGACACAAAGATGGCCGCCATCCGCAAACAATTAGGCGAATGACCTATTAGACTGGTCAAAGGATGCTCCCTCCATAAAGGTATGTAGTTGCAAAATTTGGTAGAGATCGGATGATTAGGTAAATCATAATTTGATTTAAGCTTTGAACATTCGTGTGGCCGCCATTACGTTTCAGTCAAGATGGCGGCGATATAAAACATGACACTGAGGTGCCCTTTGCTAGTGCTACCTCTGAACCAAATTTTGTTCATTCGGTTCCACCGTGTTCGAATTAATAGGGGGAATCAATTTTGACATATAGCTGGCCGCCATCTGCAAACTATTAGGCGAATGACCTATTAGATTGGTCAAAGAATAAAGGTATGTAGTTGCAAAATTTGGTAGAGATCGGATGATTAGGTTAATCGTAATTTGATTTAAGCTTTGGACATTCGTGTGGCCGCCATTACGTTTCAGTCAAGATGGCGGCGATATAAAACATGACACTGAGGTGCCCATTGCTAGTGCTACCTCTGTACCAAATTTCGTTCCATTCGGTTCCACCGTGTTCGAATTAATAGGGGGAATCAATTTTGACATAAAGATGGCCGCCATCCGCAATCTATTAAGCTAATAACCTACTAGATTGGTCAAAGGATGCTCCCTCCATAAAGGAATGTTGTTGCAAAGTTTGGTAGAGATCGGATGGTTATGTTAGTCGTAATTTAACTTAAGCTTTGAACATTTGTGTGGCCGCCATTACGTTTCTGTCAATATGGTGGCGATATAAAACATGACACTGAGATGCCCTTTGCTAGTGCTACCTCTGTACCAAATTTCGTTCCATTCGGTTTCACCGTGTTTGAATTAATAGGGGGAATTGATTTTCACACAAAGATGGCCGCCATCCGCCAACTGTCAGGCTAATGACCTAGTCATTTGGTCAAAGGATGATTCCTCTATAAAGGTATGTTGTTGCAAAATTTGGTAGAGATTGGATGATAAGGTTAATCGTAATTTGATTTAAGATATGAACATTTGTGTGGCCGCCATTACGTTTCCGTCAAGATGGCGGCGATATAAAACATGACACTGAGGTGCCTTTTGTTAGTACTACCTCTGTACCAAATTTCGTTCCATTCGGTTGCACCGTGTTCGAATTAATATGGGGAATCGATTTTCACACAAAGATGGCCGCCATCCGCAAACTATTACGCTGATGACCTATTAGTTTGGTCAAAGGATGCTCCCCCCAGAAAGGTATGTTGTTGCAAAATTTGGTAGAGATCGGATGATTAGGTTAGTCGTAATTTGATTTAAGCTTTGAACATTTGTGTGGCCGCCATTACGTTTCCGTCAAGATGGCGGCGATATAAAACATGGCACTGAGGTGTCCTTTGCTAGTGCTACCTTTGTACCAAATTTCGTTCAATTCGCATTCACCGTGTTCGAATTGATAGGGGGGGACAGACATTCAGAGTACACACACTTACACACACACAGACACACACACACACACACACACAGACTCACACACACACACATACACACACACAGACAGACACACTTTTTTCGCCCTGTGTTGATCTCATAAGTCTACTTTCATTTTTTGCAAAAATCGAAAGTAGGCTAAAAATCCAGCTTCACTTAGCTGTTTTAATATTAATGGCCAAACATTTTTATAAGATTCTAAACGTTTTTCAACAGAGCTGTACTCTGGGTGTGCTAGTGCTTTAGCCTTGCAAACTCCCAATTTTTTCAAAAGCACACGGCAATTGAACACTGTCTATGGCATATGGACTACATATATCGACACTACCGTTGGCTGGTAATACATCATTATTATTATTTATTTGTGATTCAGCAACGTAAGTAGCGACCAATGGCCTTGTGGTTCGGTAAAATGAATACACTGGTAGGTTCCAAACTGGTTTTCCAAGCATGTAAGGACAATGAGGAGACCATCGCAAATGGTCTCTAAAGGGGTCATCCCCTTCTTTCCAGAGTGAAAGTTCAATACGACAAAACACACAGCGCACCACACCTTCTCGGTTCAAGTAAAAAAAACGGCTTTTGCAAGTTTATGTGTTGACAAAAAGCCTACAGGCCAGGATTCAAATGTTAACCAACTATCATGTTCTGATTTTAAATTTAACCCACGTGGTAAAGCAACTTGCTCACTTATTTGGTACTAACGCCATGTGTTATAATAAAACTTTTTCTTATTGTAAGTTATTGACGTTGCACAAGAGCACAGTGTACTTTAAAGCATAATGCATGCTTGTTCACTGTCTGTTCATTACGTTAATGGCACATGTCGACACCTAAAAGCAAACAAAATAACCCATCACTCAATCAATCAATACTTGTAAATAAAACGTTAACGTTAAGTGGCATTAATATATCAAAACACCATTAAAAAATAAATTGTATGTTGGCACTAACAGTAACCCATGTACTTATTTTCTTTTTATAAAGCTACAGTCATTTACACCCCCCCCCCCCCCTTTAACCAATATATAAACAAAAATGAATGTCATGTCATTTTGTTCACATTATCATGTTCAAACCTGTGGATATTCGTTGAGTCCATAGGGAACAACCCATAAATTAAATTTAAATTTTTGTTTTTATAAAATCCAACATGGCCTTGTACTTTTCCCAGTCAACAACAACATAGCCATTAATCAAGAAAGCAATCATTGTCCCAGTCATGTTCAGGTAATGAATTTTTTTTGTGTGAGAGTTTTTTCAGTAGTGGTAAAATGCAATAGCATTTTATGTTAGGCTTACCTGAGTTTTCAATAGTTCACTGCCTGGAAACAATGGTTTCGCTCTACTGCGTCTCGGGTTTTCAGCAACTGCTACAGCGGTAAGGCTTTTCATTCCAAGTTTCTAAAAATAAATAAAATAAAACGCTATAAATACCTACATTTAGGTTAATACATGCATTTCATAAAATAAAATATGAAACAAAAAAAATGAAACAAGTTAGTTTAAAAAAATAATCTCACCTTCACTTGCAGTGGCTTGTTGCTGTTTCCTTCTAGTGGGCTCAAAAGTGCAATGGTTTCTTCTCTCTCAGACATGTAAGGTATACCGGTTATCTGCAAACAAATAAATAAATAAAATCATTAATTACCTAATCAATAAATAATTGCTTGTAAATATATATAAATCAATAAATGTATAAATGAATAAATACATAAATAAATACCTACCCCACAACAAGGTTTAGTATTTTCCACCAACACCAAAACTGTTAAACAAGACCAGGGGTTTCACGCAACGCAATGTTTTCAAAGGTAGTCACCTAAGTGAGAGTGGAAATGATAACGACATGTCTTTTATATGTTACGTTGAATGTATAATCATCTTTTTCCCATGCTTTGAACATTTTGTTATCGGGCACGTGGACAGATAACGTCCAAGGTGAACACGTGTGTTGGATCATATTACACGTCAACTTGCATTTTGTCACGTACGAAGCAAAACAGGATCAGACTTGTTAACAGTTATCGTGCACGTGGACAGCTAACGTCCCAGGTGAACACCTGTGCCAGATCAAATTACACATGAACTTGGATTTTGTCACGTACAAAGCAAACAGGATGTAACTTGTTTAGCGTACATGTCATCTCACACGTGTTCACATGCATTTCGCTCTTCCCTGCCACCATGATTGTCAGATTATTTCACCTTCATGCGTCCTCTGCGTCTTTGTCATTTTCCATTGCACCTGTTGTCAAGTCAGATCAGCGCATTCCAATAAGCTCAAATGACATTCACC
This sequence comes from Meconema thalassinum, assembly GCA_946902985.2. Classification (NCBI taxonomy): domain Eukaryota; kingdom Metazoa; phylum Arthropoda; class Insecta; order Orthoptera; family Tettigoniidae; genus Meconema; species Meconema thalassinum. Next base: position 209,812,254 of record OX336395.1, read on the forward strand.
TCCTGCTAGTCTGCTCCTCTGCAAGTTAGTTTTCTGTACTCGCTTCGGCCAACATAGAACCAAGTTCTCATCACCGTTTACACGTTAAGGGCTCTCTTCGGGGTAAAATATCAGAAAAACGAACCCTCGCTGTCATAAAACGACCCGCCGAAATATCGATAGTCCTATTAAGCATAGTCATTGTGGTTAGCGACAGGTTCGTTGAAACACACACCCAGCAGTATCGTCTCTCTCAACCACCACGCTTCATGAACATTGTAAACAGGTAAAGAAATTTTTTTTTCAACAAAAGTGTCGTTAGGCCCTTTGTCAAAATTCCAAACATATTTTCAAAAATGGGGCGTTAGCCCGTGTCCTAGGACACCTCGTACACGTCTCTAGCGTTATTGGTTTGCGTCATAGAGCAAAAAGTCTAAAATCACGGTTTTACCTCAAAATGGTTTTTCATTCCTGCTCAACACGAACATCCTCGGCAAGAGGACAACACGACGAAAAAAATAACACCTCATACACGTCTCTAGGCTTATTGGTTCGTGAGATATCGTCAAAAATCACAAAAAACACTTGTTTACCCCAAAATCGAGTTTCCAAATTTTTTAAAAAAATTATAACGAGTGGTCCATAGCAAAGAGGACGTCACCTCGAGTCCTTGGACCCGTCGTACACGCAACTGGCATAATTGGTTCGAGAGTTATAACAAAAAGTGTAAAATCACGGTTTTACCCCAAAAAACCATGTTTCCAGATTTTCACCTTGTCGACACCTACATTCCCGAAAAGAGCACAACGAGAAGAAAAAAAACGAATCCAAGCTCGCCCTCCTAGCATGACTCCTTCCATTCCAAGGTCGCAGGGGCTCACAACTTGCTTTTGGAAGCAGCTCTCTCATCATCCCACTACTGTCAGGATTTTATCCTAGAGACTTGAAATTTATTTTCATGGTAGAGGGCGTAGGGACCTTCCATTTATGTTATACCATTTTTTTGTAGAATTCCTAGTTTCCAAAATATAGGATTTTCAAAATTCGAGTGTTTTCAAAAAAAAACATAAAAAATAAAAGTTTTATTACAGAAAATAAAGGACATAGAGACCTTTCGTTTGAACCATGACACAACGTTCTACCATGTTTGGTTTTCAAACTATCACCTACTTTCGAAAACAAAAATTTTCAAAAAAAAAATTCAAAAATATAACGAGTGATCCATAGCAAAGCCTCTGTCAGCCCGAGTCCAACGACACCTCATTTGTCAACAGCCGACCATGGGTTCACGAGCTTTCGCAAATATTACATGGCTGAGGCTTAGTAGTGGGGCAAGGAGGGTTCTAGAGTGAAGGAGAAGCACCACTACTCCACTACTGATGGTCAACGTGAGCACGAGTTCTTCTTTCATTTATTGATAATTCTTCTTTCTTATCGGGACGCTGTAGGAATTCGCGGCAAAGTGTTATTCTGAGGAGGTGTTATAAGTCATTCTATGAGTGAAAATATTATTCTATAGTGTGTGTTAACTGACCTGAAGACCAATCGACCGCACGAGGGCCATAATAAAATTAGTAACAGTTCAGAAGTGGCGAACATTCTACAAAACTATTTAAATTAGCCGAAATGCCTTTTTAAAGGATAATTATATTGTAGAAATGCTGTGGTAATAGTTGTTTTCATCTCCGTTGTCTAGAACCCACCCACCATCCCCTTTTTAGATCACGACTTACAGATTCCAGTTGTGTCCGCCATAATCAACGTGAATTATGGGACAAATGCAATATTTTCCTACCCCGCGCATACGGTACTACTCATCAATAATCTTTATCCGAATCAATGATTTTTGCCGCGTTAGCTAGTTCACTGACTTAGGAAATGTCATGAGATAGTCACCTAATAGCATGTGGGGCCTCTGGCAGCTCAACATCTCGCAGAACATCAAAGTCTCTTCCAGAACAGCCAGGGGGCCCATTCCATACCAGGAACATGCACCCCAGACCATAACAGACTCCACTTCCCTAGGCCACACTTTCGAGGCAGGCGGGATCCATCGATTCATGTGGTCTGTGCCACACACGGTGCCTTCCATCGGCATGGTGCAATTGAAATCAAGATTCATCCGACCATATCACGTTACGCCATTGTTCCAGTGTCCACCCTTGGTGATTGGCAACAAATGTGCGTTGTTGTGTAGCTGACATTGGGTTAACAGTGGCACCCGTGTGCGGCACTGGCTATCATGCCCCATGGAACCCATGTTCCTACGGATAGTCCACTGAGAGACGCGTCTAGCACGGCCTGTGTTGAATTGAGCCGTGATTTGTTGCACTGTTGCCCTTCTGTCACTATTGACAATCCGTCTCAGATGTCGGCGTCAAGGTCATCGATGGTAGCTGGACGGCCAGTGACACCCACAATCAATCATTTACCATTCACCCTGGACATGGTTGACTGTGTAAAGCCGAATTCCCTCACCACTGCCGAAATCGCACTTCACATCCGTCGGGCACCGACCACCATACCTCGTTCGAAAAGTGTCAGCTCAATATATAATCTCAGGCAGTGAACAAAAATTCAATCTTTTGGTCGGATGCTTGAGGGGTAGAGTCAGGTTCGATAAGCACTTTTCCTCAAATGGTATTTTTATCACAAAAAGTTGCTGCTCCTATGCTTCTCACCACACGTATTTACTCCGGCTTTTACAACATGGCGGACGCTTTGTTTCTCGGAGAGGCAACAGATGGCACTCACATCGGCCCGCCCCACCCACAAGTCGTGCAACCTACCTATCAAAAATGCCCAGCTTATGGCCATTGGCTGCGATTCATTCATATTAATGTTTATTTTAGTATTTAATTTTAAGTTAGCATGTACTTAGATTTTTTCAAGTAGGCCTAGATTCATATCAGTGTTCCGTTTTGTGTTTTACTCAAAGATAATAAATTGACGTCAGTGTGAACCTGCATTACCAATACAATGACGTTAGCTACTCAGGCATTCCATAGTAACGCGTGTTACTATCCAGACGCATAAAATGTTGAAATAAAACAAAATAAATTTAGTCAAAACCTCAGATGTGGATTGATAGGGTAGAACGAAGATATTTAAACATCACACTTATTTTTAGCCTACTTTTCACATTTTGCAAAAATGAGGAAAAAGTAGACTTATGTGATCGGGCAAATGTGTGTATGTCTGTCCTTCTGTGTGTCCCCCCTATCAACTCCTAAACGGCTGCAGCAATCGAAACAAAATTTCGTAGGAGTAAAGATATATACCTGAATATCTCACGCCCATATTTGAAAATGATGTTAGTGCTACCAACTGCTGAAAAATCGCAATTGAAATTTGAGCTCCATGTTGGATATCTTGGAAGGTATGAATAGGAGCTATTTCAAAATTGGCACACGTATAGATAATAATATTTCAGTTTAATTTCCAGGAGGCCATACATCGCGGTGTTGCCAAAATGAATATACGCCTGCTGATAGGTCCCAAATTTTAAATGCATATAACTTCTACACTATTAATTGGATTTCAACCAAATTTCGTATGTGCTATGTGTACATAAACAGACATGACTGAACGTATTCTTAAGATCCACCAGGGCTGCCAACTGTTAATAAATGCTCTCAATTTATTTTATCCAAATACCAATATATCAGAATGTATGCAAGCTGACAGCTTTAAACTATGCACACGTATAGTACCTGATATTCTATATTAATTTTGAATAACTTATATATGTCAGTGCTACCAACATGATTCTAAGCCTGCCGAGAGGTCCAAATTTAAATACATGTAACTTCTATACTATCATTTGGATTTCAACCAAATTTCGTGTGTGCTATGTGTACCATAACAGATATGTATATGCCGATTCTTAAGAGTATCCAAGGCTGCCAACTGTTAATAAATACTGTCTCTATTTTTGTTACCCTAATATCAATATATCAGAAAGTATGCAAGCCAATAGCTCTAAACTTTGCACACGTATAGTACCTGGCATTCTAGTTTAATTTGGAGTAACTAATATACGTCAGTGCTGCCATCATGATTCTAAGCCTGCTGATAGATCCAATTTTAAAATGCATGTAACTTCTATACTAACTAATGGATTTTATTCAAAATTGACACGACAATAGACCATATTATTTCAGATTATTTCTGACCAATACATGTAAGTCATTGTTGCCAACATGATTTTACACGCGCTGTTAGATCCAATGTTTAACTGCATGTAACGTCCATGCTATCCATTGGACTTCAACCAAATTTTGTATTCTGTACCTTAAGAGATGGAACTAAGAATATATTCAGTCACCAGGGCTGCCAACTGTAGTTCTCTATTAGGCTACATTATGCCAGGTATACAGTATTTCGAACTAATTAGAAATTTCGATATTACCAACTTAATTTCGGCATTATTCTAGATAGATCCATATAGATTAATCATTGGCATATATCTTAAATTTTAAGAAAAGTAGGCTCTTTAGTTCGTCACGGAACTTATTGTTATTATTATTTACCTGTTTTAATTCTTCATACTAATTTAAATTACATTGGTAACGGGTGTTACTGAGATTGGACATGGTTCCTGAGGTTTACATGCTTTTACTTAAAACTCTGTGAATTATAATAGTTCAAAATTATGAATTAAATATAAATATTAGCTGTGACATTGACCATCAACAGGGTATAAATATTTTGTTTATTAAGAAATTTATTACATGATTTTAGCTAAAAAGAAAAATTAACGGGTGTTACAAGGAAGGGTAACGGGTATTTGTTTATTAAGAAATTTATTACATGATTTTAGCTAAAAAGAAAAATTAACGGGTGATACAAGGAAGGGTAACGGGTGTTACGGAGTTGGGTTTTTATCAGAATAAAATATTTGAGTGTAAAATACTAATACCAAGCATGTGTATATGTTACAGCACATTGTACAGCTAACAAATACACAACTTATACATCATTTTTATATGCTTACATGAATTAAATAAACCCCTTAGATACTTAAGACTAATTTTTTTAAATGCCAATACTTCACAAATGATAAAAACAACTATTGATTGTTTATTAAACATACGACTTTTGAGTATTAAGTATGTTTACTTGTTATATTTGTATCCTGTGTCTCAAAACAACTCTCAAATAACTCTTGATTTTATTTCTCAAATGCATCAATTTTTCCACTGAATTCGTAGAGGATTGTGAAGAGGCCCTTTGGCTTGACTGAAGGGTTGGGGAGTTTGCCCCAAACATTAAAACTTACATATTTGATGTCATTATCATTGGCTATAAAAAAAAATATTGGAGCCATGCGATTTTAAGAACATTACAGACACACAGTTCTCATCGTTGACACTTCCTTAGCATATGGCAGCATAACGATACATTTTTCCTTGCTGTGACTTGCGACCCTTGACTAGCTCACAAGGCACTTCAACAAGTATATACAGTGAGTCCGGGAATGTTCTCCGCAGCGCCTACATGCGTCTGGGAGAGCTAGCTACAGCAGTTACGTTGGTAGCATGGCTGCCGCTTGCAACATCTCTACTTAGTATAAAACAAAGTCCCCGATTCTTGAATGTTACGGGTAAACTCGAGAACCACTGGATGGATTTGGATGCGGTTTTCACCATTCTGTAAAGGATATATCGAGTATGATTTCTGTGGAAAATAATTTATGATCAAAGGAAGCAGAGCAGTAACGATTTTAGTGGAAAAGTCGATGAAATACCTGGCGTCGAGCGCTTTGTAAGCTTACGCTGGGCAAACCGTTAAAAATATCTAAATACTATGAGTGTAAGAATTGTTCAGCATGAAAAGTTCTACAAAAAAGTCCGCGAGAGCATATGTCTATCTTCCATACTCGCTCACTATAAGGGAACAACTGAAGCTTGTCTCTTACAGCTCTATGTGCTGTCGACTTAGAGATTCATGTTTGTTGAGCTAATTTTCGTGTTGATTTACTTGGACTAAGCAGCATTATATCGGAGATTTCATCAAGTTCTTCGTCTGTTAAAAGTGTAGGCCTGCCTGTTCCCGGTACGTCGTGAACTGAGCCAGTCACACGAAATTTACTTATCAAACCCCAAACGGTATCACGGTTTGGACACTTTCAATTAGGAAACCGCACCTGAAATCTTAATTTTACATTTTCTGTAAACCGAACGCCTTCGCGAAAAACGTATTCCACCAAAAAAAAAAAAACTCTCTCTTCAGTAGTAAACATTACCGCCTATATACTGTTGCACTCTTCCAATAATAATCTATCTGAACGTTCGCTGACTGTAATACACGCTGAAGACATGCAGGCTGGCGCGCTTATCGCAATACACATCGACAGCTCACACGGGGAAGTCCCGCAGTGCAGTGCAGCCAACTAAAACTCATGACTCAACCACTCACAGCTGCACGTACCCACTGCGGAGAACATTCTTGGGCGCCCTGTACATTCCAGAGTGAACATCTAGTGGATTTTTAAAAACACTCAAGGCTAGTTTCTTCTGCGACTGAAGGATTTCTTCCTCACTTGAACCCTCGGAATCTGAATAGACATCTTCTTATCGAAGTCTGTTTGTAGAAGTTGAGGGTTGAGAATATATGAAGTCCTCAACATCTTGGAAAATTGCTACCTTGGTCATCAAAAAACTTGAAGTTTTCCCTTCCAAAATATGTTTTTTATCGTACACTTTAAAATGGTGGTTTGACTGAATATTGGGGATCGGGATAACCTTTTTCCAGTAGTTTTGGAGAATTGACACATTCTGTGAAACCTCACTTTTATCAACGTAAAAGCTTTTAATGCCAGTGACTTAATTTTCAACATATTCGTGGAAATCTTTTGCTGATTCTATATGAATTTTTCTGTCTCCTTTCACCGCTGTCCATAGATGGCACTTTACTGTTCCGCCAATGCCATCGACAGCACCTTTCCCATGGCTTGATGCGAAAAAGTTCCATTCGATGACCAATTCAAAATCCGTTTCCAATTTATACAGAGCTGACATGGTGTACTTGCTTTTGAACTAGGGCTGTCAGGCAAGTTCATCTTTAATCTATTTACCGCTTTCCCAAAAGACTGTGGGCATGTAAGCTGCCAATCGGAGAGATTTCTTTGGTAGAATCAGCAGTGTTAAGTTTAAGTTTATTACGGTGTTTTCTCACTCTCTCTCTAGAACCTTTCTACGTTTTTCTTTTAATAATTGTTAATTTTCCTCTTCTATTATTTTATTTAATTCTCTTCTCTGCTTATAATGCTGCCTCTCTTTTAGAAGAAGTGCCTCCTGTTGATCTTTGTTGGCCTTCAGGCTCATCAAAACCTTCTTATCAATAGATGCCATTTTCTAAAAAAAGAAAAAAAATACAGTGTTAGAGGTAAAATATTACCTTCATGAGATCAGAAGTATGAGGAAACAAAAACTAGGCCTAGGCCAAAATAAAACAATCCTACCCTTAAGAGAATATGCAATCAGTCAATTTAAATAGCCTAAAGTAAATAAAATCCAAAATAAAAACAAATAAAATGTAAATTTACTGGAAATAAACCTCTAATCTAGCTCTACAAGCTTTCCCAGTAAGTACACAGCCCATTTTTCAATGGAACAGTATCTTAAAATAAGACAAATTACCCGAATTACTGTTTAGCATTTGCTTGTAACACCCGTGACCGTGTTTTCTGTAACACCCGTTACTTTATTTTTACCAGCTAAACATAAATATTCTTCAATTTCTTATACATTATAATATTAGGCTAACCTCACTTTCCCAAAAAAAATCAAAGAAATCAGTTTCTTAGTTTAGCAGTGGATTTAACTTATTATTGTTTTAGGTAACGGGTGTTACAGAATAACAGCAGGATCAAAAACGACCATTGAAACAAATAATAATGATTACTTACCTTGAATTATGATGTTGCAGCAAAGTATTCTTCAGTATCAATCAGATGGTATAACAACAACACACATCGGCTGCTAATAAATAATTAAAACAGTGTTGCCAAGTTGGTTACCGATATTATCATATGAGCACAAAGATGGTCAGTGATTTAAAAAGTAATGAAAACAAAGGAAAAAATTGCAAAAATCCGAAGATTAGATAGGTTTACAAAAGTTTATTCTTTTTACGAACATTAGACAGACATATATAACTAAATAAAAATTATTAATTTTTCACACTTAGGCTCACTTTAGTACGGAATGCCTGTACTATTAACTGTGGAGCTAGAAAACAACACTATTAATAACTTCAAAACCAATTCTAACATGAAAGTTGAACATATTACAGTATGGTAATATAGGAGAGGGAATGTGAATGTTATAATCACCTGCATATTATGTTCCTCTGTGAACTCGTCTTCGAGTTTATCTCCAGACTCAACTAGCAGGAAATCAGAAGGTAATGGCTGATTTGTCTGCTGGGAAGTAATATACAAGTTAACTAGTATCAGACAACATGAAATATACAGACCTCTAATTCAACAGACACTGGTTAGCCAACTGCTTGGTAACAGATATTAACATATCCAAAGAATTTTGTCTTGCACACCTCTAAAGTTGTAATGTTACACAGTAACCTATGTAGAATTAAAAAACAACTTACAACGTCGCCCAAGTCACCTGTTTGTGCCGACCTTTCCGGCTCACTTTTGATCAATGATTTTCCCTCCATTATGTTTAGGAAACTAGAACAGAGAAAATAACTTGGAAAGTTATTAAATACGCACTTGTAGGTCAAAATGCCCTGATATATATTAAACCAAATGCGGTAATTTCAGTCATTCAAAATTAAATATAAATTATACGTTAAGTCACTTCAGAATTAGGCATTATAAAATTATGTCAATTAAAATAGACTTATATGTTTCTATTTTCTCGCATGATATCAATCACATAGCGCAGGCGCTCACAAAGAGAACAATTAATGTATTCTTCGTTCGGTGTGTAGAATGCTTTATGTTACAAACTTTGCATCAAAATTATTGGTTAGTAGCTACGGTATCAAATGTTCGGTTCTTTTATTCCCAAACACGCACAAACCTGAACAATGTTGGGCCGATTGTAAGTTAACTGATGTTATACCACACCCTTCTTCGTGAATCAGCACCAGAAATATACAGGCTTTTAGAAACCACAAAATGCTCAGTTCAAATGAAAACTATGGAAATCACCTCTTTGAAGTGAGGGATACTTTTATTTATCCTTAGAAACTTATGAAACTGACATGGGTGTAACTTGTACAACATCGAGACAAAGATATATCTAGCTACACACCTCACCTCTGTATCCTCGACAATTAAATATTGTGAACAGTGTGTCAGTGATGATCTGCCGTGGGCACTATGCATGTCAGTCCGCCGTATGACTAATTACCGAAATTAACGTTTTATTGTCGAGTTTACACATCATTATTCAGAAATACTCCTACTTGGAGCTATCATCTAACATGAAAAGAATTCTCAGTATGTAAAATATCGGCTTAAAGTATGATATCGCATTTGACAGCACAATTCCATATCCAACATACTCCTTGTGTTACAAGCCGGCTGATTCGAAAGGAAATCCAGTAACAGAGAGTATTTAATTCACAGATACGGAACGCGTATTACGAATAGCTAGACGCCACAAAGTGAGCGATTCATACGCTCTTCCCATTGGTTAGATTGTGTAGCCTAGCAGTTCTTGTCAGAATGTTCTGCAGGGCATATCTTTGTCCGTATTCTTTGATCTTATCTTGTTCCAACACTGGAAAGGACTCACGACTGTCAACACTGATGGTAACTAAACCGCCCTTCTACCTGTTTGCTATTATATTGTAACATATTACTGCAGAGTGGATGATTGATAGGCAGCTTGTTTTAGAAGGCATGGTTGAAAATCCAACCACCATATTATTTAAAATAAATGAAATAAAATCCTAAAATTGGAAGTCATTGATGGAAAAAATAATGTAAAAAAAAGCATATAATACTACAAAAGGAAAGGGATAGGTGATGGGGGAGAGGAGGGTTGCCGCAGTACAGGTTTCAAATCGCCCGCGCTTGAAATTTAGTAAGCTAAGCCGCCGTCAAGTAGCGGGCTGCGCCGGCGGATGACTCATCCTGACAGTTGTAATCGGAATCGAATTTTAAACTTGTGTCTCGGGACAGTCGGATGAGGAGCCAGAAAGATGCGCGCGCACCCGGCAGGGAGGAGCATTTGAATAGCGCAAGTTTTATGAAATAAAATATGGAGGACGGTTGTCGTTTCGGGGTAACATTTACAGTCGATTTGCAATATTAACGCAAAGCGGTCGTGAAACTTGCTTTAAGTACATTTAAAAATATGCATTCCAATCAATATTCAAAATCTAACTGTAATAATTGAATATTTAACCATACGCACTAGTAAGGACCATAACAATATGCGGTAAAGTCTGTCGGAAAAGTGTGCGAGTGGTAACGCGCTCGCTTGTTGTTTTGAAGATCCCGGGTTCAAGGCTACCCAAGGGCGGAAATTTTTACTTCTTTTTAATTATTTTATTATTTCCTCCTCACGTCGTACAACAATATTGCAACTTAGTTTTGTCTACATGATCTACGAGGACGATAGTAAACATGTTTTCTCTCATTTAAAATTCTATTTTCCCTAAATACTGTTTAAGACCATGGACGGATACTATTTAAATAGTTCAAAATTTATCCCAGAATAATAATATTAGCCTATGACACGTTCTGTATTTGGTTGGTTGGTTCCTAAGTTTAGGGGCTGTGACAACGCGGTTATGTAGCCCCGTGTACTTTGAGTGTGTGTAGAATCTGTCTGATAACCGGTGATAATTGTGATGGCTGTATTAATGTGTGTATCTGTTTTTAACTCAAGTAAGGACTGCAACTTTGAATTTTTCAAATAGTTCCTACTTTTGCCGTCAAACGCCACCGTCAACGACTACTAGGCCTAGTTCAGAACTTAGCTACTAGACGACACCAAAGTCGGCTCTTGGCAACGAACGTAGACACCTAAGAGCGTTGTTTACATTCCTAACCTATACAATTTAGCTTCACACAGGTGTAATTAGTGGAAGGTTCTTTAAGGGGACACTATAGGCTACCCCAAGAATTTTTTTTGCTCCCAGTGATCCAAACTGCACCAAATTTTATTTCCATACGACCAACATCTTTCATAAAGCAAAAAGTGAAAAATTATTCCTTTCAGTTGATCAGTATGGGCAGAAATTACTAAAAGATAGTCTTTTCCTTAAAAAAAATGATAGGAACTATTTACCACTAACAATTACTGAAACTTTACAATCGTTTTACACTATGTACGCATTGCACAGACTAATAATTCTGTGCATGGGTTTGGAAAAATATGAAATAGTTCCTGAAATAAAAAATAGTTTCACAAAATTAATTTTTATTTCCAAAAATTAAAGTTAAACATTATTTAAAATAAACGATAACTATTTTAACTAATATGGATGCACAGAATTATGGGAGATAGATATCTTCACATGCTACAAAAATATTATTGAGATTGTAAAGTAAAAAAAAAAAAAAAGAATTGATTTACAAAAGATGCTCGGTGAACGCTGTCATACGCTTGATGGGTGAGGTAAGGAGTGGAGACGAGCGGGGTAACGGTCTCCATGGCAACAGTCAGCAATGCTGCAATGTATGCCGACACAGCAATAAGCACATGGTGTGTCTTCACTCGTCCTACAAGCCTCTTGGAATGTTATGACTCAGTCATGATCTGCCTCAGTGGCAACGCAGCATTTCCCCACGTGCTAACTTTGACAGCTGTCAGCGAGCTTTATTGATAATTCAGAGTATAACACCGGTTATCAGACCGATTCTACACACACCCAAAGTACACGGGGCTACATAACCGCGTTGTCGCAGCCCCTAAACTGAGGAACCAACCAACAAAATATAGAACGTGTCATAGGCTAATATTATTACTCTGGGATAAATTTTGAACTATTTAAATAGTATCCGTCCATGGTTTTAAACAGTATTTAGGGAAAATAGAATTTTAAATGAGAGAAAACATGTTTACTATCGTCCTCGTAGATCATGTAGACAAAACTAAGTTGCAATATTGTTTTACGACGTGAGGAGGAAATAATAAAATAATTAAAAAGAAGTAAAAATTTCCGCCCTTGGGTCCGACAGACTTTACCGCATATTGTTATGGTCCTTAATAGTGCGTATGGTTAAATATTCAATTATTACAGTTAGATCTTGAATATTGATTGGAATGCATATTTTCAAATGTACTTAAAGCAAGTTTCACGACCGCTTTGCGTTAATAATGCAAATCGACTGTAAATGTTACCCCGAAACGACAACCGTCCTCCATATTTTATTTCTTAAAACTTGCGCTATTCAAATGCTCCTCCCTGCCGGGTGCGCGCGCATCTTTCTGGCTCCTCATCCGACTGTCCCGAGACACAAGTGAATTTTAAGCCTCAGTTACCGTCCCGTTCTCCTATATCGTTCTGTGTCTGTGAAGGAGAAAGCTCCATTTCATTCTTTAGTATTCTGTGATTCTTTGGCTCCATTCTCTCCGACCTTTCCTAAATTCGTTGTTAGGTGAGTTATTACCACTGAATCTAATTGAATATTGAGCTTTAATATCATGTCTTAGTGTTAGATACGTGTCCGTAATCGTATTTATGTAATTCTCCTTTCATCGTTCCTATTTATCATCGGGCGTTTGTGGTTTGAATTGTTTCACGGGTGCATTTTTGTCCACCATTGATAACGCCGCCGAGTTCTGTGTCTTTGGCGAACTTTCCGGCGAAGTACAGTATTTCAATGTGAGAATTTTATATAATGATACCGGTAATTAATGACATGTCCATGCAGGGATCTGTGAGTTTTACTCTATAGGGATATGACATAATTTAGTGATAGAGTGGGTCTACTCTAACATTAGAACTGTTATAAGACTTGTTCGTGCCACATGGGGATTAATTTAGATCGTATTTAATTTTCGTGGATACAGACCTGTGCATGTGTATGGTAACGACAATTAGGTCTATACAATTTACCCCATATTAATTTTATGAGTGGGTAAGGGTAGCAACGGGGCAGATGATCTCGTAGTTCCGCCCCTTAAAACCCCAATAACTAGCCTAACTACCGTAAGGAAAACTACATATTTCATTCACTACTGTTAAATGAAGAATTTGATATGTACCGTAATAGTGGAGCACTGGTGGCAAACTGCATCGAGATAATTACCCTGACTTAATAATATAGTAGTTACAAACTGCCATCTGGCAATGAGGTAATTAATGTGACATAATAGCTAGCCAATAATGGCTTACTCCCGTCTGGTATGAGGTAATTACCGTGACTTAATAGTGGGCCACTGGTGACCCATTGGCATGCGCTGACCTTGAGTCACCCTGCAATTTGCATGCCAAAAGACTGGGCAGTGGTTGCTTTCTAAGTCTGGGCTTTACATGGGCTGTGGTGCCACATGGTTAGTGGCACACTGCAACCTTGTAGTGAAAATAATAATTACCTTAACTCGTTAGTCAACACATTGCTATGTAGCATTGGGAATTACACATAGCCATATCATTAATTATGCACGACGTATCACTTTCTTTCTATCTTTCTTTCTTTCTTTCTTTCTTTCTTTCTTTCTTTCTTTTCCATTTCAACAATATGTCATTTTCATACCTTATTTTATCTTTTGGGGGGATATTATCGATATTAACTTCCAACCTTGATCACTTTTGCATCGACTGCACCCGATATATGTGCTAAATCATGTAAATATGTTTTATTTAACAACCGGAGCCATGTTCATCCGATGTTTTTTAGTATGTGAAATTGCCGTAGCGAGCGCTCACAACAAGGCGCACACATTGACGTCAGCAGTTGCCAACATGTCCGATACGAAATACACCAGACGGCACCTAACGTTTTAATTGTGTAGGAAAAGAAATAATTGGGCTTTTGTGTATTATTTGTATTTGTAAATAATACTTGTATGAGGCAATGGTGCCAACTTCACTTTACCGCAGTCAAATACCATTGATCTGAACGCGTTAGGTTGTAACCATTGTCAAAAACACTTAGATTGGACAAAACGAAGGTTAGAAGGTCAGGTGTAGGTGCGACCTTCACCTCGCGCAGCTAGCGGGTCATGGTTGACACAAAAATCTTTGATCTGGGCGCGTTACGCTGTAACCATTGTCAAAAACCATTGGATTGGACAAAACTAAAGGTTAGAAAAGTCGGGTGTAGGTGTGGTCTTGACGTCCGGGTATCCTCCTGCAGGTTACAGATAGGTTATGTTTTATCCACCTAACTTCCGCTTCACGATGGCATTTCGCGCACGGTAGTGTTTTTGGTAATAAAATATGTTCCTGCAATAGCTTCAGCAACTTCTTATGTTGATCATAGAACCGACGATTGAAGTTACTGATTGTTATCAGGCAACTTCGACAATCCATAGTGAATAAATGATTCAATTCGGTGCACTATCTAATGAACTGAGTGCTGCACACGAATGATGCGCACTTGGGAATGAACTGGGCGCTTCTTTGTTTTATATAGGACCGGAAGGGCAAGGTTGGCAGTACTGTTTTGATGACAGACCGGTGGGGCTAACGAAGAGACCCGAATACTCACGACCGCAACCGATGATGATTGATTTGGACTAATGGCGGCCACTGCTGTAATTTTGGCTATATAAGTCATGATCCTATTTGGGATGGCTGTGACGCGGGCTGACTTGGACTTGAACGAGAGAGGTCACGCTGCAGAAGGAGATAGCCGACTGAGAACTTCGAGACTTCACCGCGGGGAGCGCTTCGGCGAGCCCCGCCAGACGAGTCATCGCCCAGCCGGCACGAGCTCACCAGCCAAGGACGCCAGGAGTCTGAAGCTACTGCTGCCAGCCAGGCCCGCCAAGGCCCGCCAGCCCGCATCTCATCTTATCACCGCACCTCATCATCTCATTCCCCAATCAGTTCTGGGCTAGCCAGACTAAAGCCCGTTGCTCACGGTAAAATGTTTCTTAAGATTTATTTTACAACTAATTTTGTAAAAATTTGACGAAAGCAAGCTGTGTTGTTCACGGTAATATTATTTTATAAAATCCGTGGATGTATCAGGATCGCCATCTACCGATAAACTTCTGAACCAAGAATCAGCTGTTCAACACACATTGGTTTGAGAGTATAGCTCCAACAAACAAAGCAAAAATAGCTGCTTTAGCTACAATTATATGTCGTACAGTGGTAAAAAGGAAGAAAAGAAATGCTAGGAAGTCCTGGACTCGGGAATGGATAAAAAGAAGAGGAGTAGAGGAATGCTGTCCTTGGTCGAAAATGAGTTGAGGTTAGAAGATCAGAATTCATATAGGAATTTTCTAAGAATGGAGGAAAGCAGTTTTAAAAACTCCTAGATCTCGTTGGTCCCAAAATTATTCGACAGGACACTAACATGAGGCAAGCCATTTCTCCTGAAATGAGACTGCAAGTGAGTTCGAAGCCCATTTACCTTCGCCTTCACATCAGCCTGGCTTGTGTTCGGTCGAATTTGTGAAACATATTCGGTGATTGAGATTTCTACCTCCCTTCTTGCATTTCTATTGTGGTATATGGGCGTTGTAACCTCATACAAACACTGATATTTCTGGTACTCGTCCAGTAAAACACTAACAGCTTCCTTTGTCCAGCCGGAGCCTGCCATTTTCGAAGTGTTTGTTTACGAGCGAGCTTCACAATCTTCTCACCACGTGGCGCCAGCATCATCTTCATGTCAGCTTCCCTGATTGGTTCGTTTCGTAAAATTAATTTTACGGAATAGAACGTGTCCTATTTTATGGAAAGTTTTATCAAAGGTGTTATAAAACTTGAATTTGACCGTGAGCAACAGAAATTTTATAAAATTAAATTATTGTACAATAAATTTGAAGGAAAATTTTACCGTGAGCAACGGGCTTTAGGGTTAGGTAAGGGCACGCTGTGAGTCAGGGACCCGTTCACGTCGGATCATCCCGCGCTCACTAGTTCGCTATTAGAATATTTCCCCTCATCTTATATATAAAAGTGAAAGTCTGTATGTGGGTATGTATGTATGTATGTGGGTCTGTTCCGTATACAAATCTACACCGTACCACCAATCTCAACCAAATTTTGCATACATATAGTTTAGGATCCAGAAGGAACCGCTGGCTACATGAATTTTCGATAGTCTTTCTCATTCTTCTGATTTCGGCCCTTTTGCACTCAAGCACAGGCTAATCAAATCATAAAATATACTCATGAAGGAATGGCAAGCCAGATAGTTTCCATGGCAACATAGCTCAAGTCGAGACACGGCCGACTGGATGCCAGTTCTGCTCTGCACTACCGGTATAGAAAAAGAGGATCTTTACTTGAAATCCCGTTAGTTACTCACCTACTCACACAGCACTGTCAACCGAGTTTAGCATAACAAAGACTTGACACTATCATCTACTATATATATTTGTGAAATACCACTCACTCATTCATTCATCACGAAATCTCAGAAACCACCAAACGGATTGGAATGAAATTTGGTATGCGGCTTCCCAAAGGGCCGCAAATGCCCATTAAGAGAGGGTTATTGGATATTCAGGTTCTAAAGGGGTGTTAAGGGGGTAGACCTGCATTTCATTGAATTGCAATATCTCCCGATTGGTTTCATTGGGGGATGTGATACTCGGCACGTAAACTCATCCTTAAAAATAAGAAGACACGAGTCTGAGGGTTTTTGGATGTGGTGTATATCATGAGGTGAAAGGGGTGAAAAGTGGGGATTGAAAGATTCCTAACGGAGCGTGTATCTCTTAAACGACATAGGTGAGGAGTTTGAAACTCAGCGGAAAACAATCAGCATACAAAATACGTAAATATGTGTTTGACCGTTTATTCATAAATCCAATTTAAGGGGCCCATGGGGAGGGGTGAAATTCTTGGGGGGGGGGGGCAGGAAGAAAGTGTCCCAACTGATTGACTGACTCACTCACTCATCAAACTCAGGGATAAAAACTGCTTTAAAGTAAGTAAATTGCTGTTCGACAGTTTTTTTATTAAATCAAATTTAAGGGGTTCATGGGGAGGGGTGAAATTCTGAAAAAAGAAAATTAAAAGATAATGTCCTGACTCATTCACTCACTCACTCACACACTCATCATCGCCCAGCCAAAATAATTGAAGTTAGAAACATGACAGTTTGGGGATATGTTCATTGTATGTCAAAACCGTCTACTAAGGGAGGATTATCGGATATTCATGTTCTGAAGGGGTCTTAAGGGGGTTAAACCTGCAATACTAATAGATTGTAATTTCCACCCGGCCTACATACGACTCATTCAATCATATCTAGAAGGCCGCACATTCCAGGTTGATATTCTGAACGTACTGTCCACCAAGCGACAGATCAGAGCAGGCGTCCCGCAGGGTAGTATTATAGCTCCTGTGCTGTTCAGCCTGTACATCAATGACATGCCAACACCAGCAGGAGCATTAACTACGTTATACCTCTATGCTGATGACTCGGCAATGACAGCCCAACAGTTCCGCATAGCCAGTATCCGCAAACGGCTGCAGGAAGCGCTATGGGCCCTGGAACCCTATTTCAGAGACTGGCGGATAAAAGTCAACGTTGACAAAAGCCAGGCGGTACTCTTCACCAAGAAGAACCGTATCTCACGCCGACCTGATTCCATCCGGCCACTCACACTATTTGCGCGCGACATTCCATGGACGAGCAAGTTAAGTATCTAGGAGTAACCCTAGATGCTAAACTAACCATGCTGCACCATGTCAAAACACTACAGCGCAAAGCCAACATGCGATTACTGCAGCTTTACCCATTCCTAAATAGGAAGAGTCGCCTCGACAAGACGCTGGGCGTAAACTTGTATAAAGCCCTCATAAGGCCCATTATTATGTACGCCAGCCCTGTATGGGGTTACACAGCTAAGTCGAACCTCAAAAAGCTGCAGATGATCCAAAACAAATGCTTGCGGTTAGCACAAAAGCTCCCGCGGGATACACCCACGCGGGAGCTAGAACGCATAACAAATACGCCAAGCATCAAAGCCTTTGTGCGACAACTTGCACTAAGGTCACAACGCTCCAGGCGCTATTCGGCAAACCCACTCGTAAGAGCCCTCGGCCGACACGATATGGGCCGAAATAGCAAATACCCTACCCCTCGACACATTCTCTTCAGGTAAAGTCAGGAAAGGTAGGTGCTATGAGTAGCGCAAAGCGGCACTAACCCCAGGGACATACAACACAAATGTCACCCCCCAAATACACATCCCATGGAATTCTCCCATGGATAACCCCAACTCCACATTCCCATGGAAGTCCTTGGTAACGGCTCAGGCCAAACAAGGCGGCCGCACGCGCTCCCCTTGCTGCATACATGAAGTGTATATATTTATGTGTAGCAATTAATTGTCTATGTCCATGTGCACGTCTGTTGTCTGTTTCAGTATGTTCCTTTGTTACAGGTTAAGTTTAGTTAAGGCCCAAAAAAAATTAGTTTTAAAAACCCTTCCCATGGCTTGCCGAAAGGATAGCCAAGGGAAGGACTATTAATAATCATTAGCTTATAGTTTCAGGATGATTGTATGCAGCGGCGGAGTGACCGATAACAACCATCAGCAATATCCAGGACACGAGAGAAGAAGCCCCTGTTCCCAGGCGTGGCTCCCATCTCCGGATCACGGAGACTTGGTACTAGGACGCTCCAGGCGGGCGGACTGTGCTCCGAACCTAACCCCGGACGTGCAGTTCTTCCGCCATTGCGGACGCGCTAGTCCCAGCAGTGCCAAGCCAACTGATTCCCATATATACTAATCTCGGCGAGGAAACTGATTTTGCAACTGTTGCATGATACACCTCCCTTACTAACAAAACCTACTCATTTCCATACCCACATTATCCTTGCATGTGGCAATAACCAAGCCGCCAGGTTTTACGTGTAGACAATCTTTCCTTTCTGTCTATGCGGTTTTCCCTGGCCCTACAATCTTACCGTTATATATGTGTACATATTTATATGTGCACATATATGATAAATATACCAATGTTAATATCAACCCATGATGCCTGGTAGATCACGACCGCGATGGGACAGGCGCAAAGCCTCAAAGGGCAATCCTTTCTTTCCAATCCCCTATGCTTTCTCTTCTACTATGTAGACTAACTGCATCTCGGAGGCACCAGTAGTATGGTCGGGTGCCACGCGGGGGGTGCGGGAAACCTTGTCGGGGCCCCCCCGAAAAAAAAGGGGGATGGCTGGTTGGGTCACAGACGGCGGAGGAGTAAACATCCATCACTTCATTTTCTCCAGATATTTTCCTGACCATTACTACAGGTGTTTTGGTTAGTTTTTCTACTTTAGAAAAGTTATGACGGTCTGAATTTGCCACAAGCTGTCCCGATATATTATGTCCCTTTGATCCAAATATTATTCAATATTTCTAAATATCTGATATAATATTATTATGCTCATTTGGTGGAAAATACCTCCTAGATACTTCGGAAAACAGTTATTCCAACACTAGCATCTGGCGACGAGTATAATTAAAGCAACTAAGTACGGTAACACTTCGGGAGTGATGAACCAGGTACAAAACTACTTAAATTAGCTGAAATACCTTGTGCAATGATGAATAATAATTGTGGAAACTATGTCCTAATAGGTGTTTCCTCCTCCGCTGTCTATAACCCACACTAACCCCATACGCAATTGTGGACGTGATTTACAGGATAAATAACATGTTGCCAACCCCACACATAGGCCTACGGTACCGTGCGATGTTTGTTTTATGCTGCGATCACTCCATTAGTTCGCTTCGGTGTGTTTCTATATTAAAAAGGCTTTACATACAAGAACAAACCTAACCTGTGGCTAACGCCCCAGATCCCACTTTCCTGTACTACAAGCAGTAATTTTCAGCCAGACAGAAGCCAATACTTTCTCGCGGAGCTCGTTACGCATGATCTGTATCGTGTATTTTGTATACGGTATCATACAATGACACCAGTGAAATGACGTCCCGGTAACGGATGAACACACCTAATGCGCTTCTTTCAGTAGCAGATGAGCAACGACAAGCCATTACAATTGCTGTTGTTAAACAAACAATTAATAACTACTAAAGTCACATATTCCGTAATTTACCTGCATGATTCAGTTATGTTTGTAAACCCATGTGGTGACCATTCCTTTGTTGAGTATCACTGACGTTGCCGGTGGTACATAATGGTTGTCATTAGCAACGTATCTTACAGTAGAGGGAGAATGCTGTCTCATACAAGTCACCACTGGAGCAATGGTAAGCTTATTGGCCTATTTTCAATTTTGAAAAAATAGGCTTACGAGATCACCTTTTGTCCGTGTGTGTGAGTGAGGTGTGTGTGTGTGTGTCCCTAATAAAATCTAAACGGCTGGAGCGATTTCAATGAAACTCGGTAAGTTCATAGCACTATTCCCGGCGACCTCGACCGCGCCCTTCAAATTTTGTTACGTCTCACCAAACCAACATGGCGGCTGTGCGAAATATTTCACTAGCATTCAATATCTCCGAAACTATTACCGATATCGTCCTGAAATTGTGTATGGTGATAAAGGGCACTACTAGAAGTTCACATATGAGATCTTCAAAAACCTGGTGACTACAAAACCAACATGGCGGCCAAGCGAAGTTGAGACTTTTAAATAGACTTTTCTCGCGATTTAACTACCCAAACGTAATGAAACTTGGTACAGCAAATGTTTATACACACTGCAATGCACTGGAGTCTAATTTAGTTCAATTGTTTACATAACCTCAAAATGGCGGCTGTGGGAAATATTTCACTGACATTCTATATCTCCGAAACTATTACAGATATCACCCTGCAATTTTTTACGGTGATGAAGGGTACTGATACACGTTTACCTATGTATATTTCATAA
This sequence comes from Meconema thalassinum, assembly GCA_946902985.2. Lineage (NCBI taxonomy): Eukaryota > Metazoa > Arthropoda > Insecta > Orthoptera > Tettigoniidae > Meconema > Meconema thalassinum. Next base: position 209,833,198 of record OX336395.1, read on the forward strand.
ACCTGTAAAGTACAAAACGAACATGGCGACAAAGCGAATTTGAAATATTTTAATAGATTTTTCTCGTGATTTGACTCTCTGAGCGCAGTGAAATGTGGTACAGTAAATGATTTTGCAGATTGTAAGCATTGCCATCTAATTTAATTCAATTGTTTACATAACCTCAAGATGGCGGCTGTGCGAAATTTTAAAATAAAGTTTTTATTTCTTGTGTCGTAATCATGCGATCGAAGTGAAAGTTTGAATAGTGAACCTAGGCAATAATTGTCCTTGAATGGTACATAACTCTATGACCTATACATATAACATTCCTAAATGGCGAGCTTCCGAAATATTTAGAAGGTTCTCAATATCTATGAATCTTTTACAGCAACCAAACTGAATTTTTTATGTTCATAGTGAACCCTTTATCCTCTGATTGATAAATGATTCGATGTTTTATTGCTACATTAAATAAATATTTCCACCAGCGTCTTGATATAGCCAGAGGAAGATGAGGAAACTTCAAGCATTTGTTGGAGACAATGGGGACATACCTGCAGCAGTTTGACAAAAGGCGAAATACTTAAGGATTGGGAAAAGAAAGAGGCTAGCAATGTTTCAAAAGGACAGGTGGTGGCCACCTCAAAATAGAAGGGACGCTTGGTGAGACACGCTTATGGCATGTTCATTGTACTATTCGCGCCTAGGGAAAATATAATGCAGTAACGTGAGTGGCTGATGATACTACTGGACACTCCTACGAGGCCGAGGTCTGATAAAAACCGCGAAGTTATTGAAAAAGTGGAACCAATGAGAGATGAATGCTTACGAACGCGCCAAGTCTAGCATGGGCACGCGGTGGCTAGCATTAACGCGGGAGATCGGCTAGACAAAATCTCTACGATCGATTCTAGGATTAATGGGCGTATTCTTGACCTGCGCAATTTTACGAGTTCAGTGATATTTGTTTCATTCCTGTACCACTATTATTTTGAGAAATTTTTATATAATTCCCCCCCCCCCCCCATCGATACCTAGGGCCAGTTCATTTATAAGTGGCGTGAAGAGCCAAGACTTTACTATTACATTTGTGTGTCGGGAGACGCAGATCATTATTACAATTTGTGCGTCTGAGGACGAAGTTCGTTATTACATTTTGTGTGTCGGAAGACACAGGTTATTACTGTACTTTGCGTGTCATGAGGACACAGGTTTTTATTAATATAAATGTGTTAAATTCAGTGATAGATAGTCACAGTACTATTTTGTAGGGACAGTATCATCGACAATTCGCCAACAGACTGTTCTGGGGAAATAACTACCTGAAACGGCGAATTTAGTAGTCAGATATCGAGTGTATAATTATCTATAACTTTTTACATCAGTACGAGAGATGACATCGCCTATCCTGGAAGAAGTTTGGAACTGTCAACAATCCGTCGAGATGGTTGAGATGAGCTAAGCAGCATTTAAGTTGGGAGATGGCTGCTGATGTCCTTTGACGGATGACTGGCCGAGTATGAGTACTGAATAATATTCTTATTATCTGACAAGTTAACTTATGGTATATGGGACATTTTTTTTTAATATCTTGCTTGTGTTGATTAACGTAGTGTATTTAGTTTTGGTCTGACACACCTTTTGCATGGAAACAGCTCGCATAAATTTTCTTAGTCGTAAGTTCTTGTTGTTTGTTTTAACTAACGTAGCTATGTGGACAACCGTGTTTGCATATGTTACGCAATGCGGTTAAAAACGTCTCTCGGAGATATATTGTCTTTCAGAAGTAGGACTGAATTAATATAATCATACAGTAGATTGGAGGGTAAAGTAATCTTTGTAATGTTTATTATTGATCAGATTCATTGAGTTTATTGCCGTTGGAGCAATGTGAGTTGCGGCGAAGGGCAGTCAGCACTCTCGTAGGTTTTAATATTTTTAAATAGTTTGTGAGCATCTAATTCAACCGACCTGTGTGAAAAATGTTATGTCATTCCCAGCAGTGTGTGTGTGTGTGTATTTTATTGGTCATTACAAGCGGGAATTTCAGCGTAGACTGATTTCTGTCAGCTTGGTGCCAAGTCCATATCGTTACCTTGCGAGGACATATGTGGCTATATCGATTAATGTCTTACCATATGTTTATGTGGTTGAGATTTGTTGCTGTTGGTTCTACGAGATAACGGCACAGGTGGTCAGGTTATTTTTACACACTGGAACTGGACGATGGCAGGAGTGAGAAAGGGGGGGAAGCTGTTTCACAAGGCGGGCTGGAAAGGATTGCATCGAGGTCATTAGTGGAGTGCTTTGGCTCCGTAAAATTACTTGAAATACAGAATAAGAACTGATCAATGATAAAAATTGTTTAAATAAATGGGAGTTGCCTACGAATCACTATAATCTCCGAAGCGTTAGCTTAACTTGCATTTTTGTTCATATAAGGTAATCTTAGCCGGTGAGGCTTTTGTTGTTGTTGTTGCTTTCATTCAATGTTTATATTCCGTATAAGTGACCCGTGCAGTCACGTGCGATGCTGTCTTTTCCTTGTTTGTGTATTGAGCAATTGGCCGTGTTGGCAGCGCATTTGTCAGGTGCGTCATCAAACTAAGGGAGGGTCTCGAGGGAGATTCCTGTAAATAGTAGATTGTAGATTGTGTGTCAGCATAAATTTTTAAGGGTTTTTATTAGTGTCATGTCCCATATCCGTAAACGTTGATTTACGAGATGATTGTTCGTAAGCATCGTGGCTGTTAACCCGCTGTAAACGAACAGTCATCCAAGTATTCATTTCTCGTAGTTAGTCATTACGCGTACATAAAATCCAAATGCAGGTTAGTGGAACTAGGATCCACATTTTTATAAGGGGGAGATCCGTCTGACTCCTCAACATTGATAGATATTCCTGTCATGGGAAAATTCAGGGAGGATTTTTATTGTTGTTTATATTCATTTTATGCACTAATAGTCATTACATTATGTTATTATTTTACGTCTTGTCACTTTCCTTCTTAATTATAGTTTTAATCCTATGACCCTTACCTCAGTAGAGCATGTTGTTTGGCGAACGTAAACATCACACTAGGAACTGAGCGCGACCCCTTGATAAAGATTCTTGCATATAAACACTGCTATACTAAAGGGTTCATAGGAGGTAAACTGGCGCGGCCAAGCGTGGGGCGGTTCACTGTGGTGTAGCGGCAAAGAAAGTGCACATGTCAATGTAAGCATAGTTGGGTTTACAAACTGACGCAACAATGAAGGTGTATTTTTGTTGCTGGTTCGATGCTGGAACACATTTAGTTGGCGTATTTGAGTAAAACTGACAGGCCACAAGTGGAGGCAGATATGACAGTATTTTAATCAACGGAAAGTGATATTTTAATTAAAGTAATTGAGGCGAAGAGGATACCGCCAACTGTGTGAAATATAAATTAAAATCAGGAGTTTGCAATGTAAAATACGATTCAAGTTTTTTGTCTATTGAATTAAAGTAAAACTAATATAAGTGATATCAGGCGCCCAATGATTAAAGTTAAAACTAGATTTGTTTAGAAAGTCAAACTCATGAAAATGTTAGGAGGCTGGTGGCCTTAAATGACAATTAATACTTTGTTAATTAGTCAGTGTTAATATCAGATCAGGATAACAATTTAATGACTGAAAATGTGTTTGGGTTTAAATTAAATTGAGTAAAATTAGAACCACTCAGAGATGCAATCGACTAGTGGGATTAAATGTAAAATATAAATGAACTGAGTAGGGTAAAGAAATTAAATGTGCATTGGATTGTATGTATGTGTCAAGGGGCATTGCTTTATGCCATTTCCCTAATGTCTCATATAAAGTGCATAACATGGCAACGGTGGAACAGATTCAAGAAATCATTGAAAATGCGGCTAGGAGGACACAGGAATTGTTGGACACTAAATTGGCGGAACAGAGTGAATCATTAAACACTAAATTATCTGAACATAGTGAATCATTAAACGCTAAATTATCTGAACAAATAAACGATAGTATGTTAAAACAAAGTGAATCAATAAACAATACTATGTTAGAACAAAGTGAGTCTATAAACAAATTATCTGAGCAGAGTGAATCACTAAAAATTAATTATCCGAACAAAGTGAATCACTAAACACAAAACTATCTGAACAAAGTGAATCACTAAACACAAAACTATCTGAACAAAGTGAATCATTGCGGACACAATTAAACAATAGTAGGATTGAACAAAATGAATATCAGGCGGAACAAGCTAGATTATTAAAAAGTGAAATCAATGACACTATAAATTCGCAGTTAGAGGCGCAGAATGTTAATAACACGAACCAATTAGCTTCGTTAACCGCAGAGATGAAGGATCACACTAATCAACAGATGGTATTGCTGGCCCTAGATGTTAGTAAAAACAATGAAAAACAATTAGATCAGATTAAGAAAATGGAAAGTATTTTTGATCAAAAACTTAGCATTCTGGATGAAACGGTGTTAGGTAAATTAGAGCAAATTGAACTAGCATGCACTATGAGTACGAGCGAGGTCATGATAGCTCAGGATAAGTTAGAAGGACGATTTAAGGAAATGGAAAAAAGCGGCAAGGTCATTCAACAACAATTATCAGCGGTAGATGAAAATATATCCGGCATAATTAAAGATATGGACCGTCTCGAAATAAAATCAGTGGAGCAATGGAGAAGCCTAGAAGCGGATCAGGATCAATTAAAGAATACCATCGACGAAAATAGCGCGCGATTGGAAGATAGGCTGAGCCAGATAGAAAGCAATCAGGATGACACTAAGAGCCAGATTGAGGAGAAAGTAAGCACAATTAAGGAGCAAATAAGAAAAGATTGGCAAAAAATGAATATCGATTCTAAAGAGGAAAGATCAACCATCCTTAAGACAGTAGGGGAAAATCATACTCGTATTCAAGCATTAGAACAAGAAATTAAGAGTAAACTTAAAGAACAAACAGACAGGATCATTAAAGCTGAACTGAGGTCGATAAGACAATCCTCGATATTTAAAACGGGAAAAATGAAAGACAAGCAGGACGACTTAAATAGCCCGGAGGAAACGAGCACAGCAGGGAGTCAAGCTCAGACAGAGAGCCCATTAACGACAAACACGGAGGGGTTTCGCAAGAATATTGAAAGGAGTTCCACGCCACAGGACGGTCATCAGTCCACACAACTTATCCAAGTAATTCGCTCGAACGATTATAAACCGCAGAAGTACACGGAGAATTCAGGGGTGACACCTAAAGCCTTTATTAAAGAAATTGAAGATCATTACAATGACACTGGGGTACCTGAAGCACGTAGGTTAAGAATGATGGAGAGATTTTTATCAGGAAATGTCCTTACATGGTTTTTAAGCTTCAAATATACATTTGGAACCATGGCAGATTTAAAAATCGCGTTTCTGCGCAAATACTGGTCGCCGGCATTACAACAGAGTTTAAGAATGGAGCTTTACTCTAGGAAATACCAAACTACCCAGCAAACGAAATACTCAGATTTCTTTAACATGCAAATGCTAAAATTTCGCGACCTTGATTACCCTTTAAATGAAGCGGATCTGGTGATGACTATAGCGCGGCAATTACTAGTCAACGTGCAACAAGTACGTTAGTACGGCCTTACATGCAGAACAGATATTACGCCAGATAGATGAGACTACATCTCATAATCATTATAGAGGAGGAAGAAAACTAGAGTTAGTAAATACGACAGAGGTCATAAAACCAAAACAGGCAAACACTAAAACGCAGGGTACTAATACAAGCACATCCACACCTAGGCGGAACCAGGAAGAGGTAGAAAACAGACCGTACCAACGTAACGAGAATAACTATAACAATAGTTCATATCCAGGCAACAAAAGATATCAACAGAGAGGGTATCAACAATGGCGTGAAAATCGAAGAAATGAAAGGCCTTATGGAAGATACGGTGATTACAATCGGAATCAAAGATGGAAAGGAAGGAGAGATCAAAATCAAGGAGAGGCACGTAATTATCGAAATGACTGGGATGATAGGCACGCTCAATCACAAAATTACCTAGAGGAATTACACGCTAGCCAAGGTGGAGGGCAAGGACGATGGGAAAAAGCCATTGGGAACATGAAGAATCCAGACACACATACTGAGGAAGCTGGAAGTCTACTGAGACAAGAGGAATATCAGGGGCATGGGCGACAAAAGGATGATGGGAGTCGTAGCGGAGCTTAAAAAAATGCTAAATTTGGATAAAGGAGACAGTCTACAAACGCAACAGTCGGAAGTCAAGGTATGCGAACATACAAGAATGGATTGCTTTGCCAGAAGATTTCCTGGAGGAGACGGTGAAACCACGGAACGATGAAATTAGGCAGTTACCCATTATTTACGCGAGGATTGGTGGAATTAATATAAGATATTTATTGGATACGGGGTCGCAGATCAGTCTAGTATCGGAGGCCTTGGTTCGAGAGTTGGGACGGAGTCAGAATATTCCTGTGATTCCCGTACCACAACTCAAAGTGAGGGGTGTTATTCCTGAACGCACCGTCACTTGTAAACGTCAGGCATACTTAGAACTGAACATATTGGAACACACTTTTGGGCAAACATTCATTATCATGGCAAAGATGAATTTCAATATAATTCTTGGTGCAAATTTCATTTGTGACTATCAAGCAGTGATAGATTTGCACAAGAACACAGTCAGTTTTAGAGAGTATGATCAGCTGAAGAACGTGGGATTGCATATGGATGAAATCACAACCGGAAGAGATGTAAATTCTTGGGCATTGGAAGCAATATCGGAAGAGACGGAAGAGGAGATACGAAAGGCAGAAGATAACATCATAGAAGGAGCTGTTGTGGAACTAGATGAGGAGAGTGAATCCCAGGAGATATGGTCTTTATTAACAGAAGGAGATGACAGTGATGCACAATTTGAAGAGTTACTACAGGAGCGGCTCAATGAGATTCAACTTGGGGGTGAACATAGAAAACAGTTGGAAGAGATTTTAAGGAAGCACAAAACAGTATTTGATACAGTACCTGGTAAAATATTAAATTTCAAATATTCATTGCAAGTCGAGGATTGGTCACCTTTCAAAAGTAGATTGTACCCAATTCCGGAAAAATATCGTGGTCAAGTCAAGGTCATTATAGATGAGATGTTACAAGCTGGAGTGATAAGGAAGACACCTACACCTTATCTAAATGCGATTTTGGCAGTCACAAAACCAAATGGATCTATTAGACTTTGTTTAGATGCCAGAAATCTCAACATGAGACTCATTTTTCCTGAGTATGACAGAGCGCCAATTATCAGAGACGTACTAAAAGGCTTTAAGAACAAAAGCATTTATTCATCAGTTGATTTGACGAGTTCGTTTCACCATATTGAATTGGATGAGAAGTCACAGCTTCTAACTGGCTTCTTATTCGATAACCAAACGTTTTGCTTCGTCCATATGTCCTTCGGAGTCAAAACAGCGGGCTGTGCTTTAATCCGAGCCCTGGATCGGAATCTAACCGAGGAAGTTAAGGAGATGACGGTGCACTACATTGATGACATTCTGCTGGCATCCGACAACATTGAAATTCACATGGAAAATTTAGATAAAGTAATAGGCAACCTTAATGCATCAAATTTCAAAGTAAACCTGAAGAAATCGCATTTCTTCAAGAGCGAGATCTTATATTTGGGTCACATCATTGACAAGGAGGGAGTGAAGCCAAACCCAGCTAAGATCGAAGCGATAAAGAATTTCCCTACACCAACGAGAGTCAAGCACATTCGGGCTTTCTTAGGCGTAACGGGATTCTTTAAGGAAAACTGTCCAGGTTACACGGAGACTGTAGCTCCAATGCAGGAAATGCTAAAAAAGAATAATAAATGGTTGTGGAATGCGGAATGTGAGAAGGCGTTCCAAGCAACAAAACAGCTACTGAAAAACAGCATTAATTTAGGATATCCAGACTTCAAGCACAAATTTATAATCCAAGCGGATGCTTCACTAATTGGTATAGGTGCCATGCTCTACCAAGAAGATCCAGCTAACCTGCAACATAAAACATATTTGGCATTTGTCAGCCGAAAATTGCGTAAGCACGAGCGCAATTATACTGTAATGGAACTAGAGCTGTTGGCCATCCTTCATGCGCTTCAACAATGGAAACGAATAATTTATGGTTACACCATTGTTGTCAGGACTGATCACAAGGCACTAACATTCTTGTTTAAGACGTCGATGGCAAGCGAACGTGTGACACGTTGGTCTATATATATTCAGCAGTTTATTATTGAGATTGAACATTGCCCAGGGAAGATGAACGTGATTCCGGATGCACTCAGCAGGAACCCAGAGCCTGATGTTGAAGAAACAGCGATGGTACAACACTTGGAGTTAACACCGAAGGACCGGGAATTCTTGGAGGAGTTACGTGAGATACAGCGAGAACAGGAAGCGGAACCATGGATGATGCTATTAATTCAATACTTCAGAAAACAGCTACCTACAGGAACACCTGCATTTCGAGAAGCGAAAGCAAAAGAAGGAAGATATGTTTATGTCAACAATTTGCTGCACTAATGGGTAGATAATGACCACACCAAGTTACGCATACTTGTACCTGCATCTTTACAGCGAGGATTGACATGGCATACTCACGAAAGTTACGGACACGTCGGAGTAGACAAGTGCGAAGCGACAATAGGAGAGACATTTACATGGCCACGTATGAGAACAACTATATGTGACGTCATTACGACTTGTGATCCTTGTCAGAGGACAAAGCCAAATGACTATTTAATGAGGCAGTATCCTAGACCATTGCTACCTCAGAAACCCTGCGAGCTACTGGCCCTGGACTGTTTCGGTCCAATTCTGAAAGGAAGACGAGGTTGCCGTCACTTGCTAGTGTGCATTGATGTGTTTTCTAAGTTTGTCGTATTATGCCCCATTCAGAAAACTACATCGAAACAAGTACTCAGTCGTATTCGAAATAGAGTTATTCCAATCCTTGGAAAACCAGAATGTATATTGTCAGACCATGGCAGCTATTTTACAAGCGCCGAATTCAAGAAAGGTATGGAGGACATGGGTATAAAACACGTTTTAAGCAGTATCCGACATGCCCAAGCTAATCCAAGTGAGAGAGCAATAAAATGTGTGACATCATACTTGAGAATCTTCATTCCCAAAGAACATCATAAGTGGGTGGATAAAATTAAGGATGTAGAGACATGTATGAATTCTACCAGGCACGAGTCAACAGGACAGATCCCTATGGTCTTACACAAAAACGAGTATCCAGTGAGAACGTGGAAAAGCATCATTAACTGCCCACAAGATCCCATGATAGCACCTGACCTGCGAATAGAGAGAACGAGAGCCTACATGAGAAAACAAGCAGATCACAGATTACGGCGAGTGAGAAATAAGAGATTTCACCGTGATCTAGAAATCAACCAGCTCGTTTTGGTGAACCGACCCGCTACATCGGATCCAGAGAAGAAGATCTTCAGCAAATTCTGTGAAAAGTTCATAGGACCCTATTCTATTGTAAGAAACCTAGGAAATAATGCATACAGTGTGAAAGAGTTAAGCACAGGAACAATGTCGGTCTACAATTCAGCCAATTTAAAAAAGTATCGAAGAAGTGAACCATGGTAGCGCCGAAATAATGATGCAGTTTAAATATATGGACGTCCTATATCAACCAAGTGGACGGGGGACAGTGGAGTACGGCACGTGAAGAAGGAAGTGGAGATAGTGTTGACAAACATTAACGAGACGAGCAGAGTGTTGCCTAAGGCATCAGCGCGTCACGCAAGCAGGCGAGAGGGTGAGGTCCAAGCAGGAAAGAAACGAGTAAATGCCATTCAAGACAGGAGCGGCTAGACCAAGTAATAGAAAAGGGGTGATTCTGAAATAAAACAAATTGGCCTACGGAAGTCTTTTAAAAATTATCGACTTTATCCTAAGTTCGAAATTTTGTGAGTGAAGGAGTTGTGAACCCTTTATCCTCTGATGGATAAATGATTCGATGTTTTATTGCTACATTAAATAAATATTTCCACCAGCGTCTTGATATAGCCAGACGAAGATGAGGAAACTTCAAGCATTTGTTGGAGACAATGGGGACATACCTGCAGCAGTTTGACAAAAGGCGAAATACTTAAGGATTGGGAAAAGAAAGAGGCTAGCAATGTTTCAAAAGGACAGGTGGTGGCCACCTCAAAATAGAAGGGACGCGTGGTGAGACACGCTTATGGCACGTTCATTGTACTATTTGCGCCTAGAGAAAATATAATGCAGTAACGTGAGTGGCTGATGATACTACTGGACACTCCTACGAGGCCGAGGTCTGATAAAAACCGCGAAGTTATTGAAAAAGTGGAACCAATGAGAGATGAATGCTTACGAACGCGCCAAGTCTAGCTTGGGCACGCGGTGGCTAGCATTAACGCGGGAGATCGGCTAGACAAAATCTCTACGATCGATTCTTGGATTAATGGGCGTATTCTTGACCTGCGCAATTTTACGAGTTCAGTGATATTTGTTTCATTCCTGTACCACTATTATTTTGAGAATTTTTTATATAATTTCGCCCCCCCCCATCGATACCTAGGGCCAGTTCATTTATAAGTGGCGTGAAGAGGCAAGACTTTACTATTACATTTGTGTGTCGGGAGACACAGATCATTATTACAATTTGTGCGTCTGAGGACGAAGTTCGTTATTACATTTTGTGTGTCGGAAGACACAGGTTATTACTGTACTTTGCGTGTCATGAGGACACAGGTTTTTATTAATATAAATGTGTTAAATTCAGTGATAGATAGTCACAGTACTATTTTGTAGGGACAGTATCATCGACAATTCGCAAACAGACTGTTCTGGGGAAATAAGTACCTGAAACGGCGAATTTAGTAGTCAGATATCGAGTGTATAATAATCTATAACTTTTTACTTCAGCACGAGAGATGACATCGCCTATCCTGGAAGAAGTTTGGAACTGTCAACAATCCGTCGAGATGGTTGAGATGAGCTAAGCAGCATTTAAGTTGGGAGATGGCTGCTGATGTCCTTTGACGGGTGACTGGCCGAGGATGAGTACTGAATAATATTCTTATTATCTGACAAGTTAACTTATGGTATATGGGACATATTTTTTTGTAAATATCTTGCTTGTGTTGATTAACGTAGTGTATTTAGTTTTGGTCTGACACACCTTTTGCATGGAAACAGCTCGCATAAATTTTCTTAGTCGTAAGTTCTTGTTGTTTGTTTTAACTAACGTAGCTATGTGGACAACCGTGTTTGCATATGTTACGCAATGCGGTTAAAACGTCTCTCGGAGATATATTGTCTTTCAGAAGTAGGACTGAATTAATATAATCATACAGTAGATTGGAGGGTAAATTAATCTTTGTAATGTTTATTATTGATCAGATTCATTGAGTTTATTGCCGTTGGAGCAATGTGAGTTGTGGCGAAGGGCAGTCAGCTCTCTCGCAGGTTTTAATATTTTTAAATAGTTTGTGAGCATCTAATTCAACCGACCTGTGTGAAAAATGTTATGTCATTCCCAGCAGTGTGTGTGTGTGTATTTTATTGGTCATTACAAGCGGGAATTTCAGCGTAGACTGATTTCTGTCAGCTTGGTGCCAAGTCCATATCGTTACCTTGCGAGGACATATGTGGCTATATCGATTAATGTCTTACCATATGTTTATGTGGTTGAGATTTGTTGCTGTTGGTTCTACGAGATAACGGCACAGGTGGTCAGGTTATTTTTACACACTGGAACTGGACGATGGCAGGAGTGAGAAAGGGGGGGAAGCTGTTTCACAAGGCGGGCTGGAAAGGATTGCATCGAGGTCATTAGTGGAGTGCTTTGGCTCCGTAAAATTACTTGAAATACAGAATAAGAACTGATCAATGATAAAAATTGTTTAAATAAATGGGAGTTGCCTACGAATCACTATAATCTCCGAAGCGTTAGCTTAACTTGCATTTTTGTTCATATAAGGTAATCTTAGCCGGTGAGGCTTTTGTTGTTGTTGGTTTCATTCCATGTTTATGTTCCGTATTAGTGACCCGTGCAGTCACATGCGATGCTGTCTTTTCCTTGTTTGTGTATTGAGCAATTGGCCGTGTTGGCAGCGCATTTGTCAGGTGCGTCATCGCACTAAAGGAGGGCTCGAGGGAGATTCCTGTAAATAGTAGATTTTAGATTGTGTGTCAGCATAAATTTTTAAGGGTTTTTATTAGTGTCATGTCCCATATCCGTAAACGTTGATTTACGAGATGATTGTTCGTAAGCATCGTGGCTGTTAACCCGCTGTAAACGAACAGTCATCCAAGTACTCATTTCTCGTAGTTAGTCATTACGCGTACATAAAATCCAAATGCAGGTTAGTGGAACTAGGATCCACATTTTTATAAGGGGGAGATCCGTCTGACTCCTCAACATTGATAGATATTCCTGTCATGGGAAAATTCAGGGAGGATTTTTATTGTTGTTTATATTCATTTTATGCACTAATAGTCATTAAATTATGTTATTATTTTACGTCTTGTCACTTTCCTTCTTAATTATAATTTTAATCCTATGACCCTTCCCTCAGTAGAGCATGTTGTTTGGCGAACGTAAACATCACACTATGAACTGAGCGCGACCCCTTGATAAAGATTCTTGCATATAAACACTGCTATACTAAAGGGTTCAATAGAGACTATGAACATATGTTCACCTATAGGACTTTCATTAACCTGGTGAGCACAAATCCAACATGGCGGCGATGAGAAGTATAAATATTTAAACGGACGTTTTTCGCGAATTAACTATCCGAGTGCCGTGAAACGTTGCACGTTAAATGCTTATACAAATGTTGATCCACTGGCATCTAATTTATATCAATTGTTTGCATAATCACAAGATGGCTGCTGTGCGTGATTTAAAAATCTCGTTTTTACTTCTTGTGTTCTAATCATGCGATTGAAGTTTGAATACCACACGTACACAATAATCTTAATGTAATAGTTCGAAAATAAAAATCCAACCTGGCGATCATTTGAAATATTTAGACGGTTCTCAATATCTAGGAATCTATCACGACAATCAAACTGACATTTTGTATGTTGATAGAGGCAATTAACATAAGCAGGATATATGAAAATAGGCTGTATAGTTCTTCACGGAACTACTTGTTTTTAATTATCGGTATAGATCAGTGTTATTAGACCGAAACTGAATGCTACGATTAAGACTTTAATATTATTCACTGGATTTTCAGGAATTTGAAGTGTTCATGTTACGGTAACTTAATGTCTTCAATGAAACTGTGGAAGGATTGGGTTTAAGCAACCTACCTCAGGAAAATAGGAAGGAATGGGAAGAGTGCTTGTACTATTATGTGACCATCAACTTCACGATCATAAACCATGAGACCCCCATTTAACGTGGCATCTGAGCCACCAGATGTGACATTTAACCTCGGAAATCCCGTAAGCATTAACTGTGAATTGAACACAACTAACCTTGATGGGAGGCATGCAGCTTGACTGCTGTGCCATCACAGCCTGGCAAAACTGCAGAGAATTGACCTAGATGGCGACAGGAATTCAACCAATAGAGCAACATCGGTTTCCTTGTCCACTCATGGTACCATTATGCTGTGCCCCAACCTTGTTTAAGAGTACGAACCACCACTGAAATCACGGTTATTATTTTCATTACCGGATGACAGTGTGTCACTACTTAATATAATTCTTCGGGAGTGATGAACCAGGATCCTACGCTTTCACTTACGTAATATATGTCATTTTCGTACCTTATTTGATATTCCGGGAGTCGTTACCAATTGATATTACTGTCCATGTTCATTACTGCACACGAAATATGTGGTACATTACGTAAATACATGGGTTGTTTTTTTAGCCTGTTAGATTAGTAGTGTGAGACCAGCGCTCGCGAAAGACAGTCGTAATATTTTCCAAGCAGGAGCAGAGAACGTGGATAAAAATTCAGTGTGCTAGGGGTCGCAGTGCTAAACAGTGTCACCGAGGATTGCAGGAAGCGTGTGATACAGCTGCGTTACCGTTCAGAACGGTAGCAAGATGGGTTGCAGCCTTTCGAGATGGGCGCGAACGTGTCGAGCACTTGCCTCGATCTGGTCACCCACCAGTAAGTAATGACAATGTACAGATGGTGCCCGCGTTAGTAGTGGTGGATCGGAACGTAACGATTCGTCAATTAGAGCAAGACACCGGACTGGCGCATTCAACTGACCTCCACATCCTGAAGGACTTACTGAAAATGAGGAAGATTGCGTCCAAATGGGTTCCGCATGACTTAACCGACATGCACATATGGCTGCGATATGACTCATGTCGTATGCACTTGCAGGATTATGAGCGCGAAGGAGAGGCCTTCTTACGGCGTATCATAACCATTGACGAGGCGTGGGCCAGATCTTATGAGCCACAGTTAAAACGCCAATCGAACGAGTGGCGGCACCACGGATCTCCACGTAAACAAACAGTTCGACCAACCCCCACCAATGTGAAGGTAATGTTGATTCTTGCCTATGATTGGGATGGTGTGATCATTCACCATACTGTTCCCCGAGGGCAAACCATTAATGCGGCGTACTATTGTTCGTTTCTGCAAGACCATCTCCGAGGAGCTCTGAGAAGGAAACGGTGCCACCACATGGTTACACCGCCCATCGTTCTGCATGACAATGCTAGGGCATACACAGCAGGCGTTGTGCCGGCATTGTTGGATCGCTGGGGCTGGGAGGTCCTCTATCACTCCCCCCCCCCCCATATTCTCCCGACATCAGTCCCTGCGACTATGATCTCCTCCCGAAGATGAAGATCATTGGGCAGTGCCAACGGGATCCAACGACTTCCGCATCGCTGGGAACACGTTGTACGCTACGGTGGGGACTACATCGAGGGCCTGTGAAACTTGGAACCATCTAAGTGAGTTATTAATCCAGTTATAACTAAGGTGCCAAAACTTAAAAAAACAACCCATGTATGTGACCTTAGTCGTTATTAATTGTTCAACGACGCCAATTGTTACGGCTCAACTGCTACTGAAAGAGGTGCATTGGGTGTGTTCATCTGTTATCGAGGAGTCATTTCACTGTTGCCAATGTATGGTACACAAAATACACACCACAGATCATGCGTAACGAGCTCTGCGAGATACTATTGGCTTCTGTCTGGTTGAAAATTACTGCTTGTACTACAAGCAAGTGGGTCAGGCACGTTAGCCACAGGTTAGGTTTGTTTTTGTATGTAAAGCCTTTTTAATATAGAAACACAACTAAGCAAACGAATGGAGCAATCGCAGCATAAAACAAACATCGCACGGTACCGTGGGCGTGTATTGAAAAGCTAGAAGCCCCAGAGTGGGCGATTCATACGCTCTTCCCATTGGTCGGAACGTGTGTTCGGGCTAGTGCCCAGAGAGAATCTTGAAGGGCATATCTTTGACGTGAGAATCTTTGGTCTTGACTGTTTACGAGATACGATACTATGAAAAGAGATGCAGCCATCTTTAAGTTAAGTGGTGGATGATTTGTTTGTTGGTGAGTGTGTGTTTTTACGCCCTTCGAATAATTGTTCTGAAGAATTGATGTACTGTACATCGTGCTGCGATGCCCTGATAAGTATCTGTAAGGTTCTTATACTGTATTGTAGCCAAAAGTCCGTAAGGGTAGACTACTAATGATAATAATTAATACCTACATTTCTTGCAGCCGATGGCCTTATTTGATATTGTGGGAGTCATTACAAATTGAAATTTTTGTCCATTATCACTACTGCACTGAATATGTGTGCTAAATTACGTAAATATGTGACTTTAGTCGTTATTTCTTGTTCATTCTATGACTGCAATTGTCATTGCTCAACCACTTCTGAAAGAGGCACATTAGGTGTTTTCATATGTTCGTAAATCTCAGAAACACAATTCTTATATAGCTATCCATAGTTATATTTTGGGTATTACTACAATGAAGTGATGTGCATGTCTTGACTGATACTAAATAACTAAATTGCAGTAGACATGAACCCAGGAGGGGTTGAAATTTGCAATAAATACCTTTTCTAATTATTCAAAATTGATCTGGGAATGATGTAGTTCACTCCTCGGCTGTCTATAACCCACCAACCCTCCCAAATTATAACATGACTTATATAGCAAAAATTCCAGCTCTGGCATCCAGTTTCGGCGTTCATAATTCATAATTTTTTGTGTGAAGATTACGCCTAGCCTAACCTAGTACTAGTAGTTATTGTTGTTATAAGAGGCGGAACTACGAGGTCATCTGCACGTACCTAGCCTAACTAAACCTTTGTTTTGTCCAATCCTATGGTTTTGACAATGGTTACAGCCTAACCCGCCCAGATCAATGGTTTTTTGTAAACCTTGCCCCACTAGCTACACCAGACCTAACCTAACCTTCGTTTTGCCAAATCCAAAGGTTTTTGACAATGGTTACAGTCTAACGCGTCCAGATCAGTGATTTTGACAATGGTTACAGCCAAACACGTCCAGATCAATGATTTTGGCACTGGTTGCAGCCTAACGCGTCCAGATCGGTGATTTTGACAATGGTTGCAGCCTAACACGTCTAGATAAGTTCTTTTGACAATGGTTACAGCCTAACACGTCCAGATCGGTGATTTTGACAATGGTTACAGTCTAACGCGTCCTGATCGGTGATTTTGACAATGGTTACAGCCTAATGCGTCCAGATCAGTGATTTTGACAATGGTTACAGCCTAACACGTCCAGATCAATGATTTTGACAATGGTTGCAGCCTAACGCGTCCATATTTCATAGTGGTGGTGTATTTTATATCTTACATGTTGGGCACACTGCCGTGGTTTCAATGTCTCGTCATATCTCGTTATGTCTCACTCAGCTGGAGTGAGCAATATGGCCGCCCTAGTTGAAATTCAACAAGAAAGAAACGCACATAATGACGTAATTGAGCACATAATTCCAGTATATTAGTCATAATGAAGGACAATTTCAATAGGTACTGTCCCGTGGAACCCCTGAAAAGGTATGAAAATCAATTATCACTTACCATGTAGGTGAAACTGTAAAAGTCAGGTTCCTGTCTCATGCACTAGTAATTTTCTTTTTTGGTAATTGTTGGGGAGTGATGAACCTGTATCCTACACTAGCACTTTGATAATGTATGTCATTTTCATGATTTCCAGAAGTTATTTTATATTCTGGGAGTCATTACCAATTGAAATTAGCCTACTGTCCATTATCACTACTGCACTGAATATGTGTGCTAATTTACGTAAATATGTGACTAGTCGTTCATTCTATGACTGCAATTGTCATTGCTCATCCAATTCTGAAAGAGGCACATTAGGCGTTTTCAACTGTTATCGAGACTCGCACAGGTGTGTACATTGACATCAGGTTACCGTTGCCAATGTATGTTACACAAAATATACTAGCCTACGCAGGTCATGCATAGGGAGCGAGAATCTATTGGTTTGCGAAGCCGAGCAAGAAACTACTGGCTTCTGTCTGGCCGAAAATTACTGCTTGTACCACAAGCAAGGGGATCTGGGGTGTTAGCTTCAGGTTAGGTTTGTTTTTGTATGTAGGCCTAAAGCCTTTATAAGATAGAATTTATGACCACTACTAGGTTAGGCACTGTGGCTGAAATTACTGCTGGTAGGCCTACTACAAGCAAGGGTCTGAGGCTTTAGCACAGCATAAAACAAACAGCACATGGCTGGCGAGGTCAAAAAGACGTACAGTGGTGCAAGTGTTGATGGCTTTTGCACCGACTACACCGGATATATGTGCTAAGTCACGTAAATATGTGTTTTTATTTATTGTTTATTTAACAACCAGAGCCATGTTCGTCAGATGTTCATCAACGTATTTAGTACGTGAAACAGCCGCAGCGAGCGCTCATGAGGCGCACACATCGACGTCAGTAGTTGCCAACATGTCCGATACAAAATACACCACACACGCGTTATGTAATTATGTGAAAATAGAAATAATGGGGCATTTGTGTATTATTTGATTTGTAAATAATGCTTATATGAGGCAATGGTTCCACCTTCACTTTACTACAATCCCCTGTAGCGAGGTTTGGGGACTGTATGGATGAATAATACTAATGAACTAAATTGGGTGTCTGGACTAAACCATTGGTCCCCACTTGGTTTGATGGCTCGTGTATGGTGCCTATAGACTTAATGCCAAGGAGGGAAAAGTGATATTCAAGGTGGATTTGTTTATACAAATATATAGTTTCTCTTCTTTCAGTCTACTTGAGGCAACGAGAAATTAGAAGGGTAGGTAGGGCAAGGTGTAGCGAGTGACTGCGGCGCGTGAAGCAATTTTATGCTGTATTACTGCTAAGATTGCTGATATAGATTATTACTGTATTACCACTAATAACTGCTTCATATTATGTAAGGTACAAGCCATTGGGGTTCAATAGAGAGAACGGTGCATAAAAAAACAAAGCATGAAGCTCTAATTGATGTATTTCATTTAGTAATCTCTGACTTAGCATTCCATGGATATTAGGAAGTACTGTAATTCGTATATATATTCGTGAAATGCAATCACCTTAAATTACGCAACTGTCTACATGCTTTCGACTTTCAAAAATAGTTATACTGCTTTAAAAGATGACTGTTTTTTCTTGGGCACTTGCCTTTCAACTTCTATAAATAAACTGAAATGTCTTGAAGGTGTTGTATATTTCTTTAAATAACTCCCCTTATATTTGATAAACCTGGCGTGTTCGTTCTCGTGTTCATTAATTATTTTCAATTTTGACAAATTGAAACACTTGACATGAGGAAATCGGGTAGCGCTGAATGAACATAGAACGAGCGATAACATTCTCTATAATACATGAATTAGCCAAATTACCTTATGAAACGATGATAAATAAATTGCGGAGCGATGTTTTAATAGATGTTTCCTCCACCAACGTCTGTGACCCACCCAGCCATCCCAAGTGGGATCACAACTTATATAGCGAAAATTACAGCTGTGAGCGCCATTGTTCAAATCAATCATCATGAAAACAATACCATGACAGTACTGCCAACCACGCCTTTACGGTACTATGTGAAACAAAGAAGCACCCAGTTCAGTCTCTAACGCGCATCATTCGTGCACAGCACTCAGCTCATTACATAATGCGCCGAATTGAATCGTTTATTCACCATGGATTGTGGAAATTTCCTCATAACGATCTGTAATTCAATCGGCGGTTCTGTGATCAACCAATGAAGTTGCTGCAGCTATTGCCACCACACAATTTAATACCAAAATCACTACCGTGCGCGAAATGCCATCGTCAAGTGGAAGTTAGGTGGATAAGACATAACCTAGCTGTAACCTGCAACAAGAGACTACCCGGACATGCCATCGTCAAGTGGAAGTTAGGTGGATAAGACATAACCTAGCTGTAACCTGCAACAAGAGACTGCCCGGACATGCCATCGTCAAGTGGAAGTTAGGTGGATAAGACATAACCTAGCTGTAACCTGCAACAAGAGACTACCCGGACATGCCATCGTCAAGTGGAAGTTAGGTGGATAAGACATAACCTAGCTGTAACCTGCAACAAGAGACTACCCGGACATGCCATCGTCAAGTGGAAGTTAGGTGGATAAGACATAACCTAGCTGTAACCTGCAACAAGAGACTGCCCGGACATGCCATCGTCAAGTGGAAGTTAGGTGGATAAGACATAACCTAGCTGTAACCTGCAACAAGAGACTACCCGGACATCCCAAAAAGTTTTGTAATTTCAAGGAATTTCGCTTCTCTGTAATGATTTTTTTCCACTGCCGAAATGAGTGTTTTTTTGTTATCTGCTCTGTAATTACTATGCAGCATATCGCTCCGCTGTAATAAATATGTGGATTTTTTTTACAACTGTGGTTTTGACAATGGTTACAGCCTAACGCGCCCGGATCAATGGTGCCTGGTGCCACTCGGCTGGTTGGTATTAGACTCGATAGCTCATGTACAGAAATGGGACACCTAGCGAGGTGCCTCCGTGGCAAGTCCCTCTTCCGGAAATTCGGTAAGATCTACACCGAGGTCCTAAGGTGAACACGGATGCCTCCGTTTGAGGCAGTTCCACAGCATAGTTCATCAATTTCTGGACGCTGGCATTCTATACACAGATGGTTCGAAGGTGGACGAGAAGGTGGGTTGTGCCTAAGTTATTGATGGTGCAAATACCAAAATCTCTTTGCCTGAGGCCTGTAGAGTGTTTACTGCGGAGCTCGTTGCCATCTATGAAGCAGTTTGCACTACAGGATGCACGAATCCACTTTCTCGTGTGTACTGACTCTTTGAGTTCGTTGCAGTCACTTGCTACATATTTCCCGCAAAACCCCTAGTGCAGCGAATCCACGACCTACTAGCCGGGTTGTGCCGCACTGACACTCGAATCACCTTTCTGTGGCTTCCAAGCCACATGGGAATTGCGGGAAATGAGTTAGCGGATCAAGCTGCAAAAGAGGCGGTATCACTACCACCTCGACCAAAGGAGGTACCCGCTAGAGACATTCGCTCTCAGTTACGCCGACAAGTACTGGCCTTTTGGGAGCGTCAGTGGCTAACTGACCCTATTCCCAGTAAACTGAGAGCGATCAAGGGAACTACTCGCGTGTGGTGGAGCTTTTTCCGGTACGGAGGGAGTCCGTCATTTTGTGCAGACTAAGGATAGGTCATACAAGATCCACCCACTCGTACCTAATGAGAAGGGAAGACCCCCACTTTGTACCTGTGGAGCCGTTCTCACCGTGGCCCACATTTTAACCGAGTGTGTGGATCTTGCTGACTTACGAAGAAACCTTGGTTAGCAGATGACACTCAAACTTATATGAGCCGATGACGCGGTGGCTGCTGATCGCGTTATCCGCTTTATAAGTGAGAATGGGTTAGGGCTAGCAATCTAAATTTTCCAGTGAACATTGACTCGACGACTTTTTGGTTTTTTAATTATGATTTTTGTTTTTCCGTAAATTTTGTTTATTTTTCATAATTATTAGTTTTATTTAATTTTTGGTGTTTTCAGATTTAGGTATTCACCTCTAAATTTTAAAGTCCATTCCAAATTAGTATATTATTTTTAATCTGTGTTAAGGGGGGAAGATGACCTCATAGTTCCGCCCCTTAAAACAACAATAACTAGCTAAGATTCATGTCTGTTGCAAGTGTATAATCCGCGTTCCACAGAAGAGAAATGGTGGATGGGCAGAAATCGATGGAGAGGCTTGTGCTCCAAGCAGACCCAACCTGCGGTTGGAAACTGCTCTAGTGCAGGGTCTTTATTTTTGCTCGGCAAGGACATTCTCGCTCGCGCTCTCCGCCAGTGACAGCTCAGTTCCCGGCGACCGCGCGCGCATGTACGTCAGGATACGGCGCTTAAAATCAGTATCATGAATTATTACTCACCATGCTTACAGTAGATGCTGAAAATGTTCCCCATCCACTGCCAAACATAACCGGCATCTCCTTATGAAGTTTCCGGTTACTGCGGTTAATTTAGCTTCATTAAGGAAATAACGACATTTTAGTCTATTTTAATTGTTTACTGAACCTGTACATTTGAATCTCTTAGCCAGTTGATTTATTTTCCGATTTATAGAAATGGGTCTCCCTGGAAATGTCTTGTTCTAGCACACGATTTCCTGCACTTTATGTACGTATTGTGCAGATATACTCGTTCACGAAACGAATATTTCACATAACGCATTACAGCACTATACACAATCACAATAAAACGCTACACAATAAGATATCCAGTACCGGTACACAGTAGCTTTATAAACCACTGAATGACTAAAACACCCAATTAGCTCGGAGCTCACACATCTACAGAAGAGCGAGGGAATACCTGGGCAATACGGCTGGAGACCACACGCCGGGGACCGGCGGCCAAGTTCGAGCGAAGGTCTGCATAATGCGTGCCGTTCATAACGTGCGCTAGAACAAGACAAAAGTTTCAAATGACATTTCCAGGGAGACCCATTCCTATAAATCGGACAATAAATCAACTGGCTAAGAGATTGAAACGTACGGGTTCAGTAAACGATAAAAATAGACCAAAATTTCGTTATTTCCTTACTGAAGCTAAATTAACCGGAGTAACCGGAAACTTCATAAGGAGATGCCGATTATGTTTGACAACGGATGGGGAACATTTTCAGCATCTACTGTAGGCATGGTGAGTAAAAATGCATGATACTGATTTTAAGCGCGGTATTCTGTCGTACATACGCGCGTGGGGTCTCCAGGAACTAAGCTGCCACTGGAGGAGCGCGGGAGTGAGAATGTCCTTGCCAAGCAAAAATAAAGACCTTGTAGATGATGATGATTCATTTAGCTCTGCTTCAGAACTATAACTAGCTCCTAAATTTTACATATATGTCTACACTCTTTTACTGAAGTCATTATTATATTCAGCAAATAAAAGCAGTATGCTAATTAATTAATTATTGTATAATAATATAATAAAATATATAATAATCAATTATTTTACTTGTCGAATTCAGTCAAGCTATGTTTACCTAGAAATTGTATCAATAGGAACACTTTACCATTAACATGTATGCATGAATTAGTTTTGCCATAAACATTAAGGTCATCAGCCCTAAGTTAAAACAAATAACACAGCAAAATAAAAATAAAGTGTATGCACGGGTAATACTTCAGTGTTGATTGCCAGCAGTTCAAAGATACCATTATGTTTCACCTATTGATACTGTAACTTCGTATGATACATCACTATCATCAAAAACTTGCCGTATTTCATCCTATGTCAATGTCGGATCGGCCATGTTTGCTTACTATTAATCTGGGGGTCGCTGAGTAACAGCTGACAGGTTGCACTGTCTTCCAAATAAGAGTTTAACGTTGCCTGCTTCACAATAACTAGATTTCAAGACGATCCTCACGCAACCAACAGATCGCAGCCTCAAATAGGAATTCATAATTTGTCGGCGCTTTCCCGACACACGACTGGAACGGGAAATTTGTTATGCCGGGGCTTGTCCGACTGATGAGGGGTAAGGGTTAAACATATTTTGAAAGATATTATCATTATGTAAGGCATCTTATAATTATTGACAGTAAATGCATCACACGTTACCATGAACTGACTGTTCCTTCTGATCGTTTAAGGGCCCATCAAGTGTATGAGCTTGTTGCACAGCTGACAAGCATATTTTTGACGCATAGCACTATTAGTGCATCTCCTATAGTGATGCAACCCAATGTCAAGATATACTTCTCGGGTACAGCTTTGATTGACTAATTAAAATGGTTTTTGTCAAGTTCAAGAAAATGATCCTGGCCCACACACGAATTGATCACTTGGTTCTCCGTTCGGTTTAGTTATTAAACCTAGTTGATATTAGTTCAATACTTTTATCTATGTTGCACAAAATGAAGGTATTATAACGCATTGTAAACAAAAGTAATTTTGTTTACTCACATGTGAAAAGCTTTACAGCCATATTTACCACATCGCATATTTACTGTTCATGAATTTCACTGTGACACGAAGATCACTGAGTGAAACGACTTGATTGTCGTCCATGCAGAACTTACACATTAACATACACCACTCAATACAAGCTATCCACCCATAATCCCCTTATTAGATTGACTTATGTAGGAAAATTCCAGCTGAATTGGGCATTGTACGCATGAATTGTGGACCATTGCCAACCCCCCAATAATCTTTATCGAGACCAATAGTTCTTGCCTAGATCAATATTAACTTGGTAGCACGTTCATCAATGAAGCTCTGCAGTTTGCACTAAAGGATGCATGAATCCAGCTTCGTGAGTGTACTGACTCTTAGAGTTCATTCCACAAGCCAGGTCCAGGCTGCACGTGCGTTCACTGTGACCAACGATGTGATATCCCATACTATCAAATGATGAAATTTCTACGCAGCATGGTACAGAAAACCAGGAAGAACAGAATTAGAAACGAGATGATTAGGGAGGAAGTAAGAGTGGAAGAAACCCTTCTCAAGAAGATCCAGAAATCAAGACTCAAGTGGTTTGTCCACTAGAAAAGGATGCCTGCGAACATAACTGCAAGAAGGGCGTTCGAAAGTGAGGTGGAAGGAAGAAAGTCTGTGAGAAGACCAAGGGGAAAATGGATAGATTTATTTGAAAATTATGTGATAAAGAAAGGTCTATGTTGTGAAAAATAGGGGGGGGGGGGTGCCCATGTTGAAAAGCTACTTAATGTTCTGCCAAGGAACAATATAAATCTCCCGCCACACCATAATACACAAGTCTCACGTGGGCGATGGGTGTCGCAATGATTAATTCTCCAACATCCTCCCCACCCTGATCTATCTTGAGGGGGATGACCAGCTGGATTGGCCATGTAAGATGGTTTCTGTCCGGGGTGCGAAGCATAACGGTTCTAGTTCTCCCGTCACGTAGTTTTTCGACACGTGCCCTATTCCACATATGTCCTCTTGTAGTAGAACTAGGTCACCCACTCTAATTTTTGTACCACTGTCTCGGGGCTGACGAACTTAGTGGAAATTCCGTAACAGCAGCAAGTATTCTTTTCTCAGTTTCCAGAAGTAGTTAGCTATTTGTTGGCAAAGTCTGAAGGTTCGTACTAGGTCATTCCTAGGTGGTTCTGGTCCAGTGGGTATCGTGGTGAGCCGATCGCCAACGAGAAAGTGGGCTGGAGTCAGTACGTTGCCATTGTGACCATCTTGTGTCAGGGATCTTGTATTTAAGGGGACACTAAACTGAAATTCCATGAATTTCAAGGAAAATATCAAAGTTGGGTTTATGGCAATAAAAAATACCCGGATATGTCCTCTGTCAAAAAGTGTTTTTCTTTTTAAGTGCTGCCATTCTTAAAGTCCTCAGCACCTCCTCTCATTTGCACTGCGGTGGCATTTCATTGTTCCATGCGCTACTCGACACGCCCCCTTCAGTTACTGCTAAGAAATTATGTGTTTCTGACGTCTTTCATATTGGGATTTTAAATGAAATTTAATAATCGACTTGCAGAGGTGATACTTTGCATCTTGATGATCAGTTGTTATAGTACATGATCCATTATTAGTGAAATAAATACTTATAACTTATAACTAGTGATGGGCTGCGAGTGGACTCGCGAAGAATCGAGTCTGGAAACGTAAAACTCGAGGTACTCGAGTCCGGAATCGAGGCCGAGGACGCTGTCAGCGGTATCTGTGAGCCATATATGGAAACAACACGATGTATAGTAATGTCGGTACGTCTAGGCCAAGTATTGTATTCGTTTCCCATTAATGCACAGTGATACAATCGAATATTCAAAATTGGAAATTGGCAAGAAGTGGACTGTTGAGAGAAAGAAGGAACGCAATACACTAAAGAGTAATTTCCCTCAACGTGATCATTTTCTAAGCAGTAGTATGTATCACTGTTGATAACGCATGTAACCTTATCGAAATCTCTGGCTGAGTGTTTAACGCTGCTGACTTTCACCCTGCGGGCTGGGGTTCGATTCACGGCGAGGAAGTTTCTTTAAATTTGATTTTTATTATATTTCTTTCTTTCTCATTACTCAGTCGTTATAATATGAAGCATAGAGTGCATTTTGCAAGCGATTTATCTTGTAAATCACTAATACAAAAGTCGTTTGCAAGTTTAACGAGTGTTGGGAATTTGGCCGCATTGTGTCCTATATCGTAAGTACGGATCGTGACGTCACCGTAGAGACTCGAGTCCTTCGCACGGGTTACTCGTTCAGACCAACACCTTCTATATCCAGGCCAGCGCGCTCTGACGTCACCGGCCCACGCTAAGAAAAGTGTGGTCCTAGCGGACATGTTGAATTTGTCTTGCTGGAGTGTTTTTGTTGTAGTTGAGTGCAGTGAAGTTTTAGTGTTTAAATGGTGAAAGATGCCTCATCGCTGCTGTGTAACAGGTTGTCGTAGCAATTATGATATTGGACCAAGGGTCCATGTCTTCAGATTCCCCATGGACGAAGAATTTAAAGTGAAATTAATAGCTCAATGCTATTCCTCGAAAGGACTTCCCGCCAACTCAGTTCACGAGAGTAAGTAATACATTTTATGTCATTGGCAGTCCAGGATTTCGATATAAATAACTTGGGTTTTAATGTACCGGTACCGTAATTTTAATTTATTTTACTTTATTTACAATTGCATCGTTGTAAAATAAATAAATAAATAGCCTAGTATAAAAATAGATAAATAGATAGCCTACCGGTAAATAAATAAATAAAACTATATTTTCTGCCTATACAATAAAGAATTTGCAGGCATTAATAAAATTCCTTAGGCTTGCTTTTATAATACAATACACTCTTATTTTGGATGGTATATGACACATTAAGCTATAGGCCCTACTTTTAGGTTAGACTACATTTTGTCTTACTCCTCAGGTAATTGTAAATATGTATTATTTTTCACAGTATATACATAAAAAATAGGCCTACCATTAATATTGACTAAAGTATTGACTAGGTCTACATGTAAATATTTTGAATATGCAATAGACGCAAGCTAGTTTAAGCTGAAATTTAGCCTACAAGTGCATGTTTAGGCCTAAAGGTTATCATATACTGCATTTGCTTGTGCCATATACACTTTAAAGAAACTGATATATTGTGGGAAACAATCTTTCCTGGCTGTCCATCATATTTTGCTTCAGTGGCTGAAAGAGAAAATTCAATTTTTATTTAAATTTAAATTACAGCAGGGATTTGGAGCATGGTTACTCTGTCCTTGTACATGAGCAACTGGAACTTAGAATTGATTACAAAGACACAGAAATTGTAAAATTAGGGAGTTCTTTTCAATTGCCTCTGGTATTGAATAATGTGACAGGTAGCCTTTTCATACAGTTTCAGACAACATAATTTAGAGCAGTCCACACCATGCAGTATTTCTCATTTGTGTAGTATGATTCAATTCATCTCATCTTAGCTGGAACGTTTACACTCTACTGTAAGGAAAGATTGAGATACAGCTCTGATATGCCTTTTCCTATTTATTACAAAATGTATTTCACCACATGCTTACAAATTTATTCAACACACGGTAGAGGAAATCTCATTTATGTTCCTAATATGACAGAAGTTCACAATTGGAACAACAGATTCTGTATCTGTAAAATAAGAGAATTGTAACTGTCTTATCACGGTTAGTGGCATATCCTAACTTATGACTTAATACTGAAGGAAAAATATACTTTTATGCCTATTTCTGCATAGTTTTTTGCACAGGATTTCAGATAAATATAGATTTTATCATGGTTTTTCTTCTACTGTATAGCCCTGAACATAACTCTTCATGCTGCACGTTTGACATTTACAGCAGTTTAAATATCACCCTGGTGCCCAAGGACGACAAAATGTGACTGTTATAGGATGTGGTTAACGTTAGCAGTAGTGTTGTCTTAGATTTCAGTGACATTCACTTGATTTGCTTGTTGACACTGCAATGGTAATGCTCATGTAAAGCAAATGTATTTTTTATTTTATTTTTTATGACAAAACATGTTTGTCATTTATGCAACATCTTATGCCAAAACTAAAAGAAGTGGAACAAGTGTTGTTCATCTCATGGAAAAATATCTCTTCCCACAAATATTATTGGACACATTATTATTTCTACCTCTACTGAGTTTTTACAGGAATGGTTTTAAGAAATAAAACAGTGGATAGATTCCCTATTACACTGAAATTTAATTTTGTTATTCAGATGTAGCTCTCAAAACAGCTACTGAAATGAAAATGAATGAAATGAAAATCCACAGCCTGCTTCCAGTCTCCGACCGGGTCAGGAATGGAATGAAAGAAGCCCCTATCTAGCGGCGAGGATATGAACTGTGCCGGCTGCCGAGGCCTGACGCACTCCTCCGGGGCAATGATTAAATGAATGACAGATGAAATGAAATGATAGTGGAGAGTGTTGCTGGAATGAAATTTTGACAGGGAAAACCGGAGTACCCGGAGAAAAACCTGACTTCCTCCGTTTTGTCCAGCACAGATCTCACATGGAGTGACCGGGATTTGAACCACGGACCCAGCGGTGAGAGGCCAGCGTGCTGCCGCCTAAGCCACGGAGACTATCAAAACAGCTACTCTCATTTGCAATAATTAAAATTATCCATTTCTCTTGTTCATCTTTAATTTCTTGTAAATAATTTATTTTACAAAATAGCCCAGTTTTTAAAGCTAGGCTCTGGAACTGTTTCAAGTTTCTAAAATATGGTTGTGGAATGTACCATTTACTTAACAGCAAAAACAAGAGTTAATGGAAACATCACAGATCTAAAGTTGAACAAAGTTTTATGAGAGAAAGCAACACAAACACAAAACTAAGGTTTGCCAATTAAAGAACCCTGAATATATCTTCTGAATACAGCTAAAAATTTCAAATGTATACTGCTTCTTTTTTTGCTTATTTACAGTCCTTACTTTCTGGAATATAATTTTGTACCAACAGCAAGAATGACGCATGGACATTTCCATGTTGATGGTCAAGTGTAGTGTATTTGCACTACTTTGTAACCTTTCTTTCACGAACGGAATGATTACTTTTCAAATGTGGTGTAACTTCCAAATATGAAGTACAAAATTAGCACTGGTAGCAAGCCATATACAGTATGATGTGTATGATATGAGGACAAAATGTGTTGGTCATTTATGCGACATCAATTTATATCCACATTTCAAATTGTATTGAGAACATTAGCTCAATGAGTGGACAAGCCATTCCTTCAGTGTTGCCTTTTTACATAGCAACATCATACTTCTTTTTCTTCTTTAACTCTAGGAAATGATAGTATCCTGATGTGTTTGAGAATTTTGTTGCTAGGCATTTAAAGTACGGTATTTAAGAAAGCATATAATTCACTTTCTTCTGTGGTACATAAATATCCAAGCGTATTTAATATGAAACATACTCTTTCTATTTATATCACTGAGTATCATTTACTGTATTAATATTTCATGAATTGCATTGGTTTATTAAAAAGTGTATTCATGAGTAAATAGGGGAACAGATTAATATAGGGCTCCCAACTGAACATCTTGGCAGGCATGGTATAATTAGCCTCTATTATTATTATTATTTTATTTTTAATCAAACCAGACATTACACAAAATAGTTTTTGAAATGTAATTGAATCCTGTGGATTCAGAAGGAAGAGGACATTTTTTAATGTCGTAAACAAGGTTCATAGTTCATATAAATGTAAGGTAACTTAAATTGGAATATTATTTCCTTTAACTGTAGTCTGCAAGTCAACGTTTGAGGAAGGGAAGATATTTCGCTGATTGATACCTATAATTTTCAACAATCATCTTCCCACAATAAAATCTATACAGAGTTTGGGGAGGTTCCTCTGTGTTGGAGAATGTTAGATGCCTGATTCTCCCGGTTTGTAGATAAGAATATCAATGACTTATAAACCTACTTTAAGTTTGAATGTGTAATACTGCCAAGAATTTGGAGAATGCCATCAATTTTAAGCAGAACATGAATGAAAATATCAGGGTGATAACAATCAAATTGTGATGTAATATGTTGTCTGTATCTGTGCTTTTTAAATGACTCTGGACCTTACTCTCGCAAAATGTTCTACACTATAATATTATATTTTTCCTTGTTTACATTCCTCTGTATCCTTCATTCAACCAGAAGACAATCATAGTAAAGAGGATCAATTCACCGAGTTTTATGACTAATGATCATAGTTGTAGTAATAATAAATAATATTATAATAGTAACATCGTACATAAATTGCTTTCTTTTTAACAAGCTTTCCTTCCTAGTGATGTCCTAAATAGAGTGCAGGTAAACAGCGCCGAGTAGATTTTCACCGACTGCCCGTGCCTTAGTTGTAAGTTAACTGTATTCACAGGTATATTTCTAAAATGGGATCCAATGAAGATTCCTAGCGAAATCGGCAGTACATATTTTGTGCAGTGACTTTCTTTTTACGGATGTTTGTAGTCTCTGTACTCCTGTTTTCAGTCAAACCATCACACACACAGCATGAAAGACATATTGTTTCGTCAGGTTCTCGGTCAAGTGAAAGAATATCATATTTTGCGTTGGTATGCTGAGTCCAGTCGAACATAAAATTTAACGCACTGAGAACAACGCATATTACGAAGCGCACCCCCTGCTCAAACCTTCCGGACCACACTCGTGACGTCACGCGCAGAGCGAGCAGGCTTGAAGTTTAGAAGGTGTTGTTCAGACTCGGAACCGCTAGGCTCGATTCTCGCGAGTCCAAGAGTCACTCGCGCACATCACTACTTATAACCATGGTTTCAATTCATTTCATAATACAGTATTACTTTTTAATAGTGCTACTGGTAGTAATAGATTGAACGTATGATATTTATTTATAAGTTCAGTATGTAACCCTTATTTATATTAATAATAAATTTATTAGAGCACAAAATATGCAATTGAATTAAACATGACTTATCTTTTCCTCGAACATCATCATCATCATCATCATTAATTGCTTATCACTAGTACACAACTGTGACAGAGATAACTTCCTCTGATCACACTGCATTACATGATATCTGTCACATGCTTTGCCGCAGAGGGCACACACGCACCAGCAATCCGGCTGATGGTACATTTTGTTTGCACACACCTTGAAGTGGAATCCATGCACCGCGAATCTGGTTATCAAGTGTCTCATCTCATAGAAACCCCTCGTCCAATCCCGCGATATCATCGCATCCGTGATATAAAATTCCTGCCATATGCTTCCTCTCTTTAACTTCATTTCCTGCATTAGTCTCTCATAACCCGATGTAGATGGCAGGAGCAGCTGTAATCTGAGGTCTTCAACAAAAGGAGGCTCTTTCGCGAGTTCATACACCAACCGAGAAAGAGTGAATTTCGAAAGACACATTACCCTTTTCAGGTAGGTAGCTTTCACCTTCTCCAACTCTACGAGGTGCTTATACTTAAGGTGATGCCAAATACTTTCCAAACCATATGCAACTACAGGAATGATCTTCAGCGAGAAAAGTCTCATCGCTGTCTGTAATGACAGTGTTCGGAGATGTCGTATGTCACTCATGGCCTTTATAGCCGCGTTTGTTCTGTCCTTGATGTGAATAGTGAAGACGTTTCCGTGAGTCTGGAACGTCACCCCCAGATACTTGAAGTGCGTAACACATTCCAGCGGTCTATTTTTGTAGAGAATTGTCGCTCCTCTTCCCCCTTTTCTGAAAGTCATTGCTACTGTTTTCCTTTCATTCAGATATAGTTCATTCTCTTCCGTCCACACCGCAACTCTCTCAAACGCCTGCTGTAAATCCTTTTCACCGGTTGAAACTAGAGCCATATCGTCTGCGTATATGTATATTTTTACATTTGGGGGTAATATTTCCACCACATCTGTCGTAGCAAGAGCGAATAGGATGGGGCTTAAGGGATCCCCCTGCAGTACTCCAATTGTCTGCTGTATTTCCTTAGAAGTTGTAATATTGTCCGAAATAACGATGTAGTTTTCGCTCAACAGGGTCCTAACAAATCTCGCCAAGTAGTTGCCTTCACCAATCATGTTGTCTAATTTCCTTGCTAGCATTTGTCTATTGATGTTATCAAAGGCCTTTGCATAGTCCAAGAATACCACATGTAGTTTTCCCCCGGGTGGTTTCAGGGCTTCTTCTATGTCAGCCTGCAGACATTGTATAGCCTGAGTTGCAGATCGTCCCCTCCTAAAATCAAATTGAAATTCCGGTATCTGAGATTCTATTGCCTTTGTCAAACGAATGCAAACTATATTGCTGAGGAGTTTCAATACTGTCGATTCTAGGGCAATTCCTCTGTACGAGTTAGGGTCCCCACAATCTCCCTTTCCTTTATACAGCATCTTTAATGTCGATTTTCTCCACCTGTGAAGGATTGTACCATATCTTAAACATGCATTAAAAAGAGCGACTAAGCATCTACTCAGTTCTATTGATGCAAGCTTTAGGTGCTCGTTGTATATGAGGTCAGGCCCACACGCCTTGTTATTCTTTGATTTTCGTATAGCCATCATGACCTCCATGTCCGAGAGCAGCTCTGATTCCTCTAGTAAAATAGGGAAGGGCGGTGATTGAATAATAGGACGGGTATCCCTGCCTTGTAAAACTACTGTCAGGTGGTCTTCCCAAGTCTCTAGTGGAATGTTTCTAGGATATTTTGGTTGCCAAGGGTTCAGCGCCTTATAAGGGTTATCTTCTGCTTATTTATATTGCAGACGTATTTTGGACAGCACTCTACCCGGTTTGTTAGTAAACAGTGAAATTGGCGGTTGTGTTTGGATTGAGCTGTTTCAGAATCTTTCTTTTGTGAACTTTCGTGTATGTATTTTCTGTAATTGAATTATCAAGAATGCCTAGGAGTAGGAGACGTCCTGGAAAATGGCCCTGGAAGAGAAGGTCAACAGGTTTGGCTGTTTATTATAAGGTGGGAAAGTGTGTTGCTTTTGATGTTTCAGAAAGCAACACGCCTGTTAATTATAGGCATATTTCATGTCCTGAAATGAAACATACTGATGGGGAAGGCAGTGTGATTTGCTCTTCAGGTACTATCGAATGTAATTCGAATGATTCTGATACAATGGGCGAGCGTAAAATTAGGCCTACAGCCACTGAGTAGAAACTGGCAACATTCTCTAATTTCAGGCCTGAAAACATTGATGCAGATGACAGGGGGAATGATAATTTTATTATTGTGCAAAAGTCTGCAGACAAGCTTGTTTTGCAGTCTGTGTTTAACTCCTTCAGTGTCTGTTGAAATGAGGGAAAAAGAAGTCTGAAGGACATACCTAGCGATGTGGGCAGGGTAAATACCCAGTGGGAAGGTAAATCTAATTGTGGGATTTATTCCTCCATTTTTGGTCCGTATTGACTTTGATGATTTATTGCAAATGTGTTGGTCCGTCGATCAATACATCAAGTTGCATATAATTCAACAG
Organism: Meconema thalassinum; assembly: GCA_946902985.2. Taxonomy (NCBI): domain Eukaryota; kingdom Metazoa; phylum Arthropoda; class Insecta; order Orthoptera; family Tettigoniidae; genus Meconema; species Meconema thalassinum. Next base: position 209,866,238 of record OX336395.1, read on the forward strand.
TGGTACATGTTTCGGGCCATTTAATAGCCCTTCCTCAGCCACAATTTATCGAATCTAAAGAAACAAGCTCATAACACCAAAGACACCGTAACAACATTAAAAACATGCATAAAACTTGGCAAAAACAGGTCAACAACATGGAATAAAATGCATGTACACATCGTTAAAAGATCTCTAAAAAGTCTCTCCGGCCCATGAGTTCGTGAAAAGGTGAGTAAGTTCACATGGAATTTTGGCACTATATGAAGTAAGCCAGTCACTGTTCATTTTTCATGATATCAATGTGGCTTGAAGGAGTTTGAACATTTCTTGACATGGACGCCTGGAGCGTCGAGTTGTGTTAATATGCGGTCGAAACGGACGAAAAATGGATCCCAAGAAACGTGGCCAAGTTAGCTCAACCGAAGAAGCTGATGGTCCATAAGTGAAACAAGAGGAGCCAAAATCTTAAAGAGAACAGAAAGAAAGGCCGAGAATTAAAGTGAGAACCCAAGAAACCAGGGAAGGCGAAACCCGATCGTGTAGAAAAACCAGCGAAGTCATACCTGAGGAGAGACCCACGAAACATGTACCACTGTTGAATTATATGTAACTTGATGTATTGATCGACGGACTAACATATCTACTATATAAAGCTCAAATACCACTCACTCACTCACTCACTCACTCACTCACTCACTGACTGATTCATTCATCACGAAATCTCAGAAACCACCGAACGGATTAGAATAAAATTTGGTATGCAGCTTCCTCAAGGGCCGCAAACGCCCACCAAGAAAGGATTTTTGGATATTCAGGTTCTAAAGGGGTGTTAAGGGGGTATACCTGCATTTCATTGAATAGCAATATCTCCCGATTGGTTTCATTGGGGGATGTGATACTCGGCATATAAACTCATCATTAAAAAAAAAGAAGACATGTGTCTGAGGGTTTTTAGATGCGGTGTATATTATGAGGTGAAAGGGGTGAAAAATGGGGGGTTTGACGGATTCCTAACGGAGCGTGTATCCCTTAAACGACATAGGCCAGGAGTTTGGAACTCAGCGGGAAAAAATCAGCATAAAAAATAAGTAAATAGGTGTTTGACCGTTTTTTCATAAATCCAATTTAAGGGGCCCATGGGGAGGGGTGAATTATGGGGGGGGGGGACGTAATATGTCTGAGTGTAAAATTATACATGGCCTATGTTGTAGACAATAACACATTACATCTTTTTTGTCTCTTGCTATTTCATCATACGAAGAATACTTAGGGAGTTATTAATGATTTTGTACTTTTTGGCCGGAATTTTCTAAGTCCCAGGAATGACATAAAAATTGATTCGAATGAAATTTCAAAAAATAGTTTTTTTAATACTTTTATTATATTTTTCACGTCTTTTAGGGTCCGAAACCAACATGATATTTTGATGTGTTTTTTCGTTCCATGCATTTTTGGTTTCAGGTGATAGAATTATTTTCCACTAGGACCCATGCTTATCTACTATATAAAGCTCAAATACCACTCACTGATTCATTCATTCATCACGAAATCTCAGAAACCACCGAATGGATTGGAATGACACTTGGTATCCAGCTTCCTCAAGGGCCGCAAACGCCCTCAAAGAAAGGATTTTTGGATATTCAGGTTCTAAAGGGGTGTTAAGGGGTAGACCTGCATCTCATTGAATAGCAATATCTCCCGATTGGTTTCATTGGGGTGCGACACTCGGCATATAAACTCATCATTAAAAATAAGAAGACACGTGTCTTAGGGTTTTTCGATGTGGTGTATATTATGAGGTGAAATAGGTGTTTGACCGTTTTCTCATAAATCCAATTTAAGGAGCCCATGGGGAGGGGTGAAATTCTGGGGGGGGGGGAAACAGGAAAGAAAGTGTCCTAACTGATTGACTCACTTACTCACTCATCAAACTCGGGGGAAAAACAGCTTAAAATAAGTAAATAGGTGTTCGACCGTTTTTTTTTTCATAAATCCAATTTAAGGGGTTCATGAGAGGGGTGATGTGATGATGATGATAATTGTTGTTTTAAGGGGCCTAACATCAAGGTTATCGGCCCCTGATGAAATGAAATGGCGTGAAATGAAAGGATGAAAATAAAAAACAGCTCACTGCTATGGATGAAACGAAAATGGTTTAGATAAAATAGACAGTAAGCCCCAACAATTATGCCTTATGCAGCAGGATAAATACTTACAAAAAGGAACTCAGATTGAAACTACTCACCGAATGGAGAGCGGTAATACGTACATATGGGAATTTCGAACGAAAATACTCACAAAAGGAATAGATTGAAAAATACGCACAAAATGTAGGTAAAGTCCAAAATACGTACAAAATGCAACGTACAGTCGAAATACTGACAAAATGCAAGTGAAATCAAAATACTTACAGAATGCAAATGAGATTGAAAATACGCACAAAATGTAATTTAGATTCAAAATACCCACAAAATTGCAATTGAGACTTAACTACTTGAACAAAGCGGGGTAGGTTGAAAATACAAAATGCAATTGAAATTCAAAATACTCACAAAAAGACCCCCCTATATTGAAAGACTTACTAAAAAGCAATTTTGATTGGCAATCCTTACAAAATGCAAGTGAGGTTGAAAAGCACTCACAACATGCAATTTAGATCGAAAAAACTTACAAAATGCAACGTAGATTAAGAATACCTACAAAAAGGTGCGGGAATCTTAAAGAGAAAAGGAAATATAATGAAAAGAGGAGAGGAGAGGGTAGAGAGGAGAGGGTCCGCCCCAAAGGTAAGGGACAAAAGGGGAAAACTGACCCAGCTCAGAAATCCCTTGGGATCGCCAACTCCCGAACTCACCAGCCGTGAGCCCCTGAGGGTGTAGCATTATCTAGGGTGCACCAGAAGTGGTGGGGCTACATACACCCAGCCTCCTTAAGGGCCTTGAGAAAAAGGCAGGAGGTAAAAGGAAAAGAAAAAGAAGGCTGACCCCTCGCAGAAGGAGGGTATCAGAAAAGATGAGGCAAGGGCCAATTAAGGCGGGAAAGGAAGAGACTCCCTAGGCCTTGGATACCCTAATACCGTCGGGGTCGGAAAGGAATAAGAGTTGACCAAGGGAGTTTGACAGGAAAGAAGACAGAGAGGAGCCCGGTACAAGTAAGTGGAAGCAATGCCGAACTCAGCTTGGGTCCCGTGGTCGCCAACCCACGTCCCACTAGATGTGAGCCCCTGTGGGAGAGAGAGGTGAAGTTCTCAAAAATAAATGAAAGAAAATGTCCTGACTTACTCACTCATCATCGCCCAGCCAAAATTATTGAAGTTAGAAACATGACATTTTGGGGTTATGTTCGTTGTATGTCGAAAACGTCCACTATGGAAGGGTTTTTTGGATATTCAGGTTCTAAAGGGGGTGTTAAGGGGGTTAACGTGCATTTCATTGAATAACAATATCTCACGAGTGGTTTCATTTGGGGATGTGATACTTGGCATATATACTAATCATTAAAAATAAGCTGACACATGTCTAATGGTTTTTCGAAGTGATGTATATTATGAGGTGAAAGGGATGAAAAGTGGGGGTTGAAAGATTCCTAACGGAGCGTGTATCTCTTAAACGACATAGGGGAGGAGTTTGAAAACTCGGAGGAAATCAATCAGCTTAAAAATCTAATATATATTTGTCAAATACCACTCACTCACTCATTCATTCATTCATTCATTCATTCATCACCGAACGGATTGGAATGAAATTTGGTATGCAGCTTCCTCAAGGGACATAGGTGCTCGCTAAGAAAGGGTTTCAACAAATTCACTGAGGATCATGGTCAAACCGCGAAAACCGCCATTAAAGTCTATTGTTGCCAGGTATTGCGGGCTGCATCACGTCGCCCCTACCAGAAATCAGGCGCTTTGCAGGCCTTGAGCTGTGTGGCAATGCTCAGTGTGTTCTTCACTGTCATAACGTGCAGGTCATTGTTGTCTTCGCTCCCGAGCTTTACCCAATCTCTCTGTTCAAACACTATTTCTCTGTAATTTATACTTTCACCATCATTTTTTAGCCCTTAGTTGAAGTAACTCTAGAGTTCCTTTGTTTGTTGGATCAGATTCGGCGTTTTTCATCATTTCTTGGTAGTACATAGTTAGTTATAATGAAAAGTAGATTTTGTTAAAAGTAAATTAGCTCTACCAACGTTAATTTTGTTAAGTTAGGCTAGGTCTATTCCATTTATCAGTTTTTAAGTAGAGATTTGTTTTTACGTTTTAAGTTAGGCTAGGTCTATTCCATTTATCTGTTTTTAAGTAGAGATTTGATTTTACGTTTTAAGTTAGGCTAGGTCTATTCCATTTATCAGTTTTTAAGTAGAGATTTGTTTTTACGTTTTAAGTTAGGCTAGGTCTAGTCCATTTATCAGTTTTTAAGTAGTGATTTGTTTTTACGTTTTAAGTTAGGCTAGGTCTATTCTATTTATCAGTATTTTTAAGTAGAGATTGGTTTTTACGTTTTAAGTTAGGCTAGGTCTATTCCATTTATCAGTTTTTTTAAGTAGAGATTGGTTTTTACGTTTTAAGTTAGGCTAGGTCTATTCCATTTATCAGTTTTTTTAAGTAGAGATTTGTTTATACGTTAGGTGTATTCCATTTTTTATTACTCAAGGGAGGTTCTTCTTCTTTTTAATTTTTTGTACTTGCTGTTCGTTGATTGTTTTCACGATGGCTTCAGTAGAAATGTTAGAGGTGGATGGCACCCAAGTTCCCCACCAAGTCTATGAAATTCCCGGAGATGGTGCATGTCTCTTCTCTGCTCTATCTTACGCAATGTATGGCAACATATCACAGGCACGTACAGTCCGTGCGGATATCGTCAGACACGCCTCTAACAACTGGGAAAGACTACAGGTGTATTCTATGACACGAGATTGCCAGCCTTACATAAACAAGGCTGAATATGTATCTGTTATGTCTATGCCTTACACATACGGTACATCATTCGAATTGCAAGTAGCGGCAGAGATTTATCCTTTCCAATTACAGGTCTTCTGTAATCGTGTACTCCGAACTGGAAATACGTATGGTTCTGCAGCTTCTGTTAAAAGGTTAAGGTTTACGGATGAGTTCACGCCGGGACATTTTGATGTTTACGAGCCATTCACGCCTACAATTTTACAATGTGAACACCCGCTTCTCATTCAGCATTCTTCATTAACATCTTCTCCTTCTACCGCGAAAATCCTCCTCGAGTCAGTGCCTCAAACTAAATAAAATAGAGGTTCAAAACGTAGAAAACGATTTACTAACAACATCCGTAAGAAACAATTAAATACAGCTGTTAACAAATACGCGAAAGAACATCCTGAAGTAAACCTTAGGGCAGTTAAGAAGTATGTTGAAAGCAATAATAAAGTCCATAGGGATGCAGTGGCCAAATATAAAAAGAGCCACCCAGAAGTACATAGGGATGCACTGGCCAATTATACAAAGAGCCACCCAGAAGTAAATAGGGATGCAGTGGACAAATATACAAAGAGCCACCCAGAAGTAAATAGGGATGCAGTGGCCAAATATACAAAGAGCCACCCAGAAGTAAATAGGGATGCAGTGGAAAAATATACAAAGAGCCACCCAGAAGTAAATAGGGATGCAGTGGCCAAATATACAAAGAGCCACCCAGAAGTAAATAGGGATGCAGTGGACAAATATACAAAGAGCCACCCACAAGTAAATAGAAAGGCTGTTGTTACACATAATTTTAAAAGAGCTCAAGTCAAGATTCTTCCATGGACAGAACTAAAAATGTCCGGCTTTCAATCTAATCCACAAACTGATTATTCTGCGAACAAAACATTGAATATTGGCTCCCAGGTAGTTTGTAAATTTTGCAAAGCCAAGAAATGGAAGGATGAATCTCCTGGAATGTGTTGCAGTAATGGAAAAATACAGCTTCCCCCGATCCAACAATATCCTGAACCCTTGCACAGCCTCCTTAACCATCAGCACCCAGAATCAGAACACTTCCTGTCTAATACACGTAAATATAATAGTTGTTTTCAAATGACATCTTTTGGTGCAAAGGAAGTAAAAGAAGGCAATTTCATGCCAACGTTTAAAGTGCAAGGGCAGGTATACCATCGAATCGGGAGCTTATTACCATCATCTGAACAACAGCCTCAATTTCTACAAATTTACTTTGTTGGAGATGAAGACATAGAGAAAAACATCCGATGTGACATCTTCCCTGACGTTAAACCTCAGATAGTTCTCCAATTGCAGGATCTGTTACACAACCATAATAGATACATTCTGGATTTTATAACAGCAATGGAATCAGTTCCTGATGGCAATCAAGACTTCCGGGTGGTTATCAAAGCTGACAAAAGACCTCTTGACGAGCACAAAGGCCGCTATAACGCCCCTAGCACTAAGGAAGTGGCGGTTTTAATTGTTGGTCAGGAGTTTGAGAAAAGGGATATTGTACTCCACGTCAGAGTTGCTTCGTATTAGTGAAACACATCGCGCGTATGATGCTCTGCAATATCCGCTTATGTTCTGCCGTGGAGAAGATGGCTACTGCATTAATATCCCTCAACGTCACAACAGCACTCAAGCACCTTTGAAGAAGACCGTGTCTGCCGCTAACTTTTACAGCTTCAGAATATTTGAGCGTGAGGGTGATAATTCTTATCTTTTGTTATTTCGCAATCTTCTCAATCAGTTTCTGGTTGATATGTATGCAAAGATTGAGACAGAGAGACTACTTTGCATTCTCATCAATCAGAAAAAGTTGAGAAGTGAGGAATATGTGCACCTGAAGGTTGCAATGAGTAAAGCTGACAGCCGTTTGTCAGATATCGGTAAAATGGTCGTGTTGCCATCGACATTCACTGGAGGCCAGCGCTATATGCATGAACGCACTCAGGATGCCATGACTTACGTGCGCCATTTTGGACGTCCTGATCTTTTTATAACATTCACCTGCAATCCAAAATGGTCCGAAGTAGTCGAGCACCTGAAACAAGGTCAACAACCTCAAGATAGGCATGATTTGGTAGCGCGGGTATTCCATTTGAAAGTTAACCAGATGATAAGACTTCTTACTAAGGATTGTATCTTTGGTCCTTCAAGGTGTCACATGTATTCCATTGAATGGCAAAAGCGAGGATTACCTCACGTTCACATACTTCTGTGGCTGGAAGAAAAGCTAAGGCCTGAAGACATCGACAAGGTGATCAGTGCTGAGATTCCTGACCCAAATCTTGCCCCTGCTCTCCATGAAATTGTCAAGGCAACCATGATCCACGGTCCATGTGAGTAGGATATAAAGGCCGATGCTGGCACAGGGGCTAATGCGCAAGATGGCCGCCGCGCTCAACCAGCCCTATATTATTCTTATGGAGGGGACAGTCAGAGCTGCCACAGGGGCTAATGCGCAAGATGGCCGCCATATTCTGAGACCGTGCATGACGTCACAGGGGGAGTTCGACCATGTAGTTACTAAATGGAATATTTATTATTATTATTATTAATAATAATTTTATTAGGTAATTATTGATTGATAGCTTGCCACGGTGAGTGAGTGGTTATCGTGTCGGACTACCAACCCCAAGCTTGCAGGTTTGCTCTTGGTCGTGGTGAGTGATTTCTGAAAGGCGGCAAAAATTAAGACACGCATGTCATACGATGTTGGCATGTAAAAGAACGCAGGGAGAGGTCGGCTATGTAGTTGCTAAATGGAATATTTATTATTATTATTTACTCAATTCACCATTACAAACATGGGTTACTCTAAAGCACGGGTTAAACCAAGTGCTTTACAACAATACATAAAAACTATAATACAAACTATAATACATATCATGTATATACAAAATATAAGAGTTCATAATCACTCATTCATTAGCAAAGAAGGATCGCACAATATTGCATGTGGACAATAGGACCGAATGCTGCATACTCTTGTAGATGGTCGGCGGAAGATCCAATTCTTTCAGACTCTTGTGGAGTGTGTGAGGTATGAGGCCGTTGACTGACAAGATTACAGACACTATCCGGACGCAGTTCATCTTCCATATCCTCTTGATTTCCTCTGCAAGCTGTCTATACTTGGAGATTTTTTCATTGTGTTTACGTTCGATGTTGGTGTCGTTGGGGACTGCTATGTCTATTATAAATGTAGTGCCATCAGCCTTATTTACTACTATGATGTCTGGTCGATTGTGATCTATTGTTTTATCTGTCACAATACCAGTGTCCCAGTATATTTTACACAGTTCATTTTCGAGGAGGGATGGTGGATGATACTTGTAGTAAGGGATATACTCCTCAGTTAATTTATATTTCTGTGCGAGTGCTTGATGAATGATGCCTGCAACCTGATTGTGCCGCTTTGTATATTCAACTGATGCTAGTATCGGGCAACCTGCAGTGACATGGTCAATGGTCTCGAGATGAATGGCGCATCGCCTGCATTTGTCTGAAATTACACTGGTATCTTTGATGATGTATTTCTTGTAATTTTTTGTAGCAATGACTTGATCTTGGATGGCAATTGCAAATCCCTCTGTTTCTCCAAACAGTCGACCACTTTGTAACCACATACACGATGCGTTTTTATCAATACTCTGTTGGGATAGGTTGCTGTAGTATTTTCCATGGAGGGTCTTTTCTCCCCATGCCTTTTCTTTTTCATGTAAGTGTAGTGGCTGGCTGATATGATCATCAGAGGATGTACGAAGGTTCAATACTGTGTGTTTATCAGCAAGTACAATGGCTTTATGGAGAATGCTGTTTTCCTTTCTTTGATAGAAATATATTCTAAGGGTTTTAATTTGGTTCTGGAGCAAAATTTGTAGATCCAGTACACCTCGACCTCCCATCTTTCGTGGAAGAGTGACCCTTTCTTTACAGGCGTTTGGATGGTGTAAACGGTAAGTAGTGAGAAGGGTCCTTGTTTTTCTCTGCAGGCTTTCCATTTCTGTTGCTGACCATTTCAGAATACCAAATGAATATACTAGGGTTGCTATAGCGTATGTGTTGATAGCTTTAATTTTGTTCTTTGCACATAGACTGGTTCGCAGCACTTGATGTAGTCTTGTGGTGTATTTTCCAATGAGTTCATCTTTGATACTTTTATGATCCAAAGTTGTGTTTTGAGCAAATCCCAGATATTTGTAGGTTTCTATTTCAGTCATTCCTTCAATTAGAGATCCTTTGCGTAGCTCATGTGGTTCAGAAGTTGCATATTTACCTCTTTCAATTGTCAGACGCTTGCATTTCTTCACTCCCAGCGTCATTCGGACATCGGATGAATATGAATCTATTATATTTAGCATGGCATTCATTTGAGTCTCACTGTGTGCATATACTTTGAGGTCATCCATATAAAGGAGATGGGATATTCTGTATTTCCTATTGTAGTATTTGATGTCAAATCCGAAACCGGTGGATTTTAGAATTTTAGAGAGAGGATTGATGGCTAAGCAAAACCATAATGGGCTTAGCGAGTCTCCTTGATAGATACCACGCTCAATTTTTATAATGTCAGATGTGACACATTCATTGTCTGTCTTAGTATACAGTACTGTTTTCCAATTATCCATCGTGACCTCCAGGAAGTGAATTACAGCAGGGTTAATCTTATACATATGGAGGATTTCTTTCAGCCATGAATGCGGGACTGAATCAAATGCTTTCTGGTAATCTATGTATGCCGTATATAGATTCCTTTGATTATGTATCGCCTGTTGTGTTATCACAGAATCAATAACTATCTGTTCTTTGCATCCTTGCGACAGCTTCTTGCATCCTTTCTGTTCCTCAGCCAAAATGTTATGTTTGTCGAGAAACTTGTATATTTCGTCCGCAATTATGGACGTAAATAGTTTGTAAAGCGTTTGGAGACAGGTGATAGGTCTGTAGTTTGATGGGTCTTTAGTATTTCCACTTTCTTTTTAGATTAGATATGTAATTCCAGCAGTAAGGAAATCAGGACATTCCTCAGGATGATGGATGAGGTAAGTAAATTGCTGGGCTATCTTCTGGTGCACGCACGTGAAATGTTTGTACCAATAATTGTGAATTTTATCTGTGCCAGGCGCTTTCCAATTCTGAGTTCTCCTTATAGCATCAAACACATGCCGTTCTTCAATGGTATCAAAATCCATTTCTTCATATACATTATTGCTATTTCGTTCTTCGTTGATCCAATTTGCATTTTCATTGTGCGGTGACTTTGCAGCCCATACACTTCTCCAAAAATCTTCCGTTTCTTGCGTGCTAGGAGGTTCTGCTTTTGTCATGGATTGTTTGTTTCGTTTGATCATTCTGTAGAACTGACCTTCATTGTTGGAGAAAAGTTTGTTTTGTGTTTTCCTCGCTCGTGATTCCTTGTACCTCCTGAGTCTCGCTGCTTTTGCGCATAATTTTAGCTTTTGGTTGTCAATGTATTCCTTGATTTTTTCTGTGTGATCATATTCCTTTATATGGCTGTTGATTTTTCTGAATATATTTCTCAGCTTTCGATTGGTTTTGGGTTTAGTTTTATTGTTTAAATATGCTGTTAGTTGGCCTATGGTTTTCCTCAGTTCCTTGATGTCATTTTCTAATCGACGCTGCCAGGGTGGAATGTATTCTGCATCTGCACCTTTTCCACGAGAGCTTCCAGACAAAGGTATTAGTTTCTGGTTGTTCAGCCTTATCACAGTTACTGCTGCGCAATATACAAGAGAGTTTGTTTCTTCTAGATTATCGGATGTTTCCACATACTGTTTTAGGATGTTATTTGTCATACTGACAAGAGATTTACTCTTTGCTGTTTCTAGGAGTTTGGGCAGCTTTGGTCGATAGTCTACTTTAAGGCCCATAAATTCTGTCATTGCCTCTTTAAACACATGTTCAATAGAACTTGTTTCATCAGAACTCGAGATATTAGTAGGGATAGTTGGTTCAATAATTCCCTCTTCCCCTGTGTCATTTCTGCAGGTTACTTCCTGAACAGTTTGAATCAATAATGTGGATCTGCTTTCATTGTTGGATTCTGAAGCTAGAATTTTTGCTGCTTCCTCTTTAAGACTTTGAATCATTATTGCAGGAAGTCTATTGTTCCTCACTATTACACGTCTTTGGTCTGCAATTCTTTGTTCTGTAACGAAAGAGTAGTCAGGAAAATTCTCCACAAACAACTTGTGCAAATCTTTCCTATATGTTGTGAGGTCTCTCTCTAAGTTTGTAACAATAAAGTAGGAGCGCATTATGAATTTGTTCATCTCATCAGTCCATTTTAAGCGCTGCCTCAGTTTGCCTGCCTTAGTGGTCAGTTGAATGTTTGAAACACTTTCGACAGGGGGAGATGACGGCTGTTGGGTTCTCCTATCTGCGTTGTCGGCTGTAGAATTTTCGGGTGACCCGACATGTGCCCGCCTGTTCAGCATCATGTCACTGGTGGTTCGCCTGCTGTCACGTTCAGCACCAGCTCCAAACGTGCCCCGACGCACCTCGGGTAGCGTCCTTTTCCGAGGCTCATTATTCTTTGACATTTTCTCCATTATCAATGGGTTGCGTTTTATACCTACTGCCAGGATTTCATTTAGGCCGCCCCTAACATGGGGTACAGACGCCTTTCACAGCCGCCCCTAACATGGAGTACAGACGCTGTTGGCTAGTGCTTATGGCGGCACTGACTCGCCTTGTCACATTGCTGTCTTTGGATATATGTGGCATTTTATAGAGACTGTGGTGCCATCCACAGACCCACCACATCCTGTTAGCAATGCCGCTGTTGGTCCGGGACTGCTTATTCGTCAGGTTGCCCTGCTTATGTCGCAGCTACCCTCCATATCTAGAGGGCGATCCACTATCCGCCACCTGTGGACCCGTCCGGCCGTAGTCAGCTCTACGTCCTCCTCGAGGCGGATTATTATTATTATTATTAACATTATTATTATTATTATTAGGTAATTATTGATTGATCATGTACAATCAAGACCAGCCTTATATTGCCCCACATTATGGTGTAGTGGCTAGCATTTTTAGCTGTTATTGTGGAGGCTCGGGTTCGAGTCCTGGCTCTGTTAAGAAATTTAATTCTAGGCTGAGGGTTGGAATGGGGTACACTCAACCTTGTGAGGCAAAACTGACAGGAGCTGGCTTTTGATTCATACCGCAGACATTCTGCCTAACCCAACTTCACCTAACCTAACCTAACCTAACCTAACCTTACCTAACCTAACCAAATCCCACCTCACCTAACCTAACCTAACCTAACCTAACTTAACTTCTAAGTCAGAAGGTACTATACATTTATTGTTTTTTATACCCTCATAAATTAGATATAGAGAATGTCCACCACGATTTAGATCCTCGAGCATATTTTTCTGCCATATATCATTAAAACGTGTAGAAAGGAATGTCTGATAATTTTCACTAACACATAATACAAGTTCACCATACATTGTGTCCACTTTTTGAATGTTAATGATACGGAAAAGAGTATGCATTGGTAATTCAGTGAGCTTTTTTCTCTCTAATCAACAGTTCTACCCCCCTCGGGTAGCATTGTGAATATTTATTGTAGTAGCCTATAAAGAAACAAAAAAAAAATCATATCTATTACAGTTTAGCTATAAGTGACCAGAACCACTATAACATTTTATTCTAATAAGGAGATTTCCATAATGATAAGAAAAAAAGCTTACCATAATGATGGATTGTGTGTAAGTAAACGTCTTTCGCTGCATGATGCCACTACTAAACTGATAGTCATACAACAGACAAGTGAGTTTATGTTTCGCTGACGTAATCGTATGTTCCCACGCACTTCCTGTGTGTTGCACGCGCCGTAGTGGCTAAATTTGAAACTAGATGAGATGATTTGCTGATGTAATCGTATGTTCCCCCGCACGCACACGCAAGCCCCTGTGGACGGGTCCTTGTGGACGAGTCCCTGTGGACGGGTCATTGTTGACGGGTCATTGTTGACGGGTCCTTGTTGACGGGTCCTTGTGGACGAGTCCCTGTGGACGGGTCATTGTTGACGGGTCATTGTTGACGGGTCATTGTTGACGGGTCCTTGTTGACGGGTCCTTGTGGACGAGCCCCTGTGGACGGGTCCTTGTTGACGGGTCCTTTTTGACTAATCCCATTAGACCGGTTCCTTTTGACTGGCTCATGACCCCTAATGCTATAATGAAATTAAACGTTGTTCCACATGATACGCAAGCAAAGAGCCGATCGCTACTATGAATTAACATATATGTTTTTGTTTTGTTTTTACGCATGTGCACTTGGGGTTTTTGTAAGAGGGCGGGCTTTTTGAATACAGATTTATAAATGAGTTATTTATTTTTAAATTACCAAAAGATCCAAAACTAATAGGTAATTAGCTTTTTAACATTTCATGAACCAATAAGGCTATGGGACTTGTATTAGAGGTCGTTGGACTTGAGGTGACATTTTGTTTTTGAATCTATTATTATTTTTGTTAAAAGGGTCTAACTACACTTTTGTTAATATCTCGCTAACTAATAATCAGAGAGGGTCAAGTGAGGTGTCATGGGACTCAGGATGGTCAACCCTTTTCCATGACCAACGAATTTACCCAAAAGATTCAAAACAGCAAGGTCATTGACCTAAGATTTTATAAACTAATAATTGAATATTAACATGTGAGGTGTCATAGGACTTAGAATGGTCAACCCTTTCCCATGGCCAATGCATTTACCAAAAGTACCCAATACATCAAGGTCATTGACCTGAGATTTTATAAACTAATAATCGGGTACGAACATGTGAGATGTTTACCATGTGTGATGAAACATAGCTAGGTAGAGAAAGAATTAGTGTAGGCTACATGTATTGTGACTGACAAGTCTTTTACCATTGAAACTTGTTTTCAGATCAAACTGCAGTATAGAGAGAGTATAGGTTGCAGGTATGGGTTAATAAATGAGAAACGGTGTACGCAAACTCTGATTTATCAAGAATTAAGAGTAGACTATCTTTATTTGATTGGTTAAAAAGGATAGCTAAAACACAAAAATGCTCAGTGGTTACCGATACAAAATGATCGCTACACACAACAAGCTTTAAATACTTGAGGCTAATAATCAATACACACACACACTCTCTTGTTCTAAACTAAACTGTGTTGCTGTCAGTGCTCAGACGGTAGGCTGATGACGAAATGCATTGCTAACAGAAATATAATCATTTCCGGTTGTCTAATGTTACCAGCTATCCATTTATTTATTTTTTGTGTTGCAGTGGTAAGCACTTTTAGCTCTAGTATTGGTAGTCTTAACTCGATTTCCAGGTCTGAGGCCTAGAACGAGTTGAACTAAGAAACAAGGGCATAGTGGTGCAGTGGTTAAGGTGTTAGCCTTTTCACCAGAGGGTTCGATTTCAGGTTAATATGCATGTCATAAACATATTAAACAAAACAGAGATAAGGTTTAAAACTGATTACATTTGTGACTTTTCAAATTATTACTTGGATTACAAATACAAAGGTGAACTCGGTTTGATATACAGTTAATGCTGTCTATCACACACTCGACTGTAAGAAAGCCAAAAGAGCAAAAGGCTTAGGTAAAGCAGTGGTAAAATTGCTATATGTAGAGAACTACCTGGCAAAGCTATATCGCATAAACAGTGCAGGATACAATCCAGCAATCAAATTTGTATCTTGTGGAACAGAGAAATGCACTTACGTGAGAAAATGCAGGTTCATGTGTAATATGACCTAACACAAAAGTGTTCACCTGTGCACGTGCACAATAAGAGCTAACAAGTCACATTCTGTTTAGTTCGTACGTAACGTTAGGTTAGGGCTAATGCACACACCCTAGTACACGAGGCACATGCCATTTGAGAGCAGGTCAAGGGATCTAACTTGGTGGATGAATGTGTTCTAACGAGTCATTTGTAGTTGAAAGAGAATAATACTTGTTCTTAAGATGTTAAAACTGAGGAGATGGTATGTACAGTAAGACGTCTTGTTATTTCCTGTGTAATATTACAGACATGGCAGAGAGCA
Organism: Meconema thalassinum; assembly: GCA_946902985.2. Lineage (NCBI taxonomy): Eukaryota > Metazoa > Arthropoda > Insecta > Orthoptera > Tettigoniidae > Meconema > Meconema thalassinum. The sequence goes on from OX336395.1 coordinate 209,881,240, forward strand.
CACAGTTCTGTTGCTATGACTACGCTGCAGTAATTTGAAACCCTACGTGTTCATTAAGACAATGGGTAATGATTATACAAAGTTAGCAGTCATTGGATATTACACAGGTGTTCCTTCCGGTGTCATGTTGCTGACATGTGAGAGCAGGTCAAGGGATCTAACTTGGTGGATGGATGTGTTCTAACGAGTCATTTGTAGTAGAAAGAGAATAATACTTGTTCTTAAAATGTTAAAACTGAGGAGATGGTATGTACAGTAAGACGTCTTGTTATTTCCTGTGTAATATTACAGACATGGCAGAGAGCACACAGTTCTGTTGCTATGACTACGCTGCAGTAATTTGAAACCCTACGTGTTCATTAAGACAATGGGTGATGATTATACAAAGTTAGCAGTCATTGGATATTACACAGGTGTTCCTTCCGGTGTCATGTTGCTGACATGGCAGAGAGCGCACAGTTCTATTGCTACGACGAACGCTGCAGTAATTTGAAACCCAAGGTGTTGATCAAGACAATGGGTGATGATCATGCAAAGTCAGCAGTAATTGGATACCACACATCAACATTGACTAAATCATAAACGTGTTGTCATAACCAGCAGAAACCTCATTTAAAGATTTTAGATTTTACACTTTAAATTTAAGATTTTTTTGATTTTTAGATTTTACTTTTTACATTTTCCTAAAAGAGTAAACAACAAGGTCACATACCTAACCTCAGTTTTTAATGTCAGTTTTTTTTTTCAATTTGATAATATGGAAAACATGGATTTTTGCATTTTGTTGTTGACACATTTATTAATTTCACAATTTCCCATTTTCAGTTCTTAAAATGTTAGTTTAAAGTTTTTCAATTTCATGATATTGAAACATGGATTTTCCAATTTGTTGTTTTCACATTTGTCAATTTACCAAATTCATATTTACAGTTTTTTTAAATTTCAGTTTAATGTTTTTTGTTCTATTTGTTAATATGGAAACATGGATTTTTTTACAATTTGTGTTTTTTACATGTCATGCAATTTTTCTTATGCTAGTCTTATAGGTTACTGTAGAACATGATCACTACCCCACTGGATTTTTTTTCATTTTGTTGTTTACACATATGCCAATTTTCCAATTCCCCATTTTCAGTTTTTTTTTAAATATCAGTTTTAAGTTTTTCAATTTCATAACATGGAAACATGGATTTTGCATTTTGTTGTTTACACATTTATTAATTTCACAATTTCCCATTTACAGTTCTTAAAATGTCAGTTTAAAGTTTTTCAATTTCATGATATAGAAACATGGATTTTCCAATTTGTTGTTTTCACATTTATTAATTTACCAAATTCCCATTTACAGTTTTTAAAATTTCAGTTTAATGATGTTGTTTTTTCTATTTGTTAATATGGAAACATGGATTTTTCCAATTTGTGTTTTACATGTTCATTTTGCATTAGGAGTGGAGAGAGGTGGGTAGTAATTAAAATATGCAAGCAGTGTCCATTGTTGACAGGTCATTGTTGACGAGTCCTTTTCATACAACAGAAAAGTGAGTTCATGATTCGCATGCATTACCTAAAATGTAATACCATGCAAGTGTTTAACATTTTACAACTAACCTGTTAGAATGATTTGCACACTACAAAGGTTATATCTGTTCTGGTAATAGAATTATTTAGCGTTGGCTTTTATATTTAATATGTACAGTTTAAAAAGATAGAAAAGTGGTAGAAATGTGGTAGCAAAGTGGTAGACAAGTGGTAGACAATTGGTAACAAAGTGGTAGAAAAGTGGTAGCAAAGTGGTAGCAAAGTGGTAGAAAAGTGGCAGAAAAGTGGTAGCAAAGTGGTAGAAAAGTGGTAGAAAAGTGGTAGCAAACTAGAAAAGTGGTAACAAAGTGGTAGAAAGGTGGTAGCTAAGTGGTAGAAAAGATGTAGAAAAGTGGTAGCAAACTAGAAAAGTGGTAGAAAAGTGGTAGCTAAGTGGTAGAAAATATTACATGTATTGTTAAGAAATAGTTTAAGCGGTTACATGGATTCATTACACAATAATTTTAGCATGACAAAGCTCATTTTCTATATCCAATAGTTCTTCCTCATATTTAGTATGAACAGTTTACACATTTATCAATTTCACAATTTCCCATTTACAGTTCTTAAAATGTCAGTTTTAAGGTTTTCAATTTCATGATATAGAAACATGGATTTTCCAATTTGTTGTGTTTTTTTTTTCATTTATCAATTTACCAAATTCCCATTAACAGTTTCTTAAATTTCAGTTTAATGTTTTTTTTCTATTTTTCAATATGGAAACATGGATTTTTCCAATTTGTGTTTTACATGTTCATTTTGCATTAGGAGTGGAGAGAGGTGGGTAGTAATTAAAAATGTGCAAGCAGTGTCCATTGTTGACAGGTCATTGTTGACGAGTCCTTTTCATACAACAGACAAGTGAGTTCATGTTTAACATGCATTACCTAAAATGTAATACCATGCAAGTGTGTAACATTTTACAAATTAGCTTATGTGTTAGTTTATGTGTGGGGTCTTATGTTCGGCATTTTGTGTTGGCTTATTTGACAAGTTATTTTGTCAATGCATTTAGTGGATTTTTCTCTTGGTCTTGGAAAGTAAATCAGTCCATTTTATCACAACATAATGCTTACTGCCATGTTTGTAAGCAACAACAACACACTAAACATTCAAAAAAATCTAAAGTACTCTAAGGTACTCTCAACTCGTACTCTTACCTCTATCCCATGCCAAGTCAAGAACATTATTTTTTTTTTCAAAAAAAGAAAGGTGATTGGGGGAAAGTAGACTATATGTTTAAACTTTAAAAAAATCATATAAAGTCATATGTTAACTCTAACACCTACGTTTATCCCATTCTTAGTCGAAAAATATTATATTTTTTAAAATTTTTCTAAAAAATATTTGGAAAGTAGGCTATATTTTTGAAAACTAATCATTCTATAAAGTCATATATAGACTCAACCAATGGCTTTTATATCCTTAATCGTTAGAATAAAATATGGAATTTTTGACATTTTTTCCAAAAATGTTCATTTTTTTTAAATGGTCTATATTTTGGAAACTAGAAATTTTACAAAAAAGTGTGTTTGACACAAATGACAGGTATTTACCTCCTCTACCCACAAACCAAGTCCCAGATCTCTGGGACAAAATCCAAAAATGTTTAATTGTGAAAGTAGGCGATATTTTGAAAACGTATCATTCTAAAAAGTCATATATAGACTCAAACAAATGTTCTTTAAGTTATTTAACGTTAGAACAAAACTTAACATTTTTTTCATTTTTCCGAAAAAAGTCCAATTTTCAAAATTGTCTACATTTTGGAAACTAAGAATTTTACAAAAATGTTTGTTTAACGTAAATGAAAGGTCTTTACCCCCTATACCCCAAAAATAAACTTCAGGACCCTAGGACAAAAACTGTGCAGTTGTGTGTTTTGGACAGTTCTAGCACCTCCTCCTCCTCACCCTCCTAACAAGATGGCGGCCGTAGCTTAACTTAACCTAGCCTAACCTAACAAGATGGCGGCCGTAGCTTAACTTAACCTAGCCTAACCTAACAAGATGGCGGCCGTAGCTTAACTTAACCTAGCCTAACCTACGAGGTGTGATCAAAAAGTTCCAAAAATGTGGCTGCGACTTAACCAAACCTAGCCTGGCGGCCGTAGCTTAACTTAACCTAGCCCAACCTAACAAGATGGCGGCCGTAGCTTAACTTAACCTAGCCTAACCTAACACGACGGCGGCCGTAGCTTAACTTAACCTAACCTACGAGGTGTGAAATGTGGCTGCGACTTAACCAAACCTAGCCTAGCCTAACCTAACCTACAAAGAGTGTTCAAAAAGTTTCAAAATGGCAGCCGTAGCTTTACTTAACCTAACCTAACTTAACCTAAAACCTACGAGGTGCGATCTAAAAATTTTCAAGATGGTGGTCATAGCTTAAACGGGTCCCGGAGGACGAGTCCTTGTTGACGGGTCCCTGTGGCGGGTCCCCTTTGACATAATTTGGATAAAATGCAAGGGCCAGTCCATAGGGATCAGTCCTAAGGACCCGCCCACAGGGACCCGTCCTCCGGGACCCGTTTAAGCTATGACCACCATCTTGAATATTTTTTGATCGCACCTCGTAGGTTTTAGGTTAAGTTAGGTTAGGTTAAGTAAAGCTACGGCCGCCATTTTGAAACTTTTTGAACACACTTTGTAGGTTAGGTTAGGCTAGGCTAGGTTTGGTTAAGTCGCAGCCACATTTTTGGAACTTTTTGATCACACCTCGTAGGTTAGGTTAGGTTAAGTTAAGCTACGGCCGCCATCGTGTTAGGTTAGGCTAGGTTAAGTTAAGCTACGGCCGCCATCTTGATAGGTTGGGCTAGGTTAAGTTAAGCTACGGCCGCCAGGCTAGGTTTGGTTAAGTCGCAGCCACATTTTTGGAACTTTTTGATCACACCTCGTAGGTTAGGCTAGGTTAAGTTAAGCTACGGCCGCCATCTTGTTAGGTTAGGCTAGGTTAAGTTAAGCTACGGCCGCCATCTTGTTAGGTTAGGCTAGGTCAATTTAAGCTACGGCCGCCATCTTGTGAGGAGGGTGAGGAGGAGGTGCTAGAAATGTCCAAAACACACAACTGCACAGTTTTTGTCCTAGGGTCCTGAAATTTATTTTTGGGGTATAGGGGGTAAAGAACTTTCATTTACGTTAAACAAACATTTTTGTAAAATTCTTAGTTTCCAAAATATAGACAATTTTGAAAATTGGACTTTTCTCGGAAAAATGAAAAAAATGTTTAGTTTTGTTTTAACGTTAAATAACTTAAAGAACATTAGTTTGAGACTATATATGACTTTTTAGAATGATACGTTTTCAAAATATCGCCTACTTTCACAATTAAAGATTTTTGGATTTTGTCCCAGAGATCTGGGACTTGGTTTGTGGGTAGAGGGGGTAAATATCTGTCATTTATGTCAAACACACTTTTTTGTAAAATTCCCAGTTTCCAAAATATAGCCCATTTTAAAAAAATGAACTTTTTGGAAAAAAATTCAAAAATTCCATATTTTATTCTAACGATTAAGGATATAAAAGCCATTGGTTGAGTCTATATATGACTTTATAGAATGATTAGTTTTCAAAAATATAGCCTACTTTCCAAATATATTTTAGAAAAATTTTAAAAAATATAATATTTTTCGACTAAGAATGGGATAAACGTAGGTGTTAGAGTTAACATATGACTTAATATGATTTTTTTTAGTTTACATATAGTCTACTTTCCCCCAATCACCTTTTTTTTTGGAAAAAAAAATAATGATCTTGACTTGGCATGGGATAGAGGTAAGAGTACGAGTTGAGAGTAACTTAGAGTACTTTAGATTTTTTTGAAAGTTTAGTGTGTTGTTGTTGCTTACAAACATGGCAGTAAGCATTATGTTGTGATAAAATGGACTGATTTACTTTCCAAGACCAAGAGAAAAATCCACTAAATGCATTGACAAAATAACTTGTCAAATAAGCCAACACAAAATGCCGAACATAAGACCCCACACATAAACTAACACATAAGCTAATTTGTAAAATGTTACACACTTGCATGGTATTACATTTTAGGTAATGTATGTTAAACATGAACTCACTTGTCTGTTGTATGAAAAGGACTCGTCAACAATGACCTGTCAACAATGGACACTGCTTGCACATTTTTAATTACTACCCACCTCTCTCCACTCCTAATGCAAAATGAACATGTAAAACACAAATTGGAAAAATCCATGTTTCCATATTGACAAATAGAAAAAAACATTAAACTGAAATTTAAAAAACTGTTAATGGGAATTTGGTAAATTGATAAATGAAAAAAAACACAACAAATTGGAAAATCCATGTTTCTATATCATGAAATTGAAAACCTTTAAACTGACATTTTAAGAACTGTAAATGGGAAATTGTGAAATTGATAAATGTGTAAACTGTTCATACTAAATATGAGGAAGAACTATTGGATATAGAAAATGAGCTTTGTCATGCTAAAATTATTGTGTAATGAATCCATGTAACCGCTTAAACTATTCCTTAACAATACATGTAATATTTTCTACCACTTTGCTACCACTTTTCTACCACTTTTCTAGTTTGCTACCACTTTTCTACCACTTTTCTACCACTTTGCTACCACTTTTCTACCACTTTGTTACCATTTTTCCAGTTTGCTACCACTTTTCTACCACTTTTCTACCACTTTGCTACCACTTTTCTGCCACTTTTCTACCACTTTGCTACCACTTTGCTACCACTTTGCGACCACTTTTCTGCCACTTTGTTACCAATTGTCTACCACTTGTCTACCACTTTGCTACCACATTTCTACCACTTTTATATCACTTTAAACTGTACATATTAAATATAAAAGCCAACGCTAAATAATTCTATTACCAGAACAGATATAACCTTTGTAGTGTGCAAATCATACTAACAGGTTAGTTGTAAAATGTTAAACACTTGCATGGTATTACATTTTAGGTAATGCATGCGAATCATGAACTCACTTTTCTGTTGTATGAAAAGGACTCGTCAACAATGACCTGTCAACAACGGACACTGCTTGCACATTTTTAATTACTACCCACCTCTCTCCACTCCTAATGCAAAATGAACATGTAAAACAGGAATTGGAAAAATCCATGTTTCCATATTAACAAATAGAAAAAACAACAACATTAAACTGAAATTTTAAAAACTGTAAATGGGAATTTGGTAAATTGATAAATGTGAAAACAACAAATTGGAAAATCCATGTTTCTATATCATGAAATTGAAAAACTTTAAACTGACATTTTAAGAACTGTAAATGGGAAATTGTGAAATTAATAAATGTGTAAACAACAAAATGCAAAATCCATGTTTCCATGTTATGAAATTGAAAAAAAACTAAAAACTGACATTAAAAACTGAGGTTAGGTATGTGACCTTGTTGTTTACTCTTTTAGGAAAATGTAAAAAGTAAAATCTAAAAATCAAAAAAATCTTAAATTTAAAGTGTAAAATCTAAAATCTTTAAATGAGGTTTCTGCTGGTTATGACAACACGTTTATGATTTAGTCAATGTTGATGTGTGGTATCCAATTACTGCTGACTTTGCATGATCATCACCCATTGTCTTGATCAACACCTTGGGTTTCAAATTACTGCAGCGTTCGTCGTAGCAATAGAACTGTGCGCTCTCTGCCATGTCAGCAACATGACACCGGAAGGAACACCTGTGTAATATCCAATGACTGCTAACTTTGTATAATCATCACCCATTGTCTTAATGAACACGTAGGGTTTCAAATTACTGCAGCGTAGTCATAGCAACAGAACTGTGTGCTCTCTGCCATGTCTGTAATATTACACAGGAAATAACAAGACGTCTTACTGTACATACCATCTCCTCAGTTTTAACATCTTAAGAACAAGTATTATTCTCTTTCAACTACAAATGACTCGTTAGAACACATCCATCCACCAAGTTAGATCCCTTGACCTGCTCTCACATGTCAGCAACATGACACCGGAAGGAACACCTGTGTAATATCCAATGACTGCTAACTTTGTATAATCATTACCCATTGTCTTAATGAACACGTAGGGTTTCAAATTACTGCAGCGTAGTCATAGCAACAGAACTGTGTGCTCTCTGCCATGTCTGTAATATTACACAGGAAATAACAAGACGTCTTACTGTACATACCATCTCCTCAGTTTTAACATCTTAAGAACAAGTATTATTCTCTTTCAACTACAAATGACTCGTTAGAACACATTCATCCACCAAGTTAGATCCCTTGACCTGCTCTCAAATGGCATGTGCCTCGTGTACTAGGGTGTGTGCATTAGCCCTAACCTAACGTTACGTACGAACTAAACAGAATGTGACTTGTTAGCTCTTATTGTGCACGTGCACAGGTGAACACTTTTGTGTTAGGTCATATTACACATGAACCTGCATTTTCTCCCGTAAGTGCATTTCTCTGTTCCACAAGATACAAATTTGATTGCTGGATTGTATCCTGCACTGTTTATGCGATATAGCTTTGCCAGGTAGTTCTCTACATATAGCAATTTTACCACTGCTCTACCTAAGCCTTTTGCTCTTTTGGCTTTCTTATAGTCGAGTGTGTGATAGACAGCATTAACTGTATATCAAACCGAGTTCACCTTTGTATTTGTAATCCAAGTAATAATTTGAAAAGTCACAAATGTAATCAGTTTTAAACCTTATCTCTGTTTTGTTTAATATGCTTATGACATGCATATTAACCTGAAATCGAACCCTCTGGTGAAAAGGCTAACAGCTTAACCACTGCACCACTATGCCCTTGTTTCTTAGTTCAACTCGTTCTAGGCCTCAGACCTGGAAATCGAGTTAAGACTACCAATACAAGAGCTAAAAGTGCTTACCACTGCAACACAAAAAATAAATAAATGGATAGCTGGTAACATTAGACAACCGGAAATGATTATATTTCTGTTAGCAATGCATTTCGTCATCAGCCTACTGTCTGAGCACTGACAGCAACACAGTTTAGTTTAGAACAAGCGAGTGTGTGTGTGTATTGATTATTAGCCTCAAGTATTTAAAGCTTGTTGTGTGTAGCGATCATTTTGTATCGGTAACCACTGAGCATTTTTGTGTTTTAGCTATCCTCTTTAACCAATCAAATAAAGATAGTCTACTCTTAATTCTTGATAAATCAGAGTTTGCGTACACCGTTTCTCATTTATTAACCCATACCTGCAACCTATACTCTCTCTATACTGCAGTTTGATCTGAAAACAAGTTTCAATGGTAAAAGACTTGTCAGTCACAATACATGTAGCCTACACTAATTCTTTCTCTACCTAGCTATGTTTCATCACACATGGTAAACATCTCACATGTTCGTACCCGATTATTAGTTTATAAAATCTCAGGTCAATGACCTTGATGTATTGGGTACTTTTGGTAAATGCATTGGCCATGGGAAAGGGTTGACCATTCTAAGTCCTATGACACCTCACATGTTAATATTAAATTATTAGTTTATAAAATCTTAGGTCAATGACCTTGCTGCTTTGAATCTTTTGGGTAAATTCGTTGGTCATGGAAAAGGTTTGACCATCCTGAGTCCCATGACACCTCAATTGACCCTCTCTGATTATTAGTTAGCGAGATATTAACAAAAGTGTAGTTAGACCCTTTTAACAAAAATAATAATAGATTCAAAAACAAAATGTCACCTCAAGTCCAACGACCTCTAATACAAGTCGCATAGCCTTATTGGTTCATGAAATGTTAAAAAGCTAATTACCTATTAGTTTTGGATCTTTTGGTAATTTAAAAATAAATAACTCATTTATAAATCTGTATTCAAAAAGCCCGCCCTCTTACAAAAACCCCAAGTGCACATGCGTAAAAACAAAACAAAAACATAAATGTTAATTCATAGTAGCGATCGGCTCTTTGCTTGCGTATCATGTGGAACAACGTTTAATTTCATTATAGCATTAGGGGTCATGAGCCAGTCAAAAGGAACCGGTCTAATGGGATTAGTCAAAAAGGACCCGTCAACAAGGACCCGTCCACAGGGGCTCGTCCACAAGGACCCGTCAACAAGGACCCGTCAACAATGACCCGTCAACAATGACCCGTCCACAGGGACTCGTCCACAAGGACCCGTCCACAGGGGCTTGCGTGTGCGTGCGGGGGAACAAACGATTACATCAGCAAATCATCTCATCTAGTTTCAAATTTAGCCACTACGGCACGTGCAACACACAGGAAGTGCGGGGGAGCATACGATTACGTCAGCGAAACATGAACTCACTTGTCTGTTGTATGACTATCAGTTTAGTAGTGGCATCTTGCAGCGAAAGACGTTTACTTACCCACAATCCATCATTATGGTAAGCTTTTTTTCTTATCATTATGGAAATCTCCTTATTAGAATAAAATGTTATAGTGGTTCTGGTCACTTATAGCTAAACTGTAATAGATATGATTTTTTTTGTTTCTTTATAGGCTACTACAATAAATATTCACAATGCTACCCGAGGGGGGTAGAACTGTTGATTAGAGAGAAAAAAGCTCACTGAATTACCAATGCATACTCTTTTCCGTATCATTAACATTCAAAAAGTGGACACAATGTATGGTGAACTTGTATTATGTGTTAGTGAAAATTATCAGACATTCCTTTCTACACGTTTTAATGATATATGGCAGAAAAATGTGCTCGAGGATCTAAATCGTGGTGGACATTGTCTATATCTAATTTATGAGGGTATAAAAAACAATAAATGTATTGTACCTTCTGACTTAGAAGTTAAGTTAGGTTAGGTTAGGTTAGGTTAGGTGAGGTGGGATTTGGTTAGGTTAGGTAAGGTTAGGTTAGGTTAGGTTAGGTTAGGTGATGTTGGGTTAGGCAGAATGTCTGCGGTATGAATCAAAAGCCAGCTCCTGTCAGTTTTGCCTCACAAGGTTGAGTGTACCCCATTCCAACCCTCAGCCTAGAATTAAATTTCTTAACAGAGCCAGGACTCGAACCCGAGCCTCCACAGTAACAGATAAAATGCTAGCCACTACACCATAAAGTGGGGCAATATAAGGCTGGTCTTGATTGTACATGATCAATCAATAATTACCTAATAATAATAATAATAATAATAATGATAATAATAATAATAAATATTCCATTTAGCAACTACATAGCCGACCTCTCCCTGCGTTCTTTTACAAGCCAACATCGTATGGCATGCGTGTCTTAATTTTTGCCGCCTTTCAGAAATCACTCACCACGACCAAGAGCAAACCTGCAAGCTTGGGGTTGGTAGTCCGACACGATAACCACTCACTCACCGTGGCAAGCTATCAATCAATAATTACCTAATAAAATTATTAATAATAATAATAATAATAAATATTCCATTTAGTAACTACATGGTCGAACTCCCCCTGTGACGTCATGCACGGTCTCAGAATATGGCGGCAATCTTGCGCATTAGCCCCTGTGCCAGCTCTGACTGTCCCCTCCATAAGAATAATATAGGGCTGGTTGCGCGCGCGGCCATCTTGCGCATTAGCCCCTGTGCCAGCATCGGCGTTTATATCCTACTCATGTGGAGTTCTCAACAGGAGTTCGTCGTGCATGGTGGAAGGAGTATGCACCAAGAAGTACCCCAGACCACTCATCAAGGAAACCCAAACCGGGGAAGATGGGTATCCCAAATATCGCAGGCTGCCCACTTCGGAGGGTGGAGTTTCTATTATTAAAAAGGGAGTGGAAGTTGACAATAGCTGGGTGGTGACCTATAACCCCATCCTATCTCGCACCTTCTCAGCTCATATCAATGTTGAGTACTGCAACTCTGTAAAGTCAATAAAATACATTTGCAAGTATGTTAACAAAGGTTCCGACCAAGCTACTTTTAGCATCGGAGAGTTTGACGAAGTTGCGAGATATGAATCAGGACGGTACATCAGCAGCTCAGAGGTGGTTTGGCGCATATTCTGCTTCCTCATACATGAACGCTATCCTTCGGTCATGCAACTTGCCGTCCACTTCGAGAACGGCCAGCGGGTTTACTTTAATGAAGACGACGTTCGTGATCAGTTTAACAGCCCTCCAAACACAACTCTTCTTGCTTTCTTCGAACTATGCCGATCCGATAAATTTGCTTCAACACTTTTATATTGTGAAGTTCCATCCTATTTCGTTTGGAAAGGTAATAAGTTTTGTAGAAGGAAACAAGGAAAGCCAGTCCCAGGCCATCCTGGTGTGAAAAAAGATCAGACCCTTGGCAGAGTTTCACCCTGGTAATGCCGATGCTATTACCTACGCCTCCTTTTACATAAAATCCCTGGCCCTCAGTCTTTTACTGACCTCAAAACCGTGGCAGGGGTGGTTCAACCAACATTTCAAGCGGCATGTAAATCACTTGGCTAGCTACAGGATGATGCGCACTGGGACCGCACACGAGAGGAAGCGTCCTCCACCGACTCTCTCCACAAGATTCGTGAGCTGTTTGCCATCTTACTGGTGTTTTGTCAAGTGAGTGATCCCATCATGCTCTGGAAAAAACACAAAGACAGCCTCGCGGAAGATGTGGTGAGAGAGGTTCAGAGGCAGTGTGCTGATGTCCACCTGGTCATGGGTGTTATCTACAACAGGGGTCTGGTGCTTTTTGAGGATTTAGTACTAAAAATGTCGGGTCAACAACTGGAACGCTTTGGACTTCCGTCGCCTTCTAGAGAACAAGACTCCGTCGTTGTTCACCGGGAATATGTCAGTGAACTATCTTACGACACAATTAAGTTGTCCAAAGTGGTTGCTGATAATGTTCCAAAATTGAACAACGAGCAAAGATTGGCCTATGACGAAATAGTTCAAAATGTTGTTTCAGAATGTGGTCAGCTCATTTTTCTAGATGCACCAGGAGGAACTAGCAAAACCTTCCTCATTAATCTCCTGCTCAGTACATTTAGAAGTCGACAGAACATTGCCATCGCAGTCGCCTCCTCGGGTATTGCAGCAACCCTACTGGATGGTGGAAGAACAGCTCATTCTGCTTTCAAGCTCCCTCTTAACCTCAGTCACGCTGCATCTGCCCTTTGTAACATCTCTAAGCAAAGTGGCACAGCTCGCGTGCTGAGAGAGACAAAACTCATTGTTTGGGATGAATGCAAGATGGCGCACAAAGGAGGAGTCGAGGCCTTGGACAGAACACTTAGGGAAATTAGGGGTAACAACCAACTTATGGGTGGAGTCACAGTACTTCTTGCCGGTGACTTTAGACAGACCCTCCCTATTATACCCCGTGGAACACGGGCTGACGAAGTAAATGCCAGTCTAAAATCGTCTTACATATGGTCCAAAGTCAGATCATTTCCCTTGACTGTCAACATGCGCGTACACCTCTATGGTGATTTTATGGCTGAGGAGTTTTCCCGTCTCCTTCTAAGCATTGGCGATGGAAAGTTGGAGGAAAATGACGGAAAAATAACTATTCCAGCTCAACTGTGCGAGGTTGTTGACAGTTTAGAGAATTTGATCGAAAAGATCTATCCCCAAGTGTTTATAAATTCCAACCTTGATAATTTATGGATGGAGGAAAGAGCTATTCTTACCCCAACAAATGACTCTGCTGATAGTATAAATATCGCCATCCTTAAGAAGTTATCAACAACAAAAATGGTATATGAATCAGTAGACTCAGTTGTAGAGGTTGAAGTTGCAGTTCATTATCCTGTGGAGTTTTTAAACACTCTTAACCCGCCCGGAATACCGCCTCATGTCCTCATCCTCAAGGTTGGTGCTCCTGTCATGTTATTGCGCAATCTAAACCCTCCTAAACTCTGCAATGGAACCAGGCTGCAGGTTAAAGCTCTGCATAAATTTGTGATTGAAGCCACCATATTTACAGGTGTTGGCCAAGGCGAAACTGTCTTCATACCCCGCATTCCTCTAATCCCATCAGACTACCATTTTCAATTCAAACGTTTGCAGTTTCCTTTGAAAGTCTGCTACGCCATGACAATTAACAAGGCTCAGGGGCAGAGTTTAAAAGTAGCTGGTGTGGATCTGAGAAGTGACTGTTTCGCACATGGTCAACTGTATGTGGCATGCTCCAGAGTCAGTTCTTCTGGTGGCTTAGTCATTCTGCAGCCTGAGAGAAAGACCAGAAATGTAGTTTACCGAGAAGTGCTTAGGCATTAAAAACACTCTCGATAGACATGGCAGAGGGCTAGCGGACCAGCCTTAAATCAAAGCTCCCCATTGTATATTGCACCCGATTTTCAATTTCAGCGCTCCATGTTGCCGTCATTACCTTCCACTACAGGAAAAATCTATATAACTAATGTTATAACGGGATTCCAAATGTTATTGCGGGCGAAGCCGCGGGTAACAGCTAGTTTGCAATAAAGGTAAATATAAATTGGGTATTTACCCGGGTATATACCCAGTCGTCATTTTAATATCCACAATGAGGGTATTTTCAGTTTTTTGAGCTTTGTAGAACACTTTTTGATGTGTTGATGAAGTGTTGGACAAACAGGGACTGAAACACAGGTACCGGTATTTGATGCCTTAGATTGGAATTGATCCTTCAAAACTTAAGAAAAAGCAAAATGAACGTCCGGGTATTTTTTGGTATTTATATGTTTTGGCACTGAACCCTTGCCTTTAAGTGTGTTCTTTACTTAAACTAAAGTACAATATTGGATAAAACCTTTCGGTTGTTTTGTGTTTTAAATTTTTAATAAATACCAAGTTATTGAGAAGGTCTAGTTTTATTACGGTACTGGAAATGGGCAGATGTGGGAAGGAAAAGCTACTTTTGTAGTAATAAGAGTAGACTATATGCATACTAATTAAAATGTGTATGCCAAAACTCAAAAGGTAATAAAACATATTCAATAGAAAGGGAAGAAAGGTTAAAGTTGCGAGGCTTATGTTCCAAACCGACCCAGCCTGGAGCTGGAAACTGTACATGATGATGATGAATAGAAAGGACATTTGAAAAAAAAATGCTTAGTAAAAGTGCTTTAAGTTATATTTCATTCAATTTTAAATTAAAAAAAAAATTCTAACAAGTTACCGGTAATGTAGAATAGTTTACATACCGGTACCCTTTTTTAAGGTTCAACTTACGACACCGGATTTTTAATGAAACATTCTAAAATACCTGGGTATTTACCCTAATTGGGTATTTACCCCAATTTATAAATACCTGGGTATTTTACATCACTAGACACACCTATGGTGAAGGGCAAATCTAAAGTCAGTGAAGTTGCATAGATTTTTATTTTGCATTTTATGGCTTAGCAAAATTTTAATGTTCTCTTTCATAAAAGAAGTCCCTCGTCATGCAGTTTTTGTCTGATACAAGTGAACTTTTACACACAAATTCAAGACACTGCGCAGCGTTAATGCAGCTTCCTATGTATAAAAAACCTAGCAACCAGTTGTTTGGGTCCAATGTGGCTGCGTCCATGCGGTTGCTAGGCGCGTCACTTCGGCAGCGTATATTGTCCCCTTAATGCGGCTTCTCATCATCATCATCTTGTACAGTTTCCAGCCCCAGGCTGTTTGGCTTCTATGCTGATCAAAACAGTCCTCAGACCTTCATCATCAATAGTAGAACGTCCAAGTATCTTCGTAGACATCGCTCGGTAGAGCGATCAGTCTCCCCTATCATCCTCCCCACGAAGCCGCACGTGGAGCAATAAATTTCCTTGTAATACCTTGCTGGGCCAGATACTGGTGTGTCTTTGTCGCTGAGAGAGTTCTGTCCATAGTCTATCAATTCTCTGTACACTGCACGGAATGTTGGAGCGCTGTCGCTGTAGATCGTGTGGTGTATGCCGCGTTGGCCAATGAACCTCTGGACGGCCTGCAGAAATCTGACAATTGACATATCACTACATAGTTCTAAATGTAAGGCACGGGTTGTTGCACAGGTGAATAATGCGATGATTGATCTGTTTGGAATTGAAAAAATTGTGTAATTACTATTATCAGTTTTATGTGCGATCATTATGTTGTACTCCTTCAATGAACTAGTTATATTATAATGCTAACCTATTAGTGTAAATCTATGACTTTAGTCATATTTCTAACTTTCCCGTATTGATTATGATATACTAGCAGGTACCCGCGGCTTCGCCCGCGATCAAGACAAGGGGGACGATGCATTATTGCTGATAATTGGTCTATTCTATTTCAGCAATCGCGGCTATAGGTGTGTCCATTCTAATTCTGAATATTCTGATACATACAGTATATTGATATGATCAGCAAAGTGGGAATTTTATCGAGTTGTGAACGTCTGCAGGGTTCGTTGTTACATTATGTTAACACATTTTAAAATTACGTTTATGGTTTTGCCATCTTCTGCTGAGACATAACGATTTTGTTGTCCGAATGCTCGCGAGCACGCCACATACAGTTGGCCGTGGGAAAAATTTGTTTTGTCTAAATGTACACGTGCTACTGTTAAGCGTGTGTCATTGCGCTTTGTTAAAGAAATTGCGAATATTGTTTGAAGAGGGAACTGCACTCTTGCACACTGGAATGGCAAATCTATCGGAATATGGGGATTTAAATGTATTCTTACTTAAGCTATTCTGGATGTAATTTGGCCATACTAATTGATGATTTGAACGTAAACATATCCGTATTAATAGACCTATAGTTAAATATCGCTCACCTTTGCCGCTGATGTACATTATGCAGTCTCTTCCAGTGTTACATCCCATGGATTGAAATTCTCCAACGACCCTTTTGCCCCACATTCCTCTCTAAGTAATTAAAATTCCTGATTGTTGTTGTTTGAGTCTTCAGTTTTTCAACTGGTTTGATGCAGCCTTCCATGTATCCCTCTCCTGAGCTAATCGTTTCATTTCTACATAGCTACCACACCCTACATCCGTGGCAATCTGTTTAACCCTGGTTTACCCCTACAGTTCTAGTCTGCGACCCTCCCATCCATAACTACTGTCGACCAAACTATTATGTGTACTCGAGTTTGAAGTTTGTTTGTGAAGTAACCGATAGACCTATATAAAATCCAATAACATCATCATTTTTGTCGTTCTATTTTACGTTAGATCATGTAGGTTTGGAATTTTTAATTTATATTTTAATATTTTTTATCACAGTTGGAACACAAGAAGTGCCTGTTTTTAACCGTTTTTCAACCATGCGTCACATTTAAGAATTATTATCTCACAAACCCGTCATCAGATCGAATCCAAATTTTAACACAACATACACTGGAATGTTGTATAACAGGTTTATTAATTTTAAATTTTTGTGTGTCCAAGAAACAAAGTTGTTATTATTTTTGTAAGGTAACTTTTCCTCGGCTCGGGATGGTTTGAAAATGTAGTTCTTGGTCGCGTTGTAATCCTTATACATCAAAACGGTATGCTGTATGATTGTGAAATACGTAAATTAATTCACTTATTGTATATCGGTTTGTATTTGTACGGAGAATTAAGACATGGTTCACCAGTTAGCCGCTCCGGTGAAAGCAGTACATCATTGCCAAGATGGGCTACATCACGCGTCATGGCACGTCTCGCTCGGAAGTGATGGGCTCCATATCAGCAACGATGTATAGCAATTCCCGGAGCGGCTAGCTGGTGAACCATGTCTTAATTCTCCGTACAAATACAAACCTATATAAAATAAGTGAATTAATTTACCTATTTCACAGTCATACAGCATAACTTTTTGATTTATAAGGATTACAACGCAACCAAGAACTACATTTTCCAACGACCCCGAGCCGAGAAAGAGTTACCTTACAAAAATAATAACAACATTCGTTCTTGAACACACAAAATTTTGAAATTAATAAACCAGTTATACAACATTCCAATATATATTGTGTTAATATTCGGATTCGATCTGATTACGGGTTTGTGAGATAATAATTCTTAAATGTGACGCATGGTTGAAACACGCTTAAAAAGGGGCACTTTTTGTTTTTCAACTGCGATAAAAAATATTAAAATATAAATTAAAAATTCCAAACCTACATGAACTAACGTAAAATTGAACGTCGAAAATGATGATGTCATTGGATTTTATGAAGGTCTATTGGCTACTTCACAAACAACCTTCAAACTCGAGTGCACATAATATTTTGGTCGACAGTAAGCTTGCTATTCCTGGGTGTCATAATATGTGTCCTACCCTCCTATCTCTTCTCTTCATTAGCAGTCGCCAGAAACATCTCTCCTCTCCCACTCGTCTTAATACCTCTTCATTTGTTACCCTAACTACCCATCTGATCATCATTCTCCCTTATCACCACATTTCAAAAGCTTCAATTCTCCTCTTTTCTGCTGCACCATTAGTCCATTAGTACAACTCAGCAACTTTTCTAGGTTTAAGCCGTGCCTTGTGCGGGGATTCAATGGCCGTGAAAGACAAAACAACAACTTTATTGAAATAAGTTTGCCCAATTCCTCAGTAAGAGTAATTAAGAAACAATAATAATTAACGTGACAGCCGGTAGAATACGACACATTCGACTGTGAATCATCGTTGCAGATCATGGTTAAAAACGAAAATGAGCAGATCAAAATTGGCAAACAAAAATATTCAGTTAAGAAAAAACAAATTTATAAAGAAAATGAAAGCATACCGTGCAAAATAGAAAGTATCTTAACATTGTAAATTCGAGTAAACTTCTGAAAGCTCGCTTACAACAACCAGCCGAAAGAGTATAAAATTAGACTCAAAATCACGATCGTATCCGAGCCCCAAATGCAACCTCTATATATAAAATATATCTCATTTTCCGCGTATCAATTCGAGGAGCAACGTTTGTGGTTAGAGGTGGGAACCGAACCCAGCGTTTCAAGGCCCTAAAACGAACGGTTTTCGAGATATTGCCAGAAAACTATCCCCGGTCTGCGAAATTTCAGCGGTTGCCATAGTAACGATGATCTGTTTCTCAGAGGGAACACAGTTATTTGGGAATATCTCCGAAACCGTTCATTTTAGGAACTTAAAAAGTGTGTTTCGGGGTCCCTACAGGACCTCCGAGTATTGTTTCTCGTATGTGGCGGCTTAAAATGAGCTAAATCCGAACATTTTACCGACTGTCCTTGCTCAGTGCCAAAGGGCCGAAAAAAGTCACTTACAAATTGAATTTTCAAAAACCGTTTCTTATTGGGCCTCTACATACTCGGATCAACCAACATGCAAAATTTCAGCTTTCTAGGTCTAGTGGTTTGAGCCCTGCGTCGATGAGTCAATTTTGGATTGTCAATGCCAAAGGGCCGAAAAAAGTCACTTACAAATTGAATTTTCAAAAACCGTTTCTTAGTGAGCCTCTACATACTCGGATCAACCAACATGCAAAATTTCAGCTTCCTAGGTCTAGTGGTTTGAGCCCTGCGGTGATGAGTCAGTTTTGGATTATATATAAGAGATAAAAAAAATATCCACTTTACAATACAACATTTTTCATACACTATTTTTATAAATGATACATGTTTCTGCTCTTTGAGCCTTCTTCAGTCTTAACAGCACAACTAAAATTCTCACATGTCAATCTAGGACTAACCAGTGTGACATTCTGAATAATTCCACAAATATATATATTACAAATATTGTACAGTTAGTATCAAAAGGGATAATCTCCAAAATAAAATTTAAAATATCTCACTAACTATAAATCATATGGTTGGTTTTCTTTGATTACTCGCACACAACCGCTTACTTTATGCATAAGAAAAACAAACATCCAGATAGAGTGTATACAAATGCATTATATAAAAATTACTCCTATAAAGCTCGGCAACTGAACCCCCGGAAAAAAATGCGAACTAAAAGACAGTACTTTCTTCCTGCCCGCTCTGACCAACTCAAGCAAGACCTATATCTGTGCAGAGGGGTGTAGTCCATCGCTGGCCGGGAGCCAATAGATGTGATGTGTTGACAAGCGTTCACAGTCCACTCTCTCGCTCAAGCTCGCCCTCCTCTCTGTCACACTGGCTGACAGAGCTAGCGCTGTCACCAGGGTCTCACTTCAAGTTGCTGAGCTCTACTGTAAAATGCAGGAAGGTGGAGATGGTTTCTTTTGATACTAATAGCCTCATATATCAGCTGCTGTTTCTGAGATACTAATGTTGTACTACCTCCTTAACAGGTGACCCAATGCAGCAGTCATCAGTGTGCTGAACAACTCAATATTGTATTTGGCTACCATCCTGCAAAATGAGAATCTGAACCTTCTGTCAATAAATATGTTTTGTTTCCAGAGCGATCTAGCTAGCCTTGCGTGTTAGGGAGCTACTGAATTACTACATTTCAAATATGTATATATATTTATCTGATGGTGCTATGAAATGGGAAGGTGTTTTGCTGTAATAAAAGGAAAGAATTAAAGAATTATTTTCACCTCTGTGTTATTTTTCCCAGTAATAAGTAACCTTCCTTTCATGAATTAAATGATGCAGGAAAGTAGTCCCTCTGCATTAAAGAAATGTTATGGTTCAAGCTGAAAAGCCAACTAAGTCAGCTTTTATATGTTTAAACACCGGTGAGAGAACAATCTAGGGAGTTGCGTGTCAACTGAATCTGATTATCGCGGCAATAGTGTGTCTATGTTTCACAGCCACACAGTAGCGTTAAGATGACAACAGCTTTGTACACCATGAGTAGGAGGAACTACTAAACCCTCGATACCTTCCAACGAGAGGTAAAACCAAATCAAAAACACATTTCCTTGTATCGTGATTAGTCACTCTCCTTAAGGTCAGCAATATTCTCATCACCGTCATTGTAGTCTTATTTTGCTGATAACTTTCTTGACTAAAACCTTTTATAGTTGTCAACATGTAACAAGTTTGTTGCTTATGATTTTCTTCAGAGGTAGAAAAGGAAAATTTTCCCTTCAAAAGCCTGGCAACCATAGTTTTTCGAGTTCTGATTTATGTAGGCTTACAGTAGAGTGCAATCCACACACCAAAAATTCCCAGAACCATTTTGCTTCAGCCCCGATTATGAGGTGACATGGCTCAAATAATTGAGCAAAATTATATGTTTGCTAGTAGTACATGTCCATACCACTTAGTCTGCTTTCTTGCATCTTCTCTCTGATAGGTGTGACCGAATCTTCAGGATAGAGACGTAATAAACAAAATTGTCCACACAAGGGGATTTAAGGAAGATGGGAGGAGACCAACACATCGTATCTGGACGGAGATTACAACAATTGGTGAAAATGAACTATTGGGCCAGGGGGAAAGCTCGCAAAATGTTGATTCCGTGTGGTTCTAAGCGACCCATTCACGAAGAAGAAGAAAGACATTGAATTTACTGATTAAAAAGATGCCATTCTGGTTCTTGGCTGTAAAAGAGATTTCTCATGTTGAAAGACAACATTCAGTCAACCATAAAAAAGAAATATTTTAGACTGGTAAATGAATTAGTTTTGCAAAAAGGAAACTAACTCAAAATATTATTTTAGCATTTGTCCTTCAACATTTAGGGGTTCACTTTTGTGGCTCTTGTCTCCATTTGGCACATTCATGTGCCTGATCACAGGGAGATCCAACGATCTTCAGGTTATTTTGCAAGGTGTCAAGCTCTCGCTATGACAGATGTTATGATTGCTAGTAGTACATGTCCATACCAGTAGAGTCTGTTTCCTTGCATCTTCTCTATGATTGGTGTGACTACATATTACCATTTACCAGTGGTGGCCGGTAATGATGTCGTAGTGTTGCACAACGACCAGATTTTAAATAAATAATACTGTAAAAATAATCTTTTAACAATAAATAAAACTACGCACCTTTTACATGCATAGAAATGCATAGTTTTGTTACTTAATAATTCAGAAAAACTTGTAGTACCGTACTGCGAACTGTGGTGTGGTCGTTGCCAGGCCCGGGCACCGACTAATCTCAATAGTGGAGGATATGGCAGAGACGCTAGACCAGGTAAGTTTACTCAGTTGGTAGTTGCTCGCTGATTGCAACAAGGGGGGAAAGGGGCAGACGAAGACATCCGAAATTTGCCGTCTTGTGCCGATACCATGTCTCGCAATGTTATTTGAGCACGAGTGCGACACTTGCAGTTCTCTCTCGCCCTCGTGTAGGCTATAACTTACGCGGTTTTGTTATTGTGAAGTTTTTCAAACAATTTAATCTTGAGGTGAATGTGATGTTTTCAGGACTGCAGCATTCGTGACAAACTACATACGTACAAATTCAAGTGTTCATGTGTTGATAACCCTGTATTTTCTTGTACATAAAATGTATGATTATTCATCCATTCCTAATGCTGTTCTGGCATTACTAAGTAAATATTTTAAATTTTAATAAAATGAAATTATTTTAGGAATTGTGCTATTTTCAAAGTCTTCTTCTATCCTTATTGTTGCATCGAGCCGAAAATCAGTAAAGCATTTTTTGATCTTGTTATTGTTGTAACTTTAACCCATATGGCGCCCTGAGATGTTTAGATTCTCGTGCTGACTGATTTTGGTAAAATGCATATGTGGTCGTTGGACTTCGGTCTAAACGGGCACAGTATGTCCCTCATCAAGTGTTATTGACACAAGGAGATTGCGTGCTTTACTGTTTCTGGTACTCACTGTGCTAATAAATTACTCTCCGTTAAGCATATGAATATTGCTAAAACACAAAATTGAAACACCCACCAGATCAAACGCAAAACTGGTGCCACAATGATTCATTGATATATATGCAGACTGTACTGCTGTATCTGGGAAAACTATTTGCGTCACACCACTGACAAATTGTAGGTCATGCATTTAACACCGGCAGGATTTATCAAATAGGTAATGGAAAATACTTCCAACACCTGTGAAAAGGTTAGTTCTTTAATAATGAATTGCTGATGTATTAACTATTAATGACTGTCACTTCACGCAAGCAGTGGTACGACCTTGGAATGGCTGGTAGAAGCCCCGCTCCAACAATATGATACAACTCTTTTCAAAAGAAATGCCTGATGCTGTATGGTAACTTAATGTCGTCTCTACTAACTTTGTGCGATGAAATAAGTAAAGCGGTTTCGGTGGCGTAGTCGGTAGCATACTGAGCTTCTATGCCCAAGATAACGGGTTCAAACCCGGCCGAAGCCGTCGGATTTTTTAAGAGCGTTAAAATCCCACAGTATGCCTTCCTTCGGAGGGGAAGTAAAGCCGGCGGTCCCATGTCATAGATTTATGGCATGTTAAAGAACCTTCCACTAATTGCACCTGTGTGAAGCTAAATTGTATAGGTTAAGAATGTAAACAACGCTCTTAGGTTTCTACGTTCATTGCCAAGAGCCGACTGCGGTGGCGTCTAGTAGCTAAGTTCAGAACTTGGCCTAGTAGTCGTTGACGGTGGCGCTTGGCGGCAAAAGTAGGAACTATTTGAAAAATTCTAAGGTGCAGTACTTAAATTAAAAAACAGATAACACACACTAATACAGTCATCACAATTAACACCGGTTATCAGACAGATTCTACACACACCCAACGTACACGGGACTACATGACCGCGTTGTCGCAGCCCCTAAACTTAAGAACCAACCGAAATAACTCGCACCGGTACTGTTTAATTATATTTATGATACCATGGCACACGGCAAGCATGAATAAAGCCACAATTTCTCTTTCTCTCAAGCATATTTGTGTGTTGCAGTATGTATGTTTTTTTAATACGAGGAAATAAATGTAGGTTGGCTCGGACAAGGAAAGCATTTCTATAAAAAAGGAATCTGTTGACATCGAATATAGATTTAGGTATTAGGAAGTCATTTTTGAAAGCCTTTGTCTGCAGCATGGCATTCTTATGAAAGTGAAACTTGGACTATTGGTGCAGGAGAATTGAAGCATTTGAAATGTGGTGTTACAGGAGAATGATGATCAGATGGGTATATAGGGTTACAAACAAAGAGGTGTTAAGACGAGTGGGAAAGGAGAGATGTTCCTGGCGAATAGGACACATACTAAGACACCCAGGAATAGCAAGCTTAGTTATGGAAGGAAGGGTAAGGGGTAGACAAAGGTTAGAATATGTTTAAAAGATTGCCTCGGATGTAGGGAGTGGTAGCTATGAAACGATTAGCTCAGGATAGGGAGGCTTGGACGGCTGCATCAAACCAGTCAAAAGAATGAAGACTCTAACAACAACAGGATTTTCTAGGGTAATTTTTCATGTATGTGTTACTCTTACAAAACTGAAGATGCTGGTGACCTACCACTTGCATTTCGCATCTGGGAAACATTCTAATTAGAATTAGTACTGCATCAGTGTGGGGTTTACATCAAAGAGGATATAAAAAAGATGCATGTTAAATTTTGACGCCAACCTTTTGCTCGGGGCATGTAGTTCCAATAGATAGCGTGGGATGGCGCGGCAATGCACTTCTGAGCGCGATCCATCCACCACCCTCCCTCCTTCATCCCTTTTCCATCACACCCACTACGTTTTCATTCCTTCTTTTCTCTCCCTTGCCTTATTACGGTCATGATTTAGTAATTATACTCTTCCAGTATATTAATAATAGTGATATTCTTTTCTCTCTGTGGTATCAGCTGATATTTAATGGCACAATACCTCATTATGCTATTGTAAAAAATGCATGAAGTCGTCTGGATATTGATAGCCACATACGCCTATTTCAAATGAAGTAACAACATTGAAAATTGCACCTAATACATTTTGTCTGATAACTTACCAGTGCAAATATTACACCATTAGCAATCGAGGGTGCAAAAACTTGCCATACAGGTTGAGAAAAGTGCACTCACAACATAGGCTAACTCATTAGGCTATTGTAATGTAAAAGGTTATTTTGAAAACACATGGATTAAGACATGCAACAAGCTCCAAGTACTATTGGAAAAATGGTTGGTTGGTTCTTAAGTTTAGGGGCTGCGACAACGCGGTCATGTAGTCCCGTGTACTTTGGGTGTGTGTAGAATCTGTCTGATAACCGGTGTTAATTGTGATGACTGTATTAGTGTGTGTTATCTATTTTTAGCCTATTTTCAATTTTGAAAAAATAGGCTTATGAGATCACCTTTTGTCCGTGTGTGTGTGCGTGTGTGTGTGTGTGTGTGTGTGTGCGTGTGTGTGTGATTCGTGTGTGTGTCCCCCCCTAATAAAATCGAAACGGCTGGAGCGATTTCAATGAAACTCGGGAAGTTCATAGCACTATTCCCGGCGACCTCGACCGTGCCCTTCAAATTTTGTTACGTCTCTCCAATCCAACATGGCGGCTGTGCGAAATATTTCACTAGCATTCAATATCTCCGAAACTATTACCGATATCGCCCTTAAATTGTGTACGGTGATAAAGGGCACTACTAGAAGTTCACCTATGAGACTTTCAAAAACTTGGTGACTACAAAACCAACATGGCGGCCAAGCGAAGTTGAGACATTTAAATAGACTTTTCTCGCGATTTAACTATCTAAATGTAATGAAACTTGGTACAGCAAATGTTTATACACATTGTAATGCACTGGAGTCTAATTTAGTTCAATTGTTTACATAACCTCAAAATGGCGGCTGTGCGAAATATTTCACTGACATTCTATATCTCCGAAACTATTACAGATATCACCCTGCAATTTTGTACGGTGATAAAGGGTACTGATGCAGGTATACCTATGTATATTTCATAAACCTGTAAAGTACGAAACGAACATGGCGACCAAGCGAATTTAAAATATTTTAATAGACTTTTCTCGTGATTTAACTCTCTGAGCGCAGTGAAAAGTGGTACAGTAATTGATTTTGCAGATTGTAATGCACTGCCATCTAATTTAATTCAATTGCTTACATAACCTCAAGATGGCGGCTGTGCGAAATTTTAAAATTAAGTTTTAATTTCTTGTGTCGTAATCATGCGATCGAAGTGAAAGTTCGAATAATGAACCTAGGCAATAATTGTCCTTGAATAGTACATAACTCTATGGCCTATAAACATAACACTCCTAAATGGCGAGCTTCCGAAATATTTAGACGGTTCTCAATATCTATGAATCTTTTACAGCAACCAAACTGATTTTTTTAATGTTCATAGAGACTATGAACATATGTTCACCTATAGGACTTTCAGGAACCTGGTGAGCACAAATCCAACATGGCGGCGACGGGAAGTATAAATATTTAAATGGACGTTTCTCGCGAATTATCTATCCGAGTGCCGTGAAACGTTGCACGTTAAATGCTTATACAAATGTTGATCCACTGGCATCTAATTTATTTCAATGGTTTGCATTATCACAAGATGGCTGCTGTGCGTAATTTTAAAATCTCGTTTTTACATCTTGTTGTCTAATCATGCGATTGAAGTTTGAATACCCCTCACGTACACAATAATCTTAATGTAATAGTACAAAAATAAAAATCCAACCTGGCGAACATCTGAAATATTTAGACGGTTCTCAATATCTACGAATCTGTTACAGCATTAAACTGAAATTTTGTATGTTGATTGTGGCAGTTAACATAAGTAGGATATATGAAAATAGGCTGTATAGTTCTTCACGGAACTACTTGTTTAATTTTAAGTACAGACTGCAACTTAGAATTTTTCAAATAGTTCCTACTATTGCCGCCAAGCGCCACCGTCAACGACTACTAGGCCAAGTTCAGAACTTAGCTACTAGACGCCATCGCAGTCGGCTCTTGGCAACGAACGTAGAAACCTAAGAGCATTGTTTACATTCTTAACCTATCCAATTTAGTAGGTTTAATTAGTGGAAGGTTCTTTAACAAGCCATAAATCTATGACATGGGACCGCCGGCATTACTTCCCCTCCGAAGGAAGGCATACTGAGGGATTTTTAACGCTCTTAAAAAATCCGACGGCTTCGGCCGGGTTTGAACCCACTATCTTGGGCATAGAAGCTCAGCATGCTACCGACTACGCCACCGAAGCCGCCCTTGGAAAAATGTATAAGTTATTGTGTTGGTTAGTTATTTGAGTTTTAAGGGGCGAAACATCTAGGTCATCTGCCCCAGTTGTGTTGGCTTCATACAAGCCGGACATTTGTTTTAGACGATTGCCCTTGACCTTGAAGCCTGCGGGTGAGTCTGCACACAGTCACTCTCTCACCCTATCGCTTCACATTTGCCACCACCGATCTGATATAATGGAATTTCAGACTTGAGCACGTGGCGACACCACCTTGCTGACAGTACAGTACAGTTCACGTCGAAGTATTGTGTGGCTCGGAAGTCCACGTTACGTAGTTACGAATAGAACGCCATTATATTTGCCAATGACTGTACTTCAGCAGTAGTGTGAGACAGCTTTGTCAATCATCGGACCTCTTGGGGCAGCTGACAACAACACAGGTACTGTAGTAACTCGCCCCCAGGCTTCCATTACGATATTTCACTCGTCTAAAACGAACGTCCGGCCTAAAGCAATGCATCGGAACTTAATAAGGGCAGTGACTTTTTCCCTTTTTAATTTGTATTGGTGTCCATGCAATAACAACTAAGTTAACTGATAATTTTGAGGCACATCACACGGCATCTTAAAAAACTAGCACTTGATGGTTGATACTGGCTACCCTTCAAGCTGCAATATTCAATATCATTGAAATATTATGAGTATAACGCTCAGACAACAAAATATGGTTTCAAAACATAACGTCACGAAGAGAAATTAAGTTTTGGATGAGGGTATGAGAATGATGACTAGGTTATCTCAGGAAAGGCACATGCGTGCTGTTGAATGGCCCGATTATAAGCTAGGCAGATATACTTGTTATTTTAGAAACTGTAGATAATCTGGAAGGTATCAACATGAATGGTAGGGAATAACCCATCTCTCTTGTTGACGGACTGAAAAGCATCAAACTTTCATAGGTCGGCCTTTTGTTTCAATGTTTTTCCGACACTGCCAACTTCATCCATACTCGGAGAGCTACCATAATGGGACTGACAGTTCTCGCCTCGCCATGTGGTCTGAGAACGAGGTTGCCAAACCGTACAAGCCAGAGATACAGCTGACCAGGCACTCAAGCACGCGAGCTGTAATATTGCAACGCATAGTATTATGACAACTGTGCGAACATGGATTCGTCAAGAGGCAGAGGGGTGATGACCGACATGGAATTTGCGGCTAAATGTCAATCCTATTCAGGCAGCTCACAGAGTATAGCTGCATTACCTTGGACCTATCACTTTTCAGAAACGACCAACACTCCTGAGGGCGAAAAAATGTTTAAGTACAGGTAGGGAAAAACCTACATGAGCCCTCTCAGACAACCATTTAAAAATGAATGTTTCTCATGATATTGGTAGTATAAGCTACGACACAAAACATTAGAAATGCACAAGACAAGATCCATGCATGAAGCTACTACGAGGAGAACGTACATGAATGTATGGGCAGAAATAGCAATTCATCACTATACTCTGTATTACCAATAATGAACGCTGACGTCTGTCAAAGCCAGCACATGGGGAAATGCTGCGTTGCCACTGAGACAGTCATGAGTCATAACATTCCAAGTGGCCTGCAGGAAGAGACAAATACTGGGGAAGTTGGACCCCCTGCCTGGCGGTCTAATGACAGCGACGAGTCAAGGCAAAGTAGAACACTGCGTCAAACCATGTCTTCTTTTTTATGTGTCTGCATACATTGCAACACTGCTCGCTGTTGCCACGGAGACCGTTACCTCTCTCGTCTCCATTCCTCACTTCACCCGACAAGCAGATGCCAGTCGTCACCATTCACCTTTTGTAAATCCGAGTATAGTCACAAGCACCCAATTTATGTTAGCCTACGGCTGATGATGTCAGAATTATTCTTGGATTAGAAGGTAGAGTCTAGGGAAACATAGTAAAAAAAATGAAAGTGCAAATTCCTGTGAAGGAGCTTTATTTAATATCTAAAAATTCAGTACTCACCAACAAGTTAGACATAAGGTTATGTTCTGCTTTACGAATCCATACTTTGGCAAACATAGAGAAATAACAAGCCGGAATATCTCCACAACACTAGTCATTGAAGTTCCATAATTGTGGACAGTTTCCTCTTAAGTGAAAACACAAATGTATTTATCACAAAGCACTGAATTTTAAACCTACCACTGAAAAGTAGTCTATATGGATAATAAAGACTAAAATATTACATCAACATGTATATCCTTGGTCACTTAAAGTAACAGTTTCGTGGAAACTAGTTGCCAGAAAATCCAACTATTTCTTGCCTAGATACGTTGCTTCGCTTGTCCTAGGCCACAAAACCTACAAGTTTAATATTGTCAAATAACACTCCAAATAGTTGTCACTGCTTTGAAACATAATTAGAACCAAAATCGTCGGTATTCACGGTACGCAAGTATAATAACGTCGCTGGTTAAAAAGGCACTTTTTTTCGGAATATGCAACGCATACGTTACGCAGATTTTCCATCGGCTCACACTACAGCAGTCACCGGTCATGAACGTGATATATTACGTTTTAACAAATTCTACGGATGATTGCCATTTAAGGTAGATTATTGGCTGAGGAATAACCTAACCACCAAGAGAAGATGATAAAGAAAATGAAGTGGGTTTCGGACTGGAGAAAAAAGGATGGAGAAATAGGAGGAGAGTCCCGCAAAAGTTATAAATTTAACTTTAAATACACTCAAAGGCGGTTGCCACTGCAAATCCGCTCTCTGATACCTAAAGTTGGTAAGGACCTGGTCGAAGCTAACGGGAAACGCAGCTAGGACTTGGGCGGTTTGCAAGAAAATGGCTTTAGTGTATTCCCTCTCAACCATGCATATGCCTACTATGGGGAAGGGTGATGGTCTGGCAAGACAGAGAGTAACAGACTTATTGTATGTCTGTTCAAAGGAATTAGTTTTTGAACAAGTGATTCGCAGAATACCAATAATTTGAATCGGTTTTGATATTTCCAGTTTGTAGAGTTGTAGAGTTACTACAAAGCGACCAAGTGCTTCCAAGAAGGATAGTGATAAAAGAATTATACCTTTGGGAATAATTTTGGTACGTGAACCAATAGTTGCATTTGGAAATGGCTTAGCTTTTACCCAGCAAGGAGCTGACTAAATGTTTAGGCAAAGAGAAACACTTATCTTTTGGAAAACCAACCATAAGTTTTTTGGAGAGGATCTCCACAAGCAGGAAGCTGGCGTAGCGAGCTGTACTTGCCTTACTGGCCAGTTAGAATTAGCTATTAAAGCTAAGAGAAACTTTACCAAGATAACCACTAAGAGTTCTTGCTCAAATGCAACAAGTGGTGAAAGCCCTATCAATAGATTTAATGGCATTAAGTGGGATAAGTCAAGGAAGACAGGATCTTGCCTAACTGTTATACTAGAAAAATGAAAAAGCGAAAAGGAACTCTTTATTTATTTAACAATTCAAAAGAATTTGATGAATTTAACAAATAAGTAGTAGTTTTTGGCCAAATACATAATTTAGACTTTATAACAAATGGGGTCACAGACCTCCGATAAAAAAACATCTAATGTTTGCGACAGGCAATTAACAATTCTAGGTTTCAAACCTTTATATGTTTTAAAATCCTCGCAAGATTTTAAAATAGAGAGGATAAAGTACAAAAGTTAAGAACAATTAAAGTGATTAAAGTTAGACAGTAAATAGAGTACAAGGTGTGTACTTCTAGAAATTTCTGAGAAAATATTCTAGAAAGAGTAACAACTTCGAAAATAACAATAACAAAAACAGGAAGAATAAAATAGAAGTTCCTAACTTCTTATATTTAAGCGGAATTACCCTTATTTTTTGGTTATACAAATTGGGCAGGTCACTTAATGTGAAACCTGAAGAGAAAGTCGAAAGGAAGGTTCTAGACCTCCTTAGTTTAAGTAGGAATCACGAGCCAAATGGGGCAAGAATCCTTTTTCGTGAAACCTAGAAATAACTCACTTATGAGTTGAAAGAATTGTATCCCCTAATTAGAAGGGAGAAACAAGATAATTAGAAACGTGTACAGGACACGTAGTTATGCAGAAATTAATTAATGAGATATAAGCAAAAGTGGGAGGGCACGTCTCTAGCGTGACACCTCATTGAAAAAGACCTAAAGTAACAATTTTATTATGGTTTGTTAGTAAGAGGTTTAGGAAAGATCAAATGGGATGGAAGGTAAATGTTCATAGCCATATTTATAATAATCGGGCGATCGCGACGCGGTAGAAATGTTGAACAAGCACTGGTTTTCACTATAGTTTGTTGAAATGGATGAAAAGTTCACTGTAGTAGCGCAAAAGTTTATGGCAAAGAAAGTGATTGCAATTATGGAAAATGACTGGTTACACTGGATAGGCGAGAGTCTATTGCTTGAGAAGGTTGTAGATTATCATTAAATACGCCAGAGAAAATTCCAACGGAGGAAGGAACATTAGCTATTGAGCAGTAATTTATAAGGAAGATTCCTCATTTTTAAACAGTATTCCCACAAGGGAGTGGAAAATACATGACGACACGACTTGTAGATAGAGTGAAGATTCTGGAAGGTTCCAGAACGATTCTAATAGAAGAATAGGGCCAAAGTTATTTCAGCGGTGGAACGAGCTTAATATTTTATAGACAGTGGGTAATTCCCACGTTGTGAGAAGATTTCTCATAAGAAATGCTTATTTCTATTAAGATTTGCTTAGACAGACGAAAGCTTAACATGGAAAAAATCCCGCGAAGGATGATTATTGCCCCAAATATAATAATCTCACACTGCCTATAAAATGATCGTTAAAAGCATGTAGATATTAAAACCGATGAAGATGAGGTTAAATCCTAAAATCTGTACTTATCTTTGCTGCATAGCGAAGGTGAAGTTCGCTTTGACGAATAAACTTAAAGTTCCAACATGGCGTGGAATGAAGAGAATGCCTCTTGGTTTGAGAAGGCTAGCTCTAGTTGAGCCTTGACTGACTAAGTCGAGTGTCGACGTGCAAGTGAGACCCACTCAGCGAAGCGCAGAGGGACCAGGAAAGGGAAAAGAGTGGGGGTAGGAGACAAAAGGAAAACATATAAGCATAACCAACATTAAAAAGTTAAATTCTCTTGAGGAAATGGTCTTCAAAGAGTTGATAGCAGGCGATACTAGCGCAGCATGGTGGGTGAAAAAGTAGACGAAGTTCTCTTGATCACGGAGATGATAGCTGGCGATGGCCACGAGATCTGGTGGCCAGATTGATAAGGAAGTCCTCTTGTACCGGGAAGAATAGAGGAACTTCAAAGATTCGCTGCTAGATGACGCTAGGTGAGTCATGGAAGATATATATCTAGAACAGACTCACAAGTAACATAAGAGACATGACCACCAAAGAGAAACTAGAAGATCACTGTTGGTGTTTGAAAAAAAGGAAGGAATGAACAAGCAAAGAGTATTAAAAATATACTCTATCTTACCGTGTATTCCAAGAATACACCAAGCTGGGAGGGCGAAACACCAACAGAGAGCAAGAAAAACAATTAAACATTTAAAGGTAATGGAGCAATTAATGACAGTGGTCTTGTGATCTGACCGTTAGTGGTCAAGATTCTGGCCACCCTGACTCTCCCATCCCTCCAGGATAACACTCGGTCACTCTACCAGAAATCCAGACCAGGGGAGGAGAAACATCCCTGACCAGGACCAGGTTCCCCACTTTAATGTCGGGACTGGAAAGAAACCACTTCTGTCTCCGTTGCAAAGAAGTTAAATATTCCAAGTTCCACCGCTTCCAGAAAGAATTGCGGAGGGCTTCAAGTTTACGCCAAACAATAGGTATAGAATCCCTTAAAGAGCTGGAAAGGGGAGGAGGAGCGGAATGAGAAGTGCCTATGGGGAAGTGACCAGGTGTAAGTGGAAGCAGGTCATCAGGGTCATTGGAAAGCGGAGTTAAAGGGCGAGAATTAACAACACCTTCAATCAGAACGGACAGTGAATTAAATTCTTCATAAGTCAGAATGCAATTACCTAAACCCTTTCTTAAATGACGTTTAGTGAGCTTTACGCAGGATTCCCACCTACCACCGTGATGAGGAGCGTAGGGAGGTATAAAATACCATTTGAAACCCTTTGAATACGAAAAATTAGAGATCTGTTCCATGGCAGGAGAAGATGTGAGAGCTTTCTTCCACAAGGACGCTGCGCCCTGAAAGGTGGAAGCGTTATCAGAAAACATCTCTGAAGGAACACCACGCCAAGCAGCGAAGCGAGAGACAGCTGATAAAAAGTAAGAAGTAGAAGCATTCGTTACTAGTTCCAAATGGATTGCGCCAGTAACCATGCAAACAAAGAGAGAAACATAGAGCTTACCAAGCAATTTGCGTTTAGTTCAGGGGAATTTCGTTGATATTGGAACGGACCCATATAGTCCACACCAGTTAGAGCAAAGGGGCGTATAGGAGAAGAGCGAAAAGAAGGCAGATCGCTCATTAATTGAGTATTGACTTTAGGTTTCGCTTTGAAGCAAGGAATGCACTTATGAATTACAGAGGAAACTTCGTGAATTCCATTTATAATCCAGTACTTTTCCCTTAACAGGCAGAGCAGAGTGCGTGTACCAACATGCAGATTGCGATAATGAAAGTCACGTATAATTAAGGAAGTTACGTGATGTTTAGAAGGCAAAATAACGGGATGCTTTTTGTCCACAGAGAGCAAAGATTGAGAGAGCCTACCGCCTACCCTAAGTAACCCATTTTCATCAAGGAACGGGGACAAAGCACGAAGACGACTGGATTTGGGAAGATCCCTATTAGAAGAAAGTAAAGACAATTCAGAAGAAAAGGCTTCTTGCTGTGTCAGTCGTAAAACCTTAATGGTAGCGAGATTCAATTCATGATTGGTAAGGTGTGGTTTGGGGAGAGAGGTTCGTCAACCACAAGATATTTCCATCTAAGGAGGTAGGCGACAATTCGAATTAGTTTATGAAAGGAAGAATAGCGGGACAAGGGATGAGAAACGTTGGAAACAAGACACGAAGCAGTAGATAAAGATACTTTTGCTTCAGGCAAGTTGGAGTTTGTGGATGGAGGTTTAGAAGACCAACAAGAAGAGTCTTCGATTAACCACGAGGGCCCATGCCAGTACAACTGGGAAGCTGCTAATTGAGAGGGGGAACATCCACGAGAGATAATGTCGGCTGGGTTATCAGCACTGGGCACATGCCTCCATTGACATCCCGAAGAAAGAGTTTGAATTTTGGAAACCCTATTTGCAACAAAAGTTTGCCAGTGAGCGGGGTTCTTGGCGATCCAAGAAAGTGTGATCATGGAATCGCTCCAGAGATAGATTTGCGAGAATTCGACTTTTAATACTTCCCGTAATTTCTTAACAAGTTCTGCAGCCATGAGTGCAGCACACAATTCAAGCCTAGGCAAAGTGATAGTTTTAAGAGGAGCCACCTTCGATTTGGCACAAACAAGGTTGGAAACTGAAGATCCATTTAATGAACGGCGATAAACTAAATATGCGCAGCAACCGTAAGCTTTTTCGGAACTGTCCGCGAACACATGAAGGAAAAAAGATGCATTAGAATGAGTGTTAATTAAATTCCTTGGAATTTCAATAAGGGATAGATCCAGCAAATTGCTGCGAAAAGAGAGCCATCGGTTAAGAAAAGAAAGGGGAACAGTGTCATCCCATTCACATTTGAGCGACCACAGCTCTTGCATGAAGAGTTTGGCTATAACGATAACTGGGGCAAGGAATTGAAGCGGATCAAAATTTTTTGCAATTTCAGAGAGAATTTGTCGTTTCGTGTTAGGGAGCTCTTTGCAAAAGAAACTTTGTAGATGAGAGTGTCAGTGCTGGTGCACCAATGAAATCCAAGAGTTTTTATGGATTCGGAGTTTCCACAAATTTTGACAGAGGAGGGATCTACGTCTTCAATAGGAAACTGGGCGAGAAACTCAGGGGAGTTGGAATTCCACTTATGAAGTGGGAAACCTCCATTCCTTAGCAATGCTTGAAGTTCTAAAGACACGAAAGAAGCTTCCTCCAGAGTGGGGAAGGACTGCAAATAATCGTCAACATAGAATGACGTGGTTAGTGCTTCAGAAGCTTTAGAATCAAATAAATGACCATCTTGAGAGGCTAACAAGTGTAGGGATCGGATAGCAAGAAAAGCGGAAGGTTTAGACCATAAGTAACCGGTTTTAAACGAAATACCTTAATGGGCTTACTGATTTCATCGCGCCACAAGATTCTTTGGAGATCTCGTTGTTCAGGCTGAATTAAAACTTGGCGGTACATCTGTTTTATATCAGCTATAACAGCTATGGGAAATAATCGAAAGTTTAAGAGTATAGCAGATAGATCTGACTGAATAGCAGGACCAGAGTAAAGAGTGTCGTTAAGGCTGTTGCCATTAACGTCAGGTGATGAACCATTGAAAACAACTCGGATTTTATCCTTTACAAGAGGGTTTTTCCACACGGGATGATGATTTAAAAAAACCGTTTTAATTGGGGGGGTACAAATCATCATCAGATTTGTTGACAACTTCCATATGATCTAAACTTTCATACTCATCCATGAAATCAGTGTACTGCTGTTTAACGAGAGGTTCTTTCTTGAATTTGCTCTCGATAGCAAAGAGAGCTTTTCGAGCTTTGGGTTGAGAGTTAGTAAGTTTAGGAGGATTATGTAATCTTGGCATTTGAACAATGAACCGGCCATCAGAAGAACGAGTGGTGGTGTTCAAAAAAAG
Organism: Meconema thalassinum; assembly: GCA_946902985.2. NCBI lineage: Eukaryota > Metazoa > Arthropoda > Insecta > Orthoptera > Tettigoniidae > Meconema > Meconema thalassinum. The sequence continues at coordinate 209,916,464 of OX336395.1, forward strand.
TGCTCACAGAATTCGTTTTCTGAAGAGGTCACGTTAGGAGAATCAACGCTTTCGAGCCTCCAGAACTGTTCCAGGTCAGTATTGGCGAAGTAACATTGCGATGCAGGTTGGGGAGATTAATGGGGAAGTTGACCGGTGACGATCCATCCAAAGTTAGTGTCTCTGGCGACCACGTTTGTGGATAACTTGCGAACCTGTTTACGAAGGCAATTCCAGAAAATATTGGCACTGAAGAGTATGTCAATGGGGTTTTGTATGTTAAACAAAGGATCGGCTAGCCTTAAATGCGAGGGAATGTTTAACCCTGAAATATCCACAGAGTGACTTGGAGTGTCTTCTCCAATGCTATTGAGAATTAGACAATTCAGTTTGAGAAAGTTGTTTCTGTGACAAATATCTCTTATAGTTAGCTTTGAGAACTGTAAAGCTTGCGATTTTGAGCTGTTGATGCCCGATACGTTAATAGAAGTGGGGGTTACAGGTAGTCCTAGTTTTCTAATCAAAGAATTAGACACAAAATCATGAGTTGCCGCTGTATCAAGAAGACCGCGTGCACGGACCCAGTTGCCAAAGTTATCCTGAACTTCGATTTGGACAGTAGACAATAGTACTTGAGCACTGCGAATGGACTTAGCATTTTGAATGTACGATGAAGCATTGGAATTGTTAGCATTATCACTTTTCTGAGAAGTAGATGCTGTCGATGACCTTGCCTGATCATGACGGTGTAGTAATGTGTGATGAGCTTTTTCACAATGGAAGCAAAGTCTTGTGGACTTGCAATTTGAAGCAGAATGAGTGGGCGCTAGGCAGTTGAAGCAATGTTTGTTCTGGGAAACTAATTTTCTTCTGTCGTCGACTGACAGTTCTTTAAAGGATTTACAGAGATATAAGGCATGGGAATCTTTACAAAGTATACACTTTAATGGTTCATTTAAACTCTTGTGAGGTTCGCTTTGAGTGTTTAAAAAGAGAGCTGGCAATACGGCGTTCACTAGACCTAGTTGGGTAACCAGTGGTGTTTGGCTTAAATTTAGATGAGCTGAACCCAGGTTTCTGGGTACTAGACGGTAAGCGTTCGCTTTTAGGTTTGATAGACATTAATTCAAATTTAGAACTCGGAGATGAGGGTTCACTTTGATTAGCTAAAGCGGTTAAGAGTTGGCATCTAGCATTTATGAAAGTGACTAAATGCTCGTAAGAGTAATCGTCTTCTCTAGAAAGTTCAATTTCCCAAGCTTTGAGGGTAGCAACCTCAACTTTAGAAACCACTAAATGTATTAGGAAAGTATCCCAGTGTTCAGTGAGTTGATCTAATTGGGACAGAGCTTTAACATGAAGCTGAGTAGTATCAATGAGAGTACGCAAACTAGTGACGTCATTGTGTTGTGACGCAGGTAGGTTGAATAGAGCCTTCATATGGCGTTGAATACGTAACCGTAAATTTCCGTATCTTTCTTTTAATAAGTTAAAGGTAATGGGGTAATTTTCGGCACTTAAAGGGAGTGCTTCAACTAACTGCAGAGCTTGACCTCGAAGGATAGATCTCAAGTAATGAAACTTGTATATGACGTGAATGTCTTCATTGTCATGAACAAGAGAGCAAAATAATTCATAGATAGAATCCCAAGTAGATTCATCTCCAGAGAAGTGGGGTAAATCAATTTTAGGTAAAATGGGTTTGGGCTTCTGAGTACCATCGCGAAAAGAAGTTTGTGGTTCGTGAAGGGAACCAAGAACAGAAGCGTCCTTCTCTTCGAGTTGGCGTATTATTTTGAAAGCAGAACCTATGCCTTCGTAATATTGGTTTTCTACTTCGACTCGATCTTCGGTTTGATTGAGCATACAAGTTTCTATTTCAGTTTGGATGTTGCAATAATTTTCATATGAGCGTTCAAAATCCCTTACACGATGCTTTAACAAGTCTAATTGAGCTTCGGAGGGATCTAACTCTTTGATGTATTTTCTGAATCTAGTAATTTGTCCTTTATAGGATGCTCGTTTAGAAGTAAGTTTTTCATCCTTATCCTTTTCAGTAGGAGCCATGACAAGGTAAATAGATTAAAATATAACTCACGAAACTGTGGAACCTTGGAAATGCTGTCAGGCTGGCAGCAGGAAATAAGTTGGAAGAACGGGACACACCAAAGGAGACAGGAGCGGCCTCTTTCCACTTCACAGGCTTTGCACGATGTAGTTATAGCTGAAAGATTCAAAGCAGGTATTAATAATTTGTAAGGTATCATCAAATAACCTTAAAAAAATAGCAATGACAAATGGACTCTCCCGGGTTTCGGCACCAAATTTTGGGTAGATTATTGGCTGAGGAATAACCTAACCACCACGGGAAGATGATAAAGAAAAGAAAGTGGGTTTCGGACTGGAGAAAAAAGGATGGAGAATTAGGAGGAGAGTCCCCCAAAAGTTATACATTTAACTTTATATACACTCAAAGGCGGTTGCCACTGCAAATCCGCTCTCTGATACCTAAAGTTGGTAAGGACCTGGTCGAAGCTAACGGGAAACGCAGCTAGGACTTGGGCGGTTTGCAAGAAAATGGTTTTAGCGTATTCCTTCTCAAGCATGCATATGCCTACTATGGGGAAGGGTGATGGTCTGGCAAGACAGAGAGTAACAGACTTATTGTATGTCTGTTCAAAGGAATTAGTTTTTGAACAAGTGATTCGAATAATGCCAATAATTTGAATTGGTTTTGATATTTCCAGTTTTCGAAGTTGTAGAGTTACTACAAAGCGACCAAGTGCTTCCAAGGAGGATAGTGATAAAAGAATTATACCTTTGGGAATAATTTTGGTACGTGAACCAATAGTTGCATTTGGAAATGGCTAAGCTTTTACCCAGCAAGGTGCCGACTAAAAGGTTAGGCAAAGAGAAACACTTATCTTTTGGAAAACCAACCATAAGTTTTTTGGAGAGGATCTCCACAAGCAGGAAGCTGGCGTAGCGAGCTGTACTTGCCTTACTGGCCAGTTAGAATTAGCTATTAAAGCTAAGAGAGACTTTACCAAGATAACCACTAAGAGTTCTTGCTCAAATGCAACAAGTGGTGAAAGCCCTATCAATAGATTTAATGGCATTAAGTGGGAAAAGTCAAGGAAGACAGGATCTTGCCTAACTGTTATACTAGAAAAATGAAAAAGCGAAAAGGAACTCTTTATTTATTTAACAATTCAAAAGAATTTGATGAATTTAACAAATAAGTAATAGATTTTTGCCAAATATGTAATTTAGACTTTATAACAAATGGGGTCACAGACCTCCGAAAAAAAACGTCTAATGTTTGCGCCAGGCAATTAACAATTCTAGGTTTCAAACCTTTATATGTTTTAAAATCCTCGCAAGATTTTAAAATAGAGAGGATAAAGTACAAAAGTTAAGAACAATTAATGTGATTAAAGTTAGACAGTAAATAGAGTACAAGGTGTGTACTTCTAGAAATTTCTGAGAAAATACGCTAGAAAGAGTAACAACTTCGAAAATAACAATAACAAAAACAGGAAGAATAAAATAGAAGTTCCTAACTTCTTATATTTAAGCGGAATTACCCTTATTTTTTGGTTATACAAATTGGGCAGGTCACTTAATGTGAAACCTGAAGAGAAAGTCGAAAGGAAGTTTCTAGACCTCCTATGTTTAAGTAGGAATCACGAGCCAAATGGGGCAAGATTTCCTTTTCGTGAAACCTAGAAATAACTCACTTATGAGTTGAAAGAATTGTATCCCCTAATTAGAAGGGAGAAACAAGATAATTAGAAATGTGTACAGGACACGTAGTTATGCAGAAATTAATTAATGAGATATAAGCAAAAGTGGGAGGGCACGTCTCTAGCGTGACACCTCATTGAAAAAGACCTAAAGTAACAATTTTATTATGGTTTGTTAGTAAGAGGTTTAGGAAAGATCAACTGGGATGGAAGGTAAATGTTCATGGCCGTATTTATAATAATCGGACGATCGCGACGCGGTAGAAATGTTGAACAAGCACTGGTTTTCACTATAGTTTGTTGAAATGGATGAAAAGTTCACTGTAGTAGCGCAAAAGTTTATGGCAAAAAAGTGATTGCAATTATGGAAAATGACTGGTTACACTGGATAGGCGAGAGTCTATTGCTTGAGAAGGTTGTAGATTATCATTAAATACGCCAGAGAAAATTCCAACGGAGGAAGGAACATTAGCTATTGAGCAGTAATTTATAAGGAAGATTCCTCATTTAGTATTCCCACAAGTGAGTGGAAAATACATGACGACACGACTTGTAGATAGAGTGAAGATTCTAGAAGGTTCCAGAACGATTCTAATAGAAGAATAGGGCCAAAGTTATTCCAGCGGTGGAACGAGCTTAATATTTTATATACAGTGGGTCATTCCCACGTTGTGAGAAGATTTCTCATAAGAAATGCTTATTTCTATTAAGATTTGCTTAGACAGACAAAAGCTTAACATGGAAAAAATCCTGCGAAGGATGATTATTGCCCCAAATATAATAATCTCACACTGCCTATAAAATGATCGTTAAAAGCATGTAGATATTAAAACCGATGAAGATGAGGTTAAATCCTGAAATCTGTACTTATCTTTGCTGCATAGCGAAGGTGAAGTTCCCTTTGACGAATAAACTTAAAGTTCCAACATGGCGTGGAATGAAGAGAATGCCTCTTGGTTTGAGAAGGCTAGCTCTATTTGAGCCTTGACTGACTAAGTCGAGTGTCGACGTGCAAGTGAGACCCACTCAGCGAAGCGCAGAGGGACCAGGAAAGGGAAAAGAGTGGGGGTAGGAGACAAAAGGAAAACATATAAGCATAACCAACATTAAAAGTTAAATTCTCTTGAGGAAATGGTCTTCAAAGAGTTGATAGCAGGCGATACTAGCGCAGCATGGTGGGTGAAAAAGTAGACGAAGTTCTCTTGATCACGGAGATGATAGCTGGCGATGGCGACGAGATCTGGTGGCCAGATTGAATAGGAAGTCCTCTTGCACCGGGAAGAATTGCGGAACTTCAAAGATTCGCTGCTAGATGACGCTAGGTGAGTCATGGAAGATATATATCTAGAACAGACTCACAAGTAACATAAGAGACATGACCACCAAAGAGAAACTAGAAGATCACTGTTGGTGTTTGAAAAAAGGAAGGAATGAACAAGCAAAGAGTATTAAAAAATATACTCTATCTTACCGTGTATTCCAAGAATACACCACCATTGCATCATGAATCAATAATGCACTTCATCAACACTAGAGATCAAAGAATAGAAATAAACATTCCGAACGAATGTAAATAAACGGTCCAACATTTAAACAATGATACGTACAGAATCGATACTATCGATAGACCTGAATCAGAGAGTATCGATCATTACGCATCCGGCGTTTCTCAAATTATGTAGCCTATGTATGTCTACCCATTATTATTCCCGTTATTCCAACGGTGTCGGGGATATGCGATTGAATTATTTGTGGCGATGTTTTTACGGCCGGATGCCCTTCCTGACGCCAACCTCATGACAGAAGGAATGAAACTAGGCAAAGATGTGGAAGGAAGCGGCCGTGGCCTGTCAGAAGGTACCGTCCTAGCATTTGCCTGGAGATGAAAATGTGAAACCACGTAAAACCAATTCAAGGACTGCCGACGGTGGGGCTCGATTCCATGCGTCTATTGAGTCAGCAGAGAGCTTGGCCCCATGACGTAACGCTGCGCTTTAGCGAGCGTAGCCACCGCTGTTGGTCCGGCGTTTCTCAAATAATAGAAAGAAAACAAGACATTCTCCTTGCATTCCCATGATCAGAAACGCTCATATTACTTACAAAATACCCCTAGCCTCACCAAACACATTTCTCAAATTGGCACTCAAACAATTATGTGGCAAGCACCAATGAGTGTGCCGAGTGCATTATGCCAAAGTGCTTGTTCCTGTGGGCAGGTGTACATAGGAACCACGAAAAGAAGAATGACCACCAGACTCTAGGGACACAACAGACAGCCGCCTTGGTCAAACTGAGAAATTGTCAGTCGCTGAGCATTCTCTCTTGGCCAGTCACGATGTACAGTACAGGGACACGGAGATACTCTCCACTACCACGCCAGGCAACGGGAAGCTATAGAAATATTCAAACATTCCGACAACTTCAATCGAAAGGCAGATATTGATCCTTGCCTAATACATGGATCCCGGCTCTTAGGAACACCAAGGCCAAGATATCACGCACACATCAACATGAAGAAACTTCCTGCTACAGCCCAGCAGTCGCACAGGTAACACCTGACCCTCACAAGTTAGGTCACCTCAGCCGGCAACATGTACGTGAGACCAGACGATCTAGCCGGACTGCGCAGAGAACGCTCGGCTCACACGGTATAAATAATGCGAGCAGTGGAACGGCGGAGTGACCGATAACAACCATCAGCAATGTCCTGGACACGAGAGAAGAAGCCCCTGTTCGCAGGCGTGGCTCCCCTCTCCGGATCACGGCGACTTGGTACTAGGATGCTCTAGGCGGGCGGACTGTGCTCCGAACCAAACCCCGGACGTGCAGTTCGTCCGCCGTTGCGGACGTGCTAGTCCTGGTGTATTCTTGGAATACACGGTAGGAGAGAATATAATTTTTAATGCTTTTGTATGTTCATTCCTTCTTCTTCATCAAACACCAACAGTGATCTTCTATTTTCTCTTTGATGATCATGTCGCTTATATCTTTTATGAATCTGTTCTAGATATATCTTCCATGACCCTCCTAGCGTCATCTAGCAGCGAATCTCTGAAGCTCCTCAATATTTCCTGGTGCAAGAGGACTTCTTCTTCCATCTGGCCACCAGATCTCGTTGCCATCGCCAGCTATTATCTCCATGAGCAAGAGAACTTCGTCTCCTTTTTCACTCACCATGCTGTGCTAGTATCGCCTGCTATCAACACTTTGAAGACCTTTTCCTCAAGAGAATTTAAGTTTACAATGTTGGTCATGCTTATATGTTCTCCTTTTGTCTCCTACCCCCACTCTTTCCCTTCCTTGGACCCTCCGTGCTTAGCTGAGTGGGTCTCTCTTCTAAGTCGGCAGTTGACTCGGTCAGTCAAGGCTCAACTCGAGCCAGTCTCCTCAAACCAAGAGACACTCTCTACGCTCTACGCCATGTTGGCACATTAGGCATCCGTCAAAGGAAACTTCACCTTCGACATGCAACAAAGATAAGTACCTACTTCAAGTTTTAACTTCATCTTCATCGGTTTTATCTTCTACATGTTTTTAACGATATTTTATAGACAGCGTGAGATTACTTATTTGGGGCAAAATCATTCTTCGCGGGATTTGCCATGTTGAGCTTTTGTTTGTCTAAGCCAACCTTAATAGAAAGTAGCTTTTCTTAAGCTATTTAATTGGGAAATCTTCTCACTACGTGGGATATTATCTAATACCCGCTGTCTATAATTCACCAAGCTAGTTCCTCCGCTGGATTATCTTTGACCTCATTCTTCTATTAAGATCGTTCTGGAACCTTCCAGATCCTGTACTTTATCTACAAGTCCTGCCGTCATGTAATTTTCACTCACTTGTGAGAATACTATTTAAAATGGAAGAATCTTACTTCTGAATTAAGGCTCAATAGCGAAATTTCTTCCACCGATGGAATGTTCTATGGTACATTTAATTGTAATTCACAACTTTCTCAAGAAATAGACTCTCGCCTACCTAGTGCAATCAGTTATTTTCATCATTGCAATAACTTTCTTTCCCATAAACTTTCGTGTTTCTACAGTGAAATTTTCATCTATTTACCAGACTATAGTGATAACTAGCGCTTGTCCCACTTTTCTACCGCGTCGCGATCGTCCGTTTACATTAAATAAGGCCATGAACATTGATCCTATATCCCAACGATCTTTCCTAAACCTTCTACTAACAAACCATATTAATAAAATTGTAACTTTTCTATAAGGTGTCACTCACGAAGTGCCCTTCCGTTTTGCTGGTTTATCATTAATTAATTTCTGTATAACTACGTGTTTTATACACGGTTCAAACTTACATTGTTTCTTCCCTATAATCAGGGAAAACAATCCTTTTAACTCTTGAGTGAGTTATTTCTAGGAACGAAATGGAACCATTTGGCTTGTGATTCCTACTTCAACATAGGAAGTCTAGAACCTTCCTTTTGACTTTCTCTTCAGGTTTCACCGTAAGTGAACTGCTCTCTTTTGTATAATTGTTATAAAGTAATTGATCTTAAATATAAGAAGTTGTAGGAACTTCTATTTTATTCTTCATGTTTTTCTTATTGTTATTTTCGAAGTTGTCACTCTCTCTAGAATATTCTCTCAGAAATTTCTTAAAGTACACTCTTGTACTCAATTTAATGTTTAAACTTTAATTACTACATTTGTCTTTTTTAAATCTTATAAAGATTTTAGAACATATATAAGGTTCGAAACCTCATAAATTGTCAATTGCCTGGAGCAACCGTCAAATGTTTTCTGAGGTCTGTGACCCAAACATTGTTAAACAAATTGAAAATATATATTTGTTAAAGTTATCAACTTCTTTTGAATTGTTAAATAAATTAAATATTTGTTTTTGGATTTATCATTTCGCAAATACTACAGTTAGGCAAGATCCTGGCTTTCCTAACTCTTCCTCAGTTCATGCCATCGTTAATACAGGACAAATATGCTACTATTTGTCTTGCCAGACTATCACCCTTCCCCATAGTAGTCTTATGCATGCTTGGGAGGAAATACACTAAAGCCTTTCTCTGGCAAACCGCCCAAGTCTTAGCTGCGGTTCCCGTCAGCTTTGACCAGGTCCCTACTCACTTCAGGTATCAGAGAGCGGATTTGCAGTGGCAACCGCCTTTAAGTGTATTTAAAGTTAAATTTATAACTTTTATGGGACTCTCATCCTATTTTTCTATCCTTTTTCTCCAGTCCGAAACCCACCTCCTTTTATTTATCATCTTCCCTTGGTGGTTAGGTTATTCCTCAGGATAATCTACCCGAAATTTGGTCCCGGAAACCCGGGAGAGTCCATTTGCTATTTCTACGCTTTGTCAAGTGTCATTTGACAACACCTTGCAAATTTTTAATACCTGCTTTGAATCTTTCAGCTACAACTACATCGTACAAAGCCTGTGCAGGGGAAAGAGGCCGCTCCTGTCTCCTTTGGTGTGTCCCGTTCTTTCTACTTATTCGCTGCTGCCAACTTGACAGCATCTCCAAGGTTCCACAGTCTCGTGAGTTACACTTCAGTCTATTTTCTTTGTTATGGCTCCTACTGAAAAGGATGAAACTCTCATTGTTAGACGTTCTTCCTATAAAGGGCAACTCACCAGATTCAGAAATTTCATCAACAAATTAAATCCCGCCGAGTGTGATTTACATATCTTGACACAACGCCTTAAGTTGTACGAACGGTCCTATGATTATTACGATCAAACTCAAACCGAGATTGAATCCGCTTGCCCAGAACTTCAATCAGATCGGGACGAGGTCGAACCCTTGTACTTTGAAGGGATTGCCAAGGCCCACCAATTGATCCGCAGTATCTCAGAACCGGACACTAGGGTCATCAATCCGGCCCAGTTCGCACCCGCTTCAGTTCACAAGAACAAACCGAAACCGTTACTTCCAAAGATAAGCCTACCTCACTTCTCAGGCCAGGAAGGTGAATGGTATTCTTTTTATGAACTTTACTGCTCACTCGTTCATGACAATAAGGAAATTCCCGACATTCATAAATTCTACTTCTTACGTACGTCTTTGGAAGGCGAGGCCTTGGCCTTGGTGGAGTCACTTCCTTTAAGCGCAGATAACTACCACATCGCCTTTAATCTCCTTAAAGAGAGATATGGCAATTTACGTTTGTGTGTCGCTCGCCATATCCGCTGTTTGTTCAACCTGCCAGCCGTCAAACCTAATGACGTCACCTCTTTAAGAGACCTGTTAGACTCTATGCAGTTAAATGTTAGAGCATTATATCAACTTAAGCAGCCTGTCCAAACATGGGACACCATACTTATTCATTTAGCTACATCCAGATTCGATTTTTCGACTTTAAAGGCTTGGGAGATCGAACTCGCTCGCAAGGAGGAATGCTCGTTCGAACACCTCATCTCGTTTCTCAACAGCCGATGCCAAGTCCTTACAGCACTCTCATTTGAGTGCGAAAATGTCGAAACGAATCATCAGTGTCACATTTTTGAGAAAAACCTTGCTTTTTCAAAGGGTCATCAGCCCCCATCTGTCGAGAACAAGCAAACTCGTTCCGCTTCTTTCAATCATGCAAGAGAACATATCAGGCCACTCAACAAATCTTTAAAATGCACGCTCTGTAAAAAGCTTCACACATTGTATTTGTGCAAATCCTTTAAAGAATTGTCTGTCGAAGACCGAAGGAAGTTTGTCTTCAATAGCAAACATTGCTTCAACTGCTTGTCACCTAAGCATTCTTCTTCAAACTGCACGTCTTCCAATCTCTGTTTCCATTGTATAAAACCGCATCATTCTTTATTGCACGTTAATGATAAATCGAGGTAATCAGTACCCGCTTCTTCAAGCTCCATGCAGAGCAGCTCTGAACAAACTAATGCTTCTTCCTGCATTTCTAACGCCGAAACTTCTCACAGTGTGCAAGCCCTTTTGTCTACTGTACAATTCGAAATCCAAGATAAATTTGAAAATTGGGTTCGAACCCGCGGTCTTCTCGATTCCGCTTCAACTCATAACTTTGTTTCGCAATCGTTAATTAAAAAACTAGGTCTTTCGTCAGCGCCTATTTCCATCAATGTATCCGGCATTGACAATTTGAAAACTCAAGTTTTGCAGTCTTCAAAATTGAGAATCAGAGACGTTTGCCAAAGAAACACCAATCTTAACTTAAACTGTCTCATTCTTACCAGTATCGGCAAGGACACTCCTAGCAGCTCTATTAATACTTCCGGTTTAAAGATTCCTTCGCATTTAAGGTTAGCTGATCCTCAGTTTAATGCTCAAGGTCCCATTGATGTACTTTTCAGTGCCAACGTTTTTTGGAATTGCCTCCGTAAACAGGTTCGCAAGTTATCCTCAAACGTGGTCGCTAGAGACACCGATTTTGGTTGGGTTATTACTGGTGAAATCCAACATCCCAGTGTTCAAACCAAAGCGCAATGTCATTTCGTTACTGCTGACATAAATCCCATTTCTGAAAAAGAGAACGCTCATGTTTTCGATCTCAATACTTTTGAAAACCACTTGCCGAAACGATGTCTCATCGTGAACAACTACGCCACCTTTGTAAGTTGTTTAAATGATTTTGCCTTCTTCCCGCACAAAATGGCAATTCAAGTTCGCCTCGCCTTGTGTTATTTCGTTTACCTTCTCAAGTCATTTTTTATAGCAGGTAATTGCTTAAACTCTCTATTGAAAACTATCTTCCCCTTGTGTAAAACCATGGCTAACAGTCTCCATCACTTCGCTGTAAGCTATGTTTCACTTCTTTCGATATTTAGAAGGATGGCCACGGCCGGCTCCCTCCTCCTTCCTCACAATTGGAAGTCGCTTTTGAAACCGCTTGAAAATCTGAATTCTCTAGCATCTAGAATAACTATTCTTACACATAAACTCCTTCTCAATGCCCCGGCTTCTCTTCCTTTATCGGAAGAATCAAGCTTTTTTCTGTCGAAAATTGTCGGATTCCGTAATCCTCAAAATTATGCGAAATTGATTTCTTACTTTATTTCATATGGCTTTAAATTGTTTTTTCACGTCCAAGCTACGGATGACTGCATGACGTGTTACTCGTTCCGCTTTAAGTTACAGCTGATTCAACTAGTGTTGTTTGGTTACTTCAAACTGCTTGTTTGTCAAACTTGTTTGTATACAAGCCCGAGTAAGGTCAAGTTACTGTTTATTTCTTGTATGATTGCCAAAGGTCAGAGCAAGCTTTCCTTATCTCAACTCTGGCTGATTGCCAACCATTGTCTTGCGAGTCGCTTCTGTAAATTCAGAAGCCGCTCACCTACTTCCTAAAATAAATTGTTCCAGTCAAGGACTCTTTTAGATATTTATATTCCTTATCTCGCCGTACTACGTGGGTCAAGGTTGTTCATGCCTGCCTTTCCCACTTGCTTACGCTCGTATCCTACAACTGCTTCGATTCTTGTTTCATAACATCGTGGCGTATTTTTCACGCGTTCATGTATTGCTCCTTGCTTACATATTTTGCAATCTTATTGTTCATTGATGAACAAACTTGTTTTTTCTTGTCGTTATATTCGATGTGTTTTTGTATTTATACTTGTTATGTCACGTTTCTCGCTGACTTAAGTATTTTTCAGATTAACCCCTTTGATGCTTATTATAACTTAAGGTCATTGTTTATGGCTACTAGAATGTCACTTATGGCGTTCTTGCTTTCTACTCGCATAGTTCCTTTGTTTATTTGGTATATTCTTATCCTTAATAGATGTACATGTTTCTATACGCTTTGTTTAAACTTTTTAATTCTCCTTTTGCGTCTTATCGCAATCTTCACTAGTGCTTTATTTCCCTCAGCTTCTAGCTATTTCGTGATTGAAGGTGTCGTTAATTCTCGTTTTTAACTCCGCTTTCCAATGACCCTGATGACCTGCTTCCACTCACACCTGGTCACTTCCTTACACGCACTTCTCTCTCTGCCCCTCCTCCCCTTCCTAATTCTTACAGGGATTCTAATCTACCTATCGTTTGGCGAAAACTTGAAGCCCTCCGTAATTCCTTTTGGAAGAGGTGGAACTTGGAATATTTAACTTCCTTGCAACGGAGACAGAAGTGGTTTCTTTCCAGTCCCGACCTTAAAGTGGGGGACTTGGTCTTGGTTAGGGATGTTTCACCCCCCCCCCCCTAGTTTGGACTTCTGGTAGAGTGACCGAGTGTTATCCTGAAAGAGATGGGAGAGTCAGGGTGGCCAAAATCTTGACCACTAATGGTCAGATCACAAGACCACTTCTCTTCAATTGCTTTATTACCTTTAAATGTTTAACTGCTTATTTGTTCTCTGTTGGTGTTTACTCTTCCTAGTATGGTTTATTCTTGGAATACACGGTACGAGAGAATATAATTTTTAATGCTTTTGCATGTTCATTCCTTCTTCTTCATCAAACACCAACAGTGATCTTCTATTTTCTCTTTGATGATCATGTCGCTTATATCTTTTATGAGTCTGTTCTAGATATATCTTCCATGACCCTCCTAGCGTCATCTAGCAGCGAATCTCTGAAGCTCCTCAATTTTTCCTGGTGCAAGAGGACTTCTTCTTCCATCTGGCCACCAGATCTCGTTGCCATCGCCAGCTATTATCTCCATGAGCAAGAGAACTTCGTCTCCTTTTTCACTCACCATGCTGTGCTAGTATCGCCTGCTATCAACTCTTTGAAGACCATTTCCTCAAGAGAATTTAAGTTTACAATGTTGGTCATGCTTATATGTTCTCCTTTTGTCTCCTACCCCCACTCTTTCCCTTCCTTAGACCCTCCGTGCTTAGCTGAGTGGGTCTCTCTTCTAAGTCGGCAGTTGACTCGGTCAGTCAAGGCTCAACTCGAGCCAGTCTTCTCAAACCAAGAGACACTCTCTACGCTCTACGCCATGTTGGCACATTAGGCATCCGTCAAAGGAAACTTCACCTTCGACATGCAACAAAGATAAGTACCTACTTCAAGTTTTAACTTCATCTTCATCGGTTTTATCTTCTACATGTTTTTAACGATATTTTATAGACAGCGTGAGATTACTTATTTGGGGCAAAATCATTCTTCGCGGGATTTGCCATGTTGAGCTTTTGTTTGTCTAAGCCAACCTTAATAGAAAGTAGCTTTTTTAAGCTATTTAATTGGGAAATCTTCTCACTACGTGGGATATTATCCAATACCCGCTGTCTATAATTCACCAAGCTAGTTCCTCCGCTGGATTATCTTTGACCTCATTCTTCTATTAAGATCGTTCTGGAACCTTCCAGATCCTGTACTTTATCTACAAGTCCTGCCGTCATGTAATTTTCACTCACTTGTGAGAATACTATTTAAAATAGAAGAATCATACTTCTGAATTAAGGCTCAATAGCGAAATTTCTTCCACCGATGGAATGTTCTATGGTACATTTAATTGTAATTCACAACTTTCTCAAGAAATAGACTCTCGCCTACCTAGTGCAATCAGTTATTTTCATCATTGCAATAACTTCCTTCCCCATAAACTTTCGTGTTTCTACAGTGAAATTTTTATCTATTTACCAGACTATAGTGATAACTAGTGCTTGTCCCACTTTTCTACCGCGTCGCGATCGTCCGTTTACATTAAATAAAGCCATGAACATTGATCCTATATCCCAACGATCTTTCCTAAACCTTCTACTAACAAACCATATTAATAAAATTGTAACTTTTCTATAAGGTGTCACTCACGAAGTGCCCTTCCGTTTTGCTGGTTTATCATTAATTAATTTCTGTATAACTACGTGTTTTATACACGGTTCAAACTTACATTGTTTCATCCCTATAATCAGGGAAAACAATTCTTTTAACTCTTGAGTGAGTTATTTCTAGGTCTCACGAAATGGAACCATTTGGCTCGTGATTCCTACTTCAACATAGGAAGTCTAGAACCTTCCTTTTGACTTTCTCTTCAGGTTTCACCGTAAGTGACCTGCTCTCTTTTGTATAATTGTTATAAAGTAATTCATCTTAAATATAAGAAGTTGTAGGAACTTCTATTTTATTCTTCTTTTTTTCTTATTGTTATTTTCGAAGTTGTCACTCTCTCTAGAATATTCTCTCAGAAATTTCTTAAAGTACACTCTTGTACTCAATTTAATGTTTAAACTTTAATTACTACATTTGTCTTTTTTAAATCTTATAAAGATTTTAGAACATATATAAGGTTCGAAACCTCATAAATTGTCAATTGCTTGGAGCAACCGTCAAATGTTTTCTGAGGTCTGTGACCCAAACATTGTTAAACAAATTGAAAATATATATTTGTTAAAGTTATCAACTTCTTTTGAATTGTTAAATAAATTAAATATTTGTTTTTGGATTTATCATTTCGCAAATACTACAGTTAGGCAAGATCCTGGCTTTCCTAACTCTTCCTCAGTTCATGCCATCGTTAATACAGAACAAATCTGCTACTATTTGTCTTGCCAGACTATCACCCTTCCCCATTGTAGTCTTATGCATGCTTGGGAGGAAATACACTAAAGCCTTTCTCTGGCAAACGGCCCAAGTCTTAGCTGCGGTTCCCGTCAGGTTCGACCAGGTCCCTACTCACTTTAGGTATCAGAGAGCGGATTTGCAGTGGCAACCGCATTTAAGTGTATTTAAAGTTAAATTTATAACTTTTATGGGACTCTCATCCTATTTTTCTATCCTTTTTCTCCAGTCCGAAACCCACCTCCTTTTATTTATCATCTTCCCTTGGTGGTTAGGTTATTCCTCAGCCAATAATCTACCCAAGTCCCAGCAGTGCCAAGCCAACTGATTCCCATATATACTAATCTCGGCGAGGAAACTGATTTTTCAACTGTTGCATGATACACCTCCCGTACTAACAAAACCTACTCATTTCCATACCCACATTATCCTTGCATGTAGCAATAACCAAGCCGCCAGGTTTTACGTGTAGACAATCTTTCCTTTCTGTCTATGGGGTTTTTCCTGGCCCTACAATCTTACCGTTATATATGTGTACATATTTATATGTGCACATATATGATAAATATACCAATGTTAATATCAACCCATGATGCCTGGTAGATCACGACCGCGATGGGACAGGCGCAAAGCCTCAAAGGGCAATCCTTCTCTTTCCAATCCCCTATGCTTTCTCTTCTACTATGTAGACTAACTGCATGTCGGAGGCACCAGTAGTAAGGTCGGGTGCCACGCGAGGGGTGCGGGAAACCTTTTCGCCCCCCCCCCCCCGAAAAAAAAAGAAGCTGGTCTGGTGGTGCAGCGCTGGACTTGAACGAGTAAGGACGTCTACTACTGAGCTCCGGGACTACTGAGACTCCAAGAACCGCCACGGGGAGTGCTACGGCGCGTCCCCGCCTGCCAGACAGAGAGCAGTAGCTGCCTACACGCCGCGCCGTGAACAAGAGAAGCTCCGGCAACTGCAGAGAGCCAGTCCGCCAGAGGCTGCACCACCCATCATCTCTCACTTCATTCATTTCATCCCCCAACCGGCTCAGGAATAGCCTGGCCTAGGGTTAGATAGGGACTGCCGAGAGCCAGGGCCCCGTTCGTGTCGGATAAGCCCGCGTTCTCTAGCTCGCAATAGTTTCACCCCTCATCCCATACATAGGTAGTACCAGGCCTAACTTTCAAAAGAGCTAATTTGTCCTACACTTCGAAAGGAGCTAATTGTCTGAGCTTTTCTCGTAGGACTTAGGCCCTGGTACCCTATTATAATAAGCTTCCACTCCGACTATCCTCTATCATGCACTCGCTGTCTCCACACCATACACCCGGTCCCTCGCCTAATCGAATGGCAAGGACTGGGGTGCAACCAGCGGCCGTACTCACTATTACTACCACCACCACCACTATCACCACAACCAGTACCGCAACCAGTACACACCTGATGGTCACACCCATCCCAAACCGCATGGTGAATAGGCAAAGGCTAGTCCCCGGCACGCACATTGTTGAGCCCATGCGGCTACACAATTCATGCTCCGTGATTTCGGGTGATGCCGGCTTATTCACACCACCCAGCTCACCAAAGTTTCTCGAGCCATTCAACATCATGGTGAATCGGTCACTGAACCTGGGCCCGAGTCTGAACAATGAGTTCCTCAGACGGATAGACCTTGGGCCTAGGCGCACGGAGACCATCAACACCGAGAGCCCGCATTCCCCGAGAGAGCCCAGCCATTCCGCGGACCCCAACCCATTAGGCCCACCGCTCAGCGTGTGTGAAGACGCCATAGCGGCGAACACTCCCCCACTTTTCGGGGGACCAATGGTAAGGCCCCTAAGAGACAAGTAGGCCGTACTCCACCAAAGAAGGCACCTCCCAAGCCAAACCCAGGAAAGGTGGGAGGCCAGCCAACTGAGGCGAGGAGCGCGCCTGATTGTAAGGCCACCTCGACGGGAAAAGCAGCCCCGGCTCAACCAAAGAAGGCACCTCCCAAACAAAACCATGAAAAGATGGGAGGCCAGCCAACTGAGGGGAAGAGTAAGGACGCTAGCAAGCCACCTCGGACGACGATTGAGAAGCCAGTACCAGAGCCAGCTCCTAAAGCTACGCCTGAGGAAGCACAGCCTCAACCCTCCGCAGCCGACCGGACTCAGGACACTGTACCAGGGTCCGAGCTTGACGCGGAGGGCTTCACTGAAGTTGTTTCGCGGAAGAAGAAACGTGGCAAGGCAAAGAGGCGTGGTGGCCGCAAGGTCCCTGCCACCCTGGCTAATGAGAGCTTGAACTCCTCATGCGAATCCACTATCCCCTGGGAAATCCGCAAACATGCAAACAAGAAGGGACGCAACCCCCCCCCCCCCCATCAGCATATACAACACCAACATTGGGAAGATGCGCTTAGGCTTGCTGCACACTCTCCCTAAGGAAGAACACAATTTTATATTCATCCCTCCCCGTACGAACGCCCACAGAGAAGTATCCCTTCAAGTGAGGACCTGGAGCGCGTATTCGGCTGCGCTTGGCTACCTTAGCAAGGAAAATATTCCTTACGCGCAGGTTATTCCTGAAAAACCTGCGCAAATGTACGTCATGTGCGCCCCGGCGAACCAGACTTCTCCTGATGCGTTCGTAGCCGCTCTCAAGGAGATGGACTTTCCCGCCATTTCTATTGAGACAATGCGCACCAACCCCAACAAACAGCAGTGCCCTCTGTACCTCGTGACAGTGGCGGACGACGCTGGCTCAAAGAAAATACTAAGACTAACAGAATTATTGAGCATGCGCGTCCGGTTTGAACCTTTCCGGAAACCCGAGATGGTGGCACAGTGCAGAGTCTGCCAGAGGCTTGGTCACACCTCAAAAGGTTGCCATGACGAGTCCCGATGCAGGCGATGCGCTGGTGCCCACCTATCGTCCCACTGTCCCAACGGTGCAGACCGTGCATTCTCCAAATGCAGCAACTGCGAGGGACCACACGCGGCAAATTTCATGAGCTGCCCGAGCCGCAAGGCATTCGAAGCCGCAAGGCAAAACAGGAAGCCAAAGGGGAAGACTGGTGGAGCTTCCCTGGCACCTGTAGACCCATCAGGTAAAAAGGCCCCATCAGGGCCCCCAGGCTCCTCAAGCACCGGCCAACAGAATAGTGGGGGGACAGATAGAGAAACACATGCAGATCACCCCAACACTGAGGTCGACCCCAAGCCAGGCCCTTCAACTCAACCCGACCCAGTGACTCTGGCTCCCAAGGAACAGAGAGTTAAGAAGGCCAAACAACCCCTAGCCCCCAAAGAGACCGCGACCCTAGTAGAAACCACCAAGGCACCGGCACAGGAGGCCCTGGAGGACTATCCTCCAGCCACCTCCACCCCTCGCATGCCTAAGTTAGTAGTCGCATTGCCCCCTACTCCTACGAAACCGCCACCTTACCACTCTCCTCAAGAGACTGCCCAAACACGTCCACCCCACAGCGACAACCACGCCAGCCCTGAGACTGAACCATCCTTTCTTGAAAGGATTGAGGCCTTCCTACGGACGCTCAACCCTGAGCTCACGATAGGCGGTGTCCGCATGGCAGTATTTAAGCTCATTATCGAGCTAAGTACAGCCCCGTCCAGTCAATGGCTGACGATGGTTATGTCCACTATCGCCAACCTCTGCTCCACCCGCCATGGCTGACACACCAAACGAGGAAAATATCGCCGCACAACCTAACAACACAGGAATACGCGTACTAAACTGGAATGCTGATGGCATAAAGCTTAAAAAGTACGAACTAGAAACATTCCTGCGCATACATGACATACATATCGCCATATTAACAGAAACTCACCTGCAACCCGGCGAAACGTTCACTGCCCATGGCTAAAAAGTCGCAGCTAGACGGGACAGGAGAGAGTTTCGGGACCAAATTAAAGGTGGCGTAGCAGTACTAGTCCGCAGGGATATACAGTACCAGTTACTACAAATGCCTGAACTGGCCCACCTCGAAGCATGCGGAATCCGCTTGCCTGTACACAACACGCACATTAACAAAGTCGCCGTGTACAATAACAACAGCCGCCGCATCGACACACATGATATTGAAACTCTCTTCAGAGTAGGCCCCCATACAATATTGGGTGGCGATTTCAATGCCAAAAGTGTTCACTGGGGCTGCGCCCGCCCCAGTCCTGCGGGCACCCAACTCTACAGGCACATGATAGCCAACGAGTATGTGGTAGCAGCACCTAGTGAGCCAACGTACATACCACGCAGGCGTAACGGGATCCCTGACATACTGGACATATGCCTAATGAACAACGTTACATTAAGGCATTAAGCAGAGGTAATTAATGACCTCAGCTCGGACCACATACCAGTAATTGTTAAACTGTCAGCCGACCCCCAGGTCACCGGAGAGGTCCCTAGGCAGCTGCGCGACTACAAAGCGGAAAACTGGGAAAAGTTCACGGAAGTCCTGAACATGGACCTAACCGGCAGAGACGACCCCCCGCTCAAATCTCCCCATGACATAGACGAGGCCGTAACCTTGCTCATAACAGCAATCCAACACGCCACGGACGCCAGCGTGCCCATACACAAAAGACGTGAGCGGGACCAAAAGATCCCGGAACACATCAAGGCACTCATTCGGCGCCGTAATAAACACAGGCGCCTTTGGACTCGATACCACCGAGACCAAGATCGGGTGACTAAAAACTAACTAAACGCCCAGATCAAGGAATTACTACCACGACACCGCCATGAAATATGGGACAAATTGCTCGAAAAGTTCGACACAAACACTAGGCCTGTATGGAACCTAGCGAGACATTTTACTCGCGAGCCGCACATCATTCCGACGCTCCAAGGCCCAAATGGCCCAGTGTTCGGAACCCGCGATAAAGCTGAAGTCATCGCTGATACCCTCGACGAGACATTCACGCCAAACGATGACCCCTCTGATCCTGAATTCACTCGCAGGGTGGACGCCAAGGTTGAGGAATACCTCGCTAATGCACCAAACCCGGAAGTGCGGAAAACCAACATTCATGAGATCAAGTGGATAATTCGGCACCTCAATCCCACCAAAGCACCAGGCCCAGACAATATACAGAATCTTATTCTGTTCAGGCTGACAGACACCGCCCTACGTCTTCTAACGAAGATATACAACGCCATGCTGAGGCTCAAGTACTACCCCAAGCAATGGAAAAGGGCGAAAATCCTAGTATTTGGTAAACCCAATAAGGACAAGTCAGACTCTGGCAACTATCGGCCCTTCAGCCTACTAGACTCACTCGGCAAAGTATTTGAAAAAATCTTGCTGAAGAGACTAGTAGGCCACACCAAAGAACGAGGACTGCTTAAAAACGTACAATTCGGATTTAGGAATAAACACTCGTCCACACTTCAACTCATGCGATTAATTGAACATGCCACCGTAGGCTTCAATAAACGTCGCAACACGGGCGTAGTCTTTCTAGATATCCAAAAGGCTTTTGACAAGACATGGCATAACGGCCAACTTGCTAAGCTAATTGATTATGATTTCCATCCTGGATACATAAGGCTCATCAAGTCTTATCTAGAAGACAGAAAGTTCCAGGTCGACATACACAATATACTGTCGACAGAGAGAAGGATTAGAGCGGGCGTGCCCCAAGGTTCCCTAATTGGACCAATCCTCTACATCCTCTACACAAACGACATGCCTATGCCGGAGGAACGCCTCACAGCAACATACTTGCTTGCTGATGACACGGCCATGTCCGCCCAAAATGCACAACTCGCTTGCATACTAAGACGGCTACGAGATGCACTACGCCGACTCGAACTATGGTTCACCAAATGGAGAATCAAGGTAAACGCTGGTAAGAGCCAGGCAGTGCTGTTCACTAAAAAGAACAGACCATCAAGCCAGATAGCCAACCTTAGACCGCTCCAGCTGTTCAACCAGGACATCCAATGGACTAACACGGTCAAGTATCTAGGAGTAACACTAGATAAAAAGCTGACCATGTGACACCACGTACTCGATGTCAAAAAGAAGGTGAACAGGCGACTGATACAACTGTACCCTATCCTAAATAGGAAGAACAGACTCAACACCAAGGTAGGGGTGAGCATGTACAAGTCACTGATTAGACCAGTTATGACGTACGCTGCCCCTGCTTGGGGCTACACAGCGAAGTCAAACGTTCAGGCTCTACAAGTCGTACAAAACAAATGCTTGCGGTTAGCAACAAAGCTCCCGTATGAAACACCAATACGGGAGCTTGAAGAAATTGCCAACACGCCGAGCCTGGAACAATACATTCTCAAACTCACATGCAAAACATATCGCGCCACACTAGCTAACACGGTGAATCCACTTGTTCACTGCATTGGTAGGTACAATAATCACCGTGGAAGCAAATACCCTACGCCTAAACACATCTTGTGGAGTCACTGACGTGGAGCAGATACGGCACAGGAGTTTCCAAGCGGCAAACCAACCCCGCACACAAATCTGGCCATCCCTCAACACTCAAGACGGCCACCCACCGCATCCCCACAAATAGCTGCACAAAAAAAAACTGTACTTATTTTACGATGTCCAACTAGGCTGTTTTGCTAGTTGGATAGTGTTTTATTAGCTCTAGGACGTCCAACTAGGCGGTTTGCTAGTTGGAACAAAATTAGATACTAGATTCCATTTTGCCTTCATAATCACATTAGATCTAGGACGTCCAACTAGGCGGTTTGCTAGTTGGATAACATTAACATTAGATTAGATTCTTATTTACATTCTAGGACGACCAACTAGGCAGTTGCTAGCTGGAATTAACTAGTTTCAGATGTTATCTTAGATTAGACTAGGCTAGAACAAATTAAACGACACTGCCAGGCTTAAAATAAGACAAGGGACACACATCCCACCACACTGACCGGGTGCCATCCACCTACACCTCTGTATATATGTACATATCCCTGCCTGTGCCATTTGTTTGTTCCAGCAGCAGCTAAGGGGATCACGCCGCTCCCGGCAGACCGCCGAGACCAGGACGAGAGCGAGCGCCCCTGTATTTGCAGGCAGGTACCCTCTCCGGATCGGAGAACTGTTACAGGACGCATGGGCTAGTGGATAGTGCTGCCTTCGGGTGTGGCGATCCGCTGCCCTTGCGACCGCGCGCTAGCCCCAGCAGTAATAGTAGACCAGATCCCCATATGACAATAAGGCAAGTAAAGGACGCTGCGTTGCGCTGCGCGTGCGTGCATGACACAACTCCTCTACTAACAACAACCCAACCAATCCTTCCACATCCTTGCATGTGGCTATCTCCCATTCGCCAGGTTTTACCTGTAGGCAATCTTTCTTTCTGCCTATGGGGTTTTTCCCTGGCCCTTCACTCAATCTAAACCCACTTATGTATTCCAATCCAAATGATGATGCCTGGTAGAGTACTTGGTACTGGGACAGGCAGAAAGGCTCGCACGGCTCATCTGTTTCTCCTACTATCGTAGTTATTAACAGCATATCGGAGGCAGCAGTAGTAAAGGTCGGCTGTCACGCGGGGGGTGCGGGCTTTAACTTTTCGCCCCCCCCCCCGAAAAAAAGCTGGTCTTTGCGGGCTGACTTGGACTTGAACGAGAGAGGTGACGCTGCTGCACGAGAGAGCCGACTGAGAATTTCGAGAATTCACCGCGGGGAGCGCTTCGGCGAGCCCCGCCAGACCAGTCATCGCCCAGCCGGCACGAGCTCACTAGCCAAGGACGCCAGGAGTCTGAAGCTACTGCTGCCAGCCAGGCCTGCCAGCCTACATCTCATCACCGCACCTCATCATCTCATTCCCCAATCAGTTCTGGGTTAGCCAGACTTAGGGTTAGGATAGAGCACGCAGTGAGTCACTGACCCGTTCACGTCGGATCATCCCGCGCTCACTAGTTCGCTTTTAGAATTTTCCCCTCATCACATATATAGGCTAGCACCAGGTCAACTACAAAAAGAGCTATTTGTCTGTTTCAAAAAGAGCAATTTGTCTGGAATTCCCTCTTGGCTCTTGTGCGAACCCTATTACTTTTATAAGCTGTCAACTTCCACTATCCCTAAATGTTCATGCACACACCGCGCCGCGCATTGCCCAGCACACCCTGCGTCCCCATCATCCCCTCATTTGTCACTCCCCAAACCGAGCAGGACCTAATTAAACTGCACACATGGTATGCGAGTAATGCCTTGGCAGCCCTGAGCGTGACCCCGGTGACTAGCCCCGCTACATCCGGCAGCCCGCTCGGGAGCTCCAGGCAGCTCTATACGCTCACACCCAAGCACACCACATCCCCCGTGCTTGGCACCTGACAAGGACAGCTGCGCAAGATAGGCAGCACTGTAAGCGTGACCCAGGTGCCGCGGCGTGCCGCGCCCTGCAGCTCGCGAACGGTAGCACCTATCCAGCTTGCTCCCGCAGCGCCCCAGCTTACAGACGGCACCCTGCGAGGCTGTTGAGTTGCGGAGACGTCCCGGACGGCTGTCTGGACTCGTCCAGCAACCAGTCCAGGGGAGAGCCCACTGACTCCAGCCTCGTCGCGCCAGCGATCACACCAGGCGCGGCATTGGTGCCAACAGGGACAGAAGGCAAGGAGACGCCTATCCTGGAGACCACACGACCAGCAGCGAAAGCCGCCCCGTCAGTGGTCCAGGAGAAAGCTATCCCAGCACTACTGTCTGTGGTCACTGGATTGGGAAGCCATGCGATGGACCCCAACCCTACGGGAGGCAAGCTAGTAATGGACGTGCCGCCTGACCAGCCACGTCGCAAGAAAGCTGGTAGTACCAAAGGGAAGGGCAAATCAAAGGCCTCCAATTTGGCAGTCCAGCAGTCCCAGTCTCCGACTAGCACGGCGACTCCAACCACAGGCCTAGGCTAGGAAGGAGCTCCGCCAGTGAAATCGTCGAGAGGCAAGGCTGGCAAAGGCACCCTAGCAAAGGTTAAGAAGCCAGCACCCGCGCGGACTTCTAAACCTGTGCAGGGTCAAACCAATGAAAAGTCCTCCGCGAACCCTGGGGCCCCTGAACTCAGGAAACAGACTCCAGAGCTTGGGGAACAGGAGGAGGACTTCACACCGGTGTTGTCGAGGAGAAAGAAAGCCGATGCCAAGAGGCAAGCCCAAGAGGCTAAAGCTAAAGACGGGCAAAGGCGGAATGCGTCGCGGGACTCGTCCGGCTCGACTACTTCCACTTTCCCCGACAGACCGAACAGGCCAAAGCCTAAGAAGCCGCCGCCACTTACACTGTATACAACAGATACACATAACAACGATCTGGGACTTGCAACGGCACTCCCACATGAGTACCGTAACAAGTACCACTTCAAAGGCCCCAAGCGAGACCCCGGCACGTCTGTCTGGCTTCTATGCGATAGCTGGAAGGCTTATCACCGGTGCATAGATTACATGGAAGCCGTCAATGCGCCGTACTCACAGATCGTTTCAGCTAAGCCTGTAAAGCGATATGTACAGCGCACACCGGCAAACCAGAAGACGTGTGACGACCTCGCAGCCGCATTTAAAGCGATGAATTTTCCAGTGGAATTCGTCGAAACGATGCGCACTAAGTCCTCCCGTATACCCTCCCCACTGTTCTTGGTGTCACGGCAGGGCCGGAAGCGGACAGCATATTACAAGTAAAAAGGTTGGCTCGCATGGAGGTGAGCATCACCCCATATCGGACTCCCGCTCAAGCGCCGCAATGCAGCAATTGTCAAAGGCTGGGTCACACCTCCAAGGAGTGCCACGATAGGCCTTGCTGTAGGCGCTGCGCGGAAGGACACCACTCTGCTAAATGCCCACTTGGACCCCATGAGGCAAACTCCATGTGCAGAAACTACAAGGGACCACATGCGGCTAATTTTAAGAACTGCCCCACACGCAGGGCATACGAAGCCCACAGGCAAAACACGATGCAAACTGGTGCGCATCAAGGTGGCATGCACCAGACACGTGGAGGCCTTTCAGGCACCAAGGCATCATCAATGCCTAAAGGCCCATCAGGCAGAACCGAAAGTAGATTTGAAGGGGGGACACAGCCATTCCGTAACATAGACACGACACACTCAAACACTGAGATCAATCCTCAGCCCAGCACTTCCACCTGCCCAGACCCGATCTCAGTGCCTCCTCCCAAGGAACAAAGGAAGAAGAAGGTCCGTTCCAAACGCCCCCCCCCAAACAAAAACGAGGCAAAGACCACCATGGCTAAGGAGCAATCGCAAGAAGCCCAACAAGCTTCCAGCTCCATCCCTTGCCAGCCAAACGAAGACGCATCGCCCTTAGCTACTCTCCTCCCTATTGCCCCCACCCCTCCCTCAAACACACCACTCAGGCCAGCACACCACTGGATCAGGCTCCCAGCACCATCTGGGACAAAATCAATGATTTCTGAAATCAACTCTTTCCAGGGTTAACGATGGGAACATTGTGCCAGGCCGTGATGGCGCTAATTATGCAGCTATTCACGACCCCTATGAACCAGTGGATGAGCATTTTCACCACGTTTATAAACACCACCTTCACATCCCGTCATGGATAATACACCAGACCTACCTGAAGGGAACGGGAGAACCCAACTAATACCCCCTACTATACACACACGGACGGAATCCGAGTTTTAAATTGGAACGCCGATGGAGTCCGCAAAAACAAAACAGAACTCGCGTTGTTCCTCCAAACCCACGACGTACACGTGGCACTCATAACGGAAACACACTTACAGCCCGGGCAGAAATTCACCTTAAGAGGCTTTAATACCGTAAGACTAGATCGCCGCGAACACACCGATATGTCTAAAGGAGGAGTGGCAGTACTGGTCCGTAAAGAAATAGCTCATATGAAACTAGACAAACCAGAACTGCAATCACTCGAGGCCTGCGGCATCTGTTTGCCTGTGCAAAGTACTGTTTAGATCCCTTAGTTGGGGGGGGGGGGGGGTAGTTTAGGGATCTAAATATTGGTGTTATTGTATTAATTTGGAAGGTGATTTCTAAATGATGGCGGCTTCCCGTAGCTGGGAGAGCTTACCAGTGTAGCGTGTTGTTTGATGTTCAAATGCTAGGGGGTGTTCCTGCTAAGATGCAAGAGCCTCCTAGGGGATTAACCTCTGAGTGCAGGCTAATGTGCCAGCCTGCCAGCTGGACAGAGTGGATGATATAACCGACGTGCTTATGTCAGCGGCTCGCTGCTGTGCAGTCGAGTCGCCTGCGGGAGCACAATGGAACCTGAGCAAGCAATAACTGGCTACTATTGTCATGGTCAATCGTGACGAGAGTCAGGAAGGGTATGAGGATGTAAAGAGGCGTGTAATTATGAATGCAATGTGTAGTTTACTGACCAAGTGTTTATTGGTCAGTGAGTATGAAATTGTAAGTCCCTTTTAGGGGAATGTAAATAATGGTACAAGTTAAGTGTACAAGTTTGTGGATGGGTGTTACAAAGTAAAGGATATCTGAACACTTGCTGATGCTCACCTGATGATAGTAGCTGGAGCAGGGCCTTCGGCAGCACACACTGTATGACAGATAATGCTCCCAAAATGCCTCTCTTCTTATAGGTCCTGCCGTTGCACAGTCAGCATTCCATTGACGTAGCTGTCCCAGTTAGTTATAGTGTTAATGTTTATGAGTGTGTTGCAAGTGGTTGGCTAACCTCCCGAGTTGGGTGGCCGCCTGTTGCCGTGTAAAAGTGATGTTCTGGTCTTATGATGTTTGCCAGTTAGGGTGAGTTTTAGTAGAAGATGGGGGGTGGCTCTCAGGGGGTACAGCCCCCCGGGCCTGTACAAGTCTCCTCCTTCGATTAGTTCGCGTCCCCGCGAATGGGAACGGAACGTGGAGTGGGGGTGTTGATGTGCTGGATCGTTGTTGAACCCTCCTTGTACTTCTTCTTCTTTTCTTCTGTGTTGATGTCGTGTAGAGGTAGCGATGTCGTGTAGATGTGAGATCAGCTTGTGTTCAGAGGGGTAGGTTTTGGGATATACATATGATGATTTAAAACAGTTCATAAAAAAAAGACATTTGCTATATGAAAAAGTTCAACAACAACAAAAATACGTGGTTTTGACATTATATAATATATTGGTGTTGTGCAGGGAGGAAAAAACCCAGTGCCGGACGGGTGGTTGTGCCGTCCGGCACTCTATTGGGGAAAAAATTGCTCCCTGCAATGCTTTAGTGTGAAAGATGGAAGAAATAGAAAAAATAGGTGTCCCAGGGTATAAGTTAAAGGAAATATTATAATGGTTTATTGTTTTCGGGATGAAACGGGACACCTTCACAAATTATAACGTTAGTAGAAAGAAAATGAAAGAAACAAAAGCATAATCAGTGTGCGTGTATATATATACATCGGAAAAAAATATAACAATATTCGCCGTGGCGATGATGGCAATAATGGTGCCGTATACAGGCTGGTAATAGTCCTGTGGTAATTATGGTAGCATTGCATAATAACATTGGTAATCATGATGATGATAACAGGCATGACCTGATAATAATAATAATAATAATCATGACATTTATAATATTATTATAATTTATAAATAAACATACTAAACATAATAATAATAATGACCATAGTAGTAATGATGGTTGCCATGTTGGTACTCTATGTATAGGTATATTATCCAACCATGTGGAACATGTACGTGTATAAGGTTATCATGATATAACTATAAAATACAAAATAATTTACAACTATTATATATTACCTTATAGAGCTCTTTTAAGTGGCCAGTTATTTTATACCTCTTGCGCTGTTAATACTCTACCTTGCTTCTGAAGCGTCCTTAAGTGGCCGTTCCTGCTAGGGTTCAGTGGCTAATCCGCTGTCTCATTTTGTTTTCTCGTATACCCTAGTGGTTTTCCCACCGTGGTTAGGAATTCCACCTTAGCGTCGAAGGCGCGGCGCTTACAAGCGTTGTGCCGCCCTTAGACACTGAATCCACGCTTCATTTGCGTGCATAATGTGTTTTTGTGTTCATTGATACTCAGTATTCCACGGTTACTGTGCATCGTTGACAACTGTGTTGTCACCGTTAAGGGGTGCAACTGAAAGTCTTGGAGAGTGTATATGTTTGTGACATAGGAGAGTGTGTACAAATTGGTGTTGGAAATATATTTACAAAAGACATGTTTATTGCGTTGTGGACCTGTGGACAAAGTATATTAGTGGATTGCCGCTCGGGTGATCTGTAATAGAGCATAGAAATATTATATAAGTCATATATACCATTTATAGGCGCATGCCGATATCGCTAGCCTTTGGCACTTTATATTACTGTACCTTAACCTATGCCGGCTAGAGTCCTATCTTAGCCTACTTACTCTACTCTTTTGTGTACATGTGTAATTGTATGTCTCCTCAGTGTACTCCAGTTGTGTGTAGTGTATGTGTGACGTCACCTTTACCTGGTAAATCATGTTGTCAGCATTCCCCTGATGCTGCAGTGAAGGAGCTCTTTGCTGAAAAACAAAGATATGTGGTATATATGCCCTTGGCCAAATATATATATTGCGCACCTATCGCGCAGCGCTGTTTTAAGGGTTGGGTTGCGGTGCTACCGCCCCTGAGATTTCTTCGGCGTCTCGTGTATTATCGAGGTCGGTCAGCTCCAGTGGCTGTACCGTATACCTCGCTGATGGGTCGGACGGCTTCAGTGCCTCCGCCCTGTTAAGTCTTTATCGGTGATTTATCGATTTATCGGGCTTATCCTGCCAACGACTAGCCGCCAAGTGCCGAAATATTTTGCCTTAATCTTACTTATCTTAGTGTATTATATCCTATTGTGTTATCGGGCTTACCCTGGCAACGGATTTGAGTCGCCAGGTGCCGAGCCCGTTATTAATCTTAGTTACTTACGTATTGTCGGGCTTACCCTGATGACGGGTTTGTTGGTCATCAGGCGCCGAAATATTTAGTCTAAATTATTATAAATGAGAAGAAAAAAAATATTTGATATCTATAAGCCGAATGGTTTTTCCTTAATCTATTGCCGAAATATGCTGTGCTATTATTGAGCAGCAGCGGTTAATAAATTTGCTTAATTCTAAGTTTTGTGTCAAATGCAACTGTCTTACATGCTAAAATTTTGACCAGGGCGATCGCCTGAGGCAATTTACTTCCTCAGATCACCACCCGCACGTATTCTAGAAACACCGGTTGTCTCTAGAACCGCCGGATTCCGCCCCCTTAATATTAGTTGTCGACATTTATGCTAATGATTAATACTAGTAATTAATAAAGTCGCAGGCGACTACGGTGCCCCAAGCAAACCGTTATACTTGTCTGTGTTATCATTGTTGGGCCTGCCCACTAACCCCTGTGAGGGCTCGCTGTGCTCCTCGTTTAAGATCTCTGGCTGCCCGCTGCGTCACCATTTACGTGGGCATTGGGCATTGTTCGGGAAAAATCGTCCGAAAGAATAGTGTCAACCGGGAATTTGAGCGTCCGGGATCCTCTTCGCCTATATTGGCAGTAAAAATGACATCCGGGGATTTTAGCGTCCGGGTTCCTCTTCGCCTATATTGGCATTGTTGGGCTGGCCCACATGAACCCCTCTAGACAGCTCGCCGCATGCCTATTTAGTATCTCTGGCTGCCCGCTGCGTCACCATTTAATGTCTCTGGTGACCCGTTGTCAGCCATTTACGTGGGCGCGGGACCGAATGACCGCGTTCATTCCATATATATTATTGATTATTTGTTAATTCATTCTTCATTTGTTTGGTTGTCTTCACCTGTGCTACGCGGGGCAAGGACTTGTCGGATCCAGGATTGATCCCGCTGAATCCTGAGACCCTGCTTCACTCCTGCGAGTAGGAGACTAACTTCCCGCCATGGAAGTTCTACTTACTTACATGCTAAACTAGTAGTCTAGTCGTAATTTGGTCGTCCCTTGGTTCCTCTCCTGAGTCCGGTGCGGAGTTGGCTATTTCTCCCCCCGTTCGTCAAAAGTCTCCCCAGCAGGTCTTGGCTTCGACGACCGTGGCACATGGTGGGTGTAACCTTCCTCAGCCGGGGGGGGGGGGGGGGGGGGGGGTAGGCTAGACGCACCCCCGGTTTTGGCGTTTGCCCGCGCCAGGCCATGAATGCTTCAACCTTACGTAGTTCGTCTCTTTGGTCTGGGTCATTGAGTTAACTGGGGTAGGGCTCATCACCGCCTTCCCCAGCTCTGCTCATGTGTGGCGCCTCTGCCCTTCTGCTTACGCTGTCATCACCATTCAGCGTGTCTCAGATTCCTTTTTGTGTTAATAAAAAATAGTGTACTCTGTAAATAATTTACTGTGTAAATACTGTAAAATTCTCAAGTGTTTTGGGGTTGTAGAATCTTCTAAATGCATGGACTACTTTAGGTCTGTAGTCGCCATGTCAGATGTCTAGCGTTGATGCCTGGTGGATTTTCCTGGAGGCGTTAGTAGGTTTCCATGTCGTAGGGTACCTTGTTATTGGGATCGGAGGGGTGTTATTTGTTGAATAGGCTTAAAGCATGGTAGGAGAGGGTTGCGCATCTTTGGACTCCATGTTAATGGTGGCCTGGAGCCGGTGATGCTATCAGGATGTCTTTACAGTGAGTGGACGGGGGTAGGTATTTCCCAAGTGTGCAAAAATTTTCAGAAAAGTGCCATGCAGGTTCAATAATAATAACCCAGGTGTGTGGGTAGGATATTCCATGCGTGCGGATGGATATGAGGCGTATCCGCTCTCATTTAAGGATAGGTATAGGTCGAGGTATAATAGTACTATGTCCCTTGCATGCGGGATTATTTAATAAGAAAATATTTGTTAGTTTAAGTTTGGCCGCATCTCTTTATATTGAGATGTGCATTACGCTTGCTATTCTTTCTGACACACCCCTAATACTCGGGTGTTTGCATTGAGAGCCAGGGCGTAGTGAGCCCTCTCTTTAAACGCATGAAGTCTATCAACCCCGATGTATATTTTGTCATGTAGTTTAGCTGTTTTTATGTGTTTGTGTTGGCTAATGTTGTGAGTGACGAGGTTATGGAAGGAGGAAGGGTGGTAGAATGGTAGCCCGTAGGTGGTGCCTTGGCCATCTTGCTGGCACCATCCCTCTCTGCTCCTGTCATCCTCACTTGGTCAATATCTGTTTTCTATCCGCTCCTTGGGATAGTAAAGTGTGGTGACGCTGTGACGTCACGTCCTAATCTGGTCTCTCATTTGTAATGTTCATGTAGCAAGTGAATTTGTAATGTAACTGGTCATGTCCTGATCGCCTATGATGGTTTTGGGATTAAAAGTAAAAAGAGAAGTAGTTATAGGGGGGGGGGGGTTGTTCCTTCAGAGCACCTGTCTGTATCCGCTCCTGATAAGTGAGTGCGTGTGGGAAGGACGTGGTCGTAATTGTGATTAGCGCAGCTGCGAGTGTGTGGCTGTGTTCCGCTACATCACGCGGGCGGGTGGCCTGTTATCGGCTAAGTCCTATCGTGTATCGCGTGGCTGAGTGTCGGACGGTGCGTGTAGCTTGTCAACATCTTTGTAGACATGTCCCTGTGGCCCTAAGATAAGTCCGGCCTATGGTATCTGTACATTGCTAAATGTTATAACTGTTGTAACAGCGCTGCATTCTGTATCAATGTATGCCATTATTATTGGTTTGTTTTTGTCATTTCATGGTCACTTCCGTTATAACAATAGTGTCTGTCGACGGCAGTGTTGCAATGCGGTGGAATCTGCATGTCAGTGTTTTGTCATGTTTTGTTTTCATGTGTTTGTGTACGGGAAGTCTCTGACGTTACGTCTGTCGGCTGCCGGAACGTGACTTTTGCCAATGTGCGAGTGTTGTCACTGTTTGGGTTTCCGGGCGGGCCAGTGTGCTAATCTGTCCCATTTTTGCTTACCGGTGTTGTGTATACACTGTTTTCTGCAAGACCTCTGCCTTGTGTAACTATGTGTAATCCATGTCTAGGAAGTCTATTGTGGTCCCGTGGAGGCCTAGGATTTTCGTTACGCCCCCTTATTGGGAATTCCTGGGTCGCCAATGCTGAGGTAGGCTGTTGTGACGAGTACCTTGGAACGAATCTATGTTCCAGTATGTATGGTAAAAGAACCTTCCTGTCACTAAAAACGTGTATCTGACCCGCTCATGTGTTTGTCTGGGGCCAATTTCAGTCTAATTGTGAATCTGGATATTGGTTTTCCTCGGCGTCCGATTTTTACTGGGCATTCGGACCCGCGATCCCGTGTAATTCTCCGTGTTCTATGTCTGCGTGTCTGTTGGGATTTGTGTGTCCCCAGCGTGGCTTTTGATTGTGTTTTTCGTGCCAAAAATACCATTGGTTAGTTTGTTTTTGGCACGACTGTGTTGTGTGGTCGCGAGTTCGTACCCGCCTTGGTTGGAGGTTCTGGTGTTACAATTTTTTGTACTGTATGTCCCATGGCACGTGTGTCGTGTGTTTGAGACACGCAGATGAAAATACGCTTTGGCGTGAAAAATTTGGGTCTTTTGGAATGCCCCTCGTATTCTATTTTTGAGAGTTATAGGGTTTTAAAACTCCCGTAAGTGAGTGTGTATGTTCCCGCCAGGCCTGGAGTACGCTTAGTTTGTCCGTAGCTAGTGAAGGTCGCGCACTCACGGGTGTGTTATCGCTGACTGCGATGGTGTCTAGTTTCATTGACGTGGGCACTATCTGTTACTTGTCTGGCGATGTGCATATATCCAGCACGTGTGTGTGTGGGAGCTTGATTGCCCGCTCTCTTGTTGTGAGCATGGCTTTCCGTAATGGAAAAGAACCTTTGACTAAATACGTTCGTGTCCCCAAATCTTGTGTTATTGTAAGCGTGGGGCGAATATATCCCTGTTAGTGGTACCAGATGTCGTTATGCATGTGTGTTACTGGGCCGCTAGTTGCGTGTTTGGTGACCAGGTGTCGGAGGTGATTTTATTGTCTTGTGCGTATGGATATCTGTTAGTGGAACTGTCCTTTATCATTCTATCCTCCCATCGGATAGTTACCCGACCTTGCACTCCTGGTATCCAGAAGGTTGCGGGTTCGAGACCGTCTTTGACCAGGGTAATTATTCCTGGTGCCTTTTGGGCTTGAGTCTCTGGGACAGTTCTGCCAAGTGTTAGGGTCGTATCCCGGCACGGTCAGCGGGGTCCGAAGGCTATTTCTTGGCCTTCTTTTCACGTCTGCCAGTGGGATCATTTCCCTTCCTTTTGACAGTGTTCCCACCTTTACGTGTAGGTGTCGTTTTGCGGGTGTGGTATGCCTTCATACGGCGGGCGTGTATGGTGTCTTTGATGAGTTTTCGCCCATGGCGCACGCTGACTATGTACTTTAGGTCAGATACCTTCCTGCAGACTTTGAAGGGACCTGACCAGCGTGGCAGGAGGAACTCTGACACATTTTTCTTACGGGCGGAATTGGAGACCTTAACCAATTGCCCGGGTGTGTATTCCACGGTCTTTCTTTGCCGATCGTACCGTTCTTCTTGTTTTTTCTGCGCCGCGGCTATGTTCTTTCTAGCGTCCATGCGAGCTATCTGCAAGTTCTCTAGCCGGGCGGCATTGTCCGGGTGAGTGTCCTGTGGGATGCATATATTGTCTATGGGACTTCTGGGTGTGTACCCATGCAACAGGAAGTGTGGAGAGTGTTTTGTGGCCGTGGATATGGGGGTGTTGTAGCTAAATGTGATGGGCTGCAGATAATCATCCCAGTCTGTCCCTGTGTCCCCTGTAAATTTAGCTAGGGCCATTCCAATTATTTTATTCATACTTTCTGTTAGACCGTTGGTTTGTGGGGAAAAACTCGTGGTCGTATA
Source organism: Meconema thalassinum (assembly GCA_946902985.2). NCBI lineage: Eukaryota > Metazoa > Arthropoda > Insecta > Orthoptera > Tettigoniidae > Meconema > Meconema thalassinum. The sequence goes on from OX336395.1 coordinate 209,950,415, forward strand.
TGCCCTTATCCTGAGTACCTCCAAAAACTGTTGGAGCACTCTCGAGGTGAAAATGGTACCTCTATCGGATAGTAGGGTTTGGAATAGGCCATATCGTGTAACTATGTCGAATAAGAATTCGACTATGCTGTTTGTGTCTGCTTTGGGCACGGCCTTTGTTATCATGTACCGGGAGAGATACTCGGTGGCAACCAGTATGTATTTATTGCCTTTTTGAGATGTCGTAATGGGGCCTTTAACGTCTATCCCGACTCTGTGAAATAGCTCTCCTACAGGAATTGGGTTGAGTAATCCATGAGGCTTGCCAGGCCTTGTTTTGAATCGCTGGCAAGTGTGACATGTCTTTACAAAGGTGTCTATGTCGGCCTTCATGTTTACCCAATAATACTTGTCCCGGATTCTAAGGTATGTTTTATGCGTACCCAAATGTGCCACTGCCAGTGGGCTATTGTGGTGTTCGATCACGATATTCTCTTTCAATGACTCCGGAACCGCTATAGGTGCATTATCGTGCATGGCTGTGGGCTTAAATTTCAGTACCCCGTCTTTGTCTAGGAAAAATCGCCTAGACAGCCGTGCTGTCTTGGAATCCACCTTATCCAAGTTTTTTAGTGCCATTAGAATCTGTTTCAAGTATAGATCACGTTCTTGCTCCAGCTTGATGTAAACCACCGTCAGGGCAAAAGTGGGCATGTCGTCCCATTCGTGGTCCTTACTGTCATCCGGGGGATCGGCTACTGGCAGCCTAGACAACCCATCTGCGTCTAGGTGTGTAGCGCCTTTCTTGTGTTTGACCACGAAGTTATATTCATACAGGCGGAATATAAACCTATTGAGCCGGGAATTTGGGTTTTTGAATTTGTCCCAAAAAAGCAAGCTCGCGTGGTCAGTCACTACCGTGAACTGGATACCATAGAGGTATACCCTGAAATAGTTCACTCCCCACGAAAATGCCAGCATTTCCCGCTCTGTGGCACAGTATCTAATCTCAACGGCCGTTAGTTTCCTGCTAGCATAAGCTACGGGCCGTATGCGCCCTTCTGCATCCTCCTGCAATAGGGCCGCCCCAGTCCGTACTGGCTGGCATCCACGTGTAAGAAGGTGGGCCTATCACTATGGAAGTGTTGCAGTAATGGTGGTGAGGTTAATAGTTGCTTCAGTGTGTTGAAGGCATCTATGTGTTCCTGTTTAATGCTGAAGGGCGTTTTTTCACGTGTGAGTTCGGTTAGGGGGTGGGCGATGTGCGCAAACCTGTGGATATATTTCCTGTAATAAGAGGCCAGTCCAATAAAACTGCGAAATTGTTTCAAATTTGTGGGCCTTGGGATGCCCGTTATTGCGTCAGTCTTCGCTGGGTCGGGAATAATGCCCTCTCTGTTTACAATATGGCCCAATATGTTAATCTGCTGTCTGGCAAATTGACATTTCGCAGGTTTAAGCCTTAATTTGGCCTCTCTGATCCTTGCGAAAGCCTCCTCCAAATGTACGATATGCTCGTCAAAGGTGTTGGAGAAGACCGTTATGTCGTCCACGTAAACTAATACGGAACGCCATTTTATACCTGAAAACGTTTTATCCACTAGCTTTTGGAAGGTCTGGCTGGCGTTACGGAGGCCCATTGGTAACTTTGTGTAGGTATATAGACCGTTCTCTGTAACGAACGCCAGCTTGTGCCTATCTGGTTCATAGACGGGGATTGAATAGAATCCACTATAATAATCCATCGAACTGAACCAGCTAGCCCCGCCAAGGGCATCCAAATAGGTGTCTGCCCTTGGTAGTGGATAACTATCATTTTCGACTAACTTATTGAGCCTACGGTAATCAGTACAAAACCTGTGGGATCCGTCCCGTTTTTTGGTCAGCAAAACTGGAGCGCTGTTGTTCGAAATAACGGGGACAATGACCCCTGCCTCGAGCATCTCTGTGATCTGAGCGTCGATGGCGTGTCTCTCCTTCTGGCTCACCCTGAAGGGAGGCTGGTGTACTGGCCGGTCACTGGTGAGGGTGACGTGGTGTTCGATAAGGTCTGTCACTGCGAGATCCTTCATCGAATGGGCAAAAATATCCCTGTTGCTCTCCAGGAGCTCCGTGAGCCTTTTATTTTGCTCCGGAGTCAGGTCCTGTCTGTGGGTCTGCTTGGCCACCTTATCTGTGTGTGTGTCTGTGTGTTGGCTGATAGTGTGCAGTGTAGAGGCCTGGTGCTCGTGAATTTCTCGCTCCGCTCGAATCCCATCTTTGTTCCTGGTGTATATCATGGGATGTGTGGTGAGCCTCTGGTCGTGCTTTAAAAGCATCTTACCCCTAGCGAAATTTATGCTAGCCTCATACTTAGCGAGGAAATCCATGCCAATTATGGCTGACGCAGAAAGATGTTCTATAACGAACATGGGGTGTGTTGTGGCAAAATGGTCTAGCCTAAGATGTATGTTTGCCACCCCCACGTTTTCTAGCGTCTGAGCATTGGCCGCTACCAGCCGGATGTCTCCCGTGACACCGTGTATTTGCCCTTCGGTAACGTGTTTTCTGTTTACACAACTTACCGCTGCCCCAGTGTCAATTAAGGCCTGCACCCTGTGGCCATTTATGCTGGCGTGTATCGTGAGGGCCGATACCTGGAATCCATTGCCCTGCAAAGATGTGTTGTGTAGGGTGTATGTTGTTGTTGTTGCTACTGGCGTAACATCTGCGCTGGGAAGGCATGGAGCTGGCCGCTTATCGTACCTGGCACGCTTGCCCTCTCGGCTTACTTCCTGTCCCGAGTACTTTGGCTCGGTCAGCAAAGTGCGCTCACCGAGTACATTGCCTGCTCTCTTAACCGCCCGCGCTGTGAAAATAGAAGTCTGCTGGCGAACGTTTAATGTACTGACCGTTCCCAGCTTTTGTGTAGCTGTGCTGTTGTTTTCTTCCTCTTGGGAAGGTGTGTCTGCAAATGTGACTCTGCGTTTGCACTTGTTATCCTGTTTTTTGTTCCAGGCGGTCGCGAGTTCGACTCCTGTTGCTGGCTTTCCTATGCCGAGTGATCTCGCGCCCTGCGCCTGTGTGCTGTGGTGTAGGGGGTATGTTTTCCTGTTTGGAGGGTGTGGGTTTGCTCTCAGTCTGTTCGCGCGTGATTGTGAGGGGCGTATAGTGTCCCGCCCTAGGGTTCCCTGTAAACAGTATGTGTAGATCCCTGTCGAATCCCGCAGTAGTAAATAGCGGTGACGAGTGCACATCAGTGTATACATGTATGTTTGCTTGGAGTACCTTGCCGAGAGCGGTCACCTCTACGGCGCTGGCATAGGTACCGTCCTTGCCCATGTATTTTTTATAGTCCGCCCCGGTCTGGAATGGGTTTTCCCGCTCGTCCGATACAAAATCTCGGTACTCTTTCCAGTTGGCCAGGATATGTTGGACCGTTTCCTGTCTGTAGTCCCTATGATAATCCTCGGTGTTCCGGACTAGGAAGCTCATGGCCCTAAACAGACAGTTGCCGTCTCCTTGTACGGGGTGTGTCTGGAAACGGTCCGGGGGCGGGTCGTCAGCCTTGGCTTTAGCTGGCTGCTTTTTCCCATTACTCTTACGAGTTTGTTTGGGGGAAGTGCCTCTCTGGTGTTGTGTTGGGAAAGGAACCTCAGCCGCTTTATCAGCTGGCCGAACCTCCCCGTCTAATCGTTTTTTAGAAACGTGGGTGTTCGTCTCCCTGTACTGTATGTGCGCCCCCCCTCGGGGTGGCTGCGCCAACTTCCCGCTTGCGGTGTGTAGCTAGGTTTGGTAGGCATTGCCCCCCTATCTGCCCAGCGGGGTGCCTCATCCCTAAACTCCCTCGGGTGTTCGTCAGGGAGGGGGTAGTGTTCCGGGCCCTTTGGGTGTGTATTTGTATTGTCCCGACCTTTTGTGGTTTTCCTTGTCTGTCGGTTATTGCCCGGTGGTCCATTTTCCTGTCTCCGCCAGGATGGGGTGTATGTTTGCTGCTGCGGGGGCGGGTTTTCCCGGCGATTCCCCTTTTCCCTGTACTGGGAAGGTGCATATCCCTGTCTGGTCGGGGGTGGGTTTCCTCGACGGTCCCCATTTCCCCTATACTGTGGGGGTGCATAGCTTTGCCTGCTTGGGGGCGGGTTCTCCCGATACTCCCCATTTCCCCTGTACTGCGGGGCTGCATAGCCTTGCCTGCTTGGGGGCGAGTTTTCCCGATACTCCCTGTCTGCCCTGTATTGTGGGGCAGCATAGCCCTGTCTGCTTGGTGGCGGGCTGCTTCGCCGGGGGATGGTGTGCTCGTACTCCTCAGGGTAGTACTCCTGTGTGTACGGGAATGGTGGTCGCCGTGAGGGGTATGTCGGCTCTGTGTCCGCGTATGATACCGGTGAGTATCGCGGAGGGTAGTGTGGCCTATCCTGTGCGTGTGGTGTTGTTGGCCGCTGTGGAGGGTAGTAATTTTCCTCCCTCCCGTAGCGTCTCCTCTCCTTGTACCCCCTGTCCCTTTCAGGATAATAGCGCTCCTCCGTGCCTGCGTGTTCATCCCTTAGCGGTCTCCCGCCTGCTTGGATGGCAGCTATTGTTAACTTTTCCATCCTGTCCACGAATTCATCCATCTTATGACTAGTGTCGTCCTTTTGTGGATGAAAGTGCTGATCCACGGCTTTCTCCGTAGCTTTTTCCGTGATCTTTTTCCCTGCCTCTATTGTCTTTATGTTATCCAGCATGTGTTGGACCGTGGGGTTGTTCATAATGCACAACTTGTCCACGATGGATGGTCTGAGGCCCTGCATTAACAGCTTGACTTTCTGCTTGTTCGTCATGGCTGCGTTATATTTATCGCACATTAACAACTTTACGTTGATGTACGCCTGGGCGCTTTCTTTAGGTCCCTGTGACCTCTGTCTAATTTGGTCATACAGGTCGTCATCATCTGGTATGAGCTGGAATTCATTTTTCAACAATAAAGTGATTTCCTCCCATGTGGCATTTTCTAAGTTGTCCTCATGAAGCTCATACCATGTCATGGCCGCTCCAACCATTGATCCGAGCCGTTCTATTGAAGGCCTTGAGGTATTCCTCGGGATCCTGGCCTTCCCCCGTGAACTTTGTGGGGTGGATCATGGAGTGTTCAGTGTGTCTGTTCATCTCGTGTTCGGCTGTCTCTCGTTGGCTGTGTAGTGATTCTGGTCTGTTTAAGCTGTTTGCACCGCTATCGTGTGCCGAGGTGTTCGTGTTATTCAGAGGGGAATTTGCCTCGTTCCCCGTGTACGACACTTGTGTTACGTTACCAGGTGGCTCGTCACCTGATATATCGGTACTGATTGATGGTGTGTTGTCGTACTGTGTGGATTTGACTACGTGTACAGTCCTGTCTAAATCCTGTTTCACTGTTTCCAGAATAGTGTGGATGTCTAGAACTGCCTCTGTCGTGTGATTGTCTGATCTAACAGCGTCTGTCTCTAGTAACTGTGTGATGCGCTCGAGCAGATTATCAGTTTTCTGCTCTGTGATTTGTAGTTGCTGCAACGATAGGGGGTGGAGCGTTGGCAAGCAATCTACTTCACTAGCGCTGGATATTGGTGACTCTTGTCTTTGTTCACTGGCCTGGGATCGTGTAAAATGTATAACTTGTGCTGCCGCTGCAGGGTGTTGAGCGTGGATCTCTGATGTCTTGAATTCGAGGTCCCTAAGAAGTTGTACTGCAGTCTGGTCAGTTATCAAGTCACTGTTCTTAATTTTTAACTTCGGCAGGAGTGGAGTTGTACTAGCCGACAAATGGTGCGCAAAGTCTCTTAGTGTGGTTCTAAATGTGGTCATTTAATTTCCACTGATTTTGCACTATGGGGAGGATGGTGGTGGGTGTAATAATACAAATCCCTGTGTAATAAGGAAAAATTGTGGGACGTAATGTAGGAGAGAAAAAAATTAGTCTCGCTTGGCTGCGTGCGGTAGGGGTCGTTTCTACTACGAGGGCTCGTTGTATGAGTCCTACCCTTACTGTGCGTAGTAGCGGCGCCTCCACCAATATGTTTTAGATCCCTTAGTTGGGGGGGGGGGTAGTTTAGGGATCTAAATATTAGTGTTATTGTATTAATTTGGAAGGTGATTTCTAAATGATGGCGGCTTCCCGTAGCTGGGAGAGCTTACCAGTGTGGCGTGTTGGTTGATGTTCAAATGCTAGGGGGTGTTCCTGCTAAGATGCAAGAGCCTCCTAGGGGATGAACCTCTGAGTGCAGGCTAATGTGCCAGCCTGCCAGCTGGACAGAGTGGATGATATAACCGACGTGCTTATGTCAGCGGCTCGCTGCTATGCAGTCGAGTCGCCTGCGGGAGCACAATGGAAACTAAACAAGCAATAACTGGCTACTATTGTCACGGTCAATCGTGACGAGAGTCAGGAAGGGTATGAGGATGTAAAGAGGCGTGTAATTATGAATGCAATGTGTAGTTTACTGACCAAGTGTTTATTGGTCAGTGAGTATGAAATTGTAAGTCCCTTTTATGGGAATGTAAATAATGGTACAAGTTAAGTGTACAAGTTTGTGGATGGGTGTTACAAAGTAAAGGATATCTGAACACTTGCTGATGCTCACCTGATGATAGTAGCTGGAGCAGGGCCTTCGGCAGCACACACTGTATGACAGATAATGCTCCCAAAATGCCTCTCTTCTTATAGGTCCTGCCGTTGCACAGTCAGCATTCCATTGACGTAGCTGTCCCAGTTAGTTATAGTGTTAATGTTTATGAGTGTGTTGCAAGTGGTTGGCTAACCTCCCGAGTTGGGTGGCCGCCTGTTGCCGTGTAAAAGTGATGTTCTGGTCTTATGATGTTTGCCAGTTAGGGTGAGTTTTAGTAGAAGATGGGGGGTGGCTCTCAGGGGGTACAGCCCCCCGGGCCTGTACAGTACTTACCTGAATATTTATTCAGTGTACAATCACACCAACCGGATAAATACACAGGACATAGAAACCCTATTCAAAACTGGTACACTTACCATCCTTGGAGGGGATTTCAATTCCAAAAGTGCTCACTGGGGATGTCTCCGCCACAATCACTCGGGGAGGAGGTTTTATGCGCACATGATAGCCAATGACTACATAGTCGCTGCCCCCAAAGAGCCAAATTTAGTACCGCAACGTAATTCGACGGACATCGCTGACATTCTGGACATATGCTGATGAACCAGGTAAACGCTCAGTCACATAATCAGGGTGATAAATGACCTATCGTCAAATCACAAGCCAACGATTATTACACTTGCGACCCCCACCCCCTGAAGTCATCGAAACAGGAACCAGGCCTATCCGCAACTATAAAGCTGCCAACTGGAACCAGTTCAAGGCCATATTAGTCCAAGAACTAGAAGGCAAAGATGACATGCCACTAACCACTATTCAGGAGCTAGACACTTCTGTGGAAACCGTGGTTTCAGCCATCCAAGTCGCCTTTTACACAAGTGTTCCCCTTGTAAACACCCACGAGCGGAAACTGGAAATACCAGCCCGCATCCGGGCACTAATAAGGGAAAGGAACAGTATAAGGCGGGACTGGACCAAATACCACAGGGACCACGACAGAGTCCGGAAAAATTAACTCAATGTTGAAATCCAGGACGCTCTACATGAACACCGGTGCAGCTCTTGGGGTAATCTTATATCAAAATTTGGTACCAACCCCACAGAAAACACACCATCAGTGTGGCCCCTCGCGAGACACTTCACCCGCGAAACCCATCAGGTGCCGACCCTAGAAACTCCGACAGGACCGGCCTATTCGACACGGGACAAGTTGGAGGCCCTAGCAAACTCCCTAGAGGAAGGATTTACACCAAACGATACAACCTCTAACCCGGAGTTCACGCTCAGGACGGACGCAAAGGTACATGATTACATTACCAATGCACCCAAGCTGGAAGTCCGCAAAACCAATATTCCAATCGGAAAGCCCCGGGCCCTGACAACCTACAGAATATAGTACTGAAGTGGTTGTCTGACAAGGCCCTGCAAATACTAACCTGCATCTTCAATGCAATGCTCACGCTACAGTACTACCCTGTGTGCTGGAAGCAAGCACAAATACTAGTATTCGGCAAACCGGGCAAAAACAAGTCCAACCCCGACAACTATCGCCCAATAAGCCTACTAGACTCACTAAGCAAAGTATTCGAGAAAATACTGCTAAAGAGAATAGTAGCGCACATTAAGGAAAACGGACTGCTCAGGAACGAGCAGTTCGGGTTTCGGAACCACCACTCCTCAACGCAGCAGCTTATGAGGCTGGTCGAACACGCCACGGTAGGGTTCAACCAAAAACGCGACACCGGAGCTGTCTTCTTAGATATACAGAAAGCTTTCGACAAGGTGTGGCACACAGGCCTATTAGCCAAATTAATAGACTGTAATTTCCACCCGGCCTACATACGACTCATCAAATCATATCTAGAAGGCCGCACATTCCAGGTTGATATTCTGAACGTACTGTCCACCAAGCGACAAATCAGAGCAGACGTCCCGCAGGGCAGTATTATAGCTCCCGTGCTGTTCAGCCTGTACATCAATGACATGCCAACACCAGCAGGAGCATTAACTACGTTATACCTCTATGCTGATGACTCGGCAATGACAACCCAACACTTTCGCATAGCCAGTATCCGAAAACGGCTGCAGGAAGCGCTATGGGCCCTGGAACCCTATTTCAGAGACTGGCGGATAAAAGTCAGGCGGTACTCTTCCCCAAGAAGAACCGTATCTCACGCCGACCTGACTCCATCCGGCCACTCACACTATTTGCGCGTGACATTCCATGGACGAGCACAGTTAAGTATCTAGGAGTAACCCTAGATGCTAAACTAACCATGCTGCACCATGTCAAAACACTACAGCGTAAAGCCAACATGCGATTACTGCAGCTTTACCCATTTCTAAATAGGAAGAGTTGCCTCGAAAAGACGCTGGGCGTAAACATGTTTAAAGCCCTCATAAGGCCTATTATAATGTACGCCAGCCCCGTATGGGGTTACACAGCTAAGTCGAACCTCAAAAAGCTGCAGATGATCCAAAACAAATGCTTGCGGTTAGCACAAAAGCAACCGCGGGATACACCCACGCGGGAGCTAGAACGCATAACAAATACGCCAAGCATCAAAGCCTTTATCTTGCACTAAGGTCACAACGCTCCAGGCGCTATTCGGCAAACCCACTCGTAAGAGCCCTCGGCCGACACGATATGGGCCGAAATAGCAAATACCCTACCCCTCGACACATTCTCTTCAGGTAAAGTCAGGAAAGGTAGGTGCAATGAGTAGCGCAAAGCGGCACTAATCGCAGGGACATACAACACAAATGTCACCCCCCAAATACAACATCCCATGGAATTCTCCCATGGATAACCCCAACTCCAAATTCCCATGGAAGTCCTTGGTAACGGCTCAGGCCAACCGAGGCGGCCGCACGCGCTCCCTTTGCTGCATACATGAAGTATATATATATATATATATATATATATATATATATATATATATATATATATGTGTGAAGTAATTAATTGCCTATGTCCATGTGCACGTCTGTCTATCTGTTTCAGTTTGTTTCTTTGTTACACCTTAAGTTTAGTTAAGGCCCCCAAAAATAGTTTTAAAAACCCTTCCCCTGGCTTGCCGAAAGGATAGACAAGGGAAGGACTATTAATAATCATTAGCTTATAGTTTCAGGACGATTGTATGCAGCGGTGGAGTGATTGATAACAACCATCAGCTATGTCCAGGACACGAGAGAAGAAGACGTGGCTCCCCTCTCCGGATCACGGAGACTTGGTACTAAGACGCTCTAGGCGGGCGGACTGTGCTCCGAACCTAACCCCGGACGTGCAGTTCGTCCGCCATTGCGGACGCGCTAGTCCCAGCAGTGCCAAGCCAACTGATTCCCACATATACTAATCTCGGCGAGGAAACTGAGTTTGCCACTGTTGCATGATACACCTCCCGTACTAACAAAACCTACACATTGCCATACCCACATTATCCTTGCATGTGGCAATAACCAAGCCGCCAGGTTTTACGTGTAGGCAATCTTTCCTTTCTGTCTATGCGGTTTTCCCTGGCCCTACAATCTTACCCTTATATATGTGTATATATTTATATGTCCACATATATAATAATGTACGAATGTTAATATATACCCATGATGCCTGGTAGATCGCGACCGCGATGGGACAGGCGTAAAGCCTCAAAGGGCAATCCTTATCTTTTCCAATCCCCTATGCTTTCTCTTCTACTATGTAGACTAACTGCATGTCGGAGGCACCAGTAGTAAGGTCGGGTGCCACGCGGGGGTGCGGGAAAACTTTACCCCCTCCCCCCAAAAGAAGAAAAAACTGGTCTTCATTCCACTGCTGACCAAGGAAAGGAGCAGAACCCTTGATAATGCCGGACGCAGTTTCCGGTGAAACGTCGGGAGGTATCCAGTCTGGACCACGTCCTACAAATCCGAACAACTTGCAACTAATTATGAACGCCGGCAGTGAAAGCCTATGCTGTTATAATGGTTTCAGTATCAATTTCACATGTACGAGGATAATAACTGGTATAACTGCTGACTTTAGTGCAGTCATAACCCCCTATACTCACTATATTGGAACCTTCAGAACCGACGGCAGGATTTAGACTAAGTCCTTACATTGCCAATGCGCATGCGCTAGCAGTTACACTCTCAAGCAGATGAGATGAGAAAATACCAACACACAACAATTTCCTGTTGAGAGCTGAGCTATTTATGTTGCAAGAACAGAACATTCGATGGAGCGAGTAAGCAAAATCCGAAAAATTTTCTATTATGTAATAGATAATATTGTTGTTTTAAGGGGCCTAACATCTAGGTTATCGGCCTATTATGTAATAGATACAGGAGATGAACATTTTATCTCTAGAGGGTGTTGCATTTCGTTTTGACGCTTATCTCGCAAGTGGGAGAACATGGAATACGGCTTTACATACAAACACAAACCTAACCTGGGGCTTACACCCCAGACCCCATTGCTTGTAGTAGGTCTAGAAGCAGTAATTTTCACCCATACCATTGTCTGACCAAGTAGCTTTGTTTCACCCAACTTTACTACATCTGTAATTTACGTCCAGACAGTCGTCTAACCTCACTACAGGGTAGTGCGGTGAAGCGCATTATTGCAGTCTGTCGTGAGCTATGAGATATTGTTTATACTCTCTGAAATTTTGCATCTGGGACGCATGCGCAGTACGTATCCTGTGCGCATGTGCAGCTGAGTATTTTACGGACTTGTAATATAGTTTTCTTGTGAGTTGGCTCTGCGAAAGAACAGTCTGCATATCATAAGGATAAAATTATCTTAAAAGTGTCAAAAATACCCAGTCCCCAAGTCAGGGGTTAAACACTGAAGATAATCCCCACAGCCAGGTCAGGAATCAAATCCACAAACTTTCATGTCAAAGCATAGAATGCTAAGGACCTCTGGATGCAATCGTGGATGTTAAATGAACAAAAGTCATATCTGCAAATTAGCTTGAATAACAAAGGATCCCTCTTTGGTGAAATTTGGCTCCCTGGTGTGACATAGCAGTTATTATTTACAAAAGTCGTTGCCTGGAGGTAAGCAAGAGGTACATTGCATCCCTCCCTCACCCATTGACAGGACTGACACAGAAATGCGATTGCACATGTCTATGACTGAGAAGTTCACAATTTGTTTCCCATAGTAGAGTACCCGCAAGAAGAGCTTGCCGAAATTCAACGATGCGCAGAAACCGATATCGATCGGCGTATTTTAATGGTCATTGCGGGGCTCCTGTATGTCCCCCGAATGCTGACTACCGGGCTCACTCAATTCTTCAACAATGCGGCTCGCTCCGAGACGCGGTCTACAGCTATTTTATGTATATAACGTAGCTGAAAGTGTGTTTGATGTACTGTATACCTCAACCCTTGAAAATTGTGTATAATATTCAGTGTACTCAGCAATACCACAGTTTTGCTGTAACTTTACAGCCAAACTAGGGAAGTTATTTATAATTTGTATAAATTCACGAAAAACGAAACACATCCCATTGGAACATATGCGCAATTCAAACGAAAGTGGCTGAAGCAACAGAGTGTCGGAAAGGTCAGTGCGGAATATAATACAAGGCGCCAAAAAAAATTGAAAGTCGTGAGGTGAATTCATTTCAACGCCTGGAAAGAGGAGGCCAAAATCTGTCGAGAAGTGTGAATTAGAAGATTTTGATAAATGCGTGGTCAGGCGTACAATTCATAATTTTCACAATACCAAAGGCGAGAGGCCAACGCTGAAAAAGATCCGCAGGAAACTGGTTGAGGACATAAATTTTAAAGGTGGTGTACGAACATTAAGAAAGATAGTTCGAGGCCTAGGTTTTAGATGGAGTAAGACAGAAGACATGCGTAGAATAGTTATGGAGAAGCCTGACATAAGGATCCTACGTATGAAGAACTTACAGAGCGTAATACGGTAAGACAACAGGGAAGGCCTATTGTTTACACACTGATGAGACATATTTGCATAGTTCGCACAGTAAGCCAAGTGCTTGGAGTGACGGTTCTCTTCATGGACTGAAGTCGCTTATGTCGAAAGGGCAAAGATTAAAAGTGGTACATGCCGGTTTAGATGCAGGTTTCATTCAAAATGCTTTGTTGGTTTTCAAAAAGCAAGCTTGTAGTTTAACGTGACCATTAATCACAAGATCATGAGCCATGGGACCTCCTTTTTACGTGGAATCCGAACCACAGGACATGGCATTTCTCTTCGAAAATCTCACATGCATTGACCGGGAATCGAACCCAGTCCGCCTTGGTGAGAGGCATACAGCTTGACCGCTGCGCCACCACGCCCCCTGTTGGTTTTCAAATCCAACCAAACAAGAGGGGACTATCAAGATGAGATAGACTATAGAAATTACGAAAAATATCTGACAGGTTAATTAATTCCTAATTTGCACCCAACTCTGAAGCCATGATTGACAATGCCTCGTACCATAATGTCCAATGTGAGCGCGCACTCACATCATCTTCCCGAAAAACAGTAATGCAGGATTGGTTGACCGATAAGGGTATTCCATTTTCTACAGAGATGATAAAACCTCAACTGTATGCTTTGATTAAATCCCATAAACCATGTTATAAGACATATCAAATCGACAGACTGCTTGCTAACTATGGACACACGATATTGGGTCTACCACCCTGACTTGAACCCTATCGAAATGATTTGGGCTCGTGCTAAAAATTATGTAGCAGAAAAGAATGTTACTTTCAAACTTGATGACGCAAGAACATTGCTTATGGAAATAATTGCGTCAACTGGAGCAGAAGGATGGTCAAGTTGGTGTAGTTACGTAATAGACGTTGAGAAGAAGTACATTGATAGCGATCACATAAAGGATGAAGTATCAGACCGCATAACCATTAATCTGGGGGACGATAGCGACAGTGACAGAGAGTGTGTTAGAGCTCGCGTCAGCCCGGAAGGCGGACGGCTCTGTGGGATTTGCGCAGAGAGAGAAAGAGATACATTTCCACTGTTGCAACAGGTCCACCATGTCCGAGTTCCCACACCGTAGGCTGCTGCCATGAGTTCCTGCGGTATGACAGCACTGTCGCTTACCTCAACGAGCTTGTCTCCTTCACGCTGCTTTACGCTTAGCTCTCCTGACAACACACTAGCTCAGATTCTCAAGACAGACTGTGATTGGTGGGATGGAAGTGAGGCATGACGTAATGGTAGCGTTGTGTTCTGCGCACCACCTTCCCGGCTGGTTCGGGCTCCTAGTAACATCAGCACCAATATCACGGATGACAGTGAAGGTGATACGAGTCGGCTTTCAACCTCTTTCAAAAGACGCAGACTACCATCGGATTTTTTTAAATTATGGATACTCGAGTTTAGGCCTTAATTACAATTGTTTCCTTCATCTTCAACAATAGGTTACTGAGTCCTGACTCAGGTTATAACTACTGTGTAAGGCATTACACACACGCGCTGAGATCTCACTTGAACCCCAGTCACAGTTCAGCCTAGCCTGGGCAGACGATCCGTTCACAACGGCTGCCAGCGAGTTACTGAGCGAAGTGGGAGGGGCGTGTTCTGCCACTACAGAGCCCACCCGAACATTGCTGAAGATCTGCGCAGCGTTCTGCGTCAATCTCTTGCACGTATTCTAACAGATGGTAGCACTGAATGAAAGTAGAACGAGCGATAACTTTCTCTACAGTACATGAATTTGCCAAAATACCTTATCAAACGATGAGAAATAAATCAGCGAATTATGTTTTAATAAATGTTTCCTCGTCCACCCAGCCATCCCAAATAGGATCACGACATATAGCCAAAATTACAGCGGTGGCCGCCATTAGTCCAAATGAATCATCAGTGTCGGTCGTGAGTATTTGAGTCGCTTTGTTAGCCCCGCTGGTCTGTCTCTAAGCACTAGTATCATCAAAACAGTACTGCCAACCTCGCCCTTACGGTACTATATAAAACAAAGAAGCGTCCAGTTCATTCTCTAGTGAGCATCATTCGTGTGCCATCGTGAAGTGGAAGTTAGGAGGATAAAACATAACCTATCTATAACCTGCAACAAGAGGATACCCGGACGTCAAGGCCGCACCTACACCAGACCATTCTAACGTTCATTTTGTCCAATCCAATAGTTACAGCCTAACGCACCCAGATCAATGGTTTTGAGTTAACCGTGCCCTGATAGCTGCGCGCGGCCACAATTACACCCAACCATTCTAACCTTCGTTTTGTCCAATCCAATGGTTTTCGACAATGGTTACAGCCTAACGCGCCCAGATTAATGGTTTCGTGCCTACCATGCCCCACTAGCTGTGCGGGACCAAGGCCACACCTACACCCAACCATTCTAACCTTTGCTTTGTCCAATCCAACGGTTACAGCCTAACGCGTCCAGATCAGTGGTTTTTGACAATGGTTACAGCCTATAACGCATCCCGGTGATTTTTTTTACAACAGTAATTTAGTATCCCACATGTTGGCAACAATATGTGTGCCTCGGTGTGTACTGCTAGAGCGCGCCTGTTGACAGTTGAACAAGATGCAAGCGCTGTTGGAACATGGCAGCCGTTTTTAAAAGAGCAATAAATAAATACACATATTTACGTACTTTAGCACATATATGAGGTGCAATAGTGACCAGGGTTCCTAATTTCAATATGTAATATCGCCCAGAAGATGAAACAAGGTCACAAGTCACATTCATGTCAGGTGTAAGTGTATAAGCAGCGTTCTACTTTCATTCAGAATTAATAGAAAACCTGGCTCAAGGTTCTCAGAAGAAAAGCACGACCAATATTTTTAACCTGGCTCAAGGTTTGCAGAAGAGAAGCACGACCAATATTTTACAACGTTTTAAAGACCCAATTAGGCCAATCACGGCCGAACACTTTAAATACTCCTGATATACATATATATACATAAATTATATATAAACTTTTGAACTAACGGTGGTTTTGGGGTCTAGGGGATGTGAAACGCGAAGATATGTCGAAATTTTCCGGAAGTCGAAACATGGTACTGTACCCTTATATCTGGATGATCCACCAATATCCTCCGGCTGGAAATAATCTGGGATTGTAGCATCTAGACGCCCTGGCTAAAAATGACATGGTGCCACTTGGCGAAAACACTCAGAATAAGGGACAGGTATTTTCTCAAACGGAATGTGCTGCAGTATCTAACTACAGAACAGTAGGGCCATCTAACTACTTAGGATTTAAAAAAACAACTCTATAAAAATCTCGGGCGTAAGAATACGGATTAGGTCACTCGGGAACTTCCACCCTACAGCACATTCCTCTACCATCTAACTACAAGTATAATGCCAGTTTTCTATAAAACAATCAGGAAATCGTCAACACGAATCCGTCCATTTATTAAAAAAGACAATACACATCTCGTGTCACCGAGCTTTGATTAATTGCTCTCGAGAATAAACCACGAAATAAAATATATGACTAAGTGTCATTAATCCATATACAAGTACAAATTGTTTCGCTAAGAAACCGTAAAAATTGTTACGTGTAAGCTTAAATATGCTTCTATACAGCGAACAACTGCTGTGCCCTAGGTGACGGGAGTTTATAACATGAAAAATGTTATAAGTAAAAAAAATAATTAAATAATCGCAAAAATAAATGACGTTACCCATGACGTAGATCTCCGTCATTACAAATACTAATCATTATTCTATACAATTCATCTCCCGCACCCTAACATTAATATTTCTTCCTCTAAGAAGCGCAAAATCTCTACACAAAGTTTTAAGGTTTAAATTTAAAATATAAAACACTCCTAAATCTATTTACGAATTTATCTGAAATACATTTAATGTAACATTCTATACAATGAAAATAATCACGTCGTAGTTCGTCAGTTACTTACTTAGAAATAAAATATTTACAACACGTTCGTTCCTTTCTCCCGACAATACAACATGTAATTGTCCTTCCACATTACTTCTAAATGTCAACGGGCTTCAGAAAAATATTACTTCACTCTACTTAGTTTTGTTCGTGTTTTACGTTAACATCTGGGATTCCATAATCCAGACAATTAAGTAGAGACTAGTTCAAAAACCTCCTAAAACTTATCTGTTCATGTAATAAAAATACTTAATAAAAATACACCCACTCGTTGAATAATTACCATAAATGACGAACATTAGGATAAGAACCATTTAATAGATCTCAGTTTACTCTCAGCTTCAACAAAGATCCATTAAACCCTATAATTTCTATCAGATTTAACTTCATACAGGATCCGCTGTCCTGTGAATTTCAAGGAGTTTCAACTCTATTGAGACTATTTCAATAACATCCACAATTACTAAACTTCCGTCACAATTCTCTTATAACTTCTTACTTTCATGAGATACATGCGTCTGTCCCTACAGACATTTCCTCAAAAATAGATCAATGGCTATACACTGGCTCATTGTCTCACAACAAATACCTCCGTCTACAACGGGAATAATAAATCTCATCCATCGAGATACTACGCAAACTTCCATAACATTTCTTTCTCTACACTTTCCAATAATAAACTCTTCTTTCAGTCATCATAATCTTAATGAACATATAATAAAAATACTGGTTCTCTCCCTGCCTCAATTTAATAGGTAATGCGATAAAATGATAATCTTTAAATAAAATCTTATTTCTTTACTTCACTCACATTTCTCAAAATTCTTTCAACAAACTGTAACATTTCTTCCATTTCATCATTACGTTATTTCTTACTTCAAAATATGCTCTCGTTCGCATCATTTAATTCCACATTATAATACTTCACAAATTCTTTCTTTAATGTCTGTTCAACAAATTCTAATACTTTCAAAAAAAAAACACTACTTACAACCTTTCTTCACTAACTTCGTTTCATTATTTCTCAGTTCGTGACTTTCTCTAGATCTCTACAATAGATCTTTCGTAATTACATTCTCTGACATATACTTCCTTTCACATACTTGGAAAACATTTCCACTATTACATTTATTGATAAAACCTAAATATCGTTCGATTTAATACACGTTTGAACTTTACAATAACAATTCTGAACAAACTATAAAATCCTGAGCTAAAGTATAAAATCTGAATTAAACTATAAAATCTCCCTTCAAATTTCAAATATCACAAAAATCGAAAAATCGAAATGAAAAATCCCTAAAATTCCGAAGTCGTCGAAAAATACTATCAAACATCCGCATGATGATATAAATATAACATTGAAAACTGCAATAAACTAATAAACAATATAGAAAAATGGCATTCAACAATAGTTGTCGGATATTCAAGATCTACAATTCTACATAGTGGGATATTTAGCGTTGGTCCTTGGACTACCTTGTGCTGGGTTAGAGTTGACATGAAGTGGACTCCCTTTGGTTACCCATTAGAAACGGAATGTTTCTAGCGGCTTAAGACTGCGTGGTGGTCAGCATTCTTGTCCAATTCTCCCTCCGAATATCTCGTGCGGTCAGGTACTGGGATTCGAACTCGATCATCATCGTGCTGTCTCCTCCTTCCTCCGACGACTCTTCTGATTGAGATGGGATAGCCCTTTCTCTCTTGGGCACCGGGTAATTCCCTGATCGCCCTCGTACATGAATAACTTGCAGTCTTCTTCCCCCATAGTTCCCTGTAGATCGTCATTTGAGATGGTAAAATTACTGATGATTGTAGACTTTCTATTACGGGAGAGATGAGATGTTAATCTCCCCCGAGTTGTTGATGTTAAGTCATTTCGGATGTTCTTGATGCCATCATAGTTTTGTTCCCATAATTGTTTAAGCGATCATCACGACGCCTGTAGAATCTTCATGAAATTCCACCCTCAACTTTTGAATTTTTATCATCTTGAAGCTGTAGCTTTGTCGTATAAATTTAATATTGTTTCCTCGCTGAAAATCTATGTTAATATTACATGCACATTACTGAGTGCCTTCGATTAATAATTCTATCTCTTTCGTTCAACTTGGAGACTAGTTCGTTGTAACGTCCTTCTACTTCGAAGTCGTGGTTGATAAGAGCCTCGTTTCCTCTCGTCTTTTCTCCGCGTCTCTTTTCCAAAAACCGCTCTGATTGGTTGCTTATATTAATTGATCAAACTCTTCATTAATAACTTAAGAACTCGGCTGTAATTATATTCAATCGTTCTTAATTATCATTTAACACTCTTCTTGATGGTTTAATGTAATAACTTTGTCCTAGTAATTATATATGTTAATTACTCCGTTGGTGTTAATTTTAATAGGCGGCTTCCCATTGGTCATGGTCGCGTGTGGGCCTCGCGTCGGCTCCCCTCTTCTTTCTCTTGCCACACGCTTAGTTCCTCTCCCCATTCTTTTTCACTCGGGCGTCCTCGTGACTGCTCGGGTTCTTTGTCATCCTAGCGAAGCTTGCACCGAGTCCCCTTGCGACTACTAATTTGCTATTGGCCGGCCGAATCACCTCAGTTAATTCACTCGCTAACCAAACCAGTTTTGTGTTCGCTTCCAGCATCGATAAATTTTAACATGGGCTAGTTTAGAAAACTTTCCACTACTTGTATTATTTCCTGTCTCGTCTCCCCAAACGCGTACAGTACCCATTGCAATAGTTAGCTTTCTAATGAAATCTACCTAACATGTGGAATACAAAATGCTCGCATAGGTCTGGTCTGTATAAAGATTAATGATGTGTGAGTGCCCCACCCAGGGATGTATATATGGCTAAGGCTGCGCTACCTATTAATTATTGGTCTGGATTCAACAAATTTTACTATTACAAAAAACATTAAGTCATTTAGCATTACCTAAAGATTATTGATGTGCGACTACCCCACTGTGCGTGACAAAGAAAAGGGCTTGATGGACACAGGGTACACTGGCAAAGATGTTGTACTGTCTACTGTTCTCCACAATCACATAAGGATGAATCAGTTGAAAAACCCCTATTCTACAGATTCAGCTTGATTCTACTCACTGCTATTCAAAGTCTATTCAGAGCCTTTCATGTAGGCCATTCCTCCTTGGGACCAGAAGGGAGGCTTTCTTTTGCAACTATCCAGCTTGAAAGATAGTTCTTTCCTTCCACATTTTCATTCTGGCAGGATGCTGTCCCTTCAAGGTCGACCGTCGATTTAAAAAAGCTATTACAACCCAATTATAAAAAGCGTGGATGGTAAGTTGCTGTAGGCATATAGATCCACATCAACTGCTTGTTGTGCAAAACAATCTACAAAGGACTTGAGTCCCACCTATAAACATTTTTCACTGAGTCAATGATATCTTTATTGGAGTGGAATCTTCTTTCCTTTATAATTTTATTAATGCAGCCAATAGCTTTTCAGGATGCGCTGGCTGCGTGACACAGCAGTAGCGTCCTCGCCAGCTGTTTCCAAGGTTGCAGGATTGAATTCTGGCAGTCAGCTGACATTTGAGGGTGCGCAAATGTGAGGGAGCCGTGTCAGTAGCTTTACTGGCATGTTAAAGATCTCATTTGGGGCAAAATTCCGGCAATCCAACGTCTCTAAAAGCCAGAGCAGTAAAAAGGGACGTAAAGCCAATAACATTATTATTATTACTTTTCCGGATTGGTCAGAGAAGAGATTTTAGAAGTAAATTGGCAGTGGACCTATTGAAAGGAACCATCCCGGCATTTGCCTGGTGGTGCAAATGGGAAACCACAAAAACCATTTTCAGGATGGTCGAGTAGAGATTCAAACCCATGCCCTCCTAATGCTAGTGAGGAACGAATGAGTACTCTCGGCACCATGGCAGGTTCTTCTCTCCCTTAGACTTTTTGCAAAGTGTTCAAACAAAGATGAATTAGCATGGATAGTATGAGAGGACCTGTAGTCCCCAATCAAGATAGCTGTTTTCAGGAACATTGGAGAACATTCACTGCCTCACCATATAAACTTTCTTCAGATTATCCCCAGTATTAGGGATTGCCAAAGCCAACCTTGCTCACTTTGATTTTGGCTAGCCATTTAAGACCCCTTTTTGGACAACACAGCATGTTTAGGTGAAAATTCCACCCCATTTTGTTATTGCTATGATTCAAATTTTATTTTTGGGGAAATTCCATGTCAGCATGCCATTATGTTTTCACCTTCTCACTAGGGGCAGATGACCTCGTGGTTCTCACTGATTAATAATGATTAAAAACAAGCAAGGAAGGGAGAGGTTGTCAGGTACTGTCACTAGCAGGTTAGTAATGCCAGGTGGGGTCAGATACTTGTTTTATTTACGGGGTAAGCTGTCTGATTTGAAGTGCTTGTTCAAGTGTGTACACTTACATTTAGGGTTAGGAAGGAGGTAGCTGTGGCCATAAGTTTACTACCATCTCATTAGATTGCTAGACTCGTTCACACCAGTTTTAAGAAGATTACATTCTTTTTTTTTATAAGGAATTCCAGGAATTACTTATGTATATATATATATATATATGCCTATATATTCCACAATTATCTCCATATACAAAAATTATCGAACGCAGCATAACCCTCAATTTACGCTCGTGCACTTCCATCAAGGCATTGTTCTCAAAATTCAGCTATTTGATACACCCACCGTTCGTCCTAGAACTTTTCACAAATTTTATATGCTCCTCAGCAACGTAGTAGGATTCTCGTCCAGTTTTCCTTCACCGTAATTGTCTTTTACCATCAGCTGTATATCATTTCAAATAGCTAGTTCCGTTGAATATTAATATTCCATGCTATTACAAAGAACTCTTTTAGCACGCACGCAAGATCAAAGAACGCGGACAAAGATATGCCCTGCAGAACATTCTTGCGAGAACTGCTAGGTTACACGGTCTAACCAATGGGAAGAGCGTATGAATCGCCCGCTCTGTGGCGTCTAGGGATTCTTAATACGCGTACCGTACCGTATATTATGTGCTATTCCTGATGGGAAAATTAATATATAAGTTACTATGAAAAGAAGTATGACACGTTACAGTGCCTCAACTTCCTTTCACAAACAACACACGAGTGCAATAGCTGAATTGGAGGCGATAAAGGTTCTAGTTTGATCTGTGCGGTTTGTAACACACACAGAAAGTATTATATTGTGGCGTCTGAAGGCAAGTAATGTGAGTTTCTAATACCAGTGCAGTAATTCAAGCTCAATTTAACATAGCGTAATTAAACGTGTTAATATGTTTGTATTGTTCTTTATCTGTTGACAATATTATATTTCCTTCGCCTGCCCCCAAATCAGGTTAGTTTGAACTGTACTTCATCGTTTGGCAAAATTATATTTCCTTCGCCTGCCCCCACATCAGGTTAGTTTGAACTGTACTTCATCGTTTGACAATATTATATTTCCTTCGCCTGTCTCCAAATCAGGTTAGTGTGTACGTAAGCATAGAAAAACCGAATATAGGATGCTTTGTCTCACTGCTCAAGCAGGCACCATTAATTTATATTTATGTCTAGTCAACCGCAATTATAAAAAATAAAATTTTGCGTGACCATGAGTATATAGCCTAATTGCCAACATGCGACTTAGAGCAAATGTTCGCAAGTTGTGCGTCATGGTCATATAAGTGTTACTGTTGTTGACGAACATATGCCCTCCTTATCATTAGGCCTATGCATCTGGAGGAATCTATTCGGATTACGAGTTGGCTGCTAACAAACATTCGCCTATTAATTAAGGGACTGATTTGTCTTTCTGGGGTAATTATGGTCTTTGTTTATTACCGTATGTTTTCTTTCTGTGTTCTAGTTTCCTGAACATAATGGAAGATAATTCGTTCATCAAGACTGAGGCAGATTTGTTGTCTTATTCAGATGAATTCCACAACATTGTAAGTTGCATTTTAATTTGTAGGCTATATGGTGTATCATTGCAATCTAAGTGATGTGCGTGACAGTAATAAACAGGCTAACAAGAATCTGATAAGTTTTCCTGTTTTTGTTTTACGTACGGTAACTCGTATTGTATCTCTATATTTTACACTAGCAGAAGTACCCATTCTTCGAACGGTCTTCGGTATTAATAACCAGATGTTACCAATTGATCTACTGTTGCAATGTTTAGGGGCTTGGAACCTGTTTGTTGGTAAAGAAAAATGATTAGGCCTAGCTAAAATGTGCTCTCAAACTAAATTTACCTCAAGTGTTCTTCCTGGCGTGAAAATAAAATTGACAACCTCGTAGACGAATCGCAATACACGTCACATACGAACTGACCCTAACCGTTGTGTCAAGTGCCTAACTACCGGAAGACCCCTCTTATAAATTATAAAGGCTTGTGGTGCATGAAAATTCAGTTTTCTTTAGCCTCCAATGGCCCAAATTCCTAAAATCAGCAAAAAACTGTCTACCATTTCAAATCAGGAATTTTTGAAAATAATGTTGCTGTTTGGAGATATAATAAGACCTTCTGTACGACATATCGCACGTGTAAGTCGTGTGAAAAAAAATCTAGGGTACTCCTTGAACCCCTTAAGCGCATTGATGAATTTTACAGTTTTAGTTGGTTCCGTGATAACCTTATAGCCATTTGCAACCTTTCACAGAAATGTAATAAATGCAGTGGCATTACTTATTCCAGAAATAGATGGAAAGTTGGTGCCACCTCTTGAGACACTTTTGTCATGGTTAGTGGCTTGCATTCCTTCTTTAGTTTATTAAATGAAATTAGTTTTCTGGGAATATCTAGGAAAATGTTGGGTTTAGAGCCTTAAAATATAGTTTTCGGGGACCCTTTACGGCTCTTGAGGGGCCCCGAGTTTTGTTTCTGACACCAAGGGTTTGAAAATGAGTTTGTCTCGTCGTTGTACGCCATAATAATGATAATAATTAAAATAATAGTAATAATAATAATATAACAATATAGGGATAGGGATATAATAGACCTTCCGTACTATACCCGCACGTGTAAATTGCGCTAAAAATTCTAGAGTACCCCTTGACCCCTTAAGCGCATTATATGTATTGATGAATATTTCAGCTTAATTTGGATCCGTTATAACCTTATTGTCGTTTGAAAACCTTCACAGTAATATAATAAATGGAATTGCATTGCGTCTTACAGAAATAGATGGACCTCTGAGATTCTGTTGCCATTGTTACCGGCATGCATTCCTTCATTAATTTATTAAGTGAAATTAGGTTTTTGGGAATATCTCGAAAAATGTTGGTTTTAGGGCCTTAAAATGCGTTTTTTGGAGTTCATTTAGGGCCCCCCAAGTTTCGTTTCTCACATTGAGGGGCTGAAAATGAGCTTTGTCTCACCCTTCTATGCTTATTTCAGCTTGTATTTTAAGGGGGTAGGCCCCCTGTTATGAGAGGTACGGAGAAGAGTTACATCAATGATTAGTGTCGTGCCTCTGATGGATATCTGCATCATATTTTACGTTAATCCACCCAGCCGTTCTCGAGTTATAAGGACACAAAATATTGTCCACAGACAAACAGACAGACAGAAAAAAAAATTGCGTGCATCCGTCACAAAACAGTCTGAAACGGGCAAATATGTCAAATTTCCGTGGAAATGCAGAAAAAACAGACAAACATTCATTTTTATATAACAGAGAAGGGATATAATAGACCTTCCGTACCACACCCGCACGTGTAAATCGCGTGAAAAATTCTAGAGTAACTTACCCCTTGACCCCTTAAGCGCATTGTATGTATTGAATATTTCAGCTTAATTTGGATCCGTTTTAACCTTATAGCCGTTTGCAAACCTTCACAGTAATGTAATAAATGGAATTGCATTGCGTCTTACAGAAATGGATGGACCTCTGAGATTCGGTTGCCATGGTTATCGGCATGCATTCTTTCATTAATTTATTAAGTGAAATTAGTTTTCTGGGAATATCTCAAAAACTGTTGGTTTTAGGGCCTTAAAATATGGGTTTCGGGGGGCCGTAGGGCCCCCGAGTTTCGTTTCTCACATTGAGGGGCTGAAAATGAGCTTTGTACCCTTCTACGCTTATTTCAGCTTGTATTTTAAGGGGGTTGGGCCCCTTTTATGAGAGGTACGGAGAAGAGTTACATCAATGATTGGTGTCGTGCCTCTGAAGGATATCTGTATCAAATTTTACGTTGATCCACTCAGCCGTTCTCGAGTTATAAGGACACAAAAAATTGTCCACAGACAGACAAACAAACAAATAGACAGACAGACAGACAAAAAAAATATTTTTGCGCGCATCCATCATAAAACAGTCTGAAACACGCAAATATCGCAAAATTCCGTGGAAATTCAGAAAAAACAGACAAACTTTCATTTTTATATATATAGAGATTGCGTCATACTTGTATAATAATACTTCCCAGGAGACGAATGAACAGTTGCCCTCAGAAACTGCAGGACGAGGCTGGTGATGTGTTTGAAGATAAATGGACAGCTATTAAAGAAGAACATGAAATGCAGGTGATTATCGCGTTTGCATTACCTCTCTTATTATAAAACGAATTACTTATAGATTAAATGTTATTTGTAGTTTTCAATCACTCAGTCTTGTTTTTTACAAGAAGAAGCTGATGTTATTGCATTGATACTGCAGTTTCACTCTGCTGGCTCCCTGGGTCCTATTTTCTCTTATGTATGGCGCTTCAGGTAGGATTGCCCTGCTGTTTGTGTGTCATATGGCTTATAGGCTAGTGGGGAAAATGAAAGGCTGTCAGGGCAAACAAGCTCATTACCGTAAATTTGATTTTCTTTAATTGATTTCCCTGAGGCACTTGAGGTCCTTGTGGTCTGACCAACATAATTTTGACCAAACCCGAAGATTCACCTTGATTCTCTAATAAGTTCTTGTGGGTTCTAAGTTCTGTATTCTTCAGGGATTGATGACGTTCCCTTGCAAGGTTTCTACACCTTCATGGGCTTTTGGCTTGTGGCTCTCAGGTGTCCACCTGCTTTCTTCTAAGTTTGGTATTCTTCAAGCATTGAGGCATTCTTTGATATTCTCTTTATTTTGTACACAATTAGAACTCAGTTTCAGTGTTGTTATCGTAATTAAACGATTGTGTTTCAGTCGGTCAACACTTATGAGTGCCCTTAGTGTATACCCTCGTTGTCAATCTGTCGCAGTATTATTTAGATTCTATTATGTTACAACCAGTGCACATAAGTGGGATATTTTGCTGATATAAGCATTGCCCTCTCTGTTATTGTTTGCCTCTCTCTTCAACCTTGAGCAATGTATAACAAGCCGGTGGCCATGATTATAAAGTTTCCTTTGAGGATAGCAAGAGCTTCTAGCCTAATCAGATATTCCAAAAGTCAGGGAGGAATGGAGTGGAATGATGATTAAGTTACAGTGTGAAAGATTACAGTTGATGTTATTCAATATTGTCTGATATGTATTGCTAAAGCTCGGAAAGAGCAGCCCCGCTTTCCTATCACCTTCACCAGGACCATAGTGGACTGCATATGAACTAGAGCCTTTTGATAGCATCAAGTTGGAAGCCTGCCTGGCACCGATATAATCATATTCAGATTCTGTGGAAGATAATTATATTCCTTCTGACCAATGTCAATCGGAGTGGTTCTGTTCCCGATGAAGGAGTGTTAGAGATATAACTGAGTATGCTTGCAGGAAACGATCTCTAGTCATGAGGAATTACATAGCTGAAAAACGGGACAGGGACTGTGTTCTGTGCTTTAGATTAATTCAGATAACAGAAAGTTTGTCATTGATGGATTATGCCTCCCTTCAGAGCCAATAAAAAGTGCTAGAATTAGATCAACTAATAAGTTGTATCCCAACTTTATCTAATTTTATGATTTTGAAGCTCATTTAATACTTGTCCAACCACCATGGAATTGCTTCCCAATCCCTTATCCCTCTGATAACACTGAATGGTATTGTTAATTTACCTGTTTTTCTCTATTTAGTAATTTTATTAAAGGGTAATGCTCATTTGAGTTAATATTTTCCTCAGCTACCAACATTTCTCTCCATACATTAATTTTGTTGTATTCTCTGAGCAGAAGCGCTGCATCAAGGCAATGGTCGTGTTTTCCTTCTTCTCTCAAAGCACTAGCTTATACATCCTCATTGACCATAACATCATCCCTTCATTTCCATCTTCATGCAGCCTTCCGGGTTAATTCGTACGAACGATATATATACAGGGTGGACCACGTAAGTTAAGACTGTACAATATCACAAAAACTAAGCGTTGTATAAAGAACTGTCTGAAATAAACGTTGGGTGATATTAAGGGGAAAATAACATGCTATATGTCGTAGTTAATTTAGGGAACGTTTGGATCGTAATTTGACTTACATGTGACGTTTTCTAAATGGGAACCAACAACTTTTACCGTAACTCAGCAATTCTTCTACGTTTATGCCGTTACTTGTGTGGAGTTTCGCCTAGGACACCAAGCTAGCTCATGAGGTTAAGGCTGCTTGATCTTTTATAGCCCGCAATATAGAGGAGCAGATGCGCTTCATAAAAAGGGAGTTAGCGCGCTGTTCGCTACTCTGGGGGTCCGGGCACGGACACCTATAGCTCGCTGAAGATCCAGTTTGGTGTTCCTAGGCGAAACCTAACATATGACACGGCATATCCTAGAAAATATGCATAGTTTTAATTCACTGGCCGTGAAAGCCAATATACCTTTTTTTGGAAGCCTTCATAGGGAGGTTCAGGCTGCTTGAGCTTTTAGCTCCCGCAGTAAGACGCAGATGCGCTTCAAACAAGGGAGGTAGTGCGTAGGTCGCTACCTCTTTAGTGGCCGGGCACAAATACCAATAGCCAGCTGATGAGCCAGCTACGTGTTCCTAGGCAAAATCCCACACAAGACACGGCATTAACCTAGAAGAATTCCTGAGTTTTAATTCACTGGCTGTGAAAGCCATTATATCATTGTTTTGGAAGCCTTCATAGGAAGTTTATGGCTGTTTGAACTTTTAAATCCCGCAGTAAGGCGCAGATGCGCTTCGTAAAAAAGGGAGGTGGCCTGCAGTTTGCTACTCCTGTGGGGGTCTGGGCACAGATAACAATGGCCCTCTGATGTGCCAGCTTGGTGTTCGTAGGGGAAACCCCGCACAAGACATGGCATAAACCTAGAAAACAATTGCGGAGTTTGAATATCCTGGTCGTAAAATCCAATATACCAATGTTTATAGTGTTTCCTCATTCCTGTTACAAAACTAAACATCATTCCGAACACCAATTTCGTAAGTACATGTTTCTGTCCCTGGTGTAGACAGTGCGACATTGATGGCAGTTAGGTACACAGCGTAATACAAGTAATTGCATACGCATCGGACATAAGCGTAATATTGTTCATAATGATGGTCTTCCACCTCAATGTATTTTCCAACTCAGTGAATGAACGATTGATGTGTCCGTAAGAGCATGTGTCTATCAATACTGGTACAAGTATTTCGTATCCCCACCTTCATGTCGTCCGGAGTCGTTGATTTTTCACAATACACTCGATATTTCAGGCAACGCCATAAGAAAGACTTCGGGAAAGTAAGGTCATTTAACGGGACCTATCCATCGATCGTGATAATTGTTATTTAAAACATCCCGATCAGGGCATTCATGGAATTCATTCATACTTGACGTTATTATGTGCGTTGGTGTACGAATAAGTGCAAAGTGCTTTACACAAAAGTTGTTAAGGCTGGTATGAGGAATACGGAAACAAAACAAAAATAATAATATTTACGAGCCTTACAGTAGTCGCATATGATGTGTAACATCTGACATGTTATTCGAATAATTCCTTATTACTTACTCGCATTTTTTTTTAAAGAATGAACTCATAGTGCTACCTTGTGCCAGCAAACATGAAGGATTCGTTCATGTTATTACCATCGGTAAGTTCTCATTACTATTATTTCTGCAATAACTACTTGTACAACTCCAGTGACAAATCCTTTCAGCAAATATGATATAATATCCTTAATTTTATTATCAGTACCTCGAGTGCTTACATTAAATAAGAATACAACAAATATAGTAAAATTTAATAAATTATAATTGTTTTCAGAAAATATGATATAATGCATATTTTCACACCAAGGAACGACAGTTTGAAGATGATTTATTGTAAGAATATCTATAAAGGCGTCTCCAAACCTTGTGGTAATCCGTATGCGATTTACATTCCACATAGCCACATGGCCAACAGTACGTCGTTGTACCAATCTCTGCCACCGCGCGCTACTTGTAAAACTCCTGTGCCAAATCCTTTCAGCAAGTATGATATAATGAATATATTCGCAGCAAAGAACGACAACTTGAAGATGATTTATTGTAGGAATTTCTTTAATGGGGCCTCCAAACCTTGAATTAAACTGCATGCTATATACATTACTCGTAGGGCTGTATTTTGGCCGACAGTACATCGAGTGCTCACATTAAATAAGAACACAGCGAAAGTAGTAAGATTTAATAAATCATAATTGTTTTCAGCAAGATATATGATTTAATGAATATTATGACACCAAAGAGCGACAGTTTGAAGATGATTTATTGTAGGAATATCTGTAATGGGGCCTTCACACCTTGAAGTAAACCGTATGCGATTTACATCCCACATAGCCATATGGGCGACAGTATGTCGTTGTACCAATCTCCGCCACTGCGCGCGCTCATTGAATCGGTTCCATTTCCGTCCCACTTCCGTCCCTTTTTACAAAATCACCCCCACACAGCAACCGAGTGGAATGATGTTAAACGTAAAAATATCCAGCAAACGAGCGGAAATATGTTACACATCTAAATAGAAAATGTAGGTTCTCATTTAAAAACGTCACGTGACCATCAAATTACCATCCTAGCGTTCTCCAAATAAACTACAACATATAGCAGATTCTTTCCCCCTTAATATCACGTCACTTGTATTCTAAAAAAATTATTTATGTTCGACCCTGACTGTTAAATGTCTGAAAACTGTATCATAATGATGGTCATTATAACATTATTTTTCATTATGAAACAGTTTCTCCCACCAATCACAGCTCAAGAAACAGTTGTTTGACCAATTAGATATGGATACCTTCGCGCATGCACTCAAAATCCAACATGTCTGTATAAATTACCGAAAGTGCACCGTCCATATGTTCGCGCAAATAAACAGGTGAATATGAGACAAGAAATAGCACTGTACCTTAATATCTCCAAATCCAATTTCTACACAGCGCGTTGTTTTCAAACGCATTCGGTGACATTTTTACTGAATACTGGCGCTCAATCTGCACATATGGCACTTGTGCCGGGCTCCTCTCTGTCTTCTTTCCTGTCGACCTCACTTGGTCAACTCTTGTTCTCTTCCGACCCCGACGGTATTAGGGTATCCGAGGCCTAGGGAGTCTCTTCCTTTCCCGCCTTAATTGGCCCTTGTCTCATCTTTCCTGATACCCTCCTTCTGTGAGGGGTCAGCCTTCTTGTTCTTTTCCTTTTACCTCCTGCCTTGTGCTCAAGGCCCTTAAGGAGGCAGGGTGTATGTAGCCCCACCACTTCTGGTGCACCGTCGATAATGCTACACCCTCAGGGGCTCACGGCTGGTGAGTTCGGGCGTTGGCGACCCCGAGGGATCCTGAGCTGGGTCCGTTTTCCCCTTTTGTCCCTTCCCTTTGGGGCGGACCTTCTCCTCTCTCCCCTCCCCTCTCCTCTTTTCCTTCTATTTCCTTTTCTCTTTAAGATTCCCGCCCTGTTTTTGTTACTCGAATCACCGTGTATCTAAATTCCCTTTTATCGATTTTTAAGGCATTTTTGATCTATGTTGCATTTTGTAAGTTTTTTCGATCTAAATTACATCTCGCGATTGTTTTCAACCTCAATTGCATTTTGTAAAGATTGACAATCTAAATTGCTTTTTAGTAAGTCTTTCAATGCAGGTTGCGGGGCCTTTTAGTGAGTATTTTGAATTTCAATTGCATTTTGTAAGTATTTTCAACCAAAACCGCATTTCGCACGAATTTTGAATCTAAATTGCATTTTGTTTGGGGGCATTTTGCACATATTTTGATTCTCAATTGCATTTTGTGGGTATTTTGAATCTAAATTACATTTTGTCAAGTATTTTCAATCTAAATTGCTTTTTGTAAGTATTGTCAATCCACATGAGTCGTTGGAATCACCGTACATTTTGTAAGCATTTTCAATTTCAATTGCATTTTGTAAGTATTTTGAATTTCGATTGCACTTTGTGAATACTTTGGATTGGAACTGGGATAAGGCCTATTTCAATCTGAATTGCATAGTGTATTTTCAATTTCAATTGCATTTTGTAAGTATTTTGAACCTCAATTGCATTTTGTACGTATTTTCGATCTCATTTGCATTTTGTAAGTATTTTGAATTTCAGTTGCATTTTGTAAGTATTTCGACGCTACATTGCATTTTGTACGTATTTTGAACCTAGCCTTCATTTTGTGGGTATTTTTCAATCTATTCCTTTTGTGAATCTTTTCGTTCTAAATTCCCTTTTGTAAGAACATTTTGTGAGTCGTTTCAATCCGAGTTCCTTTTTGTAAGTATTTTCCGTCTCACTTAATTTTCGTTCTGGTTTCCGTTTCATTATCATCTTCGCTATCACCCAGATCATTAGGGGCCGATAACCTAGATGTTAGGCCCCTTAAAACAACAATTATCATCATCATCATGCACATATGGCATTGAAGCACACAGAGCGCATGCGTTGGTCGATCAGAGAGCTTGGAAATCAGAGATATCCTATACTCAGCGCAGCACCCGATCACAAAATTCTAGTGACAATCTCAACAGATATTTATGAATATTTATGTTAAAACATATAATAAAGTTATAATTATCGTCGAACATAAACAGTCGTATGAAACTCGCCTATAATGGTAATTAGGAGACTCGTATGGAAATTATAAAACTCGCATACGCTCGTTTTATAAAGATACTCGTGTCTTAATTATAGCCATTATAGGCTCGTTGCATAATGTACTATTATACAACGCTTAGTATTTGAGATATCATACAGTCTCGACTTACGTGGTCCATCCTGTATATGAGCCAACGGCTTGATCGTTTTGAAACACAGGATTCTATGATATCTCCACAGTTAACCAACATTTGGCGTGGCTGGAACTTGGATGGGTAACCGGTTCTGCCTAAGAGTTCAAAACCCCTCATTATATATATAATACTAGCAGGTACCCACGGCTTCGCTCGCGTCATAGTTGAGTTATGTCCCATTATATATTTTGTTATATCCCATTTTCTTTTGAATGCCACCGAACCAAGAGTTAGATGTTCATCGACTTTCGTCAGAAATGTAAGACGTGGACGTAAATTATGTGTTTTCCCGTCTGACTTAAGCCGCGGAATTGAAAAGTCTCACGTGTTATGCAACACTTATATCATAAAGAGATATTCTATTTAAACCGATTATCATTCAGAGTTAGATGTTAAATGAAATTTAAAATTCCTCGTGATATCAGAATGCAAATATAATAATATTTTACATTACTTCTTTTGTACCAATTTTTTGGCCTGCTGTATGAATGGAATGAAATAATTAAATATTAAGGGTATGAAAGAGCTTAATTAAATTGTCTTAATGTTGAAAATTAACTTTTATATATGAAATCAATATACAGAGTTAAAATACAAATATTTGCTATCGAACTAAATTTTAATTTTAAAGATTTAAAGAAACTTATCATACTAATATATAAAAATGAGATGGTGTGTGTCTGTCTTTCTGTCTGTCTGTCTGTCTGTTACCTAATAACGCAAGAACCACTGGTCCGATTTAAATGAAATTTTGCATGGATGTAGCTGAAATACCAGGTTTACATATAGGATACTTTTAATTTCGATATTTTGCACTATTAAGAAATGGCGACCATTTTAGTGACGTCACTACACCCTTTGGTTTCAAAATTTCATATTTCCATATCAAATAAAAAGAGAACGGTAGGAAATAGCAAACTTTTGATGGCATATACGAGCTTCAAAATTTGATTTTCTATCCGAAAGGTCCTTATCACTTTTCGTGTATCTCCAACGGTTAGCGAGTAAAACCTACTTTTATGACGTCACTACACCCTTTGGTTTCAAAATTTCATATTTCCATTTCAAATAAAAAGAGAACGCTAAGAAATAGCATACTTTTGATGGTATACACGAGCTTTAGCATTTAATTTTCTATCCAAAAGGTTCTAATCACTTTTCGTGTATCTCCGACGGTTAGCGAGTAAAACCTAAATTTGTGCAATAAAACACGGTCACATCGAGCGGTGCAGTATATCTCTACATATATAGAAAAGAAAAATTGTCTTTTTTTTCTGAATTTCTACGGAAATTTGAGTTATTTTCACGTTTCAGACTGTTTTATGATAGATGCGTGCGAAAATAATATTTTGGTCTGTCTGTCTGTCTGTTTGCTTGATTGTCTGTGGACAACTTTGTTCCCTTATAACTCGAGAACGGCTGGGTGTATCAACGTAAAATTTGGTACAGATATCCATCAGAGGCACGATACTAATCATTGATGTAATTCTTCTCTATACCTCTCATAAAAGGGGGCATACCCCCTTAAAATACATGCTGAAATAGAAGTAGACGGACGAGACAAAGCTCATTTTCAGCCCCTCAATGTGAGAGACAAAACTCGGGGGCCCTAAAAGCACATTTTAAGGTCCTACGTCCAACCGTTTTTGACATAATCCCAGAAAACTAATTTAATTTAATAAACTATGAACGAATGCAAGCCGATAACCATGGCAACAGATTCTCAGAGATCCATCTATTGCTGTAAGACGCAATACAATTCCATTAATTACATTAGTGTGAAAGTTTGCAAACGGATAGATGGTTATTATGGAACCAAATTAAGCTGTAAATTTCATCAATACGTAAAATGCGCTTAAGGGGATCAAGGGGTAGTCTAGATTTTTTTCACGCGATTTACATCTGCGGGTGTGGTATGGCAGGTCTATTATATTCCTATCCCTATGTTATATTATTATTATTAGTATTATATTATGGCGTACAACGACGAGACAAAGCCCCTCGGTGCCAGTAATAAAACTCGAGGGTCCTCGAAAACTACATTATAAGGCTCTAAAACCAACAGTTTCTGAAACATTCCCAGAAAACTAATTAAATTTAATTTAACAAACTAATGAAGGAATGCAAATCGGTAACCATGACAACATTATCTCAAGGTGTGGCATCCAACTTTCCATCTATTTCAGTAAGAAGCAATTTATTACATTTATTACATTTCTGTGAAAGTTTGCAAATATAAGGTTATCACGGAACCAACGTAGACTGTATAATTCATCAATACAATTAAGGGGGTCAAGGGGTAACCTAGGATTTTTTCATGCAATTTTCACGTGCGACACATAGTGCAGAAGGTCTATTATATCTCCAAACAACAACATTATTTTCAAAAATTCCTGAATTGAATCAGCATTTTTTGCGGCTTTTAGGAATTTGGGCCATTTGAGACTAAAGAACCTGACTTTTCATGCACCACAAGCTTTTATAATTTATGAAAGAGGTCTTCCTGTGTATGGGGACCCAACACAACGTAGAGGGTCAGTTTTTATGTGACGTGTATTGCGTTTCATCTACAAGGCTTTCAATTCTATTTCATGTCAGGAAGTACACGTCAGGTGAATTTAGTTTGAGAGCACATTTCAACTAATCTTTTTTTTTTTTTTTGTCGACATACGGGTTCATCGTAAGGATGGTTTTCTTTGCTACTGTGTGGTAGATACACCCATATTTGGATTTCTGGGTGATATGTTGTAGACAATAGTATTGTCTGTCTGTCTGTCTTTCTGTGTATCCTTATGTACGCCTATAACTCATGTTCGGATGCTTGGTGCATCGTAAAATTAGGTATGGTAAACATGAGTCAATACACCAATCATTTGTAAAACTCTTCACCGTTCATTTCATACAGTAGAAGGGTGGATATAGGGAAAAACTTCTCAAAATACATGCTAAAATAGGCGAAATATAAAAATTATCCTAGAAGGACGACCAAAGCATATGTTGCACTTCTCAATGTGAGACACAAAATTCGCGAGTCTATAAAGGGTCTCCGAAAACCACATTATAAGGCCCTTAAATTAACAGTGTGTGTGATATTCCCAGAAAACTAACTTCGTTTTGATAAATTTATGAAGGATTGACAAGCCGCTAACCATTGCAACAGTAGCTCAATTGGTAATGTCTGGTGCGTCTCTAAAAGCAACAGTACTTAAAAGGGACGTAACACCAATAACATTATTATTCTTATTCTTATAATGTCTGGTGTTAACACCGAACACCGTTCGAAGAACGGGTACTTCTGCTAGTTATATACACACATCAAAAAAAGTTTTGCATCACCTCGGTTCCAAGAGTTCCGGAACCTTTAAATACAAAGGGAATAGAGATCAACACAAACAACATTTCAGCTCGTTTTATTGCTCATGAGACCCACACATTGCATGTTGTACCATCATACAGCTAGACTTTCAGCATTTGTGGTCCAGATTGCAGTACACACCACTACCTCTAATACCCAGTAGCACGTCCTCTTGCATTGATGCATGACTGTATTCGTCGTGGCATACTATCCACAAGTTCATCAAGACACTGTTGGTC
The DNA here is from genome assembly GCA_946902985.2 of Meconema thalassinum. NCBI lineage: Eukaryota > Metazoa > Arthropoda > Insecta > Orthoptera > Tettigoniidae > Meconema > Meconema thalassinum. The sequence continues at coordinate 209,985,496 of OX336395.1, forward strand.
CAAATTGTCCCACTCCTCAACGACAATTCGGCGTAAATCTCTCAGAGTGGTTGGTGGGTCAAGACGTCCATAAACAGCCCTTTTCAACATATCCCAGGCATGTTCGATAGGGTTCATGTCTGGCGAACATGCTGGCCACTGTAGTCGAGCGATGTCGTTATCTTGAAGGAACGCATTCACAAGATGTGCACGATGAGGTCGAGAATTGTCGTCCATGAAGACAAATGCCTTTCCAATATTCTGCCGATATGGTTGCACTATGGGTCGGAGGATGTCATTCAGGTATCGTAAAGCCGTTTCGGAGCCTTCCATGACCACCGGTGGCGTACGTCGGCCCCACATAATGCCACCCCAAAACATCAGGGAACCACCACCTTGCTGCACTCGCTGGACAGTGTGTCTAAGACGTTCAGCCTGACCAGGGTGCCTCCAAACACGTCTCCGACGATTGTCTGGTTGAAGGCATATGCGACACTCATCGGTGAAGAGAACGTGATGCCAATTCCGTGGGGTCCATTCAGCATGTTGTTGGGCCCATCTGTACCGCGCTGCATGGTGTCGGGGTTGCAAAGCTGGACCTCGCCATGGACGTCGGGAGTGAAGTTGCGCATCATGCAGCCTATTGCGCACAGTTTGAGTTGAAACACGACGTCCTGTGGCTGAACGAAACGCATTATTCAACATGGTGGCATTGCTGTCAGGGTTCCTCCGAGCGGCAATCCGTAAGTAGCGGTCATCCACTACAGTAGTAGCCCTTGGGCGGCCTGAGCGAGGCCTGTCATCGACAGTTCCTGTATCTCTGTACCTCCTCCATGTCCGAACAACATCGCTTTGGTTCACTCTGAGACGCCTGGAAACTTCCCTTGTTGAGAGCCCTTCTTGACACAAAGTAACAATGCGGACGCGATCGAACTGCGGTATTGACCTTCTAGGCATGGTAGAACTACAGACAACATGAGCAGCGTACCTTCGTCCTGGTGGAATGACTGGAACTGATCGTCTGTCGTACCCCCTCCGTCTAATAGGCCCTGCTCATGCATGGTTGTTTACATCTTTGAGCAGTTTTAGTGACATCTATGAACAGTCAAAGGGACTGTATCTTGGATACAATATACACAGTCAACGTCTATATGCCGGAGATCTGGGAACCGAGGTGATGCAAAACTTTTTTTGATGTGTGTATAACTATGTCTTCAACCTGACCATAAATAACTTAAATATATTTTGAAAACATGAACTTTAATATACTTAATCAATGTATAAGTAACGTAAAATCGTACGTCACATAACAACAAATAAAAGAAGAATTTTAAATATAATAATTTAGTTTAGAACTTCTTTATATACAATATTGGCAGTTTTTCTTTCTGGTGCCAAACTGACTATGCTACTTGGAGAACTTACTCTGAAACAGGGAGAAACAGTCTTCGCGTAGGCCGATTCCTGCAAATGTTAAACTTTGGCCTTGTGTTTTTGAATGCACGATACGAAGTGAGCCGGAAGACATCCGCAGTTCAAACCCAACTGCCATCTCCTGGCGCGATATCAATAGATGCATTGTCAATGGAAAACATTCCATATTACGAACATGGGCCGTATAACCTGTATCGAAAGCTTCTGCAGATTTAACACCAGGCCTATTCTGAACAGCAGTTCCTTGAATTTAGATTTGCCAACATTTTATGGTAAATTTCCATGTGTAATATCTCTGTACCTCAACATACAGAAAAGTGCTTTCAAAATCACTTCTTGTGTAAATGTTGGAAAAGGTAGTGAATGTGGTTTTTGGCGGAATTGTTACTCGCTCGTTGAAATTATTTTCAGCAAAATAGTCTGGTTCACAATTCTGTAAGTGTATATCGAGGTATGTGACGGCGGGATGTCTTTAGTGTTACGGAAACGGCAATAGCTGCCCCATAGCCTCGTTGCTACTGACATAACGACCAGACTGATATGTTTGTACTTAACTATACGGGATTTGTGAGCCCTGTGTTTATGAAATTGATCGTGGCTTGATTGCTACCTTTATTTAGTTGTCGCTACTGTAGTGTTAAAAAATTAAAGGTGGTATTGGAAGACGCTATCTCACTCTAATGTTCATTAATGTAGTTCTAAAACATAGAAAGTTATTTTTAAATTATGATATGGATATATCTTGAAAGAGGGATGACCGTTTAGATTTCTAATGTTCTTATCGTGTTTAGATATATCTTCAAAAAGGGACGACCGTTTAGATTTCTAATGTTCTTATCATGTTTTAATAATAATGTTATTGGATTTACTTTCCTTTTAACTACTATGGCTTTTACAGACACCGGGGTGCTAGAATTTTGCCTCAAAGGGGATCTTTAACGTGACAGTAAATCTACTGGCATGGTTCCCTTGCATTTGCGCACCCTCAAATGCCAGCTGATTGCGCCAGGGTACTGAGCCCGCTGAGCTTAGGCTCATGTGATATTTCTCATTGCAACGCATTTTTGATAGTGGGATGCATCATCCTAGAACGCACCCACAGACCAGCCATGCGGCTGACATACTTTGGAGTTATTAATGGTTGCACTTTTGACTTTGGAGAAATCCATTATATTTTTATCTGAGTCCTTATTAACATATCTCGACTTTCTACAAGGCTCGGATCATCACATTTCGTCATTCTGTATCATCGAAACATTCTGGAGAATGTTATTTATTGTTTTCGGTAAGGTATTATCATCGCAGACAAGCGAACCAGAAGGAATCAGTCGCTGCACGACTAAAGTATTTGCTAGATCAAGCAACGAGGGACAGAGCTCCTGGCACTCAAGTATGGGTTTTCGTCTTTATAGGACGCGTTATTAAGTCCGTCTGTTAAAGACGATGGGAACTGTCCGCCTGTAGGTGAATACATTTATCAATTTGCATCGTGCATTAATTGGCACTGATTTGTGTACTCATCGAGTGATAATTAAAGCCAGTGAAGGCTTGTGCTGTAATTACATCGAATTCATTGACATTTGTGAATATTTCCGTAACGTGGAGCACCACATTTTTAGCCAAGTGCTTGTGGGAAAATTCATGTCTTCGTGTAAAACGAAATATATCAGTAACAGTGATCTGATGTTTATTGAAGTGCATTATTTCAACATTAATAATTGTGAATATCATTATGACCGCAAGAGCGAGTGAATTTTTCTGTGGATCACATCGATGCCATGAGATCCAATAATCATAGAATCTGTGAAGTGAAAGCAGATAAGTGCATGGGATATTTTATTATAATCTGCGCCGTGGAGCTTTTGAGCTTATCACCACAATTAAAACTAGCTTCAGTGAAAGCAGTGCAACGAATTCATTATTTTCAAGTGGTTATTTTCTACAAAAATGCTTTATTGTAATGACCACGTGTTCGACGCATTTCACCGCTTATCATCGATGGGAATAATGAGATAGAGACCCCATGATGTGAAGGAGCCGATCTTTGGAACTACAGCATGACAGAAGACCCAGGAACATCGCACGAGTAGGAGATGAACGTGCCAAACGGAGGAATATGACCACTATCATGATGGGAAGGAGTCTCACGACATCACGACGTCAACGACGAGGACGAATTATGACCCTGGTGACGGATAAGGCCTATGATGGAGGCCTAGTTTGGACAACCCTTGTCCAGAAGCCAGTGGATGATTTGTATCACTCAATTCGTTGGGATGAGCGAGATGTAGACGTCCTAATCTTCTGAGTCTGTGTATTCATTTCCATGTAAGGTTCTTTTGTGGTAGCTTACATTGGAGTATATTGCAGAATCAACCGAACTTCTTGACGAGCCATTAGGTAGGGTTTGTAATGTTAGACTAATTTTTGTCATTCACTTTCAGTGATTGTGAGACACCCGGTGATTGAACTCTGTTCAATCAGGTGCATTCTGGTGGGCATCGCTAAGATGTCGAGTCTTTTCGCTACTAAACGTGACTGTAGTCATGTGTACTACTTTGTTCAACCCTGATATGGGTGACTTTGTGTATAGTTTTCTTTGACATGGCGATTGGACGTCATGGTCAGTGTTATTTTATAACACCCCTTTTATTTAAATGTTTGTCACGCCACTGATTTCTTTAGATGAGTTCGTATCGGTTGATAGTCATCAGAAACTATCAGTTATGTAAATTTACTATTACCTTTCATTAAGATGAGCTTTGAAGCCATCCTGTTCAAGTGTAGAACATAGTCAGGGAAGTAATATTTCAATGTTGTTTAGCTTCAAACCCTGTACTCATCGTATCAGCAAACTCAGTGAATGTGACATTTTGCGCCTTTTATTGTGTTTATTTGTGTCAGGTGATTTGACACATGTTTTTGGTTATTAAATACAGAGCAGTTATGAAGTGACATATCTGCATATTGCAAAGACATTCAGTGCGAGTGTTGTAACTATCTTTTACTTTTCTTTGATGTGAAAAACATGCTACGTCTTTATGTATATTTTAGGCTGTGATTTTAAGCTTTATATTTGTTATATTTGAATGTCATACTGGGATTAATAACAAGGCCAGTTTTCTAATGGACTTTCTGTGTAGAGAACTGCCTACATTCAGCCTATTGTGTTGTCATAACCGTCCGAGAGGTGACTGTAAGTTAAGAGCCTAGCTCAATGTCACGGACAGGTGATGGAGACTCCCAGAATGCAACGAGAGCACACTCAGATGTGAGACGGATTTATCAGACCTTTGACAAATGCTTGAGGCATTATTTACTGTTAGCTTTTGTATTTCATTTGAAGGTCAAGGTCTAGGCAGCCATTTTGTGACAATCACATGTTTTCTGTTATGATGAATTATTGGAAAACGCCACACGCTTGTACGCTACTACAGCGAATACCTTTTGACACTGTTTGAGAGTGTAATGACATATTTATGTTGAGGTTTATTGTTATGGAGAGGCTAGTTGCAGACGCCCTTGTTAGAGGCTATTCATGTATTTCAGTGCGTGTAATGCACTGTGTCCAGACTTCGTTCTGTAGACTAGGTATTTAAGAGAGGTAACTGATGTGTTTGCCAGGCCTGTCCAAAGTTATTTGAGTGAGCCGTGAGCCACTAATAACTTGTGTTATTGTTTGTCCGAGCGTTTGGAGCTCGATGAAGGTGTTTCCGACTCTTATGTCGATGTGACAGCAGAGATTTGATCTCGCACGTGACGCTACTGCTGATCCCAAGGTATTTAGGAATGTCAGCACTACCGCCATAAACCAACGTTAAATTAAACCGACAAATTAATAATCAAGGGCATAATTATTATAAACAAAATAATAACTAATTTTTTATTGCTTCTAAACTTGATACATTTGCATTTTGGACCTGCTGACCGACGCCTTGCTGATGTTTAGATTTCATGATGGAAATAATCTAGGACAGATGACTCTATTTTTGATCGACGGAGTGTTGCTCAACCTTTAGTTCGTAGCTGGTGGAGCTTGACCCTCTGGTGAATTCTTGGAATACACGGTAAGATAGAGTATTCTTTTTAATGCTCTTTTCTTGTTCATTCCTTCCTTTTTATCAAACACCAACAGTGATCTTCTATTTTCTCTTTGTCGGTCATGTCTCTTATGTTCTTTGTGAGTCTGTACTAGATATATATCTTCCATGACCCACCTAGCGTCATCTAGCAGCGAATCTCAGAAGTTCCTCAATTCTTCCTGGTGCAAGAGGGCTTACTTTTCCATCTGGCCATCAGATCTCGTCACCATCGCCAGCTATCATCTCCTTGATCAAGAGAACTTCGTCTACTTTTTCACTCACCATGCTGTGCTAGTATCGCCTGCTATCAACTCTTTGAAGACCATTTCCTCAAGAGAATTTAAGTTTACAATATTGGTCATGCTTATATGTTCTCCTTTTGTCTCCTACCCCCACTCTTCTCCCTTCCTTGGACCCTCAGTGCTTCGCTGAGTGGGTCTCACTCGTAAGTCGGCAGTTGACTCGGTCAGTCAAGGCTCAACTAGAGCCAGTCTCCTCAAACCAAGAGGCACTCTCTACATTCTACGCCATGTTGGCACATTAGGTATCCGTCAAAGGGAACTTCACCTTCGACATGCAACCAAGATAAGTACAGACTTAAGGTTTTAACCTCATCTTCATCAGTTTTATTATCTACATGCTTTTATTGATCATTTTATAGACAGTGTGAGATTACTTATTTAGGGCAAAAATCATCCTTCGCGGGATTTGCTATGTTGGGCTTTTGTCTGTCTAAGCCAACCTTAATAGAAGGTAGCTTTTCTTAAGCTATTTAAATGAGAAATCTTCTCACTACGTGGGATATTATCTAATACCCGCTGTCTATAAAATACCAAGCTAGTTCCTCCGCTGGATTAACTATGGCCCCATTCTTCTATTAGGATCGTTCTGGAACCTTCCAGATCCTGTAATTTATCTACAAGTCTTGCCGTCATATATTTGTCACTCACTTGTGAGAATACTGTTTAAAATTGAAGAATCTTCCTTCTGAATTAAAGCTCAATAGCGAATTTTCTTCCACCGTTGGAATGTTCTATGGCGCATTTAATTGTAATCCACAACTTTCTCAAGCAATAGACTTTCGCCTATCTAGTGCAACCAGTCCTTTTTCATCATTGCAATAACTTTCTTTGCCATAAACTTTCGTGTTACTACAGTGAACTTTTCATCTATTCAACAGACTATAGTGAAAACTAGTGCTTGTTCAACTTTTCTACCGCGTCGCGATCGTCCGTTTACATTAAATAAGGCCATGAACATTGATCCTAAATCCCAATTGATCTTTCCTAAACCTTCTTCTAACAAACCATATTAATAAAATTGTAACTCTAGATCATTTTCAATGAGGTGTCACTCTAACGAAGTGCCCTTCCATCTTGCTTGTTTATCATTAATTAATTTCTGCATAACTACGTGTTTTATACACGGTTCAAGCTTACATTGTTTCTACCTTATAATCAGGGAAAACAATTCTTTCAACTCATGAGTGAGTTATTTCTAGGTCTCACGAAAGGCAAACTGCCCCATTTGGCTCGTGATTCCTACTTAAACATAGGAGGTCGAGAACCTTCCTTTTGACTTTCTCTTCAGATTTCACAGTAAGTGACCTGCCCTTATTTGTATAATAACCAACAGTAACTCTGTATAAATATAAGAAGTTATAGGAACTTCTTTTCCATTCTACCTGTTTTCTTTTTTTTTGTTATTTTCGAATTTGTCACTATCTCTAGAATATTCTCTCAGGAATTTTTGAAAGTACACACCTTGTACTCGATTTAATGTCTAAACTTTAATCACTTCATTTGTCTTTTTTAAATCTTACAAAGATGTTAGTACATATATAAGGTTTGAAACCTAAAGAATTGTTAATTGCCTGGCGCATATGTTAAATGTTTTCTGAGGTCTGCGACCCCAAAGTTGTTAACCAAATTGGAAATATATATTTGTTAAAGTTACCAACTTCTTTTGCCTTGTTTAAATATTTGTTTTTGGATTTATCATTTCGCAAATACTACAGTTAGGCAAGATCCTGGCTTTCCTAACTCTTCCTAGGTTCATGCCCTCATTAATACGCAATAAATCTGTTACTATTTGTCTTGTCAGACCATCACCCTTCCCCTCCTTTTTCTCCAGTCCGAAACCCACCTCCTTTTCTTTATCATCTTCCCTTGGTGGTTAGGTTATTCCTCAGCCAATAATCTACCCAAAAATTTGGTCTCGGAAACCCGGGAGAGTCCATTTTCTATTCCTATTCTTTTTAAAAGATCATTTGGCAATACCTTACAAATTATTAATATCTGCTTTGAATCTTTCAGCTATAACTACATCGAGCAAAGCCTGTGAAGGGGAAAGAGGCCGCTCCTGTCTCCCGTGGTGTGTCCCTTTCTTTCAACTTATTTGCTGCTGCCAGCTTGACAGCATTTCCAAGGTTCCACAGTTTCGTGAGTTACATTCTCATCTATTTTCTTTGTCATGGCTCCTACTGAAAAAGATGAAACTCTCATTGCTAGACGTTCTTCCTATAGAGGGCAACTCACTAGATTCAGAAATTTCATCAACAAATTAAATCCCGCCGAGTGTGATCTAGACATCTTGACTCAACGCCTTAAGTTGTACGAACGGTCCTATGATTATTACGATCAAATTCAAACCTAGATTGAATCCGCTTGCCCAGAACTTCAATCGGATCGGGACGAGGTCGAACCCTTGTACTTTGAAGGGATTGCCAAGGCCCACCAACTGATCCGCAGTATCTCAGGACCGGACACTAGGGTCATTAATCCGGCCCAGTTCGCACCCGCTTCAGTTCACAAGGATAAACCGAAACCGTTACATCCAAAGATAAGCCTACCTCACTTCTCAGGCCAGGAAGGTGAATGGTATTCTTTTTATGAACTTTACTGCTCCCTAATTCATGAAAATACTGACATTCTCGACATTCATAAATTCTACTTCTTGCGTACGTCTTTGGAAGGCGAGGCCTTGGCCTTGGTGGAGTCACTTCCTTTAAGCGCACATAACTACCGCATCGCCTTTAATCTCCTTAAAGAGAGATATGGCAATTTACGTTTGTGTGTGGCTCGCCACATCCGCTGTCTGTTCAACCTGCCTGTCGTCAAACCGAATGATGTCACCTCTTTAAGAGACCTGTTAGATTCTATTCAATTGCACGTGAGAGCGTTATATCAACTCAAGCAGCCAGTCCAAACGTGGGTCACTATTCTTATTCATCTAGCTACATCAATATTCGATGTTTCGACATTAAAGGCTTGGGAGATCGAACTCACTCGCAACGAGGAACATTCGTTTGAACACCTCATCTCGTTTCTCAACAGCCGGTGCCAAGTCCTTTCGGCACTCTCATTTCAGTGCGAAAATGTCGAAAAGAGTTATCAGTGTCACATTTTTGAGAAAAAACTTGTCCCTTCAAATGGTCATCAGCCCCCATCTGTCGAGAACAAGCAAACCCGTTCTGGTTCTTTCAACCATCCAAGAGAACATATCAGGCCGCTCAACAAATCTTTAAAATGCATGCTCTGCAAAAAGTTGCTCATTTTGTACTTGTGCAAATCCTTTAAAGAATTGTCTGTCGAAGACCGAAGGAAGTTTGTCTTCAATAGTAAACATTGTTTAAACTGCTTGTCACCTAAGCATTCTTCTTCAAACTGTACGTCTTCCAACCTCTGTTTCAATTGCAAAAAACCGCACCATTCTTTATTGCACGTTCATGATCAATCGAGGTCACCAATACCCGCTTCTTCAAACTCCATGCAGAGCAGCTCCGAACAAACTAACGCTTCTTCCTGCATTTCTAACGCCGAAACTTCTCACAGTGCGCAAGTCCACTGTACAATTCGAAATCCAAGATAAATTTGGAAATTGGTTTCGAACCCGCGGTCTTCTCGATTCCGCTTCAACTCACAACTTTGTTTCGCAATCGTTAATTAAAAAAGTAGGTCTTTCTTCATCGCATACTTCCATCAATGTATCCGGCATTGACGATTTGAAAACTCAAGCCTTGCAGTCTTCAAAATTGAAAATCAGAGACGTTTGCCAAAGAAACACCAATCTTAACTTAAACTGTCTCATTCTTACCAGTATTGGCAAGGACACTCCTAGCAGCTCTATCAATACTTCCGGTTTAAAGATTCCTTCGCACTTTAGGTTAGCTGATCCTCAGTTTAATGCTCAAGGTCCCATTGATGTACTTTTCAGTGCCAATGTTTTTTGGAATTGCCTCCGTAAACAGGTTCGCAAGTTATCCTCAAACGTGGTCGCCAGAGACACCGATTTTGGTTGGGTTATTACTGGTGAAATCCAACATCCCAGTCTTCGAACCAAATCGCAATGTCATTTCGTTACTGCTGATATAAATCCCCTTTCTGAAAAAGAGAACACCTGTGTTTTCGATCTCGATACTTTTGAAAAACACTTGCCAAAACGATGTCTTATCGTAAACAACTACGCCACCTTTGTAAGTTGTTTAAATGGTTTTGCCTTCTTCCCGCATAAAATGGCAATTCAAGTTCGCCTCGCCTTGTTTTACTTAGTTTACTTCCTCATGTCATTTTTATAGCAGGTAATTGCTTAAACTCTCTATCGAAAACTATCTTCCCCTTGTGTAAAACCATGGCTATCAGTCACCATCATTTCGCTGTAAGCTATGTTTCACTTCTTTCGCTATTTAGTAGGATGGCCACGGCCGGCTCCTTCCCCCTTCCTCACAATTGGAAGCCGCTTTTGAAACTGTTTGAAAATCTGAATTCTCTAGCATCTAGAATAACTATTCTTACGCATAAACTCATTCTCAATGTCCCAGCTTCTCTTCTTTTTTCGGAAGAATTAAGCTTTTTTCTGTCGAAAATTGTCGGATTCCGTAATCCTCAAAATTATGCGAAATTGATTTACTTTATTTCATATGTCTCTAAATTGTTTTTTCACGTCCAAGCCACGAATGACTGCATGTCGTGTCACTTGCTTCGCTTTAAGTCACAACTGATTGTGCTTGTGTTGTTTGGAATGTCATTTCGGTTGTTGGCAACCCTGACAGTTCCTCTGACGGGCACAATGGGAACCTGCAACCTTGGACCCAGCAAGCTAGAACGTTATCGCTGATCCTCGCAGCTAGTCTATCGTGTTTTAGATAATAAAGGGGAAGATTACCTCGTAGTTCCGCCCCTTAAAACAACAATAACTAACTAACTTAGATAATAAGTGGATTGGCATTGCCTCCTACAGGGTTAGATGGACAATTGGATGTCATGTCTTGAGCTACTGTTGCCATGGATACGGACTTGCGATTAATTCATGAGCGTACTGTTGCCAGAGCGAAGATAGTTTTCTAGGATTATCTTTGAAACTGTTGGTTTTCGGTGTCCCGAGTATTGTTTCTCGCATCGACGGGCTTAAAATGAGCTATGTCTGGCCTTTATACGACAATTTCGATATTTTGTCCCAATTAAGTATAACAAAAATGTAAAATCACATTTCACCCCTTTTCACCCATTTAAAATCGGAATTTTTAAAAATTGTTTCTTAGTGCACATCTACACTATGGTAGGAACATTTCTTCTTGCAATTATCTCCAGTAGTTTTTACTGTGCGTTGATTATCAGTCAGTCAGGACATCTTCCTTTATATATAGATGGTACACATATATCTACTTTAGAATACAAAACTCTTTTTATCACTCGATGTCCTTATACACTTTGATACGTGTTTCGGCTCTATGAGCCTTCTTCAGTCAAACACACTAATAATTCTCATAAAACAGTCTATGGTTTGATCTCTCGATAAAAATTTGTTAGAATGTTTATATCGTCATGGACATAAAATGCTTAAAGAATTTAACTATGTACAAAAATTCGAATCGTGGGCCCATCGTCGTTGAAATCATTTCCAAACAAGGGACCCCATTGTACAAGCGTCTTGTAAAAGAATCGTGAATAAGTAGTCCATTTAGCAACGGGTAAACGAAAGTTGCTTGTTTAATACTTTTGCAAATTGTGTTCAACAACCGCAGTTTGGAGACCATGAACTGTCACTCCACACTTTGAAAGATATACAACAAATGTGTTGATGTCCGTCGTTGCTAGTCTGTCTTTGATCACTGGCTAACTGACCAGCCTTGGTACTGCGAGTGTCGAGACAGCATTTTATGTCTATTTGTTTTAATCATCACGACGATATAAAAATTTTAACAAATTTTTATTGAGAGATCAAACCATAGACTGTTTTATGAGAATTATTAGTGTTGTTAACTGTAGAAGGCTCATAGAGCCGAAACATGTATCAAAGTGTATAAGGACATCCAGTGATAAAAAATAGTTATATATATATTGAGCTCTTCCTTTCTTTCTTCTCGTCAATTTGAGGGCACAGCCGTGGCTCTTTACCCATTAACAAATTCGGATCTACGAATATATGTGATGGGAGCTTGCAGGTTCTGAGAGACATCGTTTGAAGTTATTTTAAAGTATTGAGAGATCAAACCATATACCGTTTTATGAGAATTATTAGTGTTGTTAACTGTAGAAGGCTCATAGAGCCGAAACATGTATCAAAGTGTGTAAGGACATCCAGTGATAAAAAAATAGTTATATATATATTGAGCTCTTCCTTTCTTCTCGTCAATTTGAGGGCACAGCCGTGACTCTTTACCCATTAACAAATTCGGGTCTATGAATATATGTGGTGGGAGCTTGCAGGTTCTGAGAGACATCGTTTGAAGTTATTGTAAAGTATTTATAAGGAGCGGATATCAATATGATGAAAAATAAGGAAATTGGGCTGAAAGACAGAGACGCAAATAAGTGATTCGATAATTCAGAAACTAAGATAGGATGCATCAAGATATGTGGGAAATAAAAGATAATGTAAAATAACCGATTTTACGTAAATCCTGGAAGAATATTGAACACTACCTCACAAAATGTGTGCACTGAAATGTGCTAAATAAGATGTAATTAATCCATGCCAACCTTTTTCTGTATTCTTCATCCCCAGTATTCGTGATGTGCGTTAAGTTCTCCCCCAATTGTATGTGATCCAAAGGTTTTGCAGTGTGAGAAGGAGAGGATCATTGGCGCCGATTACCATGCACTCTTAGAGGGCAGGTTATGTTGGTAACATTGAGGTGAGCAAGGCAATTTGAGAGAGTGTAGGTACTTGGAACTGCGAAGGGAAAATGGAGAACACTATATTGGAGGCCAAAGCGGGTTCAAGTCAGGATACCACCACAATGAACGCCATCGATACGTTGGCCTTGTTTCCTGAATAAGAATGAAGTTCATTGATCAGTTGAAAAAGTAGGCCTACCAATTTGCATTGAGCATACTCCTTCAATTCCAATGAAGAATTACATAAGTTCATTCGGAAGCTGTGGAGGGGGTTATTTCTGGGATTGCCAAAGATCAGAAGGACAATGGTCAAACAAAAAATATATATTTATACTTTTTTATTCAAAAGATATTGACACTGGGCATTGTGATTTATGATTTGTGATGTCACGTGGCGTACCCGTGCTTAGTAGCAGAATATGAAGTTTAAACACCCAAGAGTGGGACGTGAACTCTGAAAACAGAACGTCCAATCTGTACAAAGTTTCCGATCCAGATCGTGTCTATTGCAAATCAAGGTAATGAAAGGCAGATGAAAGGTAACTTATTCTTTTATTACGTCAGTGCTCATTTACAATTTGTGTGTAAGGTATAATTTTAACTATGTGATGTATTTGTGAAACAAGTAATTTCTGTGCAGGATGATACTGATCCCACTGATGATATTAAAATTGAAGAATTTTCTATACCTGAGATTGTTCCGTGCCTCAAAATAGAAACACCATGTTCAGTGAGTGGTGGAGATTTGGATGAGGTAAGTACCTTATTGTGTTACTACTTGTTCCATCTCATAAAATACCTCATTGTCATTTTCTTCTCAACAGAAGAATGGTATATTCAGACATTACCCTTGACAGGTGGCAGCTGTCGGCCACTAGGTAGTGTATTGTACATAAAGTACAAGCCGTGTTGATGGATGGTGTGGCATTATGATGTCTGACAAATGTTGGACTGAAACCGATTACCCCCTCTATATATGATGTTGCCAAATACACTTAGCTAATGGAGGATATGTCTTAATTCTCATAGGCGAAGGTTATATTATGTGAAGCCAGCATATCCTTAGCACAATCTCGTTGTATTAGTTTCCCGGTGTAAAGGTGGTATTTTTATGTATTTTAATGATCTAGGTATACCAAACGATGCAGGGTCAACCAACTTACCTTATACTAAACAGGGGACTGGTACGAGATCCCTACGTAATCTTCCCCCATTAAAGCAGTCGACCGAAATTTTGAATGGTTATAGACAGACATGCAGTTTCATTTGAGACTGTTTTGCCTCCAGTCTAGTCTGCAAGCCTCTGTTTGCCAAGTAGTTGCTTCCATGATCCTCTGTTAGTAGTTGGCATCGCAGCCTCTTTGCTTCTACACCTCTCACAGTGGAATCGTTCTCTCCACATGACCCCACCATCTGAGTCTGCTCATACGAACAGCTTCAACTAGCGTGATCATTTCGAACTTGGCCTTTATCTATTCATTACGAGTACCTTCCTGCCATTGCTCCCGTCTATTCGTGCTACCCTATAATCAGTTACCTCTAGCTTATGTATCACATATCCTGAATCTACCCAGCTCTCACTTCCATACAGCAAAGTCGCTCTACGCACTGAGCGATGTAGGGAGAGTTTAATCGCTATAACTTCTTTCTTGCATAATACTGTAGATCACTACTGAGATCTCACTGTATGGACTTTTATACAGCTCGATTCTATTTACTTCCCCAACTACCATCCTGAGGGAACACACAGCCCTAGCACATTAAATGTTCCACCTGCTTCGATTTACTTCTTCCTGCCAAGAACCCATCCTACCATCAAGTCTCACTGCAGCCTGATTATCAACATAAATATTTTTGATTAGGCCAACTTAGAATGCATTGTATTTTGTTTCTAGTTTAACGTATTCAGGCATGGCACAGGCATTGATAATATAACAGATATATACAGTACCCGAAATCCAAGTAGCGAATCGACTACGCCAATGAGGGAGCTGTATACGTAACAGTTGTGATGTCCATCATATCGGGGAGGATCGCTGGGCAGGAAGACATATCGAGCCTGGAGGCGAGTCCGCTATGTGACAAGGACACGAGGGAAATTATGTTATGACGTGAAGATCACGAAGCCAATCACCCAACACTTGAGTTTTTTAACAGAGCGTACCTAAAGAAAACAAAATCTGAGAGAATTAACATTATAGATTAACTCATAAAATCTTACTTGGGATCTAGTTTAGAAGCCCCTCATTTTCAGATATAGGCTCCTGAGTGGCTACCTTCATGACTCACTAATAATGTCTGTGAACCCATGAAATCTAGTAGGAGAACTAGGCAAATTCAATATAGCGCATAGCATGTCACCCCTTGCCTTCCCCTTATCAATTGACCTGAGGCCATACACAAATCGATTGTTCACTCATGTCCACCGTTCACCTATTTTGAGGTGAAACATTTGGTTTATTTTCCACAACTTTCACATGAAAGAACTATGAGGCAAGCGAGGCCCTTACGAAATGCTGCCTCTTCAGAGACTGTCACACAATAAATTTTTATAAAATTTGCACTGCACAAACGATTTCACAGCAGCACACAAGAGCTGAACATCTATAACCTGGTATCCTACTGAAATGTTTTCACAATTTGCACCAGTAAAGCCGCTACTTGAATCATACTCCTTATATACCTATACATTTTCAGAAACTGCCAGCTTATTATGACACGAACTTACGGGAGAACTCACTGTTGTTTGAGGTTATGGGAGTGGAGGGCAAATACTCACTGCTCGTAATAGGAACAGCGTCAATCTTCTCTGTCTGCAAGCATGTCTTCTTATTTCTAAATTGATTCACACGTAACTTACTTCTGCCGAACTTCTTTATCCTGGGCATGTTGAAAATAAACACTTGGAATAGGCCTAACCGTGACAATTTCTCACAACATGCACCAAACTAATTAAACATAAACAATCATAGAGGCATCACACGTTGTTGACAGTAGCACAAATCGCTTAGCAACGAATTGCCTTAAAAACGAGCGTATGTTCATTAATACACCTCAATTTCCTCGAAAGTTATCAAGGATTAAAGTCTTACGTGCGGAAGGGGGTGTGGCACTTGAAAATGACAGAGGCCATGAAATATACAAATTATGGGTATTTGGAATGCGATTTTGCCGAATAAAAACTGTTGTCATGTTGTACAAATGTCAAGGAATATCAAAATACTTTGAAACGAATTTCGCAATTTTTGCGAGAATTGAGGTACTTACTGCCTTAATCAAAGATTGTGCTGTGTTTTGTGAATCATTTCTTGTAGAATATTGTTTTTTGGCATACTATATGTAAGGTCTTCTGATGTAAAATCCCTTTACATATTTACTGCTATAAATTTCAATATAAATATTATTTCTCTACTGCCTCACTAATAATGTCAGTGAACCCATGAAATCTAGCTCTGTTCTCCACATTTCCTATCACACTTAGATTTTCTGACCTAGAAAGGAGTGATGGCTTTGATAAGTTCCATTATTAGGGAAGACTTTTATAATCCAGTAAGATATGATGGAGAATATGAAAGTAGTCTTAATCAGTTGATCAACTGTTGTATCCTTACTTTCAGTTCAGATGTGCTGTAAATTTACTGTATTTGTTAATTATTGTGTAGAAGCTGAAGATGATAGCAAAGAAGTACATGATTCATTCTTGTCACTAGGATATAAAAGAAGAAATCCAGGATGAAGTGATCGACGGAAGTAGAAATCATCTAAATGAGTAAGTGGACAACATTAAAAGGAAAAGCTTTCTTTCAGTTTTATGTATGTATACTAAAAATGTTCGATATGAACATGGTTTGTTGGCGAAATCCGATGTTCTCTTTTCATATCTGTCAATGCACACATTTGTTTTTATTTTTGTGTCTCTTGAGTTGACATTGACATTCACTTTTGATATTTAGAAGCCCAAAAACTATCCATTCTCATTCAGACTTCTTACTGTTGGAGATGTGTAAGGAAAGTGTGTTACTCTGTAAATTGTATCCAGTATGAATGTTAATGAGAAGATGACCACTGTACTTAATCCACATTCTACTTGTAGCACGGATGTTTTTCATGTTTTTAAAGTAATATCCACTGCTAAGGACCTCTCCTATTGCGTTCCTTTTTTCAGGTATTTGTTCTAAGTTCCAAAATTTTGAACGTAAAAAACTTTACAAGCCTTACAGTAGTCGCATATGTTGTGTAACATCTGACATAGAAGAAACCTCACGTGAAATTGTTGATACATCGGTATTTTGTAATATTATTGGCACAAATATTAATCTATTGTAAAAGGGAGTGTTTTACAGATATTGTAGTTTATAATACGGAACTCATTTTATTAGATGATTTGTAGCTTCCACCAGCACTAACCTAAATAAAGAATACGGTAAGGATCAACTAGATTAATAGACGCGACACCGCTCATAACCTTAAATTCCTTATAAATAGGCCAACTTGCGAGTAAATGCAATGTGCACAGCAGTAGTTCATGAAATGCTTACCCAGTTCCCGGACCTCTTGATTCACAGACCAACACGTTATTTCATATGAATTCTGTTCAAATGAGTCATATTGATATGATAAAATTTAAAACGATAATCTGGTAGCAAAAATATCTATCCCGTCCGGGATTCGAACCCAAGATCTCTAGATTCACAGTCAAAGACGCTAACACCACGGCTGTTTGGACCACGCAAATATTGAGCACAAGATGGTGACTTATTTTCATGTACCAAAAATACTGCATTACGGAATTATGTTTCTTTTATGTTTTGCTTGTTTCGATAATGTTCCTGCGTGAAATTGAGTTTAAAATGCCTTATGAATAGGCCCTCTTGTGAGTAAAGAGAATGTGTTCAGCAATAGTTCATGAAGACTTGCCTATTTCCCGTATAAACACAACGATATATATTATATTGATGACTGCATTACCGTTATGTGGGTTAATATTTTAATAGCCATTGTGCAGAAACCTAAGCCGGTATTGCCGACTACTTACAATGTTTCATATTAAAGCATATCATCATTTAAATACTGATACGAAGACTTCGAGCATGTGCCATGTGCTTTGTGTTTCAATCAGTTGACACCAGAGTTCATGAGCGTTTACCGTCAGAATGTAAGTGTTGAGCAAAGTTACTCGGGGAGTGGACGCCGATCTCTTTTATCCATAGATTGAAAAACAGACTCTTAATAAATCATAATTGTTTTCAGCAAATATGATATAATGAATATTTTTACACCAAAGAACGACGACAACTTGATGATTATTTCTTGTAGAAATATTAATTTGTAATGTCGCCTCCAAACTTTGAAGTAAACCATATGAGACATACATTCCACAGCAGCCAGGAGGGATGCGATGCAGCTGGCAATGCGTCTTACACACTTCCGTCCGATCCACTTCCGTCCTCTTTTCAAAATCACTTCCACAAAAATATCCAGCAACCGAGTGAAAAGATGTAACACATCATAGATGTCTCCAAACTGGATGGTGCCACATGTAGCCAATAATGCGACTAATTTTTGACTCAGGCAGAATTTGTATTGTGAGGTTTAAATTGTATCTTACATGTGGTAATGCTGCAGGGGCGATTTATGATTTTCGTGATTAGTGTTTTTGGTCTTTAAGGTAACATTATTAAAGTGTTAGCCCTGGTCGTTACGGCATGACTGCTGGCAGTCGCTCACATCCGGGAGGCGAGGAGGTTCGAATCCCCCCGTCGGCAACCTTGAAGATGGTCTTCTGTGGTTTCCCATCTTCCTTCCAGGCAAATGCCGGGGTTGGTCCCTAACTATAGGCCACAGCCGCTACCTTCCAACTCCTCGCCCTTACATTCCAACTTCCCTCCCCAACGGTAATTGTAGCTCACCCATTGGGTGTCCGTCTCGAAGCAGCTACAAAACTGGCGAGCCGAACATGTCCTCGGACACTCCCGGCACTAAAAAGCCATACGCTAAAAAAAAAGAAAAAAATTAAAGTGTTTTCTGTGAGAACCATGATAAGATTGTGTTTAGTTTGCATCATTAAATACACAATCGTATATCTTAGTTCGACTGAGGATCGTCCTGTCTCTTCTGAGATGTTTAAGGGAGCTTTTAATTTTATGTGACCATTAATCATGCAATCGTGAGGCACGGGACCTCTTTTTACGTGGAATCCGAACCACGGGACATGACATTTCACTTCATCAGGCAGACGGTTGATGTTCTGTTGAAAGACACAGTTGGCATATCAAACTGAACCGGCCGGAGAAATGAGCCTTTGTGTGGACCAACACTATTGTATTGTATGTAATTAGTGCACCTTGAATGTGTTTAGTCCATTATATTTACTTGACTTATGTTTGAATTACAACCAATGGCCATAGCGGGGAATTGTAATTCAACGCCCGTTGGCTCCCATCAAGTTCAATATCAAGCAGTTCCATCTTTGCCTACCAGAGATGCCTCAGTCACTGACACCTAGCGACGACCGTTGGAACTTGATAGAGCGTTTCTAACTAAATAGCCTACAAATTTAGCTTCGCACTACCAATTGTAGTGGTAGGTTCATTTACATGCCATGAATGTATGATGTGGGCCCACTGGCTTTATATCCCCTCCGAAGGAAGGAATACTAGAGGATTTTAACGCCAGATAGAAACGGAGTTGGGTGAAGACCAGTTTGGTTTCAGGAGAAATGTAGGAACAAGGGAAGCTGTACTAAGTCTTAGGCTGATTTTGGAAGGTAGAATAAGGAAAAATAATAGAACGTTCATGGCATTTGTAGACTTAGAAAAGCCTTTTGATAACGTTGATTGGACTAAATTGTTTGAAATTTTGAAAATGATTGGAATAAAGTACAGGGATAGGAGGGTAATCTACAATCTATACAGAAACCAGACAGCAGTCATTCGAGCTGAAGGACATGAGAGAGGAGCCGGTATTCAAAAACGTGTAAGGCAAGGCTGCAACTTATCACCCATTCTTCTCAATCTTTACATTGAACAAGTAATGAAGGAAATTGTTGAAAAATTTAAAGTGGGAGTGAAGATTCATGGAGAAATAATTTCAACTCTATAGTCATCTTGGCCGACACGCCTGAGGGTTTGAATGAGTTTTTGAATGGTGTGGACTCTGTCTTTAGGAAAGAATTCATGATGAAAATTAATGTAAAACAAAAATATTGGAATGCAACCGAAATAAATGAGAATCCTCTATGGACATCAAATTGGCAGGTGAAAAACTAAAGTGTAAGAGACTTCTGTTACTTAGGATGCAAAATAACCAGTGATGAACGAAGGAAAGAGGATATAAAAAGTAGGTTAGCTCTGGCAAGGAAAGCATTTCTACAGAAAAAGAATCTGGAGGATTTTAACACTCTTAAAAAAAACAACTACATCGGCCGGGTTTGAACCCGCGATCTTGGGCATAGCAATTCAGCATGCAACCGACTACGCCACTGAGTCCGCTATATATTTACTTTAACTGACCCAACTTTACATCGCATCTAGCAAGGTGACATTGGACCAATGGCATTTTTTGAGGAATGAATGACTGCTGTTACAAACAATGAGCTTGTTTGTGGTTCACTAAAACTTACTAAAACTAACAAACCACGCATTGTTTCTGCATGAAATTTGATTAATAAAATAATACATTCTTCAAGCTATATTGCTCAATTTCTCTAATTTTATTAACGCAACAATTGGCCATTTATTTTATTTTCAGGTTGGGTCAGGGAAGGCATTTTGCAATGAAATCGGCCGTGGACCTATTAAAAGGAACCGTCCAGGCATTTGCCTGGTAGTGAAAATGGGAAACCAAGAAAACCATTCTCAGGACGGCCGAGGTTGGATTCGAACCCACGCTATCCCGATTCCAAAGAAGCACGAGGACCGCGATAGCGCTCTCGGCCACCGCGGCCGGTAAATGCTGCTGAATTTTAGAGTCATCAATTGAAAGTGTGCATGTAACAGCCATCATGTTATGTATTTTAACCGATTACTCACCACATGAGGAGGCCTTCCTGACAAAATTATGAATAAAATTAAATTCATATGGTACATATTTGACAAAAGCGAGTATTTTGTATTTTGTTTCAACGGCAGCTAACACCAATGAATATATTCCACAATTTCGATTTCAGCTCCATTTTTGTTGGATATTTTAAAATAATTCTGTTACGCGTGAGGTTAGTGATATACAGTAGCTTATGAAGAGTAAATTTCAAAAATTATTCTCTTTCCATAATCTGCCCAATCTTGTCATAACTAGTTTTAAATGTACTCTGCGAGGATGGTGATGAAGAAACTTCCATGCTATGATAGAAGTTTTGAAAGTGAGAATGGTGAATCCTCTTTACTTAGATTTTTCAAATAAGCTTGTAATCGAGAGTATCCTTGTTTGTCAGTAATAAAAACAGCATATTCAAGATGAAATCTGAAGATATTGTGAAACTTATAACATGACTGACTGACGAAAGGAATGAAAAGCAGATCCCTTTGGTTTGGTACCCTTAGCATTTTTGTCTGTTATAATATCTATGCTCCATTTCCTGGATGAGATTATCATGGGATTCTGTGGCTAAGTTTCTCCAGATATATTTAGGTGCACCAGGTCATCTATAATGTTCTTATACATTTTATGTAATTGCCAAAACTATAAGCCTCATGAATTTGAGTAGTTCAGGTAATGTGCTAAGGCGAATTCGGGGAACAAGTGTCAAGAGTGTTTAACGCTTTAAGATGCTATACACAACAAATCGCACTTTGAGTTAATTTTTATGCTCCCTAAAGTGTATATGTTAATTTTGGTTGTAGGTATTATCGTGTAGGTGTTATTGTAGCTTTTGATGTTTTTTAACCCAGTTTTCACATGGAAATTCGGTCAAACATTCATTGTACCAGACCTTTGATGAATGTTTCGTTATCTAGGGTCGACAAAAGACTACTTAAATCTTTATCCAGTAATAGTTGGTGTTCACGTGTCTGGCACGCTCTGCATCAATTAACGTTGGTATATAACACGTTCACATGGCTAGCTCTCTTAACGGATAACGGATATATTGCATTCCTTTCGCCAATTCTGTACACATTGCGAATGCTCTTCAAATCGTATTATGCTCCTCAAATCCTTGGGTGACTGTATACCATCTAAGTTTAGATCTTTAGAATAATACGGGTACGATTATGCATGGGATTGTAAAGTGTCGAAATTATCGCTCTGGTGAAACATGCCTTATATCAACATTTCTCAATTATTCCATTTCCATCTCGAAATTGTTCCATTTCCGTAAATCGTTTATGATGCATCTCCTAGACGAGTATATTTACGAATGTTGATTTCTAAATGAAGTACATTGACTAACACCTTCTCTTGAAATGTTTTCATCTTTTTGCACCGCCATCATTACATCAGAGTTTACAACTATAAGTTCACCCATGAAAAGCTCTAGTAATTTCATCTATATTGCTACATTGCATAACTTGTTATATATATATTTGTGGACATTATGAGCTCTGTCTTGTGTTGTCTTTTATGCAATGCTCACAGCCCATAATTAAATCCACATCACAATTTTTATTTTAGATCATTTAAATAAACTCATTCATTCATTCATTTATTTGCAATTGGGGGTGTGTCCCCCGGTGGCAAATTAGATATACATAACAAATAAATAATTGTACATAACAATTCACTAACAATTAAACTGGAGTATTTACACAAATAGTCAGTCTTTTCTTAAACACACCTATATATTTGGGAAAAGGCTCTAAGACTGCAGCAGGTAGAGAGTTCCAATATCAATGGCACGGTTTACGAAAGAATATTTACCATAATTTGTTCGCTGTGGTCGGCCCTTAACTTTGAAAGGGTGATGGCTCCTACCCATGTAAGTAGGCTTTTCCATACGTTTGCTAAGCTCACCCCATGCTGGTTGATTTGTATACGCGTTGTACATAGCGCAGAGTCTAGATTTCTTCCTCCTAGCCTCAAGTGATTCCCGCCCAAGTTTCTTTAACTGATACTCAGTGCAAATATTTACCTATGTCTTGGCACTTAGAATCTGTATTATGATATGGAATTGGCACAAATTTGCTAGTTTTTGAGTGACGTTGGCTAGGGTATAAAAATTGTAGAACCTTTCTAAGGTGAAATCTATATATAATTACTAGGTTTGATGGAATGGGTTGGTAATGTACCCGTTTCTTCGATTAGATGAAACTACCCGGCTAAAGCACCCCAATTCGCCAATGGAGGATCAATCAGTTATTTGCATGTGAAAATTTGTCTGCAATATAACAAAAATAGTTCGTATGACAAGAGACAGAATGCCTCGGGTTGTTATACCATTTGGTGAGTTAGTGCCATGGGACAATCATTTTTAGAAGGCAAAAATTAGGCTAAATTGATTCTGAGGTAAAATTTGAAAATATAAATCTATAATCGAAATTAAAATCTACCTTTAATTTGCATAAGGATATCACACAAAAAATAAACGCTTTCTCCTAGCTTGTTTTAAGATCTTACGTCGGGATCGAAATGTAAAAATAGTTTCTCCTCAGTATGCGAAAATACACCTTGAAGATTGTCCAGTGCTAATTTAAAATTTATAGGAGATTATTAGATAATTGAGCACCCTAATAATTTGTTGGCACATACAATATTTTTTAATACACTTGGTCAATTTATGGTCACATGATACATTTAATTTGAAATGTATACATCACCATCTCTATCTACAAAATTAGTACCCAATAAATTTCTCACACCACTGCATATTTATTACACACCTTACTTCAATACCACCATCATATGCATAAGAATGTCACTTCCAAGTTCTTCAATTCAATAAAATTCCCTATTTAAAATCTGAGTAGTTAAATTATCTGAGGATTTTTAAGTATGCCATTTCATTTGTTGTAATGTCGAATTCTGTGTCATAATCATCCATAACTCTCACTCCTAATATCAGTAAAATGTGTACAAAATTATCAAACTCTTCTCCTATCATTCACCTTTCTGTCTTATAATATATTCAAATGTTTCCGACTTATACAAATTGAATAAACTAACAGCAGAAATTCGGTTACATATGGAATTCTATATCATATTACTAAAATTTGCGGATCTATTCGTTTCGAATAACAATCTGTGGCAGTCAATAATTCAACTTTGGCATTGGAGTATCATATCACAATCCTTCAACGCTGATATTTCACTATTAAACATGTGTTGGATTACATCTATTCAAATATGTCTATATGGCAATTTTCGGCGCAGAATTCCTGTATAAATTCCAAATACTATTTGATTAATATCTTATCAATATGATAGCCTCTGCTACGTAATTGTAAGTAATAACAACAATTATCTTCAACAAGCATGTGACACATGCCCATTTATATCCTCGACAATCCGGTATAATTCGAATAAATTACCATCATGTGATTTAAATCCCTCACATGTTCATTTATTCCCAATAAGCAGAAACAGGCCATTGTTGTGATATGTCAAACAAAGCTCATAATTAAGAAAGCAATTAAATGATTCCTTCTATTTTTCCTTCATTAAACTGATGAGTCGGAGAGGAGAGATGTTTCTGGCGACTGCTAATGAAGAGAAGAGATAGGTTGGTAGGACACATACTAAGACACCCAGGAATAGCAAGCTTAGTTATGGAAGGAAAGGTCGAGGACAAGTACTGTTGGGGTTGACCAAGGTTATAATATGATAAACAGATTGCCTCGGATGTAGGGTGTGGTAGCAATGCAGGGATGAAACGATTAGCTCAGGACAGGGAGGTATGGAGAGCTGCATTAAACCAGTCGAAAGACTCTCTTGGTTAACTTTTTTTTTGCAAAACGGACGGAATTCTAAGAAAACCTTTGGTCCTTACCCATTAGACGTAGATATAATTACATTTTTGTTTGCAAAGAGTTACTGAAATGACAGCGGGGATTAGCTTAGTGCTTTACAAGTGAAAGGCCTCGAGTTTAACCCCAGACTCCTGTAACTTTCTTTGCACTACTTGTATTATGTTTAAATAGCTTTGTTTTACAACATGTAACTTAAGGCCACGGCCGCTTCCTTCCCAATTCTCATGTGAATTACAGAACCAACAGCGGTGGCTATGCTCTCTAATGCGAAGCGCTAGGCTCACCATCGGTCATTGTGGAAGTACATTTCTGTGGTTTCCCATTTCCTCCGATAGGCAAATACAGGGACGGTACCTTCTGACAGGCCACAGCAGCTTCCTCTTTCATTCTTGCTTAGTTTCATTTATCTTTATTTATTCATTTTGTATCTCATTCCCACGCGCACGTTACCCACGGGCGTTGCTAGAAAGACCCGCACTCGGCCTCCCAGGAGGCCACACTACACATAGGCCTTTATTGCATATTAACCCTACCTAGCTAACAACGGGAAGATTTGTCTCTAGTTACCATCAGGCGAGACTATGTAACAGTAGCATCTTTTAATTTCTTGCCGTTACCTTGACGGGACGCACTAAGCCTCGTGAGGCTAAACCGAGAAGAGGTGGATTCGATTCCCACCTCATGTAGACAAGAAATGGATTTGCGTGGTTTCCCCCTTCAGGCAAATGCCGGTATGATTCCTAACCTCAGGCCATGGCTGCCTCCTTCCCAAACCTCACCTAAATTACAAAATTCACATACTACTATAGGCACTACAGTAACATAGGTTAGGATATACAAAACTGAATGTAACACATTTAATCCCACTTACTGTAGTATGCTCTTTTCTATTATTTTTCCTATTGATCATTTTGGATAGGCGCACAACAAGCGAAAAAAATAGTTAACAAAGTTCACGAGGCGCATCTCAAGTTGCTGCCATAAGTGAAGATCAAGTGCAAGAATATGGAGAAAGTAGCTAACATTGACAATAATTGAGAGTGAGCTCTTCAAGATTAGAATAATTAACAGAGTTGGAAGAATACAAACAGGGGGCGGCCGAGGCTAAAAGTTTTAAAGCTATGCCACTGATGCAACCCTTAAAGCAATGAAATTACAGAGAGTGCTATGCACCTAATAGAGTAGTTGCTGCTAAATTGTTGGACTCAGACCAAGTTTAAACTCAAATATAATTTACATAAACTTGTAATTATTGCGTTGACTAGATTAAATGAGCAAGAATATCACATATTAGAGTGCCCCAACAACACGATTAGAAATAACTAGAGTTATGATAGGAAATTTGGGTTGCTCCTAGCAGCACTTGCTGAGAAATTTGAACTTCCATTACAAAATGGGTGAAAGGCTTTTGCAAGAGAGCCTTCACAGCCAAAGAATAATGAAATTGAACCTACACGGCGCAAGAATGATACAGGGCCTAGACGGCACGAGCTTGCAAGCTTTGTAAGATTACAATAGATTTGAAACATTTTAGCTTCAAGAAAGTTCCAGTAGATTTCAATACCACTGGAAATACGCCGAATGACCAATAAGTGATAAATTCAAATTTGGGAGGACATCATTCGGATATAAACTCAGAATTTCAAAAAAATACAAAGCAAATTACTTAAATTTTGTAGTTGATTGTTAGTGGGGTTATTCTTCTTTCTCTTTGTACCGTTCGGTGTCGGGACGTTTCTGCCATTTATTAAAGTTTCTTCTGTCGTGCGCCATTCTCTGAACATCACCCAAGGTCTTCCCGCGCTCCATGATCAGTCCCAAGATGTACTCCTCCCATTCAGTCCGTGGCCTTCCTCTTGTTCTTCTTCCCGTAGGTGTAACTCGCCACACCTGCTTTGTTTTCCTTTCATCTTCCAACCAATCCAGCCCAATCCTCTCCTCTCAACGGCATCCATTACTGGCTCCTGCTGAAGCTCATCTCTCACTGTGGTATTTCTAATATGGTCTCTTCGAGTTTTCCCGGCAACCATCTGCAAGTATCTCATCTCAGCGGCGATCAAACGACTCTGCAGTTTTTTTTAATGCACTGTCCAACTCTCTGCACCATACAGGAGGGTTGGCAGGTACACAGCATGATATACCCGCATTTTTGTGTTTCTGTTTATTTCTTTCTTCCGTATAATTTTGTTGTTTATACCATAGTAAACTTAATTAGCTTTTCTAATTTTGTTGTTTATTTCTGCCTCTAATTTTCCATTCTCTCTGATTATGGTTCCCAGGTATTTAATTTGTTTTACTTGCTCAATATCCTCGTTGTTCCACTTGATCTGAAGCTGTACATTTTCTTCTTTGGTGACCTGCATTAGCTTGGTTTTGCTCGCGTTCACTGCCATCCCACGGTCCTGGAAGGCATAAGCCTTTTCAGTAAGGGCTTGCTGGAGATCCTCCTCTTTCCCAGCCAAAATCAGAATGTCATCTGTATAGACCAAGGATTGGGCATATATTGGTATCATGTTCCAGTCGCCAACCTTAATTCTTTTGGTTCTTCTTCTACACTGTTTAATGACTTGGTTTATGAAGATCACAAAGAGAAGAGGGCTCAAGCTGTCACCCTGCTTTACTCCCTTCGCGGTGTTATCCGGGGATTAAAATTGACCAGCTTGCCCAACAAGTGGAAGAAGCAAATGAAGAGGACTGTGACAAAGTTAAAGTGTTGTTGCTCCATGTTGGGATGAACGATTTGAAGAAGAGGGCTACAGTTGATTACATCATGGGGGAGCTCTACGAACTAGGCAGAAAAGCTAAAAGCAAGTTTAGAAATGCAAAAATTATAATGAGTGGCATTGTTCGGCGGGGAGATGTTCCGTTAAGGCGAGTTAAGACCGCATAGACTGGGTTTGTGCACAACTGGGATTAGTGTACGTAGATGCTGACTGCTGGATTGTTGGCCGTGACTTCGCTCTAGACGGGATGCATTTAAATCGACGGGGCGCTTTCAACCTAGGGAGCCTACATGACAGGGTCATCGGTTCTTGCCGGCCATTGTGAGGAGGAGCAGGTCCAGAGGTTGCCAGCCGACGGGAACAGAAGGAGCTACTTCGGAATATTTGCTGCGAGGTAAGACTCTAAGATTACTGCAGGTTAAGGAAATAAATAAATTAATTGAATTTTGGAATCTTGTAGAGACGTATTCTCCGGACATTGTCATTGCTACTGAATCTTAGTTATATGAGGATATAAATAGTAATTAAATAATT
Source organism: Meconema thalassinum (assembly GCA_946902985.2). Lineage (NCBI taxonomy): Eukaryota > Metazoa > Arthropoda > Insecta > Orthoptera > Tettigoniidae > Meconema > Meconema thalassinum. Next base: position 210,013,266 of record OX336395.1, read on the forward strand.
CTAGGACATACGAAATGTACAGAAGGGATCGGGGGAAGCGAGGTGGTGGTCTATTTATTTGTGTGCGCAAAAATATAGCTAGTTTCTTAAAGTGGGCTGATATGGATCATGAAATGTTATGTGTACATATTTCGGATAAAGGCAATAAATTCCCTCTTCAGGTGATAGGGGCGTATAGAGCACCGAAATATAACTTTTCGCTTCTCGACACATTGTATGATAAAACTTGTACGGGTATGAAAAAGACCATAGTAATTGCCGGTGATTTAAACCTCCCCAAAGTAGACTGGTCTGGTGAATCAACTAGCTGTGGTCAAGCTCAGAGCGCTGCAAGCAATTTCTTAAGGGAGGGGGGATATTCCCAAGTAGTTGACTTCCCAACTAGAGGCAATAATACCTTAGATGTTTATCTCATAAGGCCTGTAGAGCTGTATATTAACTGTCTCAAAGTACCAGGAATTAGTGACCATTCTGGGGTTGAATTAAAGTGGTGGTGGTAGATACGGTGACATTACAAAATTAGACTCTGATGTAGCAAATAAGATCATATTCCAGTATCGCAGGGTGGATCAAGGCAAATTTCAGGGGTATTTGAATGAGCTATTTGTAGGATGGGCATCGGAAGAAAATCACATTAATATCTTGTGGACTAACTTTTTGAGAATTTTAAATAGCGCTATTGATAAATTTGTTCAATTTAAATTACTGAAACATTACCCAGATCCTGAGTATTTCACACGGGAAATCAGGAGTCTTAAACGGAAAATTACGAAATTATACAATAAAAGACATGATAGTGACAAGTATATGTTGAAATTTAAGTCCTTATCAAGAGAGCTCGTCTTAAAAAAGAGGGCTGCTCATGACAATTATATGCAAGGTTTACTTGGTTCGGGAGGCGATGGGTGGAAAAAAAATTACAGTTATGTTAGGAGAAGAAAGGGAAATTCAAATAATTTGTCGATGATAATGTCCGGTGACGGTAAATTAATTACTGAGAAACAGGCCATTGCTAATGAATTAAATGCCTTTTATGGTAGTGTGTTCAATAAATCCAATATTTGTGTGTTGGACCTTAACGGTGAATCAGGGGCTCCACTTCTCCAAATAAATCAGTCAGCAATTGTAAAGCTAATACAAAAATTACGTTACAATATATCGAAGGGTCCTGATAATATTGTTAGTGAAGTACTTAAACTAGGAGGTAGGGCCTTGGCACGATACTTAGCGGTGATGTTTAATGTGTCCATAAACAATGCGCAAATCCTGGATGACTGGAAAAGAGCTAGGGTAGTTCCAATATTTAAGGGAGGGAGCAGACTTGAATTGGGCAACTACAGGCCGGTTAGTCTTACGTCCATCGTTTGTAAACAGATGGAGCTTCTCATTTGCGACTACTTGAGGGGGAACAGTGGGAAACATTATCATGGTTTAATGATAGGCAACATGGATTTCGGAAAGGTTACTCATGCGAGAGTCAGATGCTATCACTTTTTCAAGATATTAGCGAATCGTTAGACGATGGAGTTTCAGTCGACGCCGTAGTTATAGATTTTGCGAAGGCATTTGATGTCGTGCCGCATGACATGCTATTCCATAAATTAGCTTCGACGAAGATTGATAGAAGAGTAATTTTATGGATCCAAGAATTTTTGACGGGTCGTTCCCAGAAAGTGAAAGTTGAACGCCGATTCTCGGATGAAATTACCGTAACGTCGGGTATCCCTCTGGGCAGCGTAATCGGAACTTTGTTATTTTTTGGCGTTTATAAATGACTTACCAAATGGGATTCGCAGTGACTGTCGATTGTTTGCGGATGATGTGTAATATATCGAAAGATACATGACTCACAAGACAATGCAGTACTTCAAGATGACCTGAAGCCTGAACCTGGTCTATAAGTGGGTGATTGAAAATAAAATGAAAATAAACACAAGAAAATGTAGTCTAATAAAAATAGGGAAAGTGCGAAGGCAAGATTTGCAATATAACATTGGCTCGGAAATACTTGTAGAAGAGGATTCTTGCAAATAGTTGGGCGTTCACGTAAGAAATGATATGAAATGGAGTAGTCATATAGGATGTGTAGTTTCTAAAGCTTACAAATCCCTGCTCTTTGTAATGAGGGTATTAAAAGGAAGTAGTACCTCTGCTAAAGAATTAGGATATTTGTCGCTTGTAAGACCTATTCTGGAATACGCCTCGGCGGTTTGGGATCCATACCAAGTAGGGCTCATAAATAAGTTGGAAAAAGTACAAAGAGAGGCCGCTAGATTTGGGCTCAGTGACTTTAATCCCAGCAGCAGTGTGAGCCGTATGTTAAAGAAACTTGGGTGGGAATCACTTGAGGCTAGGAGGATGAAATCTAGACTCTGCGCTATGTATAACACGTAGACAAATCAACCAGCATGGGGTGAGCTTAGCAAACCTATGAAAAAGCCTACTTACATGGGTAGGGGCGATCATCCTTTCAAAGTTAAGGGCCGACCACAGCGAACAAATTATAGTAAATATTATTTCGTAAACCGTGCCATTGATAATTGGAACTCTCTTCCTGCCGCAGTATTAGAGCCTTTTCCCAAACATATAGGTGTGTTTAAGAAAAGACTGACTATTCGTGTAAATACTCCAGTTTAATTGTTAGTGAATTGTTATGTACAATTATTTATTTGTTATGTATATCTAATTTGCCACCGGGGGACACATCCCCAATTGCAAATAAACGAATGAATGAATGAATGAATTTCAAATTCCCTAGAGCATTCACCAGCTCTTCTCACCACTCCTTGGACGCTCTTGTGCATGCTCCTAATGCGGCACAGGAGAGTCTTGGTTACCTTTTTCTCTTCAAATGTTGCCCAAAGCTGTTCCCTAGGGACGGAGTCCAATGCGGCCTTTAGGTCGGCAAATGCAGCTAGAACATTCTTCCTACGACTAAGTCGTTTCTCTATAACGGTTCTTAGTGTGTATATATGGTCGGTGTGTTTGTCTATTTGGCCGGAAAGCACATTGTTCTTCTTCCAATTTTTCTTCTACTTCTTGTTTACGCCTCCTCTCCAATATGCGAGAGTATATCTTTCCGGCCACACTGGAAATACAAATTGCTCAATAGTTTGCACATTCCAGAGTGCTGCCCTTCTTATGGATAGGAACAATAATGTTCTTCTCCCAATCCTTCGGAATCTTCTGAATGCTCCATACTTGTGGCATATCCTTGTTATCCTTTTCACCACAGACTCTCCTCCATACTTCATCAATTCCGATGAAATTCCATCCCAACCAGCTGCCTTGCCCCTCCTTCATTTCAGAGATAACCTGTCTTACTTCACTCTGCTTAATTGTCTCCCCTTCTTCTAGTTCTTCTTCTGCCCCATTACCGGAATCGTCTTGTGAATTCTGGTCTGCACGGAACACGTCCTCATAATAGGTCCTCCACGTTTCAAGAATGTCCCGTGGCCTCGTTTGGATCTTCTGGTTCCTATCTTTAATGTTTCTGATTCTCTTTCCAATTTTGACTTGGAGGGATCTTAATATTTTCTAAAACTTCTTCTGATTATTTCTGTATTCTGATTCCATTTTCTCGCCAGTTCCTTGCTTTTGCCTCTTGTACTTGTCACTTGGCTTCATTATGTGCTTCCACATAATTCCTCCAGTCCTCTACCCTTCTTGTTCTCATTTACTCCTTCCATGCTGCCTTTTTCCTCCTTACACCGTCCTTGACCTCCTCAGTCCACCACTTTGTTCGTTTCCTTCGTGTGTTTAATGTAGTTTTCCCACAGACCTCTTCTGATACTTTGATAATATTCGTCTTAAATTCCCTCCATCTCTCTTCTAAGTTCCAGCCTCTCTCAGGTTCTTCCCTTTCTGTGTGCTGAAGTTTTTCCCCCAACTTCTTAACGTAGTTCTGCCGTACCTCTTCCTCTCTGAATGCATACATTCTTATTTTCTCAAACCGAAAATTAGAGGGTATGGGTGTAGCCTTAAACCCTGTTTTCATAGCCAGAAGCCGATGTTCTGTACTCATTTCTGCACTGCGGGAGACCCTTACATTTAGTGCTGCATAAGTCACGTTCTTTGTGTAACAAAAGTAGTCAATGCAACTCTTTGCTCCTCGGCCTACTACCCCAAAAGTTATTTTATGAATACTTTTATGGGGGCAAAAGGTGTTGCCAATCCTTAGCTCATTATCAATACATAATTCCAACAATCTTTCTGCATTGGTATTGATGGTACGTTCTGCTCCATGTTGGCCCATACATCCATGTCTTCGACGTAACCGGTTTCCAATCCTAGCATTCCAGTCCCCCATCACAATAACATGTCTACTTCTTTCCCTGGCCTTGTCTATAGCTTTTTGCATTTGAACATAGAATTGCTCCGTATCTATTTCTTGGATATCTTCAGTGGGGGGCATAGACCTGTACTAGCGTAATACTTTCTTCAAGTTCCACATCCACTGTTTCGGACATAATGATGGCCACTCCTTCTTTTGCCCGTTCATTCCTCCTGACTCCTGAGTGTCTCATTACATGTCCCTTATCCACATTTATTTGACCTTTCTCTTCGTTTCACTGACTCCAAGTATGGCGAGCTTGTACTTCTCCATTTCTTCAACTATTCCTACCTCCTGCCCTGACAGCGAGGTCACATTCCAAGTACCAATTCTCATATACCGATTTGCGCCAGGTTGCATCATTAATATCCGTCCGGCTACTCTCATGTTTCTCTGAATAGTTTAATTTCACTCCACGTGGGTTATTAACCCTATGGACGCTAGCATGATGAAGGGGCTGCCCTCTTAGCTGTCATGCCAGCCCATTTTCTGTCAGGGTATCTTCCCTTATCCTTTGGGGTCCTCTCCCTACCTGCAAGGCAGCAGTTTGTGGTTAGCAGTTCCTCTGCCTACTCCTCCGTTGAGGTGTTTACAAGGTTCCTTCTTCCGCCTTCGTAGCCATTGACTGCCAACATCTGATGAATTTTTGTGCCATTTCCTGCACAAAAGCTCATCTGGCCTCCAAAAGGGGGACTCCTCCTCCCGTAGCCGTTGGTCCCCCCCTCTGGTAGTCAGGTTTGGTAATGGCCGCCTGACCCTCGGCCAGACAGTCGCAGGTCGTACCCACTACTGTCTCATACGGTAGCAGGATATTCCTGATCTACCGGATACAAAGGGGGAAATTAGGGTTTATTCACTGTCTGTTCACGCATTGTATTTATGTATGCGGCTTTGGTGGCGTAGTCGGTAGCATGCTGAACTGCTGTGCCCAAGATAGCGGGCTCAAACCCGGCCGAAGTCGTCGGATTTTTTAAGAGCGTTAAAATCCTTCAGTATGCCTTCCTTCGGAGGGGAAGTAAAGCCGGCGGTCCCATGTCATAGATTTATGGCATGTAAAGGTCCTTCCACAGACTAAACTTGTGTGGAGCTAAATTTCTAGTTTAGATTTCGTTGTAACGCTCTATCTAAGTTCCAACGTTCACCACTAGGTATCATTGATATCTGGTGGCGAAAGTTGGAACTACTTGAAATTGAACGGAACTTGTAGCTCATCCTAGTGGTGTCCGCTTGAAGCAGCTACAGCCCCTGGCGAGACGAACATGTCCTCGGACACTCCCGGCACTAAAAGCCATACGATCAATAAAATAAATGCGCAACTCTGTTACTTGCAAACCAGACCATTTTTAGGCACGGTGCACTTAAGCGTTTGTGGGTAGAGCGTCACCATGAAAATGTCACTGATTAAACTGGTGAATTATTTCCGGGTTAAAAAGTTGCATAGTTTCAGAATAGTTACAGTTTTCAACATTGAAGAAATTGCTTGAGGTTGAAAATCTAGGGCATGAGCCGAGTTAACCCATTAAACAGAGTTAAGTGAATTTCACAAAATGTCAATCACAGCCTTTGAATCTGACGACTACACTGGAAGAACTTTCGAGAAGAATTTGCCAAGATTAAATGGAGTACAGAGTTAGTCCCGTGATTTTCCCAATTATTGGCATATGATAGAGTAAGGTAGAAAATTCCCACGATGTCCAGTTTTGAATTTGACAAAGTAAAAATGGAAAAATGTGAATCCCTCGTTGCGCCCCACCAGTATTTGTAATTTCAGATTTAGCGTGAGCCCCCACGATGCCGAAATTCTTCGTCAAACATCACGATATGATACTTTGTCATCACAAAATGAGTTCTAGCTGGCTAGTTAAAAATTCAACAGCTCAGAATACTTGTAAGTATCAAAATAGTTCCATAGCTAACTTAAAATAATGAGAGACCTATCTTTGCATTGTGGCAGGCGTTGTAGTCCGTGTCACTTACATGACCGTCACAAGATGTCGGGCGTGGCTTCTGACTGACGTAACACTTACCAACAGGTACACAATACATATAATTCAAATTCACAAATTTCTTTCTTGACGCCAAATCCAATGAACTTAGGAGCGTGTAGGCTGCCATCTGTTTGGAATGATTTGAATTATTAATCATTCTTGAGTAGCTGTTGACAACGAGTTCCCACGCCTGCCGCACAGACGAGAGAGTTCAAAAAGGCGCCGCAATGTGGTGCACCAAGAAGAAGCTTGAGGTTTCTATTAAACAGGGGGAGACGTCTCGTTCTCTGTAACATACTAATACAAGAAATAAACAAGGGCTCAATAGGAGAGCAAAATCACACAGAAATCTCTGTTGGTGGTTTTCACGAAATTAAAGGAGAAGAAAGACTGAAGAGTTAATGAAACCCCAGCATGGGTGCGAAATGCACCTAAGCGTATATTCCAGGAGTATCCCACACCGTTCAAAGTTTCTCAATAGAAGTCAAGTCATGATAGATGAAGGCAACTTTGCTTAAACAAAATCTTAGGAATAAGGAGAGCTGTATTAAGAATTGTAATGATCTTAGAAGAGGGAATAAAGATTAAGAAGAAAACTTTTTTGGAATAATTATTCTTAAAGAGCTGGTGATAATGCTGATTGGAGTAAATTGTTGACAGTTTGAAAGTTATTGGCATAACATAGAGGGATGGTAAATTGTCTGCAACCTTAGTTATTAGATTCGATGGACATGGAAGTGAGACTGGTATTTAGAAACATGTAAAGTAAGGCTGAATTTTGTCACTAGTAATCTTTATCTATACATTTAGAAAGTAACGAATGAAACGAGAACGAAAGTTAAAATAGAATTAGAGGATCAAGGTAAAGTAATTTCGAATCAGTGATTTTCTGGCGACATTGACATCATAGCCTATTCACCAGAGGATTTGAATGAGTTACTAAATATAAACCTGTCTGAAGGCTGATGATTCAAATAAATCAATGTATTTCTGTCACTCAGCATATACACCGCCTATGTGAAAACTCACCTCAACGGTGCGCGAGCATGTACGAATTTACTTAAACAAACTGATCGGTTTGTACATGAAATGAAATCTCTTACACAATTCCACCACTTTCAAAATGTAGTGCCAGGTTTGACGAACATTTGTGTACGAATTTACTTAAACAAACTGATCGGTTTGTACATGAAATGAAATCTCTTACACAATTCCACCACTTTCAAAATGTAGTGCCAGGTTTGACGAACATTTGAGAAACTTGGCCAGAAATTGATAAAATTCGAACGTTACACATCGGTAATAAGCTTTGAATAACAGTGTACAAATTGTGAATATGTTGAAGTCTAAGTACAGGTCGAGATATTATGAAATTAATTGGAGTGAGTGGGTTTAAGTATATTTAATGTTCCCTGGTAATGTATGAGGTTAGACGGTTGTCATGTAGTGGTGTGCCAAGAGCTGGATAAATATGCGCTATGTTTTTGAGGTTAATCTTTATGGGTTTCCACTTTCTGCACATTATAACAAGCCACATGCATTTTAAGTATCTGATTTTTTTCTTGGAAAATTAAAGTAATCACTCATCTCCACACAATTTCTCTAACCTAAAATACTGGTAACCATTCATTTGCGATGTATTCAACAGTGAAGCACACGGCTGGCATATCCAAAATGTCCACCATAATCCATAAATCCAAAATTACTATTCGGTAGGGAATATAGCATGTACGAGCACGTAATTTTGCTAGTCAGCTGGTGTTCAGTTGCCCGGATTCCATTTAATAATCATTATAGCCTCGCACAGCCATTCTGTTAAAGCGACACAATATGGGAGGGAAAAAAGTTTAACACACACCGAAGAAGTATGAATCAGGACACAATATCTGTAACCATAAAATAATTTCAGTTATTGAACTGATCCAAGACCGGGCTGACTTTTGGCAAATAAGATGAATCTGTGGAAATAATTATACGCAATTCTTTTGAAACTGGTATGGATTGCATATACAGAGTGGTTCACCAGCCCCTTATCTTTTTTGGAGGAGGGCAACCCAACTAACGCATATAGCATAGTCATCCTAAAAACGTTATTACATGTTCCTTTACGGCCTTAGTACAATTTTACCGTTGAGTTCATGCTCGCGAATGTAGTAGATATCATTAGCGGTAGAGTTATTTCAATGATCTCAACTATAATGCATGTTTTAAACAATGACAGCTCCGAATAACACCACCCTACGTTCGTAAAAGGTGTCTATGTGGGCTAAGAATAGATTCAATACGAGCCAGCAATTGACTAAGGCTATCAGTAGCTAAGGTGGGGAAATCATGTTTTTCTGGTGTTGCGTCAGGTAAGCTGCCTGGTAGCAGATTCGATTCCCGTGCTGGTATATGTTTTTTTCTTTTAATGTCGATTACAGTGGATGTACTATGGCCACTTATGTACCTGTTCCAACCAGGCTTATGAGATCACCTTTTCTTCGTGTCTGTGTGTGTGTGTGAGAGAGGGATTTTTGTGTGTCCCCCCTAATAACTTCTAAACGGCTGGAGCTATTTTAATGAAACTCGGTAAGTTCATAGCACTATTCCGGGCGACCCCGACCGTGCCCTTCAAATTTTGTTACATCTCACCATTCCAACATGGCGGATGTGCAAAATATTTCACCAGCATTGAATATCTCCGAAACTATTACCGATATCACCCTGGAATTTTGTACGTTGATAAAGGGAACTACTAGAAGTTCACATATGTGACTTTTGAAAACCTGGTAACTACAAAACCAACATGGCGGCCAAGCGAAATTGCGATTTTTAAATAGACGTTTCTCGCGATTTAACCGACCGAACGCAATGAAGCTTGGAGTATATTATGTTTATTCACGTTGTAATTCACCGTTATCTAACTTCGTTCAATTGTTTACATTACCTCAAGATGGCGGCTGTACGAAATATTTCACCGGCATTCTATATCTCTGAAACTACAACCGGTATCCCCATGAAATTTTGTACGGAGATAAAGGGCACTACTGGAAGTTCATGTACGAGACTTTCAAAAACCGGTTAACTACAAAACGAACATTGCGGCCAAGCGAATTTGAAAGTTTTAAATAGACTTTTCTCCCGATTTAATGACCCAAACGCATTGAAACATCGGACATCAAATGATTATACACATTTCAATGCACTGGTATATAATTTAGTTCAATTGTTTACTCAACCCCAAGATGGCGGCTGTGCAAATTTCGAAAATTAAGTTTTTCTTTCTTGTGTTCTAATCTTGCGATCGAAATCAACATTTGCTTAATGAACGTACATAATAATCATCATGTTATAGTATACAACTCTATGGCCTACATATATTTAAATCCAACATGCCAACCATCCGAAATATTTAGACGGTTCTCAATATCCATTAATCTACTACAGGAATCAAACTGAAATTTTGTAAGTGTATAGAGGCTATAAGCATAAGTTCACCTATGGAAAGTTCAATAACCTGGCAAGCACAAATCCAACATGGCGGCGACGCGAAATTTAAATATTCAAATGGACGTTTCTTGCGTTTTAGCCATCCTAGCGCAGTGAAACTTGATACGGTATATGCTTGTACAAATTTTAATCGACTGGCTCCTAATTGATTTAAATTATTTTCAAAGTCACAAGATGGCGTCTGGGCGAAATTTTAAAATCCCGCTTTTATTTCTTGTGTCCTAATGATGCGATTGAAGTTTGAATAAAACACCTACACAATAATCTTCAGGTAATGGTACATAAATCTATGGCCTATAATAAAAAATCCAACATGGTGACCATCCAAAATATTTAGACGGTTCTCAATATCTACGAACCTATTACAGCAATCAAACTGACAATTTGTTTGTAGGTACAGGCAATTAATATTAGTTGAATATATGAAAATAGGCGGTATAGTTCTTAACAGAACTACTTGTTTTATTTGGTCCTGAAAAGGACCATTTTTATCCGATGGTACGTAGACAGGTTGGACGACGACATAATGATCTGTATAACGAACGAATCCTAGGTATTCTGTATATTCAGGGTATCAAGCGTTCGAAATGTCGACACCTTGGTTTAAAGGGATAATTAGATTCACTCAGGCACCGCACGTATCGCGTCAATGCACTCGGTAACCTCATTCCTCATTCTTACGTTCGGCAAACTTAAAACAGTATTAATCAATCCACTAATGAGGAAACCCGTATCGTATTGATTTCATGCCATTGTTAACATGACTTTTCTTTCTAAAGATATGATAGGAGAGAAACTGAAATTATGTGAAAGGAAGGTTACTAACTGAATGAGCGCCTGCTTAATGAATTTTCAGGTAGGATTATTTTATACAAAATAAAGTGTGTTGGTATATTTGTGGAATTGATTTTCAAATATTAATCATCTACTCGATACCAACCTATAGTTAATCCTGGAAGTGATTTTCCATGGCATCCCATTTCTACTCCAGATAAAGTGCTGGGATGGTTAGAAATTTAAGACCACTGCCACCTCCTTAACACTCCTGCCTTCAGTTACAAATACCGAAATTCTACCGACACGTTAATAACATAGGTTAATAGACAAATTTAAATACGCACAAGATCACATGAATGTGATGATCACGATGTCCAAGGTTCTAAAGTTTAAAAAGAAACCTCATATATTGACGGTGCTGAGAACAGCAACATGAAGTCTCATGTGCATTGGCTCATGGCTCATGAACTGTTATTCTTACTCACGCGGAGTTTGAATTAAAGAAAACGTTGAACGTTATTCTCCACCTTGCATCTGGTTGTTCTTTGAGGCAACTATTTTCCTAAAATTGGCTACGATGGTGAAAATACACTTGCGAAACATTTCCAGCCAATGGTAGCTACTTAAAACTCTGATTTTTAGTTTGAAAGCAATACCAATTTGTGGATGAGGGTATATTAATCATACCAGAGTAAACACCTCACTGATTAGTCTACAAATGCCAATGATATGCCAGTTTGTGTGTTAAGAGTGCACGTTGTTTTCAGAACAGCCCATAACCGCGAGAACATTACAATATTCCTAATTCTCTTAGTTCCATAAAGTACTGTTTCCGCTACCCACAATGCAGTGGAAACGCACGTGGCTGGGTGATGCGATCGAGGTGGCCGTGCATTAAGTGAAAACCTGCTCATTTCAGAGCCATCACAACAGCAGAAAAGAAAATGAACCTAATCCTTGCCCTACGACTAAAATAGTATTCGAATCTCTGAGAATGTTTTAGATTATGTCCAAATCAAAAGCTCTCACTATCTATCACTGTGAGGTATTCTGGACTACTTGCAATGTGTAAGATTCCATGGCTGAAATGGTAAAGGGTCGGAAGAATCGGGGTTCGATACTTGTTAAGTTGCAAATTTTTTCTTTACTTAAGTTTTATCGTCTGTGTCGACCACTTTACCTGTGTCTTACTACGGAATTGATACAAGGGATCACAGTTGATTATTGGGGAGGAGGGCTTGTCCATATTACTGTATAGCAAACACATGCATTTTCAGGCTGGGTTCCATGAACGTAACATAGTGTTCGAATGTGGTATTACACGAAAGATCTTAATATGTACACGTCAAATTCAGTTGTCTTCTTTTAGCCTATTTTCATTTATGAAAAAATAGGCTCACGAGATCACCTTTTGTCCGTGTGTCTCTCTGTGTGTGATGGTGTGTGTGATGGATTTTTGTGCCCCCCTAATAACTTCTGAACGGCTGGAGCAATTTCAATGGAACTCGGTAACTTCATAGTGCTATCCCGGGTGACCCCGACCGTGCCCTTCAAATTTTGTTACGTCTCACCACTCTAACATGGTGGCTGTGTGAAATATTTCACCAGCATTCAGTATCTCCGAAACTGTTACCTATATCACCCTGGAATTTTGTACGGTGATAAAGGGAACTACTAGAAGTTCACCTATGTGACTTTTGAAAACCTGGTAACTACAAAACCATCATGGCGGCCAAGCGAAGTTGCGACATTTAAATAGACGTTTCTCGCGATTTAACCAACCAAACGCAATGAAACTTGGTACAGTATATTTTATACACATTGTAATGCACCGACATCTGACTTCGTTCAATTGTTTACATAACCTCAAGATGGCGGCTGTGCGAAATATTTCACCGGCATTCTATATCTCTGAAACTATTACCGGTATCACCATGAAATTTTGTACGGAGATAAAGGGCACTACCGGAAGTTTAACTATGAGACTTTCAAAAACCGGTTAACTACAAAACGATTTTGAAAATTTTAAATAGACGTCTCTCGCGATTTAATGATCGAAACACAATGAAACTTCGTACAGCAAATGTTTCTACACATTGTAATGCACTGGTATCTAATTTAGTACAGTTGTTAACGTAACCTCACGATGGCGGCTGTGCGAATTTCGAAAATTGAGTTTTTATTTCTTGTGTTCTAATCATGCGATCCATATCAACATTTGCATAATGAACGTACACAATAATCGTCATCTAATATTACATATTCTATTGCCTACATATATTAAAATCCAACATGGCGACCATTCGAAATATTTAGACGGTTCTCAATGTCTATTAATCTACTACAGCAATCAAACTGAAATTTTCGATGTGTGTAGAGGCTATAAGCATATGTTCACCTATGGGGTTCAATAACCTGTCAAGCATAAATCCAACATGGTGGCGACGCGAAATTTAAATATTCAAATAGATGTTTCTTGCGTTTTAACTATCCGAGCGCAGTGAAACTTGATACGGTATATGCTTATACAAATTTTAATCGACTGACATCTAATTGATTTAATTTATTTTCATTACCACAAGATGGAGCTGAGCGAAATTTTAAAATCCCGCTTTTATTTCTTGTGTCCTAATCATGCGATTGAAGTTTGAATAAAACACCTTCACAATAATCTTCATGTAGTAGTACATAAAGCTATGGTTTATAATATAAAAATCCAACATGGTGACCATTCAAAATATTTAGACAGTTCTCAATACCTACGAATCTATTACAGCAATCAAACTGGCAATTTGTATGTTGATAGAGGCAATTAATATTAGTAGGATATATGAAAATAGGCTATTTAGTTCTTCAAGGAACTACTTGTTTTTTTTGTTAAAATTTAATAACAAAACAATGCCGAGGGAAATTCTAAGGAATACTTATACTTCGATGCGAGCATTGGCGATTAGAATCTCCTTCGATATGCTATGTTAAACTCCGTGTCAGAGTTTTAAATCATGGTTTACGGCATTCATTTAACTTTCTGGCAATACAGGTCACAAGGCATAACCTACTAATTCGATTGTTTTCTCTTCATAAATTAGCAAAATTCAACGTACTCTGCAGAGGAGTACATCGTAAGTGAATAAATGTGGTAATGAGACTTTGTAAGGGTGGCTTTATATTGTATCCCTACTAAAATAGAGCATGGACTGTCGCTCAAAAACGTTTGCCTACGGCTGGATTCGAAGCTCTATTCTGCTCGGTCTCTCATACCACGTCAGATTAGAATTTAACCGCATCAGCCACGAAGATAACGTACACATTGCGTGCTACACGGGTACTAGTTAACTAGGCTGTTCTACCTCAAACGTTAGTTTGCGTGTCAAAGTCTTCAATCATAGTTTATAGTGTTCATTTAATTTTCTACTATTGCAGATTTCGTGGCGTAAACTATTAATTCGATTGTGTTACATATACGTGTGTTCTTCAAGGAGTAGTAAATCACATGTTCGTAGAATGGTCCTTAGTATTCTGCGCGGAAGTGGTAACGGTCGTTTTTCCATAGCCAGGCCATGGATTAGTTTACATTGCTGTCACAAAGGGCGCAGAGAAATATCGACCATCAGGAGAATTGTAATGTTAGTTCGGTGTCATAAAACTAAATAGTAATGCGCTGGTGAACTACTCTGTTCATGTGGGATTATATGGATATATTATTTATTTATTATTTATTTATTTATTTATTCAAAAACCAATACTACACAACAGCTGAACTGCAACACTCATGTTTACAACATAACATCTACTCCGCAAACGTCTCTCTCTTGTTTCTTATTTTCTTATTGTCCTCATTGCCTTCTTGAAACACTCCCATATTCGGCCATGCTACTGGTCATCAGCCCGGGATGACACATAACCATCATTCCATGGCTTCATGTATTCCGCACTGCTTGAGGTTTGTTTGGGACCCTCATGTTCACCTTCCCGACACACGTCATAAGCGTCCTGGGGTTTTGCTTTAGTTACACGATAAGGTCCAAGAAATGTCCTTTTTACTTTGAGTCCTGGTCCTGTCTGGGTACGCTGTATGGCCACGAGGTCTCCCAGCAGGTACTGTCTAGCCGATTGGCGCTGTCTGTTGAAAGACTTCTTATTTTCTTGCTGGAATTTGAGAATCTGCTGTTATGCATCTTTCCTCAGATTTTCTCTTTTCCCTTCACATTCTTTTAGCAGTTATTCATGAATGAGCTCAGCAACCCTTAAGTCGGTCTTGTGTCTCATTCTTACAACAGTCAGTCAAACAAACTTTGTAACACTATCATCAACTGAATATATCTGACGATATCCTTTATGACTCAATTCCAATGGCCCAATATGATCCACGTGATATGTATGTAATGGCACACTTTCCTTGCACTAAGGATGCCGGAATTCTTCTTGTTTACCAGTCTTTCTGTTCATTAAGAGAAAATTTACACAATTTGATATGACACTTTCGATTTTCTTCTTTATTTGTGGAATATAATATTCATTTTTGATGAGTTCTTCTGTTCTCCTGACAGAGAAATAACCTCTTTCGTGAACACGTTTAGTAATTTCATTCTGCATGGATATCCGTACAACTAAAACTTCATGACCTTTACAGAATTTGAAAAGTATGTCATCTCGAATCATCAAGTCCTTGTAAGATCGCTCCTGGCACATCTCTTTGATGGCGTTAAGACCTTCATCTTCTTGTTGTGCATTCCTTACTCGGACAACCAAAGAATCAGGAACTGCGTACAAGACAGGATGGCGACTCAGAGCATCGACATGTCGCATGCTCGTTCCACTTCTGTCTTCGATGGTAAATCGGTACTCCTCCAACATCAAAGCCCATCTCGCATCCTTAGGTGCCAGATCTCACTTATGCATCGTCTTTTGGAAAGCAGCAGGATCTGTGATTATCTAGAAATCTCTTCCCAGAAGATACACTCGAAACTTCTTCAATATAACAATGATGGCTGATACTTCTAGCTCATAACTGTGATAGTTTTCCTCTTGTGGTGTTGTCTTTTTGCTCATGTAATGTACAGGATGTAGTTGATCATTCTCAGGTGATCTCTGCATCAGCACGGCTCCTCATCCAAGCTTACTTTCATCAGCATGACGTTCGGTCTCATATGAAGAATTGTAGATGTTTAAAACAGGATTCTTTGATAGAGCTTCCTTCAATTTCTCAAGGGACATTCTCTTTTCTGTAGAAAATAGAAATGCTTCATCCTTCTTCAGCAAGTTGCTTCAAGGTCTCGCAGTAACAGTGTGTTCTGGTATGAACTTCCTGAAGTCCCAGTTAAACCAAGGAAACATTGCACTTGTTTCACATTTCTTGGTTCCGGATATTTCAGTACAGCATTAGTTTACTCTGGTGACGGATAGAGTCGTCCATCCTCTACCACGTGTCCCAATAGCTCGACCTTCCTCTTCAGTAGATGGCATAATTCTTTGTTCAGTTCAACACCATAATATTTAGCTACCTCTAGCCCCGTATTTAAGCGTCGCAATGCCTCTTTGTCATCTTTAGCTGGAATTATCATATCATCCATGAAAATAAGTACTATACCTTGAACCACCAACGATCGGAAGATACAGTAACTGAATCGTTGGAACACTACTGGTGAGTTGCAAAAAAAATGTTTTTTTTCGGAACTGGAATTGACCGGCGTGAGTAACAAAACCGGTATATTTTCTACTTTGAGACCCCTCTGGCACATGGAAAAGTCCATTTTAAATCATGTGTACTGAATTCTCCTTTCAATCAATCTAAGATATCTTCGATGAGCGGCAGCGGGTACCGATCTCTTAGGATGATTTTGTTTAGCTTACGATAATCAATACACAAACGAGGAGAGCCATCTTTCTTACTCACAACCAATACAGGACTAGCGTATTCTGAAGAAGTCGGTTCAATTTTGCTTTCATTTAGCCATTCCTTCACTTGGTCGTCAACAGCATCTTTTTATGCAGGTGCAAGTCGATGAGGTCTACTGAAAACGCGATGCTCATCCTAAGCGTAATGATCAACTTCACTTCCGAACTTTTCGCTTTGGCAGGCTCATAGGAGGGAATCATTTCTTCTAAAAGCAAAGCCAACTCCATACAGGCCATAGAGGCCCTGGGAGTAGTGGAAGGTAGAGGCTTCCACTTTCTGTGACATCGGCACTAGATGGGATGGAGTTGTCAGCTCCATGCGCGGCCGTCTTTGCTCCCAAGATTTACTCTGGTACTCATTTCTGGTGTAGGCTGAGTGAACCCCAGGGCCATTTGCGTCTCCGAAATTGTTAGTTTTGTTTCTAAAATCCACTGGCTGGGTGGGGATCGAACCCACTCCCTTTCAGTTAGAAGCTCAGTGCCTCTGCCGACTGCGCCACGCTGCCCCCAAATCATTTCTTCGAGTTGCTTGCAGTCATCACCTGTATGTAGACTCACGTACATCTAATAGCTGTTCTTTATTAACATTGATCTGCATGAGAAATATATCTAGTTTTGGCTTGGATATTCGAATGCAATTTTGATTTATTACTACTTCTCTTTGTTGTAGAACGTCACTTCCAATTATTGCCAGCATCTTCATTGTATCACGAATCGCAACATAAAGGTCAGCCTCAAATGATTCATCATCAATAAAGACATCGTTGAAGAAGTAGCCTTTTGGTACGACATAATTCTTCCCAAAACTTGTAAGGATAAGGTCATTATTTCTTAGTGGTGGAGCGCCTAAATCTGCATAGTTGTCTTCATGGATAAAAGTTACGCTGTTTCCTCTATCTACTAAGGCATTTATCGTGGTACTAGCAATCTTTAATTTAGTGGTGAGAAGGGGAGGTGCAGGCTCCATTAATGAGTTTACTGCCTTGCCCTACCTGCCTTACCATCTATTGTCTTGCACTCCACTGAATTATGACCAAATTTATTACATTTATAACATTTCAGACCCTTGTCTTTTTGACGGCAACTCGACGTTTTATGGCCATCTTCGCCGTAGTTGAAGCATATCTGCGCTTTTTGTATTTTTC
This sequence comes from Meconema thalassinum, assembly GCA_946902985.2. Taxonomy (NCBI): domain Eukaryota; kingdom Metazoa; phylum Arthropoda; class Insecta; order Orthoptera; family Tettigoniidae; genus Meconema; species Meconema thalassinum. Next base: position 210,030,899 of record OX336395.1, read on the forward strand.
AACAGCTCCATCAGTCATGTCTCTCGAAGTACGAATCTGTGTTCCATGTTTCTTCCAAACCCTTGAGTTCCGTCTTTCAATTATGAACTCATAGTCTCGCATCTTTTCCTTAAAATTCTTGAAATTCTTTGCCCCATACGAAATCAATTTACTTCCAGAGTTGTCTTCTATACCATCGATAATGTACTGTATCAGGGAGTCATCATCAACTTCACCTTGATTTGCAATCTCTTCCTCTACAAGCAGGTACCCTCGGAATGTTTCTTCTTTCTTCTATTAACGCGGCCTTCCATTTCTTCCATGTTGATAAACCAGTTTCACTTTGAATGAATAGGTTTGCTAGGCCAGACATTGTTTTCTTAGCAAATACCATCTTATGCATGTCGTACCATCCCATCACAACAGCTGTTTCATTAAATTCCATAATCCATTTTCTGACTGGAAAATCTCCTTTAGCATCAAAGGTGCAAATTGAATCTTCCACATCTCGAAATGTTAGCGAAAATTTGCGGCCTGCATTTTCCAGTTTTCTTGATGAGGAAGGGTCCGTAAGTAGGTCATCTTCTTCACACTCTTCTGCTAATGTGTATGTCGTGCATATTACTTTCTTTTTAATTCTGACTTGAATTCCTTTAAGCTTTCAATCGTGAACTGCATTGGGCAGCATATTCATCATCTCTGTTGTCACTTTCTTCATCCTCATCATCGTCATCGTCTTTATGAGCCCCGTTGTACTCGAGTTTTGAGAGCAATTCTAATTTAATGACATGTCTTAAAATACGCTTCGCTAGCTCCTCTTTATCTCCTTCAAACCCCCAAACGTAAGACATTGCATACTGTATTCAAATCACGTTCAGAAAAATTGTCAAGGACATACTTAACCTTATCGTCATATTCAGTGGAACCTTCCGAATAATGAAATCCGTGGACCCTCGTTACTTTTACGGTTCTGTCGATTGCCTTCGTTGCTATATATAAACTTATGCAGGTTTGTAACTGCAGACACAGATGTAGTGGAAATTGTTTATTCTTTGAATATCTCCTAATATTTTGATTCTCGATTGCAATTAGCGTATTTACTCAAAACTTGCGTCGTTAACTTACACGAAATTGTCAACATTCATCGTAGTTAAACATCGTCATAATTTGTTTTTACAATGTACGTTTTCATTCTTTTATAACGTCGTTTATTTAGATAACAATGGCACCGAATTACAGGATACTTACATTGGTCTGCGTCAGCTTGTATTATTGAATCTTACCGTCACTACAACAAGTAAGACCTCTTGGTTACAACTTTCGGATCATGCAAATTAATATTGAAGGACTTAGTCGATCAAATGTCAATATCTCTCCCGAATGTCCTTGCAAACTATGTGGATGTAGCTGTTATACAGGATACACATATAAGCAATGAGGAAAAATTAAAAATCATTAATATCATGAGGGCGTGTTGCATGATATGAATTCTTAGGATCTACTCACCACCATACTTACGGCTGTGCAACTTACATTCGCAACAATATTGAAAATGCACTTTTGATTTCTGTAAACACCTCAGAAAATGTTCACATTATCGTGATAAAAATCGAGAACATTACAATAACGAATGTTTAAAAGCCACCTGAAGTAAACTGTTCTGCTGAAGTCATCCCAACTCTACCTCATCCTAGTATATATATCGAAGACTTCAATAGCCACCATACTATGTGGAATTACAATGAAGATTATGAGAATGGGGAAAATATTGTTAATTGGGTTGAATCTAACAACCTTAGTCTTTTATTTAACTCAAAGGGCAAAGGAACTTTTAGAACTGCGGCCTGGAAGAAAGACTACAACCCTGACCTTTGTTTTGTCAGTCAGAACTCTTAATGTCAACCTGATGCCACAGTGAAGACAGTTATTGGGGATATTCCAAATAGCCAACATCGGCCAGTTTTAGTTAAAGTAGGAATTCAAATACCTATAATCAGATCCATTCCAAAACCAAGATGGAACTTTAGACAATCTAACTGCAGCAAGTTTCCCAATGAACTTGATAAAGTTATTACGTAGATCCTCCCTTTGAGTGAAAAATATGAAAGATTTGTTGGAGCTGTCTTAAAACGGCAAGAAAGTGCATGCCAAGAGGATTTCGCAATGAGTACATTCCAGGATGGAACAAGGATTGTGAACAACTATATTAGTCTTACATAACCACCAATGATCATGAAATTGCTACCGAATGGTTACAGAGCTTAAATAAGGCTCGCAGAGATACCTGGGTACAAAAGGCAGAGAACTTAGACTTTACAAGATCAAGCAGAGAAGCGTGGAGCCTGCTGAAGACATTGGGAGGATGTTCCCCACCTAACCGTGATGATCCACATGTAACACCAGATCAATAACCAATATAATAATTTCTTTGTCCAGGGCACCATCGCATAGGCAAAACACAAGAAAGTTTCAGAAAGAACAAACCAACCACAAGCAACACGCAGTCTACCGGTCAGAATATTCCAATGACTTCACAGTAGCTGAGATTAATACAGCACTTAGGGATGTTAAAACAGGCAAATCACCAGGGAGTGATGGCATTCATCCGGAATTCCTTGTCAATTGTGGGATCAAGACTCGTAAATGGCTTGCTGCTTTCTTTTCTAATAGAATGATCACTGGCAAACCACCAAACTCTTTCAAGGAAATGAAAACCATAGCTGTATTGAAGCCTGGTAAGCCAATAGCTATCGACCGATAGCTCTCCTAAGCTGTTGCTACAAACTTCTGGAAAGATTCATCCTTAGACGAATTGGTTTGAATATTCATGAAGTGACACCTGTTGATCAAGCAGAAGCTGCACAGATCAAGTACTAAGTATTACCACTCATATTGAAGCAGGGTTTCAACAACTTAAAACATCTGTTGCTATTGTTGACCTTACAGCAGCCTATGACACGGTATGGAAGGACGGATTACTCTACAAGCTGATGCGTATCATACCATGTCAAACTATGAACAATCTTATAAGCAATACGCTGTCTGAAAGATATTTCCAAGTGGTTGTTGGGACCAAAATAAGTAAGCAAATGAAACTGAACAATGGACTCTTACAAGGTTCCGTTTTAACTCCAGTGCTTTTTAACTTGTACACATCAGACCTCTCTATAATGCAATCGAGAAAATTCATTTATGCGGATGACCTGGATTTGACAACTCAACAAAGAACTCTTACCAAGAGCGAACAGATACCTTCCTCAGATCTAAGCATTATGAATGATTATTTCATGAATCGGAGACTAACTCCGAATGCTAATAAGACTGAAGTCCGCTGTTTCCAAAGCTGAATGTCATCTTTAATGAGAAAGTCCTCCATCATCAAAAGTTTTCTAAATATTTAGGCGTTACTCTCGTTAGGACTTTGTCCTTCAAGAAGCACTTATAGAACACAGCAGCAAAACTAAGATTACGAAATAACATCTTGCAGAAGTCATGTGGAACCGCATGGGGAGCTACAGCAACATTATTACGATCTTCTGCTTAAGGAATTGTATATTCAGCTGCTGAATACTGTGCACCGGTGTAGCTTAACAGCCCACATAAGCAGATTGATGTCCAATTGAATTTGGAGATGAGGATAATATCAGGTTGCATCAGGATCATTCTTCTGTACTGGCTCTCATGTCTAAGTCAAATTGCACCACCTGACTTACGTAGACAAAACTCGCTCCTGAGAAATATCAAAGGATACTCTCCACTTCACAGCTTCCTATTCATTCTGACAGACCTACAGTAAAGATACGGCGCTTGAAATCCCGCCAACCACCCTTTCTAACAGCTGAATCCCTACAATTAAATAATTTTCAGATTGACAACAAATGGTCTGAGGTATGAAATATAGAAACTTCATTGATCCTATCAAGAAACCAGCTGGCATGGAACTATCACGCCATGCATGGAAATCGCTCGAAAGGATTCGAACGAGACATGGGGTCTGCACAGGCAGCTTATACAAGTGGAATAAGGCTCCCTCACCTCAGTGCGACTGTGGATTTGACTGTGGATTTGAAAGACAGACCATCGAACATATTGTGAAGGACTGCAGCCTTCGAGCCGTTAATGGGAACCTGAAAGACGTGCATGATGCAACGCAGCCTGCTCTTGATTGGATTTCAAATGTTAATATTACTTTGTAAATCTGAACAATTTATCTGTTAATATGTCTCCTCAACAAAATTGATATTAATATTTATTGTTCTTTTAAAGGCTACTGTATAGGTTTAATGTGTTCCTTAGCTTGTAATTATTTAGATGTACCATGCCATACGCTAAATAAATAAACCGTCGTATCACTATTTTGGCACGTTCTTGGTCATCTATTAGTTCTCTATCCCGGGTAAGCCCCCAAATTGTGGGATCTTAGGGAGATATTCATTAATTTTTAAAATCAAATACTACACAACAGCTGAACTGCATTACTCATGAATACAACACATCATGTACTCAGCAAACGTGTCTCTCTTGTTACTTTTTTTTCTCTCTTCTTGAAACACATGGATATATCCATAAAAGTTATGACGCCAAATACTTCATCATGACTCTGCACAATATATGAGTAATTTTTACTTTCTGTAAGTGATTGTAATGAATGATGCTCTAATCATCATTTCAAAAATTAGATCTCTGGATCTTGAAAGTTTTATTCGCTATTTTCAGATAATTCAATAGAATTAATAGCGCAAGTGCAATACATTTAAACCTATGATTTCAGGGTAAGATGTCCAAATATTTCGAATCCTGTTGTGGGGAATATTTGCGCATTACGTAATTCTGGAGGACATTCGACTGAAGCTAAGTTTGCTAGGAAAGGCGATCTGAAGTCTCGAAGGATAATACATACTGGTAAGAAGCCTTTTCCATGTAGCATATGTGAAGCCAAGTTTGCTCGGAAAGGACATTTGAAGAGCCACATGTTAACGCATACAGGTGATAAGCCTTATTCATGCAGCATATGTGAAGCCAAATTTTCGCAGAAAGGTCATTTGAAGCAGCACATAATAATGCATACTGGTGAGAAGCGTTATTCATGTAGCATATGTGAAGCCAAGTTTACTCTGAACGGTTATTTGAAGCGGCACATGTTCTTGCATACTGGTGAGAGGCCTTTTTCATGCAGCATATGTGAAGCCAAGTTTGCTCAGAAAGGCCATTTGAATCAGCACATGTTATTGCATACTGTTGTGAAGCGTTATTCATGTAGCATATGTGAAGCCAAGTTTACCTTGAACGACTACTTGAAGCGGCACATGTTCTTGCATACCGGTGAAAAGCCTTTTTCATGTAGCATATGTGAAGCCAAGTTTCCTGAGAGGGGATGTTTGAAATCTCACATGTTACTGCATACCGGTGAGAAGCCTTATTCTTGCAGCGAGTGTGAAGCCATGTTTGCTCGAAAAGGAAACTTGAAGTCGCACATCTTATTGCATACTGGTGAGAAGCCTCATTCATGTAGAATATGTGAAGCCAAGTTTACTTGGAAACAAGATTTGAAGCGGCACATGTTACTGCATACTGGTGAGAAGCGTTATTCATGTAACATATGCGAAACGAAGTTTGCTCGGATGGAATATTTGAAGTCTCACATCAAGACTCATACTGGTAAAAAGCCTTACTCATGCAGCGTATGTGAATACAAGTTTGCTGTGAAACGACAATTGATGCCGCACGTGTTAAAGCATACCGGCGAGAGGCCTTAGACTTGCACTATATGTGTAGCCACGTTTTCACGGAAGGAGCAATTTAAGTCACACATGTTATTGCATAGTTGTGAGAAGCCTTTTCTTTGTAGCATATGTGATGCCAAGTTTGCACGGAAAGTACAATTGAAGCCGCACATGTTATTGCTTACTGGTGAGAAGCCTCTTTCAAGTAGCATATGCGAAGCCAAGCTTGCTAAGTGAGGACATTTGAAATCTCAAATGTTCTGCAATCTGGTGACAAGCCTTATTCATGCAGCATATGGGAAACCAAGGTTGCTCGGTAAGATCAAATGAAGTCTCACTTTATAACGCATACTGGCGAAATGCCTTATGTGAAGCAGTGTTTTGGCCGGAAACATCATTAAAAATTGCACATGTGAACGTATACCGGCCAGAAGCATTAGAAAATGGAAGGAAGGTTGTAGTTTAACGTGACCGTTAATCTTGAGATCATGAGCCACGGACCTCCTTTTAGCGTGGAATCCGAACCACAAGACATGACATTTCACATCGAATATCTCATATGCATTGACCGGGAATTGATCCCGGTCCACGTTGGTGAGAGGCCAACAGCTTGACCACTGCGCCACCACGCCCCTTGCAGAAGCTTTAGACTTGCACTATATACTGTATGTAGCTAAGTTATCACGGACAAATCGTTTTAAGTCTCACATGGTAACGCATGCCGGCGAATAACCTTAATCATTTAGCATATGAGCAAGCATCTTAACTCAAACAGGGCATTTGAAATCTCACCTTTTAATGCATACCGGCGATTAGCCAAACTCGTGTAGCACATGCGGGGCCACATTTGTTGTGGGGGGGTTACGAAGACTCACGTGTTAACGCATGCCGGTAAGGAGGCATACTTATAAAACCATGCCCAGAAATAATTCACAGAAAGTGAATTTGACAAAACAGATGCAAAGGAGAATTTTCTCCAGTACGGCGAAAGTCCCATAAGTCACTTTGTCACGTTTTGACATTCAAACGGGTCAAGTTAATGCATACTATACCGATATAACAAACGGATAGCAAATAATTGTAATATGCTCACATATAACATAATTAATTGGCACCAACTTAATACAACAATAGTCTAACGTATGTTAGACAATTGCCGTTTGAAATTTGAAAATCGCACACGTTTTAGGCAAACTGTTTGTTATGGTCGTTTCCTAATTTTAAAACTTAAAAGGTTCATTCTGCTTTCATTTTGATAAACTAATTAGTATAAACTCGTTCAAGGTTCCGCCTGATCAATACTTATATTAAATATGATGACTGTGTGGTTATTAGTGGGAAATGTTTCGGGGCCTAATTATTAGTTTTGGACCCTTCATCAGGCGATATGAAAGAATCTTTAGATCTTAAAATTTGTGTTGTGTTTCTTTTAGGGAAGTTAGCCTGACTCGCTTCATTGATTTTAGAACAGTTTATACTAATTAGTTTATCAATACGGAACCAGAATGAACCTTTTAGCAAATTCTTCATTCAAACAAATAGAAAGTCGAAAATATTCATTGTCCAAAATAAATTCAATCGAAAATCGAGGATGCATTCACAAAATCCTGCTTGAAAATATGGCGAATCATGAAATGAGTAGTTTATCTACACCGTACTTCAATTTAATAGACAAAAATGGCGAAATAATAAACTACTACTAAAATAAAATCTTCTTCTCTACCTTGCACTTAGTCTTTTTAAGAAATTGCATAGTCGAAAATACACCAAAGTCTCCTCCAAAAGGGGACTGCAGTCCTGATAACCCATCTGCCTCTCCTGGTCTCAAACTGGATTACCAACTCCTCCCTCTCGTTCCTTCCTGGATTGTGGACTGCATCTCTCAGATTACGGGTGCCCGTTCGTCCTGATTGAAGACTCCACCTCTCCTGTTTGAAGAATCATTTAATTTTGTACTAGCATTTCCTTTTAAAATTGGATTGTGGTTTCACCTCACTTCCTCCATCATTTTGAAAGTAGTAGTTATCTAATCGTAAGCGTTGTTGATTACTGTAGACATTCTCAGTTACTTCTTATGTTGTGTGCCTTCTTTATATTTAACCACTCATCGCCGTAGATTTAGTATAATGGGATAATATTCCTCCTGACTTAATGTCGTATAACATAGTTAAATAAAGTTGTGGAATGATTTCACTGAAATGCGTTATCATAAGTGACACACCCCTCATTTAAGAAGGAACAAAATTGGAAAGGCCGGCCCATGAATTAACTACCCAGTGGAATACTACCATAGAACTATCGAGGAACCCAGAGCCCAGAAAGAAAACCACTGTATACCTTTTAACATCATCGTCTATTAAAACACATTCACTTACAATTCACAAACATATATAATAGTTACACGTGAAATTCATAACAAAGGTGCAGATTTCACAATAGGTTAAGAACACTTACTTCAAGATGTAGTTTCCAACCCTATGACCCTTGGAAAGACATCTAATTCAATTCTAGACAGCTTTCTTGGATATACTTTTCGTATATTATTATCTTATTCCCATTTTGTTTGATTCATAAATAAAGGCCAACACGAATATAGATTAATTAGATCAACCCCTCAATTATGACCTGTCGACCCGGTCCATAAATTCGATAATGATGTCAAATAATCTTCCACGATGTCATTAAATCCATCGGTAGTTGGATATTTTAATATAAGACAAATAATTCACCGTATTCTGAATATTTAACCTTAAATCTCAAATTCACAATCGGACCAAAATAAAAATCAACTTCTTTCGTGTCATGGCAGACCAGATCTTCTCTTGTTCATCCAACAGTTGACTGTTAATGAACAAGCAACTACAACAACAAAAACCGAACAAGATGACAACTGACGAGCACGCCTAGCATGAATAACTTCTCCAATTACCCTTCGTATTTTAAGAAAGGAAATAAACAGGCCCGAAGGCATACTGCAAGTGAAAGGGAAGGAAAGAATTTACAAACAAAAACATAGTTAAAAACCCTGTTCACTAGGCCTAAATGTATGCCAAATTAACATGAGAAATCACGGGCTGGCCATCAAAATAAACTAACAAAACTTACGACACCGTTAAGTACGGAATTACACAGATCACTTTACGTTACCTTCTTGCAGCACCGAACAAATACTTACAAATACCTCTATTTCAAATATATGAGGCATGACCAACATTTGATGACGACCAATCTAAGATTCCAATAAGTAGCTTTCACTACCAAATAAATATAATATTATTAGGAACTCCAAAACAGCTACAATCACTTCATATTAACCAGCCACATAATATCTCGGTCACTAGCAATCTTTCATATTGGTACACACGGAGTATAAGATCTTACAGCATTGCCTTTTACAATTACATCTTAATATTTTAAACTATTCCAACGTGCTTTTTAGTTGAGTAGGTCATAACATCTTAAAGTTTGAAGTTAGTTGTAACAACCGAATAGCTCAAGGCTATTGGTTTCTTGCCCCGATGGCTAGCAACTACATTTTGCTTGTGTCAAGCCTTCATGAAAATCTAACACTGACTTTTTATACAATCAATAATTAACGTTCTTCTTCTTTGCGTTACACAATTACCGATGGCAGGTTTAAACTGCTACAAGTATCAGACTGCGACGCAACAAGTTCCCAAGTGAACGCCAGGGGAGCTGTTATCAGAGTACCTATGGAGAGGACCAGTACATGCTGACATCTAGCGCCTCAACCAGGTACTATCATCCAAGCACATGCAAGTCAGGCGGTCCTTACTCAAGACATAAATATTGTGTACTTATAAATGAGGCAGATAGAATTGCCTCAATAAGAATGGATATTCTTTTAACTTATATCCTTGATACTTCCAGTATGTACTCAAAATGTTCGTTCATATTTCGATAGAATTAGTTTGAAGTACATCTCCACTGTAGATTACTGCTGGAATGTTCGTTTTCACTAACCATGTTGTCGTAAATTCTCGTACTGGTTATGACTTGAAATCACGATGATCACTCTCCACGCTTCAAATGAATAAGACCTTTTTTCTCCTCAGACCTTCTCTACTCAGCCCTTTCTCACACTATCGCTGACCTGTTCTCGCGATATATCTCCATGTCCAACATACAATTCCATTATGTCATTCACACAGTGCCTCATTCAACAAAATCTCAATGAAATCACATTTCTGCTTACTTATCGTAATTTTTGGTGTATAACAGCGAGTGCATATAATTCTGAATTACTCTGTGTTATTGATACATTACATTCTGCAGCGTTCTCGATCTATATGCTGTCTGTCGATCAGCTGATGACCTCACAACTCTTCCAGACCTGCGTGTGCTGGCAAGAATTACCTTGAATATAGCTGAATTCCAAGGAACATTGCGGGTTGCCTACACTTCTGGTATTCTCCGTATCGTTACATATGTTTAGTACGCAATTCTTTCCTCTAGCTAACATGATATTACATTCGTAAAATTGTATTTGTGGAGGCTGCTATTCTTCTCCAATCGCTCCAGCAAAATACTGGTACAGTACCTACCGTTAGGCCACGGCCACCTCCTTCCCTCCTCCTTCTCTATCCATCCCAACCATCCCTTATGAGCCACCTGTTCGCTTTGCAGTTGAGGCTGCCTGGGCGAGGCGCTTGTCCCGCCACCCTAGTTGTATCCACCACTCAATGTCAAGCGCCAAGACACTGCCCGTAGAGGTGGTATAGGAGGGATCCCTCACTGAGTCCGTGGGAAAAGCTTACCTGTAGGTTAAACTGACTACTAAAAAAAGGAAATTTCAAGAATGCAAACTCTTTTAGTTGATGCTAATTACACTTCACTAGGGCTTGAGGTTTAACAATTCGTCAAATCTGTATATTATACAGTGAAGTCTGTTCATGTGGAGACTTGAATGAATTCATACTGGGAAGAGGGTAAATTCAAATAATACTTGAAGAGAAGTATTTGCTTATGAGAATAGTTCGTTCAGTCATATTCTTGCGTATTAGAATGTGACCTTGAATTAGTAATCATAGTCTTGCGTCTGAATCTATAGTATATCAGATTATAAACAGTTCGCTTGTAAAATATAAAGTATTCAATGGTTATGTGTTCTCATCTAATAATGAATTATAAATGATTGAAACCATAAATAATATCCTGATAACATTTTGGTTTATGTTACCAGCTGCATAAAGAGATCGATAATTGCATTTAAAATATTGAAAATATAACTCTGGGAATTTTTGGTAACGAATATGGCTATTACCGATTTTTACATTATATACAAAGAAATGATACGGGTCGTGAGATTAGTAAATGTATGATGATCGGTGACTGTTAAGGATTGAAATGCCACCTTCCGGCTTATCATTTAGTGACTGGGTCTAGTGGAGTATTATCCAACTATACCACCAGAGAGTATAATATACCAAGAATAAAAGTCCTTAGTGGAAAAGGGAATCGCTCATTGCTAACTTGTAAATAGTCGTCATACGCGGGGAACCACACATAACACTGTTGGCAAAAACTCCGAGTCGAAGAACCATCACCGCCACCACTAAAGACGACTATACTGAACAGATATCTCCGGGAATTTTTACGCCTAGAGTATGAATACCACGCAAGAGTATCAACATCACGGAGAACGGTAGGTGAGTAGAAGATATTCCAAAGATTCTGAAAAACGTAGGAAAGGTGATGCAAAAGAAATAATGCCGAATGAGGAAGGTTGTGGTAAAGGGGAGCACGGCTATGGAGTTATCATCCAGTTTTCAACATCGCAAATACAAATACAATGGTACCCTTGATTTTGAGAGTTGCCATTTTGAATATCAAAACATACGCAGTCTGGTGGTAGACGAAGGTATCACATGTACCGGTAAGGAACAAGTGCTGCCATCTGTTGGCAACTCCAGGCAGAAGAATCGCACTTTCACTAATAGACCATTGCTACTATCTACATACTTTACCATTTTTGGTCACCTTTCCCTTGAGCTTCACGATGACAAATAATGAACAAGTTCTTAAAAACTATAAGTGACACGAACGACCCACTGGTCAAATGCTACACGTTTCTCCTCCTTTCTGAATAAAGTTATCGACTCGGCGGTAGAGAGTGAAATAGCTCACATTCTTGACCGTTTACAAGATTCTCAACAGAAATTATTAACCCTGGACGAACAAGTACACGATGTGTTGAATGATAAGTTGTGTGAGACAGGCGCACAGGCTTGCGAGCAATATATTGACAGCTCCAAGGGTGAAGTACGGAAGGTCCCTCATCATCCGTTCTCCGCTCCATCAAGCCGCGTACGGGTACGGAAGGCCACTAATCTCCTTAAATAGAAGCCTGAGGACACCTCTCAAGTCACTGTTAATTCAATTACACACCCTACGGTCACTCAAAACATTAAGCTACCTAAATCAGACTTGAACGTTTCACTGGTGATATCGAGACATGACCCAGGTTCCAGTCTTCTGTGGACAACAACACACGTCTTTCAACAATAAACAAACAAGTTTTTCTCCGAGGTTACCAATACGGTGAACCTAAACTCCTGGTAGACGGAATAGCGGTCACAGGATAACTACGACAGAACGAAGCAGAGACGTGAAACACGGGGGGGGATTTTAGGTGCAAGACAAAATGTTGAAGTATCCTTAAAGAAAAAAAAGTGTTGTAAGATATCCGTAAGCCATTCTATAAATGATTTAATTCTAGGTTACGCAGAAAAGTCACCTTGCCTTGCTTAGTCGCTGTGAGCTTTGTCCTCTTACCACGTCAATTCGAAAAGTGCATTTTCAAACTATTATTTCTCAGCACCAGTTTAAAACTGAGGTAAGTCAGTGTTCGGGTGTTTTGCTAAAAGATGACAAAACATGTTTGTGATTTGTATTTATATTCCGATAGTATTTTGTATTTTAATTAGAAAAATGTATAAAATATAAAACAATGTTACGTGATAGTTTGCCTGTCTGTATGTATGTATGTATGTATGTCCCCTATGCGCTCATATACCATTCATCCTATTGCGATGACACTTGGGTGAGTTGTTGTGTGTCCTCCAGGGAAGGTTTCCAGGTAAAAATTATTTATGTAACACAAAAGGGTGACGGACTTAACAGGAACCTTTAAATCCCACGGTAACCCAATTGCACATTCTGTATACTAATCACATCGCAATGCAAGGTGTGAGAATGGCTTGCTGATTCATCGCGAGGTGACATGAGGGGACTGCCAGCAGCCCGCCGTGTTATCTGGTTTTGCTGTCTATTCCAATACAGTTCACGCCGCGGTTTTTGATCGGGGGTTCTTAAAACTGAACTCACGCATGACTGCCGGTCAGAATACGGTTATGGCACGCGAATCGTTTCAAGTCCTTTATGCGTTCATATACCATCACCAATTGCAAAGAAACTTGGTCGAGTTGTTGTGTGCACCCCAGGAAGGTTTCTGGCTTAGTAAATCCATGTTACAAAATGTAGCACAGGAGCGGCAGATTCAACAAATGTGTGATGGCTCGCGAATCGTTTCAACAAAGTCTTGTATGCGTTCATATACCACCACCGATTGCGATGAAACTTGGGTGAGTTGTTGTGTGCACTCCAACCATTGTTTCTGAATAAGTGCATCCATTTTACATTAGATGGCGCATGAGTAGTTTCAACAAATGATCAAATGGTCAGCTGTATGTGACTTTGATTGGCATTGCAACGCATGCCGGGTATAGCTAGTAGTTATTAAAAATCATCTTTGTCTTTTTAATCAAGCGATAAGCCTCAATTACCGTGTTATTTCAAGTTTTAAAACCTTAAACTAAATAAATCATTGCCTGGTAGGTAGGTAGCCACTGTTTATAAATTTGACTCCTCCACGTTTGCGATGAGTTTTACGTCCCTGGAACGAAGCAGATTCTTGGTTCAAGATACGGTGACACGGATTGAATTATACAAAGTAATCTAGATTTCTTGGAAAATTTAGACACCGCCACCTTTGATAGCCTATCGATGTTGAACCCCACCTACGTTGAGTGTCATAATCGATTTGAAGCACAAAGGGCACTATGTAAGAACGAACATTAGCACCCAAGCTGTTTAGTGCATTCCCAGAAGACCTTAGCCCTTGCTGGTTAATTCATGCAAAAATAAATAAATTACAGGAAGGAACCCTCCTCCGCTTAATGGAATATCTGAATGAAGAAATACAAGGAACTCATTCCCATCAAAAGATACGTAGCGATGTTACTCAAACATTGAATTACATACCAACGGGAAACTGCTCTTCAAGTGAATATGAAGGCCAACAAGAGCAAGAGAGGGCCATTCTGCGTGTATTGTGAGAAGAATTCAGGAAATTGGGGTCAAGACTGTCACCTAATGGAAGATATACAAGCAAGAACCGAACAACTGAGAGCTACGAGTCGTTGTTTCCTAAGCTTAAGATGAGGCCACAACAAAGGTCGATGTTTCAAACGAGGGAAGTCATCCTGCCCTAAGTTGTCAAAAACAACACTACCGGTATGTCTCTATCTGCAATAGAAACGACAGCTTGCAAACTTCAGTTGGCAAAAATTTCAGTTACGACTCCGAACTTCACGTACTTCCAAATGGCCCACATACGGATAAAAGGCCCAACAGGGACAGTCGCAGTGGTAAGAACCGTAATACATAAGGGCTCAAAGCGGACTGTAATAACTCGTCCAGTGCAGCTGATGATAGATCAGTGTGGGGAGGATGTTATGGATTGAGAAGCACTCAGTCCAGTCTTGCATTGTCTATCAATGCCGACCAGTAAGAAGGGAGAAGGGAAGTGCTCGTTACACACGCGGAACCTCGAGCCCTAAGAATATTGTTATCTTTGAGTAGCCTAATAGAAGCCATTTTTCAGTGTTGCCTAATTCTATCAAAGAAAGCTTTCATATTAGTGTCGACCAACTGGAAACCTATATTTGATATTATTACCTTTGCCACAAGCGTTGGGCGGGGTTTGTCTGAATTACAACTTGTTAAGACATATTTACGATCTCGTGTGGTTGATTCACGATTAGAAGGGCTTGCAATGATCTCAGTTGAATCTGTAATCCGTCATATATTAGAAAGAGGAAAAGGTCAGGTTTAAAACTGCAAGACTAGGTCTATGTGACGTAACAATTTTAAATTATAAAGACATATATTGAGCCCGATATCACTTCTGGGATGTGACATCGATGGCTCATGAGAAGTCAATCTTCCATGGATGAACCGAGGACTCCAAAGCAGCAGTGTTTTTCACCTCTCCGAAGTAGGTTAGGGGTCTGCCACTTTTTAATAAAATAAGTGCGATATAAATGTAAGCCTGGCCTCTTTATTGTATTTTGTGTTTGTATTCCTCTGGACTGGTTGTTTTGATCTCTCATTATACCCGACTCCCCCAGTTAAGTTTCCTTGTGCATTCTCAGTCCAAGAATGCATTCCTCCTCGACCTATATGTATTCTCGTTGGAGGGGGGTTTCGGAAGGGTCATTTAAGGTCTATGGCTCCCCGAAATCCCCGTCAAACGGTCGCAATATATATATATATATATATATATATATATATATATATGTGTGTGTGTGTGAAGACTGGCAGGAATTTCGAGGTTTTGCCGCAAGTGATATAGAGGGCGCGCGGACATAGAGAAAACAGTGGCCATGGACTTGATTGCTATTGTTCTTTGGAGCTGGGAAGGCATCAACGTATTCTGAATCGATAATGTATCGGTAATCTATTTTATTTGCATTTGTTAAGTAAAATATTATTTTTCAACAAATCAAACGTGAGTGTTTTTGACACCGGTTCCCACAAATTGGGGGCACGTCCTGGATTGAACCAACGATGCATTTCTGAGGTTATGTTCACTCTTGCCAATTTTCCTGACGGCGGAACGACGAAAGGCCAACGACGAATTCAGCTCGAATTGACGACGGATGTTCGAGACTGAAGGCTTATTTCATCAGCTGGACAAAGACGTAAAGAAGTTGAAGATGATTTGAGAAAGACTACAAAAGAGCTTTGGAATCGGTGTTGACGCAGATAAGTACCGTAGCTTAATATTTCCAAAATTATGACGTTAGGAGATATTGATCTAATAAACAAAAGCATTTCAACTGTTTCAGTGGCAGCTGTAAAAGCTTTACATAAGATTATATTTGAAGACGCTCCAAATGATCGAAACAATAGAAAGAGGTTGCGAGAATTTTGAGGGTTTACTTTCGAACCTGATTCAGAGGATTATGTGGCAAAGGTCGAGTTTATAACAAAATAATTGACGGAAGATGAACTGCGAGCATCTTGCGCTTAGACGAGGGCACCCCGGAGGAAATGGCAATGACGATTTGTCACCACCTGACGCATTTTTCAGAGTACATTGAGATGATTGAGAAATCTTCGGACGACGAGCACGATGACGAACAAGTGCAAAAGAAGGCACAAGCTAAAGCTGCAGCGCTCTCCAAAGCGGATCTAGAGGAGACAAAGAGGTCATGTGGCACTATTAAGAGGGAATTGGCAGTTGCGAAAAGAAAAAACAAGCTAAATCGAATGAAACTCGACGACGACGAGAGTGAGCCAGGGGACATCTCAAGTGACGGTAGCGAAGCATCGAGGTATTCCCAGAGGTTTGCTTTGACGTTTTGTGACATCGAAGGTTCCGTTAGGTCATTTGATGGTAGCAGTGGATATCCAGTTAACCGATGGATCACCGAGTTTGAGGAAACAGCTGCGTTGATGGGATGGAACAAACTGCAGAAGTTGATCTTCGATAAGAAATCTCTAACCGGCTTGGCAAAACTCTTCATCCAGGGTGAGAAGGGAATTACCAGCTGGACGGCGTTGAAGAAATCTCTTCGAGAGGAATTTGACGTGCAGACGAGTACAGCGGAGATTCATTCGACGCTGTTTAGACGAAGGAAAAAAAGGGACGAGTCGCTCCAGGAATATTACCTTACAATGAAGGAGATAGCAAGTAGAGGAGATATAGACGATGACTCACTCATGCAGTACGTGATAGACGGAATAGAGGATGACTCTGGCACCAAGCTGTTATTGTATGGCGCTCAGTCGCTTAGAGACTTCAAAGAGAAAATACGTCAGTTTGAACGTGCTGCGGGAAGGATTACTTCGAAGAGGTCTTCCACGTCGTCGCAGCACAACAAGATGAAATACGGTGGAGCAGATTCAAATAAACAGAAGGATGACGATGCAGGCAAGGATAAGGGCAAGGCGCTAGATGTTACAACTGTTGCAAGTCAAGTCACAAATCCAGCGAGTGCAAGGATAAGGACAAGGGTCCGAAGTGTTTCCAGTGTAACAAATTCGGACACAACTCCGCAGATTGTTCCAATCCAAAGGAAGACGAAGAATTAAAGAAACAGACGGTGGCCTTGAACACGTCGAAGGAAGCAGTCAGTAATTACAAATACAAGGACGTCAAAATCTGCAACCACAATTTATCAACCCTGGTAGATAGTGCTTGTCATTTCAACTTGTTGAGGCAGGACGCTTACAAGGACATGGAAAACGACACCCCAGAGCTGCAAACAAGCAACCGGATCCTGACTGGCTTGGGCGCAAGCAAAGCGTCCGTGATGGGATGGTTCAACACGACGATCACCGTTGACGACCAGGATTTTTGTGTCGACATCCACGTTGTTCCCGACGAAGCTATTCGAATTTCTATGATTATTGGAATCGACTTATTGGATCAGGCTGAGGTGTTGATTTCTAGGGAGGGCGTTCAGTTGAAGAATAGAGAAGAGACGTTGGTCATGTGCATTGACGCTGGTGAAGACGAGCTGGACATTGAGAAGACTGTATCTGACGAGGCCAAGGCAACAGTCGAGCACATCTTAGCGAGTTACACCCCAATGAACATAAAATCCACGAATATCCAGATAAAGATAGTTGTGAAGACAGAAGAACCGATATGTAGCAGACCTAGACGATTGGCACCGAGAGAAAAAGAGGTGGTTGAGAAGCAGATTCAGACATGGCTGAAAGATGGAATTGTGCAACCCAGTGCATTCAAGTACGCCAGTTCTGTTGTAGTCGTGAAAAAGAAGGACGGTTCACATCGTGTCTGCGTGGACTACAGACCACTAAATAGGATCATCGTCAAGGATCTCTACCCCCTCCCTCCCATAGAAGACTTGCTTGACAAACTGCAAGATGCTCGTGTATTCTCTACTCTTGACTTGAAGAATGGTTTCTTCCATGTAGACGTTGAAGAAGAGAGTAGAAAGTATACATCGTTTGTTTACCCACTCAGGTCAGTAGGAGTTCAAGAAAGTCCCCTTTGGTCTCACTAACACCCCGTCTGTCTTTCAGCGATTTATTAACGCTGTGTTTTGGGAGCTGATAAAGAGAGGACTCATCTTCATCTACATGGACGATTTGATAATTCCGGCGAAAACTGTACCGGAAGCTATTCAATTGTTAATTGAAGTACTTGGCATTGAACGGTAATACGGATTGCTGATAAATTTCAAGAAGTGTCAATTCTTGAAAAGGAAGGTTCATTTTTTGGGCTACCAAATCCAGGAAGGAAAGATTCAACCGTCAAATGAGAAGACAGCAGCTGTACAAAACTTCCCGGTGCCGAAGACGATCACAACTCTCCAAAGCTTCTTGGGATTGACAGAGTACTTCCGGAAATTTATTCCAGGCTACGCTTCAATCGCCAAACCTTTGAGCGATATGCTCAGAACCGGCCATGACTTCCAGTTTGGAGACTAGGAGAGAGAGGCATTCAAGGAGTTGAAAAGAATCTTGTCATCCAGTCCTGTGTTGATAATCTACAACCCCAGATATGAGACTGAGCTTCATACAGACGCTAGCAAGTTCGGTTATGGCGCCGTGCCCCTGCAGAAGCTACCCGAGGATGGTCTACTTCACCCGGTCTCATACATGAGCAAGAATACTACGCCTCAAGAGGAAAAATATTGCAGTTACGAGCTCGAAGTCCTCGCCGTTGTTGGAGCCTTGAAGAAGTTCAGAGTCTACCTTTTCGTAGTGGATTTTAAAATAGTGACAGATTGCTCAGCGATTGCAAAAGAGAGATCTAACACCCAGAGTCGCTCGATGGACCCTGTCGTTGGAAGAATTCTCCTACACCATCGAACATCGTTCTGGAACGAAGATGCGACATGCTGATGCCTTGGGTCGGTGTACCGCAGCCCTTTTCGGATTCGCTGATAGTCTGATTGCTAGAATCAAGAGGATTCAAAACAAGGACGAAAGACTACTCGCCATCAAAACTATCATGAAAGAAGGACCATATGAAGATTACGTGTTGAGAGACCAGATGTTATTCAAGTTTGTACACGGCCGAGAACTTCTAGTAGTACCAAAGTCGATGCAGGAACAGATCATAAGATCAATTCATGACAAAGGACACTACGCGGTGAAGAGAACAGAGGAGGAGATAAAACAGCAGTACTACGTTCCGGGATTGACAGAGAAGGTGAAGATAGTGATAGGAAGCTGTGTGAAATGCCTGATTGTAAACAGAAAGTCTGGAAACCAGGAAGGATTACTTCTCCCGCTGTTCAAGGAAGGTCAGCCTTTACACACCTATCATCTGGATCATGTAAGACCGCTGGAATCAACGCATAAAGGCTACAACCACATCCTTGTGGTCGTGGACAGCTTCACCAAGTACACCTGGTTGTATCCAGTCAAGACCACCAAGTCGAGCGAAACCATCAGCAAGCTGGAGCTGCAGAGGATCCTCGTTGGAAACCCTGCTCAGATGATCACGGACCAAGGGCCATCTTTTACCTCAAAAGAATTTGAAAAGTACTGTGAGGACCAAGGGATCAAGCACTGCTTGGTGACCACCAGGTTATCCAGAGCCAACGGCCAGGTGGAGCCCATCAACGCGATTGTGACGTCCATCATAGCCAAGCTGTCCGCCGAAGATCCAACCAAATGGTACAAAGTCGTCCCGTCGGTTCAACTGGCACTGAACTCGACTTATCAGAGAAGTATAGGTCGAACACCGTTTGAACTCTTGACCGGGGTCAAGATGCGAATCAAATCAGATCTTCTGATCATGGAAATGTTGGAAGTAGAAGCCATTAACAATTTTGAGGATCAACGCGACCATATCAGGCAGGAGGTAAAACTGCAGATTCTCAAGACTCAAGAGGAGAACCGGAAGAACTTCAACAAAAACTGCAAAGAAGCCTTGATTTACAACATCGGAGACTTAGTGGCTGTCAAGAGGACTCAATTCGGACCAGGTATGAAATTGAAGGCCAAGTACCTGGGGCCCTATCAAGTCACGAAGGTCAAAGCCAATGATACGTACGATGTCAAAAGACGAGGAAGCAACGAAGGACCCAAGACCACCCCCACCTGAGCGGAATACATGAAGCCCTGGCCTGAGGAAGGCTTATCGTTCGGGTCGGACGATGATGATCAGGACGGCCGAATGTGGGAAGACGGGCAGGAATTTCGAGGTTTTGCCGCGAGTGATATAGAGGGCGCGCGGACATATAGAAAACAGTGGCCATGGACTTGATTGTTATTGTTCTTTGGAGCTGGGAAAGCATCAGCGTATTCTAAATTGATAATGTATCGGTAATCTATTTTATTTGCATTTGTTAAGTAAAATATTATTTTTCAACAAATCAAACGTGAGTGTTTTTGACACCGGTTCTCACATATATGAATGTAAATAAGTACGGTATGGTTTCGCAAGTTCTCCAACGACAAGAAAAACATCCTTCTTCATGTAAGTACACAACTGTCATTTATATATTTGTTGTATTGTTGAGTAGAAATGTGTTCTTTTATGTTTAGGTTTAGGTATGAATGGCCATTGACGCTATCATTCTAAGTCAATTGTGACCATGCTAATGCACGTTGAACATGTTCTACGTTCAACCAATTTCAATATACGTAGTCAGCCCCTGCATTGTGATAGGATAGGCGGGGAAAATGTGATGCCTACTAACAGCGGAATGTTGAATTAACGGCTGCGCTGAGCGACAAGGCCCATCAGTATAGACAGTTAATTGTTAACGTTTCACGTGATCCCTATGTCATAAAATAACCAAAAATGATAAATTGTAATATTGCCTTGAACGTGTAGAGAGAACCTTCCTGCGCTCTGAAATGTTTGTAATCAGTTTATGCTTACATTGCTATTATGGAAATAAATGTAATTGGTTTTGTTTCTGTAAAATGTCGCATAAGAACAAAATTGTATTCAAAGCTAAAAATTTGTGTCAATCAACATACAGGGCCACTGCAAGACGGTGTAATAATGGAAAGTATCGAAAACACCCATTGTCATGACGAGTTTAGTACACCCCCTCGTGCAACAAAAATCACCTCTAGCGCCATCATAGAAGGGAACTATAAAAAAGGAAAGAGAGGCCAAACAGTGTCCAGGACAGGACGAATGGAAGCCTGGTTCATGCTAAGTCGCATAAGGGTGAATGAATTCTATGAATAATTTTTATTATGTTCATCGGATATTTTGCTAACTAAGGTACATTTATCTCATAATGTATGGCTAATAGAGAAATATATCTGATAAGGTAGGCCTATATATGCAATGTTTCATTTTTACAATGAAACAGTTTTTCATAAAATATTTAAACATTATTGCACATTTAAGAAATTAATTATTTATAATTAATCCTTTAGTATTTTTAAATTTCTTCTATATCCACGACTCTGGACCAACGAAACCATGCTAGACAACATGATGCGCATCTGATAGTATGAACTACAACGTTTTCGGTTCGTTAATGGAATACTTTTACCGAAACATCCGTTAACACTCAATTAAGAAACATGCAAGAACAATCGTTGATATAGTGGATACAACATTGACTGTTAGACAATATTGCATGAAGAACAGGGCATAGGTAAAGTGTGCAATAAGGGTGTGAAATGTCATGGAATTCCAATTATTTCACAGAAAATGGCTCTCAAAAGTGTGGCAATTCCGTGAGTTGCTCTCATGTCCAGGTTTCCTTAAATCATACGCATCATTTTATTAACTGATCGTATTACTTAACTTTACAACAGTGGTAGATTTTAGTGCCTTTCCGTAAACATGAGTTGGTGGCCCTGGCTGTTACGCTCAGCATGGCCGACTGGATGCGAGCTGTGCTCTACACCGCCCTTGACATTCCCAGTTAGAACCCATGCATAAGGTGTAATTGAAAAATGTCCTCTTGTTGCCGATAGAGCGCACTCGCATCCAAGGATAGGAGTAATTAAAGGTTAACATGTTCATTAGGTTCATTAAATGTGTTTCTCACAGTGATGCGAAGTTTGGTTTCAGTTTCAATTATTGTAAGTAGTTGGTGGTAATATACTGAATTCCTTAGTTGATTGGTTTGCTTGCTGATGAAATTGTAAAATACTGGGGTAAAATAATAAATTATGACTTGAACAATGCAGCTCAAATCCAGTATGCCATAATGGTGTATGCCATTACGCACTTTGAATGGGAAGGAAAGCGGGGGTGTGGTTTCATTTCACGAGTTTTGGTGGTGACAGAGTTAGGTGCGATGATTGGCTTAACGTGATTTCTCGCGATAACTTGCTTCCGGACACAAACTCTCCTTCGTCTGTTGTTTGTTGTCTTCATTTAAAGATTCTCGCACCGTAGACGTGATCGTCAAATCGTGCACCACGGCTGCGAGGGCACGTGTAGCAAGTCCAGATATCGTAGGTTCAAACCCCAGCGACGACAGAAACTATCCCGATTGTGGTTTCTCCACACTCCATCCAGGCAAATGCCTGGATAGTACTTTACCACTGCTAGTAACTTCCTAGCCTCTGAAACCTACGAAGATATCCAATTAACTACGGAATCAACCATCCAGTCCATACCCATAAGGTATCTTCTGTAAAATGGGTATCAATGTTTTCTAGCGATTCTGTTGAATCATTCCTCAGTACATCCGCCTGGCGCTCATGACTAGTGGGACGTGGGTTCTTGACCAAGGGACCCCAGCTGAGTCCGGTATTTCATCAACTTTTGCCAGGCTCCTTTCTGTCATCTTTCCTGTCGACCACCCTTGGTCATCAGTCATTCAATTACGACATTATGGCACTCCCCCTCCCTCAGGAGCTTACAACTTGTTGGACGTTTTTTGGCAACCAGCGGACCCCAGCAGAGTTCGCGATTGCTTCCACTTACTTGTGCCGGGGTCCTCTCTGCCATCTTTCCTCTCGAACTCCCATGATCAACTCTTGTTCTCTTCCTACCCTGACAGTATTAGGGTATCCGAGGTATAGGGAGACTTTCAAATCCCCACCTAAATTGACCCTTGTCTCATCTTTCCTGATACCCTCATTCATCGAAGAATCCGACCTCTTGTTTCCTTTTCATCATATCTCCTGCTTTCTGCACAAGGCCAGACTATTGTGGCGTCGTGCCGTAAATTCCACTTGCTAACATCCGTCGAGTTCTACATGAAAACACCCCTAAGTACATGTCATCAAAATTTAGTTACATGTCCTAATATCATAACCGAGTCACTCGATCTGGCTCTTACCTCGTCATCCCAATCAATCACTCATCCATGTACAACCGCTCTTTTGCTGTAGCTGGGTCTCGACTATGGAATTCAACTCCAGCCGATATCAGATATTCTATATTAATAATTAGTGTAAGAGAGGGCCATGAGCCCTAACTTCACCACTACTGAAGACACAAAATAAATAAAGGAGGCAGGGCGTGGTGTATTCTTTGGAATACACGGTAAGACAGAGTGACCTTTTGCTTCTCTTTGCTTTATTTCATTACTTCCTCTTTTCGCAAACACCAACAGTGATCTCCTGGTTTCTCTTTGTTGGTGTACTTTGCTTATATTACCTGCGAGTCTGTTCTAGATATATATCTTCCATGACCCACCTAGCGTCATCTAGCAGCGAATCTCTGAAGTTCGTCAATTTTTCCACGTACAAGAGGACTTCCTTACCAATCTAGCCACCAGATCTCGTCGCTATCGCCCGCTATCATCTCCGTGATCGAGAGGACTTCGTCTACTATTTCATCCACCAGGCTTCACCAGTGACGCCTGCTATCAACTCTTTGAAGACCATTTCATCAAGAGACTTAATTTTTACAATGTTGGTTATTCTTACGTATATTCCTTTGTCTCCTACCCCCACTCTTTTCCCTTCCCTGGTCTCTCCGCGCTTCGTTGAGCTGGCCTCACTTGTGCTACAGTCGTCAAGACTTCCAGTCGGAGCTTACCTAGAGCTCGTCTCTTCTCCTCGAGAGACAAACTTTTAAATTGGACGCCATGTCCAGATCTTAACTAACGGTTAACAGGAGAATCTCCGTTCATCAGAAATGAGCTAAGTACTACTTCAACGTTCTTCAACTCATTTTAATTGCTTTTAAATAGCTATATGCTTTTTAACCAACATTTTACAGACAGTGTGAAATTGCTAAATGTGGGTCAATAACCATCTCGCGGGATTTTCGATGTTGAGCTTTGTCTATCTAAGCTAATCTTAAAATGAAGCAGCATTTCTTATGCATATTAACTGAGATAATTTCTCGCAACGTGGGACATCGTTAAATTACCCACTGTCTGTAGAAAACTTAGCTCGTTCCACCGCTGGACTTTTCCTGCCAATTTCAACAGTTATGATTGTTCTGGAATTTTTCATGCCAAACAATTCATCTACAAGTTAAACCTTCTAGTATTTTCCACTCACACACCCAATTTTTCTTCCTTCGTGGGACTTTGGCAGCTACATTCAACCATAATCTACAAATTTTTCAACGCAACAGACTCTCACAGATCTAGTGCAACTAGGTATTTTTCACCATTGCAATAACTTTCTTTGCTATAAACTTTCTGTGCTACAATAGTGAACTTTTCAACCACGTCAATAGACTATAGTGAAACAGTGTTCGCTCGACTTCTCATCCGCGTCGCGTTCGTCCGAAATAAATGAAATCGGCCAAGAACTTTCTCCACAAAGTTCCTATTTCCTTTTCCTCAGCCCCTCTTTACTAACAAATTAGGTTAATCTTTAAATTTATGTATTTTGCAACGAGGCCTCGCCAAACCATAGGCGCCCTTCCAACTTTCTCCACTTACAACTTATTCATTCTGTATAAATATCAGCAGTTAGAAACTGCTTATTAATCTATTTTCTTTTCTTGCTAGCACAAAAATTGGTTATTGTCCAAGTACTAAACCTTTCATTAAGCTCTTTAATCCAGGTTTCACGAAAGGGTAACTGGCCCCATTTTTTCCTCGTGATCCTGTTTCAATATAGAAGTTCTAGAAACTTCCTTTTAATTTTTCTCTTCAGGTTTCACAATAAGTTACCTGCCCTATTTGTATAACTATAAAAGTAATTCTGTATAAATATAAGAAGTTCTAGAAACTTCTATTTCATTTCTCCCTGTTTTTTGTTGTTACTTTAGAAGTTGTTATTTGTTCATATTTCTAAGATGCCCATTCTTAAAGTACACATCTGGTACTTGATTTATTATTTAACTTTAATTACGTTAATTATCTTTAAATATTCCATTTATGAATCTTAGCACCATTTCAAAACCTTATGAAGATTTTAGTGCTTATAAAAGGTTCAAAACCAAAAACATTGTCAATTGCCTGGTGCAAGCTTTAAATGATTTTAGGAGGTCTGCGACCCCAATTGTTTATAAAATCAAATAACATATGTGTCAAATTGATTACACTTTTGCATTGTTAAATAAATCCAAATTTATCTTTTTGCTTTATCATTTTCTATAAAATAACGATTAGGCAAGATCCTGTCTTCCCCTACTCTTCCTATGGGTTTAAATTTAAAAACCTCACAAATAAAATTAATAACGGTTCCACTTTTTGTTGCATTTGAGCAAGAATTCTTAGTCACAAACGTTTTAAAGCCTCTCTTAGCTTTGATAGCTAATTCTAACTAACTAGTAAGGCAAGCATAGCTCGCTCCGCCAGCTTCCTGCTTGTTGAGATTTTCTCTACAACTTATGGTTGGTTTTCTCATTGTCTAAACTTTTAGTCGGCGCTTTGCCGGGTAAAAGCTTAGCCATTCCTAAATGCAACTATTGGTGCTCTTACCAAAATTATTCCCAAGGGTATAATTGCTTTATCCCTACCCTTCTTGGAAACATTCGGTCGCTTTTTAGAAATTCTACAATTTCAAGAATTAAAACATCACGGCCAATTCAAAGTATTTGTATTCTTCAAAATATTTGTTTAAACCAAACTCCTTTGAAAAGATACATAGTAAACTCATCATTTCCTTCTTTGCCAGACCACCACCCTTCCCCATAGTAGCCGAATCTTGGCTTGGAAGGGAAGGTACCACCTCCTTTCGCCCGCAAATAGCCCAAGCTCTACCTGCTTTTCCTGGTAGCTGTGTTCAGGTCCCCACTCACTTTAGTGATTTCACGGGCTTTTCGGTGACACTCTTCTCTAAAGATTATTTGTATTTGGTGTTGGACTTTCTTCCTATTATCCACACTTGTTCCTTAGTCCGAAACCCACTTCCCTTTACTTCTCTCTTCAACTTCCCTTGTGGGTAAGGTTAATTCCTAGCAAACACCTACCCAGGGCGTGTGTAGCCCCATCACTTAAGGTGCACCCTGGATAGTGCTACACTCTCAACGGCTCACGGCTGTTGAGTTTTTGAGGATACCTGAGCTGGTTCTGTTTTCCCTTTTTCCAGTGACTCAGGGGCCGACCCTCTTCTATGTCCCTTTCCGATCTGCCTTTCATGGTTCTACTTCCTTCCAAATCCGTCAATTCTCTCTTTTCGAGGGTTGACGGCATTTCTTTTACCTGTATTTTATTTCCTTTATTCCTTCCGTTTTGTCCATTTCTTCTCCTAACCCGTAAATAGTAGTTAGTTTTAGTTTTAGTTTTCATTTCTTCAACATTTTCCATTTTCACGCAAACAAATTAGAGGCCGATAGCCTCGATGTTGGGCCCTTTAACACCAATTTGCACCGTCATCAAATTACAATTTCCGCAATACTTTTACCGACAGTTAAAACTGCAAGTCCTGCTTACGTTGTAAGCACATAGGAAAACATTTCTTGTGTGCAATGTTTGGATTGCATTTCTTAGAACTCAGACTACTCTCCACTAACCTAACCGCAGGAACGGACTTGCCAGCGATATTGCAGATACATTTTATTAACGATTACGCATATTATTGCGCAAACCGAAATACCGGTTGCTTCCAAACGAATTCTGTACTAACCACTCAGCAGGAATGTTCATTGAGTTTTTTAAAATCCGAGTGAACCTAATGGAATTCTATTTTAATAAGGTGCAAGGTATGTCTGGATTCTCTCATATTCAATACCACGTTATTTTATCTTGTGAAATAATTTACATTTTGATATTGCGGAAATTATAATGACAAATAGTGTCATAAGTCTTTGTCATACTATACTGGGTAGACAGCGCTGTGTGAGCAGTTGAATAACTAACGGGATTTCCTGTAAAAAGCCTCATTGCCTTGGCCGGTATTGGAGAGTACAATTCGTATCCAGTCGGCTGTACGCTCATCCTCTAGTACACAGTGTGTTGTTGTGGTCTGACAACACTGTCGACCCTTGCTGGTTAATTTCTGCGCGTCTCTCCAGTTGATCATTCGCTCTAATAGGGATGTAGCTGGGGAAAGTTCGCGCCAGATAGCGCTCGTGTAGTACTGGGTAAGCGCAAGGCGATCGTCTTAGGTTTCTTCCAGTCAGCTGCGAGGAATGTATAGATTGTGACCGAGATTTCTAAGCTAAAGTAAATTGTATCTTCTCTAATTTTACTCCAAGACTATATTAATTAATTTAGAGGTATATATCCTAATATACACAGTATAGCCTTAAAACATTGTTTAAGCCTAATTTTAATGCATCAAATATCACTTCAGCACAATAATTGATACACCAAATTCTTCGGGAAAGATGGGAGATTTTTTAAGCTAAGAAAAAGGTGACAATTTTGAGCCTATCACACGTCCCGGTTTCCATTTAACATTGCCCAGGGTGCTTCAAAAAATGTATACACACTTTAAACTATCGTAGTTTTCCCGCCCTACAAGGCTAATGTTATATTTCTTCGCCAGGTGGCAGCATAATTGTCCCTCTATGTTATATTGTCAGTTGGAATTTGTAATATCAACATGGCGGACGTACGTTTGAGTTTTGAAGAACGTAAGCAGGTTATTAAGTGGTACTGGAAGTTTGAGAATGTAAATGAAGTTCAAAGACAGTGGAGAAGGGAGTATGATACAGAACCACCTTCAAGATTAACAATTACACGCATACGAGACAAATTCGAAGTTCATGGAACAGTGTGTGATGTGCATAAAGGTCATTCAGGTCGACCTCGAACAGCTACAAGTGATGAGTCATCAACGGCAGTCTTGGAACTGTTTCAACGCTCTCCTAACAAATCTTCAAGGCAAGGGGCACGTGAAAGTGATGTAAGTGCTAGCAGCGTGCTACGCATTCTGAAGAGAGGCAAGCATCGTGTTTACATTCCAAGGCTGGTGCAACAGCTAAGTGACGACGATCCAGATCGAAGGTTGCAATTTTGTGAATGGGTTCAGGAGATGGTGATACGTGAACCGGGATTTATGGGTAGCATCATTTTGTCGGATGAAGCCCAATTCAAACTTAATGGAACTGTCAATAGGCACAATTGTGTTTACTGGGGTGAAGAAAATCCTCACATTACAATTGAAAAAGCTGTAAATTTGCCTGGTGTAAATGTGTGGTGCGGTTTGTCTTCAAGGGGACTCATTAGACCTTTTCGATTTGAAGGCACTGTAACTGGTATAACTTACCTAACAATGCTTGCTGATTCCATATTTCCTGCCATTCGTGCATTATACGGTAATGATAATTTTTATTTTCAAGAAGATGGTACCCCGCCGCACTATCACAGGGACGTACGAGCTTACCTGGATCAAAATTTGCCGGGCCAGTGGATAGGACGCAGGGGGCCAATCGAGTTTCCAGCACGCTCTCCAGACCTTACACCACTGGATTTCTTCTTATGGGGCACAGTAAAAGATGAGGTGTACAAACGTAAACCACGTAACCTAGACATTCTTTGGTATGAGATTCAAGCCGTGTGTAGAGAAATCTCATTGGACGTTTTGATACGATGTACAGAATCAGTGGTGACTCGTACTCAGAATTGTATTGATGCTGCAGGTCGCCAATTTGAACAGTATTAACATTTGTTATTTATGTTTCATTTACATTGGACTTTCAGCTTTCTAATTTCTTGAAATTTAATTTTGTAGAACGGTAAATAAATTTTCTATGGAAGTTCAAAGTGTGTATACATTTTTTGAAGCACCCTGTATTATGGACGATTTTCAGCGTTTAAGCATTGAACATCTGCAAAATGAGCTACGGACCAGAGGCACTAAAACTAGCGGGAGGAAGGAAGAATTAATACAGCGGTAATAACAAAATTATAACACGTTTTATTATTCAGCATACTTTCTCCTAAAGATTACAATTACTTGAGTATTGTAGGCCTATATTGATAAATATATCTCCATAAGATTTACATCATAAATAGAGATCTAAATATTCACTTGCTCCCCTTGCTTATAGACTTCGATTCATGTCTTTTCTTAGGTTGGTAGCTTACATGAAACTGTCGTGTTTTATGGTAAACATACGGCTTCGGTGGCATAGTTGGTAGCATTCTGAACTGCTGTGCCCAAGATAGCGGGTTCAAACTCGGCCGAAGTCGTCGGATTTTTTAAGAGCGTTAAAATCCTTCAGTAGGCTATGCCTTCCTACGGAGAGGAACTAAAGCCGGCGGTCCCATGCCATAGATTTATGGCATGTAAAAGATCCTTCCACAGACTAAACTTGTGTGAAGCTAAATTTCTAGATTAGATTTCGATGGAACGCTCTATCAAAGTCCTACGTTCACCACTAGGTAGCATTGACATCAGGTAGCGAAAGTTGGAACTACTTGAAATTCAACAGAACTTGTAGCTCCGCTGGAAGCAGCTACAGACTCTGGCGAGCCGAACATGTCCTCGGACACTCCTGGCACTAAAAACCACACGATAAATAAAAATATGGTAAACATAATCAAAGAAAGTTGATACCAATTATGTATACCGTACCGGTACCTCGAAAATTCATTGCAACGTTTGGTTCTTATGCCATTATGTCAATTTCTCAATAAGAATGGTTCCCGTACCCCTTTGCAAACGAATTAGGGGTACAATGTTTAAAAAGTTTGAGAATCCCTGCTTTAGGGCCACGAACTGTTTCCATTCATCTGACTATGTCTCCAGAATGTAGAAGTCAGTCGTTACCACATTCTCCGTCGGAGAGATGGAAGTTGACGATTAATTCTGATTTCAAGAAACCAACCATAATAGGTTTGTGACCTAATGTTGCAACATTTATTCTTGAAGTATTTGTCCGAGTACGGTATTGATGTCTTTGAAAATGGGAGTCACAAATGTTACATTCACTTCTTCGTGTATATTGACGATATCTTCCCGTACTTCAATGGAGATGATCTCTGCAGATTCCCATAGTGTAGGCTTATCGTGGTATTCCGGCAATTTTCTTGTGGATGGCCTTTTCCTTTTTTTTTGGGGGGGGGGGGGGGTGTTCGTGGTCCACGGAAAACGCGATGGAACAACGCCCGGTTTTAATTTTGCTCTCTCACCTTCAAATACTAACGCATAAATTCAGTGGTTGTTATCGAAATGTCTAATCAGTTTATAGGTACAAAATAGGAATTATTTCCCTTTGTACTGTACATCACACTTACCCAACACAGTTTTCGTGAAGTCATCGGATTGAAAATGATGGGAACACACTTTAATATTTTCGGTCAGATTATTCACACCGTAATTTTCCCCTCTAATGGCATGTAACCATTTCTTCCTCATTTCTTTATTTTGTGGAAATTGGTGAAACGAAAACGGGCTTCCCTGAATTTGTCAATGAGGAACACTGCAATAGCTCGGCATAGTCACGAAAATAACAATTTAAACAACTTAAATGCTTGGATATTAGCGGCATGAGGACACAGGAGACAACTGAAGAGCGTCTTGCGCTTACCCAGTACAACAGCAGTGCGCTCTATCGGTGCTAGTTCTATACATCCCTATTCTTGTCTCTTCATTCTCGGAAACAATCACAAAGTGTAGTGGAGCGCAATAAGTTGTTCATGAGCTCAAATTCTTTCTGCTGAGTTTCTTCTGACTTGTGTACAATTACAGTGATAACATCTAGGTCATCAGCTCCTAATGGAAATAAATACCTCAACGACTCTATAGACGTGGAGACATTTGTTTCACCTACTTGTTATCTTTCAACGAACTTGATGAAGTATTCAGGTCAATATTTTCTTCTTGTGATGGCGCAGTGGTCGGGCGGCTTGCCTACAACCAAGGCAGACCGGGTTCTACTCCTGATGGGGGTGAAGGATCTAGGTCATCTGCCCTTTATCATAAGGATAATGAAAACTATGAGAATTAGTACTAGAGCTTACAATGAATTTATTTGTGACTTACTCGAGGAAGAAACTTCGGTGGCGTTGGCATGCTGAACAGCTATGACCAATATTGTGGGATTTAACACGGCTGAACTCATCGGATATTTTAAGAGCGTTAAAATCCTTCAGTGTGCCTTCATTCGGAGGGTAAGTAAAGCTGGCGGGCCCATGTCAAAGATTTATGGCATGTGAAACAACCTACCACTACAATTGGTAGCATGTAGCTAAATTAGTAGGTTATTTGGGTAGAAACGCTCTATCAATTTCCAGCGATCGTCGCTTGGTGTCAGTGACGGTGGCGTCTGGTGGCCAAAGTGGGAACTACTTGAAATTGAAATTGCGCAGTCTCATTCATCTTCATTCATTTCATCTCTCATTAACTCCTCTCATGATGTTGGCGTCAGGAAGGGCATCCTGCCGTAAAACCATCCGCCATATACATTTTCATCGAATATCATCCCCAAACCCGTTGGAAAAGGGATTAATAAGGAATAGGCATGCATACTACAGGAAGAAACTGACCAAGACGAGGAAAATAAAAGACAAGGGGAAGAAATGCCATCAAACCTCGAGGACGTAGGATTGAGGGACTTGGAAGGAATTAGAGCCTTGGATGGGGATTTAAGAAGTGAAATATCACGTCAAAGGTTCGTATTCCTCGCAGAAATGAGCTCCCGTGGCGTATAATATCGAGATAATCGGTCGCGTAAGACTACAAGCATCCTTCTTATTATATTAAGAACTAGGAAGAAGAGAATAAAGGGTAGATGACTTCGCCGTTCCATCCCTTAGAAAAATTACTAACTAAGAGATACACCATCAACCCTGGAAGAAGGAGAGATGAGGGACGTTGAGTTAAACGAGGCCATGAAATTCCCGAGTAACGAGAAGTTGGAAGAAACGGACCCAACTCACTTGTCCCTCGGATCGTGTTTAGCAACACTCATCTTGGACTTTTGGTAACCTCTTACGACACTGAGGATGTATTCGATCTCCCATCCGAAGGGAGATAATCGATCTGGCTCATTTAAAAAATGTGGATATTTTACCGTTGGAATTAAAGAAACCAGACGTTGGCCACGGGGCTAGCCAAGTCCAGCATTGTTTCCACTTAGCCTACTAGTGTCAGGCTTGTACCTTAGCAGTGTTATGTATGACAGCCCAGGCATTCTTTCAGTTTCCATGCTTTGATAACCTTTGACTTTTCTTTTCCCGATTCCTTAATTGTTTGAGGTGACAGTACTCTCATTTTCCCCTCTTCTTCGATAGCGTAGGCTAATTGTAGATGAGGGACATCTGACCTAGATGTACCATTCCATTAAAACAACAGCAATCACAAGGTAGATGAAAGAGAGGAAGCCGACACGAGTAAACCTGGGTTGCTACTGTGCCCAAATCCAGTTGCCTAGATTGAAGGGTACAAGCCGTGAGCCTAGATTTGAGGGAACAGGCCACGATTCTAAGTTCGGATATGGATGTTTGAATAGCGCGCTCCAAACCTTCTTAGAAGCTTTTCGAAGGAATTTACAGCCAAGAAGTGGGTAAGTGACGTAGGAGGAGAGCGTCATAGTCGAGGCTATATGTCACTAAATATTTCCTGTTTAGATGGAAACATGAAACCTATATCAGATTACTGGCAAGAACAAGAGAAGAAGAATGAGCTTTGTTTCAAAGAAATTGATCGAACAGAAGCCGAGTTATGAGCTGTTTTAGTTCCAGCGTTTTCGCCGCAGTGACCTCGAGCCAGCAAGCGGATGGGTATATAAGGCGAGCCTCGCAGGCAGAGGTAGGTTCACTTCGTCACAAGCACTCCGTTGACTTGGTCGTGCTACGCTACGTAAGTGCTCTAGCCGCTTGACTATCACCGAACTTCGAACATCGTTATTATCACCGAGCACATGGTTGCATTTAGACTTCAACTTACAGCACAAGCTGTGGACTTAAAATTTTCGACTACATGGTTACTGAAAGTGTTAAACTATTTCGAGTGAGTTTAGAACTTTTTTTCGATTTCACAGAAGTGAAATAAGTTTGTGGCACATGGTAATTTTTACCGCTACAACTTGGACATATGGTAGACTATGTCTACAACTTTTTCTTCAGTCCACATTCACTTAGAGCTGGATTATTTATATCCAATAGTTGGACCAGCCAAGATAAGTCAGTAACTTCAAAACCAGTCTTGCATATTACAATTCGAAAGCCGAATGGGAATACAGGTTTAGCCTTGTGCGATCTGAAAAGTGAGAAGCTTTGCCCAGCCAACTCGACAGAATTTGTAATTGTGCTGAAAAGATTGTAAGAGTATTGGAATACTGATTGTATCACAGTGGGTCTTGTTGATTTATGAAGGTAACTACTTGCCGAAATGTGTTTTGGTGATGGAAAATCATGCTATGCCAGGGTAAAATGCGGCTAGAATGACATGTTGATTTCAGTGTGTTTTATTTAAGGGTTATTATTTATTTTGTGT
The DNA here is from genome assembly GCA_946902985.2 of Meconema thalassinum. Taxonomy (NCBI): domain Eukaryota; kingdom Metazoa; phylum Arthropoda; class Insecta; order Orthoptera; family Tettigoniidae; genus Meconema; species Meconema thalassinum. The sequence continues at coordinate 210,064,618 of OX336395.1, forward strand.
ATGTCGATGTCCTAACGGTGTGTCAATTTATATTCTGGAAAATCATGGGGATTTTGTGGGTAGTAAATGGTTTTATTAATTTTGGGAGTTTGTAAGGTCGTATGATTTCAAAGAATGCTTGGGTACGTTTGTAGCTTGCTGGTCTGCACGAGTGGTCAGTTGATCTTCTTTCATTTAGGGTCTTCTGTTGGTCATTTATTGAGGGATTTCTGTCGAGTCTGTTCTTGTTTTGGTCTTGTTCGCTATATTGTTTACTTAGTTTGATATACTTGGCTATGTCAAGAGTAAATAATTGTATTGTTTATGTTATTGTCTAAATTGTGCATTTCCAAAGTCGGACATTCAGAATGTATAAATGTGGTGTGATTTGTTTTGTTTTTGTAATTGGGTTGGTTTTCTTGTTGTTGTTTTGTGGGTGTCCAGATAAGTGTGGATGTATATTAATTTAAGGGGTAAAGGGTCATTGTATGTTACTTAGGATCGTGGATATAAATTAGCATTTTGTTGACGCATCTCTCAACTTAAGTCTACCAGATGAATGTTATGGGGGTTCACTTGCTTAGATTTGAGTTGAATATGTTGGTAAGTATTTATAAACAATTCTCCTAAGTCTTCAGTTGATTGAGTGGGCTCATTTTTTTTTTTTTGCTGTCAGACTGAGAAATAAATACTTTAGGTTAAGTAATGTGATGTGATATGATGAATTGATTTGTGGTATTTGGTCAATATACTGAGAATCACTATAGGCCTCATGAAATGCGTGCTTCGTCTCGTTTTCCTAGTTTCTGTTTGGTCTGAGTCTGTATATGATAGGGTATTAATGTATTTGTGTTTTGTGTGGATGTGTTGACAAGTGCTAATTCATATTCTGGTTGTTGTTTCTTAATTATTTGAGGGTTGTAATTGTAATATTTTTCTGGGGATTTTAAGGTTAAGTGTCTTGGTGTAAGGTTGTAGTGTGATTCTACTTTGGTATGCACGTGTGTCCTGTTATTTGAATGATAATAGGGTGTTTCTATTGTTCTTCTTGGAATTTTCTTGTGTTTTTCTGCTTTGGGTGTTTCTTTGGCATTTTATTTTACTGTATTTTGGACAAATCGGTTGAACAGATATGCAATGTGGGACATTTGCCTTCGTCTTTTGGGAAAAAAATTGTTTTTAATTTGTGAACATGAGAGCTCACGTGCCATTCAGCATTATTATTGCAACTTATTTTTGGAAAATATTGTTATTATTGTAATATTTTCGGGATATTGTAATTTTCTAAAACATGCATGCAATTTTCTGTGTTAATTGAGGGTCATTGTTAAATATTTCACTTGAAAAGATGTGGATTCTTGATAGTACTGGGTTATTGTTGTAAAATCTGATGCGATCATGTAATATTTTGTTGTAATTCGTACTTTGTAAATGAGTGTCAACGTTAGATATTAAGCTTTCCTTTACACTTTACTGTCGCAGTCGAAATTTGATTTCAGCTTATTTCTTCGAGGTCTTATTCTGCGTTTGGAGTGTTATGCAGTGCGAGAAGATGTCTCTGGCCAGGATATTGGACTAATCTATGTAACCTTCGGATGAAACTGTTCCTGCCATCGTTCATTCAAGATGCCATTTGTATTAATGTTGTGGAAATTGTACAAAGAAAACCTACTCGATGTATTCTACACTTAAGTATTTGTTTACGTTCTGGTGGTTATGGTGCTGATGAAAACTGAAATAAACTTTTAATTAAGTATTTCAAATTCGGAAGCTACTGTGTTTGTGATAATTGGCAAAAACTTTTTTATGCTTGAAGATTTGCTTGTTTCTGCATGTTACTACACTGGTACAATTACGTCGTCTCTGTTCTGCGAACCATCGACAAGTTTGGGGCCCGGGAGCCTGTGCCGGTTCTTGGCATTAATCTCTGATCGAACGTACAATTTATACTTTGGCATGAACATTTGAATCGAGCGGCGGAGTTAGTTGTGGCTGGCCTCGATAGGTAGCATATCTTGCCGGTGCTGCCTAGGACAGGGATTGTAGTTTCTCCCTCGGCCCGATAGGAAGAGCTATGTTCTAGCGACAAGTATTTGACCATCTCGACGTTGACCTTTATGATTTAGGAAGGCTGGTATTTTCGAGACATGTATGAAATTAGTACTGTTGTTGTTTGGCCAGTCATCATGGATCTACGTGGTCTTATAAATACTTAAGAAGTAAACTGAAGTTCTACGGTATGTGAAAATATTGAATGATATTATCCCTCTTCGTCAAGTTATTGGCTGGTTACTAATTGTAATCTTACTGGAGATAAAAGTCAGGATATGATTCTTATATTATGGAATTAAGGTAGGCTATTTTGTCATCGTAAGTACTTGTGACTGTATCGACTGGCAAGGTAAATGTATGTATATGGTATTATTCTACGTTGCATGATAAGGGCCTTCAAGGTTATACATTCAAACTTAATGTCATCCTCGTGTATTCACACTGGTAGGCTAACTGACACTCATATTTGTTTTGCGTAATTAATGTTTTGTTTTCTGTTTTCTGTTAATATATAAATGCATTTTAATTACGAGTAGTATGCCTTATGGTCTGTGGAAAATTTATTAATGTAGGACTTGTTTTGATGTTCTACAGCGCTAGTACGGTGATCGTTTTTTCTTCTGTTTTTCATGATGGCTTCTGTCGTATTGTTTTTAACTATGTGTGATCATCTGTTGTTAATAAAAAAGAGATTTTTGGTAGCATTGAGGTGAAAAGACGTAAATTGAATTAGATCCGTATATATTGAGGTGGAAGACATTAATTCTTCAGTTTTAGGCAACGTATTATCTTGGATATTGTAACATACGTAGGCCTGGCCTTGTGACATGTATTGTCTCGGGAATTAATTAATTATTTATTTGTGTGGAAATGTATGAAAATACGGTATGATGCATTTTGCAGGGGCATAATGAAGCTATTGAATATTTAATTCGTCGTCCTCTTGATATTTGGCTTGGATTCTCACTAATGACAACAGATGATTGGTTGAAAGCACCGCTTATTTATTTCATTATGACAACATTGGCTGGATTACTAAATTATTTATTACAGTTAACTGGAAGAAACAAATATTTGATGTCAGAATCCACATCTTGTTTTGTAAGTGTTTTGTTTATATTGTATGCATGTTTATTGTGAATATATTATGTTTTTGCCCGATCACCTTAGTATTATTTCTGGGTTCCGGGGTTCGAAGATGGTTTCAGACGATTACCCTCTGAGTATGAACTTACTATGGTCCAGTGCCTTCCCTCCCAAAGGCCATTACTTTAGTAGTGGGTCAATAATAATAATAATAATGGGATTTAATAATAATAATTATTTTTCTATTTTTCTGGAATAATAATAATAAAAATTTGTGGTTTATAATAATCATTTTCTGGTTGTATGATTAATACAGTTGACATTTTAAGTCATACTCCAAATCGGATATTTGTTAATTCCGAAGATTAGTGGTTAACACATGCCCAATTATAATGAACAGTTAAATTCAGTGAAATAGTTTCACGTTTGCATTTCATATTTAAAGCTTTGATAAAGACACGGAAAGAATTGAAATGGGAAGCTAAGCATGTATAAAGCAGGGTTTTTGCTAGAGTTTATATAAAATAAAATCATTATGACGCAGCGTTTTTCACAACGTTTGCTAATATTAACAATGTGTGGAATTTCTGATGGTGAAATTATATTGGATATTGTCGTAAACTCATTGGTGAGGTTTACTGAATTTTGAATCTTCCATTTGTCATAACAAGCAAAGGCTTGATTATTTTATATTAATTTGGGAAGATGTCATTGTGTGTGTGCAGATAATTATATGCCATTCTGAGTGCGCAATTTAAGTCGCAGGAATGAGGTTGTGTAAAATGGAGCACCAATCAAATTGTAGGTTGGATGTTTTTGATGTAGTAGGAGAGTGGTTTTTCGCCACACTTTCGTCGTAATATAACCACAGGTTATTTTGTGAACCATCATTATTAAATAACTGTTGATCCACGTGTTTGAAAATATTTCTAGTAATGGCTTACCCGAAAAATTATTATTATATTAGTTCCTTTCATTCAGGAAAGCTTTACAGTTGTCTAAATGCTGATTTATAATTCTGTGATTTTTATCACGTGTCAATCATATGGGCCAATACTGTTTTTTGAAATTGTTACTTATTAACAACCACTATAAGCTGAAAGGATTTTCAGATCCTATAAAAAATAAATACTCATTTTATTTAATAAGTTGATGCTGAACATATTTGACACTTTTTTCAAAATCACTTTGATGATGATAATAATAATAATTTGTTTAATTATAAAACATGTTAAATGATATTTCAAATTTCCTAATTAATGTTTTCCAAGGAATAATTAATTAATTTGTTGACTGAATCCATGTGGAATGGAAGTTTTATTTGGGATAATAATATTTTTGATTAAGTCAAAATTATTTTTGACAGACTTTGGATTGAGATCTATGTTTCAATAGATATTTTCGGTTTTTTGAATCCACAAAAATGCTCAAAGGTCCATGTAAACCTTAGTGTATTTCACTTATTATGAACAACTTTGTATTTGACAAATCCTAATATTACTATTGCCTAAGAAGTGTTAGTCGAAATGCTACGATAATAGTTTTGAGAAATGAACAGTGAAAGTGATTTTCCAACGAGTGATGAATTTTCATATTGATCTTCAACGTGTGAATGCTAAATAATTTAGGGATCAGTATGGACGATTGACTTTGCGTTGATAAAACCCTACTCCTGTACATAATTATTTTGAACGAAGTCAACATGACTGATATTCTGACCTCTCGTTTCAACTTTGTTAGTGTTCATGAGTTGGCGATATTGTATATTGTGTAAATAATTTATTCTTTTCCAGTCATCTCTTATGCCATTTTGGGCATATTTTCTTCATGTCATTTTAAAGTTTTAATAAAATGAGATAATTTTATGGTATGCAATCACCGTTTTTATGAATCTCCTTCTATCCTAATTGTTGCGTCGAGCCGAAAATCAGTTAAGCATTTTTTTTGTTGGGTCTTTGAATTCGACTTTAACCCATCTGGCGCCCCGAGATAATTTGATTCTCGTGCTGACTGATTTTTGGTGAAATGCATATGTGGTCTTCCGGACTTCGGTCCAAACGGGCACATAAAATAAGATAGAAGAGAGAAATGATTTCGAACGTCGGTCACGATTTTTATACGGTTGGTTGTACGCCGATTTGATTTAGCAATAGATATTTTGGGAATAGGAAAATGTCTTGTTCGAACAAATAAATTCATAGAAAACCCAATTAGTGGGGAAACTTAATTTAAATTAAATATTCAAGTAGTTAGATTGGGACTTGTTTTGTTGTATAATGGCTAATCCATTAGGGTGTCAAATAAAATTTTAGTATACGTTCGATGGTCAGAAAGATTGCATTACATTAGAATCCAGGTGGAAGATATTGACTTTGTATTTTTTTGATATTGTTTTTTATAATCTAACTGTTAATAGTAGAGAATTTTTTTCCATCACATCGATATTAGGGAATATCTCATTTTATTCTGAGAAATCCAAAAAGCTACGCATAATTCTTGTTTTAGATTTAAGTCTCTGTGTCTGCTTACATTTATACCCCTAATATTGAATTGTATTCTGATAAATCATGGATGAGATCATGAGGATAATGAAACGTATGGAGGAAAGCTCCAAGAGCGCTGCACTGCAAATGGCAGAAATTATTGACAAAACTGATCAAATGGTGATTAAGCTTAAATAAAACTCTGATACTTTAAAAGAAAAATTAATGGAAAATTCCGATACCATAGAAGATAGGTTAACCGCTTATTTAAAAATTAATCTAGAGAATTCAATGGAAAGTAAATTTAAAGAAAACTCTGATTCTTTAGAAAATAAACTTCAAGAAAATGCTGATTCTTTAAAATCTTCTTTAGAAAATAAACTCAAAGAACAATCTGATTCGTTAGAAACTAAACTATAGGAAAACTCAGTAAATTTGAAAGCTAAAATGTGGGAAAATTCCGATGCATTAGGAGCTTCTTTAGAAACCAAAATGTCTAAACTGTTCGAGAAAACTCATGAACTCGAAACTTAAATCTCAGTCATTAGCTGATAGGTTCGAGCGAGGTATCAGGAAAGTAGGAGAAGACATGGTAAACTTAGAAATTCGCGTTTCGAAAGAATATACTGATATGTTAAATAACGTCATACAACGTTTAACTGAACAATTTCAAGAACTGGTAGTAGGACAGATTCAGCAGAGTGTAGTCAAGGAGTTGACAACTGAGATCAAGACAACAGTTATCCAGGAGGTCAAAGACGCACTTAAGACGGAAACTCAAGACGGAATCAAAGAGATTAGGGAAACTTTGACGTTACATGTCCAGGTCATTACGAAAGATATCCAGATAGCTCAAAAAGACATCGTGGATATGACAAGTTCACTGAAAAATCATGAAAAGATGATGAACAACATTTCCAATAACTTGAAGGAGAATTGTATAGAAACAGAAGGAATCAAAAGAGACACCGAAGAGATCAGAAAGAAATCTGAAGGAAATCAGAAGGAGATCGAGGAAATCAAGAATCAAGTTATAGAGAAAAGTCAGGGTGATTATTTTCATAGCAAGGATGATAGCGAGGAGATAAAGAGATTAGTAGGTGAGGAGAATGCCGAACTTAAGGAAACCATAAAAACCCTTAATGACAAATTCTTGAATTAACAAAAACAAGCGAAGAGCATTGTAGAACCTCAGAGTAAAACTACAGCTAAAAGTAGAGATAAAGACATTGAGGAAATAAATAGAGTAGGAAATCACCATAGACCAGAGGAGTTTAGGACGATGATGCAATCCACACCGATAACCTTCTATAAAAATGTAGAAGATAAACCTTCAAAATTCTCTGGAACCGGAAGTATGACGACTGTAGAATTTCTGAGAGAAGTAGGAGACTACCTTAAAGATTCCAAAATTGGAAAGGAAAGAGAGATTAGAGTGATAGGAAAATTTCTGGAAGGATCCACCTTGACGTGGTTTAGAGCTTTTAGATCTACTCTAACCAATTTCGAAGAATTTTCTGGAGGATTATTAAAGAAATTCTGGTCCCCGGAAACCCAACAGCAAGTGAGAGCAGGGTTGTACTCGAAAAGATATTCCACTTCACAACCTACTCGTTACTCAACTTATTTCTCAGGACAGTTGTCCAAACTCCAACATTTAGATCCGCCGATGCCCGACATTGAACTGATTACTGCTTTGATCGGGCAATTTCCTGCAGATGTCCAGAGAACACTGATAGCAGCGGACACATACAGCATGGAGCAATTCGACGAAATTTTACAGAGACAGGATCACACGAATGCCCAATTCTTTCATCAGAAGGCTGGAAAGAACGACAACACGGTATTTACGGTGATGGCCGATCGATATTCTCAGGCACCTCGCAACGGAAGGTAAGAGAAAACGCCGAGGGTTGATCCAGGACAAGAAAGATGGAACCAGAGCAATTCTAGGTCATACGAAAATAGACCTTATGCAAGACCTGGAAACAACTACCGAAATCATTGGGGAAGACAAAGAGGAAATCAAGGGCGATATCAAGAGAAAAGATACTTTGGGAAAAGTAATGGATATTACCCAAGGAATGAAAATCCAAGAGAATCCAACAAAGAGTTCAAGCAGGAGGCGAGGAAGAACTTGGAAGAACGACGCCAGGAAAACAAACAATATCTGGAACAATTGAGGCAGAGTGAACCCGGTACTTCAGGGACTTCACAAAATAAGGGTAAAGATGAAAACAAAAATCCAAATGTGCAGTAGCAAATGGCTTCACTAAGACTTTCACTTATAGAATTACCAAATGGCAGGTAGAGGACGAGGATTTAATACAAAATTATGATGAACGCAAGGAGATGGGAACAAGGATCCAATTGCCAATTATTGTATGTGAAGTATTCGGCAAGCCTGTCGATACACTGATTGACACTGGGGCGATGTTATGCTTGATAAGTGAGAAATTTTATGCCTTATGGAAACTCACTGAGAATCTTGAAGAAATTCCTGTGTCCGGAATCAAGATCCAAGGAATCATTCCCAATAAGACATCCCTGTGTAAAACTCAGCTATACTTATGCGTCAGGATAGGAGGACATGATTTTCGACATGTATTTGTGATTATGAAGGACATGGCTTTCGACATGATCTTAGGGGCAGATTTCATCCAGAAATAAAAAGCCGTGATTGATATGAGTGCCGAAACGGTAAGATTTCAAAATACCGAGGAAATAAACTTCGAGGGAAACGAAGAAGAAGAAGACATCGAGGGAGATGCCCAATGGTCCTTGATATTTCGCGAGTCCTCAGAAGATAGCAAGTCAGAGAGATTGTCAGGGTTAGAACATGTTCTTGACGAGTTCAAGGATATATTTGATATTCGACCTGGGGAAATTTAGGATTTCGAATACCAGATTCGAGTCACTGATGACGCACCCTACCTCGCAAAATTGTATCCAGTAGCTGAGAAGCATCGAGACAAGGTGAAGGTTCTGATCAAAGACATGGAAGATAACAAAGTTATTGAAAAATTCACAACTTCGTATGTGAATCCTTTGACAGTGGTGTCCAAACCAGATGGCAGTTTGCGGCTATGTTTAGACGCGCGGAATTTGAATTTGAGATTACTACCTGAATACGACAGACCACCTATTATTAGGGAATTACTCCGGAAATTCCAAGGCAAGAGTTGGTTCTCAAATATTGATCTCACTTCGTCCTACCATCATATTAGGCTTAGTGAAGACTCAAAAAAAATTACAGCGTTTATGTTTGACCAACAAACCTATGTTTATCGACGTCTACCATTTGGAATCAAAACGTCTGAATCTGTTTTGATTAGAGCTCTTGAACAGAATGTGAGTCCAGCAGTAAAGGAAATAGCAGTCCGATATATAGATGATATTCTCATTGCATCTGAGAGCAAAGAAGAACATTTATTACATCTCCGAATATTGTTCGAAGATTTGAGGAAGGCAATTTTTAAGGTCAACCTTCGAAAGTGTCAGTTCTTTCAGAAGGAGATCAAATTTCTGGGACACATATTGGATGGTGAGGGCTACCGCCCAAATGAGACGAAAATCCAAGCTATTGCGAATTTTCCCAGACCTACTAGAGTGAAGCATGTTCGCAGTTTTTTAGACACATGCCAATTCTTCGCAGGGCATTGTCCTAAGTACACTGAGACAGTCGCACCTCTCCAGGAATTGTTGAAAATGGATAATAAATGGAAATGGAATGAAGATTGTGAGCAGTCGTTTCAAGATGCCAAGAGTCTATTGGTAAATAGCATCAAGTTAGAGTATCCTGATTTCACGAAGAATTTTATTATAGAATCTGATGCGTCCACCGTAGGGATTGGAGCGATTCTTCTTCAAGAAGACGACGATCATAGAAGACATTATCTGGCTTTTATAAGTAGGAAACTCCGTCCATCAGAGAGGAACTATTATACTACCGAGCTAGAAGCACTCGCAGTCATATTTGCATTGGAAACATGGAAGAAGATTTTTTTTAGGACATTCGGTTATTGTTAGAACCGATCACCATGCTCTCGAGTTTATTCTGAGAACAAACTTTGCAAGTGAAATGATAATGAGATGGTCGCTCTTCATACAGCAATTCAACTTAGTCATTGAACGCACTCCAGGGAAGTTGAATATAGGAGCAGATTTACTGAGCAGAGCAGTGGAATCTACACCGTAAGTTTTGCAAGTGACGTTAACCTTGGAAGATGAAGAAACCTTGAGGAAGCTCAGACTTTTGCCATTATCTCAGAGGAGAAATAGACTACTTAGGAACATTTATCGTTTTCTTCATGGTGACATGGATCCAGCCTATGTTGATTTTGTTACAACGGAAAGAATTTCCAGGGATTTTTTGGTATTGGATGGCCTGATTTACACACATCAAAAAAAGTTTTGCATCACCTCGGTTCCAAGAGTTCCGGAACCGTTAAATACAAAGGGAATAGAGACCAACACAAACAACATTTCAGCTCGTTTTATTGCTCATGAGACCCACACATTGCATGTTGTACCATCATACAGCTAGACTTTCAGCATTTGTGGTCCAGATTGCAGTACACACCACTACCTCTAATACCCAGTAGCACGTCCTCTTGCATTGATGCATGCCTGTATTCGCCGTGGCATACTATCCACAAGTTCATCAAGACACTGTTGGACCAAATTGTCCCACTCCTCAACGACAATTCGGCGTAAATCTCTCAGAGTGGTTGGTGGGTCAAGACGTCCATAAACAGCCCTTTTCAACATATCCCAGGCATGTTCGATAGGGTTCATGTCTGGCGAACATGCTGGCCACTGTAGTCGAGCGATGTCGTTATCTTGAAGGAACGCATTCACAAGATGTGCACGATGAGGTCGAGAATTGTCGTCCATGAAGACAAATGCCTCTCCAATATTCTGCCGATATGGTTGCACTATGGGTCGGAGGATGTCATTCAGGTATCGTAAAGCCGTTTCGGAGCCTTCCATGACCACCAGTGGCGTACGTCGGCCCCACATAATGCCACCCCAAAACATCAGGGAACCACCACCTTGCTGCACTCGCTGGACAGTGTGTCTAAGACGTTCAGCCTGACCAGGGTGCCTCCAAACACGTCTCCGACGATTGTTTGGTTGAAGGCATATGCGACACTCATCGGTGAAGAGAACGTGATGCCAATTCCGTGGGGTCCATTCAGCATGTTGTTGGGCCCATCTGTACCGCGCTGTATGGTGTCGGGGTTGCAAAGCTGGACCTCGCCATGGACGTCGGGAGTGAAGTTGCGCATCATGCAGCCTATTGCGCACAGTTTGAGTTGAAACACGACGTCCTGTGGCTGAACGAAACGCATTATTCAACATGGTGGCATTGCTGTCAGGGTTCCTCCGAGCGGCAATCCGTAAGTAGCGGTCATCCACTACAGTAGTAGCCCTTGGGCGGCCTGAGCGAGGCCTGTCATCGACAGTTCCTGTACCTCTGTACCTCCTCCATGTCCGAACAACATCGCTTTGGTTCACTCTGAGACGCCTGGAAACTTCCCTTGTTGAGAGCCCTTCTTGACACAAAGTAACAATGCGGACGCGATCGAACTGCGGTATTGACCTTCTAGGCATGGTAGAACTACAGACAACATGAGCAGCGTACCTTCGTCCTGGTGGAATGACTGGAACTGATCGGCTGTCGTACCCCCTCCGTCTAATAGGCCCTGCTCATGCATGGTTGTTTACATCTTTGAGCAGTTTTAGTGACATCTATGAACAGTCAAAGGGACTGTATCTTGGATACAATATACACAGTCAACGTCTATATGCCGGAGATCTGGGAACCGAGGTGATGCAAAACTTTTTTTGATGTGTGTATAAGTTTGTGGATCCAGACCATACCAAGTTGAGAGTTGTTGTACCTCCACGCATGCAAGTCCCCATCATCTGGATGGCACATCGCATGTCAGGTCACGCTGGAGTAGACAAAACCATTAATGTGATTCAAGAAAGATTTTCGTGGGAACTGATGAGAAAGTCTGTTACAAACACCATACGTGAAGGCGACCTATGCCAGAGAAGTAAGCATAATTCCAAATTGTTAAGGGAAGCCCCGAGGCCTATTATTCCTTCAAAGCCTTGTGAAATCTTTGCTACCGATATTTATGTTCCAATTCCAAAATCGAAGAGAGGAAATCGGTACATTCTTGTGACAATTGATGTTTTCACCAAGTACACTATGTTGCATCCTATGCAGAAGGCGAATGCAAAACATTGTGCAAACAGGATCAGGAATAACGTAATCCCGGAAGCAGGCAAACCGGAATTCCTTTTGTCAGACCATGGATCCCAATTTACATCTTTGGAATTCAGGATCGCCATGGATAATTTAGGCATCAAACAACTTCTATGTTCAATTAGACATCCAGAGAGCAATCCTGCTGAACGCGTTATGGCTGAAATATCCAAATTTTGCCGATAGTATTTTCCAAACGAGCATTGGAAATGGATGGATGTGATTCCTATAGCAGCCGAATCCATAAATTCTACAGTCCATGAGAGTGCTGGGCAGATACCCATGTCGCTTCACCATGGAATCAAGCCAACGAGACTTTGTGATCAGATAATCTCAATTCCACCTGAGATCGAACCCAGTCGTCAAAGGAGGGAAATTCAAGCTTTAGACAGTTTGAGAAGCAGAGCTTTAAAGAGAGAGCGCAGAATCAGAAGGAGACGATTCCGCAGACCCTTGCGTGTAGGATCCCTTGTTTTGGTGAGACGACCAATACCCTCTGATTTCCAAAACCGCATATTTTCCAAATTTGAGAGTTTATACTCCGGACCCTACCGAATTCATGAGTGTAACAACAAAATTAGTTACAAGATAGCCAATACACGAACTGGTATCATCGTGGGGACTTTTAATTCTGCAAGTTTGAAGATCTATCATTCAAGAACCAGATAGTTTGATGTGTGAAAAAAAATTCTTTCCAAAATTCTTTTTTGGCTATGTGTGGGGTGGATGTGCCCAAATCCAGTTGCGTAGATTGAAGGGTACAAGCCGTGAGCCTAGATTTGAGGGAACAGGCCACGATTCTAAGTTCAGATATGGATGTTTGAATAGCGTGCTCTAAACCTTCTTAGAAGCTTTTCGAAGGAATTTAGAGCCAAGAAGTGGGTAAGTAACGTAGGAGGAGAGCGTCATAGTCGAGGCTATATGTCACTAAATATTTCCCGTTGAGATGGAAACATGAAACCTATATCAGATTACTGGCAAGAACAAGAGAAGAAGAATGAGCTTTGTTTCAAAGAAATTGATCGAACAGAAGCCGAGTTATGAGCTGTTTTAGTTCCAGCGTTTTCGCCGCAGTGACCTCGAGCCAGCAAGCGGATGGGTATATAAGGCGAGCCTCGCAGGCAGAGGTAGGTTCACTTCGTCACAAGCACTCCGTTGACTTGGTCGTGCTAGGCTACGTAAGTGCTCTAGCCACTTGACTATCACCGAACTTCGAACATCGTTATTATCACCGAGCACATGGTTGCATTTAGACTTCAACTTACAGCACAAGCTGTGGACTTAGAATTTTCGACAGTACATGGTTACTGAAAGTGTTAAACTATTTCGAGTGAGTTTAGAACTTTTCTTCGATTTCACAGAAGTGAAATAAGTCTGTGGCACTTGGTAATTTTTACCGCTACAACTTGGACATATGGTAGACCATGTCTACAACTTTTTCTTAGGTCCAAATTCACTTAGAGCTGGATTATTTATATCCAGTAGTTGGACCAGCCAAGATAAGTCAGTAACTTCAAAACCAGTCTTGCATATTACAATTCGAAAGCCGAATGGGAATACAGGTTTAGCCTTGTGCGATCTGAAAAGTGAGAAGCTTTGCCCAGCCAACTCGACAGAATTTGTAATTGTGCTGAAAAGATTGTAAGAGTATTGGAATACTGATTGTTTCACAGTGGGTCTTGGTAATTATTTCATCATGGATCGCTTAGATCAGTTCCCTGTCAACTACACTTCAGCTCTTGAAGTTGCCAACATTTTTCTGCAAGATATTATAATCGCCACTATGTCTGCGTAAACAGCTTGTGGGTATAACATTGAAGCTGATACGAGAATATACGTACGCGTCCTAATGGGACAGACAACAGGAAGACTTAGTCTGGTTCAGTCCAGATTTCTACCATCAAGACCTACCAGAATGTAAGCTGCAATTTACATTATTTCTATGCGTAGTTAGTTGGATTTTCTCGTATTTTCTACAGTCTTGCCAACACATTTTTTTCTCTATAGTCATCGATATGTTTATTTGCTTTTGTAAACATTTTCTTTCGAAACCTGAGCTAGGACCTGAGTTGATTTTTACTCAGATTTATACGATTCGATATTTATTGACGAGCAGAACGAGCATTTATTTTAGTTCGATATTAGGTAGATTTCTTTAGAAAGCTAACTATTGCAATGGGTCCCATGTTTCGACTTCCGGAAAATTTCGACATATCTTCGCGTTTCACATCCCCCAGACCCCAAAACCACCGTCAGTTCAAAAGTTTATATATAATTTATGTATGTATATATATATGTATATATGTATATCAGTTTCTTGTGGACACGATAACTGCCGTAATTTTGCACCAATCACTTTGAATTTTTTACATAATATGTATCCCTATAAAATCTCGGTCGAGTTCGTTAATGGACAAAATCGGTCGAAGGGGGTGAAAATGGGGGGCTTTTTTCGAAAAATTGAAATTTCGCTATAACTCTCTTAATACGCGAAATATCGAATCCATTCAAAGTTCATAATATGTGTTGGATAAGTGCCAACAATTTATGTCAAATAAGTTTTTTGATATCACCAACCATTGACCAAAGTGGTGGAGAAAAGTGGGTTTTTCGGGAAACATTAATCATATCTCTCTTAATAGGCACAATATCAAAACCGTACAAAATGGGCAATATTCCCCTAATAATTACCTAAAACTTTTGTCTGAAAGAATTTTTGATATGACCCACCATTACGCCAAGGGATGAGAAAAATGATTTCGGAATTATAAGAAAATGCCAAGAGCTATCAGAGGTTGCCATGGCAGCACTACTAAATTGATGAGGGATGAGCCGTTGCCATGACAACGCACTTGCACGAGATCAGATTCAGTATTTCCATCTGACTAAGCCGGCCACGTGGTGTTGGGGTAGCGCGCCTGCCTCTCACCCGGAGTCCCCGGGTTCGATCCCCGGCTCCGTCAGGGATTTTAAAACTGACGTGAGGGTTGGAACGGGGTGCACTCAGCCTCGTGAGGATAATTGAGTAGCTGTCTGACAGTGAGACAGCACCCCGATCACGAATACCAATATTAACGGCCGAGGGGACCCGACGCGCTGATCACGCGTCACCCCAATATCTGCAGGCCAAATGGCTGGGCAGCGGTCGCTTGGTAAGCCTTAGCCCGTCATGGGCTGGTTGGTGCCAGGGGTTGACTTTGACATCTGACTAAGTGGGAAGCGGGTTCGGTGACGTAACTGGTAGCATGCAGAATGTCTATGCCCAAGGTCGCGGTTTCAAAGCCGGCCGAAGTCGTCGGATTTTCTAAGAGCGCTAAAAATCCCTCAGTATGCTTTCCTTTGGAGGGGAAGTTCCAACGTTCGTTACGAGTTGCTGGTTGGGGTGGCATCTAGTAGTCAAGTTCACAGCTAGGTGTCATTGACGGTAGTACCTGGTAGCAACATTAGGAACTACTGCTTGAAATTGACCGTCTGCAGTCCTTACCTGAATTACAGACTAATACATCCATTACAATTCACACCGTTTATCAGACAGATTCTACACTCACCCAAAGTACACGGGGTTAGATGACCCCTAAACTGACGAACCAACCAGAGGTAGATTTCATTAGAAATGGGTAGGCTACCATGTTTTGACTTCCGGAAAATTTCGACATATCTTCGCGTTTCACATCCCCCAGACCCCAAAACCACCGTCAGTTCAAAAGTATATATATATCAGTTTCTTGTGGACACGATAACTGCCGTAATTTTTCACCAATCACTTTTTACCGAATATGTATACCTATAAAATCTCGATCGAGTTCATTACTGGGCTAAACCGGTAGAAGGGGGTGAAAATGGAGGGCTTTTTTCGAAAAAGTGAAATATTGCTATAACTCTCTTAATATATGAAATATCGAATCCGTTCAACGTTCATACTATGTGTCGGCTAAAGCCCAAAAATTTATGTTTGAAGAGATTTTTATATCACCAACCATTGACCAAAGGGGTGGGAAAAGTGGGATTTTCGGGAAACATTAATCATATCTCTCTTAATAGGCACAATATCAAAACCGTACGAAATGGACAATATTCCCCTAATAATTACCTAAAACTTTTGTCTGAAAGAATTTTTGATATGACCCACCATTATGCCAAGGGATAAGAAAAATGATTTCGGAATTATAAGAAAATGCCAAGAGCTATCAGAAGTTGCCATGGCAACACTACTAAATTGATGAGGGATGAGCCATCAGACGTTGCCATGACAACGCACTTGCACGAGATCAGATTCAGTATTTTCATCTAAGTGGGAAGCGGCTTCGGTGACGTAACTAGTAGCATGCAGAATGTCTATGCCCAAGGTCACGGTTTCAAAGCCGGCCGAAGTCGTCGGATTTTCTAAGAGAGCTAAAATCCCTCAGTATGCTTTCCTTTGGAGGGGAAGTTCCAACGTTCGTTGCGAGTTGCTGGTTAGGGTGGCATCTAGTAGCCAAGTTCACAGCTAGGTGTCGTTGACGGTAGTACCTGGTAGCAACATTAGGAACTACTGCTTGAAATTGACCGTCTGCAGTCCTTACCTGAATTAAGACTACTACAGCCATTACAATTCACACCGTTTATCAGACAGATTCTACACTCACCCAAAGTACACGGTGTTAGATGACCGCGTTGTCGCAGCCCCTAAACTGAGGAACCAACCAGAGGTAGATTTCATTAGAAAGCTAACTATTGCAATGGGTACCATGTTTCGACTTCCGGAAAATTTCGACATATCTTCGCGTTTCACATCCCCCAGACCCCAAAACCACCGTCAGTTCAAAAGTTTATATATAATTTATGTATGTATATGTGTATATATATATATATATGCATATCAGTTTCTTGTGGACACGATAACTGCCATAATTTTGCACCAATCACTTTGAATATTTTACCGAATATGTATACCTATAAAATCTCGGTCGAGTTCGTTAATGGGCTAAATCGGTCGAAGGGGGTGAAAATGGGGGTCTTTTTTCGAAAAAGTGAAATATTGCTATAACTCTCTTAATATGTGAAATATCGAATCCGTTCAACGTTCATACTATGTGTCGGATAAAGCCAAAAAAATTATGTTTGAAGAGCTTTTTTTATAGCACCAACCATTGACCAAAGGGGTGGGAAAAAGTGGGTTTTTCGGAGAACATTAATCATATCTCTCTCAATAGGCACAATCTCAAAACCGTACAAAATGGACAATATTCCCCTAATAATTACCTAAAATTTTGTCTTAAAGAATTTTTGATATGACCCACCATTATGCCAAGGGATGAGAAAAATGATTTCGGAATTATAAGAAAATGCCAAGAGCTATCAGTGCTTGCCATGGCAACTCTACTAAATTGATGAGGGATGAGCCATCAGACGTTGCCAAGATAACGCACTTGCACGAGATCATATTCAGAATTCCATCTGACTAAGTGTGAAGCGGCTTCGGTGACGTAACTGGTAGCAAGCATGCTGAATGTCTATGCCCAAGGTCGCGAGTTCAAAGCCGGCCGAAGTCGTCGGATTTTCAAAGAGCGCTAAAAATCCCTCAGTATGCTTTCCTTTGGAGGGGAAATTCCAACGTTCGCTGCGAGTTGCTGGCTGCGGTGGCATCTAGTAGTCAAGTTCCCAGGTAGGTGTCGTTGACGGTAGTACCTGGTAGCAACATTAGGAACTACTGCTTGAAATTGACCGTCTGCAGTCCTTACCTGAATTACAGACTAATACAGCCATCCCTAAGTACACGGGGTCACATGACCGCGTTGTCGCAGCCCCTAAACTGAGGAACCAACCAAAATCTCTGCGGGAGATATAATTTTGCGTGAAGAAGTAACAGACCGTTACATTTTACACATCAGTGTCGAAACCTAGCGTAAGGACAGTGTGACCACAAGTATAAAAATGGACCCCAAATGACAAGAAGATTACCGTTCCCATAAGACAATAAAATGTTTAAAATAAGCATAAAATGACGAAAAACAAAGTTAATTAAGCTCCAATTATAAAATACCTTCTCGCAATAAATGAGGTCTGATCCTTCTACGAAAACCTGCATATTCTGCCTATTTTCGCCTATCCCCAAGTTTGTCCGGTGAAATCTACCTCCGCCTTCCGGCGTGCCGAGTGGACTTTTTTTTTCTTATTGCTGTCATTAGCCGTCATAATTTGAGATTTTAGAATTAATCTAAGTTGAGGAATGGATAGTTATCCATCATTTTGAAGTCGAGGGTGATATTCCCCGAACAGTTTGATAACTTTAAACCTAGTTTTGAACATAATAATAATAATAATGGGATTTAATAATAATTATTATTTTTCTATTTTTCCGGAATAATAATAATAATGAACATTTGTGGTTTATAATAATCATTTTCTGGTTGTATGATTAATACAGTTGACATTTGAAGTCATACTCCAAATCGGTTATTTGTTAATTCCGAAGGTTAGTGGCTAACACATGCCCACTTATAATGAACAGTTAAATTCTGTGAAATTGTTTCACGTTTGCATTTCATATTTAAAGCTTTGATAAAGACACGGAAAGGAGTGAAATGGGAAGCTATGCATGTATAAAGCAGGGTTTTTGCTAGAGTTTATATAAAATAAAATCATTATGGCGCAGCGTCTTTCACAACGTTTGCTAATATTAACACTGTGTGGAATTTCTGATGGTGAAATTATATTGGATATTGTCGTAAACTCATTGGTGAGGTTTAGTGATTTTTGAATCTTCCATTTGTCATAACAAGCAAAGGCTTGATTATTTTATATTAATTTGGGAAGATGTCATTGTGTGTGTGCAGATAATTATATGCCATTCTGAGTGCGCAATTTAAGTCGCAGGAATGAGGTTGTTTAAAATGGAGCACCAATCAAATTGTAGGTTGGATGTTTTTGATGTAGTAGGAGAGTCGTTTTTCGCCACACTTTCGTCGTAATATAACCACAGGTTATTTTGTGAACCATCATTATTAAATTACTGTTGATCCACGTGTTTTAAAATATTTCTAGTAATGGCTTACCCGGAAAATTATTATTCTACTAGTTCCTTTAATTCAGGAAAGCTTTACCGTTGTCTAAATGCTGATTTATAATTCTGTGATTTTTATCACGTGTCAATCATATGGGCCAATGCTGTTTTTTTGAAATTGTTACTTATTAACAACCACTATAAGCTGAAAGGATTTTCATATCCTAAAAAGAAAATACACATTTTATTTAATAAGTTGATGCTGAACATATTTTACACTTTTTTCAAAATCACTTTGTTGATAATATTAATAATTTGTTTCATTATAAAACATGTTAAATGCTATTTCAAATTTCCTAATTAATGTTTTCAAGGAATAATTAATTAATTTGTTGACTGAATCCATGTGGAATGGAAGTTATATTTGGGATAATTATAGTTTTGATTAAGTCAAAATTATTTTTGACAGACTTTGGATTGTGATCTATGTTTCAATAGATATTTTCTGTTTTTTTGAATCCACAAAAATGCTCAAAGTTCCATGTAAATCATAGTGTATTTCACTTATTATGAACAACTTTGTATTTGACAAATCCTAATATTACTATTGCCTAAGAAGTGTTAGTCGAAATGCTACGATAATAGTTTTGAGAAATGAACAGTGAAAGTGATTTTCCAACCAGTGATAAATTTTCTTATTGATCTTCAACGTGTGAATGCTAAATAATTTAGGGATCAGTATGGTCGATTGACTTTGCGTTGATAAAACCCTAGCCCTGTAAATAATTATGTTGAATGAAGTCAACAGGACTGATATTCTGACCTCTCGTTTCAACTTTGTTAGTGTTCATGAGTTGGCGATATTGTATATTGTGTAATTAATTTATTCTTTTCCAGTCATCTTTTATGCCATTTTGGGCATATTTTCTTCATGTCATTTTAATGTTTTAATAAAATGAGATAATTTTATGGTATGCAATCACCGTTTTCATGAATCTCCTTCTATCCTTATTGTTGCGTCGAGCCGAAAATCAGTTAAGCATATTTTTGTTGGGTCTTTGCATTCGACTTTAACCCATCTGGCGCCCCGGGATATTTTGATTCCCGTGCTGACTGATTTTTGGTGAAATGCATATGTGGTCGTCCGGACTTCGGTCCAAACGGGCACACTACTAAGTTGACAACAATTACTGCTTGTGATATAAACAGGGGGATCTGGGTTTCTGTTTGTATGTAAAAACCTATTGACGCAGAATGTAACATGGATGCCACCTTTTTGTGTCTTGGGGAATTTTGTAGTGTAATGTATCGCGATCTCTACTACCCCCATATCAGGTACAATAAGAATCTGTTTTCCCGCGGTTTTTAACTTTAATTATAACGTTTATTGCAGGCATATTCTTATAGCGGACGATATTCTTTAGAAGGGTTTAAATTACAAAGTTGTGTATATTTTCTAGTTTTCATACCGGTACGATTCTGTTGGAATGGCATCCTGATGCGTTTTTTTTCACCACGGGCGTATTGGGCAACTATAGCATATCCTGGATTCGATAGTTTGAATCCTGGCATGGACAGAGGCTTTCTTGAGTGACACTCCCTTGAGGGAATTCCGGGGCACCCACTCTATACCTGCCTTATACACTTAGGCTACACGAGTCCAACACACACCCAATTACATGGGGCTGTTGTACAAAATGTCCCAAGCCACTGATATGAGATTAACATGTTGGTATGATCAAACTACGGACCCGATGCTCATATATTTTGACCTATAGTTTGCAACCTGATATTGTTTAACTAACGAGATATTCATTTGATAGGTACCGTACAGGTATGTTAGGTAACATTACCGTAGTTGTATTATGGATCCATATTTCTTTACATTTACGGTATGTTATGAATTCCTCGTCTTGTAACTTTTCCATAACCAATCTGCCAACCGGATGAGAAACTAGTACGACTGGCATATTCCTGACAGGGTTCATGTCTAGGTTAGCCAAGAATAACGTAGGCTAAATACCGGTACGGTAACTAATGTTGAGAGCATTCAAATGACACTGTTTCAGTACAAATCATAGGGGAGCAGTGAGAGATTAAACGCACAGCCTACTTTCCTGGGAACATTGCCGATATCTCTCGAACGCCTGGTGGGATTTTTTCAAATGAGGTGTCGTTGAACTCGAGCTGACGGGGGCTTTGCTTTGGACCACTCGTCATATATTTGGAAAATTTTTGTTTTGGAAAGTAGGCGATAGTTTGAAAACCAAACATGATAGAACGTTGTGCCATAGTTCAAACTAATGGTCTCTATGACCTTTATTTTGTATAATAAAACTTTTTTATTTTTTGAGATTTTTTGAAAACCCTTAAATTTTGAAATTTTTATATTTTGGAAACTAAATAGTTTACAGAACAAATTGTTTGATGTAAATGAATGGCCCTGACCCCCTCTATCCCTAAAATAAATTTCAAGTCTCTAGGACAAAAACTGTGCAGTAGTGTGGTACCGGATGGTTCTGAGTCGCCCCCTACTTTCATATAAACTTTGGCCGATATCTCTCGAACGCGTGGACGGATTTTAACGAACGAGGTATTGTTGGCGTTGGGATGACGTTCTCTTGGCTAAGCATGTGTGTTTGTATTTTAAAAAAATATGTTTTTTTGGATTGGCGCTATTTTGGAAACGGTGAATTGTGGAAAAACGTTTGTTTGACGTTAATGAAAGTTGGGTGTGCCCTCTAGGCGGGCAGCAAGTTTCAAGGGTGTAGGAGGAAAAACAAAAAATGACAGCCTACTTTCTCGCGAAGATTGGTGATCATTGGCGAACGGATGGCCGGATTTTAACAAATGAGGTGTCGTTGGACTCGAGATGACGTCCTCTTTCCTATGGACCACTCGTTATATTTTTCATTTTTTTTGAAAAAAAAAATGTTTTTGAAAGTAGGCGATGGTTTGAAAACCAAACATGATAGAATGTTGTACCATAGTTCAAACCAATGGTCTCTTTGACCGTTATTCTTGTAATAAAACTTTTTTATATTTTGAGATTTTTTGAATACCCTTAAATTTTGAATTTTTACTATTTTGGAAACTAACATGTTGACAAAAAAAATGTTTGACATAAATGAAAGGTCCCTACCCCCTCTACCACGAAAATAAATGCCAAGTCTCTAGGACGAAAAACTCGGCATTTTAATTATTATTTTTTATTTATTTTTTAATAAAAGCGTGTTTGTAGACAGAGAGCCGGTAGCGCTTGACGTATGTTACAACGAGCCTATGATTGGCCATGGTGGATATGGGAAATGACTATTTCGACGGGGGCGATGTATGGCAAAACGAGGGGTCGCTTTTCGATACATATATTTTTCCTATGACGAACGAACGAAGGCGAATATTTCGAAAATCCCTCATGACGATCTTTAAACATGTTGGTAAACTCTGACCAGTAACCAGACAAAATTCATAATGGTATGAGGGGAAGTTATTAACAACAGAACTTGTTTTTTTTTCTATGTCTGACTGGCAGCCAGAATGGCAAAACAGAATATCTGCTCGAGAGCCCAGCTTGGAGCCTGGCTAGTTGGCTAAGAGAATGGAATGTGGATGAGAGCTGACAACATTGGTGTAAAATGATAACAGGTTGGTACCATGTGGCAACTCTGTAAAAAGGTGATAACGGCTAGCCAGGCGAGAAGCAGCAGCAGCAGGTAGGGGCCCCGCAGCGAGGAAAGGGGAAAGAGGGAAGGGTGAACACAAAGAGAGAACAGGGAATCACGTGACCACTGCAGAGTGGTGATGGGGCGGGGCCAGAGAGTCGGAGGAGAGGTGAGGGGGGGAGTGGGAGAACACATGACAGCCAATAGCTGAACGAGTTGTATGTCATCATGGAGTATAGGAGTGAGACGCGGGTGTGGAGAGAGAAAGAGAAACATGTATGGACATGCATGAAGCGTAGAGCGCCGTACACAGAGCTCTCGTACAACACGATTCAATAAAAAAAAGTGCACAGGTTCATACATGTAATTTATTGATCCAAGAATTAAACGTTGAGTTAAATCCTAACCATTTGACATATAGTTTATTTCCTTTTTGTTTCAACACTTTTTCCACGAGGTAATGTTTCGGAAATGCTGTTTTTTTGAAGTTCTTGGAGATAAAATCTACCTTTTATGGGTTGATGGTTGAGGTCTTGGAGTAAATAGGTGACTGGACTGTCCAAGTTGACTTGACGAATTCGAAATAGTTCAGTCCCCCACTGAGGCATGTAGCCCTTATTGAAGGCAGACTTAAATTTGCTCACACGAACAAAATCCCCAATTTTCAGTCGGTGACGTTTAGGATCTGCTGTTTTTATGGGGTTAAACAGTTTATCCAGTCGCTGAATATTTTTGGTTACGAGACGTGGCTTGGTCCCAATGGGTCTATGTTTGCTGTCATTGTAACGTGACACTAGCTCAGGTAACATGTCCAATCAGCGATAAGTGCCCTGAGCGGTAAACGCTTTCCACATATGGGTTTTCAATGTTCAGTTAAACCGTTCGACCACGCTGGCTTTGAGATTGCTCTATGTGGTGTAATGGTGAATATCCTTAGATTTGAGAAAACTGGAGATATCCTTGTTGAAAAATTATTTCCCCAGGTCGGTTTGTAGCAACTGAGGTTGACGTTTGGAGTGTTGAATAATATCTTGAAAGGCCTTGGTTACCAGTAGACCAGACTTGCGACGCACAGGTTCAACAAAGCCCATTTTGAAATAGACATCAATGACGGTCAACATATATCGTACACCGTCGTTAACGCCAGCATAGGGTGTCATTTCGACCAAGTCAGCCTGCCAAAGTTCATCCACACCCCGTGAAATCACCTTGAGTCGTGGATAGTGACGCCTAGCTGGGCAATGCAACTCGTGAGCAATACCCATTTTAATGGGTGAGGGCTTAAACAGTAATTTTGGCATTTCGAAGTTCTTGTTCAATTTCTTGAATTTCCCAATCGTGACCGGTATGGCCGCCTTGACGTGAAGCATGCAACAACTGTAGCCGCTGGACGAGCTTATTGGGATTGTGCCAGTAGGTAACATCCACAAGGGGTTTTAATGGTTTAAATGTCACTCCCGAAGCGGACACTTTACGACGAGTACTTTGACTGGAGGGAAACATTTTTGCAATGATGGTTTTATATTTTTGAGACATATTGTCATTCACTTGTTGAGCTGTATCATATTGTCTTTTGTGGGCATGGGTTTCCAATAAAATGGATTTTTATTTGCCAAGGTCCTCTGACGTATAATCATGGAATGAGGGTGTTCGAGAAAAGAGCAGCTTTAACTGCCCTGGCGTCAATTTATAGTTCATTTTCTTAATGACAGCTTTAGTACGAGCAAATTTAATGGATGAATCCCCAATTTTAAAACTTTCATTCTCATAGCGAACACCATATGTGGTATCTCTGTTTCCAATAAATAGACCAGTGAGATAGGGTTCTAGTGTTGATCCATAATATTTTATTAAAATGTTTTTCAGTTGAGCTTTAACTTGAAGAGTGGCCAAGACTTGTGAAAACGGAGACGATCTGGAAGGGCAAGGTATTTCGACCATGGCCAAGGATTTCTTTTTTCTCAAAAACTCTGCCAGGGGTGCGGTCTTTTTTTTTTTTTTTTTTGAGGCGTAAACACTTGTTCCTCGTCATCCTCAACTTCGCTAACACTAGTCAAATATTCCTGTTCATGTTCCTCTTCCTCTGCCTCAGGGTCCTCGTGCAGCGTCTGCGTGGATTGTAAAACGGTGGGTCGCGTTTCAGATGGCTTGAAGGAAGGTTTCAACATGGCTTTTAGCGGAGGTGCTGAATGATGTTGAATAAACAAAGCAGGATCTGCACGTGATCGTTTCAATTGACGAAACTTTTGGCGAATAGTATTTTTTGCTCTAATAATATGCTTTTTCAATTGACTCTCTGCTAACGCCATGGTGTCTTGACAAATGACTTGACAGGGAATGAGTCAGTGCCTTAAATAGCAAGAAAATGATCAAATCCTAAGCGATATCGTCCTTGGTTGAGTTCACTTTGTTTGTCAATCACTAAACAGGCATGACGTTGAGTGTTACAGCACTTGCCACACAATTCAGTAAACATTTGAAAGGTCATATCCGGATTCACATGTTCATTATAAATGTGACGACTGTTCCTCTCGTCCTGGCGAAATAAAACAATGACATTGGCATTGTCACGAATCAACTGTTTGGACATTTTAGAATACGTTTGTCCAAGATAAAAGCAATCGATATGTTTGTGTCGACCCATGCTGAAATAGCTTTGAATGATGCCTTGACGTTCAATGGACACATCATCGAAAATCATGAGTGAATCGGGCTTTAACTCATCCGATGAAATAACATTTTCTTGCGTGGAAAATGTAAAATAACCCATATTCTCTTTTTGTAATCCAGACATGACTTGATCCAGAAATACGTAGAGGGGTTGGTAGAGAGATTTTACAAAAATGTAAATATTATGAAAACGCAGACCATTGGGCGCTGTGATGAGCGTTAGCAAAAGATTGGTCTTTCCACAGCCGGAAGGTCCCACAATGATGCAGCGAATGGAAGATGGAAACAGTTAACCATGGCATTGTTCACGTGATGTGGGACAGAGATGGGAAACCATGTCCCCCACGGGGAATGTCTCTTGCTGCTTATTAATCTTCATATTGCGCCCGTTGACGCATGTTTGCTCAGGCAACAGAGACGAAAACTTATGCTGAAATGTAACTGAACATACCCTGCGAGCGGCGGAAAGAAGCTGAAGCAATATCGCTTATGATTATATTTTTACTTATTTTTCATATTCCAAAAATCTACTATAATTATAACCAAGTAATTCTGCATATTTGAAGTGCAGCATACTTCGTAAATCGAAGAAACTATCAATTTACGTGGCCAGCTTATGTACTGAGAGCACGCCATATTTGGTAACACCAGTTCCTATTCGTCGGTGGAAGAGACAACATGTGCATGATGGAGCACAAGTGAAAGGAAAACATGTGGCAGGAAAAATCTGCGAATAACTTTCTTATGGATAGCCATCATGGCATTGTGTAATAATTGAACGATTGAAGATATTCACCACTACGAAAACTGTAAAATATTTTTATTATTATCCGAGGTGAAATGAAGGACTTGTGTGAAGAAAACTTTGCGACCGCATGGTCTTATTCTCACGCACACACACATGTTTCAGTGTTCTATAAACTGTGTATTTGACTAACTTTATAACTGTACAAAATCTACAAGTACAATCTTTATTAGCCGGATGGGCAGTGATTTTGATTTATTTTTTGTTAATATTTTCATGTGTAAATATCAGTGCAAGTCACGAGTGAGTGTCGCACAAGCGACAGAAACTAGAGCCAGTGGCGGAGTGAAATGGGCAATTTTTTACCGCATATTAGCTGCAGTGCGCGACAGTTTTATTTAATTACGTGCTACATTTTTACCAACGCTAACATTGCAATAATGATAAACCAGCAGATCATCAGATACAACTCCAACCGCGCGATGGCATATGGTTGCTAAATCATGCGTGGGGAATTGGCGACGGAGGATGTCCAGACACAATGAAATGGTAACCTAAAGCCATACACGAGACCGCATACAACATCTCATGGCGGGACTCGAACCAAGTGACGCTGAATCTGTAAGTCAGATTAAATATTTATAGCGTATTGTAAGATTGGAAAACAGTAGACTTAGTTTATTTTGGTTTCATTTATTTAGTGCACAATGCAGGTAGCTAATTATAAGACGCGTGTGGAAAATATAAGTTTTATTAAACATTTATAGATGCCAGGAAGGCTGGATTTTCAATGCTCATTCGTATCATTTAAAAACAAGTATTATCAACTTTTATTTTGTCAGGCTGATGACAAATTAACTAGTTTGACAATGTTAGATCGAGGCCAAGGTTACGAGTCACGTTCACTACACAGCACTCTCGATTCTAGGCAGTGGATTAATATTTTGTTTTAGAAGGCTGTGAGATTCTTGACATTATTACAAGTGGAATGCAGAGTTCCGTTACTCACATTTATTGGCCAGATCAATACATGAAAACAGGTTTATATCTTTATGAGAAGCCACACAGGCAATGAATGAAATTGTATTTTGTAACCAAATGAACGCAGGTTCGATTAATTCAGGAAAGAGGTAATTTTATAAACGCACACACACAGCTTGTATCAGAAACCTTATGTTTATTTAAAGCGTTGTCAAAAAGTGTTTTGTAAACATAAACTTTATTACCAGCAATTCAAACGTGTATCAATTAGGATTCCTCACTTTTTTAAATTAAGGGTATTATATGAGTCGTGACGGTGGATGAATACCTCCGACATTGTTATTGTGATTATATCGGTGGTAATGAACTAACTAAAGTCGTACCAAAACCGAAGGCGCCTGGATCAATGGGTCCGAAATAAGAGTAAAGTAATTGGTGAAGACATAGGATGTCTAATAAGTGTGATGAAATATTGGTGAAGACACAGGGTGTCTCGTAAACTATTGAACTATTGAGTTATTTACTTAAGTTGGATACAAACGTTACCTGAATACACTGAACGGTTTTAAAGGTCCATAAACTGAACAACAATACTGGCAGGAATAAATAATTGTGTGAAACTCTTATAATAATAATCAAAAATAGGGGTTTGAAAACTAACAAATCTCATAAATTCCACCTGAACCTAAATAAAATTTAAAAACATTAAAAATAAACTATTTTTCTGGACCCAACGTTAACACTTAGATATTGTTAAGCTATTGTAGATACATTTTGATACATATTCACATGATTAGTCGACCACTAATTGGTGATGTGATAACTGAAGCACACACATCAGATTAGTAGCAATATGAGTCGATGTAATTGCTTAATTACTATCGCATTTGCAGGCTTTCCTATATTTTCTATTTTCTTAACACTTTGACACTATGACCGTTTGTTACAAACAGTAACAAATCGAGTACGTAGGCAGTGCCAATTGCACAATCATAGGAGTGCTGAATTATTGTATGCATTTGTGTTGTATTAGCATAATTTTTTTAATTCAGCAACATTGTACACATAGCTTGATTTTCTTAGTAATAAACGCATCTCGTTTATTAATTAATAATATTTAGGACTAGATAAAACTTAACTCTAAAGATAAATGTTAGAGATGGCACCATCATAGCATAGGACAAATTTTCCCCTTGCTACTAAATGTAAATATTCTAGTATTTGTAAACAACTAAATGTCTTGCTTTGCTGTAGATTCTTTTGATGTTTGATCCACCTGTAAGTTATTTCGATGTAATTGCTTAGGGCCGATCTCACGTGCCATTCTCTTAGCTTGTTCATTTTGTCAAATTTTGTATTAGGACCATGAGAGTAACTTAGAACTTGTTTAGGACTTTTTTTATATTTCTTTCAGGGCAGAATAGTATCGGACTAGCAGTTTGCAACTCTCATGCTAGGCTAGGGATCTATTCTGAATAAAATTTATTTGTGATCTTAACCTAAGACTGACCTCTCCTTCTTGTTTAGTTTTGTTATCGATGCATTCCTCTGATCTGGTTAAAGATCGAACCTCACTAATTCCCGACACCCCCGAGTGCAGACTTTTGTGCTACACCAGCCTATGAATGTATCGTCCCCCATAATTGTGTGTTAACTGGAAGAGGGTCTCGGAAGGGTCATTTGAAACCGGTGGCTCCCCGAAACCTTCGGCCAGCGGGCACATATAGTACGTTGGCGCCGAACGTGGTTGCATCGAAACTTGTGTTCGATCTCCATGATTCGTTTGTTTGTGAGGATTTTATTTTGTTAGCAAATCCAACAGATTAGGAACGAATCGAGATTTCGTACTAGTGTTTTGGAAGGCTACATGGCATTCTTATTTCCGAATTAAGACCATGAGGCTAGGTAACATTTATTAATGATAATTAGTTGAGGATTTGATTTGCAGTTATCCTAATCTTGAGTAAATGTAAGTTTGTTGTTGTCTTGATGTCATTTAACTTTTACCATAGGTTCTGCTGTTATCATCGAATAAATTTATGAAGGAATGAATTTTCTACTGTTTTCCATCTCAAATCATTGTTAAGGCATATGAAGTTGTTAGTTCCCCGTATTTCTCCAATTGAAGATATTATGTCTGCGCAAGAGACATCGAGTTGTTGGCAAACTTGCCTGCCCTACTGCACAATCTGCAGGTGTCGATGGACAATTTGACACGTAACAATAATGATCTCAGAGCTGAGATGGCTCAGAACAATGAAAACTTGAGGCCAGGTATGACTCAAAATAATGAAAACTTAAGGGCAGATATTAATAATGTTACCGAAAACATAAACACTGTCAGGGAATATGTAAACAACGTCAGGGCCGACGAGACACAAAACAGTGATAATTTAAGGGCTCAGATCACATAAAATAACGAAACTTTGAGGGCAGACATGAATGAGAACAATAACAATGCTACAGCTACTCTGTTACAAACTAGTAACAACATTACTACCAACATTAGAGCTGATATGACACTGTTAAACACCAATATTAGAGCTGACATGGCACTGTTAAACAATAACATTAGGGCAGATATGGCACAGAATGTAGTAGAAGTGCGAGAGGACATTGCCAATGTTAAAGCCGAAATTACTGTCACAATCAATAAGGCTAGTGTTGATTTGCGTGCAGAAATGGAAACTTATCGCACGGAATAGCACGCACACTTAGAGGGATTAAAACAAGAGATACGCACAAATAGATCTGAGATAAATCAAAAACTCAAAGACGTTCAGACGGAGATGAACGATAACATCGAATCAGTCAGGAGTGAAGTCGCTAATGCAAAAGAAATCGTTAGTACTAGGATTAACTCCGTGGAACAGCGTATGGAAGAAGTTAACACGTACGTGGGTGTGTTAAAAGCTGATGTGGCTATAGTTAACTCTGGATTAAAATTAATTAGAGGCATAGCATTTGCCGTACACATGAATACCAAACGTGTAGCAAGCAAAGTAGAGAAGGTGGAGGCTGAAGTCAGCAAAATAAAACAGGACTTAGCTACAGACATTGAAGCGATTCGAGGGGAAACTTGTGAGAACAATCACAGATCCAACCAATACGTAGCAAAAACATTAGATGCTTACCTTGAGGAACAGGATGGGAAACAGAAAGAATTCGATAATCGCATTGAAGGAAGATTTGAGCAGATAGAATCACAGGTGAACGCTATAATTAATAAACAACGTGGGAAAGTGTTAGAATACGCCGAAATGGATGAACGCATCAATCGTCTATTAAAACCTAATAGAGAGGGTGTACCATCTACAAACACTGCGACTAACATACCAAAACCGAATGTTCCGATGGAAAACCAAGGTTATAATCCATTTAGGACAACGTTACAATTTGTGACACCGAATGCTAACATAACGCCGAATTATGGGCTGACACCTAACTTTAATGTCACGCCGAACTATGGTAAAACTCAGTGCTCGAATATTGTGTATTTGAGAAGCCATGAAGATCGGCCGGCAAAATTCAATAATTCTAATTCCGTTTCACCGGTAGATTTTCTGAGAAACTTGGAGTCATACATGAGAGAAACTATGGTAACACCAGAGAGGGAGTTATGGACTGTCGAAAAATACATAGAGAACAGCCCGTTAACCTGGTTCAAGGCATTCAGATACTCATTCCACAATTATCAGGAATTTAAAGAAGCATTCCTTAAGACTTATTGGTCTTTGGAACGTCAGCAAAATATAAGGGCGGAAATGTACAATCAGAGGTACGCCAGTACTCAAACAACCAAGTACGCTACCTACTTCGCAAGTCAGCTTTCGAAATTGCAATGTTTGGAACCCCCTTTATCCGAATTAGAACTTGTCCAAACCATTAGAAGACAATATCCTATGGTAGTACAAAGGTTACTCATAGCGTCAGATGCAAACACATTTATGAAATATGACGAAGTTCTTAGAAAACTGGATAGCAGTCACGAACAATTTGCACCTACACCTAAACATAGGAGCACACATGATGTAAATGTAACTTCAGCGGACAGAACCAGTCAGACTGTACAAACTACAGGAAATCGTCGAACAAATAATCGTCAATATCACGAGGGACCAGATAGAAGGAGAGATTTCCGTGATTATCGTAAAGGCACTACACCTTAAGCAAGGAATCGTCGATTTGACACAATCATCAAGAATTACCAGAACAGATATCAAAATAGAGCCAATAATACAACAACAATCGTCGTAATAACAACAATAACAATAACAACGCTAATTTCAACCGTGGTTATAGAGGACAGCCACGTGATCGTGAGGATCGAAATAACAGATACACTGATAATTCCAGAAGAGATTACAGACACAGTGGCGGTTACCGAAGAGAAAATGATTCTCATTTCCAATTCGATAATGATTGGAAAAGTAAGGCTAATGAAAGTCGACAATACATTCAGGAACGGAGAAGGAGAAATGCAGAAGACGAAGAATCAGACAGAAGAGGAAATGGAAATAAATGATGTCGTGAGAATAACAGGAATGTTACGACAGCTGATGTTCACAACATTGAGATTGAACCAGCAGGTGAAGACAATCGCATGAGTGATGAAGAATATCACAGGATCACTGACAGAATGGATCGTGCACAAAGTCAAACCAAGGATAGGTAATTGGTTGAAATAAAAATTGACTTCCATAATTTTTATTTACTTGACATGGATATGTATGCACCCGTTGACGCAAGTTTGCTCAGGCAAGAGAGACGAAAACTTATGCTGAAATGTAACTGAACATACCCTGCGAGTGGCGGAAAGAAGCTGAAGCAATATCGCTTATGATTATATTTTTACTTATTTTTCATATTCCAAAAATCTACTATAATTATAACCAAGTAATTCTGCATATTTGAAATACAGCATACTTCGTAAATCGAAGAAACTATCAATTTACGCGGCCAGCTCATGTACTGAGAGCACGCTATATTTGGTAAAACCAGTTCCTATTTGTCGGTGGAAGAGACAATATGTGCATGATGGAGCACAAGTGATAGGAAGCCATGTGGCAGGAAAAATCTGCGAATAACTTTCTTATGGATAGCCATCATGGCATTGTGTATTAATTGAACGATTGAAGACATTCACCACTACGAAAACTGTAAAATATTTTTATTATTATCCGAGGTGAAATGAAGGACTTGTGTGAAGAAAACTTTGCGACCGCATGGTCTCATTCTCACGCACACACACATGTTTCAGTGTTCTATAAATTGTGTATTTGACTTACTTTATAACTGTACAAAATCTACAAGTACAATCTTTATTTGCCGGATGGGCAGTGATTTTGATTTATTTTTTGTTAATATTTTCTTGTGTAAATAGCAGTGCAAGTCACGAGTGAGTGTCGCACAAGCGACAGAAACTAGAGCCAGTGGCGGAGTGAAGTGGGCAATTTTTACCGCATATTAGCTGCAGTGCGCGACAGTTTTATTTAATTATGTGATACATTTTTACCAACGCTAACATCGCAATAATGATAAACCAGCAGATCTTCAGATACAACTCCAACCGCGCGATGGCATGTGATTGCAAAATCATGCGTGGGAAATTGGCGACGGAGGATGTCCAGACACAATGAAATGGTAACCTAAAGCCATACACGAGACCGCATACAACATCTCATGGCGGGACTCGAACCAAGTGACGCTGAATCTGTAAGTCAGATCAAATATTTATAGCGTATTGTAAGATTGGAAAACAGTAGACTTAGTTTATTTTGGTTTCATTTATTTAGTGCACAATGCAGGTAGCTAATTATAAGACGCGTGTGGAATATATAAGTTTTATTAAACATTTATAGATGCCAGGAAGGCTGGATTTTCAATGCTCATTCGTATCATTTAAAAACAAGTATTATCAACTTTTATTTTGTCAGGCTGATGACAAATAAACTAGTTTGACAATGTTAGATCGAGGCCAAGGTTACGAGCCACGTTAAACTACACAGCACTCTCGATTCTAGGCAATGGATTAATATTTTGTTTTAGAAGGCTGTGAGATTCTTGACATTATTACAAGTGGAATGCAGAGTTCCGTTACTCACATTTATTGGCCAGATCAGTACATGAAAACAGGTTTATATCTTTATGAGAAGCCACACAGGCAATGAATGAAATTGTATTTTGTAACCAAATGAACGCAGGTTCGATTAATTCAGGAAAGAGGTAATTTTATAAACGCACACACACAGTTAGCTTGTATCAGAAACCTTATGTTTATTTAAAGCGTTGTCAAAAAGTGTTTTGTAAACATAAACTTTATTACCAGCAATTCAAACGTGTATCAATTAGGATTCCACACTTTTGTAAATTAAGAGTATTATATGAGTCGTGACGGTGGATGAATACCTCCGACATTGTTATTGTGATTATATCGGTGGTAATGAACTAACTAAAGTCGTACCAAAACCGAAGGCGCCTGGATCAATGGATCCGAAATAAGAGTAAAGTAATTTGTGAAGACATAGGATGTCTAATAAGTGTGATGGAATATTGGTGAAGACACAGGGTGTCTCGTAAACTATTGAACTATTGAGTTATTTACTTAAGTTGGATACAAACGTTACCTGAATACACTGAAAGCTTTTAAAGGTCCATAAACTGAACAACAATACTGGCAGGAATAAATAATTGTGTGGAACTCTAATAATAATAATCAAAAATAGGGTTTTGAATACTAACAAATCTTAATAAAATTCCCCCTGAACCTAAATAAAATTTATAAACATTAAAAATAAACTATTTTTCTGGACCCAACGTTAACACTTAGATATTGTTAAGCTATTGTAGATACATTTTGATACATATTCACATGATTAGTCGACCACTAATTGGTGATGTGATAACTGAAGCACACACATCAGATTAGTAGCAATATGAGTCGATGTAATTGCTTAATTACTATCGCATTTGCAGGCTTTCCTATATTTTCTATTTTCTTAACACTTTGACACTATGACCGTTTGTTACAAACAGTAACAAATCGAGTACGTAGGCAGTGCCAATTGCACAACCATAGGAGTGCTGAATTATTGTATGCATTTGTGTTGTATTAGCATAATTTTTTTAATTCATCAACATTGTGCACATAGCTTGATTTTCTTAGTAATAAACGCATCTCGTTTATTAATTAATAATATTTAGGACTAGATAAAACTTAACTCTAAAGATAAATGTTAGAGATGGCACCATCATAGCATAGGACAAATTTTCCCCTTGCTACTCAATGTAAATGTTCTAGTATTTGTAAACAAGTAAATGTCTTGCTTTGCTGTAGATTCTTTTGATGTTTGATCCACCCGTAAGTTATTTCGATGTAATTGCTTAGGGCCGACCTAACGTGCCATTGTCTTAGCTTGTTCATTTTGTCGAATTTTGTATTAGGACCATGAGAGTAACTTAGATCTTGTTTAGGACTTCTTTATATTTCTTTCAGAGCAGAATAGTATCGGACTAGCCGTTTGCAACTCTCATGCTAGGCTAGGGATCCATTCTGAATAAAATTTATTTGTGATTTTAACCTAAGACTGACCTCTCTTTCTTGTTTAGTTTTGTTATCGATGCATTCCTCTGAGCTGGTTAAAGATCGATCCTCACTAATTCTCGACACCCGCGAGTGCAGACTTTTGTGCTACACCAGCCTATGAATGTATCGTCCCCCACACTCGTGTGTTAACTGGAAGAGGGTCTCGGAAGGGTCATTTGAAACCGGTGGCTCCCCGAAACTTTCGGCCAGCGGGCACAATATCAACTAAGGCTTAGCCAGGCTAGCAGGCTGTCTATATACAGGACACCGAGCCTTGTCATAGAAACAGTAGACTCATACTACATGTTGGCGATGGATGTCTTTGGACGTGCGTTGATGGCCAAAGCTAGGTCTGTCCCCATACATGATCCTAAACAAGAAACATATCCTGCTAATAAACACTATGTGGATAGGTCAGTAGTGCCATGCACTAAACAGGGAGATTGCGACTTTAAGGGAAAGCGGTTAACCCATGTAAAACATCCTCAAGTGTCGACAGAGGTTACTACAAAAAAGTATGTGGATAACAAAGTGTATGAGTTTTATGACAAAGTGCCTCAGCTTACGTTGAATGGCTATAGCGCTAATCACCATCGGATTATTCACGTGGAAGACCCTCAAGACGAAGACGATGTTTGTATCAAGCGTTACATGACCTATGAAATGAAAAGGCTTTACAAATTTATCCCATCTGAAATTTTAGTGTATCTGACAAATGAAAAACCAGTGAATGACAGAAACCATTTACCGCTAGTCCATGATCAGCACTTGACCTAGGTGCTTGCTTCAGGTTTAAGCCACTATCGATTTCAATATGATGGAACCATTCACATCAAATACGCCATACCTGATGAGAACCATTTACAAATATAGATAAACGATCATAGGATGTTGGTCCATAACCTTGAAATGGTCAATGCAGGTGACGAATTATCCTTTCATCTCATGTTGACATGGGATGAAAAGCAAGCGGGAAAAATCATAAACGATTTCCCACTATTTTTGGTATTGTAATATGCAGCCATGAAATAACAATCTGACGTTAGTTGTGATATAAACTTTCTTGTGAAAGGTTGTTGGTCATTATCATCATGGTGAAACAAAGGTATGTGGTGAGAAAGACTAAAAAAATAACTTTGTCCTTGGCAAAGCCAGGGCTTACGACATTCGTGGACAAGCCGTTGCGAAAGAAAAAATTAAAAATAATGTATTGAACAGAAAGAAAGCCCTTCGAGCAGCACAGAGACATGTTATTCCAAAACGTCGGCGACAGGGTTCAAATCAAGGACGAGTGATTCCCGTCCCCAAGCGAGCGGGATTTTTACGTGCTTTATTTGCCGGTCTGGCTGCTCTGGGTTCACTTTTGGGCGGTGCCAGTGCAGTGGCGAAAACCATTAAAGCCGCGCAGCAGGGCAAGCAACAACTCAAAGAAAGTCAGCGACACAATGAAACGATGGAAGCGATTGCATTGGGGGCTAGAAATGCCAATTTAAAGCCAGCCTTTTATCAACAAGGATTTGGGATTTCACCATTTCGAAATATATATTTAAAAAAAAACTCAGCCATAGCAAGACAGGCCCTTACGCATCAACAAGTGGAAAGCTATGCTAAACAACTAAAGCTTTCTCATTTTGAGGTGTGTTTATGCGAAACCAATTACCCCCCACGACCCAGGAAACAGGAATGTGCTGTTGTCAATTTGGATGATCACCGAGGACCAGGAACGCATTATGTAGCTTATGTCAAAGAGGGTTCCACCGTATGGTACTTTGACAGTTTTGGGAATTTGCCCCCGCCCATGGAACTAGTGACCTATTTTGGAAACAGGATCAAGATATATTAGAATGTGAAACGTGAGCAAACGTTTAACAGCCAACAGTGTGGACGTTTGTGTTTAATTTATTTTATATAAGACGCAGCATAGGCAAAAACGTCAACAGTATGTCGGCAGAAAATAAAACGTCTACACTGCATGGACGTGGACCTGAAGTCAGCCTAGACTTTTACCCGCCTATCGAATTGAGTGAAAAACTCCATGAGTAGTGGTTTCGTGACAGTTCTAGCACCTCCTCCTCCTCACCCTCCTCACAAGATGGCGGCGACGCGGTATCCCTTGAACGCATGGTTGGATTTTGACAAATGAGGTGTTATTGAACTCGGGCTGATACCCCCTTTCCAATGGACAACATATTTCCACCACCAAAATAAAACCTACCCCTACTAGGGGTGAAATTGTAATTTTTAGAAAATCTCGCTTTCCAAGTGTAACATGTGAGAGTTTTGAATGCCAATATGGAATTAAACGTTGTTATACATAAAGTGCATGTGTTCGGTGGAATGCCACTATGAATTAACATGCTTGTTTTTTCGTTTTTAAGCATGCCCACTCATGGCTTTTGTAAGAGGTTGGGGGAGCGGATTCCTGTGGACGGGTTATTGTTGACGGGTTATTGTTGCCGGGTCATTGTTGACGAGTCCTTGTGGACGAGTCCTTGTTGACAGGTCATTGTTGTCGAGTAATTGTTGACGGGTCCTTGTGGACGAGTCCCTGTGGACGAATCCTTGTGGACAGGTCCTTGTGGGCGAGTCCTTGTGGACGAGTCCTTGTTGATGAGTCTCTTTGGACTGATCCCTTTGGACCGGTCCCTTTGGCCTGGTTCCCACGGACTAGCCCATGCATTTATTTAAATTATGTCAAAGGGCCTAACTACACTTTGCGTGTAAAGCAGTGTGTTGAACTGACGTTGTTCACTAATCCCCCACTACTATAATGGGATAACGATATGAAAGGAAAGTGACGAAATACATGTGAACATAGAAGGGATCTAACTTGGTGGATGGATGTGTCATTTGTAGTTGAAAGAGTATAATACATGTTCTTAAGATGTTAAAACTGTGGAGATGGTACGTGCAGTAAACCGACTTGTTACTTCCTGTGTCATATTACAGACATGGCAGAGAGCGCACAGATCTGTTGCTATGACTAACGCTGCAGTAATTTGAAACCCCAGGTGTTCATGAAGACAATGGGTGATGATCATGCAAAGTTAGCAGTCATTGGATATTACACAGGTGTTCCTTCGGGTGTCATGTTGCTGACATGGCAGAGAGCGCACACTTCTGTTGCTATGACTGACGCTGCAGTAATTTGAAACCACAGGTGTTGATCAAGACAATGGGTGATAATCATGCATAGTCAGCAGTAATTGGTTACCACACAGGTGTTCCTAGTGTACTTTGGACTCTCAGCTGTATTGGGAAAGGAATTGCAATGATCTGCAAAAAACTGCTGACACGAACGATGAGAGTTTATATAAGAGAGGTGTCATATATTTCCCTACTGTCAGTCTTTATTACTCACTTTGAGTGAACAGTGCTCTGTTACTGCTCAAAAGTTGTAAAAAAGCCTCTCTGGTAGAAAATCATGAAATTATTTTGCATGGTAAGTACATATTATTAATGGATTGTAGTCTTTTATTACTAATTGTTGTTGAAGTTATTGATTGGAAGGTATTTATTGATTGATTGATTGATTGATTTGTTTACAGATAATTGGGTACCTGTAGGTTACCAGATTCCTACAATCTGTTCAATCAGTGGCAGCAGTTGATAAATTATAAAAAGGTAAGTGCCCCTCTAATAACTTTTAAACAGTTAGAGTGATATTTTCCAATGTTCACCACTACATGTCAGTTAAAATGGTATATTTGGCAGTCAGAAGTTGGAACTACTTGTCCATGGTGTGTAAAGCTAATTTTTGTAGGTTAGATTTTGATTTCCGCTCTATTAAGTCTGAATGTTCATTGCTAGGTGTCAGTGACAGAGGGAATATTTAAAGACTTAACCTCAGTTCACCTAACATAACCTAACTTTACCTAACTTAACCTTATCACGTGACATGTTCTACAAGTTTAGACTTGCTTTATGACTGACTATGACGTCACACTTTGCTCACTTAACTGGTGGCTGCTGGTTTCTATCACGTGATATGTTCTACAAGTTTGGACTTGTTTTAAGACTGGCTATGACGTCACACTTAGCTCACTTAACTGGCGATCGCTGGTTTCTATCACGTGACATGTTCTACAAGTTTAATTTTGTTTTAAGACTGGCTATGACGTCACACCTAGCTCACTTAACTGGCGATCGCTGGTTTCTATCACGTGACAGGTTCTACAAGTTTAGACATGCTTTAAGACTGGCTATGACGTTACACTTAGCTCACTTAACTGACGATCACTGGTTTCTATCACGTGACATGTTCTACAAGTTTAGACTTGCTTTAAGACTGACTATAACGTCATACCTAGCTCACTTAACTGGCGACCGCTGGTTTCTACCACTCTATCAAGTTCCAATGTTCACCGCTAGGTGTCAGTGATAGTGGTATATAGTAACCCCCAGTTAGAACTAAATGAAGTTAGACTTGCTAGGAGTTCACAGATGATCGATTTAAATACCCTGCTATAACCATTGACTGGAATGTAATTAAATTATTTATATTGTACTTTGTTTTATCATTTATTAACATTTATGATTTCTTTCTTTTATAGGTAATTTCGAAAGTGATCATCATGTTCAAGTGTGGTGACTGTAAGAAACAGTTCTCAAGACCTGACAACCTTCAACGACACGCAAATGTTAAACATGACATTAAAATGTTTGTGTGCAGTCATTGTGCTACCACATTTAACAGACAAGATAATCTTGCACGTCATGTAAATTTAATGCATGTTAGTTCAGCACCTTTTTCGTGTTCAGTTTGTGATCTTGGTTTTTCTGCTGTAAAGCGATATCAATCCCACATGGTTGAAGTGCATGGTGAACAACAAGAATTAAAAACTGTAAAACCAACAACTAGCACGGAACCTTTAAACGAATGTGATGCTCAAAGGCGTAAACGTTCTCAAGATTGTGAAAATAGTTGTGCAACAAAAAGACAGAAGAATGGTGAGCCTTCGATAACACATTGTGATGTATGCAATATTGATATACCTTCTTCAATCATTAATGGACATTTACGCAGTATTCATCATAAAAATAACGCTTGCCATGAAAGAAATTCTGGAAATATTCAACAAATTGGTAGTGCATTTAAAAGTC
Organism: Meconema thalassinum; assembly: GCA_946902985.2. NCBI lineage: Eukaryota > Metazoa > Arthropoda > Insecta > Orthoptera > Tettigoniidae > Meconema > Meconema thalassinum. Next base: position 210,104,226 of record OX336395.1, read on the forward strand.
GAATTGCTAGTTATAGACTTTATAGTGAAGAAAAAACTCAAAGTATTGAATCATTTTTAAGAAATGTTCAACCTAGTGTGTTTGGCTTGGTAGGTTATGTTATATTAGAGCATAAAACAATTAAAATGAATTTTGAACTTTTTGGACTCTATGTAAAAACTGGGAGCGAAGGTGAAATTACGGATATCAAATCCTTTAATACAAAAAACATAATTGTTAGCGAATCAACTAATATTAGTGGTATTTATCAAAATATTTCAAGTGCTATCATTGTGAAGAGTGAAGAGTTCCAGGAAAGGGAGTCAGGCTGGGCGTTGGTTGAATTACTTTATTTAGAAACCAACATGAATAAATGCAACCCCCTTCGAGCATCATCATACATTGATTTGCCAGGATGGATCAAACGAAAGAAAGCTGTTGTGAACGTTATGAATAGTGACCATGCATGTTTTGCGTGGGCTGTAACCTCAGCTCTCCATCCAGCAGAAAAGGCTGTGGAGAGAACGTCATCTTATCCTCACTATTCTTCAGTGTAAAATTTAAAAGAAATAGAATTTCTTATGGCGATAAAAGTCATTCAACGTTTTGAAGAGCAGAACAATGTAAGTATTAATGTTTATGGAATTGAAAATAAGAGTATAGTAGGTCCTCTATATTATACTCAGGAAAAAAAGAACGCTCATGTTAATTTACTGTACGTAACTGAAGGTAAAAATGCCCACTATTGTTGGATAAAACATTTCAGTAGACTTGTTGGTAGTCAGGTTTAAAAACACGATGGTAAAAAGTGGTTGTGTGGTGGCTGTTTGCTACATTTCCAGAAATCGGACCAACTAATTCAACACCAAAAATGGGGGTGTAATCATGTGTGTACTGTATTACCGACTCCTAAAAATAACATTCTAAAATTTAAGGATTATGAGAAACAGCTTCGAGTACCATTTGTTATGTATGCTGACTTCGAGGCTTTGCTAAAACCATTTAATACATGTTCATCGAATCCAGCCCAACCTTTCACCAACACTACTCACATTCATGAAACTTTTAGCTTTGTATATTATATTAAATGTAGTTATGATGACTCTTTAAATACGTTTGAGCTCTATAGAGGACCTGATGCACCTAAAGTTTTTATGGAAAGACTTGAGAAAGATACCATCCGTATATCCTCTATTTTAAATACGATCATTCCAATGGAGCCACTAACATCATCACAGCAAATGGGGTTTGAAACTGAAACTAATTGTTTTATATGTGGTGAATGTTTATATACGGACAGGGTTCGCGATCATGACCATTTAACAGGAAAATATCGTGGTGCTGCTCACCATGAATGTAATTTAAATTATAGAGTAAGTAAATTCATTCCAGTCATTCTACATAACGGTAGCAAATACGATAACCACTTTATCGTTAAAGAATTTGGAGCTTCAGATGTGAAAATTGATGTGATTGCAAATAATAAGGAACAATACATATCGTTCACAAAATACATCAAAACTGACAATAAAAAAAACTATAAAACTGCGATTTTTAGATTAATTCCGCTTTATGCCAAGTAGTCTGTATAAGCTGGCTAGTAATTTAAAATCAGATCAGTTTCATGAAATTCAACGTGTCTTTCCTAAAGAAGATGATTTTAATTTGATTCGTCAAAAGGGTATATTCCCTTATGAATATATTAACTGTGTGGAACGTCTTGAGGAGTGTTCTTTACCACCAAAAGATGCATTTTACAGTTCCTTAAACACAAGTCATATTAGTGATCAGGAATATTCACATGCACAACGTGTATGGGCATAGTTTGACATTCAAACTTAAGGTGAATTTTCAGACATATATTTGAAGACAGATGTGTTATTATTTGCAGATGTTTTTGAAAATTATCGGAATGTTTGTATGAAAACTTATGACCTTGATCCTTGTCAGTATTTCACTGCTCCTGGGTTAAGTTTCAGTTGAATATTGAAAAAAACGAAAGTAAATTTAGAATTAATGACATGATCAATTTTATAAAATCATCAATTTGAGGTGGATTAAGCCAATGTAGTGGGCAATATTCTAAAGCGAATAATAAATACATGCCTAGCTACAACCCTTGTGAAGAGTCAAAGTATATTGTCTACCTCGATGCAAATAACCAATATGGTTGGGCTATGAGTCAATATCTACCACTGAAAGATTTTCGCTGGCTGACACAACCTGAAATTGATGTCTTACATGTTGACACTCTTAATGATAACGATGATAAAGGATATATTTTAGAGGTAAATCTTGAGTATCCTAAAGAGTTACACGATGATCATAATGATTTACCATTTTGTCCTGAGAATATGAAATCTCCATACATCACATCACGAACAAGAATGTTAATTGGTAATGTAAATGATAAATGTAAATATGTAATACATTATCAAAACTTGAAACAGTGTTTAGAGCATGGATTGAAATTAACTAAAATTCATCGCGTATTACAATTTCATCGGTCAGCATACCGGGTGAGTTAGCCGTGGTGGTTACGGCTTGACTGATGGCAGTCGCTCACATCCGGGAGGCGAGGAGGTTCGAATCCCCCCGCCGGCAACCTTGAAGATGGTCTTCTGTGGTTTCCCATCTTCCTTCCAGGCAAATGCCGGTGTTGGTCCCTAACTATAGGCCACAGCCGCTACCTTCCAACTCCTCGTCCTTACATTCCAACTTCCCTCCTTCCCTCCCCAACGGTACTTGTAGCTCACCCATTGGGTGTCCGTCTCGAAGCAGCTACAAAACTGGTGAGCCGAACATGTCCTCGGACACTCCCGGCACTAAAAAGCCATACGCTAAAAAAAAAAAAAAAAAAACGGTCAGCATGGCTCAAACCATATATTGATCTAAACAATTATTTAAGAACACAGTCAACAAACGCGTTTGAAAAAGATTTTTATTAACTCATGATTAATAGTGTTTTTGGAATGACTATGGAGAATGTTGATAAACGAGTTGATGTAAAGCTGATAACAAAGTTGGAGAATGATGGTAAAAGGTATGGTGCGAGCAACTTAATAAGCAAACCTAACTTTCATAGCTGATCAATTATTCATGAGGATTTAATTGTAATACAAATGAATCGTCTTAAAGTAACTTACAACAAACCCATATACGTGGGTTACACCATTCTGGAATTGTCAAAAACACTTATGTATGAATTTCACTATGATTATGTAAAGAAAAACTATCTTGATAATGCTAAATTACGCTACACAGACACAGATTCTTTTATTTATGAGTTTAAAACTGATGATTTTTAAGAGGATATCAAAACTGAGCTAAATAGGTTTGATACAAGTGATTATCCTGAGGATAATATTTACCATTTACCTGTAGTAAACAAAAAGGTTCTTGGGAAATTTAAGGATGAATGTGCTGGTGTTATTATAGACACCTTTGTAGGCACAAAATCTAAATCATACAGCTATATGACAATTGATGATGTAGTAGTAAAAAAATTAAAAGGTGTAAAGAAGTATGTTGTTAGTATAGAGTTAGATATAAGTGATTATAAAAACTGTATAGTTAGTAGCCCACCTGTATTATATAAGAAAATGTGTGTATTTAAAATTAAAAATCATCAACTACATACCAATTTGCTGAACAAAGTCGCTTTAAGTAATGAAGACAACAAACGATTCATTATACCCAACACATTTGATACTCTTGCTTGGGGAAACGGTCGCATTGAGGACTATTACTTTTCTTAGGTCTAATGATCACTATATTGTAATATTTTTAGTGTGTTTTATATTGTATTTTTTTTTGTAAAAACTGTAAGTAGAATGTATAATTCTAGGCTACTGTAGTTTAGTAAAAAATAAGATAAGTAATACATTTTAGTGTAAAATGTTTGCTTTTGTACATTAAGTGGTAAACCTTGTTTTTATTTTACAACAACAAAAATGTACAGAATGTGTAAACTAAACGAGGGGAATGTAAAAAATGAAAAGTGGAAATTGTAAATATCCATGTGTGAAAAAAATGAAATGGCTATCACCATTTTATTAAATTAAAAGATATAGTGATCTGGTGAAACTTATTTTTATTTCACAACAAAAAATGTACAGAATGTGTAAACTAAACAAGCAGAATGTAAAAAAAATGAAAAGTGGAAATTGTAAATATTCATTTCTGAAAAAAATGAAAATGAAGAAATGGTTATCACCATTTTAAAATTAAAAGACATTGTGATCTGGTAAACCTTGTTTTTATTTCACAACAACAAAATTGTACAGAATGTGTAAACTAAACAAAGAGAATGTAAAAAAATGAAAAGTGGATATTGTAAATATTCATGTGTGAAAAAATGAAAATGAAGAAATGGCTATCACCATTTTAAAATTAAAAGACATTGTCATCTTGTAAACCTTGTTTTTATTTCACAACAAATATGGCTTTACAAAATAGAATACAAGGAAATACCAATTCCTCAATCCTTTTCAATGTTCATGTCCACTCGTCATTGACTTTCCTTTTATAGCACTAATCACAATGAGGGCTGCCTACCTCTCCCCCACTGAGACATCACAGGTTGTCAAACGTTGTTTAGCTTTTCAACGATACTTTATCCGCTACACGTCTTAATGCAGAATGCCTATGGTGATAAAAAAAAGGTGCATGCTCGATCCAAAAGGATTAATAGGTATATCACCACGCTGCAAAGGTTCTTCAAGACAAGTCCCAGGACCACACAAATAATAACCAGGTAGGTAGATTTCGAAAGTCAAGTATTGAATTACTTTGTCAATGACGCCATTGCCAGTACAGGTCTGCCACCTTTTCTATAGGTGGAGAAAAGGTTTGATCTTCCTCCTCCTCTGTGGATGATGTTTGTTGTTGTTGTTGCTTTTTTTCTCCATCACACCCGTGGAATGAAGAAACAAAGTCTTTACATGGACTTTTATGACCGTGATACAGTTTGACCAGCTGGCAAGTGGCGCACTGTCGCATAGATGGTATTTTTGCCATAGCCACTTGCTTATGGTGATCATAATCCGTACATGGTTGCAATTCACTTAACACAGGGTCTTGAGTCCATGATTTTGGTACATGTTGCCAGATTTCTTTCACTGCATTTTCTGACACATAATAAATGAACGATTTTGGGAGAGCCAATAATTCTTCTTTGGTAAAACTGTCTAGTTTCTTTTTACACACAAAGAACTTTGCAATCGCTTTATCGGTAGCATCCCCTTTCTCCATGGTATAATGTAGATGTTTACACGTTGCTTGTAGAAATCTCACTGGTGTCATTCACAGGTAAAACTATAGTTTTAATTTTATTTAACAACTCCCAGCAAGCATTGGTGGTTAGCCAATGAAACAATTGCCACACCTGTGCCATGGCTTTATGGGTAATGTTGTCACAGGGGCAGCGGTCCATGAGTGTTTGCAGCGAGGGACAGCCCATGTCCATTTAATCGATACATTGACAGTAAGACGCCAAAAATCGTTGTAGCCATTGACATTTTTCACTACCTTTCAAAAATACTACATGGGCAGAAGACAAGTGGGCTTTCATGACCATGTCCAGGTGCTTATATGAAATGGTTCCTTGATTCCAGTCTAGCTGCATATGAGTTTCAATCCACTGGGTTTGTTTGCGGTCTTTATCACACAACAAATCAAACGCATAAGGTGGTTTAAACACCAAATGGGTAGCTTGCGATATCCAAAAAGTGGAACAATCGATAATGGCCACTTCTTTAAATATAAATTTGTTATCTCCAATTTTAAACCCTTGACAGTCGACGCAACATGTTCACTCTTGTCTGGATCAAGTCCAACTGACCACAGACTGACGATTGTTCAGTAAGGTGTACCCTTGCCATTTACTTACATTCTATTCTAGTAAAAGAAAATAAAAACATTGAGTAGTCACTATGCAGGTTAGGATATGACAGGGGGCATAAGAAAGAAATATATAATAACAACAACCAATTTTGTATTACAATATTTTATTAGCATAACAAGTTTTACATTCTTTTTTTCATTCTAGGATAGAGGTGGTACCAACTCATACAACAAAAAAGTCTTGTATGTTTATAGCGTCCATAACACCGATGATATTCTAATGTCTCTAAACTGGGTGTTTTGACTGTGAGCTGCTCACTGAAGCACTGTTGACACCATAAAGTGCACATGTATCATAACTTTTTTCATCACTCAGGGGCATGAGTGAGGGGTAACTTGAATGACAGGGTATATTACCCACCAGCGCTGATGTTCCTGCATGGGTTCATCGCTCTCTTGCCATTGGTCTAAGATGATGGGACAAAACACACATTTCACTACATCTCTTGTTTTTAAATAGTAGAATCCAGCCGCCGCTAAGGCTTGTGGGTTTATAAAAGGCACCGGCCACGTCGCAAAGGTCTTGAAACGTTGTTCCCCAGATTTTAAATTCATGGATGTAACTTCTCTTGAGGCTTGAAAGCAAGACATGACTGAGCGGTATGATGTGGGTTGACCTGCTATTTATACACCTGTCACTTGGTTGGACAGTGAATAATATTTGACTTGTTTGTGATGAATGACCAAACAGTAGGCCGTGGTATTGGCTGGAACAATGTCATGAGTTTAAAAATCTAGTCGAATGTCAATATTGGATGGCTTGACAGACTCTTCCAAGTAGGAACAGTCAAAGACAATGTGGCGCCCTTGTCTTAAAAGCTTGGGGTGACAACATAGGACAATTCTCTTTTTGATAATACGACCATCTAAATTTAGAAAACAAGTCGTACAGGGGGCCAAACTTATTTTTGGAAAAATCTAAATCGAGCCCTTCATAGGGAAACACAGCACCGTTGAGGAAAAGACGTGCATTTCTCAATTGCAGGTGATCAAATTGCGTGACATCTTTGGTTTGTTGATACTTGCGATTCGTTTGAAAACCCACAATCATGTAGAGAGGTCTCTCTGTATAGCGGGCTGTTTTTATAGACCAACTGTGTGTGTTGGTGGTGGGCAATAGCGGGTACTCGTGGAGTGCCCAGCTTCTAAATTCCATGGGTAGAGGTATATCTCTCTTTACCATCATGAGTATGTCCAGTTTTTGCTATCGTTAAGGGTCACATGAGACACTTTCCATAGCAAGCGTTGAAGATGAATTTTTGAATCAATGGGGGCATTGTCGGCTCCCTTGAGTGCATTATTATCACTCCTGTCTCTCACCAGATAAAGCACTTGCCTTGCATTCACCACAATGCGCTGGTGATCTTCAGCAAAGCCTAAAATCAGTTTAAGAGGTAAAAATCCAGTAAAGGTGCCATCGGTGTGTACCATCCAGTCATTGATCGAGTCAGGGCACCAACCCGCCATGCGAAGCGTTTTAGCTTCTTCCTCACTATAAGAGGGATATAGTTTCATGACACTGGAAAACCCCACATTTCGAGTGCTATCCACCACGATATCGTTAATCACGTAACGCACTTCAGAAAACAGAAAGGCAAAAGCATGGTTGGCTAACTTGGATGTGGTGGGTGTAGAGCCATCAGCTTTGGTGAGCCGACCTTCAATCTGAATAACACTTTCATGCGGTAGAGTGTAAATATCTTGGTTGTTGATAACAAATTGAATTTCATCATTGTTATTGAGTCCAGGTGTTTGAGCTTGATAAGAATGGACATCAATTCCTACCCCTCCTGGTTGCTCCTCGATGTGGTTCGCTACCTCTAGGATAGAATTCATCACGGGAGTTGACGTGGTAACCCAAATGCTGTAAAATCTGCTTGTCCTGAGATCTTAACGTGTATTCACGTGGCAAACAACTAACACCATTCCTAAACGGTGCAGTTGCTTTATATACAAACTTCATAGTGGTTTTAGCACCAACTTGTAAGTCACTGGTGTGGTAGAATCTAGATCAATGAGTTGTTGCTCTCTATTGATCAGGCTTAATGTTATATTACTAATACCATCGACAGCCACATAATGAAAAAGCACCACTGGAGGGTTTTCACGAATAATATAGCCATTGGGCGATGTTACAATAAAGGCATAAAGCGAATGCGATGGTTCTTGATTGGTGTACACTTCGCTAATAATATTACACGTCACCGACGCATGATGGTCCTCAATGAATTTCACTTCATGGTCTGATTCATGTTTTTTGTTGGGCTCCAACACGCGTGGTTTAAATCCTAGTAATGAACCAATGGAATCGGGGTGTGTTTTAAAGTCAATTTTGAATGTAGAAAAATTACTGCAGCGATGAGTGTTGGTATTTCCTACAAGTTCAAACTTGAGCGTTCCATCGAGAAATGACTTTAAACCATATTCATTGATCAACACCACATAAATGTGTTCATAAATGTCATCTATCGTGTATCCACCAGAGTTCAGGGTGAGCACAGAATCATCATAGTAAAACTTGTTGTTCACATTTTCACGTATGTTGTATATTCGATTCTACGTTTCAAGTGAAACAAGTCCTAAACCATAAGGTCTTTCACTCAATTCGATAGGTGGGTAAATGTCTAGGCTCACTTCAGGTCCACGTCCATGCAGTGTAAACGTCTTACTTTCCACCGACATACTGTTGAGGTTTTTGCTTATGTTGCGTTTTATATAAAAAAAATTAACACAAACGTCCACCCGGTGGCTGTTAAACGTTTGCTCACGTTTCACATTATAATATATCTTGATCCTGTTTCCAAAAAAGGCCACTAGTTCCATGGGCGGGCGCAAATTCCCAAAACTGTCAAAGTACCATACAGTGGATCCCTCTTTGACATAAGCTACATAATGTGTTCCAGGTCCTCGGTGATCATCAAAATTGACAACAGCACATTCATGTTTCCAGGGTCGTGAGGGTAATTGGTTTCGCATTAACACACCTCGAAAATGAGAAAGCTTCAGTTGTTAGCATAGCTTTCCTCTTGTTGATGCGTCTGGGCATGTCTTGCAATGGCTGAGGTTAAAGATGTTTTTATTTTATTTCGAAAAGGTGAAATTCCAAATCCTTGTTGATAAAAGGCTGGCTTCAAATTGACATTTCTAGCCCCCATAGCAATGGCTTCCATCGTTTCATTGTGTCGCTGACTTTCTTTGAGTTGTTGCTTGCCCTGCTGCGCGGCTTTAATAGTTTTTGCCACTGCACTGGCGCCACCTAAAAGTGAATCTAGAGCAGCCAGACCAGCAAATAATGCAGGTAAAAATCCCGCTCGTTTGGGGACGGGAATCACTCGCCCTTGTTTTGAACCCTGTCGCTGACGTTTTGGAATAACATGTCTCTGTGCTGCTCGAAGAGCTTTCCTTATGGTCAACACATTATTTTTTCTTTTTTTCTTTCGCAAGGGCTTGTCCACGATTGTCTTAAGCCAAGGCTTTGTCGAGGACAGGGTCATATTTTTAGTCTTTCTCACCACATATCTTTGTTTCACCATGATGATGATGACCAACAACCTTTCACAAGAAAGTTTAAGTCACAACTAACGTCAGATTATTAATTCTTGGTTGTATATTCCAATTCTTCATAAAGTGGGAAATCGTTTATGGTTTTTCCAGCTTGCTTTTCATCCCATGTCAACATGAGATGAAAGGATAATTCGTCTCCTGCATTGACCATTTCATGGTTATGGACCAACATCCTATGACCATTTATCTCTATTTGTAAATGGTTCTCATCAGGTATGGCATATTTGATGTGAGTGGTTCCATCATAGTGTAATCGACAGTGGCTTAAACCCGAAGCAAGCACATAGGTCAAGTGCTGGTCATGAACTAGCGGTATATGGTTTCTCTCATTCACAGGTTTTACATTTGTCAGATACACTAAAAATACAGATGGGATAAATTTATAAAGCCTTTTCATTTCATAGGACACGTATCGCTTGGTACAGACATCATCATCTTCTTGTAGGTCTTCCCCATGAATAATGCGGTGATGATTAGCGCTATAGCCATCCACCGTAAGCTGAGGCACTTTATCATAAAACTCATACACCTTGTTATCCACATACTTTTGTGTAGTAACGTCTGTAGGCACTTGAGGATGTTTTACATGGTTTAACCGCTTTCCTTTAATGTCATAATCTCCTTGTTTTGTGCGTGGCACTACTGACCTATCCACATAGTGTTTATTAGCAGGATCTGTTTCTTGTTTAGGATCATGTATGTGAACAGACTTAGCTTTGACCATCAACGCACGTCCAAAGACATCCATCGTCAACCTATAGTACGAGTCTACTGTTTCTATGACAAGGCTCAGTGCGATGTATATAGACAGCCTGCTAGCCTCCCTAAGCCTTAGTTGAAATGAAGATAATTAAGCAGCAAGAGTCATTCCCCGTGGGTGACATGGCTTCCCATCTCTGTCCCATATCTCGCGAACAACGCCATGGTTCACTGTTTGCATCTTCCATTCACTGCATCATTTTGGGACCTTCCGGCTGTGGAAAGACCAATCTTTTGCTGACACTTACTACAGCGCCCAATGGTCTGTGTTTTCAAAATATTTATATTTTCGCAAAATCTCTCTACCAACCCCTCTACGTGTTTCTGGATCAAGTCATGTCTGGATTACAAAATGAGAATATGGGGTATTTTACATTTTCCACGCAAGAAAATGTTATTTCACCGGATGAGGTAAAGCCTGATTCACTCATGATTTTCGATGAAGTATCCACTGAACGACAAGGCATTATTCAAAGCTATTTCAGCATGGGTCGACACAAACATATCGATTGCTTCTATCTTGGACAAACGTATTCTAAAATGTCCAAACAGTTGATTCGTGACAATGCCAATGTCATTGTTTTATTTCGCCAGGACGAGAGGAACAGTCGTCACATTTACAATGAACATGTGAATCCGGATATGACCTTTCAAATGTTTACAGAATTGTGTGGCAAGTGCTGGAACACACAACGTCATGCCTGTTTAGTGACTGACAAACAATGTGAACTCAACCAAGGGCGGTATCGCTTAGGGTTTGATCATTTTATTGCTATTTAAGGCACTGTATCATTCCCTCTCAAGTCACGTGTTAAGACACCATGGCGTTAGCAGAGAGTCAGTTGAAAAAGCATATTATTAGAGCAAAGAATACTATTCGCCAAAAGTTCCGTCAATTGAAACGATCACGTGCAGATCAACAACATTTAGCCCCTCCGCTAAAAGCTATGTTGAAACCCTCTTTCAAGCCATCTGAAACGCTACCCACCGTTTCACAAGCCAAACAGACGCACCATGAGGACCCTGAGGAAGAGGAACAGGAAGATTTAACTAGTGTTAGCGAAGTTGAGGATGATGAGGAACAAGTGTTTACGCCTCAAAAAAAAAGGCATCACCCCTTGTAGAGATTTTTAGAAAAAAGAAATCCTTGGTCATGGTCGAAACACCTTGCCCTTCCAGATCGTCCCCATTTTCACAACTCTTGGCCACCCCTCTACATAAAGCTCAACTGAAAAACATTTTAATAAAATATTATGGATCAACACTGGAACCCTATTTCACCCATCTATTTATTGGAAACACAGATACCACATATGGCGTTCGCTATGAGGATTGATACGTGCAAGTGCACGTCTCTTCGTTTTCAAACATGTGTATTCCCTTGGTCGTTACTTCATGACATTTTGAAACGACCCCTTCGTTGTCTTGGTTCCGTTTGACAACGCGAGATGGCTCCTGCTGTCGGACTTCGGCTTTCTCCAAGTAGTTCCTGCTTATTCACCAATAGAGTGCGTTGGTGTTTCCTTTAAAACTCTACCAATTCGTGACATAAGTGAAATACAATTATGATTCTACGTCATAAAACAAAGAACGGTGTGTGTTCATGATACCGCCAAATTATTTACTAAATTATGACATTGTTGATTGATGTGTCAAGCCTTGATTGGACGATAATATTTACATGAATGCAGTTCGGTTCTTGACGCAAAAAGCCCTCCGCCATCTTGGGGAGTCGATTAGCTGTCGCCAAGAGAAACAAGAAGGACTGGTCGTGAAAGGTGTCACCGCTGATGGGGGGCGGTTGCCCCCCCCCCAACCTCTACGAAATATAAATATATTCAAGAGAAAATATGAATGCCAATTCTACTACGAAATTGCCTGTGCTCTTCAGGTTGTGAATTTCATCGTTTAGCCGTGAAGTAGACGTGTGAAATGTGATCGCATCTCGATGCGTACCTTCGCTTGTGACCTAAACGAAGCATGTGCTGGGCGGGCTTCTTCAGGGCAATCTAGTGCCATATTTTATTTTATTTAAAACGTGTTAGTTTTTTGTTTTCATTGTGTCTCCGCTGTGAAGTTTTAAGGTACGTTTTTTATTTAATTTATCTAATTATTTTATTTTGGGAGCTCCAATTTTGGGCCTCGTATGAATGTTTGATCTTCTGTTTTGTTTTGCCTAATAGGCCTAAAATTTCTTTTATGTTTTAATAACGTTTCCTTTTATATTTTAAGTTTGTTATTTTTTGTACCTTATGGAGACACATTTATAAGTTTATTTTACGTTTAAATTATTGTTTATTTTAATTTGGCAATCTTGGGATTGTCATATTTTTTTAAAATCTAATGTAAGATCCGTCGTGTCATAAAAACGACTTGCATTAATAGTTTTTAGATGTAATTGTTTTACGCCTTTCATTCCGCTCTGTGGATTCTAAATTAATTTTATGCTAAATTGTTTGCCGTAGTTTCGATCAGGCATGCGGTCTCTCGTTTTAATGGCCATGTTGTGTTTTGTTTTAACGAGATGCATTCTGGGATCGAGGTCACTCTCTGCGCGTCGACCGCGAAACTAAAACGTCTTGTGTTAACTTAAGATTTTTGTTTTGTTTTATCCTTTGGTGTTACCTTATGTTTTTTGGTGATTGTTCTAGTGGTTTTCTTATTCTCGAATTTCGGGAATTTCTTAATTGATCTTATTTTATTTTATTTTATTTTATTTAAATTTAATCCTTTCATTTTTTTTTGGCGTACCCTGGACCTCCGCATGTCGGATCGATATTGCATTGACTTGTAAATTACCAAGCCCGTTATCTTTTAATTATGCCTATAGCCTATATATAATTTAATTTTAACTTTGGGCTTTATACCATTTTAATTTTAATATATTCTTTTCTTTTGTTGGCTTTGCAGGAAAGCATGTTATGCCATCTCTTGCCAATTGTAATTTAATGCTGGATTATGCATGTCTGTTTCTGGTGGAGGTGTTCTTGTTAAATTTTAACATAATTTTTTTTTTTAAGCAACTGTTGTGACATTATTTCGTCGGCGGCAGTTCCGTCGGTTATTGGGGGGGGGGGGGGTCTGTAGGGTAGCCTGTGTGTTCCCTTTCTCCACCTTCCTTCCATCCCTTTGGTGTTCTTCTGTTGGGGCATGTCATCTGGAGGTGATTTGTTGCTGAAAGCGACCGTGGACCTCTAAAACAGGTAAGTCGGCCCATCGTCTTTCCATTTCAGGGTGGCAGTTTGGTAGCAGAGCGTGGTTGAGTTCGCTTTCGTAACTATCCCCTCCCCTGTTCCCGTGTTCCCGCAGGCTCATTGTGGACCCTTTCGATGCTGATGGAGCGGTTGCTGGGGGGATGTGTCATGGCACTGCATGTATTGTTATGTTTTGCTAATCCTTGTCGTTTATTTGATTTCATGTTTGCCTCTGAATGTCCATGTAATATGCTGTAAGTGACCTGTGCTGAAGCGTGGCGTTTGCTCCTGTATTTTGTCCTGTTTGTGTGCAACATACCAACTGAAAAAGAAGCTCGGTGAGTGACTGACATGTGTTCTTGGCATGGGAAATGGGATTTCTTAATATTCTGATAGCCTACATCTGCGAGTGAAGACATCCTGGAGCCCTGTCGGTAGCTGTTCGCCATGTGGTTTGTGCCAAATTTTTGTAATTTAGCTTCCTGTTCTCGTGCCAAGCAAGCGATGACTTCTGCAGTCCTGGGCTACGTTGTGCATGATGTTTTTTTGTCGAAATTTCAGGTGTCGAGGCAGTGTTGGTGTTTAAGAAGACTGTTGTGTTCCTGTATGTTTCTTTGCATGATATTCTGTGGTGATATGCTGTCCTCGTAAATTATTTATTATGGAACTGTCACGCCTACTGGTATTATGGCGAAGTGTAGTCCGATTAAAAGGGATAACCTACGGAAATCTGCCCTCCCTATGTCCTTATTGTGGTGCCAAAGGCACATTTAACATGCATGTCACTATTGTTTGGCTAGGAATTCTTCCCTAACTCTTTCAAGGTAAGTGTTTGTTTTGATGTGTTTTTATTGCAGTGTGTGATTTGTAATTTTTTGTTCTTAAACTTACATTATACTGCAATCGTTCTGGGATAAGTGTGTATCGTGTGAAAATCGTGTCTGGATGTATGTGTTAACGTTAGATTTTGATTTATATTTGTAGGGTGGAGTAATTCAGGCGTTGTTTTGTTTGCAAAAGTAAGGTTAGGATCGTATTTATATTAGTTGCTTTCCTTGTAATTTTGAACTAAAGCGAATATGTAGGAGTGTTTTACGTGGAGATATCTACTGTCTGGGGTTAGCTAGGTTAGAAGTATGGGATTCTTTCTTGGTTTGATCCCTGGGCAGGTTGTATATAGGACTTGCACGATCCGAACTGGCTTGGTATGGGACTGGTCTGTTCGATGAAATGCAAGTATGTGCAATGTAATGCAATTGTAAGGGTATTGTGTTTTGAATTGTATTTGTTTGTGTTATGATGTCTCTACGACTACATAACTTGCATATTTGAGTATTAATGGGAATTATTTTTGTGGGTGGTAAATATTATGTATCGCTGTTATTTGAGTATGTGTGCGATGAATACGTTGTTGTGAATATGAGGTCTCAGTTCGTGAACAGCCATAATGTAATGTGCTTTCCTGCTTAATTAATTAATATAGGGTCTTCTAAATTTACTGGGGTTAAATTTCTGTTGGACATTATGGTCATCAGTTTCTGTAAGTCAGCTTGTTTTACTTTTAAGCCAGTAATCTGTTGTTGCTGGAAATCAGGGTCATCAGTTACCTCATGCTAACTGTAAATTACATAGGCCTTCAGTTTTAGTTCATGCTATGGCAATCTCGGTCATCAGCCTCTGTAACTTATGTAAAATTTTCTTCTTTTGATTGCTAATTCTAAATGTTGTCTGCTTAAATCGTTTGGAATGGTGCGTAAGTGTTCTCTGGTAGCCTCGTCTTTCGACAAGAGCGGCTTGTTTCTCATCTAACCGTATTTTCGGGCCATGTTAGGCATCCTTTGGTTGTACGTGTTCGTGTCTTTAACCTGAACGAGGAGACCTCATTGTACCTCGTGTACTGTTGAACTTAGTTCTTTTTATGTTGGATTTTTCTCACCCAGGCGGATGTCGGCTGTATTCTCATCGGGTGTCGAACCTCAATTTCGTTCCTGGTGTGAGTGTATTGGTGTTTGGTTTTCTGCGCTGCCATTTCCTCTTCGTTCTTGTCGTTACTGTAACTGCGTTTGAATTCCTCAGTGTCCCCGTGCCAAGTAATGCGTGCGGTCACGAACCAACTATGTAGAGGCACACATGTCAGATTAATTAATTTTCCTTTTCAAAACCCTATGGCCAAGCAAACAAAATCTCTAGAGTGCATCTGTCGCACATTAAACGAGGTGGAGACGTTTCTGATGTGGAAATGCTACCGTAAATTTTGTAAACCGAGTTTGTATAAATGTAGAGTATCCCTAACATTCATTGAAGCCTTCAGGCATCTGTTCCTTCTGGAATTTTGAATTTAATTGGGTTTAAAAACTCTGACGGGATACAAACTGTATTGTTGGGTAATCCCCATTTATGGTAAATTGTAAATTGAAGCTAAAATTTGATGTTTTCATAAAAGATGCTAGCATGTAAGTTGGACTCGGTGGGAGACCTAACTCTTGGTAACCTTGTATTCCTGTTCCCTTTGGGAACTTTAGTGGTCATTCCTCTACCGTAGATCTTTCTAAATGTATAGTCGTTTAACTCATGTAATCTTGAAATGTACTTCTAGTCTGTAAAAAGGTAAACTTGTTAATGAAAAATTGTAAGCACGGATCTAGGTCATGGTCAGGATTTTCTTTTTCTTCATATAAATTCAACCTTGTTGCTCTTTGTAAAATATAGTAAGAATTGTAATTCTGTAAACTCTTATTTTTAGAACAAGATTAACTTCATTTTTGTAAATGGCTGCCCACGCGTCGTATGCTATCTTGCACATTGCTTCCACCTACTTCGTAATGCAAACTAAATTGGACCTTATGATAATTTACCTAACGTGTCTCGGACTATGAAAGCACTGTAGGTGCTGGTGTTCTGCGTTTCTGAAGATTTTTGGACACAGTGATGCTGTTGACTAAGTGGTTTGCGAGGTGATCAATTATCCCATCACTGATAATCTGACCCTGCACTCTTCCTAACCAAAACGATGCGGTTTCGCCCATCTATTGGAGTTAACTGGTGAACATTTTCTTCAGCAAACAAGCTTGGTGAATCGACTAGTTAAGGAGTACTGTCTATGCCTAGGCATATTCGTGAACGGTGTTCACGCTTAAGGGAGGGAGACTGATACGTGCAAGTGCACGTCTCTTCGTTTTCAAACATGTATATTCCCTTGGTCGTTACTTCATGACATTTTGAAACGACCCCTTCGTTGTCTTGGTTCCGTTTGTCAACGCGAGATGGCTCCTGCTGTCGGACTTCGGATTTCTCCAAGTAGTTCCTGCTTATTCACCAAAAGAGTGCGTTGGTGTTTCCTTTAAAACTCTACCAATTCGTGACATAAGTGAAAGACAATAATGATTCTACGTCATAAAACAAAGAACGGTGTGTGTTCATGATACCGCCAAATTATTTACTAAATTATGACATTGTTGATTGATGTGTCAAGCCTTGATTGGACGATAATATTTACATGAATGCAGTTCGGTTCTTGACGCAAAAAGCCCTCCGCCATCTTGGGGAGTCGATTAGCTGTCGCCAAGAGAAACAAGAAGGACTGGTCGTGAAAGGTGTCACCGCTGATGGGGGGCGGTTGCCCCCCCCCCCAACCTCTACGAAATATAAATATATTCAAGAGAAAATATGAATGCCAATTCTACTACGAAATTGCCTGTGCTCTTCAGGTTGTGAATTTCATCGTTTAGCAGTGAAGTAGACGTGTGAAATGTGATCGCATCTCGATGCGTACCTTCGCTTGTGACCTAAACGAAGCATGTGCTGGGCGGGCTTCTTCAGGGCAATCTAGTGCCATATTTTATTTTATTTAAAACGTGTTAGTTTTTTGTTTTCATTGTGTCTCCGCTGTGAAGTTTTAAGGTACGTTTTTTTATATAATTTATCTAATTATTTTATTTTGGGAGCTCCAATTTTGGGCCTCGTATGAATGTTTGATCTTCTGTTTTGTTTTGCCTAATAGGCCTAAAATTTCTTTTATGTTTTAATAACGTTTCCTTTTATATTTTAAGTTTGTTATTTTTTGTACCTTATGGAGACACATTTATAAGTTTATTTTACGTTTAAATTATTGTTTATTTTAATTTGGCAATCTTGGGATTGTCATATTTTCTTAAAATCTAATGTAAGATCCGTCGTGTCATAAAAACGACTTGCATTAATAGTTTTTAGATGTAATTGTTTTACGCCTTTCATTCCGCTCTGTGGATTCTAAATTAATTTTATGCTAAATTGTTTGCCGTAGTTTCGATCAGGCATGCGGTCTCTCGTTTTAATGGCCATGTTGTGTTTTGTTTTAACGAGATGCATTCTGGGATCGTGGTCACTCTCTGCGCGTCGACCGCGAAACTAAAACGTCTTGTGTTAACTTAAGATTTTTGTTTTGTTTTATCCTTTGGTGTTACCTTATGTTTTTTGGTGATTGTTCTAGTGGTTTTCTTATTCTCGAATTTCGGGAATTTCTTAATTGATCTTATTTTATTTTATTTTATTTAAATTTAATCCTTTCATTTTTTTTTGGCGTACCCTGGACCTCCGCATGTCGGATCGATATTGCATTGACTTGTAAATTACCAAGCCCGTTATCTTTTAATTATGCCTATAGCCTATATATAATTTTATTTTATCTTTGGGCTTTAAACCATTTTAATTTTAATTTATTCTTTTCTTTTGTTGGCTTTGCAGGAAAGCATGTCATGCCATCTCTTGCCAATTGTAATTTAATGCTGGATTATGCATGTCTGTTTCTGGTGGAGGTGTTCTTGTTAAATTTTAACATTAATTTTTTTTAAGCAACTGTTGTGACATTATTTCGTCGGCGGCAGTTCCGTCGGTTATTGGGGGGGGGGGGGTCTGTAGGGTAGCCTGTGTGTTCCCTTTCTCCACCTTCCTTCCATCCCTTTGGTGTTCTTCTGTTGGGGCATGTCATCTGGAGGTGATTTGTTGCTGAAAGCGACCGTGGACCTCTAAAACAGGTAAGTCGGCCCATCGTCTTTCCATTTCAGGGTGGCAAGGATGATAGTTTTAAAATTGGTGATTCATCGATTAAATTTAGTCGTACTAAAGCTGTCATTAACAAGATCAACTATAAATTAACGCCAGGACTATTAAAGTTACTATTCTCTCGGACTCCCTCGTCCCAAGATTATACGCCAGAGGACCTTGGTAAATATAAATCCATTTTATTGGACACCTATGCCCAGAAGACAATATGATCCCACTCAACAAGTGAATGCCTATATATCTCAAAAATATAAAACCATCATTGCAAAAATGTTCCCCACTAGTCAAAGTGGTCGTCATGAAGTGTCCGCTTCAGGGGTGACATTTAAACCATTAAAACCCCTTGTGGATGTTACCTACTGGCACAATCCCAATAAACTCGTCCAGCGACTACAGCTGTTGCATGCATCACGTCAAGCCGGTCATACTGGTCACGATTGGGAAATTCAAGAAATTGAGGTAGAACTTCGAAATGCCAAAATTATTGTTTAAGCCCTCACCCATTAAAAGGGTATTGCTCACGAGTTGCATCGTCCAGCTAGACGTCACTATCAGCGACTCAAGGTGATTTCACTGGGTGTGGATGAACTTGTGCAAGCAGACTTGGTTGAAATGATTCCCTATGCTAGCGTTAACGATGGTGTACGCAATATGTTGACGGTCATTGATGTTTATTCCAAAATGGCGTTTGTTGAACCTGTGCGTCGCAAGTCTGGTCCACTAGTCACCAAGGCCTTTCAACATATTATTCAACAATCCCAACGTCAACCTCAGCTGCTACAAACCGATCAGGGAAAAGTATTTTTCAACAAGGATCTCTCCAGTTTTCTCAAATCTAAGGATATTCACCATTACACCACGTACAGCATTCTCAAAGCCAGCGTGGTCGAGCGGTTCAACCGAACATTGAAAACCCATATGCGGAAAGCGTTTACCGCTCAGGGCACTTATCGCTGGTTGGACTTGTTACCTGAGCTAGTGTCACGTTACAATGACACCGAACACAGAACCATTGGGACCAAGCCACGACTTGTGACAAAACATATTCCACAACTGGATAAACTGATTAACCCCATAAAAACAGCAGACCCTAAATGTCATCGCCTTAACATCGGGGACCATGTTCGTGTGAGCAAATTCAAGTCCGTCTTCGACAAGGACTACACACCAAATTGGGGGACTGAACTATTTCGAATTCGTCAAGTCAACCTGAACAGCCAGTCACCTATTTACTCGAGGACCTCAACCATCAACCCATAAAAGGCAGGTTTCCTAAACATTACCTTGTGGATATAAACTATATGTAAAATGGTTGGGATTTAGCTCAGCCATTAATTCTTGGATTAATAAATTACATGTTGTGTGAACCTGTGTGCCTTGTATTTATTCACCTACAGCCCTATGTACAGTCCTCAGCTCCACATGTATTATGAGCAATATTTCTTTCTCTCTTCACCTGTGTTCTCTCTTACACCAACTCTCCCCCTCTCCTCCCCTTCACCTCCCACCACTGTCAAAACAGGTTGTGACTTGTTAGATCTTATCGTGCACGTGCACAGGTGAACACCTGTGTGTTAGGTCATATTACACATCAACTTGCATTTGCTCACGTATGAACCAAAACAGGATGGTAATAATGATGATGATAATTGTTGTTTAAGGGGCCTAACATCTAGGTTATCGGCCCCAATGACTTCTCACACGTGTTCACATGTATTTCGTCACTTTCCTTTCATATCGTTATCCCATTATAGTAGTGGGGGATTAGTGAACAACGTCAGTTCAACACACGGCTTTACATGCAAAATGTAGTTAGGCCCTTTGACATAATTTAAATAAATGCATGGGCTAGTCCGTGGGAACCAGGCCAAAGGGACCGGTCCAAAGGGATCAGTCCAAAGAGACTCATCAACAAGGACTCGTCCACAAGGACTCGTCCACAAGGACCTGTCCACAAGGACTCGTCCCCAGGGTGGTGTATTCTTGGAATACACGGTATGATAGAGTATATTTTTAATACTCTTTGCTTGTTCATTTCATCCTTTTTTTCTCAAACACCAACAGTGATCTCCTAGTTTCTCTTTGGTGGTCATGTCTCTTATGTCATTTGTGAGTCTGTTCTAGATATATATCTTCCATGACCCACCTAGCGTCATCTAGCAGCGAATCTCAGAAGTTCCTCAATTCTTCCCTGTACAAGAGGACTTACTTATCAATTTGGCCATCAGATCTCGTCGCCATCGCCAGCTATCATCTCTGTGATCAAGAGAACTTCGTCTACCTTTTCACCCACCATGCTGTGCTAGTATCGCCTGCTATCAACTCTTTGAAGACCATTCATCAAGAAGAACTTTTAGTTTTATAAAGTTGTCTATTCTGTTATGTTCTCCTTTTGTGTCCTACCCCCACTTTTTTTCCTTCCTTGGTCCCTCCGCGCTTCGCTGAGCATGTCTCACTTGTACGTCGGCAGTTGACTTAGTCAGTCAAGGTTCAACTAGAGCCAGTCTCCTCAACCCAAGAGGCACTCTCTACATTCTACGCCATGTTGGCACATTAGGTTTATACGTCAAAGGGAACTTCACCTTTGCCATGGAACAAAGATAAGTACATACTTCAGGTTTTAACCTCATCTTCATCGGTTTAACTGTCTTCATGCTTTTAACGATTATTTTATAGGTAGTGTGAGATATTTATTTGTGGCAATAATCATTCTTCGTGGGATTTTCCATGTTGGGCTTCTATCCAATTAAGCCAACCTTCGTGAAAAGCAGCATTTATTATGCTTATTAAATGAGACATCTTCTCACAACGGGGGATATTATAGAATACCCACTGTCTATAAATATTAAGCTTGTTCCACCACTGGAGTAACTTTGGCCCTATTCTTCCATTAGGATCGTTCTGGAACTTTCCAGAATCTGCACTTTATCTACAAGTCACGCCGTCATGTATCTTTCACTCACTTGAGGGAATGCCATTTCAAACTAAGGAATATACCTTATAAATTAATGCTCAATAGCTAAACTTTCATCCACCGTTGGGATTTCTTTCTGGCGCATTTAATTGTAGTCCACAACTTTCTCGAGTAATAGACTTTCGCCTATCTAGTGCAACCAGTCATTTTTCACAATTGCAATAACTTTCTTTGCCATGAACTTTTGCGCTACTACAGTGAACTTTTCATCCATTCAACAGACTATAGTGAAAACTAGTGCTTGTTCAACATTTCTACCGCGTCGCGATCGTCCGATTACCATAAATAAGGCCATGAACATTTATCCTCAATCCCAATTGATCTTTCCTAAACCCTTTACTAACAAACCATAATAATAAATTTATTACTTTAAGTCTTTTTTTCAATGAGGTGTCACTCTATAGAAGTGCCCTCCCCTTTTTCTTATATAACATTAATTAACCTCTGCATAAATACGTGTCTAGCACACGTTTTAAACTTACATTGTTTCTCCCTTCTAATTAGAGAATACAATTCTTTCAACTCATTAGTGAGTTATTTCTAGGTCTCACGAAAGGGAAACTTGCTCTATTTGTCTCGTGATTCCTATTTAACCATAGGAAGTCTAGAACCTTCCTTTTGACTTTCTCTTCAGGTTTCACAGTAAGTGACCTGTCCTATTTTGTAACTATTATAAAAGTAATTCAGCGTAAATATAAGAAGTTATAGGAACTTCTCTTCCATTCTACCTGTTTTCTTTTTTTGGTTATTTTCGAAGTTGTAACTTTTTCTAAGATAGGTACTTGGGAATTTCTGAAAGTACACACATTGTACTCGATTTAATGTTTAAACTTTAATCACTTCATTTGTCTTTTTTAAATCTTACAAAGATTTTAGTACGTATATAAGGTTTGAAACCTAAAGAATTGTTAATTGCCTGGAGCAAACTTTAAATGTTAGGAGGTCTGCGACCCCAAATTGTTACTAAAAATTGAAAATATATACTTGTCAAATTTATTAGACTTTCTTGCATTTTTAAATAAATTCAAACTTTCCTTTTCGACTCATCATTTCTCTAATACAACGGTTAGTAAAGTAAAGTGACAAATGGTAGCGTGTAAATTCATCATGTGTGAAATGTGAAAATGAAAAATCAGCCATCAACATCATGATTTCAAAAAATAAAAAAATAAAAACATCGTGCTCTGGTAAACCTTTGTTCTTATTTCATAGTCATAGTGAATTGACAAAAGAAATATAGAATACAAACAAATCCCAATTCCTCACTCCTCAATTCCTCAATTTTTATGTCCATGCATCATCAACTTTCCTTTCATAGCACTCATTACAATCAGGGCTGCCATCCTTTCACCCACTGAGGCATCACTGGATGTGAAACGTTGTTTAGCTTTCTTCAATAACAATTTATCGGCCACATGTCTTAAACCAGGATGACTATGGTGATAAGAAAGGTCATGTTCCTTGCATGCTTGATCCAAACGATTAATGGGTACATCACCACGTTGTAAACGTTTTTCAAGACGAGTTCCAGAGCCACAAAAACAATAACCTGGAAGATGGATTTCGAAAGGTAAGTATTGAATCACTTTGTCAATGGCGCCACTGCCAGTACAGGTCTGGCATATCCTTTTCCATTGATGGTGAAAAGGTTTGGTCATTCTCTTCCTCTGTGGATGATGTTTGAGTTTGTTGTTGTTGTTGCTTTTTCTCGCCATGACACCCGTGGAATGATTCAACAAAGTCTTTACACGGAATTTTATGACCGTGATACAGTTTCACTAGCTGGCAAGTCGCACACTGACGCATAGACGGTATTTATGCCATGGCCACTTGCTTATGGTGATCGTAATCCGTACAGGGTTGCAATTCACTCAACACAGGGTCATGAGTCCATGATTTTGGTACATGTTGCCAGATTTCTTTGACCGCGTTGGCGGCCACATAATAAATTAACGACTTGGGCAGCGCCAAGAGTTCCTCTTTGGTAAAACTGTCTAGTTTATTTTTGCACACAAAGAACTTGCCGATGGCTTTGTCCGTAGCATTGCCTTTCTCCATGGTATCACGTGCTGTAGATGTTTACACGTCGCTTGTAGAAATCTCACTGGCGTCATTCTCAGGTAAATCTTGAGTTATAATTTTGTTCAACTACTCCCAACAGGCATGGGTGGTTAACCAATGAAAGAGATGCCACGCATGCGCTAGGGCTGTATGGGTAATGTTGCCACAGGAACAAGTATCCATGGGCGTTTGCAGGGAGGGGCAGCCCATCTCCATGAGGTCGATACATTGACAGTAAGACGCCAAAAATGGTTGCAACCCTTGACGTTTTACATTACCTTTCACAAATACCACATTGGCCGAGGACAAGTGTGCTTTCATGACCACATTCAAATATTTATAGGAAATGGTTCCCTGATTCCAGTCTAGTTGCCTATGATTTTCAATCCACTGGGTTTGTTTACGGTCTTTTTCTCACAACAAATCAAAAGCATGGGGTGATTTAAATAGCAAATGCGTAGCTTGTGATATCCAAAACGTGGTACAATCGATCATGGCCACTTGTTTAAATATAAATTTGTTGTCACCAATTTTAAACCCTTGGCAATCCACAATGAGTGTGCGCAACATGTTGACGCTTGCATGGACCTAGTTCAACTGACGACTGACTGACGATCAATGACTAAGGTGTGATCATGACATGGACTTACCTGCCATGCTAGTTTCAAATTGAGGTTAGGGTAGGACAGGGGGACATGCAAAAATAAGAATTTAAGAATTACATCATTTTATTTTCATAACACGTCTTACCGGCTTTTGTCATTTTGGGATAAGGACGATACCAACTGATACAACAATATAGTCTCTTGTGTTTGTAACGTCCATAACACCGATGATGTCCCAATGTCTCTAAACTAGGCGTTTTTGATGGTGAGCTGCTCACCGAATCACCATGGACACCATACGGTCCACACGTATCGAAACTTGTTTGTTTGTCATTACCCTGGGACACAAGTGAGGGATAGCTTGAATGACAGGGTATATTTCCCACTTCCATTCTGCACAGGTAGGGGCAGGTGGTTGACCAGCGCTGATGTTCCTGCATGGGTTCATCGCCATCCTGCCATTGGTCTATGATGATGGGACAAAAGGCACATTTCACTTCATCTCTTGTTTTTAAATAGTAGAATCCAGCGGCCGCCAAGGCTTGAGGGTTTATGAAAGGCACCGGCCACGTGGCATAAATCTTGAAACGTTGTTCCTCAGAGTTTAAAATCATGGATGCGACGTCTCTTGAGGCTTTAAAGCAAGACATGACTGAGCGGCTTGACGTGGGTTGACCTGTTATTTATACACTCGTCACTTGGTTGGACAGTGGATAATAGTTGACTTGTTTGTGATGAATAATCAAACAGTAGGCCGTCGTATTGGCTGGTACATTGTCATGCGTTTCAAAATCTAGTCGAATGTCAATATTGGATGGCTTGACAGACTCTTCCAGGTAAGAACAGTCAAAGACAATCAGTGGTGCTCTCGCCTTAAACGCTTGGGGTAGCAGCATGGGGCCGTTCTCTTTTTGATAATACGACCATCGAAATTTGGGAAGAAAGTCGTACAGGGGGCCAAACTTATTTTTTGAAAAATCCAAATCCAGTCCTTCATAGGGAAACACAGCTCAGTTGAGGAAAAGTCGTGCATTTCTCAATTGCAGGTGATCAAATTGCGTGGCTTCTTTGGTTTGTAGATACTTGCGATTCGTTTGAAAACCCACGATCAGGTAGAGAGGTCTCTCTGTATAGCGAGCTGTTTTTACAGACCAACTGTGTGTGTTGGTGGTGGGCAATAACGGATACTCATGGAGTGCCCAGCTTCTAAATTCCATGGGTAGAGGCATATCTCTCTTAACCATTTTGAGTATGTCTAGTTTTTTGCTATCTTCAAGGGTCACATGGGGCACTTTCCATAGCAAGCGTTGTAGTTGAATTTTTGAATCTATGGGGGCATTGTCGGCTCCCTTGAGTGCATTATTATCACTCCTGTCTCTCACTAGGTAAGGCACTTGCCTTGCGTTGACCACAATGCGTTGGTGATCTTCGGCAAAGCCTAAAATCAGTTTAAGAGGTAAATATCCAGTAAAGTTCCCATCGGTGTGTACCATCCAGTCATTGGTCGAGTCAGGACACCAACCTGCCATGCAAAGTGTTTCACCTTCATCCTCACTATAAGAGGGATATAGTTTCATGACACTGGAAATGCCCACATTTCGAGTGCTATCCACCACGATATCGTTAATGACATACCGCACTTCAGAAAACAAAGGCCAAACCATGGTTGGCCAACTTGGATGTGGTGGGTGTAGAGCCATCGGCTTTGGTGAGCCGACCTTCAATCTGAATGACACTTTCATGCGGTAGGGTGTAAATATCTTGGTTGTTGATAACAAATTGAATTTCATCATTGTTATTGAGTCCAGGTGTTTGAGCTTGATAGGAATGGAGATCAATTCTTACCACTTCTGGTTGCTCCTCGATGCGGTTTGCTATTTCTTGGATAGAGTTCATCATGAGGGTTGACGTGGTAACCCAAATGCTGTAAAATCTGCTTGTCTTGAGATGTTAACGTGTATTCACGTGGCAAACAACTAACATCATTCCTAGACGGTGTTGTTGCTTTATACACAAACTTCATAGTGGCTTTAGCACCAACTTGTAAGTCACTGGTGTGGTAGAATCTAGATCAATGAGTTGTTGCTCTCTATTGATCAGTCTTAATGTTATATTACTAATACTATAGACAGCCACAGAGTGAAAAAGCACCACTGGAGGGTTTTCACGAATAATATAGCCATTGGGCGATGTCACAATAAAGTCATAAAGCGAATGCGATGGTTCCTGATTGGTGTACACTTGGCTAATAATATTACACGTCACCGACACATGATGGTCCTCAATGAATTTCACTTCATGGTCTGATTCATGTTTTTTGTTGGGCTCCAACACGCGTGGTTTAAATCCTAGTAATGGGCCAATGGAATCGGGGTGTGTTTTAAAGTCAATTTTGAAGGTAGAAAAAATACTGCAGCGATGAGTGTTGGTATTTCCTACAACTTCAAACTTGTGCGTTTCGTCGAGAAATGACTTTAAACCATATTCATTGATCAACACCACATAAATGTGTTCATAAATATCATCGATCGTGTATCCACCAGAGTTCAGGGTGAGCACAGAATCATCATAGTAAAACTTGTTGTTCACATTTTCTCGTATGTTGTTATATTCGATTGTACGTTTCAAGAGAAACAAGTCCTAAACCATTGGGTTTTTCACTCAATTCGATAGAAGGGTAAAAGTCTAGGCTGACTTCAGGTCCACGTCCATGCAGTGTAAACGATTTACTTTCTGCCGATATACTGGTGGCGTTTTAGCTTATGCTGCGTCATATAAAGAAACAAGATGTTCGGGAAAGAACATATAGCCTACTTTCTCCGAAATGTATGGGTACAGTTATAACTCTCTGTCCTTATCATCTCCTAATTTCTTCCTATTTGAAGTGCAAATTGGCACACAGGATTTGAACAGTGGCGTTCAAACCATAGTTTATAATTTACCCCAGCATTTTGCAATTTCATCAGCAAACACTCCAAACACCGACTACTTACAATAATTGAAACTTCGTTGCTCTAATAAGGCCCATCTACAATGCGCAGTCGGCAGTCCGTAGTTGGTAGTCCTCGGTCGGCAGTCGCGATCGACTCCGTGTATACTATAGGCACCATACACAACATGAAGTTGCAGTTGGTAGCTGGCAGTTGGCAGTCGAGAATTGTATCCTTGACTGCCAACTACCCGACTGCAGCAATATAATAGCCAATCAGAGCTGATCAGAAACTGACGTCACGTTGTTGTTCTGTGTCGTGTACGAATGATATAGAACTAAGTGAAGTAACTTCGCAACCCGTTAATTTATAGGCTAATCTTAAATACACGGTATAACAAAATAATCCATCTCCAAATCATCCATATTGCAAGTTTTGAGGTTATCAACAACGCCTCTGTGCACAAGGAATAAACGAATGTTACTGTATTATTACTCCTAGCAGTCGTTAAGACTGGGTTCAGTAACTGGCCGGTATAGAGCGCTGCTCGAATCTATAGTTTCTGCATAGTACAACTGAAGGCTGGTAGATGTCACTCCGGTGGAGAATGTCGTTTTTTTTAATATATAATTTCCATTGCAAAAAGGACCATATAACGCTTTATTTTATAACGTCTCAGTACTCAAGAAACAATAAATATAAAAACTAGTCGTGATATCTAGTGGTGAAATATCGAACAATATAATCCTAACAGAGCGAGTGCATTCTAGCGGCCAGAAGAAGAAACTTTTCAATAAAATCTGTTACCTTTTTGTCAGCTAGATGTCTCGAGTAAATCTGCTGGCGAATTATGTTTTAATTAAATATATATTTTACACCAAAATATGCACAATATAACGCTTAATTTTAAAACGTCTGAGTCATTACAAAACAATAAACATATAACATTTCAAGCAAAAAACCTAGCTCTGATCGGGTTTGAACCATAGGAATTTGAACGATAGGCTAACGCTCTACCACTGAGCTAATTGTGTCAACGAATATCGATCTATATAAAATGACTTACATAGAACTTGTTAGCAAATAGTGATTTATACTAAACGATTTCATCACTGGAGTATATTATTTATATATAAAGCATTTCATACAAAGTTTATTTATTTTGTATCAGTACGCTATATTGCATGCAATACTCAAATTAGTGAAATATAAGTCAGGCACAAGATATCCGCTGCCATCTTGTCTTATTACTAAATCAGCTCAGCTTTTTAAAATCACGTCTGCACTATAGTATTACAAAATAAACTTTTAATTTCGAACGTGCCTCTTCCTTTAGAACAGTTAAAACGATTCTCGGCTCGATAATCGGAACTGGTGGGTCCCATGATATGGATTATAAAGTTTGCATAATTCGCACGGCCGCCATCCAGAAATGGTATGGCGGACGACCTTGTAGGTTGGTCACAAGACGCATCCTATACGAAGGTATGTTGTTACCAAATTTGGTAGAGATTGGATGATTTGGTTAGTCGTTATTTGATTTTACGTTTTGAACGTTTGAGTGGCCGCCATTCAGTTTTAGTAAAGATGGCGGCGATATAAAACATGACACTGAGGTGTCCTTTGCTAGTGCTACCTTTGTACCAAATTTCGTTCAATTCGCATTCACCGTGTTCGAATTGATAGGGGGGGGGGGACAGACATTCAGAGTACACACACTCACACACACACACACACACACAGACTCACACATACACACACACACACACACACAGACTCACACACACACATACACACACACAGACAGACACACTTTTTTCGCCCTGTGTTGATCTCATAAGTCTACTTTCATTCTTTGCAAAAATCGAAAGTAGGCTAATAAAGACAAACGTTCACACAGTTGGCTGTTAAACGTTTGCTCACGTTTCACATTATAATATATCTTGATCCTGTTTCCAAAATAGGTCACTAGTTCCATGGGCGGGGGAAAATTACCAAAACTGTCAAAGTACCATACGATGGATCCCTCTTTGACATAAGCTACATAATGCGTTCCTGGTCCTCGGTGATCATCCAAATTGACAACAGCACATTCCTGTTTCCAGGCTCGTGGGGGTAATTGGTTTCACATAAACACACCTCGAAAATGAGAACGCTTTAGTTGTTTAGCATATCTTTCCACATGTTGATGCGTCAGGGCATGTCTCGCTATGGCTGAGGTTATTTTTTTAATATTTCGAAATGGTGAAATCCCAAATCCTTGTTGATAAAAGGTTGGCTTTGAATTGGCATTTCTAGCCCCCATAGCAATCGCTTCCATCGTTTCATTAAGTCGCTGACTTTCTTTGGGTTGTTGCTTGCCCTGCTGCGCTGTTTTAATGGTTTTCGCCACTGCACTGGCACCGCCCAAAAGTGAACCCAGAGCAGCCAAACCGGCAAATAATGCAGGTAAAAATCCCGCTCGTTTGGGGACGGGAATCACTCGCCCTTGTTTTGAACCCTGTCGCCGACGATTTGGAATAACATGTCTCTGGGCTGCTCGAAGGGCTTTCCTTATGGTCAATACATTATTTTTTCTTTCTTTCTTTCTTTCTTTCTTTCTTTCTTTCTTTCTTTCTTTCTTTTGCAAGGGCTTGTCCACGAATGTCTTAAGCCCAGGCTTTGCCAAGGACAGGGTCTTTTTTTTAGTCTTTCTCACCATATACCTTTGTTTTACCATGATAATAATGACCAACAACCTTTCACAAGAAAGTATAAATCATAACTAACGTCAGATTGTTATTTTATGGCTGTATATTCCAATTCCACATAAAGTGGGAAATCGTTTATGGTTTTTCCCGCTTGCTTTTCATCCCATGTCAACATGAGGTGAAAGGATAATTCGTCACCTGCATTGACCATTTCATGGTTATGGACCAACATCCTATAACCATTTATCTTTATTTGTAAATGGTTCTCATCAGGTATGGCATATTTGATGTGAATGGTTCCATCATAGTGTAATCGATAGTGGCTTAATCCTGAAGCAAGCACATAGGTCAAGTGTTGGTCAAGGACTAGCGGTATATGGTTTCTCTCATTCATTTCATTTGTCAGATGCACTAAAAATACAGACGGGATAAATTTATAAAGCCTTTTCATTTCATAGGTCACGTAACGCTTGGTACAGACATCGTCTTCGTCTTGCGGGTCTTCCACGTGAATAATCCGATGCTGATTAGCGCTATAGCTATAGCCATTCACCGTAAGCTGGGGCACTTTGTCATAAAACTCATACACTTTGCTATCCACATACTTTTTCGTAGTAACGTCTGTAGACACTTGAGGATGTTTTACATGGTTTAACCGCTTTCCCTTTAAGTCATAATCTCCCTGTTTTGTGCGTGGCACTACTGACCTATCCACATAGTGTTTATTAGCCGGATCTGTTTCTTGAATAGGATCATGTATGGGGACAGACCTAGCTTTGGCCATCAACGCACGTCCAAAGACATCCATCGTCAACCGGTAGTACCAGTCTACTGTCTCTATGACAAGGCTCGGTGTCCTGTATATAGACAGCCTGCTAGCCTGGCTAAGCCTTAGTTGAAATGAAGATTATTAAGCAGCAAGAGTCATTCCCCGTTGGGGACATGATTTCCCATCTCTGTCCCACATCACGTGAACAACGCCATGGTTTACTGTTTCCATCTTCCATTCGCTGCATCATTGTGGGGCCTTCCGGCTGTGGAAAGACTAATCTTTTGCTAACGCTCATCACAGCGCCCAATGGTCTGCGTTTTCAAAATATTTATATTTTTGCAAAATCTCTCTCTACCAACCCCTCTACGTGTTTCTGGATCAAGTCATGTCTGGATTGCAAAAAGAGAATATGGGTTATTTTACATTTTCCAAGCAAGAAAATGATGGTAAAGCCTGATTCACTCATGATTTTCGATGATGTATCCACTGAACGTCAAGGCATCATTCAAAGCTATTTCAGCATGGGTCGACACAATCATATCGATTGCTTCTATCTTGGACAAACGTATTCAGAAATGTCCAAACAGTTGATTCGTGACAATGCCAATGTCATTGTTTTATTTCGCCAGGACGAGAGGAACAGTCGTCACATTTATAATGAACATGTGAATCCGGATATGACCTTTCAAATGTTTACAGAATTGTGTGCCAAGTGCTGGAACACTCAACGTCATGCCTGTTTAGTGATTTACAAACAAAGTGAACTCAATCAAGGACGTTATCGCTTAGGGTTTGATTATTTTATTGCTATTTAAGGCCCTGTCTCATTCCCTGTCAAGTCATTTGTCAAGACACCATGGCGTTAGCAGAGAGTCAATTGAAAAAGCATATTATTAGAGCAAAAAATACTATTCGCCAAAAGTTTCGTTAATTGAAACAATCACGTGGAAATCATGCTTGTTTTGTTCAACAACATTTAGCACCTCCACTAAAAGCCATGTTGAAACCCTCTTTCAAGCCATCTGAAACGCTACCCACCGTTTCACAAGCCACGCAGACGCTGCACAAGGACCCTGAGGAAGAGGAAGAGGAACAGGAAGTTTTGACTAGTGTTATCGAAGTTGAGGATGACGAGGAACATGTGTTTACGCCTCAAAAAAAGGCCGCTCCCCTTGCAGAGTTTTTGAGAAAAAAGAAATCCTTGGCCATGGTCGAAACACCTCGCCCTTCCAGAGCGTCTCCGTTTTCACAACTCTTGGCCACCCCTGAACATAAAGCTCAACTGAAAACCATTTTAATAAAATATTATGGATCAACATTGGAACCCTATTTCACCGATCTATTTATTGGAAACACAGATACCACGTATGGTGTTCGCTATGAGGATGATAGTTTTAAAATTGGCGATTCATCCATTAAATTTGCTCGTACTAAAGCTGTCATTAAATACATCAACTATAAATTAACGCCAGGACTGTTAAAGTTGCTCTTTTCTCGGACTCCCTCTTCCCATGATTATACACCAGAGGATCTTGACAAATATAAATCCATTTTATTGGATACCCATGCCCACAAAATACAGTATGATCCCACGCAACAAGTAAATGCCAATATATCTCAAAAATATAAAACCGTCATTGCAAAAATGTTTCCCACCAGTCAAAGTACTCGTCGTAAAGCAACCGCTTCGGGAGTGACATTTAAACCATTAAAACCCCTTGTGGAAGTTACCTACTGGCACAATCCCAATAAGCTCGTCCAGCGGCTATTGTTGTTGCATGCCTCACGTCAAGCTGGCCATACCGGTCACGATTGGGAAATTCAAGAAATTGAACAAGAACTTCGAAATGCCAAAATTATTGTTTAAGCCCTCACCCATTAAAATGGGTATTGCTCACGAGTTGCATCGCCCAGCTAGGCGTCACTATCCACGACTCAAGGTGATTTCACGATGTGTGGATGAACTTTGGCTGGCTGACTTGGTTGAAATGATACCCTATGCTGGCGTTAACGACGGTGTACGCTATATGTTGACCGTCATTGATGTCTATTCCAAAATGGCCTTTGTTGAACCTGTGCGTCGCAAGTCTGGTCCACTAGTTACCAAGGCCTTTCAACATATTATTCAACACTCCAAACGTCAACCTCAGCTGCTACAAACTGACCAGGGGAAATAATTTTTCAACAAGGATTTCTCCAGTTTTCTCAAATCTAAGGATATTCACCATTACACCACGTACAGCAATCTCAAAGCCAGTGTTGTCGAGCGGTTCAACCGAACATTGAAAACCCATATGTGGAAAGCGTTTACCGCTCAGGGCACGTATCGCTGGTTGGACATGTTACCAGAGCTAGTATCACGTTACAATGACACCAAACATAGAACGATTGGGACCAAGCCACGCCTCGTGACCAAAAATATTCAGCGATTGGATAAACTGTTTAACCCCATAAAAACAGCCAATCCTAAACGTCACCGACTGAAAATTGGGGATTTTGTTCGTGTGAGCAAATTTAGGTCTGTCTTCAATAAGGGCTACACGCCTCAGTGGGGGACTGAACTATTTCAAATTCGTCAAATCAACTTGGACACTCCAGTCACCTATTTACAGCAAGACCTCAACCATCAACCCATAAAAGGTAGATTTTATCCCCATGAACTTCAGAAAACAGCATTTCCTAAGCATTATCTTGTGGAAAAAGTGTTGAAACAAAAAGGAAATAAACTATATGTCGAATGGTTAGGATTTAACTCTACGTTTAATTCTTGGATCAATAAATTACATGTTGTGTGAACCTGTGCACTTTTTTATTTATTTATTCACACATGTTGTACACCTCCTATAGCCCTGTGTGTACAGCGCTCCGCGCTTCGTGCATGTTCATACATGTTTGTCTTTCCCTTTCCACCTGTGTTCTCTCTTACATTACCCCTCCCCCTCTCCCCCCCTCCACCTCCCGCCTATCTATTGGTTGTGACATCATTCCTACAAGTTGCATCATACTTTTTACTGATTCAGCGATTCCCACGCTTTGAACATTCTGTTATCGGACACGTAGACAGATAACATCCAAGGTGAACACCTGTGTTGGATCATATTACACGTCAACTTGCATTTTGTCACGTACGAAGCAAAACAGGATGTGACTTGTTAACAGTTATCGTACACGTGGACAGCTAACACCCAAGGTGAACACCTGTGATAGATCAAATTTCACATGAACTTGCATTTTGTCAAGTACGAAGCAAACAGGATGTAACTGGTTTAGCCCTCATGTGGTTTCACACGTGTTCACATGCATTTCGCTCTTCCCCACCACCACGGTTGTCGGATTATTTCACTTTCAAGCGTCATTGTCATTTTTCCATTGCACCTGTTGTCAAGTCAGATCAGCGCATTCCAATAAGCTCAAATGACATTCACCACCTGCTCCTCTGCAAGTTTGTTTTCTCTACTCGCTTCGACCAACATAGAACCAAGTTCTCATCACCGTTTACACGTTAAAGGTAAAATATCAGAAAATGAACCCTCGCTCTGTCATACACCGACCCGCCGAAAGAGCGATTGTTCTATTAAGCATGGTCCTTGTGGTTAGCGACAGGTTCGTTGAAACACACACACACCCAGCCGTATCGTCTCTCTCAACCACCACGCTTCATGAACATTATAAACAGGTAAAGAAAAAAAGTTTTTTCAACATGTATGGCGTTAGGACACCTCGTACACGTCTCTAGGTATATTGGTTCGTGAGATGTCGGCAAAAATCACAAAAAAAGTGTTTACCCCAAAATCGAGTTTCCAAATTTTTTTTAAAATTATAACGAGTGGTCCATAGCAAAGAGAACATCACCCCGAGTCCTTGGACCCGTCGTACACGCCTCTAGCTTGATTGGTTCGCGAGATATAACAAAAAGTCTAAAATCACGTTTTTCCCCAAAAAAAAACATGTTTCCAGATTTTCACCTTTTCGACACCTACATTCCCGTAAAGAGCACAACGAGACGAAAAAAACGAATCCAAGCACGCCCTCCTAGCATGACTCCTTCCATTCCAAGGTCGCAGGGGCTCACAACTTCCTAAGTAGAGCAGAACCTACAACTTAGCACTATTTTAGAGTGGAAATAAAACGTCCATACGAAAGAGGGGGGGGGGTTCACCACGATTCATAGGACACTGCATATGCTCAAATCCAACCATGGGTTTAGGAAATATGAAAAGCGGATGACCTATTAGTTTTTGTCTTTTATTTAAATTAAGAGCCTATAGGAAAGTAGGGGGCATCACTACGAGTGCTAGGACACCCTCTATGTTCAAATCCAACCATTGGTTAGCGAGATATCAGGTTCGGGGCAAATACGGGGAGGGTTCAAAAAAAAGTGCCGCAGAACCCCTGTTACCACACTACTGTCTGGTTTTTATCCTAGAGACTTGATATTTATTTTGGGGGTAGAGGGGGTAAAGACCATTGATTTACGTCAAACAAACTTCCTAGTTTCCAAAATATAGGAATTTCAAAATTCGAGTGTTTTCAAAAACACATAAAAAATAAAAAAGTTTTAGTATAAAAAATAAAGGACATAGAGACCGCTCGTTTGAGCCATGGTACAACATTCTATCATGTTTGGTTTTCAAACCATCACCTACTTTCAAAAACAAAAATTTTCAATTTTTTTTCAATAATATAACGAGTGGTCCATAGCAAAGCCCCCGTCAGCCCGAGTCCAAGGACACCTCATTCGTGAATCTCCGATCACGGCTTCGGGAGTTATTGGCTTGCATTGGGAGTAGTAGTGGGGGGAGGCAGAATCGGCCTTACTCCACTTCTGGTGAGTTGACAAGAATAATAATGAACAACAATTCAAATGAAACATAAGTTAAATAAATAAATAATCAGAACACCGCGTTCATACTGCAATTATAACGAAAACAATAATGGGGCAGAAAAATTGAACGTGTGTTTCAAACCGTATGGGAAACATAGCCTACAAAAAACATTCGCAAAAGCGAACATGCTGGGAGGGGCGAGAAAAAATTGCAGTAAGAAAGCGCAGAAGTTAAGCCTCGCGCGGCAAAGGTGCAATCATAGTGATTGGCCTGAGAAAATGACCAGCAGAAGTCTGCAGTTTTACCACGCGAACCCTACCATCTCTTCCAGGAAAGCACTCAACAACCCTACCCAAATTCCAGACAAGAGGGGGACTAGGGTCTTTCAAAAGGACCAAGTCCCCTACCTGAAGGATAGAGCAGGAAACACGCCATTTACCACGCTGCTGAAGCAAACCGAGGTATTCCAACCTCCAGCGGCGCCAAAAATTGTTGCGCAAACTTTCAATTTCGCGCCAAGAAATGGCTAAAGAAGATTCAGAATTTGAATATAACAAGGGGGGAGAGGCAGTCAACGGACCACCGATAAGAAAATGGCCTGGCGTTAATGGCAGAAGATCTGAAGGATCATTAGATAAGGGTGATAAAGGACGAGAATTAATTATGCCCTCAATAAAAATAGTTAAGGAATTAAATTCTTCATGAGAAAGGGGGGTGTGGCCACAAACACGTCTAAGGTGCTTCTTGGTGAGTTTCACACAAGACTCCCAACGCCCACCTTGATGAGGTGCATAAGGGGGGATAAAGTGCCACTTGAAATTTATCTGGTGAGCATAATCAGTAATCATTTCCAGCGCTGAATTGTGAGTAAGAGCTCTCTTAATTTGTTCAGAAGCTCCGATAAAATTTTTAGCATTATCTGAGAATACTTCTGAAGGATGACCTCGGCGAGCAGAGAATCTGGCAAAAGCTGCCAAAAAGTAAGCAGTAGAGGCGTTGGTAACTAGTTCTAAGTGAACTGCTCCGGTGACCATACATACAAACAGCGAAATATAGAGTTTTCCAGAAATACATTTTTTGGCCTCAGGAGAATTTCTTCTGTAAACAAAAGGCCCGGAATAATCCACCCCCGTAAAGGTAAAGGGTCTAGCAGGCGCAGATCTATAGTTGGGAAGATCACCCATGAGCTGAGCGGTAATTTTAGGGTTGGATTTAAAACATGGAATGCACTTCCGGATAACAGAGGTAACTTCATGCACTCCGTTTATGGGCCAATACCTTTCACGAATGACAGAAAGTAATGTACGAGTTCCAGCATGAAGATGCTGGTAATGATACTGACGAATGATTAAGGAAGTGACATGATGCTTTGAGGGAAGAATAATTGGATGTTTTTTATCCTCAGAAAGATCAGCCAAAGATAAAACGTCCTCCTACTCTTAGTAAACAATCAGTATCCTAAAAAGGGGCGAGTGAGGAAAGCCTAATCGATTTCTTAAGGGATTGACCTTGGGACAACACCTGGCATTCTTCAGAGAATATTTCTTGTTGAGTAAGCCATAAGATTTTTGTAGTGGCTAAACCTAATTCAGAAAGGGTTAAATATGGCTTAGGAAAAAGGGGTTGTTCTACCACTGAATATTTCCATGGAAGGAGATAAGCCATAACCCTTACCAATTTATGGAAAGAGGAATATCGCTGGAAGAGAAGGGAAGAGTCGGAAACGAGAAGAGAAGATCCAGTAATCTTACCAGCATCCGGCAAGTCTGATAACTCCGGAAGAGGAAAATTTGGCCAAGCGGAAGGTTCTTGCAGAAGCCAACGGGGACCGTGCCAGTATAATGTGAGGTTAGCCATCATAAGAGGGGAACATCCCCGAGAAATGACATCTGCAGGGTTCTCCTTGCCAGATACATGATGCCATTGTTCAAGGTTAGACAATTGTTGAATTTTGGACACTCTATTAGCTACAAACACCTGCCAATGCGAGGGAGGTTTGGCAATCCATGCCAACGTGATGACTGAGTCACTCCAAAAGTAAGTTTTAATAAATCGGATTTTTAAAGATTGACGGATTTTGACCGATAATTCAACCGCCAGAAGAGCAGCACAAAGTTCCAGTCGTGGCAAGGATAAAGATTTAAGAGGGGCCACTTTTGACTTAGCGCAAATTAAATTGGAAAAGAAATATGATTGGACAAAATTACGGCAAACAATATACGCACAACATCCATAAGCTTTGAATGAGCTATCGGCAAAGATGTGAAGTTCATATCCTCCACAGGAGGGAAAGGGAATAATCACTCTCGGGATAATAACATTAGATAGATCTTCCAAACTATTTCTATAAGAAATCCAATTTTTTTCCAACTGTGAAGGAACTGGTTCATCCCAACCAGTTTTCAATGACCAAAGGTCTTGCATGAAAAGCTTTGCCGTGGCGATAATTGGCGCCAAAAATTGGAGAGGATCAAATATCTTTGCAATCTCAGACAAAATTTGCCGCTTTGTTTGCGGTTGGATGTCACTGAGATTAATTTTGAAAAAGAAAAAATCCTTTTGAGGACTCCAATAGATGCCTAGAGTTTTGATAGAATTAATTTCCTGAAGAAGTTCTACTGAGTCGTTATAGACTGAAGTTAATGGAAATTTAGAAATGAATTCCTCCGAATTAGACTTCCATTTGCACAAGGAAAATCCACCTCCCACAAGCAAAGCTGTCAAATCTTTAGATACTTGCAGTGCTTCAGATACTGACTCAAATGAATGAAGAAAATCCTCAACGTAAAATGATGTTTTTTACACTTCCGAAGCCTTAAGAGAATACAACGGGCCTTCCTGTTCAGCAAGTAATTTCAACGTACGTATGGCTAAAAAAAGCAGAAGGCTTTAGTCCATATGTTAATGTTTTTAGTCGAAAAATCTTGACAGGTTTAGTACGGTCGTCGTGCCAAAGAATTCTCTGAAGGTCGCGCTGTTGTTGATCGACCAAAATCTGTCTATACATCTGTTTGATATCGGATATCACTGCGATAGGAAACAAGCGAAAATTCATCAAAACAGAAGAAATTTCAGATTGAATTGGAGGGCCTGATAATAATGTGTCATTCAGAGAAGTTGCGTTGGCATCCAATGCAGAGCCATTAAAGACCACTCTTTTGTTTTCCTTGAAAATTTCATTCTTCCAAACAGGATGGTGATTGAGGTAAATGACTTCAGATGGGGTATAGGAAGCATCATCTTTCTTGGTAACAACCTCCATGTGATCGAGCGCCTCATATTCCTCCATAAATGTGGAATATTGAGTTTTAACGACAGGGTCACGTTTAAATTTGCATTCCACAGCATAGAGTGCTCTAAGAGCCCTAGGGTGTGTTTCAAATAAAAGAGGTGGATTATCCACACGGGGCATTGTTACGACAAATCTACCCTCTGAATTGCGTTTGGTTGTTTCGCGAAACAGTTTTTCACACATTTCATTTTCAACTGAGGAAGGTGAAACTGAATCTATAGTTTCGATTTTCCAAAATCTTTCTAAGTTGTTATCGAGATTTGTATTGACAACATGACATTGTGAGAAATTTTGAAATGCGTTACGAGGGACCTGACCCGTTACTAACCAACCTAGCTTGGTATGATGAACAAACACTCCTGGTGATATTTTAACCTTAGAGCAAAGGAGACATTGCCAAAATACTTGGGCACTGAGAAGTATGTCTACTGGAGCGCTCGTATTAAATGTTGGATCTGCCAACTGAATGTTATGAGGAAATTGCCAATTTCTAATTTCAAAAGAATTACTAGGGGTATTACTGCCAATAGTATCAATGGCAAGACAATTCAACTGAAATGTTGTGTTACAATTAACAGCATCTTTGATGTGAACACGAACAAAATGCAAAGATTTAACATTGCTATTGTTAATACCGGTAACCTGAATTAATGTAGGTTGCTTGGGAAGACCAAGTTTCTTAATGAGACGCTCACTTATGAAGTCATGGGTGGCGGCATTATCCAATAAGGCACGTGCTTCAAGCCATCTACCAGAGGAATCTTGAACTTTTAATAACACGGTTGATAGTAGCACCTGGGAACTACGAATAGAGCTAGAGCTCTGAGTATAAGATTGCGCATTGGCTCCTGGGGATGTATCTTTAGAACATCCAGGAGAAGGAGCCTGACGTGGCTTTTCAAACCTATGAAGCAAGGTGTGATGTTGAGCCTTGCAATGGGAACAAGTATTTTTAGATATGCAATCAGGCACCATATGCCTAGCTGACAGGCAGTTGTAGCAATATCTTTTTTGAGCTATTAATTTGCGTCTTTCGTCGGTAGAAAGAGCTTTAAAGGCAACGCTGGAATATTAACCTGTCAGGCGCTTTACAGAGAATACAATCTGTTGAATTATGTTGAACAGTAAAGACAGCAGATTTGTTTATTTTAGTACCGACTGGCTTGACAACATTAGATTTGTTATCTGCACTTCCTGACGTATGACAGGCTACGGCTGACAAAACCTGACATCTGTTATTTATAAACGTAAGCAGTGAATCATAGGTATATGAAGTGTCATTTGTTATTTCCCTCTCCCATGCCTTTAAGGTTGATGGATCAAATTTAGAAGTAACCAAGTGAACTAAGAACAGATCCCAATGCTCGACTGGATGATTCAACCGTGCCAATGCTGTGACGTGTAGTTGGACCGTATCACTTAAGGCTCGCAGTGTGACAAATTGTCAGTATGCAAGGCGGGCAGGTTGAATAAGGCTTGAATATGCCTTTGTATACGTAATCTTTCGTTGCCATAACGGCCTTAAAGAAGCTCTATAGCAATGTTATAGTTTTCTCCTCTTAAGGGGAGTTCTCTTATAAGTTGAAGGGGTGGGCCCTGCAAAGTGGATTTTAAGTAATGGAATTTCTGAATTTCTGGAAGTGTGGCATTATCATGTACTAATGAACTGAACAATTCAAAGAATGATTGCCATATCTCCTCCTTTCTTGAAAAATGCAGAATTTCGATTTTAGGTAGCAATAGTTTGACACTATTCCCATTGTCGCTAACTCTTCCTTGAGTTTCCTCTATCTTCAACGCCAGGGTCAAAGTTCTAACTAACGCCACAGCCTGAGCGTGTGTATCAAAGTAATTACTCTCTACTTCTTCCCTATCCGACTGATGTTCCGGACTTTTGATTTAAATTTCAAGTTGCACGAGATCATATTTCTCGTACGCCTGTTCAAAAGCTTTTAAACGCTGAGATATAATATCAAGGTTTTGTTCCTCTTTAAGTAGAGTAGCTAAATATTTTTGAAAACGGGTGAGTTTGCCCTTGTAGGCCACCCGAGAGTTTAACAGTTTTTCATCTATTATTACTGGCATGGCTGGAAAGTTGGAATAACTCACTCAACAAAGCTGCTTGCAGCACCAGACTGAGACCCGCTTTCCGGAAAGAGAACAGTTGTACAATATGCTGGGATTGTTTCCGCCTTCCCGCAGATCTCCTGCGCTAGCCACGGTATACTGAAATGTATAAGACAAATGTTAGATTGCACAATTTTTTTTTGAAATAGAATATGTTGTCTCAGAATTAAAGTTCTGGATTCGATCCCTGGTTTCGGCACCATGGAAAGGGGTTTATGTTAAGATATCACCCCAACTGGGAAATGGCATTGGATTAGGTTTAGGGCACACAGTGGACTGTAATAGGACTATATGGAAGAGACCAAGTTACTTGACTGTTGATACATTTATTTGATTGTTATAAACATTTAGATAAATAGTAACAATTATTTGCATTAAAAGGATTATTTAAAAGAGGCAATTCAAAAATGCCTGTTTCTCCAGGAAACTCAAAAACAACTTGCAAGTAGCATTGACTAGAAAAACATGAATGAAAAAAGACTAACAACAAGCAACTCGATAAAAAAAATCATAGAGAAAAATCCTTAACAACAAAGTTAGAAATAGTAAAGGCTTGGCCTTGTATTATGTAAAATGAGTGATTGGTTACCACCAGTTCGATACTTGATACTGGGAGTATCTTCCATAAGTAATCCTGCGGAGACCCCGCTGACAATAGCAGGAAGCGATGATGATTGTCCGGGCAGCACAAGTTAGTTCATCGAGAATCCAAGGTCAGAGAGTAGACCATGAATTGGCTGGCCCGCGTAGAGCGGGTCATGAAGTCCAGTGAAGTTATTCTCTAAGAAGCCGTGATGTGGCTTCCAAAGGAGATAGATGATAATTCCTCCAGCAAAACTTAACCAGCAGTGCCAGGCCTCTTGGGAATGACCTGGTTTAGCAGGTGCGAGCAGTTACGATTCCATCGTGCCGCGTTGTAGAGAATTTAAGTGACGAAGCTGTCGCCTAGATGAAGGTTGTTGACCCCGGACTGCTCGGCCCGACAAAGTCTAAGCTGTGAGGCATGCCATGTAGATAGCTTCAGGTCAACAGTGTTGGTAAACAGTGCGCCGAGCAGGCTGCACTGAAGTGGTCAGACAGCCGTGGGCAGGTGAAGACAGACACCGCAGTACGGCGATGCGGAGAATATATAGTAGTAATGACGACAGCGCGCCGAACATTCCAGAATGAAGGAGGGGTGTCAAACAGCCAATCAACGCACAGCCCCATGCACATTGCGAGGGTTGCTGCTGAGGTGAGCACAGTACCTCATGAGAAAGTGTGACAGTATGGTGCGTCTAGAAAGACACTTCAGAAAAAAGGTGAGTTGACAAGAATAATAAAGAACAACAATTCAAATGAAACATAAGTTAAATAAATAAATAAATAATCAGAACACAGCGTTCATACTGCAATTATAACGAAAAAAATAATGGGGCAGAAAAATTGAACGTGTGTTTTAAACCGTACGGGAAACATGGCCTACAAAAAACATTCGCTAAAGCGAACAGCTAGCATTCTCGTTTGTCCTGGAGGTCCGGGTTCAATTCCCGGCTCTGAGGCTAGAACAGATCACTCTATAGAAAGAGAAAGCTCAGTGGTCAAGCTGTTTGCCTCTCACTGCGAAGGCAGGGGTTGATTCTCAGCTATGCCTAGAAACGGGGTACACTCAGCTCCGGGAGGTAAAACTGAAAAGAAGCTTGGAAGTGGTTACTGGGATGGTTCATAGTTTAGGGCCACGATCGCCTCTTTAACCTATTTTAATTCAGACCCAAGCTAGTGGTTACCTTTGCGAACGACCTTTCATCACCTCCAGTTGCATGTATTTAAGTTCACATATTGAGACAATATAACTGAAGTCCATTGACGCTTTTTCCAATCCTATGTCTAATTCTCCTAACCGAAATTAAGAAGGGATGTTCCGTCTCGACTGATTTGGCAGGCAGGAACCACGCAAAAGATAGACTTTTATTGCATATTAACCCTGACCTAGTTAACAACGGGAATAAGCAGGGGAATTAATGTCTCTAGTTAACATGGGGCGAGAATATGTTTACATGACCTGACAGTAGTATTTTTTTAAATTTCTTGCCTTTACCTTCACGGGACGCACTGAGCCTCGTGAGGCTAAACCGAGAAGAGGAGGATTCGATTCCCACCTCATCTAGACAAGAAGTGGATTTGCGTGGTTTCCCACCTCAGGCAAATGCTGGTATGATTCCAAACCTCAGACCACGGATGCCTCCTTCACAAACCTCACCTAAATTACAAATACACATGCCACTATAGACACTACAGTAACAGAGGTTAGCAAATACAAAACTGAATGTAACACATTTAATCCCACTTACTTGAGTATGCTCCTTTCTATTACTTTTCCTATTGATCATTTTTGATAAGAGCACAACAGCGAAATAAATAGTTAACAAGATGTTCAGTAAGGAACATACAGCCTACTTTCTTCTAAATGCATGGGTATTGTTACAACTCTTTTTCCTTTTCAAGGAGTATAATTGAATGTTGGTTGTAGTAGCTTGTTGAAATATAACGTGCTTTACGGATATTAAACATGCATGTGAAGTGTCCTTTGTTAGTGCTACCTCTGTAAAAAAAAACATTCAATTCGGTTTCACCGTGTTTGAATTGATATGGGGAATCGATTTGCACACATACATGGCCGCTATCTCCAAACTATTGGGCTGATGACCTTGTAGTTCAGTCAAAAGGTGCTTCCCACAAAAAGGTATGTTGTTGCAAAATTTGGTAGAGATCAAATGATTAGGTTGGTCTTAATATGATGTAAGCTTTTTACATTTAGGTGGCGACCATTCCATTTCCGTCATGATTGCGGCGATATAAAACATGACACTGAGGTGCCCTTGGCTACTGCGACCTCTGTACCGAATTTCCTTCAATTCGGTTTTACCGTGTTTGAATTAATAGGGGGGATCGATTTGCACACATATATGGCCGCCATATGCAAACTATTGGATTGAAGACCTTGTAGCTGGGTCAAAGAACGCTTCTCACGTTAAGGTATGTTAT
This sequence comes from Meconema thalassinum, assembly GCA_946902985.2. Classification (NCBI taxonomy): domain Eukaryota; kingdom Metazoa; phylum Arthropoda; class Insecta; order Orthoptera; family Tettigoniidae; genus Meconema; species Meconema thalassinum. The sequence goes on from OX336395.1 coordinate 210,147,967, forward strand.
TGCAAAATTTGGTGGAGATCAGATGATTAGGTTGGTCGTAATTTGATTCAAGCCCTTTACATTTGGAAGGCCACCATGACGTTTCCGTCAATATGGCGGCGATATAAATCATGACACTTGAGTGCACTTTGCTAGTGCTACCTGTGTACCAAATTGTGTTCAATTTGGTTTCACCGTGTTTGAATTGATAGGGGGAATCGATTTGCACACATACATGGCCGCTATCTCCAAAATATTGGGCTGATGACCTTGTAGTTCAGTCAAAAAATGCTTCCCACAAAAAGGTATGCTTTTGCAAAATATGGTAGAGATCAAATGATTAGGTTGGTCTTAATATGATGTAAGCTTTTTACATTTAGGTGGCGACCATTCCATTTCCGTCATGATTGCGGCGATATAAAACATGACACTGAGGTGCCCTTGGCTACTGCGACCTCTGTACCGAATTTCCTTCAATTCGGTTTTACCGTGTTTGAATTAATAGGGGGGATCGATTTGCACACATATATGGCCGCCATATGCAAACTATTGGATTGAAGATATAAATCATGACACTTGAGTGCACTTTGCTAGTGCTACCTGTGTACCAAATTGTGTTCAATTCGGTTTCACCGTGTTTGAATTGATAGGGGGAATCGATTTGCACACATACATGGCCGCTATCTCCAAAATATTGGGCTGATGACCTTGTAGTTCAGTCAAAAAATGCTTCCCACAAAAAGGTATGTTTTTGCAAAATATGGTAGAGATCAAATGATTAGGTTGGTCTTAATTTGATTTGAGCTTTTTACATTTGGGTGGCCGCCATTACGTTTTCGTCAAGATGGCGGCGATATAAAACATGACACTAAAGTGTCCTTTGCTAGTGCTACCTTTATACCAAATTTCGTTGAATTCGGTTTCACCGTGTTCGAATTGATAGGGGGGGGGGACAGATTCAGAGTACACACACACAGACACACAGAGAGACAATTTATCGCCATGTGTTGATCTCATAATTCTACTGTCATTTTTTGCAAAGATCGAAAGTAGGCCAACAAATTTCACGAGGCGCATCTCAAGTTGCTGCCATAAGTGAAGATCAAGTGCAAGATCAAGTGGAGAAAGTAGCTAAATTCGATAATAATTGAGAGTAAACTCTTCAAGACTAAATAATTAACATAGTTGGAAGAATACAAACAGGGGGTGGCCGTGGCTAAAAGTTTTAAAGCTATGCCACTGATGCAACCTTTAAAGCAATGAAATAGGAAAGAGTGCTATGCACCTAATAGAGTAGTTGCTGCTTAATTGTTGGACTCAGACCAAGTTTAAACTCAAATATAATTTACATAAACTTGTTATTATTTCGTAGACTATATTAAATGAGCAATAATATCACATATTAGAGTGCCCCAACAACACAATTCGAAATGACTAGAGTTACAATAGAAAATCTGGGTTGGTCCTAGCTACTTGGGCACAGCAGTACTTGCTGAGAAATTTGAACTTCCATTACAAAATGGGTGAAAGACTTTTGCAAGAGAGCCTTGTCAGCCAAAGAATAATGAAATTGAGCCTACACGGCGCAAGAATGATACAGGGCCTAGACGGCACGAGCCTGCATGCTTTGTAAAATTACAATAGATTTAAAGCGTTTTAGCTTCAGGAAAGTTCCAGTAGATTTCAATTCCACTGGAAATACGCCGAATGACCTATAAGTGATAAATTCAAATAGGGGAGGACATCACTCGGATGTAACCTCAGTATTACACAAAAATACAAAGCAGATTACTTAAATTATGTAGTTGATTGTTAGAGGGGTTCAAAGGGGGAAAATAGGATTTAGTCACTGTCCGTTCATGCATGTATTTATGTATGCGCAACACTGTTACTTGCAAACCAGACTATTTGCAAGCACGAATGACTTAAGCAATTGTGGGTAGAGCTTCTCCACAAAAATGACACTGATTAACGTGGTGAATTATTTCCGGGTTGAAAATGTGCATGGTTTCAGAATAGTTACAGTTTTCAACATTGAATAAATTGCTTGAGGTTGAAAATCTAGGGCATGAGCAGAATAAACCCATTAATCGGCGTTAAGTGAATTTCACAAAATGTCAATCACAGACATTGAATCTGACGATTACATTGGAAGAACATTCGCGAAGGATTTGCCTAGATTAAATGGAGTACATACAGTAGTTAGTCCTGCAATTTGCCCAATTATTGGCATTTAACAGAGTAAAATTGAAAATTCCCACGATGTACAGTTTTGAATTTGACAAGGTAGAGATGAAAAAAGTGGATCCGTCGTGACACCCGACCAATAGTTATAATTTCAGATTTAGCATGAGCTCTCACGAAGGCGAATATTTTTGTCAAACATCACGAAACGATACTCTGTCATCACAAAATGAGATGTAACCGGCTAGTTAAAAATTCAATAGTTCAGAATACTTGCAAGTATTAAAATAGCTCCATAGCTAAGGTAAAATAATGAGAGATCATTCTTTGTATTGCGGCAGGCGTTGTAGTCCGTGTCACTTACATGACCGTCACTAATTGTCGGGCGGAACTACTGACCCTCGGAGAGTGGTCTGGTAGGTTTGCTGGTGGCAGTAAGACGAATGACAAGCTCGTATAGCTCCCGAGTTGTGAGCAAGCATGGAGGGATACGGAGGGAAAAGGAGGTGACGCAACACGTACCAACAGGTACACACTACAAATAATTAAAATTCACTAATTTCTTTCTCGACGCCAAGTCCAAGGATCGTACAAGCGTGTGGGATGCAATCTGTTTGGAATGAGTTGAAGTAACTCTCCGGTGGGCACGCCTCATTGTGTTACGCTAGTGGGGGCGCGTTGTATTGAGTGCAACAGTTTGTTCTTTTAAATTTATGGTACGAAAAATGAAAGCCTAATTTTTATCTTATCTCAAATATACGCTTAATATCTCACCAACAGTTTTACAAACAGATAACGTACGTTACACTATATTTAGAATACTTTTTGTACGTGAATACCTCACGAGTACTGCATTTGATCGTTGAGATTGTATTACTCACAGTTGACGCAAGTTACAACACATTTAGAATGGTTTCTGCGTGTGAAAAGCCCACATGTACCACACTTGATGGTTGAGGCCGTATTCTTTGCACGACCCCATGGAACACACTTTCCTCTCATCTTTCCCACTCCTCCCAATATGGTTGACTGGTTGTTCGCTTCTATAACATTCAGGAAGGCAGATACGTCGGCTGGAAGTGACGGTATGTTAGCTCGTACTCTCAGGTGATTCTCGAGCAGACTCATAGCTATCGAATGCAGACATTTTCTCCTCCTTGTAGCTGTTTCTGGTTTATTGGCTAACAGCAACTCCTGGGCATTTATTCCTGCAATATCCAGAAATTGAAAAAAAAAAAGCAAATGGCCAACTCTTAGTTATTCTTGCAACTGTATAGGAGCCGCACATTTGGTCCACAGGGTCCATTCCACCTTTCGTGTCGTTGTAATCTAGAATTACGATAGGTTTATCGGCATCATTGTCAATATCAAGAGTATCATGCATTGTGGAAAGTTGAATGACTGCCTTGTTCTTCTTTGGCACTAATGAAACTAGTGTCATATCTTTCTGAAATCCAAACACTGATGATCTATCTGATAGTTTCTTAGCAGGCAAGAATTCTTGAGGAATCTCTTATTTTTACTTAGAGTTCCAATTGTAGTCAGCTTTTTCTGCAGCAAGTATTGTGCTAGTAGAACACTGGTATAATAGTTGTCAGTTGTGATATTCCTGTTCGTGTTGTCTACACGAATGACAAGTCTCTTCACTATTTCACTAATTGGATCTAATGTACTGTCCTCTTTGCTGACCGCAATATACCTCAAAATTGCAAGTGTAAAATGTTTTGTAACAGCAAAGAGCATACATCTTGAGTCCGTACTTAGCAGGTTTGTTCGGCATGTACTGAACAAACCCACACCGGTCTCTAAATGACTGTAGCATCTCATCTACGACGGCAAAATCACTAACGGTATAATTCCGTTTACAGTTTTCAATGAAAGCTTCCATTGTTTCAAGAATAGCTGCTAGTCTATCCATTGGTTTGCTGTTGTTTCTGGTGACTTTGTCGTCAAATCTCAATGAACGTAAGAGAAACAAGAACCTTTTGTAGCTAAATTATGTGCGCAATAATTGAATTCCACGTCCATCTTGGGCCAACAGCTCCAGAACATTTGTATGATGACCTTTTTTGTACCTATTAGGTAAAGTACACCAAAGAAACCTCACACTTCAGTTCGAATTTTATCCTGCCAGTCTCTTTCTATTGAGAATCCCACGTCCATTCTCTTAGTATCGATGTATTTATTTGTACAAAGCATAATGTTATCATTCATGTCAAAATCAATGATTGAACTTCTGTAAATCTAAGATTTCATACATCGCGTCCTTTGAACATAATTTCACATCTCGTAACACTTTTATAATGTTCTTACTGCTGGGTGACAAACTATTTAAGTGGGCGTCTTTTTCCACTTGCACTAGCCTTCATTGCCGAGAAAATAATTATTCGAACCGACTGGGTCATCTGTTACTTCGCTATCACCATCACTTGAAGACGCATACTGCTCAGATTCACTAATATGTTGGCTGACTCGATAATATCATCGTCACACGAATCGTCATCATCTTCTATACACTGTGCCAATTGGTCATCTGTATCTGCATCTTCAAGGAGAAGTGACTCAATTAGACCCTGCGATATGCTACGTCTTGGATAGGACTTGTTTGAAACAACGCATCTCTTGTAACTGCACGCAATAGCAATGAATCGTCAATACATAAGGACCACAACAATCACCTATAATAAATACATTCACTAGATTAACAGTTAATGATAATAACTAGAGTTTTGAAGGGAGAATAGTACATTATGCAACGAGCCTATAATGGCTATAATTAAGACACGAGTATTTTTTATAAAACGAGCGTATGCGAGTTTTATAATTTCCATATGAGTGTCTTAATTACCATTATAGGCGAGTTGCATACGACTGTTTATGTTCGACGATAATTATAACTTTATTATATGTTTTAACATAAATATTCATAAATATCTGTTGAGAGTCAGCTACTGAAATTTTGTGATCGCAGAGCGAGCGTTGGTTGTTATATCTCTGCCTTTCAAGAGCTTTGAACGACCGACGCATGCGCTCTGTGTATTTGCAATGCCATATGCAAACCATATGTTTACATCTGCCGTCCCTCAGTAATATTGTCACCGGTGTCAGTTGAAGACAATGCGCTGTGTAGAAATTAGTGTTGGTGATTTTAAGGTACAGTGCTATTTCTTGTCTCATATTCGCCAGTTTATTTACGCGAGCATATGGACGGTGGGTATTCCATGTCGGTAATTTATTATAGTTCGATGTTGTGTTTATGTCCGACATGTTGGATTTTGAGCGCATGCGCGAAGTTATCGTTACCTAATTGGTCAATGAACGAGCTCTGATTGGCTGGAGAAACTGTATCATAATGGGAAACAGTGTTATAATGACCATCATTATGATACAGTTATCTGACACATAATAGTGAGGGTCGAACATAAAATACATTAAAATACATTAAAACAGCACAAAAAACTTACATGACCGGGCGCGCGTGATCAGAGTGCAACGTTAAAAGCACCTATTCAGACGACTGCTCTGCTGGCACTGGTTGAAACAATCGAAGATGATGGAACTGTTGACTTATGGAGCACAATCTCTCAAGCTGTACATATTATGATGCACGCGTCATCCCGCCGAAAGTCAACAAAGGAACTACCAAACTAGTGTGGATGTTGCACTTTATTACAGCGTGCGCCCGCCGGAGGGTTAATAAGCATTCTTCTGTAGCTGTTGACAACGAGTTCCCACGCCAGCTGCACAGGACGAGAGAGTTCAGAAAGGCGTCGCAAGGTGGCGCACCAAGAAGAAGCTTGAGGTTTCTGTTAAACAGGGGAAATGACGTCTCGTTCTCTGTAACATACTAAAACAAGGAATGAACAACGGCACAATAGGAGAGCAAAATCATACAGAAATCTCTGTGGGTGGTTTTCACGAAATAAGAGGAGAAGAAAGACGGAAAAGTTAAAGAAAACCCAGCATGGGTTCGAAATGCGTCCAAGCGTATATTCCATGAGTATACCACACCGTTCAAAGTTTCTAAACAGAAGTCAAGTCAAATTAGACGTAGGCAACTTTGCTTAAACAAAATCTTAGGAATAAGGAGAGCTGTATTAAGAGTTATAATTATCTTAGTAGAGAGTATAAAGAATAAGAAGAAAGCTTTTGTGGCATAATTATTCTTAAAAAGCTGGTGATTATGCTGATTGGAGTAAATTGGTTGACAGTTTGAAAATTATTGGCATAAAGTCCAGGGATGGTAGATTGTCCTTAACCATAGTTATTGGATTCGATGGACATGGAAGTGACACTGGTATTTATAAACATGTAAAGGAAGGCTGAAGTGTATCACTAGTAATCTTTAATCCATACATTTAGAAAGTAACGAATGAAACGAAATGAAAGTTAAAGTAGAATTAGAGGACCAAGGTAAAGTAATTTCGACTCAGTGATTTACTGGCGACATTGCCATCATAGCCTATTCACCAGAGGATTTGAATGAGCTACTAAACGTTTTGTACTAGATGTTGAGGAAAGTATTCATCATAAAATAATTGTATATAGAACAGAATAAATGGAATTCAGCAGGAAGATATAAAAACTATTGGTAAAGGTTGGCGGTTGAAACGCCAAAGGACGTTGGTGACTCGAAATTGGGCACAATATGCACATAGTAAATGAGATATAATGTTCGAGTTGACATCTGTTGACATGAAATATAGGTCTAGGTAATAACAAGTCATTCCTGAGGACTTTGTCTGGAGCGTCGCGCTAAACGGATAGTAAACTTGGACTGTTTGTGCTCTAGCAAAGAAGAAAATAGAAATATTTGAATATGGTGTAGGAGAGTAGTGAATAATGAAATGGAAGGTAATGTACCTGATAAATGGTATTAGGGCTAGTAAGGAAGGAAAGTTGAAGACAATATATAGCTTTGTATGGCGCATATTGAGGTAACAAGTATAGCAAACTTACACTTGTTATGGAAGGATAGGTCGAGGACAAGAACTCCAAGCGATAACCAGTGTAGAATATTGTAAATGGGTTGCTTCTGATGCAGGGTGCTGTAGTTATGGAATGATTAGCTCAGGAATGGGCTACAAGAAGGGCGGCGTAAAACCTTTATGAAGGCTGATGATTGAAACAAATAAATAAATCAATGTATTTCTGTCACACAGCATATACACCGCCTATATGAAAACTCACCACAACGTTGAATGGGCAAGTACGAAATTACATAAAAAAGCTGATCGGTTTGTACATGAAATGAAATCTCTTGCACAATTCCACCACTTTCAGAATGTAGTGCCAGGTTTGACAAACATTTGAGAAACATGGTGAGATATTTTAAACTTTGAACGTTACACATCGGTAATTAGTTTTAAATAACAGTGTACGTGAATTTGTTGAAGTCCAAGTACAGGTCGAGATATTATGAAATTAATTCGAAGGAGTGGGTTAAAGTATATTTAATGTTCCCAGGTACTGTACGAGGTTAGATGGGAGTCCTGTAGTGGTGAGCCTAGAGTAGGATAAATGTGCGCTATGTTTTGTGGTTAATCTTTATGGGTTTCCACTCTCTCTACATTATAACAAGCCACGGTTATTTAAAGTATGTAATTTTTTCTTGGAACATAAAAGTAACCACTCATCTCCACACAATTCTTTAACCATAAATAGTGGTAACCATTCATTTGCGATGTATTCAACAGTGAAGCACACGGCCTGCATATCCAAAATATCCACCTTAATCTATAAATCCAAAATTACTATTCGGTAGGGAATATAGTATGTACGAGCACGTAATTTTGTTAGTCAGCTGGTGTTCAGTTGCCCGGATTCCATTAAATAATCATTATAGCATCGCACAGCCATTCTGTTAAAGCGACATAATGTGGGAGAAAATAACTTATACACTCGCCGAGGAAGTGTGAATCAGGACACAATATCCGTTATCATTCAATAATTTCTGTTATTGATCTGATTAAATACTAGGCTGACTTTTGGGATATAAGATGAGTCTGTGGAAATAATTACCATTTGCCCATTATCAGCAATTCTTTTGAAATTGATATGGATTTCACATACAGAGTGGTTCACCAGCCCCTTAATTTTCTTTGGTTGGGGTAGGCAACTGATGTAACACGTATATCATAGTCGTCATCCTAAAAACATTACTACCTGCTGCTTTACGGCCTTAGTAGAACTTTACCGTCGAGTTCATGCTCGCGAATGTAGTAGAAAGCATTAGCGGTAGTGTTATTTCAATAACCTCAACTATAATGCATGTTTTAAACAATCACAGCTCCGAATAAGAACACCTTACGTTTGGGGGCTACGAATAGATTCAATACGTGCCAGTAATTCACTATAAATATCGGTAGCTAAGGTGGCTAATTCATGCATTTCTGGTGTTGCGTCAGGTAAGCTGCCGGGTGGCTGGTACATGTTTTTTCGTTTAATGACGATTACAGTGGATGTACTATGGCCACTTACGTACCTGTTCCAACCAGTGATTTTTTATTTGGTCCTGAAAAGGACCATTCTTATCCGATGGTAAATAGCCAGGTTGGACGACGACATAATGATCTGTATATTCAGGGCATCAAGCGTTCGAAATGTCACCACCTTGGTTTAAAGGGTTAATCAGACTCACTCAGGCCACCGCACGTATCCCGTCAAAGACCTCTGTTACCTCATTCCTCATTCTTACGTTCGACAAACTTAAAACAGTATTAATTGATCTAATAATGAGGAAACCCGTATCGTGTTGAGTTCATGCCATTGTCAACCTGACTTTCCTTTCTAAAGATATGATAAGAGAGAATTTGAAATTCTCAGAAATGAAATTTACTAATTGAATAAGTGCCTGCTGAATGAATATTCAGGTAGGATTATTTAATACAAAATAAATTGTGTTGGCATATTTGTGGATTTGATTTTCAAATCTTTATCATCTACTCGAGACCAACCTATAAGTCATCCTGGAAGTGGTTTTCCATGGCATCCCATTTCTGCTCCAGATAAAATTCATGCTTCGAAATTTAAGATCACTGCCACCTCCTTAACACTCCTGCTTTCAGTTACAAATACACAAACTACTACGGACACCTTAATAACGTAGGTTAATAGACAAATTTAAACACACAATAGAACACAAGAATGAGATGATCATGATTTCCGAGCCCCTAAAGTTTTAAAAGAAACCTGAAATATTGACGCCGCTGAAAACAGCTAAATGAAGTCTTATGTGCATTGGCTCATGGCTGATGAACTATTAGTCTTACTGACGTGGAATTTGAATTAAAGAAAACTTTGAATCTTCTTTTGCACCTAGTAACTGGTTGTTCTGTGTGGCAACTATTTTCTTAAAATTGGCTACGATGGTGAAAATACACTTACGAAAGATTTCATTGGGTAAATTCCAGCCAATGGTAGCTACTTAAAACTCTGATTTTTAGCTTGAAGGCAATACCAATTTGTGGATAAGGGTATATTAATCATACCAGTGTAAACACCTTACTGATTAGTCCACAGATGCCAATGAAGTGCCAGTTTGAATGTTAACAGTGCACGTTGCATTGAGAACAGCACATAACCGCGAGAACATTACAATATTCCTAATTCTCATAGATCCATAACGTAATGTTTCCGCTACCCACAATGCAGTGGAAACGCAAGTGGCTTGGTGATGTCATCAAGGTGGCCGTGGGTTAAGTGAACACCTGCACATTTCAGAGCCATCACAGGTCCTTAGTATTTGGCGCGGAAGTGATTATGGTCGCTTTTCCCTTGCTAGGCCCATGGTTTAGTTTACATTGCTCTCACACTGGAAGGGCGCAGAGAAATATCAACCATCAGGAGAATTGTAATGTTAGTCGGGTGTCATAAAACTAAATAGTAATGGGTTGTTGAACCACTCTGCTCATGTGGGAATTTAGGGAGATATTTATTTATTTATTTATTTATTTATTTATTTAAAAAAAACAATTTTACTACTCAACAGCTGATCTGCAACACTCATGTTTACAACATAACATCTACTCCGCAAACGTTTCCCTCTTGTTTCTTCTTTTCTTATTGTCCTCATTGCCTTCTTGAAACACTCCCATATTCGGCCATCCTACTGGTCATCTGTCCTGGATGACACATAACCATCAGTCCATGGCTTCATGAATTCCGCACTGCTTGAGGTTTGTTTGGGACCCTCATGTTCACCTTCCCGACACACGTCATAAGCGTCCTGGGGTTTCGCTTTAGTTACACGGTAAGGTCCAAGAAATGTCCTGTCTGGGTACGCTTTATGGCCACCAGATCTCCAGCATGTACTGTCTAGCCTATCGGTGATGTCTATTGAAAGACTTCTTATTTTCTTGCTAGACTTAGAGAATCTGCTGTTTTCATCTTTCCTCAGATTTTCTCTTTTCCCTTCAAATTCTTCTAGTAGTAGTTCTTCATGAATGAACTCAGCGTTCCTTAAGTCGGTATTGTGTCTCATTCTGACTCCTGTCAATAGTTCAAATGGCGTCCTTCTAATACTTCGATTGTATGTGGAGTTAATGGCCTGTTGCACAGCCTCAACATGCTTGTACCAACTTGTCGGATCAGATATTGCAAGCTTTGCTAGAACTGAAGTAATCCCATAGTTAATTATCTCTACTTGGCCATTCTATCGTGGTAATCAAGTTGTAATGAGCACATGTCTAATGTTTTCAATTTTGCAATAATCATCAAACTCATGAGATGTGAAGGCTGATCCTCGGTCAGATATTATATCTACAGGGTTCTAAAAGATTTACATATGTGCTTTAAATCTGGCAGTGACTTCTTTCGCAGTGATAAACTTTGTAGGGTAAAGCCAGTCAAACTTTGTAACACTATCAACAACTGAAAATATGTGACGATATCCTTTATAACTTGATTCCAATGGTCCAATATGATCTACGTGATATGTATGTAATGGCACACTTTCCTTGCACAAAGGATGCAGACATCTTTGCCTGTTTTCAGTCTTTCTGTTAATTAAGAGACAATTTACACCATTTGATATGACACGATTTTCTTTTGTTCTCCTCACAGAGAAATGACCTCTCTCGCGGACACTTTTAATAATTTCATGTTGCATCGCTTTAGGTACAACTTAAACTTCATGACCTTTTCTCAATTTGAACAAGTAGTTCCGTGAAGAACTATACAGCCTATTTTCATATATCCTGCTAATGTTAATTGCCTCTATCAACATACAAAATTTCAGTTTAATTGCTGTAACAGATTCGTAAATATTGAGAACCGTCTAAATATTTCAAGATGGTCGCCAGGTTGGATTTTTATTTTTGTACTATTACATTAAGATTATCGTGTACGTGTGGTATTCAAACTTCAATCGCATGATTAGAAGTAAAAACGAGATTTTAAAATTACGCACAACAGCCATCTTGTGATTATGAAAACAATTGAAATAAATTACATGCCAATGGATCAACATTTGTGTAAGCATTTAACGTGCAACGTTTCACGGCACTCGGATACTTAATTCGCGAGAAACGTCCATTTACATATTTATACTTCGCGTCGCCGCCATGTTGGGTTTGTTCTCACCAGGTTACTGAATGTCCTTTTGGTGAACATATGTTCATAGTCTCTATGAACATTCAAAAATTCAGTTTGGTTGCTGTAAAAGATTCATAGATATTGAGAACCGTCTAAATATTTCGGAAGCTCGCCATTTAGGATTGTTATATGTATAGGCCATAGAGTTATGTACCATTCAAGGACAATTATTGCCTAGGTTCATCATGCAAACTTCCACTTCGATCGCATGATTACGACACAAGAAATAAAAACTTGATTTTAAAATTTCGCACAGCCGCCATCTTGAGGTTATGTAAACAATTGAATTAAATTAGATGGCAGTGCATTACAATCTGCAATATCATTTACTGTACCTCATTTTACTGCGCTCAGAGAGTTATATCACGAGAAAAGTCTATTAAAATATTTCAAATTCGCTTGGTCGCCATGTTCGTTTTGTACTTTACAGGTGTATGAAGTATACATAGGTAAACTTGTATCAGTACCCTTTATCACCGCACAAAATTGCAGGGTGTTATCTGTAATAGTTTCGGAGCTATAGAATGTCAGTGGAATATTTCGCACAGCCGCCATTTTGAGGTTGTGTAAACAATTGAACTAAATTAGATTCCAGTGCATTACAATGTGTATATACATTTGCTGTACCAAGTTTCATTACGTTTGGATAGTTAAATCGCGAGAAAAGTCTATTTAAAAGTCTCAAATTCGCTTGACCGCCATGTTGGTTTTGTAGTCACCAGGTTTTTGAAAGTCTCATAGGTGAACTTCTAGTAGTGCCCTTTATCACCGTACACAATTTCAGGGCGATATCGGTAATAGTTTCGGAGATATTGAATGCTAGTGAAATATTTCGCACAGCCGCCATGTTGGATTGGTGAGACGTAACAAAATTTGAAGGGCACGGTCGAGATCGCCGGAAATAGTGCTATGAACTTACCGAGTTTGATTGAAATCGCTCCAGACGTTTAGATTTTATTAGGGGGGGACACACACACACCTCACACACACACACACACACACACGCACACACACACACACGGACAAAAGGTGATCTCATAAGCCTATTTTTTCAAAATTGAAAATAGGCTAAAAATATGCCATCTCGAATCATAAAAACCTTGTAAGATCGCTCCTGTCATATCTCCTTGATGGCGTTACGACCTTCATCTTCTTGGAGTGCTTTCCTCACTCGGACAACCAAAGAATCAAGAACTGCTTATAAGACAGTATGGTGAATCAGAGCATCGAAATGACGCAACCTCATTCCACTACTTTCTTCGATGGTATATCTGTACTCCTCCAACATCAAAGCCAATCTCGCAACCGTAGGTGTTAGATCTTTCTTATGCATCGTCTTTTGGACAGAAACACAGTCTGTGATTATCTTGAAATCTTTTTCCAGAAGATACACTCGAAACTTCTTCAATGCAACAATGATGGCTAATACTTCTAGCTCATAACTGTGATAGTTTTCGTATTGTGGTGTTGTTCTTTTGCTCATGTAATGTACAGGATGTAGTTGATCATCCTCAGGTGATCTCTCTGCATCAGCACGGCCCCATATCCAAGCTTACTTGCATCAGCATGAAGTTCGCATGCTTAAAACAGGATTCATAGATAAAGCTTCCTTCAATTTCTCAAAGGAAATTCTCTGTTTTTTAGAAGATTGAAATGCTTTATCCTTCTTCAGCAAGTTGCTTAGTCTCGCAGTAACAGAGTGTTCTTGTATGAACTTCCTGAAATATCCATTTAAACCAAGCAAAGATTGCACTTGTTTCACATTTCTTGGTTCCGAAAATTTCATTACAGCATTAGTTTTCTTTGCTGACGGATAGAGTCGTCCATCCTCTACCACGTGTCCCAAGAACTCAATCTTCCTCTTCAGTCGATGGCATTTTTCTCTGTTCAGTTCAACGCCATAATCTTTAGCTACCTCTAGCCGCGTATTCAAGCGGCGAAATGCCTCTGTTTCATCTTTAGCTGGAGTTATAAAGTCGTCCATTATCATAAGTACTATACCTTGAATCACCAATGATCGTAAAACACAGTCAATGAAACGTTGGAACACTACTGGTGAGTTGCACAAACCAAATGGTGCTTTTCGGAACTGGAATTGACCGGCGTGAGTGACAAAATCGGTATATTTTCTACTTTGAGACCCCACTGGCACATGGAAAAATCCATTTTTAGTCAAGTGTACTGAATACTCTTGCTCCTTGCAACCTATCTAAGATATCTTCAATGAGCGGCAGCGGGTACCGATCCTTTATGATGATCTAGTTTATTTTACGATAGTCAATACACAAACGATAAGAGCTAACTTTCTTACGCACAACCACTACAGGACTGAATAATTCGGTTCAATGATGCCTATTAGCCATTTCTTCACGTGGTCGTCAACAGCATCTTTTTCTGCAGGAGCGAGTTGTCGTGGTCTACCGAAAACTGGATGCTCATTCTTAAGCGTAATGATCAACTCGACTTCCGAACTTTTCGTTTTGGCAAGTTCATAGGAGGAAATCATTTCTTCTACTTGTTGCTTGTAGTCATCACTTGTAGACTCACCTACATCTTATGGCTGCTCTTCATCAACTTCGGTCTGCATGAGAAATATATCTGATTTTGGCTTGGAAATTCAATGCCATTTTGATTTATCACTACATATCCTGGTTGTAGAACGTCACTTCCAATTATTGCCAGCATCTTCATTGTATCAAGAGTCACAAGATAAATGTCAACCTGAAATGCTTCATCATCAATAAATACATTGGAGTGGAAGTAGCCTTTAGGTACGACATAATTCTTTCCAAAACTTGTAAAGGTAAGGTCAGTATTTCTTAGTGGAGGAGCTCCTAAATCTGCATAGATGTCTTCATGGATTAAAGTAACGCTTCTTCCTCATCTACTAAGGCATTTATCGTGGTACTAGCAATCCTTTATTTAGTGGTGAGCCGGGGAGGTGCAGGTTTCGTTAATGTGTTTACCTGCCTTACCATCTATTGTCTTGCACTTCACCGACTTATGACCAAATTTATTATATTTATAACATTTCAGACTGTCTTTGTAACGGCAACTCGACGATTAATGGCCAGCTTCACCGCGGTTGAATCATCTCTGTGCTTTATGTTTTTCTTCAACAGCTCCAGTATTCATGTCTATCGAAGTAGGTATCTGTGTTCCATCTTTCTTCAAAACCCTTGTGTTCCGTCTTTCACCTATGAACTCATAGTCTCGCGGCTTTTCCTTAAAAGTCTTGAAATTCTTTGCCCCATACGAAATCAATTTACTTTCAGAGTCGTCTTCTATACCATACATCGATAATGTACTGTACCAGGGAGTCATCATCAACTTCACCTCGATGTGCAATATCTTTCATTACAAGCAGGTACCCTTGAAATGTATCTTCTCTCTTCTTCTTCTTCTTCTTCTTCCTCTTCCTCCTAGTCAGTAGTTTATGTACTTCTGAACTGATCATCTTGACATTAAACTCTTCTATTAACGCGGCCTTTATTTTCTTCCATGTTGTTAAACCAGTTTCACTTTGAATGAATAGTTTTGCTAGACCAGACAATGTTTTCTTAGCAAATACCAACTTCTGATGTCGCCCTATCCCATGAGAACAGCTGTTTCGTCAAATTTCATAATCCATTTTCTGACTGTACAATCTCCTTTACCATCAATGGTGCAAATAGAATCTTCCACATCTCGAAATGTTAGCGCAAATTTGCGGCCTGAATTTTCCCGTTTTCAAATGAGGAATGGTCTTCTGCTGATGTTTCTGTCTTGTATATTACTTTCTTCTTATTGTTAGTGTGCTGACTTGAATTCCCGCTAGCTTCCAAGCGTGAACTGCACTGGACATCGTATTCATCATCTCTGTCGTCACTTTCTTCATCCTAATCATCGTCATCGTCTTTATCATCCCCGTTGTTCTCGAGGTTTGATAGCAATTCTATTTTATTGACATGTCTTAAAATACGCTTCACTAGCTTCTCTTTATCTCCCTCAAATCCCAAACGTAAGCACATTGCATACTGTATTCAAATCACGTTCAGCAAAATTGTCAAGAGCATACTTAACCTTATCGTCATATTCAGTGGAACCTTCCGAAAAATGAAATCCTGTGAACTCTCGTTACCTTTTACGGTTCTGTCGATTGCCTTCGTTGCTATATATAAACGTATGCAGATATGTAACTGCAGACACAGGTGCAGTGGAAATGGTTTATTCTTTGATCTCCAAACATTTTGATTCTTGATTGCAATTGGCGTATTTACTCAAAACTTGCCTCGTTAACTTACACGTAATTGTCAACATTCATCGTAGTTAAACATCGGCGTCATTTACTTTTACAATGTACGTCTTCATTCTTCTATAACGTCGTTTATTTAGACAACAATGGCAACGAATTTCAGTCTACTTACATTGGTCTTCGTCAGCTACAACAAGTAAGACATCTTGGTTACAACTTACGAATCAAGCAAAAAAAAAATGAAGGACTTAGTTGATCTAAATGGCAATATCTCTCCCGAATATCCTTGAAAACTATGTGGATGTAGCTGTTATACAGTAAACACATATAGATAATGAGGAAAATTTAAAATAAAGGGGGCATGTTGCGAGATATGAATTCATAGGAGCAACTTATCACCATACTTACGGCTGTGCTACTTACATACGCAACAATATTGAAAATGCAAATTTGATTTCTGTGGACACCTCAGAAAATGTTCACATTATCGTGATAAAAATTTACAACATTACAATAACAAATGTTTACAAGCCACCTGCAGTAAACTGGTCTGCTGAAGTGATCCCAACTCCACCTCATCCTAGCATATACATCGAAGACTTAAATAGCCACTATACTATGTGGAATTACAAAGAAGATGATGAGAATGGTGAAAGAATTGTTAATTGGGTTGAATCTATCAATCTTAATCTAGTATTTAACTCAAAGGACAAAGGGCCTAGAAGAAAGACTAAAACCCTGACCTTTCTTTTAGTTAGTCAGAACTCTAAATGTCAACCTCTTGCCACAGTAATGACTGTTCTTGGGAATATTCTAAATAGCCAACATCGGCCAGTTTTTGTTAAAGTAGGAATTCAAATACCTATAATCAGATCCATTCAAAAACCAAGAAAATTTGAAAATCTTACTGGAACAAGTTATCCAGTGAACTTGATAAAGTTATTACCTGGATCCCCCCTGTGAGTGAAAAGTGTGAAAGATTTGTAGAAGCTGTCTTATCTACGGCAAAAATGTGCATGCCAAGAGGATTTCGGAAAGAGTACATTCCAGGATGGAACACGGATTGTGAAGAACTATACCAGTCTTAAATAACCACCAATGATCATAAAATTGCTGCCGAATTTTTACAGAGCTTAGATAAAGCTCGCAGAGAGACCTGGCTACAAAAGACAGAGAACTTAGACTTAACAATATCAAGCAGAGGAACGTGGAGCCTGCTGAGGACATTGGGAGGATGTTCCCCACCTAACCGTGATGATCCACATGTAACACCAGATCAAATAGCCAGTAGAATAATTTATTTGTCCAGGGCACCATCGCATAAGCAACATACAAGAAACGTTAAGAATGAACTAACCTACCTCTAGCAAAATGCAATCCACCGGTCAGAATATTCCAATGGCTTCATACTAGCTGAGATTAATACAGCACTTAAGGATGTTCAAACAGGCAAATCACCAGGGTTTGATGGCATTCATCCTGAATTCCTTGTCAATTGAGGGAACAAGACTCATAATAGCTTGTTGCTTTCTTTTCTAATATAATGATCACTGGCACACTAAAAAACGCTTTCAAGAAACCGAAAGTCATAGCTGTATTGAAACCCGGTAAGCCAAAGGATAAACCAAATAGCTATCGACCGATAGCTCTCCTAAGCTGTTGCTACAAACTTCTGGAAAGACTCATCCTTAACCGAATTGGTTGGAATATTCATTAAGTAACACCTGTGAACAAGCAGGCTTTAAACCAAGTAGAAGCTGCACAAAGTACTAAGTCTCACCACTCATATAGAAGCAGGGTGTCAAAAACAACTTAATACAACTGTTGCTTTTGTTGACCTTACAGCAGAAGGATGGATTACTCTACAAACTGATGCGTATCATACCATGTCAAACTATGAACAAGCTTATAAACATATGCTGTCTGAAAAATATTTCCAAGTGGTTTTTGGGACCAAAATAAGTAACCAAATGAAACTGAACAATGGACTCCCACAAGGATCCCTTTGAGCTCCAGTGCTCTTTAACTTGTACTCATCAAATCTCTCTATGACGCAATCGAGAAAATTCATTTATGCGGATGACCTGCCATTGACAACTCAACAAAGAACTCTTACGAAGAGCAAACATATTCTTTCCTCAGATCTAAGCATTATGAATGAATACTTCAGAAATGGAGACTATCACCGAATCCTAGTAAGACTGAAGCTCGTTGTTTCCACGTAAACAACAGGTTGGCAAATACAAAGCTGAATGTCTTCTTTAATTAGAAAGTCCTCCATCATCAAAACGTTTCAAAATATTTAGGCGTTACTCTCGATAGAACTTTGTCCTTCAAGAAGCACTTGCAGCAGAACACTGCAGCAAAACTAAGATCACGCAATGACATCTTGCAGAAGTTATGTGGAACCACATGGCGAGCTACTGCAACAACATTACGATTTTCTGTTTTAGGACTTGTCTATTCAGCTGATGAATACTGTGCACTGGTGTGGCTTAATAGTCCACGTGTGAAGCAGATTGATGTCCAATTGAATTCGGAGATGAGGATAATATCAGGTTGCATCAGGACCACTCCTCTGTACTGGCTCTCACCTCTAAGTCACATTTCACCACCTGACTTGCATAGACAAAACTCTCTCCTGAGGAATATAAAAAGATACTCTCCACTTCACAGCTTCCTATTCATTCTGTCAAACCAACAGTAAAGATAAGTCGCTTGAAATCCCGCCGACCACCAATCCTAACAGCGGTGTCTCTACAGTTAAATAATTTTCAGATTGACAACAAATGGTCTGAGGTATGGAATAATTTATTCCGTGAGAAATATAGAAACTTCATTGATCCTATCAAGAAACCAGCTTGCATGGAACTACCACGCCATACATGGAAATCGCTCAACAGGATTCGAACGAGACATGGGGTCTGCACCGGCAGCTTATACAAGCGGAATAAGGCTTCCTTACCTCAGTGCGACTGTGGATTTGAAAAACAGACCATCCAACATATTGTGAAGGACTGCAGCCTTCGAGCCCATAATGGGAACCTGAAAGACTTGCATGATGCAACGCAGCCTGCTCTTGATTGTATTTCAATTTTAAATATTACTTCGTAAATCTGGAAAAAAAATCTGAACATTTTATCTGTTTATATGTCTCCTCAACAAAATTGATATTAATATTTATTGTTCTTTTAAATGCTAATGTACACTATGTTTAATGTGTTCCTTAGCTGGTAATTATTTAGATGCACCATGCCAAACGCTAAATAAATATACCGCCGTATCACTATTTTGGCATGTTCTTGGTCATCCATTAGTTCTCTATCCCGGACGAGCCCCCAAATTGTGGGATTTTGGGGAGATTTTTTTTGTAAAATCAAATACTACACAACAGCTGAACTGCATTACTCATGAATAAAACACAACCTCTACTTCGCAAACGTTTCTCTCTTGTTTCTTGTTTTTTATTGTCCTCATTGTCTTCTTGAAACACATGGATATATCCATAAAAGCTATGACTCAAAATACTCCAATATGACTCTGCACAATAAAAAAACTAAAAAAAAACCTTTGTTCGGCTTTTCCCAATTAATTGGGGTCGCCGGAGCCGACCAGGCTCATTTGGTTTTGGCCGGGGATTTAAGACCGGATGCCCTTCCTGACGCCACGTGATTTTTCAGGTGAAAATTCCACCCCGCTGTCACTGGGATTCGAACCCCGGCCGTCCGGGTGAAAGACGAGCAGCTAAGCCACTGCGCCATCACGCTCCCCAACTCTGCACAATATATGAGTAATTTTAAAATATCTTTGTGTTAGTGATTGTAATGAATGATGCTCTAATTACACTGGGCAACAAAAAAATAAATGTTTGAATGTTCCTTGCATATCATGGGTCAATTCTTACTAATTTTGGGTTGATAAAATCGAATAAGACAATGAAAAATTTTTCTTAGCTCTAGTTTCTGTGACACCCAATAGGTGGAAGTATTTCCGTTTAATGGATTAAGAGAAAACGATACATTTTAATTGCATATGCCAACGACATTGAAAGTGCATTTAATTTATTTTTAAATTGCAGTTACATTCTAAGAGTTGTAAATTGATGGAGGAATATCTTGCAGTTGGTTGGGTCTGAAGAGAATCGCGTGGTGGCTTCATCAGATCATCGTCTGTTAGCTAGTCTCTTCTAAGTGATTTCCGGAGCACCCCTACACAAAGTCTAGCAGTAATCCGCAATCATTGCTTCATTACAACGGCCCTGATATCTTTGTTCCATAACAGAAATATCCTGATGGAATCGTTCTCCGTGTTCATCATTGACTGCTCCACAACTAGCAGGGAAAAATTGTAGGTGGGAGTGGAGAATATGGATTTTAAGGGACATGGTGCATCCAAGTTGATGGCAATTTTGCAGGAGCAGTGTCGCCAACTGAGTGTAGTTATTACCTCGTTTGTTGCCTAAAAATCCATGAATAATTCCCTTGAAGGATTCCCAAGCTTCCTTTTCTTTGCTCTCGAAGACTTGGTCAAATGCAGGATCCGTAACATGTTCTCGAATTTGTGGCCCGACAAAAATACCTGCCTTAACTTTGGCATCACTTAATTTAGGAAATTTCTCTCTTACGTACTTAAAGGTTTGTCCTTCTTGGTTCATACCTGTGACAAAATTTTTCATCATAGCCAGCTTGATATGCAGGGGCGCAAGAAGAACATCTTTTGTGTCCACGAAAGGCTCTGTTACGACATTTTTCTCGCTAGGGTTAAGATTTATTGCAGGCCAGTCTGCTGGAATATAATGTGATTTCCTATCCCTGCTGTCCCACATACATAAAAAGCAGCAATATTTTGTGTACCCCAGTTGCATTCCTGAGAGTATAGCAATGACTTTTAGATCACCACAGATTTTCAACTTGTGTTCATGATATTTGATTGAGTCCAAGACGGGTGTCATATTTGCATAAGTCTCCTTCATGTGAACTGCATGACCAACAGGAATAGAAGGAAGACGGTTGCCAGTGTGGATTAATACAGCTTTCGAACTAAGCTTTGAAGAGTCTATGAATAGCCTCCATTCCGTTGGATCATGGTTCAAATTCAAACATTTCATCAAGCCATTAATGTTGCAGCAAACAACAAGAATGTTTTTTCTTAAAAAAAAAGGGAAGCAGATCCCTGTGACGTTTTCTGTACTGTGAGACTCGAACATCATGTTCCAGAAGATTCCATTGCTGTAGTCTAGACCCTAGAATTTCTGCCTTCTCCTCTGACAAGTCAAGGTCTCTAATGAGATCACTTAATTCCGCTTGACTCAGTTTGTGCGGCTTATCATCTTTTTCTTCAAAATCAGGGTCACGGGATGTGAAAGGCTTGTTGGATTCTTCTTCTCCTTCTTGTCCCACACTGTCTTCATTGTCTACTTAAAATACACAATTCTTGGGTGGAGTAGGAACTGGTAAACTATCTGAATGTGGAATGGGTCGAATGGCAGATGGAATATTCGGGTATTGAACTGTTCTTCTTTTCTTCATAGACAATCCTGCCTTTATAGGTGGAGTCAAGCAGAAATAGCAGTCATCTGTATGGTTTCTAGGCTCCCGCCAAACCATAGGCATTGCAAAAGCCAGCGATCGTTTCTTATTTTTCAGCCATTCTCGCAGTGTAACTGAACAAGCGCTGCAACATATATGTGGAGCCCGTGATTTCTCCTGGTCACCTACTTACATACCGAAATCATAGTGACAGGCAGTCTTCACAAGAGCAGTCAGCTTGCGTTTCTGTGACGAATATGTTATTTCACCACAAATGTAACAAAAATTATTCACTTTAAAAGCACTGCTAAACCTGAATTTCTGTATAATTTACAGCAGAAACAATATGAAATGCACAGTCACAGCAACTATATCTATGTTTATAACTTACAAACAGCTGAAGAAAGTTTGTTTGTTGTTATTTAACAGGTGTGCCAACTCCCAAAACAAAATTTCCCCCGAATTTCCCCCAAACTGAAAATGTTGACTCTAAAAAATGAAGTGTCATTTGATCTTCAAGCAAGAGCTAATCTGTCATTTTAATGGTGATATTTGAACTAAGGGAGTAGAAATACTTAAGAATTAACTATTTTTGAGCCTGAAATATTTTTATTGTTGGGCAGTGTTATCATATCATTAGTTAGATCTGTGGAACTTGAAAGTTTTATTCGCCTTTTTCAGATAATTCACTAGAATTATAGCGCAGTGCAATACATTTATACCAATGATTTCAGGATAATATGTCCATATACTTCGAATCCTGTTGTGGGGAACATTTACGCATTATGTAATACGGGAGGACTTTCGACACCAACTGTATATGGAATAGGGAATAATATCACACAACACATGAAGGTCCACCTGCTAATCGACAGCGGCGAGCAGCCTTGCTCACGTTGCAGATGTGAGGCCAAGTTTGTTTGTAACGGAAATTTGATCACGCCCAACTCGACGCATACCGGCAAGAAAGCATACTCACGTAACACATGTGGCGCCAAAGGTGCCTTGAAAGCAAATTCTATTGATATGGTCTTAACCCACAGCGACCAGAAGCTATTCTCATGTGACTTATGCAAATTTAAATTAGCATCCATGTTGCTTTTGAAGAAACACATGTTAACTCATACTGACGAGGGTCGCAACTCATGTAGCATATGAGAAGCTAAGTTTTCTCGGAAAGGAGGATTGAAAAGTCACATGGTAATGCATACTAGTGATAAGCCTTATTCATGCAACATGTGTGAAGCGAAGTTTGCTCGGAAAGCATATTTGAAGTCTCACATGTTAAGGCATACAGGTAATATGCCTTATTCATGCAGCATATGTGAAGCCAAGTTTGCTCACGGAGGAAACTTGAAGAGGCACCTGCTTACGCATACTGGTGATAGGCCTTATTCATGTAGTTTATGTGAAGCCAAGTTTGCTTGGGGAGGACACTTGAAGCGTCACATGCTTACGCATACTGGTGATAAGCCTTATATATGCAGCATATGTGAAGCCAAGTTTTCTCGAAGAGGACACTTGAAGAGTCATATGCTTACGCATACTTGTGATAAGCCTTATTCATGCAACATATGTGAAGCTAAGTTTACTCGGAAATGGTATTTGAAGATTCATATGTTTAGGCATACTGGTGAGGAGACTTAGCCATGTAGCATATGTGAAGCCAACCTTGCTGAGGTTGGAAACTTGAAGAGTCATATGCTTATGTTTACTGGTGATAAGCCTTATTCATGCAACATATATGAAGCTAAGTTTACTCGGAAAGGACATTTGACGACTCATATGTTAAGGCAAACTGGTGATAAGCCTTATTCATGCAGCATATGTGAGCCAAGTTTGCGTGGAAAGGTCAGTTGAAATCGCACATATTAATGCATACTGGAGAGTAGCCTTAATCATGCAGCACATTTAAAGCCAAGTTTGCTAGGAAAGGACAATTGAAGCCGCACATGTTTACGCATACTGGTGATAAGCCGTCTTCATGTGGCTAAGTGAAGCCAAGTTTTCTCGGAAAGAGCAATTAATGCCGCAATTGTTTTTGCACACTGGTGAGAAGCCTTATTTATGTAGCATATGTGAAGCGAGGTATACTCTGGGAGGACATTTGTGGTCTCATATGTTACTGCATACTTGTGAAAAGCTTATTCATGCAGCTTATGTAAAACCAAGTTTACTCGAAAAAAAAACAATGGAAGTCTAAAATCTTAACGCATACTGGTGAAATTCTTTACTCATGCGACATAAGTGAAGCAGTGTTTGTCCGGAAACAACATTTAAAATCGCACCTGTTAACGCATACCGGCCAGGGGCCTTAGACATGCAGTATTATATTTAGCTAAGTTCTCACGGACGAATCGTTTATAGTCTCAAATATTCACGCATTCGTTTAGCATATGTATAGGCATCTTTACTCAAACAGGACATTTAAAATCTCACCTTTTTACGAATACCGGCGAGAAGCCAAACTGATGTAGCATATGCGAGGCCAAATTTGATTTTAGGGAGCTTATGAAGACTCACATGTTATCGCATAACCTCAGGACGCATACTTACAAAGCCATGCCAAGAAATATTTCCCAGGAAAGGAATTTGATAAAACAGATGTGAAGGAGAGTTTGCTCCGGTACGGCGAATGGCCCATAACTCAATTCTTCACGTTTTAACATTTAAACGGGTCAAGTTAATGCATACTATACCAATATAACAAACGGATAGCAAATAATTATAATATGCTCACATATAACATATTAAATTGGCACCAGTTTAATACAATTGTTGTCTAACGTATTCAGGAAACGGGGGTTGGGGGATGACACTGAATTACGAAATATAGCGAAGTCAGAGGAAGCAACACAAAATTAACACGTCAAAATAAAGGATATGAAAATTACATTAATTTACTTAATATTACCGGGACACGAAATGAGAGAAAAAATTAATCAGCTAAGAAATATGATTTGTATGGAAACAATAGGCTTACGTAGAGGTAGTAATGTAGAAAACGCAATGACATACGAAGAAACAAAGGAAATACGGCGTGGCGAATGGACGGTGACTAACACAAAGACCATTGCTCACATACATTTCCCAAAACAGAGGGAAGGATCAACTTGGAGACGAATGAGTCTCAGCTCCGTTGCCAACGGCCATACCATGTTGAATACACCGGTTCTCGTCCGATCACCAAGGATCAACTTGGAGACGAATGAGACTCAGCTCCGTTACTACAATGATACCTTAACCCAATAATCAAACTCTGATACGAAAATCAAATGACAGAGCCTTGAAAGAGTGCACATCAATTTGTGCCGTAAAGCAGAGCGTAATTAAGCCTCGAAGAAAAATAGCATATATTTCAGACCTGAGAGATTTAGGTATAATAAACAAGTAGTTCCGTGAAGAAGTATACAGCCTATTTTCATATATTCTACTCATGTTAATTGCCTCTATCAACATACAAAATTTAAGTTTGAAGATTGTGATAGATTCGTAGATATTGTGAACCGTCTAAATATTTCAGATGGTCGCCAGGTTGGATTTTATGTACTGTTACATGAAAATTATTGTGTACATGTGGTATTCAAACTTCAATCGCATGATTAGAACACAAGAAGTAAAAACGAGATTTAAAAATTTCACACAGCTGCCATCTTGTGGTTATGGAAACAATTGAAATAAAATAGATGCCTGTGGATTAACATTTGTATAAGCATATAACGTGCAAAGTTTCATTGCACTCGGATGGTGTAATTGCAAGAAACGACAATTTAAATATGTATACATCGCGTCGCCGCCATGTTTGATTTGTGCTCACCAGGTTACTGAAAGTCCCACAGGTGCACTTATGTTCATAGCTTCTATGAACAAAAAAAATTCAGCTTCATTGCTGTAAAAGATTCGTAGATATTGAGAACCATCTAAATATTTCCGACGCTCGCCATTTTGGATTGTTATATGTATAGGCCATAGAGTTATGTACCATTAAAGGAAAATTATTGCGTAGGTTCATTACTCAAACTTTTACTTCTATCGCATGATTACGACTCAAGAAATAAAAACTTAATTTTAAAATTTCGCACAGCCGCCATTTTGAGGTTATGTAAACAATTGGACTAAATTAGATGCCAGTGAATTACAATATGTATAATTATTTACTGTACCACATTTCACTGCGCTCAGAGAGTTAAATCACAAGAAATGTCTATTAGAATGTTTCAAATTCGCTTGCCCGCCATGTTCATTTTTTAATTTGCAGGTTTATGAAAGTTACATAGATAAACTTGTAGCAGTGCCCTTTATTAGCGTAAAAAATTCAGGGTAATATCTGTAATAGTTTCGGAGATATGGAATGACAGTGAAATATATCGCACAGCCGGCATTGTGAGGTTATGTAAACAATTGAACTAAATTAGACGCCAGTGCATTACAATGTGTATAAACATTTGCTGTACCAAGTTTCAATACGTTTGGATGGTTAAATCAAGAGAAAATTCTATTTAAAAGTCTCAACTTCGCTTGGCCGCCATGTTGGTTTTGTAGTTACCAGGTTTTCGAAAGTCTCATAGGCGAACTTCTAGTAGTCCCCTTTATCACCGTACACAATTTCAGGGTGATATCCGTAATAGTTTTGGAGATACTGAATGCTGGTGAGAAATTTCGCACAGCCGCCATGTTGGATTGGTGAGACACAATCAAATTTTAAGGGCACGGTCGAGGTCACCCAGAATGGTGCTTTGAACTTACCGAGTTTCATCGAAATCGCTCCAGCCGTTTAGAAGTTATTAGGGGGGAACACGCGCGCGCACACACAGACACACGGACAAAAGGTGATCTCATAAGCCTATTTTTTTAAATGAAAATACGCTAATAAAATAAGATCGTCTACATGAAAGGGAGGGAAGACGAATAAACATAGAGACTTCATTAGATTAACGTAAACGAAGGCGAAAGGATTTGGGTTCACAGGAACGACATCACACCATCATCAGAAAGAAAAATAAGTAAATCAAAGGAGGCACATAAAAAAGGCAGAAGGCGAAACAGATATTTAAAATGACTTCTCATTAGATACATTTAGTGATTGAATCGTACTTACTTAGTTGCTCAGGAGCGTGGGCGAGAGCCCGCTGGATACAAGCATCCGTCTCACATGACGGTAAGAATTGGAAGAACGAAGCCTTCCTTGAAAGAGCGTAGGAATGCACCCATAAACATGAGTCGTTATACGACCAACATTCCCTCCCTGTATACATGGAGAGTGGGGGTCCAATGGCAAAAGCAAGGCTTGACAAAAGTTATGCTTTTGGCCAAGAGTAAAATTTACGTACATAGAAGGGTGACATGTTTCACCATAAGTTGAAATGTTACAGGGAAAATACAATGTTTGAGCGCATTAAGAGTGACTGAGAAACGTATGTCACAATAATATGACATAAAGGAATGATACTAATAATAATAATAATAATATGAAAAAATTAATGAACCAGATAAAAATGGTTCAGTATCAAATCATGGGATCTTCTTGCTCTTCACTGGCATACCATTGGTCTTTCTTGGCGGCTTCAGGTTCGTCGTAACCAGCGATAGGTAGTGATAAGAGTCGATGTTGGCTCTCCTTAGCACCTTGACATTCATGATGTCACAGTTGTGTTGTCTGTCTATTGTATTGTGGTCAATCTGGAACTCACTGAAGATGCTGTTTGGTCTGTGACACGTCATAGACTTCCTGGATAGATGTTTGAAGGCCGTGGACATCAAGAGTTGCCCATACTTTGTGCACAGACTGATTAAGCGTTCCCCATTCTTGTTGGTTCTTTTATGAGCAGGTTATCGTCCTACAATTTTCCGGTATTTATGTTCTTTCCCAATTTGGGCGTTGAAATCTCCTAGCAGTATATACGTGTGGTAATGCGGCATCTTATTTAGGGTTTCTTCAAGGGTATCCCAGTACTGGTCTCTGTTCTCTGGGTTTTTCCTGTTAAGAGTCGTTAGTAGGTGCATGGAAGTCAACCAGGGGGTATCCCCATTGTTGCATTTGTTGGCTAGTACTGAGGTCCTGTCGTTAGGTGAAAAAAAGCCAGAAACACTTTTAATCCAACTGTGGTGAACTGCGAAGCTAGTCTCCACGAAGGGTACATTGTCCAAAACTCTCTTACCTGGCTTGCCGTTATATATCCTCTATCCTCCATAGCATCTTCATCTGGGAACTTAGTCTCTTGTAGGGCTGCTATACGGATGTCCTTGCCATTCAGGACTTCAAGTGTGTGTTTAAGTTTCCCGGTCTTTACCAACGCGTTTATATTGATCCTAGGTAAATATGTGAAGTTCCTTTTATGTTCCAACTTCATCACACGAAGGTATAGTTGTAGGCTCCCCAGAATCCGATGGCCTATATGCCCCGTCATGAGTGGGAATGGGTTGGTTACCACATGGGGTACAATCTTTATTAGTTTTGTACTTCATGTTTAACAGTTTATCACACAAGTGTGTAGTATTGGTTACCCGAAAGTAACGGGTTGTTGACTGTTAAGATTGTAAGCCTTGAAGCCCCCTGTATGAATCGGCTCACCGACCCTGCTTCCCACTGGGATTGGTTACTCAACCTTCCACTAGGTTGCTCAGCCTAACAGGGGTACCTCTTGTAGGTTATGCGCTGGAGTTGGATTGAAACAGGCTATCATATTTCAGGATAAAATTGTGAATATTATTTCCGGATTGGAGGGAGTTTCAACTTTCGCATGACAATTTCTTCTGACTTAACAAAATGTGTATCTCATAAACTATATGTTACAAATAAATAACACTTTGCAGGATTATCAAACACAGTTCAGTCATTATTATGCACAAAACACATTCCATAATATGATTGTAGTCATGCAGTCAACCTTTCCATTCTTTTTGTACAGTTGGACTTCGTTTACATGATTAGTACCCCACAATTTAAAATATTTACATGAAAGTCCTTTTGGACTGTTGGTAACATTTACGGCTACAACATACACCAAAATAATTGATACACGTATTCAGGATTACTTTTTCATATCCTGAATGTATTTTTTTTCTTTTACATTATTTTAGGGTAAAACATATTCTCTTAAATGGGAAGTATGCTTCATACACAAACTGTTTTGGCGTATGCTGTTCATGTTAGTACAATACGCAACCATGAAAAATATCATTGAGATATCTTGCACAGTATTTGAGTTATCATATAAACGCTGTATGAAAACAAAGTTTTCTGGAAACAAGTTTCAAACTTTCCTAAGGGTAGAATTTAAAGAGACAATTTAAGCGCAATCATCTAACATTTAGGGGCATATCTCTGTAAGTTTTCAAGATATTTGCATTTTGTTTTCACCAAATGAAAGATACAAGATTAGTCTTTCAAATAACGCATTAATAAAATTTAACATTTCTTTAAACCTGAATGGTGTGCCTCCCCCCCTTTAATTATATGGTGCGTTCAAAACGTGACGAGCCGGAGGCTGGAATGCGCAAACCGGTGACGACATCGGCTAATCGTGGCGTGTGTAACGAGGTGTGGTTCTGACCAGAGCGTGGAAGGTCACAGCCCGTCGCCAGAGGGCACGCGTGCACTTCACGTGACGATACAAAGCGAGCAGCAGCATGCATCAATCGACCAACGCTGCCAGTCGCATTGCAAACAGTGACAATGAGGCGTCAAATGAAGAGCAAAGAGGTCTTGTTCGGTTTCTGACAGCGGAAGGAGTAGGGGGAACGGACATTAATCACCGAATGTCACAAGTGTACGGCGAACACTTCATGTCTCTTGAAAGTGTCAAGGCGTGGCACAAGCGCTTCAGAGAAGGACGGGTGTCGTTAGCCGATGATGCCCGGTTTGGGGCATTCCCCTGCATTACCGATGACAACGTCCAGCTGGTTGATGCACTCACTACCCAGGACCGCCGAATGACAGTGAATCCCATAGCCACCGTGGTCGGATTGAGCGTCGGAAGTGTGCACAACTTCATGAAGGAACGACTGCACAATCGCGGCACTCCTGCAGCAATTCAAATGGGAGGTTCTCAGCAACCCTCCATACAATCCAGACCTCTCTCCCTGTAATTGCGCCATGTTTGGTCCCCTGAAAAGGGCTCTGCGGTGCCAATGATTCACCTTGGACGTGCGGTACTGGTTCACATCGCAGCCCAGGGAATTTTATGAGACAGCCATTCACCCCCTCGTGTCACAGTGGAACGAGTGCCTCAACAGCCAGGGCCAATACTTCTAACATACAGGTACTGGTTTCTGTAATTATGCCTCCGGCTCGTTAATTTTTGAACGCACCTTATATATTTTGAAAGAAATGTTAAAAACGCTTGTTTTTTGAAATAGAACTTAATGTAATTAAATTTTGATTGTTTTTTTATTCATTATCTTCATTTATTGGTTAGCAGATTTTTGAAGTCTTAAAAGTACAAGAAGATATTTTTATTTGACCATGTATGGGTCAACACTAGCACTCGAAGTGATAGATTTAGTGAACTACATACGACAAAAGATTTGGCCTTACTCTTGATTTCCATGACTTTTCAGTTTAGTGTGTGTTATCACGCCGCCAACACGTAAGAGGCGTTTGGTTAAAACACAAAATATTCAAAAGTGGAATATAAAATTAAAAAGCAGAAAGTAGTAAGAATCAGCGACGAACATGGAACGGGTCGGCAACGAGATAAAGACGTTGTAATCAATGAACGGTCAACTACTACAAATCAAATTACTTCAAAGATACGCAAACATCGCCAACAGAAACGAGGACAGACGATTCTCTTATCGTTTCGCTAAAACAATGCATGATCATCAGGCGTTAGACCACTTTCTTTGTAGTATGTAGTTCACTATATCTATCACTACGAGCACTAGTGTTCACCCGTACATGGTCAAATCAAAGTCGAAATATCTTCTTCCGTTTTGACTGAGAAGTCATGCACACCATCCTTTGTCGTATGTAGTTCACTAAATTCATCCAAAATCAAACATTTTTTTCTGTTTTTTACGTCCAAAAATCTTAATTCCGAAGTCATGTTTTCAACAGTAAGTTCCCAGCCTAAAGGGCTAGAGCTGAGGTAGGAACCCATATTCTTGTGCTTCATAGAACATTATTGACATGTGGAATGTTGATCACATTTTAGTACACCATATTTTCATGATTCGCCTCCGCTGTGTAGTGGTCAGCGAGCTTAGCTGCCACCCCGGAGGTCCGAGATTCAATTCCTGGCTCTGCCTCGAAATTTGAAATGTGATATGAGGACTTGAGCGGGGTCTTCTCAGCCTCGGGTGGTCCAAATGTGTAGAGGGGGTTCGATTCCCACTTAAGCCATCCTCGAAGTGGTTTTCGTGGTTTCATACATCGTCTACGCGCAAATGACGGGATAGTACTGTACCCGTATCCTCATGGTCTTACCTGTTGAAATCCGATGGAACAACTGGATCGTAGAATCTGGAAGTACCCGGCTGGAAAAATAAAACCAAAAATTCTACCAACATGGATCAACCTGGAAAAAGTATACATCACCATAAAAGAATGTGTTAAGAAAGTCCCAGGGGTCAAACTACAAATAAGAACTAGCTCAAAGTGAACTCGAAAAACTCTAAAATTAATCCCGGGCATATGACTGAACGTTGGAAATATTGCCCCACTGGTTCTCCTAGAACATCCTGTTCCTATTATAAATCACGAAATCATTTGATATTTTAAAATGAATTACTCCGTTTATTGACTGTATTGCAGATAGAAATCTACGAAGAATAAAATAAATCAGAATCTACTATCAGCATAACAAAACATCAATGGTTCGTCTTTAATACTGACGAATACCATGGAAGTGCATCGACATGCAAAGTCTCTTGTCCATGAAAACGTTCATACACAATATAACAATGTTGTCAATTAGATATACACAGATACCTTAGAAAATATTAATTATGAATTATATACAAAATTTTACAGTCTTTTCGTTCACCGAATCTTGCTATGATTCTCTTTTTATCCATTGAAATTATTATTTTGACATTATTATTAACCAAATTCTGTCTTATTCAACAATCAGTAAAGTTCATCGAACGTAGTGTTCCTTAAGTAAATTTCAATCGTATTTTCAATACATTACAATATTATCGTATGGTTTCCAATTATTGTTTCACACTTGACATTCGTTAATTTAAACAACTTAATTCATGACAAATTACTTTCTCTTTAATTAACATTTAAATGGTGGGTAATATTTAATTTCAGCATTGTGGCTTGAATGATCGTGTTCTATTCACGAATAAAATTCATCATCTTATACAATCAGCGACTGCTTATTAGCTCGCGTAATTCCCATAATTTCATTATATAAGTGGCAATCTCCTATTACAAACTACATTACTATTCGGAATATCCACTGATATGGAAATGTATCCAAATTATTTCATTAATACATGTATTGCTTAATTCAATACGAATAATAGCGCTTAATAGCTGTATATAATTTTTCCACACCTAAATAAAGTTATTAAATTTTCAATTAACCATCAAGAAATATCATGTTTCATAATTAACATGACTATCAAAGTGTTAATCCACTCTTGGAAAAACTATCATTATAGTTCTATAATTCTCAAATTTTATTCATTACATCTGTATATTTCAACAATGTCATATCTACTCATGACAGAATATACTTTACTTCATATTGAGATCTACTTCTCAATTATTATTCATTTCGTTATGGATTACGACAATTACAAAAATATTTTACTACATATTACAAATTAATAGAAGCCGAGATTTAATTCAAATCCGCTAAAACAATTCAAAATAGGTCTGCCTCTTAATAAAATTGTACAATCCTACACCATGGAAAAATGCCTAATATAAATATGTTGCGATATAAACCATTAGAATCATACGACATCAGAAAAGGATTGAACCAAAATGAACTATAAAAATCGAAAAACTGAATTTACTCTAATCCATATTTCTACTCAAGAACTTGACTCAAAACTGGCTATAATATTACCTAATCCATAAATGATGCAAGGGTTCACATAAAAATGTTTTTAGATTGCAATGCATGTATCTAGATTCACGTAGAATAATACAGTCATAAAAATGTAATACTGTATAACACGTCGAAGTAATTCTGTTTCGAAGTTCACGAAATAAAATAATTAATATTGTAAAATGTTCATAATATCGTAGTAGGTCATCATCATACTAATTCCTATTCTTATACAAAGATATCGTAGTCTTCTTCCTAAAATGGTTCTTCTTGATAAGTATTTCTTCTCAACTAATTTAATGGCGAAGTTGCAAAACTAAAATTACAAAGAGATTATCTACATAAAAATTGACTACATAAGTGCATCCGTTGTCGGATTAAAACTTGAAATAGACTATCAAAGAGAAATGACAGAAACATCTAGTCTAATCTTCAAGTCCATTTTCAACATACTAGAAAGAAAATATGGTGAAAAGGGCAATCTACAGATATGATATGATTCATACCGTTTACTAATAAGGAATTCTCCCAGCTACCTTATGTTGTCTCGATGTGCGTAGATGCATGTAAGAACATACATCACTGTAGAGACCGAACCGTCATCCTTGGCGTTGAGAAGTTGAAGTATTGGTCCGTAATTCAGGGTTTCAAACCCACGTCCTCTCCTCGTTCGAAACAGCTGTCCGTAACTCAAACCCCTTCTCACGTTTACCGCCTCGAATAGGTCTGTAGCGATGAGGTAATTGACACCTCCACAGTTGTTTTGAAGATCCAGAATAGTTGTAGCAATATATCTCAGTATCATTCCATAAATTCCTTCAGTCTTCTCTTATATAGACGTATGCTTTTGTAATCCATTATCAGCATCAGTTACTATTATAATTTCTATCCGGCTTTATGTGTTGCATTCCTTATGAATGCTTTAGCCATTCATTACTACACTTTATTTATACTGGTTGATTATTCCCCTCAACACTGTACTGTAAATCATGGTAGTTATCAACGAATTGATAACTGGATAATAATACAAGTTCATCCGAAGTAGCGTACAAGCTAACGAAAAGTTTATCAGATGTACAATGTTCATTCGCGACACTTTTCTAGACCGAACTGCACTAATACTGGGATATGTGAACGTCCCGCGCACCTCGTGGTCATGCCTGCCTGAATGCAGTAAAGCACTGTTCCCGTGCCGACTTTACAAAACGCACAATCTCAATGGAATTTGAGACTGTTGTCGTGACAGAATCAAGATGTGAGTGTCTGTCTTAATAACGAGCTCGATTCAGCTGTCCTGGATTCTCCCATAATCCACTGCTTTCCGGTCGATATAAATCGAAGCTTCACACCGTTAATGCGATAAACACATGTTAACGTTATAAATGCATTTGTAACTTCGTAAATGTTTTTAAAATACTCCTCATTATATATCATTATAATCCAATGTCGTAGATCCCCTCTGTGATCTCTGTAAATGTTAATATTTGCATGTTTCATGTCGCGGTTGTAGAGTAGCCATCTTGTGAATGACATAGGTCTCCGAAAACATATGTGCGGTGTGTCTCGGTGAGCAGAATAGCACGTCATCGTTTATGCGAAGTTGGGTTGCCCATACGATCCCCTAAGCTCGCTTGTTGCATGCTGTAATTCTCAACTGGAAGTTGGAATGTCCACATAAAAGTGAAATATACGCCTCTTATACATGCATGTAATCTGTTGCTACACAAAATACTGGTACATCTTTCTCTCAACACAGGAATAAAAGTGTGCCAAATACTTTTATTCTCATCAATCCAGATATTCACTTGATATAAATGTACAGTATTTTTCTGTTTATTCTACCTTTTCAAAATATTTTCTGAGGTTATATGCATTAAAACGGCATATTTCTTCAGTTTATACGGGCAAATTTCGAAACCTCAGGCATAAGGCGCTCCGAGTTGTTTGACTCGGGATATTGTTGTACCCCTAGGGTACGCTACCCCCATCCCCTAAGGAAAATCTATAAAATCCCAAAACTACAAACTTCTGATCTAAAATCCTTATAAAATACCACCTACAAATTACATGAAGAACAATTAGCACATACAGGAAGTCGGGTAGCCTCGTACCACAGGCAATGACCTGGAAGAGGTGCACGACTCGGGAGGAATGTAAGGATTCCGCCGAGCGTGCACACCAAAGCTATAAGAACCCCAGAGGTTAAGTGCCAGGATCATCAATCATTCAGTCCTCACTCAGCGCACCGACGCGTTGAACCTCTGCTGTCTACAGGCTGGGTAAGTGTCTTAGCGATCTACACACTAACCACTACACTACACACACCCCTCCCCCTGTGCTTGGACTGTATTTATTTCTTATTAATTATTATTTTGAACTGCTAGCTCTATCAGTGTATCTCCAGATAGAGATACACATTAAAATCCTAAATAATAGAAGCCACTGGTCTCACTCTTTTATTTATTTAGTTAGTAAGTTCCTACCCTAATAGATTCCACTTTAGGTAAGACTTAGAAATAGCCTTATTGCGTACTTGCTTAATCGCTGCTTGTGTTCAGCTGAGAGTCCTTGCTCCGCGCTGACCACAGCGAACTCTCCACTTACTCGCGTGCTTACGGCTCACTGCAGACCGCGTGGCGCAGTCGTCGCGCTTTGGTTTATAACTTAATAGCTCTTGCAAACTACCCCTTTACCTAGAACTACCCCGTCAAACAGTACATTGGGGAGTTCTCCTGGTTGATCGCACGATCGATCTCCATTCATAAAACACTCCTTACCTCTTACAGTTTTCGCCAAGCTCAACCCCCATATTAGACTAATTCCATCCCCTAGATTTATTATTTGTACAGGCATCCCTCACAGGTACCTTACAATATCTCACACTTGAGAACACATGGCGTATTCCTAACCTCTGCATAGTTGCTTCAAATTCATGGGACTACGTTCCATGATCTGACAGAATGGTCTCAGGCTTTCCAGCTTTCACGAATACACTCTTTTCCAAGCGACTTAGAACTTGTGCTGATGTCGCGTTTTGCATGGGATCTAATGTTACAAATGTGGAGAAGACATCTACTGTGACGAGTAAAAATTGGTTACCCCTGACTCCCTTCGGACAGGGGCCAAAAATACCACAAGCCATGAGCTCATGAGGTCTATAGTGTATTATAGCCTTAGGCTCTTCCTTAGATATGGCGGAAGGATATTTGCTTCTTTGGCGGCGGTCACATGACCTAGCAACTGTTGCAATAGACTGACATATATTGGGCCAATAAAAAGTTTCCTGAATTGTTTTGATCGTTTTGTCTAGACCACCATGGCCTATGGTTCTATGAGTTAGCCAAATGAAAGGAACAGTTAACTTGGGCGGAATCATAATTCTTAGTTTGTTCTTATGTTTGTCAACATAATTGCACACAATTTCACCACATAGAGCAAAGTGATCAGAACATTTCCTTGTAGCGAGGTAATTCTCATCCGAGCCATCCATGTAGCCGTTCAAATATCTGTACATTATTCTGATTGGAGTGTGTCTCTTCTATGACACAGCTAACTTGCGTAGCTTTTCCAGGGTCACCTCGTCTTCCCCCTCCAATTGGCCCATGTTTACCGCGATTTTATTCACTGTA
The DNA here is from genome assembly GCA_946902985.2 of Meconema thalassinum. Classification (NCBI taxonomy): domain Eukaryota; kingdom Metazoa; phylum Arthropoda; class Insecta; order Orthoptera; family Tettigoniidae; genus Meconema; species Meconema thalassinum. The sequence goes on from OX336395.1 coordinate 210,184,124, forward strand.
TTTCTCTAAAGAGCGTCCGCAAGAAGGTTATCTTTGCCTGGCTGATGTCTGATGGTTGCGTTGAATAGCTGAATAAACAATGTCCATCTCGTCAGACGATCACTCGACAGATCAAACTGGAGCATGAACTGTAGAGTTCTGTGTTCAGTTATTATTACGATTTGGTGTCCCAGAAGTATTTTCCTCCACTTCTGCCGAGCTGAGTAAAAGGCTAAAGCCTCGAGCTCTGTAGTGAAGTAGTTTTCGTCGTGAGACCTTAACTTTCTACTGCAGAAATCGATTTAGTGTTTTACACCCTGTTCATCTTTCTGATACAGGACCGTTCTCAATCCTACTCTGGAGGCGTCTGATTCTATATAGAACGTGCGGCTAAATTCTGGATACTCTAACTTGATGCATTCCTTCAGCATAGTCTTCGCATTCCCGAAGGCCTGCTCGGTTAGATCCGTCCACTTCCATCGATTGTTTTTCTTTAGCTGTTCATAGAGGGTGCCATGGACACTGAGTATCCAGGGCAGTGACTACTCAAAAATTGGAACATACCTAGGAATTGGTGAAGATGTTTAATTCTATTAGGCCTAGGGAATTTCACATTCTCAACAATCTTCTTGAGATTGGGGTGATGTCCATATTGGTCTAGAGTGTGTCCTAGAAATTTGATTTTCTCACGCATAAAATGGCATTTCTCATAATTAACCTTAATGTTCGCCTTGCGGAGATCTTGGAATAGTTTCCTTAATTCTACCAGGGGTTCCTTAATATTAGCTGAAGCAATGATGAGGTCATCTATGTAACAGGTGACACTACGTTTAACCTCATCAGACTGCTTACTGTCTAATGCCCTAATGCACTGTTGATCATCCCGAACGGGACACGACAGAACACGAAGGTTGTCTGATCAAACAGAAATCCTGTGTATAGCGTACTGTCTTCTGTAAGATCCACCTAGTTAAAAGACACAGTCAGGTCTAAGACACTTACATTTCCTTAGGAGATCTCTGATTTTGGGAGGACGGTCCATTTCTACGAAGATTCGGGAATTAATTTTCTTCGCGTCTAAACATAGACGTAGCTGGCTATTGCTTTTCTTCACCACCGTTATTGGATTCAGGTAAGATGAAGCTTGCTTCTTAACTATGCCTTCTGCATCCATAATTTTAATTATCATTCTAACCTCTTCGTAATATTTGTCAGGAATCGGATATAACTTGGCCTGGTATGGGGTATCATCGGTCAATCTGATTCGATACTTTAAGCCCCTGATTAGACCTGGCTTATCGTCATAGATGTCGGCAAATTCCTCGATTAAGTCCTTAAATTGATCTTCTACTTCTGAAAATCCCTCGACGCTAAGGGCATAGTGCTCCCTCTTTTGCTCAATTTCATTTATCATTGTTTCTAACACATTTTCCCTGATTAAATGCTCAATGTCATGCTCTGAATCAATTTCAATAGACGCTATCTTTCTTATAGCTTTCTCGTGGAATTTAGTTATTCTCTTATCCATGTCTATAATGATTCTGGCCCGAGTGATGAAATCGATTCCCAGAATCACATCAAAATTGATATTTTTACCACCATAAAAACGAGTTTAAACGTCCTTTCGTTTATTTTAATTTTCAGCAGAACTTGTAACTTACATTTAATGGACTTATCTCGGAATAGGCCTCTTATCTTCACCGGTGATGCCTGAAAAGTAGTAAATTGCTGTTCTTTCTGCAATCTAAAGAAACAGTATTCAGATATGATAGGAATGACCGCTCCCGTATCTATAAGAGATCTACAGTTCTGTTCTCCTACAGAAATGTCTATGACAGGTAATTCCGCTCGATTATCCGAAAAGCCTTCCTCTTCTTCAAACAGCAAGTCCTTGTCGGATACTTCATAAATGTCGTTTATAATAATGTCAAATGGAGATGGATAACTTTCTAGATCTAGTGAGAATCTAAAATTGGCTTTTTTTTCCTTAGGAACCCTTTCCTTGTTCCTAGTCTGTTGACTAGTCCCTGGTTCAGGTTCGCTATCGGAGTTGTGTCTACTTTTATCCTTTTGTTCTCTCCTTTCTCTGTCCTTCTTGGACTGTCCTCTTTCTTGTTTTGTTTGGTATTCCTCATTACGATAGTACTTATAACGGGAAAAACCTTGTTGGTTCCTATCCTCTCGCTGGAAGTTACGTTGTCTTTCCCTGTTTCCATAATTCCTATCGCTGTCCTTGGAATTTCTGTAGTTACTATTACGGGGTTGATACTGTTCCCTATAGTTGTTTCTGTTTCTAAATCTATCGTTATTATCTCTATTCTGGTATGGCCTAAATCTTCCTTCATCATAATTCGTCTGATAAGGCCGGTCTTGCTCCCTACCATATCTTGGTTGAAACTGTCGATAAGATTCCCTGTTATTTTGTGGTCTATATCTTTGGTTAGGGTAACGGTTGTTCCTCATGGGACCTACCCATTTTGACTCTCCCTGATTAGGCCTGTCAGTTGCGTGCGTTCCATAACAACTGCGTTAACCGTCTTATTTTCCGCTCTTACCTTTAACTATTGTTGGAGTAGTTGATGTGTGGTCTAGCCTGCGCAATAGGTAGCCAAATCTGTACACCAGACTAAATAATATTGCGTCTGACTTCCACTGGCAATTGTCTGGAAATCTTCTCCAGTATCACTTCTTGGGTCAGAGGAGCCTGTAAAAATCTTAACCGGGCTAATTGTGATGTGAATAATTCTGAGTAACTCATGGGACCTGTATTGTTATACTTCCTCGAGTATACCTCTGCTCTTTCTGCATGCTGGATTTCGATAGACCAAAATCTCTTGATGAAAGCCTCTGAGAATTGTTCGAAGCTATCAAATGTGTATCGAAATGCACTAAACCAATTTAAGGGTGCATCTGCCAAATACCTTTCCACAACCCGAAGCTCTCTATCCCTTGTAACATGGTGTTCTATAAAATGATCCTGCAGGCTTCTTATTAATTCTATGGGAGTTAGACCGTCGGTGTTGTTAAATTTCCTAACCTTCTCCTCATAATTCCTGATGATTTTTACATTCGATCTATCCGTCGGTGTAGATGTCCTAAATTCCCTAGTGATAGTAACAGGAATATTCATGCTCCGACTTTCCGGCCTGTAATGTGGTTGCTCGGAACCAGTTGCCCCATTAGACCGCGACAAAAGGTTCCCTATTGGAGACCACATGTCGGTTGAATCTCTCTCATGGGAAACTGTAATTGGCTCATTAGAATCTAGCAACATTTTTAAAGTTTCAAGTTGACTTTCAAATTCTTCCCTTAATTTATTTATGTCTAAGTGATCCCATTAGTTAAATTTGCCTAGATCTCTTCTAATTTCGTTAAGTTTTGGTGTTTTCTTATCCCTTTCGGAGTTGACGTCAAGTTTAACCTGTTCTATCTCAAAACTAACATCGTTAATTTTAGAATCTAAGCCTTCTTTCAAGTCAGACATACTGTACTTTGAACCTGCGAATTTTGAATTGAATTATTCCTCTTATCTGTGTCTTTTAGACTGTGATATGTCTTTATTTAATCTTATTTCAGCTTTGTATATCTTAATCTCTAAATCAGACTTAATGCCTTTTACTATGTCATCATTTATCTTTGTGATTTATCCTCTTAAAATCGTAACCTGATCGTTCACAATAGCCATTAGATCTGTCTCCATGTCCTTACTGAGGACTTTATTGTGATCCTCAAAATTTTATTTTAGTGTGGGCATTGTCTCCCTTTAATTGAGACAGAGTGCCTCGTGTTGCAATTGCCTCATTGGAAAATTGCAATTGTAATACGTCTAACTTGTCTCTACTTTCTTTTTTACTATTTCCATCTCCAGCTTAATATTCCTGATATCCTCCTTTATGCCTGAAATATTAGACTGTGTGCCGGTTACATGTGTTTGAGTTTCATTCACTTTGGCTTCAGTTCTGTCTATTTTGGCCTCAGTTCTGTCTATATTATCTTGATTACTAGCTATATTGGTCTGAGTGTCATTTACTTTGTCCTGAGTTTCATTTACTTTGGCCTGAGTTTCATATACTTTGGCCTCAGTTTCATATATCTTAGCTTCAGTGCTATCTATTTTGGATTCTAAAGCTTTTACATTAGAGTGAACGTGACTCACTTCCACGTTTATATTATTGATGTCTAACTGAACATGCCTAATATCACCTTGTACGTCAACTATACTAGTTTCTACATTACCTATTTTTTTCTTTTATTTCCTTCGATCTCTCAGAAATGTTTCTGCTACCATCCTGGAGACGTTTTAGGGACACGTTCATCTGGGGAATGTCTCCCTTCAAAGTCTCCCCTACTGATTCCTTAACTATATCGGTGTTCTTATTAACGATCTCGTGAAAATTATCAAACCTGTTGGCAATTCGATCTAATGTCTGCCAAATCGTTCTCATGTCTGCCCATCTTCTCTTGCAAACCTCTCAGAAGAGCAGTAATGTCCTCATTTGTTACTGGTCCAGACTACGTAATATCTCACAATATTGAGAAAACAGGAACACAACACAATTCAAAGCAGAACTAAAATATCCAAGAGTAACCCTTTTCAACATAAATGAGCATTATTATTAGTTTTGCATTAGACCTTATTAACTACCTTAATTCTAATTCGATGATAGGAGGTACATGATTATAGTGATTTATATTAAGAATATTCTATATTATAATCGCAAGTCATTATCGTTAAATTAATATTAAAGGAAGTGATTCTAACATTACTGATGATCTTCCAAATATCATCGCCGGTATCAAGAATAAAATGGCTGACATGCATGGAGTGTAAAAATGGGCTCCAACCCTTGCCCCATATGACTACGCTGATCCATAAAGTTTCCATGTAATTCCTCTTATGATCATTTCGTAATCATCCACAATTAAATTTTAAAAGGTTCAATCAAAATATTTAACAAATTGGAATATATGGCAGTACTTCTATATTTGTACCATAGAGATTGACAAAAACTCATATCATATTCACGTTTCTAAAAACGCAAATTCCCAACGAATTTCAAACTGATTAAATGGATGCTACATTTCTGTTGCCGAACCACACAATCAATCGAAATTTCCATTCGAAGGCCAGTTGGTTGTGTCCTCAAATAAAATCTTTGGCGCACCTCCAAGAACATCCGAATTCACAATTCGAGGCCCATAATCGTTGCGGCGCCATATAATGTCGTCCAACCACTAGAGTACTCGAGAATGCCAATTCTATAGCCCCTTATGTTGGGGTCGCCATATAATGTGTACCCGCATCCACATGGTCTTACCTGTTGAAATCCGATGGAACAACTGGATCGTAGAATCTGGAATTATCTGGCTGAAATAAACCCCCAAAAATTCTACCAACATGGATCAACCGGGGATAATGACACATCACTATAAAAGAATGTGTTAAGAAAGTCCCAGTGGTCAAAGTACAAATAAAAACTAGCTCAAAGTGAACTCGAAAAACTCTAAAATTAATCTCAGGCATATGGCTGAACGTTGGAAAGATTGCCACACTAGTTCTCCTAGCACATCCTGTTCCTACTATAAATCACGAAATCATTTGATATCATCATCATCATTGGTTTGCAGTCCTAAGACTGGTCAGTTGTCATAAAAACATGTCCAGATCGTCCTGTCATTTGCCGCTTCCTTCATTGAATTATAATTCTGTGCTTAGGTGTCGTTTAGCATTTGTTTAAGGAAGGTATTTCTAGGTCTTCCTCGAGGATTCTTTCCCTCAATGAACCCTTCTGCCACAGTTCTCATTACATTGGAGTGGCGCATTGTGTGACCCCACCATGCGAGACGACGTTTACGGATTGTGCGTAGGATTGATCTCCGTTGGTTCACGGTGTCGAGAACCCTTTTGTTCGATATCCTGTCCCTCCACGTCACATTTATCATCTTACGATAGCACCACCATTTGATATTTTAAAATGAATTACTCCGTTTGTTGACTGTAAACGCATAATATTGCAGATCAAAATCTACGAAGAATAATGTAGATCAGAATCTACTATCAGCATAACAGAACTGAAATGATCGTCAATTATATATACACAAATACCCTGGAAAATATTATTTATGAATTATATACAAAATTTTAGTCTTATTCGTTCACCGAATCTAGCTATGATTCTCTTTTTTCTATTAACATTAATATTTGGACATTATTATTAACCATATTCTGTCTTATTCAACAATCAGTAAAATTCATTGAACGTAGTGTTTCATAAGTAAATTTCAATCGTAATATCAATACATTACAACATTATCGTGTGGTTTCCAATTTTTAATTTAAACAATTTAATTCATGACAAATAACTTTCTCTTTAATTAACATTTAAATGGTGGGCTATATTTAATATCAGTATTGTGGCTTGAATAATCGTGTTCTATTCACGAATAAAATTCATCATCTGCTTATTAGCTCGCGTAATTCCCAAAATTTCATTACATAAGTGGCAATCTCTTAATACAAACTACATTACTATTTCAGAATATCCACTGATATGGAAATGTATCCAAATTATTTCATTAATACCTGTATTGCTTAATTCAATACAAATAATAGCGCTTAATAGCTGTATATAATTTTTCCACACCTAAATAAAGTTATTTAATTTTCAATTAACCATCAAGAAATATCATCATAGATCTATAATTCTCCAATGTAATACATTACATCTGTAAATTCGAGCAATGTCATATTTATACGTTACTTAATATTGAGATCTACTTATCAATTATTATTCATTTCATTATCAATTACCACAATTACAGAAATATTTTACAAGAGATTACATTTTAATAGAAGTCGAGATTTAATTCAGATCCGCTAAAACAATTTAAAATAGGCCTGCCTCTTAATAAAATCGTACAATCCTACGCCATGGAAAAATGCCTAATATAAATAGGTTGCGATATAAACCATTAGAAGCATACTACATCAGAAAAGGACTGAACCAAAATGAACTATAAAAATCGAAAAACTGAATTTACTCCAATCATAACAAAATATTTCTACTCAAGAACTTGACACCAAAACTGGCTATAATATTACACAATCCATAAATGATGCAAAGATTCACTTTCAAAATGTTATTAGATTGCAATGCATGTATCTAGCTTCTCGTTGAATAATAGTCATAAAAATTTGTTACTGTATAAAACGTCAAAGTAATTCTGTTTCGAAGTTCACGAAATAACAGAATTAATGTTCTAAAATGTTCATAATATTGTAGTAGGTCATCATCTTACTAATTCATATCCTTATACAAAGATATCGTAGTCTTCTTCCTAAAATGCTTCTTCTTGATAAGTATATCTTCTCTACTAATTATAATGCTCATAATTTACCAAACTTGAATAGCAAAGTTGCAAATTCTAAAATTATAAAGAGATTATCTACATAAAAAATGACTACAAGTGCATCCGTTGTCGGATCAAAACTTAAAATAGACTATCAAACAAAATTGACAGAAACGTCAAGTCTAATTTTCAAGTCCATTTTCAACATATGATGATCCACAGCCTGCTTCCAGTCTCCGACCGGGTCAGGAATGGAATGAATGAAGCCCCCATCTAGCAGCGAGGATATGAACTGTGCCGGCTGCCAAGGCCTGACGCACTCCTCTGGGGCAATGATCAAATGAATGACAGATGAAATGAAATGATAGTGGAGAGTGTTGCTGGAATGAATTGTTGACAGGGAAAACCGGAGTACCCGGAGAAAAACCTGCCTGCCTCCGTTTTGTCCAGCACAGATCTCACATGGAGTGACCGGGATTTGAACCACGGACCCAGCGGTGAGAGGCCGACGTGCTGCCGCCTAAGCCACGGAGGCTGTATTTTCAACATACTAGAAAGAAAATATGGTGAAAAGGGCAATCTACAGATATGATATGATTCATACCGTTTACTAATAAGGAATTCTCCCAGCTACCTTATGTTGTCTCGATGTGCGTAGATGCATGTAAGAACATACATCACTGTAGAGACCGAACCGTCATCCTTGGCGTTGAGAAGTTGAAGTATTGGTCCGTAATTCAGGGTTTCAAACCCACGTCCTCTCCTCGTTCGAAACAGCTGTCCGTAACTCAAACCCCTTCTCACGTTTACCGCCTCGAATAGGTCTGTAGCGATGAGGTAATTGACACCTCCGCTGTTGTTTTGAAGATTCATAATAGTAGTAGCAATTATCTCAATGTCATTCCATATATTCCTTCAGTCTTCTCTTATATAGACGTATGCTTTTGAAATCCATTATCAAGCATCGGTCACTATTATAATTTCTATCCTGCTTTATGTGTTGCATTCCTTATGAATGCTTTAGCAATTCATTACTACACTCTAATTATACTGGTTGATTATTCCCCTTAACGCAGTACTGTATAGTTCCTTCATAACTGGATAATAATACAAGTTTATTCGAAGTAGCGTACAAGCTAACGAAAAGTTTATTAGAAGTACAATGTTCATTCGCGACACTTTTCTAGACCGAACTGCGCTAACAGTGGGATATGCGAACGTCCCGTGTACTTCGCGGTCGTGCCTGCCTGAATGCAGTAAAGCACTGTTCCCGTGCGGACTTTACAAAACGCACGATCTCAATTGTATTTGAGACTATTGTGACAGAATCAAGATGTGAGTGTCTGTCTTAATACCGAGCTCGACTCATCTGTCCTGGATTCTCCCATAATCCACTGCTTTCAGGTCGACATAAATCGAAGATGCACACCATTAATACGATAAACACATGTTAACGTTATAAATGCATTTGTAACTTCGTAAATGTCTTTAAAATACTCCTCATTATATATCATGATAATCCAATGTCGTAGATCCCCTCTGTGATCTCTGTAAATGTTAATATTTGCATGATTCATGTCGCGGTTGTAGAGTAGCCATCTTGTGAATGACATCGTTCTCCGAAAACATATGTGCGATGTGTCTCAGTGAGCAGACTAGCATGTCATCGCTAATGCGAAGCTCGAATGTTGCATGCTGAAATTCTCATCTGGAAGTTTGAATGTCCACATAAAAGTGAAATATACGCTTCTTATACATACATGTGTTCAGTTGCTACATAAAATACCGGTGCAGTACTGTACCAGTATTTTCTGTATCTATAGATAACATGGATTTATAAGAAGCGATTATTACACTCTAATGTGGAGATTTCAACTTCCAGTTGCAAATTACAGCCTGCATGACGCGAGCTTAGGGGAAATCACGTATGCAACCCTGCTTTGCAGAAGCAATACGGCTCTAGCCCGTCTGCAGTGACCCTGCTCGCATATGTTTTCGAGGAACGAACTTGTTCACAAGAGGGAAGCGGTACAACCTCGATATAAAGCCTACGGATATTGATTTTTACAGAGTTCATAGAGAGGATCTACGACATGGGATCATACTGAATTACATTTAGGAGTATTCTAAAGACATTCACGGGGATATATAATCCATTATAACGGTTAATATGTGTTTATCGCACTAATGGCATGCAGCTTCGATTTTTATCGATCGGAACGCGATGCATCATGGTAAGAATCCGCAGAGATGACCGGAGCACTGTGTGGAATAGCTCACTCACGTCTTGAAACTGTTAGTATAACATGTCTGAATCTGACTATTGATATAGTGAGTTTTTACGAGTAAATAACGGGAGTGGTGTTTAACTGGTTTCAAGGCAGACACAGCCGAGAAGACACGTGTCGTTCGCATAACCCGGTGTCTGCGTGATACGTGCATAATAGTGTCGCGAATGAACTTAGTGCTTTTGCTGAACTTTCAGAAAGTTTGAAATTATAACACATGGACATATAATATCATTGGGTTTCTACAAAACGCGCTGCCATATCATACGTAACTGAGTTGAGAGGAACTATATACCAGTCATTTCTACGTGCAGTAATGACTTGCTGAACATTCAGAAGGAATGCAACACAGAGGAGAATTGACAATCTAATTGTGACCAATGCTTGAATCATGGATAACATAAGCAGACGTTTGTGGAAGAAGAGACTGAAGCATTCTTTAACTATGATTCTGAGGTAATTACCTCTACTACATAATGAATCTGACAGAAGAGTGCATGAATTGACTATTTCTTTGCTTTACGCCCATCCAGGCATGAACGTGGGACAGTCCTTGAGTCGTGAACAGCTGTTCGGACATAGGAGGAGATGGGTTCGACCACTAAGTTCAACCTCTCGACACCAGGATGACGGTTCGATTCCAGGAACAACGTGTGTTCTGACACGCATTTATCTTCTTCAAGACATCATAAGGTAGCTGCGAGATTCTTTTTTAGCAGACAGTATGAATAATGTCTTATCTTTGGATTGCCTTTTTCACCATATTTCTTTAGTATTTTGAACAGGGACTTGAAGATTGAACTTGACGCTTCTGGCATTTTTGTCCGATAGTCCATGTTAGGTTTTGTTTCGATTACGAATGCACCTACAGAGTTAATTCTTGTGTAGATAGTTACTTGAGGTACTTAAGTTTTTGTAATGTAGATATTAAATTTTTGCAATAAGATACGAGCATTATAATTAGTTGAGAAGAAAACAATAGTCAAGAAGATGCGTTATTAGAAGGAAGACTACGATATCTTTGTATAAACATATGCATTAGGAAGAAGAATATTTACAACGAAATTATAAACATTTTACAACATTTATTACAGAACATAATTATTTCGTCATTTTAAACACTATTGCATTTCGGATGACTTATTATTCCACGTGAAGCTAGATACTTGAATTGAAATCCTGGAACATTTTTGATTTAGGCAATTATAGCCAATCTTCGAATAATAGTTAACTGAGTAGAGATTTTTTTATTGGGTTAGAGTAAGTTCAGTTTTCGTTTTTGATGGTTCGATTTGGTTGAGTCTTTTCTGATTTCGCGCAATTCTAATGGTCTTTATGTTAACCTATTAATATTAGGAAGTTTTCCATGGTGTAGAGTTGCATGGTTTTCTTGAGAGGCAGTATTTTGAATTTATTTTGCGAATATGAATTAAATCTCGATAGTAAATGAAATATAATCTCTTATGAATTTTTATCACTGTTGAAATGAATTATTATGGAGAATTGAATCTCGATATCAAGTAGAGTATAATCTGTCATGAATAAATATGACATTGTTGAAATTCATTAATGAAATGAATTCAGCTGAGGAATGATGGAGCTATTATGATAGTTTCTTCCACGAGTCGATTAACACTATGATAAATATGTTAATTGTGAAACATGATAGTTCTTGATAATTTATTGAAATTTATATAACTTTAATTTAGGTGTGGAATAATTTAATACTGCTATTGAAAACCATTTTTCGCATTGAATGAAACAATGCAGGTATTAATAAAGTTGCTTAAGCATAAGTCGATATGAGAGGATATCTGGAAATAGTATAAAGTTTGTATGAGGAATCTCAAATGTGGAGAGATTGCCATTTTTGTGATGGAATTTTGTGGATTACGCGAGCTGATAAGCAGTCGCTGAGTTATAATTATCAGTATTATTCGTGAATAGAGCACGGACATTGAAGCCAAAATGCTGGTATTTACGAATTACCCACCATTTAAATGTTTATTGAAGGGAAATTTATTTATCTTGAAATAGAATGTTAACCCTCGGGCAGGCGCGCCTTTGTATAAAGTGCGCCAACAACAAATAACATTGCTTTTTACCATTCCATTGTTGTTTTACAATTGCGAGCTCGTACCTATTCCTTCATTATTGCTTCAACTAGCATAGTGACAAGTTGTGTTGGTATACGTCCAAGTGAGCAGCAGTAAAATAAAATAAACAGCGAGTGTGTGATCTTAGTGTACAAAGTAAGCCACGCGCCCGGTCATGTAAGTAATATTTCCATCTCATTTACTTCGTTACATTTTCAGCGATGCAAAATATGACACGTAACAAACGATTTCTTGTTACTCGATCCAGGGCGAGATCAAAGCTGACCGAACACGAATTTGAGTGGCTACTAAACGAGGATCCATGGTTCAACACCGTACCAGACAACGAAAATGATAACGACTCTGAGGAAGAAGAGGAATTTATCACTCAAAGTGACCACGATTCTGATTCTGAACAAGAGCATGATTCAGATGATGACAGTGAACAGTCTCTCTCCACTGGTGATTGTTTTATTAGGAAGGATAAAACATGTAAATGGAATAAAATATGTGCTGCTGTGAACACGAAAACAAGAAGAAAGAATATTGTGAAAATATTTCCTGGGCCTAAACCTGTTGCCAGAGGGGTCACTAGTGTAACAGAGGCTTTCTGGACAATATTTAGCTAGGAAATGATTGACGAAATAGTAAAATTCACGAAATTATATATTCAGTATAAGAACGAAAGTGTACCATATTCCAGAGAAAAGGATGCTAAATAAATTACAAGGTGTGAAATAATGGCATTGTTAAGATTGCTGTATCTCATCGGGACTTAGAACGCAAACCACAGTAATGTCGTAGAATTATGGACAGCAGATGGGACAGGAATGGAGATCACGAGAGCTGTGGTGAGCTACAGAAGATTTCTGATCCTTTTACGTTGTATCCGTTTTGACGACAAGAGCACAAGAGGACAAAGACGAGTAACTGATAAACTAGCGGCAATAAGGCAAATATTAGATGATTTTGTGGTGAACTGCAAGAACACTTACAGTGTGGGTGAATTTGTGACAGTAGACGAAAAATTGCAAGCTTTCCGAGGTCGCTGTTCCTTTGTTCAGTATATCCAAGCAAACCAGCGAAGTACGGGATAAATATATTTGTTTTAGCTGATGCTAAAACATTCTTCACAAGTAAGTAGGGGAGTAGTGGCGCTTCTAACCAGTGACACGAACCGCTCGGCTACGCTGACCTTTTATGCATATTTTGTGAAACCTTGGGCATGCGACATGTCGTTGGACTCGGGCTGACGTCCTCTTTTCTATGGTCAACTCGATATATTTTAAAACATTTTTTAGAAAATCTTTGTTTTTGAAAATAGGCGATAGTTTGAAAACCAAACATGGTAGAACGTTGAGCAATAGCTTAAACGAACGGTCTCTATGTGTTTCATTGTTATGATAAAACTTTTTTTATTTTTTATGTTTTTTTTAAACAGTTCAATTTTGAAGCTAGGAATTTCACAAATAATTTTGTTTGACATAAATGAAAGGTCCCTAATCCGTCTACCCCCAAAATAAATTTAAAGTCTCTAGGATAAAAACATGTAGTAGTGTCAATTGGACTGTTCTAATCACTCTCCTACTTTCATATCTCCCGAACGCATGATCGGAATTTAACGAACGAGGTGTTGTTGGCGTAGGGGTGACGTCCTCTTTGCTAAGAATGTGTGTTGGTATTTAATTTTTTTGAGAATTTTTGTTTGGATTAATGCTATTTTGGAAACGGTGAATTTTGGGAAAACGTTTGTTTGACGTTAATGAAAGGTGGCTATGCCCTCTAAGTGGACAGAAAGTTTCAAGTGTGTAGGAGGAAAAAAATGATAGCCTACTTTCCTACGAACTTGGCCGATAACTGGCGAACGCCTGGTCGGATTTTAACAAATGAGATGTTGTTGGCATTAGGATGACGTCCTCTTTGCTAAGAATGTGTGTTGGTATTTAAAAAAAAATGAAAATTTTTGTTTTTAAAAGTAGGTGATAGTTTGAAAACCAAACATGACAGAACGTTGTGCCATGGTGCAAACGAATGGCCTCTATGACTTTTAATTTTTATTATATTTTTCTTAAAGATTTCAATTACGAAATTGCTATATTTTGGAAACTAACAAGTTTACAAAAAAGTTTGCTTGACATAAATTAAAGGTCTATACCCACTCTACACCCAAAATACATTTCAAGTCTCTAGGTCAAAAACTATGCATTTAATTTTCCTTACTTGTTTTTTAATTTTTTAAATGAAACGTGCTCGTAGACAGTTATACGGTACCGCTAGACATGTGTGTTAGAACAAGGCTATCACCGGCCATGATGAATACAGGAAATGGCTATTTCAAGGGGGCGACAAAGCGAGGGAGCGCTTTCCGATATTTTTGCTATGACAAACGTATAAAGGCGAATATTTCGAAAATCCATTATGACAATATTTAAACATGTTAGTAAACGGGTAATGGGTAACATGAAAAATTGATAATAACGATAACAGTATGAAGCGAAGTTGTCAACAACTTGAAGAACATGCTTTGAATGTTAGAATGACCAGCCAAGAAAGAGAAATCCGCTTGGGTTCTCGCCGGCTCATGCTGGTCAGCTAAGAAAATGGAATGTCAGTCAAGCAGACAACACTGTTGGGTAGCGATAACAGGTTGGAACAATGTTGCAACTCTGTAACGGAGATAGCATTTCACATCCTGTTAGCCAGCCAGGCCCCGACCAGAAGCGGGTGATAGTGGACAGGAAGGAAACCTCTACACAGCAGGAAATCACTTGACCACTGCAGAGCGGTGAGAGGGAGGGACCAGAGGTGCCAGGAGAGGTGAAGGGAGGAGTGGAGAACCCATGACAGCCAATAGCTGAACGAGTTGTATGTCATCATGGAGTGAAGGAGTGAGACGCAGATGTGGAGAGAGAAAGAGAAACATATATGGACATGCACGAAGCGCGGAGCGCCGTACACAGAGCTCTCGTACAACATGATTCAATAAAATAAATAAAAAGTACACAGGTTTATACAACATGTAATTTATTAATCCAAGAATTAAAGGTAGAGTTAAATCCTAACCATTTGACATATAGTTTATTTCCTTTTTGTTTCAACACTTTTTCCACAAGATAATGTTTAGGAAACGCTGTTTTCTGAAGTTCATGGAGATAAAATCTACCTTTTATGGGTTGATGGTTGAGGTCCTCGAGTAAATAGGTGACTGGGCTGTCCAATTGGACTTGACAATTTCGAAATAGTTCAGTCCCCCACAGAGGTGTGTAGCCCTTATTGAAGGCAGACTTAAATTTGCTCACACGAAAAAATCCCCATTTTCAGTCGGTGACATTTAGGGTCTGCTGTTTTATGGGGTTATACAGTTTATCCTGTCGCTGAATATTTTTTGTCACGAGACGGTGCTTGGTTCCAATCGTTCTATGTTTGGTGTCATTGTAACGTGATACTAGCTCTGGTGACATGTCCAACCAGCGATAAGTGCCCTGAGCGGTAAACGCTTTCTACATACGGGTTTTCAATGTTCGGTTAAACCGCTCGACCACGCTGGCTTTGAGATTGCTGTACGTGGTGTAATGGTGAATATCCTTAGATTTGAGAAAACTAGAGAAATCCTTGTTGAAAAATTCTTTCCCCTGGTCAGATTGTAGTAACTGAGGTTGGCGTTTGGATTGTTGAATAATATGTTGAAATGCCTTCGTGACTAGTGGGTAGATTATTGGCTGAGGAATAACCTAACCACCAAGGGAAGATGATAAAGAAAAGGAGGTGGTTTTCGGACTGGAGAAAAAGGATGGAGAAATAGGAGGAGAGTCCCACAAAAGTTATAAATTTAACTTTAAATGCACTCAGAGGCAATTTCCACTGCAAATCCGCTCTTTGATACCTAAAGTGGGTAAGCATCTGGTCGAAGCTGACGGGAAACGCAGGTAGGACTTGGGCGGTTTGCAAGAGAATGGCTTTAGTGTACTCCCTCTCAAGCATGCATATGCCTACTATGGGGAAGGGTGATGGTCTGGCAAGACAGAGAATAACAGACCTACTGTATGTCTGTTCAAAGGAGTTCGTTTTTGAACCAATAATTCGAGGAATGCCAATAATTTGAATAATAATTGATTTTGATATTTCCAGTTTTCGAAGTTGCAGAGTTACTACCAAGCGACCAAGTGCTTCCGAGAAGGATAGCAATAAAATAATTATGTGTTTGGGAATAATTTTGGTGAGTGCACCAATAGTTGCATTTGGGAATGGCTAAACTTTTACCCATCAAAGAGCCGACTAACAGTTTAGGCAAAGAGAAGAACTTATCTTTTGGAAAACCAACCATAAGATTTTTGAGAGGATCTCCACAAGCAGGAAGCTGGCGTAGCGCGCTGTACTTGCCTTACTGGCCAGTTAGAATTAGCTATTAAAGCTAAGAGAAACTTTAACGAGATAACTACTAAGAGTTCTTGCTCAAATGCAACGAGTGGTGAAAGCCCTATCAATAGATTTAATGGCATTGAGTAGGAAGAGCCAAGGAGGACAGGATCTTGCCTAACTGTTGTACTAGAAAATTGAAAAAGCGAAACGAAACGCTTAATTTATTTAACAATTCAAAGGAAGTTGATAACTTTAACAGATATATATTTTCAATTTGGTTAACAAATTTGGGGTTACAGACCTCAGAAAACATTTAACGTTTGCGCCAGGCAATTAACAATTTATTAGCTTTCAAACCTTTATAAAATCCTAGCAAGAATTTAAAATAGCGAAGATAAAAATTCAAAATTTAAAGACAATTAAGGTGATTAAAGTTTAACAATAAATAGAGTACAAGGTGTGTACTATAAGAAATTTCTGAGAAAACATTCTAGAGAAAGTAACCACTTCGAAAATACAATAACAAAAACATGAAGAATAAGATAGAAGTTCCTATAACTTCTTATATTTATGCAGAATTACTGATGAATATTATACAAAATAGGGCAGGTCAATAGCTGTGAAACCTGAAGAGAAAGTCAAAAGGAAGATTCTAGACCTCCTATGTTTAAGTAGGAATCACGAGACAAATGGGGCAAGTTTCCCTTTCGTGAAACCTAGAAATAACTCACTTATGAGTTGAAAGAATTGTATCCCCTAATTTGAAGGGAGAAACAAGAGAAATTGAAACGTGTGCCTGACACGCTATTATACAGACATTAATTAATGATAAATAAGCAAGATGGGAGGGCACTTCGTTAGAGTGACACCTCATTGAAAATGACCTAGAGTAACAATTTTATTATGGCTTGTTAGTAAGAGGTTTAGGAAAAAGCAAGTGGGATGGAAGGTAAATGTTCATGGCCGTATTTATAATAATCGGACGAGCGCGACGCGGAGGAAAGACTGAAAAAGCACTGTTTATCACTATAGTTTTTTGAAATGGATGAACAGTTCACTGTAGTAGCACAAAAGTTTATGGCAAAGAAAGTTATTGCAATCGTGGAAAATGACTGGTTGCACTAGATAGGCGAATGTCTATTACTTGAGAAGGTTGTAGATTATCATTAAATACGCTTGAACAAATCCAACGGAGGAAAGAAAATTAGCTATGTAGCATTGATTTATAAGGAGGATTTCCTAGTTTGGAATGGCATTCCCACAAGTGAGTGGCAAATACATGACGGCGTGACTTGTAGATAAAGTGCAGATTCTGGAAGGTTCCAGAACGACTCTAATGGAAGAATGGGGCCAAAGTTATTCCAGCGGTGGAACGAGCTTAATCTTTATAGACAATGGGTATTCGATAATATCCCACGTTGTGAGAAGATCTCTCATTTAATAAGCATAAGAAATGCTGGTTTTCACAAAGATTGGCTTAATTAGACAAAAGCCCAACATGGAGAATCCCGCGAAGGATGATTATTGCCACAAATAAGTAATCTCACACTGCCTATAAAATGATCGATAAAAGCATGTAGATAATAAAACTGATGAAGATGAGGTTAAAACCCGAAGTTTGTACTTATCTTTGTTGCATGGCGAAGGTGAAGTTCCCTTTGACGGATAAACTTAATGTGCCAACATGGCGTAGAATGTAGAGAGTGCCTCTTGGTTTGAGGAGACTGGCTCTAGTTGAGCCTTGACTGACCAAGTCAACTGCCGAAGTACAATTGAGACATGCTCAGCGAAGCGCAAGGGCACTAGGGAAGGGAAGAGAGTGGGGGTAGGAGACAAAAGGAATACATATCAGAATAGACAACCTATCAAAAATAAATGTTCTTCTTGATGAATGGTCTTCAAAGAGTTGATAGTTGGCGATACTAGCGCAGCATGGTGAGTGAAAAAGTAGACGAAGTTCTCTTGCTCACGGAGATGATAGCTGGCGATGGCGACGAGATCTGGTGGCCAAATTGATAAGTAAATCCTCTTTGGCAGGGAAAAATTGAGGAACTTCTGAGATTCGCTGCTAGATGACGCTAGGTGTGTCATGGAAGATATATATCTAGAACAGACTCACAAAGAACATAAGAGACATGACCACCAAAGAGAAAATAGAAGATTACTGTTGGTGTTTGATAAAAAGGAAGGAATGAACATGCAAAAGCATTAAAAATTATATTCTCTCATACCGTGTATTCCAAGAATACACCAACTAGTGGACCAGACTTGCGACGCACAGGTTCAACAAAGGCCATTTTGGAATAGACATCATTGACGTTTAACATATAGCGTACACCGTCGATAACGCCAGCATAGGGTATCAGTTCAACCAAGTCAGCGTCCCAAAGTTCATCCACACCTCGTGAAATCACCTTGAGTCGTGGATAGTGACGCCTAGCTGGGCGATGCAACTCGTGAGCAATACCCATTTCAATGGGTGAGGGCTTAAACAATAATATTGGCATTTCGAAGTTCTTGTTCAATTTCTTGAATTTCCCAATCGTGACCGGTATGGCCAGCTTGACGTGAAGCATGCAACAGCTGTAGTCGCTGGATGAGCTTATTGGGATTGTGCCAGTAGGTAACATCCGCAAGCGGTTTTAATGGTTTAAATGTCACTCCCGAAGCGGACGCATATAAACGAATGCTTTGATTGGCGAGAAATATTTTTGCAATGATAGTTTTATATTTTTGAGATATATTGGCATTCACTTGTTGAGCGGGATCATACTGTCTTTTTTGGGCATGGGTGTCCAATAAAATGGATTAATATTTGCCAAGGTCCTCTGACGTATAATCATGGAAAGAGGGTGTTTGAGAGAAGAGCAGCTTTAACTGTCCTGGCGTTAATTTATAATTGATGTTCTTATTGACAGCTTTAGTACTAGGAAATTTAATGGATGAATCTCCAATTTCAAAACTATCATCCTCATAGCGAACACCATACGTGGTATCTGTGTTTCTAATAAATAGATCGGTGAAATAGGGTTCCTGTGTTGATACATAATATTTTATTAAAATGGTTTTCAGTAGAGATTTATGTTGAGGGGTGGCCAAGAGTTGTGAAAACGGAGACGATCTGGAAGGGCAAGGTGTTTCGACCATAACCAAGGATTTCTTTTTTCTTAAAAACTCTGCAAGGGGTGAGGATTTTTGCTGAGGCGTAAACACTTGTTACTCGTCATCCTCAACCTCGGTAACACTAATCAAATCTTCCTGTTCCTGTTCCTCTTCCTCTTTCTCAGGGTCCTCGTGGTGCGTCTGCGCGGCTTGTGAAACGGTGGGTAACGTTTCAGATGGCTTGGAAGAGGGTTTCAAAATGGCTTTTAGCGGAGGTGCTAAATGTTGTTGAATAAACAAAGCATGATCCGTACGTGATCGTTTCAATTGACGAAACTTTTGGCGAATAGTATTTTTGCTCTAATAATATGCTTTTTCAATTGACTCTCTGCTAACGCCATGGTTTCTTGACAAATGACTTGAGTGAGAATGAGACAGAGCCTTAAATAGCAATAAAATGATCAAACCCTAATCGATACCGTCCTTGGTTGAGTTCACTTTGTTTGTCAATGACCAAACAGGCATGGCGTTGAGTGTTCCAGCACTTGGCCCAAATTTGAGTAAACATTTGAAAGGTCATATCCGGATTCACATGTTCATTATAAATGTGACGACTGTTCCTGTCGTCCTGGCGAAATAAAACAATGACATTGGCATTGTCACGAATCAACTGTTTGGACATTTTAGAATACCTTTGTCCAAGATAGAAGCAATCGATATGTTTGTGACGGCCCATGCTGAAATTGCTTTGAATGATGCCTTGACGTTCAGTGGATACATCATCGAAAATCATGAGTGAATCAGGCTTTACCTCATCGGGTGAAATAACATTTTCTTGCATGAAAAAATGTGAAATAACCCATATTCTCATTTTGTAATCCAGACATGACTTGATCTAGAAACACTTAGAGGGGTTGGTAGAGAGATTTTGCAAAAATATAAATATTTTGAAAACGCAGACCATTGGGCTCTGTGATGAGCGTTAGCAAAAGATTGGTCTTTCCACAGCCAGAAGGTCCCACAATGATGCAGCGAATGGAAGATGGAAACAGTAAACCATGGCGTTGTTCACGTGATGTGGGACAGAGATGGGAAATCATGTCCCCAACGGGGAATGGCTCTTGCTGCTTAATAATCTTCATTTCAACTAAGGCTTAGAGAGGCTAGCAGGCTGCCTATATACATGGCACCGAGCCTTGTCATAGAAACAGTAGACTCGTACTACAGGTTGACGATGGATGTCTTTGGGCGTGCGTTGATGGCCAAAGCTAGGTCTGTCCCCATGCATGATCCTAAACAAGAAACAGATCCTGCTAATAAACCCTATGTGGATAGGTCAGTAGTGCCACGCACAAAACTGGGAGATTATGACTTTAAGGGAAAGTGGTTAACCCATGTAAACCATCCTCAAGTGTTTACAGACGTTACTACAAAAAAGTATGTGGATAACAAGATCTATGAGTTCTATGATAAAGTGCCTCAGCTTACAGTGAATGGCTATTGCGCAAATCATCACCGCATTATTCACGTGGAAGACCCGCAAGACGAAGACGATGTCTGTACCAAACGTTACGTGACCTATGAAATGAAAAGGCTTTATAAATTTATCCCATCTGTATTTTTAGTGTATCTGACAAATGAAAAACCTGTGAATGACAGAAACCATTTACCGCTAGTTCATGACCAGTTCTTGGCCTATGTGCTTGCTTCGGGTATAAAGCACTGTGGATTACACTATGATGGAACCATTCACATCAAATACGCGATGCCTGGTGAGAACCATTTACAAATGGAGATAAATGGTCATAGGATGTTGGTCCATAACCATGAAATGGTCAATGCAGGTGACGAATTATCCTTTCATCTCATGTTGACATGGGATGAAAAGCAAGCGGGAAAAACCATAAACGATTTCCCACTTTATGTGGAATTGGAATATACAGCCATGAAATTACAATCTGACGTTAGTTGTGACTTAAACTTTCTTGTGAATGGTTGTTGGTCATTATCATCATGGTGAAACAAAGATATGTGGTGAGAAAGACTAAAAAGACTAAAAATAAGACCCTGTCCTTGGCAAAGCCTGGGCTTAAGACATTCGTGGACAAGCCCTTGCGAAAGAAAAATAGAAAAAATAATGTGTTGACCATAAGGAAATCCCTTCGAGCAGCAGAGAGACATGTTTTTCCAAAACGTCGGCAACAGGGTTCAAAATAAGGGCGTGTGATTCCCGTCCCCAAACGAGCAGGATTTTCACATGCTTTATTTGCCGGTCTGGCTGCTCTGGGTTCACTTTTGGGAGGTGCCAGTGCAGTGGCGAAAACGATTAAAGCCACATAGCAGGGCAAGCAACAACTAAAAGAAAGTCAGCGACACAATGAAACCATGGAAGCGATTGCTATGGGGGCTAGAAATTCCAATTTAAAGCCAGCCTTATATCAACAAAGATTTGGGATTTCACCCTTTCTAAATATAAAAAAACAAAATTTAACCTCAGCCATAGCAAGACATGCCCGACGCTTCAACAAGGAAAAGCTATGCTAAACAACTAAAGCTTTCTCATTTTCCAGGTGTGTTTATGCGAAACCAATTACCCCAACGACCCTGGAAACAGGAATGCGCTGTTGTCAATTTGGATGATCACCGAGGACCAGGAACGCAGTATGTAGCTTATGTCAAAGAGGGATCCACTGTATGGTATTTGACAGTTTTGGGAATTTGCCACCGCCCATGGAACTAGTGACCTATTTTGGAAACAGGATCAAGATATATTATAATGTGAAACGAGGACAATCGCTTAACAGCCAACAGTGTGGTCGTTTGTGTTTAATTTTTTTTATATAAGGCACAGCATAAGCAAAAACGTTCACAGTATGTCGGCAGAAAGTAAAACGTTTACACTGCATGGACGTGGACCTGAAGTCAGCCTAGACTTTTACCCGCCCATCGAATTGAGTGAAAAACCCTATGGTTTAGGACTTGTTTCACTTGAAACGTACAATCGAATATACGACATACGTGAAAATGTGAACAACAAGTTTCACTATGATGATTGTGTGCTTACCCTGAACTCTGGTGAATATATGATTGATGATATTTATGAACACATTTATGTGGTGTTGATCAATGAATATGGATTAAAGTCATTTCTCGATGGAACGCGCTAGTTTGAACTTGTAGGAAATACCAACACTCATCGCTGCAGTATTTTCTCTACATTCAAAATTGACTTTAAAACACGCCCCGAATCTATTGGTCCATTACTAGGATTTAAACCACGCGTGTTAGAGCCCAAAAAACATGAATCAGACCACGAAGTGAAATTCATTGAGGACCATCATGTGTCGGTGACGTGTAATATTATTAGCCAAGTGTACACCAATCAAGAACCATCGTATTCGCTTTATGACTTTATTGTGACATCGCCCAATGGCTATATTATTCGTGAAAACCCTCCAGTGGTGCTTTTTCATTCTGTGGCTGTCAATGGTATTAGTAATATAACATTAAGACTAGTTAGCAGAGACCAACAACTCATTCAACTAGATTCTACCATACCAGTGACTTTCAAGTTGGTGCTAAAGCCACTATGAAGTTTGTATATAAAGCAACAACACCGTAGGAATGGTGTTAGTTGTGTGCCACGTGAATACACGGTAACATCTCAGGACAATCAGATTTTAGAGCATTTGGGTTACCACGTCAACCCTCATGATGAATTCTATCCTAGAGGTAGCGAACCACATCGAGGAGCATCCAGGGGTGGTAAGAATTGATCTCCATTCCTATCAAGCTCAAACACCTGGACTCAATAACAATGATGAAATTCAATTTGTTATCAACAACCAAGATATTTACACCCTACCGCATGAAAGTGTCATTCAGATTGAAGGTAGACTCACCAAAGCCTTCTAATTATGAGTAGCTTTTTAAAATTAAGTTCTAAAATGCCAAAAAACCTAATGTTGCAGTCGTATAAAAAAGCTAAAAAAAAACATGTTGCCAATGTTTTGTGGTAATTTTGAATGTCGTATTGCTTCAGGTAAGAAATGAGGTTGTCTGAAGTTTAATGCGTTAAATACGTAGGTGCCAGCCAATAATTATGAGTAGCTCATTATTATGAAGTTGTAAAATGTATAGTAGTTATTAAAAAAAGAGTAAAAAAACACTTTGCCAATGTTTTGTGGTATTATTAAGAATTATACATTAATAAATACGGTAAATAGCAAATATTCTCCTAGCATGGTGAATGTTATTGCTTTTTATAATTAAATAATTAGTTAATTAAATAATTAATTAAGTAAATAACTAATAGACTATAATACAATAATTAAATAATGAGCCAGCTGGTGTCCTATGCGAAACCCCACACCGGACACGGCACAAACCTAGAAAAATTACTGAGTTTTAACATTATTAGTATTACACACATTACTAGGGCCTACTACTGACATCCCAATTACAATACACAGGTTATAAAACTCGGGGCTGATAAGCCCTTAATTCAAACAGCAAGAGACCACCTCGTTGCGCAGTGGCTAGAACTTGTCCAGGGAACTGATGACCACGATGTTTTGGCCCTCTAAATGATCACCAGCAGTTTGTTATGGTGTCTTTCTTAAATCTATTCTGCTCTGCTACTTCTGGGCCTACATCTAGTATGTTCAAAATTGTAAGTTTTGTAAGGGACATAGCCTACTGCAGGCTATATTTTGGTGTTTCTTGATCTTTTTTTAAACGCAGGTTTATTGCGGGATTCTTTCTCACTCCTCGAGCGCAGGCGGAATGCAACGACTTAATGAGTGTCGGTAAATGGGATCCTTGCCAAAGAGGATGCACGCGTTAGTATTCTTGAACTAATTATATTTTGACACCTTCTCATAAATTATCTCAAAGAAACATCCAGTTTCCGCACTTCCCCTCTGCTCACCAATCATCTTTAACCCCATATTATTCCCGTTCCTAATTTAATTATTATTGTCTGAGGTTTGGAATGGGGTACGCTCAGCTTCGTAAAAACAAAAGTTGGGGAATGATGGGTTCGATGACCACTTCAGACATCCTGGATGTGTTTTTTCCGTGGGATCCCACTTCTACTCCAGGCAAATGCTGGGATGGCTCCCTTAACTTAAGGCCACGATCGTCTCTTTTCCAACTCCATCCCAAAATTACAAATACACACACTGCGACTGATGCAACAATAACTCAGGTTACCAGGCACATTCTATACGCACCCATGATTACCATGATCTAGCAGCGGTTACATCAACAAAACGAGAAAACAGTGTTCATGACAAATGACAAATCTGCACCAGAATACCTTCTTCCCAACAACAGCATCCGTTAAGTCGGAGATTTTAAATATTTGGGGGAATGGATCAGTGAAGATATCAAGAACAATAAAGCATTTGAAGAAATAATTTTGAAACTGAATATTGCATACAATCGTTGCAGAAAAGTTTACCAGAAGAAATCCACATCCATCAATGCGAAATTACGGCACTATAACAGTGTAATCAGGCCCGAGGTCCTCTATGCAGCTGAAACCCTCACCATCAAAGGGGAAAAACTGATACAGAAACTAGAGGTCAAGGAAAGAATTATCTTAAGGAAGATCTTAGGCCCAAGGATCATAAATGGAGAAAGGTATCACAGGCCCAACGATGATCTAGACCTAATGCAAGAACCTCTAATGGACAAAATCATCATCAAGAGACGCCTCCAATTCTATGGACACCTTGAGAGAATGAGCGAGTCAAGATTGACCAGTGTAATCCACACAGCCAGCTCCTGCAAGAAAACAACATCACTGTGGTACCAGCAAATTAAACAAGATCTGCAAACTTTTAACATCTCTGAATCCGTTATACAAGACAGACAAGCTTTCCGGAAAACGTTAAAAAAGATCCACAGATTAAACTAAAGAAAGGACAGAGACCAAAGAGGTCAGAAGCAGCTAAACAACTACAACGTCAGAAAATGAAGGAGATATGGGCTAGGAAGAAGACTCTTAAGAACGTGAAACCAATCCAAACTCATCAAGCTGAAAACTATTTTGGTTAACCTGCGTAGTCCATAGTTGGCTCATCCGAAGAAAGAAGAAGAATTATGATTATAATTGCTTCGCCTCCCGAACGGACGTAATATCATGAGTTCAGGCTATCTCCACACGAATAGGTTCGAGCCCCACCGTCGGCCGGCTTTGAAATGGTTTTCCGTAGCCGCTTCCTTCAATAATAATGTATGTCTACCCCTTATTATTCCCGTTTTCCAACGGGGTCGGGGATGAGATGCGATGGAAGACTTTGTGGCGATGGTTTTTACGGCCGGATGCCCTTCCTGACGTCAACCTCATGAGAGGAGTTAATGAGAGATGAAATGAATGATGGTGAATGAAACTGGGCAAGGAAGTGGAAGGAAGCGGCCGTGGCCTGTCAGAAGGTACCGTCCCAGCATTTGCCTGGTGTTGAAAATGGGAAACCACGGAAAACCATTTCAAGGACGGCCGACGGTGGGGCTCGAACCCACGCGTCTACCGAGTCAGCAGAGAGCTTGGTCCCATGACCTAATGCTGCGTTTTAGCCAGCGTAGCCACTACTGTCGGTTCCTTCAATAATAATATTTTAAAAAAATATCTCTAAGTCTGTCTGTTAAGTAGTCATCCCGAAGGCTGGTTGGATCCTCAAAAAGCACCGCCGTTAGGTTATGTGAGTAGATACCCACAAAAACTCAAGGCAGCGCTATATTGAAGCGTACTAGGCAAGATGAGGAGTGAGGTAGTTTGCCATTGCTTTCCTCACTGAGTCAGGACAGCAGTACTAACCCTATGAGTAGAACCGTTCACAGCATCCACAGACTCTGAATGTCATTACTAAGCACCACCCATACCTCAGTAGCTTCCATATAAGTTAATCACAGCCATGAGTGAGACTGAGACATCGATGAAAAGCCACAGTTTTCTCTAGCCTGTGCCAACAGACAAATGCAAATGTACCGCATTCATCAAGAGATGGCAAACATGCCAAATTCTCTAAGTACATTGAATTCAATGACAACATATCCCACGAATCGGTGGAGGATCCAGCCAATTATTTGTGGGATATATTGATTTTCTACTAGAGAGGGTATTCACATTAAGATACTGGCTGCTACACAGGAGTGGGTAACATTATAAAATAAAAGTACCAGTATATGGCATTGGTGATATATTACGTGAACCACAATATATTAATAATAATAATAATAATAATTATTATTTATTGTATGTACACACAATTGTTTTCATGCATTCTTGCTTGACTTGTTATTGACAGCAAGGTGAACACAACACACGGTATGATTCTCAGTGCACTGTGTGCATTTGAAAAGCATTGTGTCGCGCGCCTGCTTTTCGTGTTTGAGAGAGCATTTTCCGCATCTCGTTTCCCTTAATCTATGTCTTTACAATGTGTCTACATCTTTGTCGTCGCATATACAATTCATATTGCAGTACAGTAAGTATGTAGTTAGTTTTAATTGTAAGTATGAAGTTAATTTGTTTATTAGATATATGTCATTGTTCTATTAGACTGTGGTGTGTGAGTGTGTCTGGTGAGGGTGCATGTGAGTGGACCTGGTGACAGACTGTTTTAGTGGTAGTATTTGTTTGTTGGTGAAACTTTAGTATTTTTTTTTTCGTTAGTAGAATTTTGGTATTTAATTGTTAGTAGAAGGTTAGTATTTTGTAGTAGAATTGCTCTTTACTTATTCTGAAAGCGAGTAGCAGCCTTTCAGAATAAATCAATTCTTTAATAGTCTAATAGACGGTTAAGATATTGATAATATAAGCCAACTAATGGCTACACTGCGTTCTGCTGCACGGCTGAAAGCAACGGGAAACTACAGCCGTAATGCTATTCCCGAGGATATGCACCTCTCTATGCTTAATTACATGTGATGATGGCCTCCTCCCTTGTAAAATTTCAATCCGGAGGTAAACTAGCCCCCCGTTCGGATCTCCGGGTGGGGACTACTCGAGAGGGGGTTAACATCACAGAAGTGACAGAAGAGGAAATCTGACATTCTACGGATCGGAGCGTGGAATGTTAGAAGTCTGCTAGGAAGTGGAAAGTTAGAAAACTTAGAAAGGGAAATGGATAGGTTGAGGTTGGATTTGGTTGGGATTAGTGAAATGCGCTGGCAGGAAGAGCAGGACTTTTGGTCAGGAGACTATAGGGTCATTAGCACTAAATCAAACAATGGCCAAGCAGGGGTTGGTCTCATATTGAGTAGGAAACTTGGACAGCGGGTGGAATATTATGAGCAATACAGTAAACGGATTATTGTAGCAAAAATCAATACTAAACCTACGTGCACCACAGTGGTACAAGTCTACATGCCTACCAGTCAAGCTGATGATGAGGATGTTGAAAAGGTCTACGAAGAAATAGATGACATTCTGAGGTATATCAAAGGTGATGAAAATGTTATAGTAATGGGAGATTGGAATGCTGTGGTAGGAAAAGGGAGAGAAGGGAAGATAGTAGGAGATTTCGGATTAGGTGAAAGGAATGATCGAGGAAGCAGGCTGATGGAATTCTGCACCGAACATGAGTTGGTCATAGCTAACACCTTATTCGATAACCACAATAGAAGAATATACACATGGATGAGACCAGGAGATACAGGGCGTTACCAAATCGACTTCATTATGGTCAAGCAGAGGTTTCGAAACCAGATTTCGGATTGTAAAATATATCCTGGTGCTGACATAAACTCTGACCACAATCTGGTTGTAATGAAATGCAGATTAAAGTTGAAGAAACTGAAGAAAAGTCAAAAGCCAAAAAGGTGGGCAATAGACTGACTGAAAGTGAAGGATGTAAACGAAAGATTCAAGAAGAGTATAAAGGAAGGACTAATCAAAACCCCTAAACAAACTTCAATTGCAGACGAATGGGCACTTTTGAAGAATGAAATAACAAAATCCGCAGAAGAAAACATTGGTAGGAAAGAAAGAATGGGTAGAAAACCGTGGATCACTCAGGATATACTAGAATTAATGGATGAAAGGCGGAAACACAAGAATCTAAGAGATGAAAAGGGGAAAGCAGAATACAGACGTCTGAGAAATGAGGTTAACAAGAAGTGCAAGGAAGCGAAAGAAGAATGGTTGAAAGAGAAATGTGCAGGTATAGAAAATTGTCTGAAATTAGGAAAAGTAGACACAGCTTATCGAAGGATTAAGAATACTTTTGGGGAAAAGAAGACTAAGTGCTGTAATATTAAGGACACAAATGGAAAGCCTCTTACAGATAGGGAAGAAAAGGTCGAGAGATGGAAAGCTTACATAGAGTGCTTGTATAAGGGAAAGGAGATTGAGAATCATGTAATGGAAAGGGAGGAGGAAATTGATGAGGATGCAAAAGGAGATTTAATATTGAGATCAGAATTTGACAGAGCATTAGAGGACTTAGGCAGGAACAAAGCACCAGGCATAGATGATATACCGATTGAGTTGCTACGCTGCATAGGAGATGAAGGTCTGATCAGGTTATTTCACTTGGTGTGTAGGATTTATGAGACAGGTGAGGTACCCCCTGATTTCAAGAAGGATGTTATCATCCCTATACCAAAGAAAGTGGGAGCTGACAGATGTGAAGATTACCGTACAATCAGCTTGATTACTCATGCTTCAAAGATCCTGTCTAGAATAATTTACAAGAGGATTGAAAGCCAGATAGAAACGGAGTCGGGTGAAGACCAGTTTGGTTTCAGGAGAAATGTAGGAACAAGGGAAGCTGTACTAAGTCTTAGGCTGATTTTGGAAGGTAGAATACGGAAAGATAAGAGAACGTTCATGGCATTTGTAGACTTAGAAAAGGCTTTTGATAACGTTGATTGGACTAAATTGTTTGACATTTTGAAATCTATTGGAATAAAGTACAGGGATAGGAGGGTGATATATAATCTATACAGATACCAGACAGCAGTCATTCGAGCTGAAGGACATGAGATAGAAGCTGGTATTCATAAAGGTGTAAGGCAAGGCTGCAACTTATCAGCCATACTTTTCAATCTTTACATTGAACAAGCAATGAAGGAAATTGGAGAAAAATTTAAAGTGGGAGTGAAGATTCAAGGAGAAATAATTTCAACTCTGAGATTTGCTGATGACATCGTCATCTTGGCCGACAAGCCTGAGGATTTGAATGAGTTTTTGAATGGTATGGATTCCGTCTTACGGAAGGAATTCATGATGAAAATTAATAAATGTAAAACAAAAATACTGGAATGCAGCCGAAATAAATCAGAAACCTCTATGGAGATCAAATAAGCAGTTGAAAAGCTGAAGGAAGTAGGAGACTTCTGTTACTTAGGAAGCAGAATAACCAGTGATGGACGAAGCAAAGAGGATATAAAAAGTAGGTTGGCTCAGGCAAGGAAAGCCTTTCTACAAAAAAGGAATCTGTTGACATCGAATATAGATTTAGGTATTAGGAAGTCATTTTTGAAAGCCTTTGTCTGGAGCGTGGCGCTCTATGGAAGTGAAACTTGGACTATTGGTGCAGCAGAAAAGAGGAGAATTGAAGCATTTGAAATGTGGTGTTACAGGAGAATGATGAAGATCAGATGGGTAGATAGGGTTACAAACGAAGAGGTATTAAGGCGAGTGGGAGAGGAGAGATGTTTCTGGCGACTGCTAATGAAGAGAAGAGATAGGTTGGTAGGACACATACTAAGACACCCAGGAATAGCAAACTTAGTTATGGAAGGAAGGGTCGAGGACAAGAACTGTAGGGGTAGACCAAGGTTAGAATATGTTAAACAGATAGCCTCGGATGTAGGGTGTGGTAGCTATGTAGAGATTAAACGATTAGCTCAGGACAGGGAGGCATGGAGAGCTGCATCAAACCAGTCAAAAGACTGAAGACTCAAACAACTCTACCTCCACCGCTCCTCCTTTACCGCTCCTCCTTTACCGCTCCTCCTTTACCCCAAATGGTCTGCGATGTGTGATTTAAAACAAGCAGAATCTTGCAGCGTATGACGTCACGTGATGCAAGGGTCGCAACTGGATGCAAAGTGCAGCGTTACAGGAAGCAAGCGTGCGAAACATGATTCTTGCAGAAACAAGCAGAATCTTTCAGCGTATGACGTCACGTGATGCAGGTGTTTATTAACAACCGCGAGAATGCTGATTCATCTGATATTTGAAGCGACGCAGGGCTGTGCGTGGGAACATAGGTGTTTATTATTCTACGTACGATTACGTCAGCGAAACATGAATTGACTTTTCAAACCATGAGAACTCTGATGCAACTGTTATTTTATGCGACACATGAGTGCGCGTGGGAAAATTGAAGCGAAACATGAACTCACTCGTCAAACCGCGAGAACGCTGATTCGACTGATATTCAATGCGACGAAGATGTGTTCGTGGTATATAAAGCTAGGGAGGAGAATGTTCTTTCTCAATTCATAGTTGAATCAAGTGAACAAAAGTTAATAACACGTTATCTCTGTAACTTATGAGAGAGGACTTGATACACTTTATTATCCTGGTAATTATTTTCTTTTAAAACCATATTTAGTTGGTTATAAGCGCTCTATTAAGTTCCAACGTTTACTGCTAGGTGTCAGTGACAGTGGCACCTAGTAAATTAAGTTGTAACTACTTGAAATTGTAATTACTGGGAGTTCACATGCGTTCAATTAAAATACCCTCCTATAACCATTGGCAGTAATTATTTAATAATTAAAATATATATCTTTAACTTTTTCTCGTCATTGTTAACATTGTGATTTCTTTTTATAGGTTATTTGGAAAGTGATCTTCCAGATAATCGTCATTTTCAAGTGTGGTGAATGTAATAAACAGTTTTCGAGACCAGACAACCTTCAACGTCATGCAAGACCTAAACATAACCATAAAACATTTGTGCGCGGTCATTGTACTGAGACATTTAACAGATGTGATAGTCTTGCACGACATGTAAATTTAAAGATTTCCAGTTCAGCACCGTTTTCGTGATTAGTTTGCGAACTTTTTTTTTGGTTAAGCGATATCAATCGCACATGGTTGAAGTGTATGATGAAAAACAGGAATTAAAAACTGTAAAACCATCAACTAGCACGGACCCTTTGAATAAATGTGATGAAGTAGGGGGTAATCGTTTTCAAATAAGTACTTAAAAGCGTAAAACTTCTCAAGATTGGGAACGTGATTATACAGTAAAAATAATGAAAAATGGTAAAACTTCGATAGCGTATTGTGATGTATGCATATTGATGTACCTCCTTCAATCAATCATGGATATTTACGCAGTATTACGCTGGTCAAGAAAATAATTCTACGAATATTCAACAAATTGGTAGTTCGTTTAAAAGTCGAATTGCCAGTTACAGACTTCGTAGTGTAGAAGAAACTCAAAGCATAGAAGCATTTAAAAAAGAATGTTAAGCCTAGTGTGTTTGGCTTGTTATATAATGCTCTAGAGTCTAGTGGAACATAACATATTTGTAATAAATTTCGAACTCTTTAGGCTATATGTAGAAACTGGGAGTGAAGGTGAAATTACTGATATCATATCCTTTAATACAAAAAACGTAATTGTTAGTGAGTCAACTAATGTCAGAGATATGTACGAAGATATTTCAAGTGTAATCAGTGCGAAAAGTGAAGAGTTCCAGGAACGGGAGTCAGGCTGGGTATTGGTTGAAATATTTTATTTAGAAACCAACATGAATAAATATAACCCTCTTCGAGCATCATCATGCATTGATTTACCTGTATTGATCAAACGAAATAAACCCGCTGTGAACGTTATGAATAGTGATCAAGCATGTTTTGCGTTGGCTGTAACCTCAGCCCTCCATCCAGCAGTGGATCATGTGGATGGAACATCATCTTATCCTCACTGTTTCTCAATGTAGGATTTAAAAAAATGGAATTTCCTATGGAGATTAAACGGTTTGAAGAAGTGACCAATGTAATTATTAATGTTTGTGGAATTGAAAATAAGATTATAGCAGGTCCTCTATATTATACTCAAGAAAAATAGCATAAACACTTAAATTTATTGTAAATAACCAGAGATGAAAATGCCCACTATTGTTGGGTAAAACATTTAAGTAGACTTGCTGGTAGTCAGCTATCAAAACATGAATGTAAAGAGTATTTATGCGATAGTTCATAGTTCATACTATCGCAACCCAAAATGAGTTTGTATGCAATGGGTTTCTCTTTTGTCTTCAACTGTCAGCAAATATAATGGGAAATGTGGTTTAAACACAAGATGAGTTAGTTTTGGTGTCCAAAGCGTGGTGGAATCGATAATGGCCACTACTTTGTATATAAACTTGTTATCATTCACCATAAAGCCCTGTACATCTACCTTTAGTGTAAGTGACATGTTTACTCTTCTCTCTACCACAATCTGTAGTCCACTGACTCATGTCTACTCTTACTCTTACTACTTAAAGGAAAGGGTATCAATTGGTAAAAGTAAACAACAGATAGTTTATACTATTTTATTTATAAACAAATCAGAACAAGGTTTACATTTTCTAATTTTAGGATAGGGTATATACAAATCCATACAACATAGTCTTCTCTGTCTGTATCGTCCATGAACCCTATGGTGTCCCAATGTCCTAAATGGTAGTGTTTCTACATTCATCTTTTCTTGACCTTGCTTTACACTAGCAAACGGTGGGGTACCGTTAATTCCATAAGGTCTACACGTATTATAATTTCACAATCACCCTGGGGCACTACGTATGGGTGATTTGGATTCCATAGTATATTACCCACATCCATTTGACGAAGGTATGGTCATGTTGGTGACCAGCGCTGATGTTCTTGAAAAGGCTCATCACCCTCTTCCCACTGATCTACTGTATTGCTATAGGACAGAAAACATATTTCACTTAATCGAGTCTTCTTAAATAATAGAAACCTGCTGCTGCCAATTCTTGAGGGTTAATGAAAGGAACATGCCATTATTAAATGTCTTGAAGCGATATGCTTCAGATTTTTAATTCAATGGTGTGACATCCCATACCTTTCTTGTAGACGTCATGACTGAGCTGCATTCTTTCTGTTGATCTCCTACTTATACGCTAGTCACTTGGTTCGAGAGTGGATTATGTTACACATGTTTCTCATAAATGATGAGACAATAGGCTGTCACGTTTGGTGGAATGTTACCATGAGCTTCAAAATCTATCCGGATATCAATATTGGTCACCTTTACAGCATCTTCCAAATAGGAACAATCAATTACCTCCAGAGGGGCCTTTGCCTTAAACTCTTGAGGTGTTACCATTGGACATTCATCTTTCTGATAATTGGAATTTTGAAAACATTTCGTAGAAAACACCATATTTATTTTTGTAAAGTATAAATCCAATCCTTCATAGTGAGTCCATGTGTGCTCATCTCCCGGTGATATTTCATGTGAGAGAACGTGTGAGTGCTTTGCCACCGCACAGAACGCACCCAGAAGCCAGCATGAGCTTTGTCATGATATTAAATATATTCTTGACTTTGGAAAATAGTAGTGTATTTCTCCGGATATTTTTCCTGAGCGTATTTAATTGCATATTTTGATTCTACAAGACTCAGGATTTATAACTTCGTAATTCTGTATGAATTTAAGACATTGATGTTTATTTTGATCTTTTCGGTAAAGGTATTTCCATCGCAGATTTGCGAACTGGTCATAATTGGTCGCTCAATGACTAGAGTACTTCCTTGAACCCGAAGTGCTGATCCGGTGTTCAACACACCACGTTTGGAGATCGTCTAAGTAGGACGCAGTACAGTTAGGGTCTGTAATACCCGTAGTGAAAGACCTTTCTTTGAGTGAGGGAAATTGCATCGTGAAGCATCGTATTTGAACAAGTATTTGTGTGTGCTGACTGTCAAAGAAACGCCTAAGTTGCGTGTGAATTATATTCTACAGTGAATTATTTTGTGAAATGTCAATTTCCAACATTTTTGTGCCAGCACGTGGAACACCACATTTCGACCGCGAGCCTGAAATTATTGTAAGTCCACGAGGTGTGGAAATAATCGTAAGTAACCAGTGAATGTTGAACTGTACGATTGGAAACCACGCTATTGTAAATCAGAGTAACGCTGCAAGTAGCTGTGATGCTCGAAGATTTTACTGAAAGTTATAAATTTAGTGTGCTGATACCACATGCGTATCGTAGAGCTGTGAGCAGATCAGTGATGGCCATTTTTGCATATTGTCTGCAACTGTTTAAAGTTAAGGAGCAATATATAATTCTACTGCCATTATTTTCAATAGAATCTGTGAAAAACCGGTGATTAATCAACGAGACTTGTGTAACTGCAACGACCACGTGTTTAATATCTCATCACCTTTGTCGATGATGTTCGCTATGGCATAAACCAACCATATTGACAGAGATGTCCTGGGGTAACGCTGCATTATGATTTGGAGCCGGCAAACCATGAGGAACATGGAGACCACCGGGAATCCGTGAGAAGAACCGCCACCATGAGGAGAATATGACTCTATAGGAGACCACGAGGACGCGGAAATGGTCAGGAAGGGGATAAGACCAGGATGGATGGTCTAGGATGAATTTATCCCTCCTGTAATCCAGAAGTTGCATACCCCTCAATTCTTGCCAGAATGAGGTGATTTACCGGTCATGTGAGTTCTGTATTTCTTTCTCTTGTGCGAGGTCTTTAATTGGTAGATGTAGCTTAGTAATCAACCGCACTTTTTGACAACCAATTAGGTAGGATTTGTAGTTTTGCTTTATCATGTGTCTTTAATTCAAGATCTCTTCTTAGTCTTGTTAGACACCGTGTATTTGGATTAATTCCATTGGTGCATTTCTTAAGGACGTGTTACAACGTCAATTCCGAGAGCTCATTAATCATATCATAGCTGTTGAGCTATATATTTCCATCAGCTTAGACTGAGTGCAATTGGATGTCAGTCATCCGTATGCTATTTTTGAGACACCCTGTTCTCGTATTTTAATTATTACGCCGCTGTTTTTGATCCTCGTATCATTTGGTTTAGTCAACAGTTACTACCACTTTTATTAATGGATTTATTTAGGCATCGTTGTTCTCTGAAACCACAACGTTCTGAGTTAGAACTAATGTAGGATTATAGTAATGTTACCAGATTAGCATCGAAACCTGAATTCTACGTATGAGTTGAAAACAACCCAGTGTTGGAAGAGGTTGTGTATTTTGTTATAATTTGTGTCCAGGCAGTTGAATCATAAGAGTAATACGTGTACGATTCACATATTGGGACTGAATGATGAGAAAACTTGCCAGAATGAGTGTAGTATCTATCTGCCCAACGCAGAATGACTTTGTGTGCAGTTACAAGCACCTGTAAAACGAGATATTGTTACCCAGAAATCACCGCGCTACAAGCTAGACTGACTATTGATTATTTCTGATGTATTCTGACGTCACGTAACTGTTTGAAGAGTGTATTCTTGACCACGGTCAAGGTTAGCAGCTTATATGTAGGCCAACAGCTGGTTTGAATGTTTTATAAGATGGATGACCACCATATCATACTTTAGATAGCTATTTGGAGCGACATATTGGAAAGATGTAATTTCATGAATGTTAGGAATGATGAAAGGTTTAATCAATATGTTTATTGACCATGATGACACCCTGTAACAGGATAGTTAAATGATGTTATTGTAGTGCCCATGGAAAACACTGTCGTTTAGATTGATATCTACGACGAGTATTGTTGTGATTGCCGGAGGGTGCTGAAATGTTTGCCAGACCCATCCGAGCCTAGTTATGCAAGCCATGCGCTGCTAATAGCTTGTGTTATTGTTCTGCCGAGCCTGTGTTACCTAGTGCCGTTGTTATGACTGAAAGTCGTTGTTGTTGTGATGATCTCAGAGGAGACTCATTGTATTTAGCCTGCATGTCATGGATCATCAGTTTTCGTCATAAACCAACTAGGAAACCTAAATCCACGAATATAAATCATGAAACCTAATTTCTCTAAAATGATTAACCTAATTAATGATTTTTGAATTAATCTAAGCTTGAACCAACATTTTGCTCGCTTGCTTATGGCATGAGTTGAATCATTTCCCAGAGGAGGTGACCATTAGACTAGCTGACACATTTTGGACAACGGAGTAGCGACCGGAACAAAGTTCGTAATTGGTGGGGCGCGATACTCATGTAGCGTAAGACGTAGTCTTTACTACGCAGTTGCCAACGTAATTCACACACACTCAGATGACAATTGATTGTAAACAGCATTTCAATTTGTGCAGGAAGGCTATATAATCAGATAAGATATGTGTCTAGTGCCTTATATATGTTTTTATTCCCATTGTACCCGTATTATTGTTGTATACTTGTTATTAGACATTGTTTTTATTGATAGATACTGGTTGTCATATAAGCTATTGCAGTAATTCTTTGTTTACGGACGCCTATCGCCGTAAGTTTTATTAATGACAGGACTTAGCTAAATTAACGTAATTTAAATGTACATACGGAAGTGGTACCATCATATCTTAGGCCTTGTTTTGCTATCATGTTAAATGTTAATTCCGATCTTAGTCACTTATTTATAATCGCTTAAGGATTACCTAACGTGCCACATTCCAAGCTTTGTTGCTGTTGCTTACACTTTGTATCATAGGTCATTCGAGAGGATTTTAACCTAGCTTCAGTTAGGGCCCTGATCAATTTACTTATGTTGTTTATTAGCTTTGCCGATTAGACGAAACAAACCATCCAAAGTAGGATAGAGGTTTGATTAATTGAATAAACATGTTCACGAGATTTTCAATAAGCCTGTTGTTATCATTTCTTTAGCTTTGTGTGAGAGGATGTACTTCATTGGCTGTCAATGACATTTCCTCCATGAATGGACCTGATATACAGGGACCATAGTACTCGTGCTACGCTAGCCTTAAAGGAGTGCATCCGATCCTCTCAGGTTGTGTATTTGACAGATTGGACTTTCTGGACTACCATTTCGGTTATTGGTAACCCCAGCAAACTCCTCTGACGGACACATACACCTATTTATAATTTTATTTTGCCAACCGTAGTGGCCGATGTGGACATTGAGGCCATCACCTTTTTGTTGTTTTTGAGAGGATCATGTAAAAATGGTTTGAAGGCAATTTTACTGGACTGGGACGAATTTAGAGGTCGTACTGCTGTTCAATTAGCCACATGGCATTCTTTAGATATCAGACCATGGGGGTGATAAATTATTACATTGTTAATTTCAGGTGAAGACATTGATCTTGCTCATGCTTCATCCTGAGTAAATGTAACTTATTTTTTGCTTGTTGTTGTTGTTTGTTAAATGTAGAAGCACTTCGATTGTGTAAAACAGCTGTACTCGTGACGTTACTCAGTGATTGCAAACTTTCTACCAAATAATTTCCTCTTCATAGTTGTAGGCTTACCTTATGGACCTGATATACAGGGACCATAGTACTCGTGCTACGCTAGCCTTAAAGGAGTACTCGTGACGTTTACTCAATTTATATTCGTGTAATAGATGAGGTGACAGTTCGCCGCGTGTTAGAAGGGATGTTGACGAATGTGAATTTGGAGCAGATCAGAACTGACTTGGGTGAAGTCAGAGGTAATTTTGGTGAAGTCAGGACTGACTTAGGAAACAATACTAATGCTTTAGGTCATGCTAACGCTATTGTATGAAGGAATACTGAAGCCTTAAACGTGGTTAGGGGTGACCTAACCACGTTTAAGGCTTCAGTATTCGTAAAAAAAAGGGGGTGACCTAAATCAAGTTAGGGGCGATTTGGAAGCTAACACAGGTACCCTAAATCGAGTCAGGGTCGATCTTAATCAGGTCATAGTAGACATGGAAAATAATAGAACAGAGGCTAACGCTAATTTAACCGCAGGATTAGCAGCTGTCAGGTTTGACGTTCTGAGACACCAGCAAAATGCTAACGGTAGATTATACGAATTAACCAAGCAAATGAATCTCGCAAGGAACGAAGTACAGAATAGGTTGACCGCGTTAGATGGAAATGTTGAGAACATCAACGACAGAATTCAACGAGGGACCGTCGAAATTCGAGGTACTATAGAGCAAGTGCTGATAGATATGAGAGCTGATCTTCGAACGAATAGGATGGAGGTTAACGCTTGTTCTGACGAACTGCGTGACGCTATTGAGGATGCTAAGGACCAACAAGGCAACCGTGT
Organism: Meconema thalassinum; assembly: GCA_946902985.2. Lineage (NCBI taxonomy): Eukaryota > Metazoa > Arthropoda > Insecta > Orthoptera > Tettigoniidae > Meconema > Meconema thalassinum. The sequence continues at coordinate 210,222,520 of OX336395.1, forward strand.
AGCCAACGTCGAGGGATTCGTCAGAAATGTTAGAATGGAGATTGCAACAGTTAACATAGGATTTAGGCTTATGAGGGGAGCCGTGGTAGCTGTAAATAGCAACGTTAAGGGGTTTGCGGACGACGTTATCAAATTTAGGGATGAACTCGCGGCGAATTACAGGAGTGTAACGGTTTTAACTAACACCGTCGATGAACTTAAGGGGAAGATCGACGCAAATAAAGAAGAGCTTAATATTGACATGGATATTCTGAAAGGAAATCTGAACGAGCATAAGAGTAATATGGACGCTCAACTGTAGAGCGTCAAGGACGATGTGTCAAGCGTCAAGGAAGATGTATCTAATGTCAGGGGAGAAGTATCGAACGTCAAGGATGACGTCGACTTTCTTCGTAAACGAATTGAAGAAGTCGCTATAACTGAGTTACAACGTAAGGATGAAGTAGACGAGTGTCTTCGACGGAAGATAGAACGTATAGAATTGCAGATGAATGAACTTAGCAATCAGACTGAACACTTGACGACGACTGATATCGAACAATTAGAAAAACGTTTGCTCGAACGAATCGAGGCACAACCGAGATTGGAATCTACTATGTCACAGCCGCCATTATCCGCTGCAACACCATCCTTTATACCGTCAGTGAAGCCAGAAACTCAGTATTCGAGTGCTGCCATGCAGACAGAGCCATCCGTGCAGCTTAATTCCAACGCGCCCGTGTTTACACCTACACATGCACAACCACACGGCGGAAACGTGATGATCATCCGATCACGAGAGGAGAAGCCTGCTCATTTCTCGGGAACTTGTGGGAGTATCACCCCAGTCGAATTTCTAGCCAACGTAGAAAGATATATACGGGGTGCCATGGTTACACCTGAGAGGGAACTCAGGGTAATAGAGCGCTTGCTAGATGGACAGGCCACAACATAGTTTAGAGCGTTCCGATATTATTATTCCGGATACCAAGACTTCCGAGAAGCTCTGCTATGAACGTACTGGTCAAATGACATACAGCAGGGGATCCGAGCTGAGATGTACACTATGAGGTATAGCTCTAACACACCAACGCGCTATGCCAGTTATTTCTCAACTCAGTTGGCAAAGCTAAGTCGTCTGCAACCGCCATTGTCTGAGCAGGAACCAATTAACACCATCACCAGACAATATCTAGCTGACGTCCAAGGGGTGTTAATAGCCGCTAGCTCTACAACATTCCTTGAGTCTTACCAGATCTTGAGAAGACTGGACTCAAGCAGCGAACAATTCGCAATACATAGACCAAGGGGAGACACCCGAAATGTCAACCTTACGACTGTTGACAAGGTTTGTCAAAATCGAAACCGATACAAGTCATGAACGCACCATATCAGCAGGGAAGCATAGGACCTGACCACCGTCAACGGAACAGGGCACCCTACGATAGAAACAGGCAACCATTTCATAGGACTCATTGGGGAAGAAGATTCGACAATAGGGCGAATGACAACCGTCGCCAGGAGAGTGACCGCCAAGGGAACACTGATATACTTCGAAGCCAGCAAACAGGTCAGATTCGTCGAGATTATAGGTATAACGGAGGTTATCGCCGAGATCGCGATCCTCGTTACCAAGTGGACCGCGATTGGCGTGGACGAGCACAAGAAAACCGAGACTACATAAGGCAACTCCGTAACCGAATAGAAGAGGTAGACCTAGAACAAACACCGAGGGATCTGCAAGAACATCCAGAGGAGTAGGATATAAAGGCCGAAGCAGGCGCAGGGGCTAATGCGTAAGATGGCGGCCGCGCGCAACCAGTCCTATGTTATTCTTATGTAGGGGCCAGTCATAGCTGGCGCAAGGGCTAATGCGCAAGATGGCCGCCACTCTCTGAGACCGTGAATGACGTCACAGGGGGAGGTCGGTCGTGTAGTTACTAAATGGAATATTTATTATTAGTTTTATTATTATTATTATTAATAATAATTTTATTAGGTAATTATTGATTGATAGCTTGCCACGGTGGGTGGGTGGTTATCGTGCCAGACTACCAACCCCAAGCTTGCAGGTTCGCCCTTGGTCGTGGTAAGTGATTTTCGAAAGGCGACAAAAATTAAGACACGCATGTTATACGATGTTGGCATGTAGAAGAACCCAGGGAGAGTTCGGCTATGTAGTTGCTAAATGGAATATTTATTATTATTATTATTATTATTATTATTTATTATGTTTATTATTATTAGGTAATTATTGATTGATCTGTACAATCAAGACCAGCCTTATATTGCCCCACTTTATGATGTAGTGGCTAGCATTTTTAGCTGTTACTGTGGAGGCTCGGGTTCGAGTCCTGGCTCTGTCAAGAAATTTAATTCTAGGCTGAGGGTTGGAATGGGATACACTCAACCTTGTGAGGCAAAACTGACAGGAGCTGGCTTTTGATTCATACCACAGCCATTCTGCCTTACCCAACTTCACCTAACATAACCTAACCTAACCTAACCTAACCTTACCTAACCTAACCAGATCCCACCTTACCTAACCTAACCTAACCTAACTTCAAAGTCAGAATGTACAATACATTTATTGTTTTTATACCCTCATAAATTAGATATAGAGAATGTCCACCACGATTTAGATCCTCGAGCACACTTTCTGACATATCACTGAAACGTGTAGAAAGGAATATCTGAAAATTTTCACTAACACATAGTACACGTTCACCATACATTGTGTCCACTTTTTGAATGTTAATGATACGGAAAAGAGTATGCATTGGTAATTCAGTGACCTTTTTTCTCTCTAATCAACAGTTCTTCCCCCCCCCCCCATTGCATTGAGAATATTTATTGTATTAGCCAATAAAGAAACAAAAAAATCATATCTATTACGGTTTAGCTATAAGTGACCAGAACCACTATAACATTTTATTCTAATAAGGAGATTTCCATAATGATAAGAAAAAAAGCTTGCCATAATGATGGATTGTGTAAGTAAACGTCTTTTGCTTCTTGATGCCACTTCTAAATTGATACTCATACAACGGACAAGTGAGTTCATGTTTCGCTGACGTAATCATATGTTCCAACCCACTACCTGTGTGTTGCACGCGCCATAGTGGCTAAATTTGAAACTAGATGTGATGATTTGCTGACGTAATCGTATGTTCCCTTGCACGCACACGCCGGTCCCTGTGGACGGGTCCTAATAAGGAGATTTCCATAATGATAAGAAAAAATAGCTTACCATAATGATGGATTGTGTAAGTAAACGTCGTTTGCTGCATGATGCCACTACTAAACTGATACTCATACAACAGACAAGTGAGTTCATGTTTCGCTGACGTAATCGTATGTTCCCCGCAATTCCTGTGTGTTGCATGCGCCGTACTGGCTAAATTTGAAACTAGATTAGATGATTTGCTGACGTAATAGTATGTTCCCCCCGCACGCACAGGCAGGTCCCTGTGGACGAGTCCTTGTTGACAGGTCATTGTTGACAGGTCATTGTTGATGGGTCCTTGTTGACGGGTCCTTGTTGACGAGCCCCAGTGGGCTGGTCCTTGTTGACGGGCCCTTTTTTACTAATCCATTTAGACCGGTCCCTTTGGACTGGTCCCTATGGACTGGCCCATGACCCCTAATGCCATAATGAAATTAAACGTTGTTCCACATGAAACGCATGTGAAGAGCCGATTGCTACTATGAATTAACATTTTTTTTTGTTTTTTTTGTTTTTTGTTTTTACGCATGCGTACATGGTTTCTTTTGTAAGCGGGCAGGCTTTTTGAATAATGATTTATAGATAGGTTATTTTTTTAAATTACCAAAAGATCCAAAACTAATAGGTCATTAGCTTGTTAATATCTCATGAACCAATAAGGCTATGGACTTGTATGAGAGGTCGTTGGACTTGAGGCGACATTCTGTTTTTGAATGTATTATTTTATTTTTTTGTCAAAAGGGCCTAACTACACTTTTGTTAATATCTCGCTAACTAATAATCGGCGAGTTTCAAGTGAGGTGTCATGCGACTCAGGATGGTCAACCCTTTTCCATAACCAACGAATTTACCCAAAAGATTCAAACCAGCATGGTCATTGACCTATGATTTTATAAACTAATCATCGGAGAGGGTCAAGTAAGGTGTCATAGGACTTAGAATGGTTAACCCTTTCCCATGGCCAATGAATTTTCCCAAAAAATCCAAAACAGCAAGGTCATTGACCTAAGATTTTATAAACTTATAATCGAATATCAACATGTGAGGTGTCATAGGACTTAGAATGGTCAATCCTTTCCCATGGCCAATGAATTTACCAAAAATACCCAATATATCAAGGTCATCGACCTGAGATTTTATAAACTAATAATCGGATACGAACATGTGAGATGTTTACCATGCGTGATGAAACATAGCTAGGTAGAGAAAGAATTAGTGTAGGCTACATATATGGTGACCATTCAAACTTGTTTTCAGATCAAACTGCAGTATAGAGAGAGTATATGTTGCAGGTATGGGTTAATAAATGATAAACGGTGTACGCAAACTCTGATTTATCAAGAATTAAGAGTAGACTATCTTTAATTGATTGGTTAAAGATGATAGCTAAAACACAAAAATGCTCAGTGGTTACCGAGACAAAATGGTCGCTACACACAACAAGCTTTAAATATTTGAGGCTAATAATCTATACACACACACACACACACACTCACTTGTTCTAACTAAACTGTGTTGCTGTCAGTGCTCAAACAGTAGGCTGATGACGAAATGCATTGCTAACAGAAATATAATCATTTCCGGTTGTCTAATGTTACCAGCTATCCATTTTTTGTGTTGCAGTGGTAAGCACGTTTAGCTCTTGTACTGGTGGTCTTAACTCGATTTCCAGGTCAGAGGCCTAGAACGAGTCGAACTAAGAAACAAGGGCATGGTGGTGCAGTGGTTAAGCTGTTAGCCTTTTCACCAGGGGTTCGATTTCATGTTAATATGCATGTTATAAACATATTAAACAAAACAAAACAGAGATAACGTTTAAAACTGATTACATTTGTGTCTTTTCAAATTATTACTGGGATTACAAATACAAAGGTGAAATGGGTTTGATATACAGTTAATGCTGTCTATCACACACTAGACTGTAAGAAAGCCAAAAGCTCAAAAGGCGTAGGTAGAGCAGTGGTAAAATTGATATATGTAGAGAACTACCTGGCAAAGCTATATCGCATAAACAGTGCAGGATACAATCCAGCAATCAAATTAGTATCTTGTGGAACAGAGAAATGCACTTACGTGAGAAAATGCAAGTTCATGTGCAATATGACCTAACACACAAGTGTTCACCTGTACACGTGCATGATAAGAGCTAACAAGTCACATTCTGTTTACTTCGTACGTAACGTTAGGTTAAGGCTAATGCACACTCCCTAGTACACGAGGCACATGCCATTTGAGAGCAGGTCAAGGGATCTAACTTGGTGGATGGATGTGTTCTAACGAGTCATTTGTAGTTGAAAGAGAATGATACTTCTTCTTAAGATGTTAAAACTGAGGAGAAGGTACGTACAGTAAGACGACTTGTTATTTCCTGTGTCATATTACAGACATGGCAGAGAGCGCACAGTTCTGTTGCTATGACTATTGCTGCAGTAATTTGAAACCCAGGTGTTCATCAAGACAATGGTTGATGATTATACAAAGTTAGCAGTCATTGGATATTACACAGGTGTTCCTTCCGGTGTCATGTCGCTGACATGGCAGAGAGCGCACAGTTCTATTGATATGACTAACGCTGCAGTAATTTGAAACCCCAGGTGTTGATCAAGACAATGGGTGCTGATCATGTAAAGTCAGCAGTAATTGGATACCACACATCAACATGGACTAAATCATAAACGTGTTGTCATAACCCGCAGAAACCTCATTTAAAGATTTTAGATTTTACATTTTAACATTTTAGATTTTAGATTTGTTTTAATTTTACATTTTTTTTAGATTTTACATTTTAAATTTAAGATTTTTCATTTTTAGATTTTACTTTTTTATTTTTTCCTAAAAGAGTAAACTACAAGGTCACATAACTAACCTCATTAAACCTAACTTTACCAAACCCAACTTAAGCTAATCCAAAAGGCTACTGCACATGCACAAAGTATATAAGGTACATGCAACTATCCTTATGCTAGTCTTACAGGTTACTGTACAACATGATCACTACCCCAAACGGATTTTTGTTCTCATTTTGTTGTTTACACATATGTCAATTTTCCAATTTCCCATTTTCAGAAATCAGAAAACTGAGTTCAAGGCAAAATGTTTTAAGATTGAACAGGAGTTTGAGACCTCAACTTCCCATCAAACAGTGTCAAGACGCCTTTCTGATATCAACCTGAAAAAGAAAAAAACCTGCAAAGAAAGCCCTCCCAACAAAAAAACATGTTGAAGAAAGAAAACATTTGTCGATCTGTATCAACACTGGTCAACCGAGGACTGGAAGAGAGTGATTATTTTGGATGAAAAGAAATTTAATATGTACGGCAATGACAGTGGTTTGAAACTATGGATGGAGCCAGGAGAGGAACTAAAGAAAGATTGTGTAGTGGAAACCAAGAAGTTCAGTAAAAGTGTAATGCTGTGGGGAGCAATTACTGCCAAAGAAATGGGAAGAATTAAGGTTTGCTCTGGTTCAATCACGGGGTTAAAATACTGCGATGTCCTTAAGAATGAGGTATTAAATACAGCAAGGGATCATTTCAGTGGAGAAAATCTTGGACCTTTTATTTTCAAGACGACATTGCTAGCTGTCACCGTGCCAGGAATGTCCGGGAGTGTTGTGCAGATCTGGGTATTCAGCAGTTATGGTGGGCCCCAAATTCTCCTGACATGAACCCTATTGAGAATTTGTGGGCAATTATGTCTAAAAAACTAAGCAAATATTGTTGTTCCAGTAGAGTAGAGTTAATTGAGAAAATTGTTCAAGTTTGGTACCATGAAATACCACCTGGTACATGTGCAAAACTTGTCGTGTCAATGACACATAGAGTTCAAGTCCTTAAAAAGGCACGAGGTGGACACTTAAAATATTGATGCAAGTTGACTGTGATTTTACATGTTCCGTTCAACTTCATTTTACTTCAAACAAAAATAAAAGTTCAGTAAACCAATGAAATACAGCCTCTTTGTTGTGTTTTTGACATATATTTAGGAAAATTTGTAGGTGGGGATATTATTTTGGACCGAAGTGTAATTATGTGCCCTATAGTGGTCCAAATGCAGCTGAAGTGTTTGCGCATTTACTTCGGGTGAATGTGCTCCTCATATTTTCTATTCTAGAAAATATAGTTCCGGCGAAGCTTCTAACACCAGCACAACTCTTTAGAACTGCAACTGAATGTTTAAAGTGTTTTTGAAGAATTTTTGGACGACAGAGTCTGCGATCATGACCATTTATATGGAGGGTTCCGAACTGCTCCTCATAACGCTTGTAATTTAAACTACAGAGTTGCAAAAACTCATTGTCATTGACTCAAAAACCTTCATAACGGTTCCAAATTAAATGTTCACTTTATTGTTAAGGAATTTGGAGATTTAGGTGATGGAATCGACGTCATTCCTAATAATAAGGAGGATTAAATTTCTCTCGCACTACGCATCACAGTCGGTAATGGACGTAGTGTACACTTTTGGTTTATTGGTTCATTTCGTTTTTTTATCTAGTCTCGATAAGCTTACTAGTAATTTGAAATCAGAACAATTCCGTGAACTTTGGCGTTGCTATTCCGATATAAAGAGGTTTAATAAACTTAGACGGTAGGGTGTGTTTCTTGTGAATATAATGCTTCTGTGCAACGTCTCGAGGAAGTGTCTCAACCTCCAACGGAGGCATTTTTCAGTTCTTTAAATTCAAATGATATAACTGATGAGGACTATTTACATGCGCAACGCATCTGTTCAGAGTTTGGCATTCAAAGCTTAGGTCAGTGTTCGGAATTGTATTTGTTGACAAACGTGTTATAATTCTCTGATATTCCCGTGATCGTTGTATTGAAACTTATGAACTCGACCCTTGTCACTATTTTTTTTCTTCCAGGTCTGAGCTGGAACCCCATGCTGAAGAAATACAAGGACGTTCTTGAGTTGTTGACCGATATTGACATGCTCTTCTTCTTCTTCTCCTACTTCTGCTTCAGCGCATGTCCCGCGAGGCTGCGGGGTCCACTACATGGATCCATTGTTTCCATTTAGTTCTATCTCAGGCCGCTTCAGGATGGAGATTTACGCTTTTTAGATATTTATGTAGCGTGTCACGCCAACGTTGCAGAGGTCGTACTTTTAGTATTTTGCCGACGACTTCAAGAGTGTATCCCTCCTTGGCAATCGTCTCACCTCCTGCTCGTAAAACATGTCCCAACCAGCGCAGACGGCCTTCCCGCATTTTGTCTCGGATTGGTGCAACACCAAATCGTGTTCTGACACTGTCATTGGAAACACTTAGAAAGGCCTGCTGTCCACCTTATCATCTTACCCACCATAACATTTAAACGGCGTTGTGTTTCCGCTATAGTCGGAGCTGTAGAGTGCTGCTGGTTGGATGACAGACGCTCTTTCATCCTGCGATTGCACCTAACTCCCGTTGTTGTTCGCCGTTTCATCCACGCAGCATTACTTCTCGAATTGACCTTTTCAACAACTCACCCGTCATTAGAAATTGTGGAACCATGGTATTTAAATTTGCTCACTTGCAGCATATCTTCACCGTCCACTTGGATGGATCCTGTTTCAAGGGCATCTGGCGTCATATACACTGTTTTCTGCAGGCCGTATTGCGCCAGGTGATCACGCCATTGTTTGGTATGACCTTGCTGATCCAACTTGTTTTCTGCAGCCAACATGACGTTATCAGCATAAAGAAGGGTCCACGGTAGCCTAATAATGGCCAGTGCAGGTCAGCTGTCACTGTGTCCATTGTACAATAGTGGTGATAGGGCAGAACGGTGGTGGACGCCGACTGTTGTTGGGAAATATTTCGATGGTCCTGCGGCGGTTTGGACATTACTCCTTGGTTGTAAGTATAGCAGTTGAACCAACTTTAAAAGGTATTCGGGCACACCGTGTCCTCGAAGCGCTAGCCAGATGAGAATGTGTGGCAACCGGTCAAAGTCCTCTTCACGGTCCATGAACGCTAGATGCAACTGCTTGTCTTCATCTAGGTGTTTATCAACTAAGAGTCTTGAAGCATGCATTGCATCGGTTATACCTTAATTCTTAACAAGTCAGGCTTGGATTCTGGTAAGCTTGACGATCTCACGGATCCATTGGTCCAAAACATACTCAAGGGTTTCTTGAGCGTGACAGAATAGGCGACTTGGACGATAGTTCGAACACTCTGCGGTTCAGTAATACACTGATGCCTAACAAGGAGAGCATAAGGTAAGACAGGTCGCAACCTATCTTGAAACTTTGTGGACACAATCGTTGTACTATAAGAGAACAACGTGTGGAAAATAATATGCCAGAATGAACTGCAAGGCTCCGAAATCATGTGACGCATCTCCCACACGAGTACCGTACATTTTGGAACGGACAGTCCTGAAGGCCCAAGCACTCAAGACCGGTGGAAAGCAGCAGCACGCTCCAGACATGATATACACCCCGCCTTGCTACTACTCCTAGTGCCACAGGGATGTCCAGCTCCGCTAGACGCCATGCCTGTGTACCATGATGTCAAGTACGATTTCATGGTTTTGCCACCAATCTCTCTCTATATAAAAATGAAAGTTTGTCTGTTTTTCCTGAATTTCCACGGACGTTTGAGTTATTAAATCATTTCAGACTGATTTATGACGGTTGCGCGCAAAAACAAATTTTTTGTCTGTCTGTCCGTTTGTCTGTCTGTCTGTGTACAAATATGCACGCGCATCACTCGAGAACGGCTGAGTGGATCAACGTAAAATTTGGTACAGATGTACATCAGAGGCACGAAAGTAATCATTGATGTTACTCCTCCATACCTCTCATAAAAGAGGTTGAAGATGATAACTGTTGTTTTAAGGGGACTAACATCTAGGTTATCGGCCCGCATAAAAGAGGGCCTACTCCCTTAAAATTCATGCTGAAATGGGCGTAAAAAGACTAGACAAAGCTCATTTTCAGCGTCTCAATGTGAGAAACAAAACTCGGAGGCCCTACGGGCCCCGAAAACCACATTTTAAAGTCCTAAAACCAACAGTTTTTGAGATATACCCAGAAAACTAATTTTATTTATTAAGCTATTGAAAGAATGCAAGCCGGTAACCATGGCAACACAATCTCAGAAGTCCATCTATTTCTGTAAGACGCAATGCCATTCCAATTATTACATTACTGTGAACGTTCGCAAAGGGCCATAAGGTTATCATGGAACCAATTTAAGCTGTAAAATTCATCAATACGTATATAATGCGCTTAAGGGGGTCAAGGGGTAATCTTGAATTTTTACGTGATTTATACGGGTGGGTGTGGTATTAAAGGTCTATTATATCCCTATCCCTATATTATTAAATTATTATTATTATGATAATTATTATATTATGGCGTACAAGGACGAGACAACATTCATTTTCAGCCCCTCGGTGGCTCAGAGGCTACTAGGTATTAAGGCTCTAAAACCATGTTTCTGATATTTTCCCGGAAAGCTAATTTCAATTGATAAACTAATAAATAGATGATGAGTACAGAAGAAGACCAAATCAGGAGCTATATAAATATACTGAGAAAATCACGGATGTGGCCAGGAAGAGACGTCTGGCTTTCTACGGACATGTCTCACGGATTAACCCAACAAGACTAACCAACCGGCTTCTCAACTACTGGGGGAATAGAAAGAGCGTGACACCGTCGATAACAGTAGTTAACAATGATGTCCAAGAACTAAAGATAATGAAAAGTGATATTAGAAGCCGATCACATCTCAGAAAGATACTTACACATAAGAGTTTTCAGGACAGACCACCCTGTAAGAAAACCAGCATCATCTGGACAAAACAGAGAAAGGAGAAACATAGCCAGAGAATGCGCGAATATTGGGCAAACATCAAGTCCCTCACCAAGCTGAAATGTTGAACGTCTTGGTCCTTAGCTGGTCCATCCGAAAGGAGAAGAACAAGAAGAAACTAATGAAGTAATGCAAGCCGGTAACCATGACAACTGTATCACAAGAGGTGACATCGAACTTTCTGTAAGAAGCAATGCCACTCAATTTATTAAATTTCCGTGAAAGCTTGCAAAGGGCTATAAGGTTATCGTGGAATCAAACATAGACTGTAAAATTCAACAATGCGATTAAGGGGGTCAAGGGATACCCTAAAATGTTTACACGTGACTTACACGTGCAATACGCGATATGTTGTACAGCAGGACTATTATATCTCCAAACAGCAATATTATTTTCAAAAATTTCTGTTTTTTGCAGCTTTTGGGAACTTGGGCCTTTGGAGGCTAAAAATCCCGAATTTTCATGCACCACAAGCCTTTATAATTTTAAAGGGGATGGGGACTTTCCACAACGGTGAGGGTCTGTTTTAATTTGATATATATTGGGTTTCGTCTACGATGTGTTCAATATTATTTTCACGTCAGGAAGTAAATGTTAGGTGAATTTAGAGAGCACATTTTAACTAATCATATTTTTGTCGACAAACGGGTTCACCGTAAAGATGATTTTGTTTGATACTGTGTGGTTGGTATATCTTTATGTTCATGTTCAGGTGCTTGGAGCATCGTAAAATTAGGTATTGTGACCATGAGTCAATACACCAATCATTTAGAAAACTCTTCAACGTACTTCTCATAGAACGGTGGGTGTAAGGAACAACTTTCCAAAATTCATGCTAAAATAGGCGATACATAAAAGTTATCCTAAGAGGACGACCAAAGCATACGTTGCGCTTCTCAATGTGTGACACAAAACTAGGGAGTCTATAAAGGGTCTCCGAAAACCACATTTTATGGCCCTTAAATTAACAGTGTCTGCGATATACCCACAATACTTACTTCGTTCTGATAAACTTGTGAAGGAATGACAAGCCCCTAACCATTGCAACAGTAGCTCAATTGATAACGTCTGGTTATTAGTTCCGAAGACCGTTCGAAGAGCGAGTACTTCTACCAGTATATATATATATATATATGAATGTTCGTTAGACTCGCTGGGGCCTAGAAAGGACGTCAGTGACTTTCATTTAATGTTACAATGTTTTAATTGTTTTCTTACCGGGTGAGTTAGCCGTGGTCGTTACGGCATGACTGTTGGCAGTCGCTCACATTCGGGAGGCGAGGAGGTTCGAATCCCCCCGCCGGCAACCTGGAAGATGGTCTTCTGTGGTTTCCCATCTTCCTTCCAGGCAAATGCCGGCGTTGGTCCCTAACTATAGGCCACAGCCGCTACCTTCCAACTCCTCGAACTTCCCTTCCAACTTTCCTCCCCCACGGTACTTGTAGCTCACCCATTGGGTGTCCGTCTCGAAGCAGCTACAAAACTGGCGACCCGAACATGTCCTCGGACACTCCCGGAACTAAAAGCCATACGCTAAAAAAAGTTTTCTTCTTCGAACTGTTGCAAAACGGCTCCGATTTGCATACCTAGATACTTAACGACGATGTTTCGTGTATTGAGCATATCTAAAGTCACTTGTTATCGCTCGCCATATCGAGCGGAGAGGAAAACCAAAACGTCATATCATCTGCAGTTGGTTGTTACAACTTTTCGAAGCTGAGTAGTTGGAAATGCTCTGTTGAAGGGAGATCTCGAATAGCCCTCGTCTCCAAGCAGTTTTTTCAGTTATTTCAAGCCACTCATTTTGAAGCCTATTTTCATTTACGAAAAAATAGGCTTATGAGATCACCTTTTGTCCTTGTGTCTGTGTGTGCGTGTGTGATGGCGTGTGTCTCCCCTGATAACTTCCAAACGGCTGGAGCGATTTTTATGAAACTCAGTAAGTTCATAGCACTATTCCGGACCACCCCGACCGTGCCCTTCAAATTTTGTTTCGTCTCACCAATACAACATGGCGGCTGTGCGAAATATTTCACCAGCATTCAATATCTCCGAAACTATTACCGATATCACCCTGGAATATTTTTCCGTGATAAAGGAAACTACTAGAAGTTAACCTACGTTACTTTTGAAAACCTGGTAGCTGCAAAGCCAACATGGCGGCCAAGCAAATTTGCGAATTGAAATAGACTTCTTGCGATTTAACCAATCAAACGCAATAAAACTTGGTACAGTATATGTTTATACACATTGTAATGCACCGACATCTAACTTCGTTCAATTGTTTACATAACCTCGAGATGGCGGCTGTGCGAAATATTTCACCGGCATTCTATATCTCTGAAACTATTAGCGGTATCACCCTGAAATTGTGTACGGAGATAAAGGGCACTACTGGAAGTTCATCTATAAGACTTTCAAAAACCGGTTAACCACAAAACGAATATGGCGGCCAAGCGAAGTTGAAAATTTTAAATAGAACTTTCTCACGATTTAATGATCCAAACGCAATGAAACTTTGTACAGGAAATGTTTATACACATTGTAATGCACTGGTATTTTATTTAGTTCAATTGATTATATAATTTCAAGATGGCAGCTGTGCGAAATTTTAAATTAAGTTTTTATTTCTTGTGTCGTAATCATGTGAACGAAGTGAAAGTTTGAATAATGAACCTACGCAATAATTTCCTTTAATGGTACATGACTCTATGGCCTATGCATAAAACAATCCAACATGTTGACCATCCGAAATATTTAGACGGTTCTCAATATCTACGAATCTATTACAGCAATCAAACTTAATTTTTTAATGATCATAGGGGCTATAAACATAAGTTCACCTATAGGACTTTCAATATCCTGGTGATCACAAATCCCACATGGCGGCGACGCGAAGTACAAATATTCACATGGTCGTATCTCGCAATTTAACGATCCGAGTGCAGTGACACTTAGTACAGTAAATCCTTTTACAAATGTTAATCCACTGGCATCTAGTTTTTTTCATTTGTTTCAATAACCACAAGATGGCAGCTGTGCGAAATTTTTAAAATCTCGTTTTCACTTCTTGTGTCCTAATCATGCGATTGAAGTTTGAATACTACACGTACACAATAATCTTCATGTAACAGTACACAACTCTAAGACCTTCATATATAAAAATCCAACATGGCGACCATCCGAAATATTTTTACAAAGTAACTTACTATTTTTACAAAGGAAAATTACTAGTTTTACAATGTAACATACTATTTTTACGAAGTAACTTACTATTTTTAGCCTACTTTTCACATTTTGCAAAAATGAGGAAAAAGTATTCTTATAAGATCGGGCAAATGTGTGTCTGTCTAACTGTCCTTCTGTCTATCTGTCTGTCCTCCTGTCGGTCTGGCTGGTTGGCTGTGTGTGTGTCCACTCCCCCCCCCCCCCCCAATCACCTCCTAAACGGCTGCAGCAATCGAAAGAACATTTGGTAGGAGTGAAGATCTATACCTGAATATCTCACGGCCATATTTGAAAATGATGTGTGCTACCAACTGCTGAAAAATCGCAATTGAAATTTGAGCTCCATGTTGGATATCGTGCAAGGTATGAATGGAAGCTATTTCAAAATTGGCACACGTATAGATAATAATATTGCTGTTAAATTTCCAGGAGGCCATACATGGCAGTGTTGTCAAAATGATTCTAAGCCTGCTGATAAGTCCAAATTTTAAATGCATATAACTTCTTGACTATCAATTGGATTTCAACCAAATTTCGTATGTGCTATGTGTACATAAACAGATATGACTGAGCTTATTCTTAAGAGCCACGAGGGCTGCCAACTGTTAATAAATGCTCTCAATTTTTTTTCATCCAAATATCTATATATCAGAAAGTATGCAATCCGACAGCTTTAAACTATGCACACGTATAGTACCTGACATTCTATATTAATTTGGAGTAACTTATATACATCAGTGCTACCAACATGATTCTAAACCTGCTGAGAGGTCCAACTTTAAATACATGTAACTTCTATCCTATCTCCTGGATTTCAACCAAATTTCGTGTGTGCTATGTGTACCATAACAGATATGACTATGCCGATCCTTAAGATTAACCAAGGCTGGCAACTGTTAATAAATCCTGTCCCTATTTTTGTTGCCTTAATATCAATATATCAGAAAGTATGCAACCCAATAGCTCTAAACTTTGCACACGTATAGTACCTGGCATTCTAGATTAATTTGGAGTAACTAATATAGGCCTACGCCAGTGCTGCCAACATGAATCTAAGCTTGCTGATAGATCCAATTTTAAAATGCATGTAACTTCTATACTAACTAATGGATTTCATTCAAAATTGACACAATAGTAGATAATATTATTTCAGATTATATCCGACAAATACATGCATGTCATTGCTGCCAATATGATTTTACGCGCGCTGTTAGATCCAATGTTTAACTGCATGTAACGTCCATGCTATCCATTGGACTTCAACCAAATTTTATATCCTCTACCTTATGAGATGGAACTAAGAATATATTCAGTCACCAGGGCTGCCAACTGTAGTTCTCTATTAGGATACATTATGCCAGGTATACAGTATTTCGAACTAATTAGAAATTTCGATATTACCAACTTAATTTCGTCATTATTCTAGATAGATCCATATAGATTAATCATTGGCATGAATCTTTAATTTTAAGAAAAGTAGGCTCATTTGTTCGTCACGGAACTTCTTGTTCCAAAGTAAATTACTATTTTTACAAAGGAAAATTACTATTTTTATAAAGTAACTTACTATATTTACAATGAAACTTACAATTTATTACAAAGAAACTTATATTTGTTCAAAGTAAATTACAATTTTTAGCCTATTCTCATAAAAAAAAGGCTCATGAGATCACCTTTTGTCCGTGTGTCTTTGTGTGTCCCCCCCCCTAATAACATCTAAACGGCTGGAGTGATTTCGATAAAACACGGTAAGATCAAAGCACCATTCTGGGCGACCTCGACCGTGCCCTTAAAATTTTATTGTCTCTCACCAATCCAACATGGCGGCTGTGCGAAATTTCTCACCAGCATTGAGTATCTCCGAAACTATTACCGATATCACCCTGAAATCGTGTACGGTGATAAAGGGCACTACTGGAAGTTCGCCTATGAGACTTTCAAAAACCTGGTAACTACAAAACCAACAAGGCGGCCAAGCGAACTTGAGAAATTTAAATAGACTTTTCTCGTGTTTTAACCATCCAAACTTAATGAAACTTGGTACAGCAATTGTTTATACACATTGTAATGCACTGGCGTCTAATTTAGTTCTTTTGTTTGCATAACCTCAAAATGGCGGCTGTGCGAAGTATTTCACTGGTATTCCCTATCTCCGAATCTATTACAGATATTACCCTGAAATTTTCTACGTTAATAAAAGGCACTGGTGAAAATTTCTCTATGCAACTTTCATGAACCTGTAAAGTAAAAAACGAACATGGCGGCCAAGCGAATTTGAAACATTTTAATAGACTTTTCTAGTGATTTAACTCTCTGAGCGCAGTGAAATGTGGTACAGTAAATAATTATACATAATGTAATGCACTGGCATTTAATTTATTCCAATTGTGTACATAACCTCAAGATGGCGGCTGTGCGAAATTTTAAAATTAAGTTTTTATTTCTTGAGTCGAAATCATGCGATCGAAATGAAAGTTTGAGTAATGAACCTACGCAATAAATTTCCTTTGATGGTACATAACTCTATGGCCTATACATATAACAATTCAAAATGGCGAGCATCGGAAATATTTAGACGATTCTCAATATCTACGAATCTTTTACAGCAGTCAAGATGATTTTTTTAATGTTCATAGAAGCTATGAACATTATTTCACCTATAGGACTTTCAGTAACCCAGTGAGCACAAATCCAACATGGCGGCGACGCGATGTATAAATATTTAAATGGACGTTTCTCGCGATTTAACCTTCCGAGTGCAGTGAAATTTTGCACGTTAAATGCTCATACAAATGTTTATCCACTGGCATCTATTTTATTTCAATTGTTTCCATAATCACAATACGGCAGCTGTGTGAATTTTTTAAATCTCGTTTTTACTTCTAGTGTTCTAATCATGCGATTGAAGTTTGAATACCACATGTACACGATAATCTTCATGTAACAGTACATAAATAAAAATCCAACCTAGCGACCATCTGAAATATTTAGACGGTTCGCAATATCTACGAATCTATCACAACCTTCAAACTTATATTTTTTATGTTGATAGGGGCAATTAACATGAGTAGGATATATGAAAATAGGCTGTATAGTTCTTCACGGATCTACTTGTTACAAAGTAATTTACAATTTTTTAAAAGTAATTTTCTATTTTTACAAACTAACGTACTATTTTTTACAAAGTAAATTACTATTTTTACAAAGTACCTTACTATTTTTACAAAGTTAATAATTTTTTTTCGAAGTAACTTACTATTTTTACAAAGTAACTTACTATTTGTACAAAGTAACCTACTATTTTCACAACGTAATTTACTAATTTTACAAAGTAATTTACTATATTTACAAAGTTACTACTGTTTTTGCGAAGTAACTTACTATTTTTACAAAGTAATTTACTATTTTTACAAAGTAAATCACTATTTTCACAAAGTATTTTCTATGTTTACAAAGTAAATTACTATTTTTACAATGTAACTTACTTTTTTACAAAGTAAATTGCTATTTTTACAAAGTAACTTTCTATTTGTACAAAGTAACTTACTATTTTCACAACGTAATTTACTAATTTTACAAAGTAACTTTACAAAGTTACTACTATTTTTGCGAAGTAACTCACTATTTTTAGCCTACTTTTCACATTTTGCAAAAATGAGGAAAAAGTAGTCTTATGAGATCGGGCAAATGTGTGTCTGTCTGTCTGTCTGTCTGTCTGTCTGTCCTTCTGTCTGTCTGTCTGGCTGTGTGTGTGTCCCCCCCTATCAACTCCTAAACGGCTGCAGAAATCAAAACCAAATTTAGTATGAGTAAAGATGTGCACCGGAATAGCTCACGCCCATATTTGAAAATGATGTCAGTGCTACCAACTGCTGAAAAAACGCACTAGAAATTTGAGCTCCATGTTGGATATCCTGCAAGGTATGCATAGGAGCTATTCCAAAATTGGCACACATGTAGATAATACTATTTCAGATTAATTTCCAGGAGGCCAACCATGACAGTGTTGCCAAAATAATTTTAAGCCTTCTGATAGGTCCAATGTTTAAATGCATATAACTTCTACACTATCAACTGGATTTCAAACAAATTTTGTATGTAATATCTGTACATAAACAGATATGACTGAGCGTATTCTTAGGAGCCACCAGGGCAGCCAACTGTTAATAATTGCTCTCTCTATTTTTTTATCCAAATACCAATATATCAGAATGTGTGCGAGCCAACAGCTTTAAACTATGCACACGTATAGTACCTGACATGTTTGATTAATTTTGGAGTAACTTATATACGTCAGTTCTACCAACATGATTCTAAGCCTGCTGATAGGGCCAATTTTTAAATACATGTAACTTCTATACTATCAGTAGGATTTCATCCAAATTTCGCATGTGCTATGTGCAACATATCAGATATGACTATAAGTATTCTTCAGTGCAATCAGGGCTGCCAACTGTTAATAAATGCTGTCTATATTTTTTACCGTAATATCAATATATCAGAAAGTATGCAAGCCAACAGCTCTATACTTTGCACACGTATAGCACCTGACATTCTAGATTAATTTGGAGTAATTAATACAAGGCAGTGCTGACAACATGATTCTATGCCTGCTGATATGTCCAATTTTAAAATACATGTAACTTCTATACTAATCAATGGATTTCATCCAAAATTGGCACAACAAGATATCATAATATTTCAGATTATTTCTGACCAGCACACGCATGACATTGTTGCCAACATGCTTTTACGCCTGCTGATAGATCCAGTGTCTAACTGCATGTAACGTCCATTGGACTTCAACCAAATTTTGTATTCTGTACCTTACGAGATGGAACTAAGAATATATTCAGTCACCAGGGCTGCCAACTGTAGTGCTCTATTAGGCTACATTATACCAGGTATATTTTGAACTAATTAGATATTTCGATATTACCAACTTAATTTCGTCATTATTCTAGATAGGTTCATATTCAGTAGAATAATCATTGGCATGAAAAGTAGGCTGTATAGTTCTTAACGGAACTTCTTGTTTCCAAGTAATTTAATATTTTTACAAAGTAAATCCATATTTTTACAAAGTAAATCACTATTTTTACAAAGTAAATTACTATTTTCACAAAGTAAATTACTATTTTTACAAAGTAACTCACTATTTTTAGCCTACTTTTCACATTTTGCAAAAATGAGGAAAAGGTTGACTTATGAAATCGATCCCGGAAAATGTGTGTCTGTCTGTCTGTCCTTCTGGCTGTGTGTGTGCCCCCCCCCCCCCCCCCCATCAACTCCTAAACGGCTGCAGCTATCGAAACAAAATTTGGTAGGAGTAAATATCTATACCTGAATATCTCAATGCCGTATTTGAAAATGAAGTCAGTGCTACCAACTGCTGAAACATCGCAATTGAAATTTGAGCTCCATGTTGGATATCTTGGACGGTATGAATGGGAGATATTTCAAAATTGGCACACGTATAGATAATAATATTTCAGTTTAATATCCAGGAGGCCATACATGGCAGTGTTGCCAAAATGATTCTAAGCTTACTGATAGGTCCAATGTTTAAATTATAAGTTCTACACTTTCAATTGGATTTCAACCACATTTCGTATGTACTATGTGTATGTAAACACATATGACTGAGCTTATTCTTAAGAGCCACCACTGCTGCCAACTATAAATAAATGTTCTACCTATTTTCTTATTCAAAACCAATATATCGGAAAGTATGCAAGCCGCCAGCTTTAAGCTATGCACACGTATAGTGCATGACATCCTAGATTAATTTGGAGCAACTAACATACGTCAGTGCAACCAACATGATTCTAAGCCTTTTGATAGGACCAATCTTTAAATACATGTAATTTCTGTACTATAAATATGATTTCAACCAAATTTCGTATGTGCTATGTGTACCATAACAGATATGACTATGCATATTCTTAAGAGCAACCAGAGTTGCCAACTGTTAATAAATGCTGTCTCTATTTTTGTTACCCTAATATCAATATATCAGAAAGTATGCAAGCCAATGGCTCTAAACGTTCCACACGTATAGTACCTGGCATTTTAGATTAATTTGGAGTAACTAATATACGTCAGTGCTGCCAACATGATTCTAAGCCTGCTGATAGGTCCAATTTTAAAATGCATGTAACTTCCTTACTGACTAATAGATTCCATTCAAAATTGGCACAATAATAGATCTTATTATTTCAGATAATTTCTGACCAATACATGCATGACATTGTTGCCAACATGATTTTACGCGCGCTGTTAGATCCAATGTTTAACTGCATGTAACGTCTATTTGACTTCAACCAAATTTTGTATTCTGTACTTTAGGAAATGGAACTAATTAACACACAACGTGTTAACATTTTGTGTGTTAATTGTAATGGCTCAACGGAAAATATTCATTTTATTCTCTTTAGAGAACATTTGATTAGATGGAACTAAAACTATATTCAGTCACCAGGGCTGCCAACTGTAGTGCTCTATTAGGCTAAATTATGCCAGGT
This sequence comes from Meconema thalassinum, assembly GCA_946902985.2. Lineage (NCBI taxonomy): Eukaryota > Metazoa > Arthropoda > Insecta > Orthoptera > Tettigoniidae > Meconema > Meconema thalassinum. The sequence goes on from OX336395.1 coordinate 210,243,290, forward strand.
ATACAGTATTTCGAACTAATTAGAAATTTCGATATTACCAAATAAATTTCGTTATTATTCTAGATAGACCCATATTGATTAATCATTGGCATGATCTTAAATTTTAAGAAAAGTAGGTTCTTTAGTTCGTCACGGAACGTCTTGTTATAAAGTAACTTACTATTTAGCCTACTTTCGATTTTTGCAAAAAATGAAAGTAGACTTATGAGATCAACACAGGGCGAAAAAAAGTGTGTCTGTCTGTGTGTGTGTATGTGTGTGTGTGAGTCTGTGTGTGTGTATGTGTGTGTGTGAGTCTGTGTGTGTGTGTGTGAGTGTGTGTACTCTGAATGTCTGTCCCCCCCTATCAATTCAAACACGGTGAATGCGAATTGAACGAAATTTGGTACAAAGGTAGCACTAGCAAAGGACACCTCAGTGTCATGTTTTATATCGCCGCCATCTTTACTAAAACTGAATGGCGGCCACTCAAACGTTCAAAACGTAAAATCAAATAACGACTAACCAAATCATCCAATCTCTACCAAATTTGGTAACAACATACCTTCGAATAGGATGCGTCTTGTGACCAAACTACAAGGTCGTCCGCCATACCATTTCAGGATGGCGGCCGTGCGAATTATGCAAACTTTATAATCCATATCATGGGACCCACCAGTTCCGATTATCGAGCCGAGAATCGTTTTAACTGTTCTAAAGGAAGAGGCACGTACGAAATTAAAAGTTTATTTTGTAATACTATAGTGCAGACGTGATTTTAAAAAGCTCAGCTGATTCATTAATAAGACAAGATGGCAGCGGATATCTTGTGCCTGACTTATATTTCACTAATTTGAGTATTGAATGGAATATAGCGTACTGATAAAAAATAAATAAACTTTGTATGAAATGCTTTATATATAAATAATATACTCCAGTGATGAAATCGTTTAGTATAAATCATTATTTGCTAACAAGTTCTATGTAAGTCATTTTAAATAGAACGATATTCGTTGACACAATTAGCTCAGTGGTAGAGCGATAGCCTGTCGCTCAGATTCCTATGGTTCAAACCCGATCAGAGCTAGTTTTTTTTTGCTTGAAATGTTATATGTTTATTGTTTTGTAATGACTCAGATGTTTTAAAATTAAGCGTTATATTGTGCAAATTATGGTGTAAAATATATATTTAATTAAAACATAATTCGCCAGCAGATTTACTCGAGACATCTAGCTGCCAAAAAGGTAACTTCCAGATTTTATTGAAAAGTTTCTTCTTCTGGCCGCTAGAATGCACTCGCTCTGTTAGGATTATATTGTTCGATATTTCACCACTAGATGTCCCGACTAGTCTACGTGGGGATCCATTGATTACTATACCATTATCATTCTATGCGCATCGAATTTGAAGAATGACAAGTTGATACTACGATACATTTTAACTTTTTATTTTAAAGGGTTTGTAACAGCCTATTTTGCGTTACTTGAAAATGTTATTAAGCGTTATATTGCCCACATTATGGTGTAAAATATATATTTAATTAAAACATAATTCGCCAGCAGATTTACTCGAGACATCTAGCTGCCAAAAAGGTAACACACATTCTGAGCCTAGCCACGGTACAGGTCAGACGTTGCTGCCACGAGCTCCAATTCAAGTGATGCCAAATTGATGGTCCATCATCCACGCCGCTTCTTCGCCACAGCCTTCGAGACTCAAACCTGCCCTAGCCATTAACCGATACCCATTCCCGATTCCAAGCCAACAATCTCCTTCCCTTCAACCGTTACCCATTGTTACACCCAAAGCCATTGTTGCCTTCCCACCTACCGCGCCATTCCACGTCAAGCAAATCCTATCACCCTCGAGTTACAGCCAAGCTAAACTCCTCCCTCCAACCCTGCAGCAGCCAAATAATTAATTACATTAATTAATTATTTAAATTTTTCCGCCTGCGCGCACATTGTCACGGCTACAACCGAACAACTGTTAACCTTGTGCGACAGGCATTAACTTCTTGGGCGAGCCTAATTAAACACAAGGGTCTACCACGGTATTTGACCCCTTAATTACTCACTTACATCTCCATTACACTTCCTTACAGCTACACTCATGGACCCAATGGATCAAGTTGATCACGTGACTGCGTTTGCCGAATTCGCACACTCGCTGTCGGAGGAAAGCAACCAGTCATGGGCCTCTACACATCACTCTGGCTCCGAGCCTGCACTCGCACCGCGCCATGGCACCTTCCCGTACTTTGATTACGGAGAGAGGCTATGGTACGAATCCCCTACACGCCGTTCACCCAAAAGCACGCTGATTGTAGTCCGCCCGCCGGGCTACAGACAATTGCCCGCTACTCGCGAAGCAATAATCAGTGTGCTCACACCTATTGCACACTACATCACCAACATTGAGGAACTGGTAAATCATCAATTCATAATTACACCTACCAGGGACTACCGCATCCACGCAATTCTCAGGGCTCTCCGGAGCCATCCCTACATTCCACCATACACTTTCATCCCGTACATTCATACAGAACTCTACTCAGTCCAAACTCAAACAGATCAGCCAACCGACAGCGCACCAGAAACACGCCCTAAAGCCACTCAAACCATTCCTACTCCTCCTCCCATGCCCATCTACACCAGCAAGAAACACGCACAAACAGACACAATTGAACACTTCCACGAACAAACTCAAACACACACGGAGACAGGAGAAAGATGGACACAAGTCTGGACCCAAACGGGCAAAAGAAAAAACAAAAAAAAAAAAAAACAAAAGAAACTAAAACAGATCCACCAAGCCCCGTTGAAACATCTATTCAAACAGACTCTCCCCAACCTGCCTTCAGCACGCACGCCACTGATTCCCCTTCCTCGCCTCCCCCTAACACAGTAAATTCATCCCCTAAAACAAGAACACGGGCGAAACGTCGTCCACTTACCGAACAACATTCTACACTCATCTACCAGTGTTTCAACTGCCAAAGACTGGGCCACAACGCTTCTGATTGCCCTCACGAGGCTCGCTGCAACAGGTGTGGTGATCCACATCATCATAAGACCTGTGCGACTCCAATTGACAGCCCTAAGTGCTGCAATTGCAAGGGCAATCATGCAGCGTCCTACGGTGGCTGCAGCTACATTAAAAAAGCCATAAGACACAGGCAGTTGGAACTCAGACAACGCGCTACTTCCAACCTTCCCTCCCTCATGTCTCTCACAATTCCACAGCCGCCAGTTCTAACACAGAATTCAGTCCTCACAAACATTCTGCAGATTCTCACGCAATTAGCTTCCACAACATTTTAAACTCCACATCCCCCCAATACATCATTCCGGGAGCCGTGGCGAAGTCTGCCTGGGGGGTAAGGCCCTGCCAGCCCGCCTGGGGTGACGAACCACGGCCCTCGGAGCAGCAAACACACCAAACTGCACTGGAGCGTATTACAAGATACGAACCAAGTACCTACTAGGAGGCCCAGTCTAGCGGGGCCGATCCCACCGATTTACCTACGCTTTACTGGCTCCCATACATTACGAAAGCCTCATATTGCATTATTAACAGTCTATATTAACAATAATTAACCATTATACAGCATAATTATTACATTTAAACACTATTAAACTCCATCCAGCCTTCAGCCAATCAGATCACTCCTCCAGCCAATCAGCGAACAGTAACTCTAAATTCAAACTCCCCGCTCCAGTGCCAGTCTTTACACTACAATAACACAAGTTACATACTCCTCTCACAAATTTTAACAACATGAGGCGGTAGCTGAGGCTCTTACATAGCAATGCATTGTTTTAAAACAATCCAATACCCACTACGGGTCTTTATTTTTCCACTTCTCTTAAAGCACTATTTAACTTCTACCTACTAAAGGTCTTCTACATTTCTAATAAAATTACGAAGCTGCTGCTCAAATATTAAACAAATATACACCCTGCAAAACTAAACACATTCATACCATGACGAGCGAACTGTAATTAACATCTACAGCATCGGCAGGAGTGTGCACTGGCCAACAATGGTCATCAGGCGCATCCTGATCCGAACTTAAGCTGAAACGAACTTCTATTCTCTTTTTAAATTCGCACTGCCCCCAAAATAATTAACTGGTTGCTTGCAATTAGTTAATTATATTTACAAATTAATTCCTATTCACAACTAAAACCCATTTCACTGCAAAAACTCTGGCTATCGGTTACTCATTAAACCATAGCCAGAGTAAATTTTACTTAATTCTTTAACATTTTTAATCATCCTCCAAAATTTTCCCCCTCATACTAGAGTAAAAGGAGCCCGGTTTACGGGCACCAGATTCTACCTCTCCTTGCAGTCATCTTTCAAAGGTGACCTGCATGTCACTGCCAGAGAATAGTACCAAAAAGGTAACTTCCAGATTTTATTGAAAAGTTTCTTATTCTGGCCGCTAGAATGCACTCGCTCTGTTAGGATTATATTATCGAAAATATCCACATAGTTTGTATACACACGTCTCTGTAGGGTCATGGAAAGATTTGTTAATTCAATTAGGGTTGTGAAAGCCATGCACAACCAGACGTGTAAAGACATGCCTCAACTCAAAGTTGGATGTTGCCCACGGCAGGTCGTAATAATAATAATAATAATGTTATTGGTTTTACATCCCTTTTAACTACTGCTGCTTTTAGAGACACCGGGGTGCCGGAATTTTGGCCCGAAGGGGATCTTTAACGTGCCAGTAAATGTACTGACACGGCTCCCTCGCATTTGTGCACCCTCAAATGCCAGCTGACTGCGCCAGGATACGAACCTGCAACCTAGGGCCCAGCAAGCGAGAACGTTACCGCTGAGCCACGCCGCCAGTCCGGTCGATTATGTCTCCAGATCCATAACATTCTTGATATACTTCTTATCTTTCTTTCTTTCTTCAATGATGGTAGCAGTTTTTATCTAGGTCGTGGCGTTTGGTAGAGGTAAATCGTTTCTAAGGTCTTCAACAAAGAATAGTTCTATTATACTCTTTGATAATAACAACGAGTTATAACTATACTCATACATTTAGGAGAAAGTAGGCTATATGTTCTTTACTGAACATCTTGTTTTTACAATGAAACTTACTATTTTTTCAAAGTAATTTACTATTTTACAATTTAATTTTCTTTTTTTCCAAAGTAACTTACTATTTTTAGAAAGTAAATTACTATTTTCACAAAGTAATTTACTATTTTTACAAAGTACTTACTATTCTTAGCCTATTTTCATTTTATGAAAAAATAGGCTTATGAATCACCGTTTGTCCGTGTGTGTGTGTGTGTGAGAGAGAGAGAGAGGTGTTTGTGGGTCCCCCCTAATAACTTCTAAACGGCTGTAGCGATTTCAATGGAACTCGGTAAGATCATAGCACCATTCTGACCGACCCCGACCGTGCCCTTCAAATTTTATTATCTCACGAATCCAACATGGTGGCTGTGCAAAATATTTCACCAGCATTCAGTATCTCCGAAACCATTACCGATATCACCCTGAAATTGTATTCGGTAATAAAGGGTACTACTAGAAGTTCACTTATGAGACTTTCAAAAACCTGGTAACTACAAAACCAACATGGCGGCCAAGCGAAGTTGAGTCTTTTAAATAGACCTTCCTCGCGATTTAACCATCCAAACGTAATGAAACTTGGTACATCAAATGTTTATACACTTTGTAATGCACTGGCATCTAATTTAGTTCAATTGTTTACATTACCTCAAAATGGCGGCTGTGGGAATTATTTCACCGGCATTCTATATCTCCTAAACTATTACAGATATCACCCTGAACGTTCGTGCGGTGATAAAGGGCACTGCTACAAGTTTATCTATGTAACTTTCATAAACCTGTAAAGTACAAAACGAACATGACGGCCAAGCGAATTTTGAACATTTTAATAGACTTTTAACTCTATGAACGCAGTGAAATGTGGTACAGTAATTGATTATGCATATTGTAATGCACTAGCATCTAATTCAGTTCAATTGTTTATATAACCTCAAGATGGCGCCTGTGCAAAATTTTAAAATTAAGTTTTTATTTCTTGTGTCTTAATCATGCGATCGAAGTGAAAGTTTGAATGATGAACCTACGCAATAATTGTCCTTTAATGGTAGGCTACATAACTCTATGGCCTATACATATAACAATCCAAAATGGCGAGCATCCGAAATATTTAAACGGTTCTTAATATCTACGAATCTTTTACAGCAATAAAACTGATTTTTTTTTAATGTTCATAGAGGCTATGACATAAGTTCACTTATAGGACTTTCAGTAACCTGGTGAGCAGAAATCCAACATGGCGCCGACGTGAAGTATACATATTTAAATGAGTGTTTCACGCGATGTAACCATCGGAGTGCAGTGAAACATTGCACGTTAAATACTTATACAAATGTTACTGCACTGGCATCTAATTTATTTCAATTGTTTTCATAACCACAAGATGGCAGCTGTGTGAAATTTTAAAATCTCGTTTTTACTTATTGTGTTCTAATCATGCGATTGAAGTTTGAATACCACACGTACACAATAATCTTCATGTAATAAAACATGAATAAAAATCCAACCTGCAAACCATCTGAAATATTTAGACGGTTATCAATATCTACGAATCTATCACAACCTTCAAACTGAAATTTTGTATGCTGATAGAGGCCATAAAAGCTTATGCCCCAGGTTTGTGTTTGAGCAGTCTTGCAGGGAATCTCATAAGTAATGTTGTTTTTTTTAAGAAAATTTTATTTGGAAACTTTTCTGACAAAGTAAACTATTCTTCAAAGTAGAGACTATCAGATTCTATGGTCTGAAGCTATCTTTCAGTGAGGTTTCTTATCTTATACCGCGATGGTACCAGTCTCTGGGTTTTGATGCAAAGAATTCGGTGAGACCCACTTCCACAGTTTTAATGATTTTGAAATTTCTTCCACCCAAGAAATGGGTCATGGATCGAAAAAATGGTAATCTGAAAGCCCAAGATCAGGGTTGAACGCTGCATGTGGTAGCAGTCAGACTCCTCCCAATTCAGTAACGGTCTCCGTCTCAAATTTTCATGAACTCGTTCTAGTTGTGTAGAATAAAGATCTGCATTGACTGCATGCCCGTTTGGAACAAACTCCCAGTGAATCACTGTTTCAAAATTCCACCAGACACATATCTCTTTGGGCTGAACCGTTCCTTTTTAGTGATGACTTTGGCAGGTTTACAGGTACTGAGCCACTGTTTCAAGACATCAGTATTGCGGTAATTAGCCTATTATTCATCTTATATGATGATTATCCTGATAAATATATCATCCTTGGGCTTACTGATAAGTTGACAACAGATATCCACTCTACATTGAGCCTTTTGAGGAGTCAACTCATGCGGCACAGATCTACAGCTTGTGTTTAATTTTCCAAGTTTTTTAACCTGGTGATATATGGTATCCTTTGATGCTCCAACTTCTTCCGACAGCCTACGAGTACTTCTTCTAGGATTTTCTTCCTAAACACAGTAAATCTATAGTGTTTTCTTTTCCAGTGTTGAAACGTTGGAACCATCATTGTCCCACACGCTCACCAACGACAGCTCCACCTTCCACTTCACATATTATTTGAGTCGTGACAGCAGCTTTGTATATTGTTTCCAATAGTGCTTTAGAAGGACCCTAACCTCCATTTGTGGTTGTGTATCAACAACAGATGACTGATTCATTCTCGCAATATGCCAATTCTAGTCATAGCCTCCTGTAAATAGCACTGGCGAACCAAAGAAAACCAAATCTATCTTATAAAACAGCTTAAAAACCGCATTACTTATGAGGAAGGCCTGGATGTTTAAGTGTTATTTTCATTTAACTAAATATTTTCTATTTACATACTTTTGCCGTTCATATAACTAAATACATATCCTGGCTTACTACTAAATATTCCCCAGTCATTAAATACAGCAGTAGGCCTGGGGTCAACATTCTCAATCCTTCATAGGTCCTTCGGATACTATCTTCCCACCATGTATTTATAGGAGCGTGTTAGGGAGAGAATCTTCCCACCCCTTTCATTTCAAGCAGTTCCACATGCAGCCACAAGCTAGATGCAGAAAAGTATTGAAAACCCATTAATTGGCTGTATACTGTCATCAGAAACCAAAGGTGGGAAGCATATATCCCAGTGGTCTCCACAGTGCACGTGCTCGCCAGTTCGGTTGTGTTGAGTGAAAGAAATGCATTGTTTTACAGAAGAAGGTGTCTTGATTGAAGATAGGAGATTTGTAAACGTTGTTATATAACTGAAATGGAATGTAAATAATGGTTTTGGTCACTTGAGTAAATGTATTTCAGCTAGAATGGAAATAATTATACTGCTCAGGATGTTTGCCATAGAATAAAAGATTTTTAAAATTAATTTTCTGTGTTTTTAGTAAATACTATTTTGAAATTATTGAATTATATTCGAATATACTAACTTTTATATTTGTTGTGCAGTTTTCGGCGAAGATGATATAGGTCACTGACCTTGTGTTGCGTGGGAGTTACTTTTTTAAATTATAGAGCGTGATGGGTGTATTTATATATGATATCCCGTTAATAAACCTCATTATTGAGTGATAAACACAGTAACATCATAATTTGGAGGTGGGAAATTATTACCCCATTGCTCATTTAAGAAAACATACTGTCGGGTGAGGGCAGTGGGATAATAACTTCCCACCCCATATTTCATAAAATGGAATCGACACCCATAAAATTGTTGCATATTCCTACTCATCTATCACCCCCAATTACAAATGTGCAAAAAATTATACTCCCAGTCTTTTGCCCTATAACGGGTTAGGCCTCCAATATTGTCGTTACTTCGACAGGAAATTTAACTTGAAATTACAGCGGTCTGTGGGTATCGACGAGAGTGCTATGAAAATTTTTGAAGTGACCTTGCTGTTTAGAAAGAAATTTAAAGCAGCGCATCTGGAGTAAGTATTGTACGATTCGGAAACTGAGACAAGCGCTGGCCTATTAAGCAGGAATATTTGTACTGTAGCACATAAATATACATATTTCTGAAAAGTGAAGCACACAATTATCTGGGCCCTGCTTATGAGACATCCTAATATTAACAATTTACCTTGGTTAAAGCATTAGTGCCATGTAGTCAGTAATTGTGTGTCTAGGGTAATTTTTTAGTGTAATGTATCACAATCTATACTACTCCCAATATACATGCTCCAGACCATGCAGACAGGAATATCAAAATACTTTCATATAAACCATGTAGGTGATGATAGGAACTATGAGTGGAGAGCTGTTCTACATCATAAGAGCGCCAAACTTCAATCTAAAACTATGAAGGAAAAGGAAGCAATCTTGCAGCCCTACGTGACCATTAATCAAGCGATGATGCACCACTTACATTGAATCCGAACCACAGGACGTGCTATTTCACTTTTAAATCTTGTACGCATCAACTGGGTACCAAACCTTGGTGAGAGGCAAGCGGCTTTACTACTTCACCATCATGCCCCCAACAAACAATGAAATTCTCTGTGCAGCGGTGCCACATCCTCCTCAGATCAAGACTCATGTGCGGTGATTATTTAAATCAATTTTCTGAGCATATTTATGTCCTAATGACAGTTATGAAATGGTATTAAAAATATCACAAGTGTTCAAATGAACTCTGTTCAGTGGAAGTATGAAATGATGTCCAAAAAGACCCAGGTTTTGATGTCTGTAACCCCATTCAAAGAAACACATGGGGAAATTTAAATATCTCCTACTCATAACACTAACAGGAAATGCTTATATCTTTTCTTTCTCCATTCATTTCAACGAAAAGCAAAATTATCAAATAGTTTCAAGGTTATCTCGCAAAAATATCCTTTAAGCCACTGGTGCATTCATACTTTACCGCTAATACTTTTACGAAACTACTTCTTGCAGACATCTGTGTAGCTTGAAGGTACTGGGTATGCCAAGTTAATTTCATGAAATGAATGCCACTAAACAATCTAAAGTTCGGGTGGTCCCAGTGACCTGACAGCTTTCTGAGGGCTAGAAAGCAATTAATACCCGATGGCGCAGATCTGCGTGAACTCGAGGGCTTGGAGGAAAAGATAGTGGTGGGAGTCACTGCTGCTGTGCTATTATGACTAAAACAAAACCTCTTGTCACCAGCTATCGCCACTCCAAATGTAGAGAGTAACTTTTTGTCACTCGAGATCTTAACTTGCGGCGAAGTGAACGTTCCTCCCCTGTCAATCACACTGAAGCACATAGACTTTCCTGCATAAGAGATTCCCTGTGTGCACAGCAGAAGATTTGCGCCATCAGATATTATGTGCAGTATAATAAGGAAATTCGTAACATTTATATTTTGCAGTAGTTAACTGACTGTTGGAAAAGGGAAGGCCAAAACATACTACATAAACTCAATAGATTTCAGCAATAACACAGAAAATTCAACTTCAGAAAGCAAACACACAATACATTCCGGACATGTACTCGAATATCCTTGTAAAAAAAAGCATTACCAGGTATTAGTAGACCTAATTAATAATAACCTCAGCAAATTTGGTAACTTGAGTAAAATAGAAATCTAAGAATTCATGTCTTGATTCAATTTCCTTTTAGAAAACCGCACGTTTACATTCAATAACAAAATATATCAGCAACGGAGCGGTCTTGCAATGGGATCTCCTGCCTCAGGAATTGCAGCAGACATTTGTATCGACCATTTAGAAAATAACCAAATTGTCAATCATATCCAAGAAATTACAAACTGGGGAAGATATGTTGACGACATATTCACAATTCCAGACGAAAATTTGATAAAGGCAGACCAATACACAAAAATGGAATAATTTGGATACCGGTAAGTTTAAGTTATGATAAAATTCACCGTCAAATCCGAAAAAGAATCATCATTAAATTACTTAGACCTCAAAATTTCCAAACACCAAAACATGTTAGAATATGAAATATGTAGAAAACCCACTCAAACAGAAATTACCATAAAACATTATTCCAATCACCCAGAAGATAAGAAAAAGAACATTCTACAGTTTTTTGAACAGAGCGATCAGAATATCACTAAAAACAGAAAGTTTCAACAAAGAAATGAAAATAATAGCACTAATTGCCAAGAATTATGGATCCAAACATGAACACGTCAATAGCATTATAAATAAAATTCAACACAAATTGAAATCTACATTAGTAAAAGAAAAAAATCGCCATATTTAGGCCTACATACACGAATTCTAAAATTCATTCTATTACCAACACATATCAAAAACATAATATAAAAGTCCCATACAAGACTAAGAACAATAATAGCAATATTCTTTTCAATCATAATTCAGTCAATAAAATTAACAAGTACAGTATAATAATTCTTTTGTTCACCATTTGAAATCTAAGGATTGTGGGTTCAATTACATAGGCCAAACTAGCAGGTCATTTAACATAAGTTTTCGGCCATGGCTAGCCACATGGAAGAAGAGAAGCACAACTTCAACTCTATAGACGACTTGAAAATTCTACATATACAAAACAAGGCAAGACTTACGAATATTCTAGAAAACCTGTAAATTCATGCAAAACAGAAAATAGACCCAATTAAAAATGTAAATGATCTAACATACAATGATAATATTTTATTCATTACGTTAGCTAAAATGAGGAAACACGGACCAAAACAAGATAAACAACGCATAACATATGCCCAACCCCACACAGTCCCCTCCCCTCCACGCAGTACGAGCTAACATCAGCCGGTCAGCCGAGTCCTCGCTCAGTCGGTAGCAGATGGCAAACCACATAGGTCTCAGCCCACTTGACGTAACACACACATCATTCTATACAATTTACAAGATCGTGATTAATAATTTCATTCAAATATTGAATGAGATCGAAAATTGGAATACTCAGGATTTCACAATATGGTATAATGAAACCAAAATAAAACGAATAGAAGTTTTTAATAATTCAGGAATGATCTATGCATACGAAGATGAACAGATTTAACCACGACCACGTCAAGTGTACCAAAGACAATGGAATAATTAACCCGATATATATTTTAAACATTTTAAAATAAGTGTGTCATGAATTTTATCTCTCCATATATAAAAATGAAAGTTTGTCTGTTTTTTCTGAATTTCCACGGGAATTTGAGTTATTAACACGTTTCAGACTGGTTTATGACGGTTGCACGCAAAAACAAAATTTTTGTCTGTCTGTTTGTCTGTGTACAAATTTGCACGCGCATCACTCGAGAACGGCTGAGTGGATCAACGTAAAATTTGGTACAGATGCCCATCAGAGGCACGAAAGTAATCAGTGATGTAACTCTTCTCCATAGCTCTCATAAAAGAGGGCCTACCCCCTTAAAATGCATGCTGAAATGGGCGTAGAAAGACGAGACATAGCTCATTTTCAGCGTCTCAATGTGAGAAACAAAACTCGGAGGCCTTACGGGCCCCGAAAACCACATTTTAAAGTCCTAAAACCAACAGTTTTTGAGATATTCCCTGAAAACTAATTTCATTTGTTAAGCTATTGAGAGAATGCAAGCCGGTAACCATGGCAACACAATCTCAGAAATCCATCTATTTCTGTAAGACGCAATGCCATTCCATTTATTACAATACTGTGAACGTTCGCAAACGGCTATAAGGTTATCACGAAACCAACTTAAGATGTAAAATTAATCAATACGTATATAATGCGCTTAAGGGGGTCAAGGGATACTCTTGAATTTCTTCACGTCATTTACACGTGCGGGTGTGGTACTAAAGGACTATTATATCCCTATATTATTAAATTATTATTAAGATTATTATTATTATATTATGGCGTAACCTACAAGGACGAGACAAAATTCATTTTCACCCACTCGGTTGCTACTACGTTTTAAGGCTCTCAAACCACATTTCTGAGATATTGCCAGAAAACTAATTTCATTTAATAAACTAATGAATAGATGACGAGTACAGAAGAAGACCAAATCAGGAGCATTATAGATATACTGAGAAAATCACAGGAAGAGACGTCTGGCTTTCTACGGACACGTCTCAAGGATGAACCCAACAAGACTAACCAACCGGCTTCTCAAGTACTAGGAGAATAGAAAGAGCGTGACGCCGTGATTAACGTAAGTTAACAAGGACATCCAAAAACTGAAGATAATGGAAAGTGATATTAGAAGCCGATCACATCTCAGAAAGATACTTACACAGACGAGTTTTCAGGACAGACCACCCTGTAAAAAACCAGCATCATCTGGACAAAAGAGAGAAAGGAGAAACATAGCCAGAGAATGCGCGAATATTGGGCAAACATCAAGTCCCTCGCCAAGCTGAAAAGTCGAACGTCGTGGTTCTTAGCTGGCCCATTCCAAAGAAGAAGAAGAAGAAACTAATGAAGGAATGCAAGCCGGTAACCGTGACAAAAGTATCTCAAGAGGTGACCTCCAACTTTCCATCTATTTCTGTAAGAAGCAATGCCACTCAATTTATTAAATTTCAGTAAAAGTTTGCAAATGACTATAAGGTTATCATGGAAACAAACATAGACTGTAAAATTCATCAATGCGCTTAAGGGGGTCATGGGGTATCCTAGAATTTTTAAACGCAACTTACACGTGCGATATGTTGTACGGAAGGTCTATTATATCTCCAAATAGCAACATTATTTTCAAAAATTCCGGACTTGAAATAGTGATTTTTGCAGCTTTTGAGAATTTGGGCCATTGGAGGCTAACAATCCTGAATTTTCATGCACCACAAGCCATTATAATTTATTAAAGGAGTCTTCCTGGGGATGGGGACTTTCACAACGGTGAGGGTGTTTTTATTTGAAATATATTGCGTTTCGTCAACAGGGTTTTCAATATTACTTTCACGTCAGGAAGTACACGTTGGGTGAATTTAGTTTGAGAGCACAGTTTAACTAATCATATTTTTGTCAACAAACGGGTTCATCGTAAATATGATTTTGTTTGACGCTGTGTGGTTGATATATCTTTGTGTTTATATACGCTTATAACTCGTGTTCGGGTGCTTGGAGCATCGTAAAATTAGGTATTGTAACCATGAGTCAATACACCAATCATTTATAAAACTCTTCACCGTACTTCTCATAGAAGGGTTGGTATAAGGAACAACTTTTCAAAATACATGCTAAAATAGGCGAGAAATAAATATTATCCTAGAAAGACGACCAAAGCGTATGTTGCGCTTCTCAATGTGTGACACAAAACTAGGGAGTCTACAAAGGATCTCCGAAAACAACATTTTAAGGCCCTTAAATTAACAGTGTCTGTGATATACCCAGAAAACTAACTTCGTTCTGATAAACGTATGAAGGAATGACAAGCTCCTAACCATTGCAACAGTAGCTCAATTGATAACGTCTGGTTATTAATACCGAAGACCGTTCGAAGAGCGGGTACTTATGCTAGTGTTAATTATATATTTATGTTCGACGATGTCGAAATATAAACATTATGTGTCAGAAAACTGTAACATAATGAGGCTCATTATAACACTATTTTTCATTATGAAACAGTTTATCCCACCAATCAGAGCTCAAGAAACAGTTGTGTGACCAATTATGTAGGAATACCTTCGCGTATGCGCTCAAAATCCAAGATAATTCTGTGTTGACAAGCAAAGTGAATGGTCTCTGCTCTCGGAGTGCTTTGACCCTCGCATGCGCTCTGTTCAGTCAGCAAAGCCAGCGCACCCTGTTCCCTAACTGAATTAACTGAATCCCGCAGATATATATGAATATTTATGTTAAAACATATAATAAAGTTATAATTATCGTCGAACATAAACAGTCGTATGCAACTCGCCTATAATGGTAATTAAGACACTCGAATGGAAATAATAAAACTCGCTTACGCTCGTTTTATAAACATAATCGTGTCTTAATTATTGCCATTATAGGCTCGTTGCATAATGTACTATTGACTTGCACCTTATGGTGTTTTAATCCTAATCGGGATCGCTATGTCTCAGGAAGGTCTATATAAATAAAACGAAAAATGTGCAGGAGATATATGGGAACATAAGTTCTCAATAAATATATGTTGTATTCAAAAGTGGAAAACTTGTACAACAATGGTAACGACTTACAGGACATGAAACATAGACTGGCAATTATATTATCCATACAATGGTTCTCCTCACAAGCAGTTTTAATGAATGTTCTGCCATATTTACACGAATAAAGTATTATGTGGAGACACAGTATGATTTTCAGTTCGTATGGTAATTTATAGTTCTGTAGACCCAACATATTAACCGCTCGGTACTGTGAACTAAACATACTGTCTCCACGCCAGGAGAACTCAGTTTGACAAGCTGCGTTGTTTTTTGTTCAACAGAAAAAGAAAATGCGTTGATTAAGTGAAGTAGGTACTGGCCGACATGATGTTTATGGAATGCGTGGTATGCAGGAAATCATCTGCTGTTCAAGCCTAGCTGACTTCTCCTGGCACGATGACAATATTTGAAATGTAAAGTTTCGAAGGCATTTTTCACTCCTGCCGGTACAAACAGTTAATTTGTAGCTTTTCAGTCGGTCAACATGAATTTGCTCAAACACTGAGCGGAGTACAATGCATGTAATATAAGTACAAAAAATAAATAACACCTATGGAGAAAATCACATGTACCAGTATTAGTTATCATCCTAAAAACTGGCCCATTTAACAGTGATCATAACTAATACATGTTTTGGCCGACTGAAGAGCTGACAATATTTGATCCCATTTTGGCTATTAGTCGTCATCCAATGCTACCCGATTGCGATGCAACGAATGCAGATGCAATAACAGGTCTCGGAACTCAGTCCCGGTAGCTTCATCGCGTTTGGGACGCCTCATACCTTCAATGGGATCATTTGGAACATTTAGAATATCACCAGCAGTTGAGCAGAAGTTATGGAAAACTGCAGCAGCAGCTGAAACCTGAACCCCCGTTTTCAATTTCACCCCCAGAGTCTTGGTGAATATTAATCTCCATCTCATTTTCATTGCACCAAATGCCCTCTCTACCACACAGCGACCATGGCTTAAATGAAAATTGAAGCTACGTTTCATAGGTGTGGAGGACCTTTATAAGGTGCAATGAGGGGAATGGGGTAAAATATGCAACCATACCCCTTATCACCAATTCAAAAGTGACCCTCTGGAGGATATGTTGCATGTCTGTACAGTGGGCTGTGCCTGAGAGCACGCATATCATGCACAGATCCAGGAAATCCAGAAAAGTGTCTATAAACCTTCCACTATGGTCAACTACTCCCAGTAAAAGGAGGGAATAGTACAGCTTTGGTTAATGTATTGGTCATGTAGCGCGATGGGAACCAGTCTATTGCCCCTGCAGCCTACTGGACTTCTGCACATTTCCTCGAAACCTGAACCAACTATTTCCAGTTCGGGCACAGTAGGATGTCGAATGATGCGACGAACAAGTCCAACCGTTTGCTTCAAAACTCCCATCACTAGACGGTGCGTGGTAGACCTTGGGAGATAGAAGCTGCGAGCGACAACCCAGAAACTAGTACCGCAAGTCATCCAGTACAGGAAAATTATGGCCTATAAACAAGAACACATTTATGCATTTTATTCATTAAATAAAAAAATAACAACATTTTTTTCAGTATTGTTTAAAAGTCACAGATTCATAAAACAATCCAGTCTGTAGGTTACTTCACTAATTCAAGAGACCAGCCCTGGGACTTCATAGTCAGTAGGTCACAGAACAGGGGTGTCATGCTAATATGTTGCTTCGTTTTCCGAAAATAACGACCCAGGATTAAAACGACATCCTGATTCATGCTCTCTAGCACACCATAAGGGCCTCGTCTCAAGTTTTCAACTTGCCGCTGCCTTATTATCATGATTGCCCTTTTCTCCTCCTTCTGAACTGTATTCGCTTAATCAGTCAAACACAAACCATAATTAAAGCTCGGTTAAAAAGAGATTTTCCAGGTGCATCCATGATGGTATCCAAAGTAATCCAAAGAATTGCATCGTTATTTTAAAACAGCTGATATCTTAAATTTGAACCATCGATCGAGATTTGAACACTCCGCACTCGTCATGAATGCGCAAAGAGCTTACAAGGAGTAGCAGACCACCGCCATCTTGAGTGTTGGTTTGGTACCAGCATGGAAGCCCAGTGTGTTTCAGAACACAAGTCTATGAAGGAGGCTGTGATCAAGCACACATGTCCCAAAGCTCCTTAGTGCGTAGTTCCTAGAGATTAGTGGCTAGCAGCTAGTCAATAACAGCCAATTTGAGCTTTGGCACACAGCCTTATTGTATATAAATTGGAGTTTATAATTTGTAGTATTTCCTAAAACTCGAGTCCAATGTCTTCGGGCCTTTTTCCCCTTAGAAATATAATATTGCAAATTGACGTTAAGTGCTCATAGTGAATCCTAGAGGAACAAGATGGAACTAGTTGAGAATAAAAGTCGCCAAATTCGGCTGAGTAAATGTGCGATCTACCTAGATGGAAAGCAACGATATAAAAAAAAGTTACATGATAACAACTACTAAGCGTCAGAATGCAGTTTTGTCCCTTTAACAAAAGTGAAATGACTGGCCTGATGCCTATTCAGGTGAGAAACACTTGGCTTGGGATGAAAAATACCGAAATTGAATTTTTTGTTGTTTTTTAATATTTGCTAATTGGGGAATTCAAATATGTTGAAGGAATGAACATTATCCAAAAATGTGCTTGTAATAACACTTAATGTCACCATGCTATCTTCGATAAGACACACCCACTCTTCCCGCCGCTCATACTTTTGCGGATAATTTCTAAGCTCCTGGAGGTAAATTTCCGAATGCAATACATTCAAATTCAATTTTCGTGTTGAAAAACCCGATATATTTTGTTTGTGTTTATAATCCAGTGTTGAATGTCCATGTCGTGAAGTGGTTGTGAAATTGGTGTATTTTGTAACTCTCAGCGCAGTGGGTCGTTTCAAATGTTTTGGGAAGAGAGAGTCCACGGAAAATCGTTATACAAGGAACATGAACTTGTAGATAACGTTGATTTAGTTGAAATTTGATATGCTGAGGAGGTCAGTGTTTTAGGCAACGTTCCCACATGCTCTCCTCGGGACAAGCATGAAGCTGAAAACAGCACTAATTCTTTAAGTTCCTCCAGGAAACAGAATTAGTGGTTGAAGACATGAACAAATAAGCAAGGATGAGAAAGAGAATTGTAAAGAGAACCAAGGAGGATGCATATCATCCAGATTATGAGGCAAGAAAATACTGAGAACCATCACACGCAAGAAATTAAACTGACAAAGCAAGCTTTATTTTCCTTTGCTGTGTATTTTCTTGTATTTTTATCTGGATTAATATATCCGCTGTGAACAGTAATAGGAAGAGATTTCCCAGGATGTTACGTAAGAATAAAATTATGACATTTTTTTTACACATAATGGGGAAATTAGAAGAATTTAAAAAAAATCGCAGAAGATTATTTAGTCTCCTTAAATAATTCTTCCTAATATTAGAACTAAAGATGTGAATAACAATCCTTGAAAATTTCATTTTAATAACTGACATAGTTTTCCAGTAATATGCCCAGAAAATGGATGATTTAACTTAGGCAAAATAGGGAAGTGTTTCTCATCTTAAGATAGCTATCATCCACAATGAATCAACATATGTTTTTTGAGGCTACGGTTATCAGCGTATGATGCACCACATGTTTCACAGCAATACGGCTTGATACCGTCATGAATTAGTAGATGTCTTTTTAAAGTACTTTTCAAAGTAAAGTCCTTCCCACACAAATTACAGTGATAAGGATTATTTGCATCATTAGGCAACAAATGCTTCAGTATATGTCTTTTCAGAGTTTGTTTATCAGCGTATGAAGCACCACAATTGTCACAACAATACGGCCTTATACCATCATGATTCATTATATGGGTACTTAAATGACGCTTATCAATAAAATCCTTTTTACATAAATTACACCGGTAAGGCTTTCGGTTACTATGAAGGAACATGTGCCTTACTAGGCTACCTTTCTCAGTGAACGAAGCTCCACATGTATCGCAACAATATGGCTTTGCACCGCCATGAATAACTATATGCCTCTCGCAATTTTTCTCCCCATTGTACTCCTTACCACATATGTTACAACAATGGGCCGTTTGATCACGATGATGTTCAATGTGTCTTTTAAAGTAACTTTTAACAGCAAATGAGGCTCCACATTTGTTGCAACAGTATGGTCTTATACCACCATGATTTAACATATGCTTCTTTAAGTCACCCTTTTGAATAAACTCCCTCTCACATATGTTACAGCGATATGGCCTTATGCCACTATGAATGAAAGTATGGGTCAACAACTTAGACTTGCGACAGAAACCCTTTCCACATACTTCACAGGAATGCGGTTTTTGCTCTCCATGAAGAACCATATGAGTCTTTATGTGTCTCTTGTGAACAATTTTCCCACAAACTTTACAGCTATTATTTTTTTCAGTATTTCCTAAAACGTAAATCTTGTTAATATGATGATCCGACGTCTCCTTGCATACATTCCTAAGAACAATCAAAATATTCTATATTAAAGAGAATTCTTCAGAGTGATTGGCAGAGGAAGGATATTTACTTAGAAGAGCGCCATCATCAAATAAAAGTATTATCTGATTAGAACTACTTTATGACGTAACAGTGTTGCATGCCAAATCACAGAACAATTGGCTACCACACATAATATTCGCACCAGTCTCTCTATTGGAAGTGCATAATGGCTCCATATATTGTAGCTTCAATATCTATACGAGCAATTAAAAGTTTCTAAGTACTTGCTCCCAGGCCGTTAAGGGGCGAAGCACGTAAAATAATACATTTGTGAACCCTGCCTAACGTATCATTTATAACGCACATCGAAGCTGATTTGTCAAGTCATGTGTATATCTTGGCGTCACTCGTCATACTACCTTATGTGAATGTGCAAGTTTTGGTTGTAGTCACCGGCCAAATTCTCGCTCTTTAGTTAACATGTGCAGTACTAGTCAAATGAGAATAATACGATGACTCCTGCCATCCATGATTTATGAAGGAAATCTCGGAAGTCTACCCTAGATGAGTGAATTATATTATACAGGATAGTTAAAAATAAGAGCGACAAACGTTTAGTTATTGCGGAAGGTTTCAAATAAATAAGCTCAAAATCACCCCTTGAGAGCGGAACACGTCGCTGTTGAAGATGCATGGAAACATCCCATCAGTAAATAGCACAGGAGTTAGTGCATAAATTGAATAAACTGCTTTATTCATTTACTTCTTAATTTATATATTGCTCATAGCACTAATTGTTCCATTATGCAAGTAACTGATCCATGAATGAGTACATTAGTGCCAACTGTTGGACACTTTGGATGTAATTCGATTTCAGATAGCTGACAAGTTAGTGTGTTTGAAGAGACCAGTCACTTTCCCAGCAATTTTTAAATCTAGATCTAGGATAAATGTACCATCTCATTGACTGCAACAACTAAAGAAATGTCCAGCGTATGGCCTATGATAACAGGGAAAAGATATAATGGTTGAATGATCACCCAACCAACAAAGAGGCTCTTAAAACACTATACAGGATAAGTGATCCTAGAGGATTGAGGTTGGGTGCTCTGATAGACTGCTTATCCGACCATTATTTCCTATCCAAACATCTCCAAATGCTACAAGGATATTGCGTTATTCCCAGGCGGTCGGTTGTACCATGATTCATGCACTTCTTTTGGTTTGGCCTTTGCTTCCTTGTCTCCTCAGACTCGAAGCGCGACAAACGCGTGGAGTTAAATTTCGGATTAACACATCATTAAGTAAATTAATTCTTAAGATTTCGTCCTTTTCCCTTCGAATCCTTGGGAAAACGACAGAAATAAGGGTCTAATATGCTGGTCTCATATACTGGAATGACGAAATCTATTATTTAGTTTTATTACAAATTTATTTTACAGTTCATGGTTCTCTAAAATTTTCAAGTCGAATTTCTAACCTCTATTTGCAAATTTATTTTTTCTGCGATTATTCGAAGTTAGCAGCTTGCAATTGCCACTTCCTACATCCGCACCCATCTTATTTTTTGCATCCAGGAGCAACCATCTTAAGTTTTCCATGTTTTAGTCATGGGACACTCACGTAATTTTATGAATATCATTGTGGGAGGAACTGCTTCAACTATCAACAGGTCATTTTCTGCACAGAAGTCGACAAACAATTAGCCATTTTCCTTCATTTTCCCTATGGCATACTGTCCATAACATGTTCTAACCCTTCATTTTCACAACCAAGTTTGGCATTTAAGTCTCCCCACTATATGATTGTCCTTATTTTGTAACATAACTTGCTGTAGTTGGGAATAGAATTCCAATTTTACTGCAGTTCCCGCAACTTCTGTTGGAGCATAGCACTGTACAATTTTTACATTTCTTATCTTAGTTGTGATCCGTGTGGTTATCATTCTTTCAGAGACAAGTTTGCGTATTATCGGACTTTTATAGGCCATCTTGCTCAACAAAATTCCTACCCCTTCCTTTAAAAGTTCGTCTTCTTTCTCTCTACTCGAGAATCAATCATTCGCTCATATCTCTACAAAATCACTCCATCTGGATTCAGCAATTCCTGGAATATGTAACACATATGTCAGCATTGTGGCAACCGCTTGGTGAATTCCACTGTTCTCTCTCAAAGTTCTCACATTCCAGCATTCTAATCGTGTTTAAAGTTTCAGATCGTCAACAATTGAATGTCCAGCTATTCTTAGTGAATGTGTCTTTAATATTAATGATGATATTAACGATTTAGCCCACAGCACCCGATCATAGTGCTGGGAGAGCCACCTAAGCCTCTATGCAAGATAATTTTAATTCATGTTTTTTCCATCAGCCTTTGAGGATCCCTCCTGCTTGCAAGGCAGTTTCTATCTTTATTAATCCCAAGAGAGAGCTGCCCCTTCTGCCAACTTCGCCATACCAAAGGTCTCCTTTGCTGCCATAGTTGCCATCGCTTTTCGGAGTTAATGTAGGGCCTCCACAACCACTGTAGCAGTCCCTACTGATCTTCAATCCTACAGACACTCCCATATGTCGTGCCGGTGCGAATCTCCCACAACGTGCAATAGTGGTTGGACTTCTTGGAAACAGATCATTCTAGAACTATCTAAAATTAATATAGACCAATAATTCTCTACCTCGATTAAATAAAGTGTTGTGACGGTGATAATTAATTTTTCGAGCTTAGGACCAGATGTTCACCGGTGCTTATGAAGTGACTCCATTCATAAGAGTCAGGGAATAGGGTAGGAGTAGGGGTAGGTTAAATAAGGAACATTCCTTCATTTGCCTTTAGGGAGAGTAAAAAAATTGTGGAAAACCACAGTCAGCATATTCATTGTCAGCATCGAAATTCAAACAACCGATCTTCAGACATCACTCTTACACTTGCCCCACTCACATCTACCACTCCTTCTCAGACACCTGCACACTCACAGTCCATCCTCAGCTACTAGCCAGCAATATTCTGTTCTTCGCCTAGATCTTCGCATTTGCGAAAATACAGATTAGCTTTACTTTACCTACCACTGAAGTATCAAATTTACGATAGCTTAATGTTCTACCCTCGTTTTTCTCAATTACCGTTAATGAAGCAAGTATTTCAAATATAAATTCCAACATTTTCTCTTAAAAGTTAATAATAATACTTAGAAAACTTAACCTAACTTAACTATACAAAACTGCTTTATTTATTGGGAAATTTTCTAAAAGGCATAACTTGGGCATGTTTCAGAACTAATTCACAATGTACGCGGACGTGCTATCAACTGATTCTCGAAAAAGGGCGTCAGGCTCATTCGTGTAGTGCAAAGCTACCATCTCTAAATTTTCCATTGACTGTTTCAACGTCCTCGTGATATTGCTGCTTGTGCAAGCACTAGTACTTTCTAAATGATGTAGAACTGCCTACGTCAGTATTGTACCGGGACCTTCCTATTGGCTTTAAATGGCTACTGTACTCAATATCTATTCCTCAATCAGCCATCACTCTCTTCAGGGCTTCGCCTGCAACATCTCACCAGAATCATGGACCTACAGTCTGCAAAGATGGTCGACCCACCGATGTGAATCTCAACATCAAGATGTTTAAGCTAACGATTTGTGGCTGTTTCATACGGATTTTATGAAGCATCTTATGAGCAATATATCTGGCAACTCAAGTTAACCCTAGAGAGGTAGCGTACGTAATTTTTACGTATAGGTTGGCTATACTGTTTCCCCCTCCCTCAATGAAACGAGTGCCTCCCTCTACCGTCAAGCAGTTCTCTCCCCAGTCAGTGCTTGTTCAGCAGTTGGAGTGGGAAGACGATCGTAGAGGTGAGTTCCCTGCTAATCACAATTTTCTGTCAAGTAGGACGTAAAATTTACGTATCGCTACCCTTTGATGAATATAACACGTAAATTTTACCTTAAAGTAGCGAGTGAAATATTTATTTTTTGGAGATGTTTGGTTGATTTTTAAGCTGCATGTCATCCATTATTAGTGCCCAGATCTTAATTGTTGGGTTTTATTTATATTTCACAGATTATTATGTCTGAAATAATAAAAAGTGATGAAGAAATATTACAACTAATTTGTCAATCATCTGACGAAGAAGAAGATGATAAAGTAGAAGCTGACATTCACGAAGACGATTACGACAGCGATAAGGATCCGGAATTCTTGTTAAATGAATCGGATATTGAAGCTGAAGATGATGCTATTCCCCAGCGCGTCAAAATGTTCGAGTTGGTTCAAACACAGAATCAAGAAGATGATACAGTTGCAGTGGCGGATAATACAAGGAAAACGTGTAGAGGACGGAAAGTGACGCAAGTGACAAGGCCTGTAAGCAGGAGTAGGAAAATAAGTGAGAATCATCAAGAATTGTTACGGGAAGAGAGAATAGACAATGCCATAAGAGATCCAGAGAATGCCCCAATCTTGAAGCCACAAGCAGATATTTTATTCGGAAAGAATGGTTTTGAATGGCACACTAAGGCGTCTGATAAACGATTAGGGAAAGATCCAGCAAGAAATATAGTACATGTACGACCAGGTCCGACACCAAATGCAAAGCAACAGTTAACTGCGTCAAGTTGCGTCAAACTTTTCTTCACTCCAAATATAATGGAATCAATCTTGATTATTTCCAATAACGAAATAGCCGTGCGGAGAGCACAATATAAAAACAGTTCTGACGGAACACTTCAAGACCTATGTATGGCAGAACTTGATGTAGTTTTGGGATTGCTTCCATTATCTGCTGTATTGAAGGACAACCACTTATCTACAGAGACAATGTTCGATACATCGTACAGTGGAGACAGGTATCGTGGAACTAGGAGATTTAAATTTGTTGTCAATTGCCTAAGATTTGATGACAAGGAGACCAGGGCTACTCGAAGGGATACTGATAAACTTGCACCCATAACTGAGATCTGGGAAATGTTTCTTCGTAATTGCAGAAATAATTACAAACCAGGAAGCTATGTAACGATCGATGAACAGCTCGTCGGATTTAGAGGAAAATGCCCATTTCGTATGTACATTTCCTCTAAACCTAACAAGTATAGGATAAAAATTGTGATACTTTGTGACAATAGAACAAAATATATGCTAGATGCTCGAGTGTACAAGGGAAAGGGGACAGGGCCAAATGGAATGACGGCCGCTGATTATTTTGTTTTGGATCTAGTGAAGGAAATTGATGGAAGCAATCAAAACATAACATT